>JAJHJA010000007.1:0-1446800 GCA_021202915.1 Heliconius himera | reverse complement strand
TATTGAATCTCTCAACAGTTTAAATTAATCATAATTCTTTAAAGTATAGTTTTTCATATTTTAATAATGTGTTGGGTTATGTTTTCATTGTTTTCGATAACATTTCTTGTTATTATCAGAACGTTCGAGGCTTAAGATCATACGTAAGAGATGTCGCACTGAAAATTCAGAATAGTTCTTTTGATATCATAATTCTTTCCGAAACGTGGTTAAATTGTACTATTTATGACTCTGAAATTTTTGATAATAGATACACTGTTTATAGAAGGGATCGCATTAACAAAACACTTGGTGGAGGTGTTCTTATCGCCGTCTCCAACAACTTTACTTCATCTAGAGTGTTCAGTTGCAACTCAGAATGTGAAGATCTTTGGGTAAAAATTAAAATATCTGCTGGGAAAGAAACTGAATTTCTCAAAATTTGCGCGACTTACCTACCACCACCTCTTAATCTTAACTTATTAGGGAAATTTATTGAGAGCACAAACCGAGTGATGGATAAGTGTATCACTAAATACACACTCATAGCAGGTGACTTTAATATTTCAAATATTCCTTGGGAACTTCATACCTCTAGCTCGTATCTCCTGCCCTTATTAAACAGCAACAGTGGTATTCACAATTTACTGTCAGACTTTTTGGAATTATATGATTTTAAGCAATTCAATTATATCAAAAATATTAATGATAAAATCCTAGACTTAGTTGTTTGTAACTCTGAAATAGTAAGTATTAAGGAATGCTCTAATCCTATACGAAATGTTGACCCTCACCATCCACCACTAGAAATTTCGATTTCAATTTCTCCTGCTCACTATTCGCCTCATGTAAAAATACAAAAGAATAACTATTTTAAGGGTGACTATGATAAAATAACTAAAGCCCTTAGCGAAATTTCCTGGAAAGACGAACTCCTAAAATATGATAATGTGAACGACATGATTAGCAGATTCTACCAAATTCTTTATAAAATAATAAATCTTTATGTACCTAAGAGTAAAAAGCATAACAATAATCATCCGGTTTGGTTCAATTCCTATCTTATATACCTATTAAAGCAAAAGAAGAAGTTTCATACTAGATACAAGATTTATAATAATCCCCTAGACCTAATTGAATTTCAATATCTCCGTCATGATTGTGAAATACTAATTACAACGTGTTATGAAAAATATATAGACACTCTGGAAAATCAAATTGGTACAGATTCTAAATATTTTTGGACCCACATTTCTAATAAACGTCGAAACTCTTCTAGGTACCCATCATCTATGTGTTTAGGTGACAAGCACTCGCATGACCTGAGAGCATCTTGTAATTTGTTTTCTGAGCATTTTTCCAGTGTCTTTAATCCCATAGCCGACTCAAGCGGTCATATACTTGATTCACACCAGCAGTTCTCTGAAATGCCTAATATATACATATCCCAGGAAACCATAATAAATAAAATAAAAAGACTTGATTTAAAACAGAGTTCTGGACCTGATAATATACCCCCTGTATTTCTATTCAAATGCGTTGATTTAATATCGTTTCCACTACAATTAATGTATAATGCTTCACTTAGGCAGGGACGGTTTCCAGAAATATGGAAGGAAGCAAGAATTGTGCCTATTTTTAAAGATGGAAAAAGGAACTTATATCCAACTATAGACCAATATCTATACTCTCAACTATGTCAAAGGTTTTTGAATCAATTGTTCACCCCTACATATTTCATCATGTTAAAGACCAACTGCATCCACGTCAATATGGCTTTATACCAAAGAAATCTACTAATTCTAATTTGCTTAATTACGTTTCATATCTTATTGATTCAGTTGACAAAAACCTGCAGGTGGATGTAATTTACACGGATTTCTCGAAGGCATTTGATAAGGTAGACCATGGGATACTGGTTAGAAAACTGTTAAGCTTTGGTATATCTGATATTCTTCTTGATTGGTGCAAATCTTACCTCTCTAATCGTAATGGCAGAGTAGTGATACATGGTGAGAGCTCTGAGCCTTTTAGTGCTACTTCTGGGGTTCCCCAAGGGTCTAATTTGGGGCCTTTATTCTTTGTGTTATTTATCAATGATATAGCAGATATATTTAAAAATTGTCAGATTTATTTGTTTGCTGACGACCTAAAAATTGCTAAAATTATAACACAGGAATCTGACGTGGCGGCGTTACAAGGCAATCTTGATGAACTTGTTAAATGGTGTGATTTAAAGCGAATGGTACTAAACCCAAGCAAATGTAGTTTTATAAGATTTTCAAGGAAAAAAAAACCTATTATGAGCTGCTATAATATCGCTGGTAAAAATCTTAATATAACAGATTCTATTAGGCACCTGGGCGTAATATTTGATAGCAAGTTGAGATTTGAAGAGCACGTTAATACTGTTGTGACAGCATCTTTCAAGTTACTCGGTTTCATTTTTAGGCAATCAAAGGATTTTAAAAATCCAACAACAATTCTACGCCTTTACAACAGTTTAATTCGTAGTAAGCTTGAATATTGTTGCCAAGTATGGTCTCCTACTTACAGGAAGCATAGTAATAGACTCGAAAGCGTTCAAAAAAGATTTATTAAATATTTAGTTTATAGGTTTAAGAATCTAAGTCATAATGAACGCTATGAAGATATAATTGGCAGCTTTAAGTTGCAATTGCTTTCAAACCGTAGATCTCTCGTAGACATGAAGTTTCTACATAATTTATTCAATGGAAAGATCGATGATACTGAACTGTTGAGTAGATTTAATATTAAAATACCTCAGAGATCCCCTCGCAACCCATGTTTGTTCTTTAAGACGGAAAAAACTAAAACGAACCTTGGACATAGCAGTCCAATTAATCGCATCTCTCGTTCTTTTAATGAGTACTTAAAAGAAGATGTAACGTTAGACATTGGTTGCGACGGGCTCTCATTTTTCTTAAGTAAATGCAATCAAATATTTAATAGATTTAATTAATAACTAATTTTAAGTAATCATTGTTAAGTTACCTTTTATTTTATGTTTTTGTTATTTTTTATATAGCATAATTTAATCCTTGTTATCATTTGAATGATGTGTTCTCCTATAATCAGTTGTACATAATAGCATAAGTATATTCTAAGAATGTATGTAATGTAAACCAATATGTACGACAGTTGGAGATCCATATAAATAAATAAATAAATAAATGTGCTTCGGGGTCTGGCTATAAATAGACCAGGATGGAAAGCTTGCTGTACTAGTTTCTTGTTACTATCTTTTGGGCCAGTAGCATTAACTGATGAGAGGGTCTGGGTACCCACCATCTTACAGTCTTCGGTATTATTTAAATATAATAAAAACTTCCAAATAAGGCCATAAGAAAATTGCAATAAAAATATTCACAATTATACCAATTCAAAAACATTGTCAAATCTACTTGAACTATAAAATTCACAGAACCAATTAATACATCATAACTCAACTTAGATACAGAGTTAACAAATTGCATTTTCTTTCTTTTAAATGAAAAGATAGATTTTATTAGAGACTTTATTAGAGAACAATTCTACCCTTTTATGACTTACTACTTACTATTAACACTAATAATGGCTTATCTAACACAACTCAAACAAACTCAAATCAAAATATATAGTAAACAAATTACTAAGCTAGCCATGGATTCACCTTATGGGTTCACTGTCTAAGTTCCTCCCCCTGCCTTAAAATATATAGAATATCTTATTTCTGAGACCACAACTCACTGACTGTACTGTAGATACAAACCTCACAAGCAATACCGGGACTGTATTTAAAAGGATCTTTCTTCAACAATATGCCAGCGAGGCTCTCCTTGGGGAAGCCCTCATCAGGTCTCGTCTTTAGAGCATTCATCATAGCAAAGAATAGTAAATCCAGTTTGTATACACGGAATAGTGTGTCATCCTCACCTAATTATATTAACAATTATTATAGGGCTATACAATGTTAATAGAAACTATCAGGGACATAAAGTGTGACTGTAAATGTGACTAGCTGTGGGTTCAATCCCCACTATCCATTTCTTTGCTCTGGTGTTGAGGAAAAGAGTGGTGTTGAGTTCCGCCACTCAACATGGAATGCCTCCAGAATTCGGCGGAAAGTACGGAACGGAGTGTCTTAATACTAGGTTCCCTCTGCCTACCCTGTGCAGAATACAGCATGAAGCTGATTTAATTTTAATTTAATTTATTTATGAGAGTAACGTAACTTATATATTAGACATACAATACATGCAGGGGCACAAGTGTGTAAGTTTAAACGCAACTGGTTGTGGGTTCAATCCTGACTCAAGGAAATGAAATATCAAAATTTTTTTCATTTTCCCCTGTTTTACCCTTTGGGTAAGGAACCCTAATAAATTATTTTAGGATTTAGGATTTTTTTATAGGAATATTCTACTTTTTGAATTGTTCCAATCTTTTTTAATTAAATTATGATGAGTAAAAAAAAGTGTGCTATGGAATAAAATAGACTATAATAAACTATTGTTAGCACTTTGCCTAGCTAAAAAATGCAAAATAGTATAACTTTAAAAAAAAACCTCAGTGAGTGAACCCTTCAATTTCCTCTTCACTTAGGGATAAAATCCTTGCGAGGAAACACAGGGATTTTATTGCTAAATTAAGAATAAATTAAATGAAAAACATTTGTGTCAACATACAAACTCTTCTGTATTATATAGATATAGTATAGAAAAATATATTAGAGCTACTTACCAGCTCTCAAACACATTCGCTGTATAAAATTTTGCACTTGCTGTACTTTTTCTGGCAAAGCGAATATGGGGGGTAGCACTTTCGCTTTTTGGTCTTGTAGCTTCAAGTAGTCTATAATATTGGCAAGTATCTGCATGTAGTTGCTGCAGGGCTGGCTTTCATCTGGCATATCAAGGCCAAACTCCTTTGCACCAAGTTTCATTTCATATGAATATCCTATTGGTGGTAGACCTGTAATTTCAATATTAAAAATAAAAAATTATATATGACAGTGATCGTAATTATATGAGAAATAAGATGTCTACTAGAGCAGGAAAATGAAATTAATTAATTCCCCCAAGTGCATGAGTCCACAACTATAACAGTTACAATTCCAATGATCCATCCAATGATGATGATGTTTCACAATGGTTACAAAAATATTTTTTCTTAAATAAATAATACTAACCAGGATTAATAATTTCATGATATGTGTCCTTTATACCATCTTTAATATTAAATCTCAATACTGTACTCTCTCCGATGATGTAATTTTGATCTACTTTACAGTAGCTGTTGACATCCATTATATAGACATCCATTGTTAAAAGACCTTTATAAATTAAAAAAAATATAGTTTAAAAAGAAATTTTAAACCAACCTCAAAGGAAGTAAACAGATTGGAAGAAATTTACTTGTGATGATCTATTTAATCATCCAAGCATCATTGCCAAATTTTGAGTCCTTAAATATTTGCCCACAAATATATCATAAACTCAAAGTTATATTGATATTATTTTTATTATTTACATGTGGCATATTCCAACTTAACAGATAGTCTAAATTTAAACAAATTAGAAAAGTAATTCATAACACAGGTATCACCATCAAAAGTATATGCACTATTTCTAGTGCTTAACAACTTTAAATTAATACTTATGGGTTCTTCAAATGGAAGTATTATGGGAATGGTGGGGGAGCGGGGTTTGTGATGGTACCACGGGGGGGCGGGGCGCGGGTAGGATTGTAAGCACCGCTACCTCGTCCCTAACCTCATGAGGTGTGCGGGGGCATGAGAGAGACTATATTATTTCAAGTTGGTATAATTCTACTTTATTAAAATGATGCTTGGGTTTCTAATTTTATTATGGTAGGTATTACACTAAAAGATAGCATTACTACTAAGTGTGCTGTGCTTGAGAAATAAAATATTTATATTTTGGCTTCATTCTAATTCCAGCATAGCAGTAAGAGGAGAGAATTGAGTGTTAAGATACTTCATTCACCATGCTTTGTCCAAGTTTTGAGGCACTACATGTTGAGTGACAGTCAACACCATACTTTGTCTTGTTACCAGATCAAGAAAATGAAAACAATACATTTCTTTTAGTAAGAATGAAACCCACAAACATATGTGTTTACAGTCAAATGCTAAGCTTCTCACAAAGGTTTCATTTCTTTGTCAATTGTCTTATATTCTGAATAAGAAAGTACACAATAAAATAAAAATAAATAAATCAGCTTCATGCTGTATCCCGCACACAGCAGGGTAGGCAGAGGGAACCTAGTGTAAGACACTCCGTTCCTCACTTTCTGCCGAATTCTGGAGGGATTGCTTGTTAAGTGGCAGAACTTAACGCCATGCTTTGCCTCGACACCAAAGCAAAGAAATGGAAATATAAATTTAAGTAAATATTTCATCTCCTCGAGTGAGGATCGAACCCACAACCAGTCAGTTTTACAGTAACACTTTGTGCCGCTGCACCACGACTGGAAGCACACAATCATATTTCAAAAGTTCATTATGGATAAGAAATAATGGTAATAACTGTAACAAACTCACTGTTAGTGACAACTCTAGAATTCACCATGTTTTTAATATCTGTTCTTTCAAGTTCTTTGTATTCTTGAAGTTCCTTCTCAGCATTTTCAATGATACTAATAGGTATGCCATTTGAAGTGAACTTTTTCTCATTATTTCTAAGTTTTTGTTTATGTTTAAGAGCCATGTTATCGTATTTTGCCTTTTCTGTACTTGACATGGTCTAATTGAAAAAAATACAAAATACTTTAATATATTTTAAGACTTTTTTTATAGTAGCTTTTTAAATATTTAATTGAAACTTGTATACATTGTACTAATAACCATAACTTTTAGCGTCTACTTATTTTTAATACATAATATATATGCTTAGATGCCATCGTAAAATTAGCAAACCAGTGGTAAGTTTTTATTGATAAAATCAACAGTTGACATAATATATAATTTTTCAAGTAATCAATAGGAAACTTATTCCAATAGTTGGGAAAGCTTGTTTAATGACTGAAATCTGAATAAAGTTTGAAATAAATAAAATAAAAATATTTGATCAAAAACGAAATTACCCGCCACACTGGATCTGCTGCGTTAATAGCTTCATTTATATGATCATATATTACGCCTTTTTTCTTTTGATCTTCTCTGAAATCGGCCACAAATAGCATGAAAGCATTTTTGACTCCTTTTTTAGACATATTGATATACTTATATCACAGAACACATATACCCAAAGTGACTTATATGAAGCTAATCCCTGAAAAATTCAAATAGACAAAATGTAAAATCTAAATCAAAAAGTTCTCTTCTGGCTCATATTATGACTTAAGGTAAATAGTTGCCATTATATAAATTTTTTATGTTACATGTAAGTGAAATAAATAAATTTTATTCTAAGCTTTTACATATCGTAAGGAATTAAATGGGAGTATTAAACACATTTTAATGTAAATATTATTAACTGAATATAGTATTATAAATTAAATTCTGAATAAATATTGTTGTCTATTTTTTCATTTAATTTCGTAACAAAAAATATAATTAAAAAATACTAAAAATTATAAATTTGACATTCAATTATTTATTAAATTATTTGATAATATTAAAGGTTTTTTGTTAAAAGAAATTTATAAATTACTTAGAGTTGCTATTATTCAACAGGCACCTCTTACTTAGTTAGCTAGTAATGGCAACATTTATATTGGTATGAGTTGACGTGACAGAGAAGAGATGTCGAATATCGTGAACAAATTGACAGATCTCGATTCATGGTGGTGACGGTCGTGCCTACACAGAATACACTACAGTTGACGCGACACTACAAATCGATGTATTTTGACTTAACGCAGTGCTATATTACTAATAATTTGTGAAATTATTATAAAACGTGTGTCACATTCTTAATAAGTTTTAATTTATACCTCATGTTGTTAAACATCGAGGAAAACCTTGAGTGACAAGTTTTTTATTCACTCGTAATTCATATATCAGACTGCTTAAACATTGATCTTAAAGCACGGTAAGTAAGCTACTAAGCTAGGTATTTATTAATTCGGTTTTTTATATTTATTGTTAGATATGTTATACTATTTTAAATTGAATTTGTAATGTATGTATCGTTAAAATATTCGTAATGTAAACACTTAAATTTATTTTATCATAATCAATATTTTAAAATTAAATTTAACACTATATATTTTTTCAAATCGTAAGCCTAATCTATTATAAATAATATATCCTTAATATATAATATATAAATAATGTTTACTATATTTATCTACAATTACATAGTAAGTACTAACGTATTTTTATTCGAATTTCTTAAAAAAAAACGGGTAAATGATATATTGTACAGCACATAAAAAAATGTGCTATTCTCTGAATATTTCTAAAATCAATATTGCTTATTTCAAAGACATTGCTTATAAATTTGTTTGTTGTTACAAAAAAGTTTACTATTTTTGTACTAACAAACAAATTTTATAAATTCCTTTATACAATAATAGTTTTTGAGTTAACTATGTTAGATAACTTGCAATTTAATAGTAATAATAATATGATTAACAAGAAAATATTTAGTAACAAGGTTTTAGTTCTCAATTTAAATATTAATGTTATAGGTTTAATTCTAAAAGACAATATAAAATGATTTTGTAGGCTATGTTATTAATTAAATTGCTAACATAACATCATTAAAAATATGTATATATATTTGGTCTACAATTTTCACATTATAATAAATAATTTAGAATAGCCATTTTAGAAACTAGTTTCCAGTAAAGTTCTAAAGTAAATTGAAAACAAAAATAATGAAAATCATTCAAATACAATATGTAGTTGGTCACCAACAGAGTCGGAACAATTACTGTTTTGAATTATTCATTAAATAGACAAATATGGCACAATGTCAACATCTTAATGCTATATATATGTATATTTTTTTATATAAGGATATAATTATTACAAGAAATTTTACAATATAATTTTGTAGCATTGATTGTGGGAAAATGACTTTTGCTTTTAATTGTATACATATACATTCATACAGAAGGTAGAGGGTGTTACGCTTTGATGGCTCACAAGATGATTGACCTCTTGCCATTTGACATAAGATGCCATGTTGTAGAATATAAGTATACTATGATTTAGTATATATTGGAAAATTATATATATGTATATATCATTATGAAAAATCCAACCCAACCTTAGTGTTTGGTGCTCTGTTCTTTCTGACTTTTCCGCTACAGGAAGTCAGAAGTGATGCTAGATTAATTATACTATGATAACCTTATTACAAAATAAAAATACATGTCATTGATATGAGTAATTCGAAAATCAATCCCCATTCAATTTGTGGTTTGGATTATAACAATTCATTTTTACTTTTATTAATTACTTCTTACGAAAGACGTTGCGAGTTTTTTTGCGAACTTGTTCTATTTATAGTCCAGATAAATTCTATCCAAACTCACAAACTTCGCGTTAAACAAGACACAAAATATTGCCATTTATGGATTTACACATGAAATCGACGATATATTTCTAAAATATTACTTGGTTTTTAATAATGCATCATTTACTTTCTTACTCAATGTAAAATATTTTATTGAAAATAATATTTCGATATTAACATCAATTAAATCAATTAAATCGAAATCGTAACTTGTACAAATAAATATATTCATACTAGTTGTTTCTGCGACTTCGCCGCCATTGAAAAATAAATTTGAACAGACAATATCTACACATTGGAAACTACAGCTCAGCTTCAGGCAATTCAAATAGAACAATTATTTTATAGCAATTTTGTCAAACAAAATACTTAAATTGGATATACCTTTCGGTTTATGAACCTTTCGAAATAGTGAAAACTGCATTTAAATCGGTTAAGTCGTTTATGTGATAAGCGACATTAAATGCCGGCATTGATTTTTTCCTGTCACACATTGTTATTAAATACTACATTCATATTATATGTATATACATTAGAGGCCCATTCGCGGCTTCGCTCGACTACTACCTTTAATTCTATTATGGTACTGCATTTGTCAACACATAGATTATATAAGTTATACTTCAATCATCAAAAACTTATTTTTATAAATTTGAGAAATAGAGTAATTAAAATTGCTATGTGGCTGTATGCGAGGATGTCATCGGCGGCAAGGGCGCCCCCCGTGGAAATGGAGCCTAGGCTTGCGGCCGTAAGCAGAGTGTTGAATAATTTTAATTTTACATTTTCTCGAAATGTATACGTCTAAAAATAAAGGCCTATAAAGGCCAAAGATTATAAAATGCTTAATAAAATTTTCTTGATGATGGAATAATCTTCACTCGTAAGTTTCAATATCTTCGTCAAATAAAAAAACGGAAAAATATCACCGTGGAATCTTCAATTATTTTTTGTAACAAAATGCCTTATCGTGATTTATTTATAAAAGATAGATATAAAGTGTCGCGGACTTTATTTTAGAACTAATGAAGTTGAATGTTATTGAAGGTACTTGCATATATTCGATTATTATTGCAGCGCACGAAGTTACGAAAAAATCAAGTCTCTTAAGTAGACATAGGTTGATAACCACCCGTTATCTCTACAAGTATTTCTCACTTCTACAACTACGACAACAAATCTACATAATTTCCTATTGTTGTTTGGTTTCAGGGTTATAGAGTGAAGTGTTGTAATCATTGCATTTTTTAGTCTTGCAGTGGCGTGGCGTGACGTGGCGACGTTGCCATCAATTAAAACGATATCTTTTGTTATTTATATATTTCATTTATAATAAAAGTTATAATACATTTTAATAATGTCTATAATTTTCATGCATTTGAATCAATTGTCAATTTCGATTTATTCATATAAATTGTGATTTGGATAAAAGTTAACGTTTTACACACCAGTCTAAGTATAATATCATTTACTTGTATTTTTTTTAAAAAAATCGCGTGTGATCCGTTTTCTTCATTCGGAATGAAATTATTATTACGGAGACTTTGGACTATTTATACTTATTATTCGCAGTCTAACTTATTTCAGTAACTCAAACAGTTTTAATAATTATTGATAATCAAAAATCCTCCACACAAAATGTTCTAAAAAGTAAACAAACAACTGAAAGAAAGCTTATAATATTCAAATTTCTTATGTATCTGTCGGTGACATGATATCTCCTAAATATGATGTCACAGACGCATATACATATACCACAGACACACTTATAAACCTTCGATAATTAAGAACAATTTAATATTTAGTTTGAAGATTATTATTCCTTTTTTCCTTTTTATTCATTAATTGACTAACGAATACTAATAACTTGTTGATTATTCGAATATTTTTTGTTTAAATAATTAAAATTATTTATTATTCGTGAATGACATATAATATATAAATTTTGACCACTCTGGTAGTAGGTACCGACTCATGAATTATTTTTGTCTCTATTACAGATACTATAAATTTAGCCTTTTACACTCACAGGTTGTGAGTTCGATTACCAATTGAGGAAATGAAATATTTACCAGTAAACAGCGAAGCTCGGCTTGGTTGAGTTCTGTCGCAGATTGAATACTGCGTGAAGCAGTGGTTTTTATTTCAAATTTAAATGATATTCAAAATTTTTTTTAATACTAGTATAATAGCTTGAAAATATATCATTTTCATTATGTGTTTAAAACCAAACGATCACAAAAGTCCTATGGCTTCCGTGTAGCAGGATTTGGATCTTTTTAATAATTGCCATTTAAATTGACAGTTCGTTTAGCTATAGGTTCTGAGAAAGAAGCCAAATGTGACCTGCAGTAGCTCCGTCACACCGTACACGTAGTGCCCATCAAGTTGGGAAAAATTAATAAATCAATATACTGTGCGACGACGTCTGCCTTGCCGTCTGTCTCATGTGGTCGTCTCCTAACTAAAAATACCAAAACAGTTTAAAAAATCAATACTTCTATGTCATTTCTTAGATAGTTAGTGGAGCTGTGACGTGTGTAAATATGTAGGTAATATCAACGAGCACTTTCCGATACTCTTGCGTAATCAAGTCAACGTTTTTAAGGTGTTATTACTATTTTACTGAAAATAACTTTTTAAAAAAATGTACAAATTTTTATTATTAGTATTTATTTGTAAAAAAAAATTAATTTTTTTAGTATTTTTTTTACTAAGTGTGGAACAACACTTTTAAAATGTTAAAAATATTTAATCAATAACATTCTGTCTTGTCAAATGATCATTCTAACAAATTATGTTTGGGTAGTGCAAAATTTGTATAAAAATTAGAGATGCCAACAATATCAATTAAATTTACCGGACATTGAAACATTTTAATTTAGCTTGATGAGATCCTATGGCTGAGAAGTCAGTGCACTTGTACGGTGTCCAAGAGTCGTGGGTTTAAAACCAGCTACATTATTTTTTTTATACTTTTTAGAAATAAAATAAATATTAAAAACATATCTTTGGTCTTGTTAAATTTTAAATATACTTTTAGATTTACATAAGCAGTTCGTCATTACTCGGTAACAGGACTGTCTGAGTGGGTACTACTCCTTGCAAGCTTAGTGCACGGCGCCCGCCGAAATATAATGGGTTGTGGAATTAGACACTTACATACATTTTGCTAAAAAAATATACTAATATACTGGTAAAACAACCGCTTCACGCCCTTTCCCGCAAAGCTCTGTACTCCAAGCGCCGCACCATATTTTAGATATTGCGTGTTGAGTAGCGCAACACAACCCTGCGCTTTATATGTTTTTGTCTTTATATGTGTTTGTTTTTATATATGTATATTAAATTAAAAGAAAGCGTTTTAGTGCAAAATCACCAGACTATTATTAATTGTTATTATATATACCTACTCTAAACAAATTTCTTACTTAATGGATTTTTTGATCGTATTTCATCTCATCACAAATTAAATTAGATTTACATTCAAGATGGGAAACACAATGAAATGGTATAGTCAAAATGAAGTACTTAGTGCTTCCATAAAAGAATGTTTAAGCGCGATCATAATAGAAAATATCGCAGTCCTGACAGCTGAATGGCGATGGCCGCATACCATTTTTATGAGGGCTCCGGCGGCTCTGACGCCTGTTCACGTGCTCCGCGATTATGTAGATTCATGCCGTAACAGCAACTATAAGCTGGCGATATTACCACTATAACTGAATTATCATGTACTTTTAAATATAATTTCTATGAATAACGCCAAATGATGAGATGATATCTCAATTAGGGAAGAATCATTGATTTTATGTTTTACGGTATTGAAAATATACGTTCATGTATGTTTGTTTGTATGTAAGTCTATTTTAAAAATATTAAAAATTTATTTAATTGCGTAATGTATTTACTCGAAAACTTTACCAACTGTTGAACAGAGAATTTATCTTAACGTATAGATCTAATCATATATTTATATTCAGTAACTTTCCCTTAGTGCCTTTCAGAATGTTTAAAAAGCGTCCGTAGCATCCGGTGGTCTATTTGTTCATAATCATATTTATTTTAAAATAGATATATCTAATTATAGAGGCCGGTCGTGGCGCAGCGGCACGAGGTGTGACTGCAAAACCGACTGGTTGTGGGTTCGATCCCCACTCGAGGAGATGAAATATTTACTTAAATTTATATTTCCATTTCTTCGCTCTGGTGTCGAGGTTAAGCGCGGCGTTGAGTTCTGCCACTCAACACGCAATGCCTCCAGAATTCGGCAGAAAGTGGGGAACGGAGTGTCTTAACACTAGGTTCCCTCTGCCTACCCTGCTGTGTGCGGGATACAGCGTGAAGCTAATTTTTTAATTATAGTTTGACCTTACATAGCAATAAGTATGTTAGATACACTATATTGGTAGGCATGTGTTTATTAAATTAATATTTTATATGTAGTCTATACTTAGCATTATAAAGCTGAAGAGTTTGTTTGGTTAAGCACTCTTATCTCAGGAAGTACTGGTTTGAATTGAGAAAAAAAAATTGAGTTGGACAATCCGTTCATCGAGGATGGTGTTGTTACTATGTAATCTAACATACGGAGGTATAGGTATAGGTTAGAGCTGCCTCGGTCCTCTAGTAGTTTTTTCCATTTAAGCACGCAGGCGAAGCTGCCGGGAAAAGCTTGTAAGATCATAACTTAATCAATAATCATACTTTTGTATATTTCATAAAAGTTATAAAGGAACGCTACAAAGATGTCTTGCTCTATCCAAATTAAAAGCAGGAAGAAGTTTAAAATAAAAGAGTAGGTATATTTTAATTAGACGAGGTTAAAAACAAGATTAGCATTTCGTTGCAAATTGTTTAAAAGGAAACCGGGTTGCTTGAGCACTTTAAAAGAGCAAATGAAAAAAATACAAGCTTTGTGATGACTTCCGTTTCGTTCTAATTTCCTTTATAAATAACGTTTCGTCATTTTCATTAGATAAAAATAGTTTTATTCGGCTTCTACTCTATCCTGTTTGTTTTTGTTACCAAATCTATAATGGTTCGCATCAGATTGAGATTGAGCTCTTTAGTCGTCTAATATTTATAACTCATTTCATATATTGTATAAGCTACTACTATTCGTCTACTTACTATTAATTATTGCGACGATTTTTCGTATCTTCTGTAGCCTTACTGTAGATTAGTTTATTAATCTATAAAATATACATTTTATATATTATTCTATGTCAACAATTTAGTATTGGACAGTATAAGTATAGAATCGATTGTAAGATGCATCTGTATTTATACGTCTGAGAATATCAGAATATTTATATATCAGCTCTTTGTAGATGTAAATTATTTTTAAAACGTTTAATTTTTTAAGATTACATAAACCTATCATATCTCTCATTTCACGTAAATAAAATAAAAAAAAAAAAATATAATAGAAAATCTTGTATAAATACGTTGTTTTATACACAAATTTCATGAGGAACAATTTGGTCCTCTTTTAGCTTCATGCTGTATACAGTACATCGCAGTGTCTGCAGAGGACACTTAGAAATCCAGTGTTAAGACACTACGTTCCTTACTTACCGACGAATTCAAGAGGCATTGCGTATTGAGTGGTGGAACACAGCGCGTTTGCTCAAGCGTTTTGCCTTGCCACCAGAACGAAGAATTTAATAGAATATTAAATATTTAATTTCCTTGAGTGGAAAAGGAATCCATAACCTTTTTTTTTAAACATTTTTAATTGTTATTCCACACTTGGGAAAGATAAATACTTATTTAGAAAACATATAAAAATTTGAACGTAACGGAATTCGAACCCGCGCCTCCTACTCGAACCCGACCAGGTCCTGGTCCCCTGGTCGGTTTCCAGGAGGCGCGGGTTCGAGTCCCGCTACGTTCTAATTTTTATACGTTTTCTAAATAAGTATTAATCCATAACCTGTTGCGCTTACAGTCCCACCCTATAGTCCCCTGCGCCACGAGGTGCCTCATATTAATATGATATAAAGAAAAAAAATACCTATTGTCTCGATACTCTGCTCTCCATGAACATATTATATAATTGACACAGAATACACAATAGCATATTTTGTTCCAGGTATTCGAACTAGGTAGCAATGTCCTAGTGGGGGCAGAAGGATGCACCGTCCACGATGAAGCTCTATCCCAGCGGGCCGTCGGGGGTCAATGGGCTGTTTATGATGTACCTCTCGAAATGGAAGCGAGTCACCGTCGTCCTGCTGCTGGTGTGGATCGTTGTCACCTACCTGGTCATATCGCCGCTCAGGTCAGATATCATTCCGAAACTAGCTTTTAAGTCATCTAATGTAACACTACAAACACTATGTATGGTCTTAGTAACATTTTATCCATAATCATTTTCCGTCTTTGAGAATTATTGTAATTCTATAAAATAAAGAACTCAGTGTTGCGACTGTCCGTCTTCTCTCCGTGAAGGTGTGCAGTTTTGTGCTTTTACAAAATTTAGGTAATATATATACATATAAATAATGAAAAACTTATATGTAATTTACTTAAATGTATAGTAAATAAATAAACCTTATGCTACGCCGACGGTTTGGACAATGTGCGGTATTAGGTTCCGCCATTAAACAGTTTTTACTTTAGTTTTTAATTAATTTATGGTTAACCGCGAGTCGATGAAAGAGTAACAATATAACCTACGATGGGGCAGGTCGTGCGGCGTCACTGCAGAGCGTGTCAGATCCTATCATGTCAGTGTACCTATGTATGACACGGTTATAGGTACAGTACGGTCAACAAGTCGTGGCTATACTGAAGCTAACTGTAGATGTGCAGATTTGATTTTCGGATTTTTTTTTACTTTTGACTGATTTCTTCCCGAGTGAACAATATGCAAAAGTTCGGAAACCCTAACTTAAAACAGAGTGGCCACGACTTGTTGGCCGTACTGTACTAACTGCCTCTATCATTACTCGCGTCCTTGCGACATTATAATGGTATTAAAATATAAACCAGTAATAGGTGCCTACTGTGTAAACGCTTACATTGTATCAATGGAAATTTAAAATTATTCTGTGTGTGACAAATTTCGTTTAGTTTTTTTTTAATTGGAAATCTATATGTAGAGTAGGAGCACCTAGTAATAAGACTCGTTGCCCAGTTCTTCTATTCTGAAATACCTACGTTATTAAATCATAATATTTATGTGCGTCATACTATTGTATCGACTTTTGTTCGTCGCTTTTTCTTTAAACTATATTCTATAAATTTAACTAATTTTAATGTGCGATAATAATCAATCTTCTAATGATAAGCGATAATATACATTACTTACTATACTATAATCATATCATTACTTTTATACCACACATCATTTTCTGCATGTGACCGTCGTAGCGCAACGACACAGCTTCTGACTGCTAACGCGATGGTCGTGGGTACGATTGCGACTTTTGGAAATTAATAATTTTCATTTCCTCGCACATATTATGCAATATGCTGCTACATATATGTATATGAAATTTAAAAAAAAGTATAGAAATATTTTTTATTATTTTTAAGTTTGCCTCGACACCAGACCGAGGAAATGAACATATTAAATAATTTATTTTCTCGAGTAGGAATCGTAACCAACACAACCTGTCGCAATTATCAGTCGCACACTTGTGCCCCTGCGCCGCATTCTTATTATTATTGCAAGTGTTTTTTTATTTATTCAGAATAAGTTAAATTTGTTTCTATATCGAAGTAAATTGACCGCTTCCTTCCCTAGTTGGTCTTACAAATATTTAACTCGTACATTAAAATAGTCCTCAATAAGTTTAGCACACTCTCGCCCTCCCCCGACGCATTCTTCCATCCTCGGGAGACCCCCCCCCCCCACCCCCCTTCCGCGACTGCGGGTAGTGCACAATTTGATTTGGCTTCGTTGTGTTGGATAGTGTCCAATATGTATTTAAACTAATAATCGACAATTTCTTAAATACGCCCATATTCAAGTACCTACTCATCTGTGTTGTGGATATTTTGTTGTCTCTGGCAGATTGACAGAGACAGTATAGTGTTAATATTGTTAAAGCACTCCGTTCCCTTCGATCCATTCGTATCAAAGAGTATATGGAATGAGAACAATTATATTTATTAAGAAAACGTATAAAAAAATTAACGTAGCGGGATTTGAACCTGCGCCTCTTTGGAAACCGTCCAATCGGTCTGACTAACTAAGCCATACGTTCTCATCGAGCTACGTTTTCGTTTTAACGTTTTAAATTCTCATACGCTTGTTACAACTTATTTATTTTTATACGTTTTCTTATTAAGTATTTTTCTTTCCTAAGTTTGGAATAAGACTTTAAAGATGTTAAAAATATGAGAACAATTATTGTTGACTAACTAAACCCACTGTCGCGCCATAGAGATGTTAATGGGGAATGTAGTTCCCTTAGTCCCAGTCTTAACGCTAGGTTCCCTGGTTCCCTCAGCATACCCCGCTATGTGCGGAATACAGCGTGAAGCTAAAAAATATATAAAGAGAATGGAAGTATGAGATTTTGCACCCGATCGTAAAACTATTATTTTTAATATAAACAGCGCATTGGTGCAAGGTGCGGTCTGCCCTGCCTTTTAAAGTACAAAGTCAAGAATCTATTATTAACTTTGTAAATTTCAAAATGACTGTGTAAAACAATGCACTAATATACTACAATAGGCGTTTGGTTAAGGTCAACAACGACGGAAAACCGGCATCTGCAACATGAGGGTGCATAAACTGTACAAAAATATTTTGATAATGTGCATTAGTCTGTTGAATGTATAGGCTTTTGTGGACCATACCCACTGGGCTAAATAAATTATGTTCATTTTCTCGCTTTAGTGTCAAAGCGCGGCGTTGAGTTACGCCAACCACTAAAATAACAAAAATTAGGCGACCCCAGGGGGAACGGACTGTCTTAACACTAAGTTTTCCATGCCTACCCTGCACATGAGGGACACTGCGTGTAGCTAATAACATTGCTATTGCATATCAAGTTTTTTCGTAAAAAATCATCACCTATATTAAATAACTGAATTTATCACATGCTCATGCATATTACCTATATGACACTCCTCAATATCTCTGCAGGGACGTTAAAATAGATGTAGAATATGTAAATTGTGTAAATGATATATTTCAAGACTTGCAAATGACTCTACTAATTTTTCAGTTAGCTATGCAAATTTCCTCGGCTTGGTTATTAGGAAGCGTTTAAAATTTAATTCACAATATTGGATATAACGAGTGTGGCGTCGCGACGGGAGTTCGTGTATTGTTGCCGGCCGGCGCGGGCGGCGTGCATAATGGGGCTAAAATGAAGTTTCGCCATTCAAACATATTTTTCACTATGAAACTTATATTTCAGAATTCGCCGTGCATTTTGTATGGCGTGCGACTCTTTCAGTGGCGACGTTGAATACAATATAATGACTAACTTGCATTGTATGTGTAAAAGTAATATAATGTTGATTTTAGTTTTTTATTTATATCATATAAAGTACAGGCCAGTCGAAGCGCAGGAGCACACAGTACACAGCACACGTGTGACTGTAAACGCGACATTTTGTGTGTTTCGATTGCCACTCGAGAAGAGATTTCTTCGCTCTGGTGCTTCAAGGTACCCCACATCCTGCCACGTAAGGGGTACATCGTGAAACAGAAATAAAAAAAATACACGACATTTAATTTACCAATTTAACGTTTAACGAATATTTTGTATTTTTCATTTCCCTATACCGTTTGACTAGAATTATAATTTCCCCGCTATGGTACTGAGTACGTAATCTCTGACTACGCAAACGAGCGTACGGGTCACTTCATCTGGTACAAGGTACCCTTCCACAGTTGGCTCACGGAAGAAAGTTCCTACGAAACAGCAGAGTAGTGAAGTGCCACGTATCTGGATAACAGTTCCCCAGAACGCTCCCCACGATAAATGCGGGGGAGCACAGCGAGGAGACGTCTCTGCGTCTGGGTCCTCAACGATTCGAATGACTTTACGTTGTATGCGGTCAATTGGTTCAAACTGATATGCCATCAGAGATGAGACCACCATCACAGAGATTAGTCCGTTTCTGGGCCCTATACAGGGCCCATTGGTGTTTCGGTGTAAAGTACTGTCTCGCTCTGCTGATGACTCCTAGTTTCTTTGAGGCCAACTTGCTTGCTTTCCAGATTGTCGCGATACTAGCAGTCACTCGAAACGCTAAGGCCCAATGTGCTGATACAGGGCTTGGCCGTAAGCGGAGGTCTTGGAAGACTGGAAACACGACAAATGGGATTTTTTATTAACGCGTAAAGATCTTGGGGTTATATCAAGTTCTTTTCACCCCATGAGGAAACATTTCCGAGGGATGCCTCAACTGAAGACATAAATCTATTTCGGCACTGATCGACGTTTTCCCGAGAAAGACTTGCGCAGTCGGACTAAACAGCGTCCACTGTGGCGTCACCTGCATAGCAATGAATGCTAGAATCCTTTAACATGTAATGACATGTTGTGATGTACAGAAGAAACAACCTAAGGGACAGCACGCAGCGTTGGAGGGTGCCAGCGTTCACGGGTATGTATTCTGAGCAAAAACGTTCGACAGTGACCTTGATGCTGCACCCAGTGAGAAAGCTGGTGATCCACTAGCATAAATTCTCGGGAAGCCCGTCGGATAGAAGTTTTAGAAGGAACACCCCATGCCAAACCCGATCGAAGGCTTTTGCCATATCTTCATTAACTACCAGGCCCTCTCCCTTACTTTTGATAACCGCAGCCCAGCGGTGAGTTAGGGAAACCAGAAGATCAGCGGTTGAGTGACCATGGCGGAAGCTATATTGACGATTATTAATCAATCGATAGACCACTAGATAAACCAATAGCTAGCTATTTATAATGCTCTGCATTACTTTTGAGAGCAGGGGAGTGATAGCAATAGACGTGTAATTACATGGATCGGAACCATCGCCTTTCTTCTGGATCGAGTGGATAAGAGTGCTCTTCCATAAGTCTGGGACTACGCCGACTGAGTAAAAGTGCCAAAACAAATACACACGTTAGCGCCGGTCTCAACTAAACGAGAGATGCCATCTGGTTCGTTCGACTTGTGGATGTCCAAAGAGAACAGAGCTCTCCTAACAGCTCTTTGGCTAAACCTAACTTCTGGTTTGAGTTGCTGAGTTCGGGCACCGTGGAATGTTCGGCGGCGTTGTTGCATAATTGAGTTTGAGGCAAAGAGAGTGCCCAGGAGATCGGCTTTCTCCATCGCCGTATGGACCAAGACGTCGTTTCCTGTGAGTTAGCTAAAGGCAGCAAGTTTGCAGGACGTATCAAACTAAATTTGTGACTTGCCACCGATTGGCACTACAGTGCTACAAATATAAAGTTCCATGCCCTGTAGAACCACGTCGGCAACAGCAGTGGCACATGTATTGTGCCGAAGAGACGCAAACCGAACCCTTCTTGTCCCTGATAAGATAAGTAAAATGTACGCATCCCATCCCAATCTGCTGAGTTGTAGTGCCAGATGCTACGAGTTGCGGGTGTTCTGCGACTGCCGCTTTAAGCGACCCCGGCATGAGGTATAAAATTATGTTCTATTTTGTATAATGTGTCGGTTGGTCGGGCAATCTGAGCCTCCGTCAGAAATAACAAGACCGGCCGAGCCGTCTCAACGTAGTTGTGGATGGCATTCAGGTTGGAATGTAGACCTATGATTTTACAAAAGTCCACGTTAAGCGTGGGAGGGGTTGCTCTTAGGGCCGCTATCATATTACAGGAAGAGATGACATTACCAAATGCGAAACGCAGTGGCTTTGTTACTACTTAACGCTGGTTTTAAATGCTGGATGTGGAAATGATCCGGTCGAGTGTCTGCCCTTGCGTGTTGCCATTGCTGGCGACGTGACTCTACCACACGTACCTCAGTCGCCTATGGCGTCACCATTAGTACCACGGTGACCCTATTCTAAGCTGGGAACACACAGCAAAAAAGGTGTAGGTATTTTCACAATTTAAAATTTTATATTCGTTATAGAAGGCAATTAATTGGTTCTCCGTTGCTAGCTCGCTTATCACTAACAGAGTCATTACAATAATACTAAAAGGTAGTAAAATAGTAATAGCTGTGCTAATGAATTGACATTTTATGAAGCATTTAAGATCTACACACCGCGTCGTGTACGGAGAGATTGTATGTTAGATTTACAAGGTGTTTTTACAAAATATTAAAAGGTTTTTATATTGATACAGCAATAATAGGGGTTTTCACTGCTGGACGTAGACCCCATTGAGCTCAGTCTTCGGCTTTTGGTTTCCATTTGATTTTGGCTCATGTCCAGCTGTGGTAATGATGAATTTGAATGTTACATAGACAATGAGAATATATGCGGAGAATTACATTTTTAAATGTCAGTAAAAGGGGTAGGGACTGACATTTCATTTTAGACAACTTTATTAGGACAACGAAAATATTTTTTAATAAATATTCGATTTTATAACCATATAGTGTAGAGTTAAATACATAACAGATTTTACTATTCATACACTTCACTAAAGATATAACATAAATAAAAGAATATTAAAATAAAACTACAACAATCTGAATACACAAGCAGTATTCTGAAATCGGTAACTAAAATAATAAAATAGTTCTCGATCGTATATTCGGTGCGCGCAGTGGCTCTACGTGTACTCGTAAAGTTACGCAATACATATTACAAATAATATTGAAAACGATTGAAGGATAAATCAATTATTTGATCAATTTTATTATTCAGTAGCCATATCGTACCTACTTAAATATACATTCGCTTATATTTTATTTCTAAAAAAATGTTATTTAGTACTAACATTTGAACAAGATCACGTTATGCTTAATTGGCTAGACCCTTTAAAAGTATCCAGGCGATGTACATTCAAATACTACTACGTTAAAAATGTCATATTCAATTATAAATGTCTTTATAATCCTAGCGTGTGAAATGTGAATAATACTTTTAAAATATGTTAAAATTTCAATATTCACCCCTTGTAGCGCAGTAGCAGCTTCGATTCCCTCTCGGAGGAATTAATTATTTTCATTTCTCTACTCTCTCCGGAGTTCCGCCATTCATCACAAAATGTTTTGAATTCGAGTGGAAAGTGGGCAATGGGAGATCTTAATACTAGGGAACCTAGGTTCCCTCTGCCTGTCCATCTACATAGGATATAAATATAAAAAAAATGAAATACAGACGAATCGTAATTATGTTACTAGGTCACTATACTTCAACCATATACAAACGTAAGCAGAAAAATGTAATTACAGCAATGTATGTGGCGGCGCGCGGCGTTACTGAACAACGGTGTGTTTCAGATGTGAGGGCAGTACAGAAGAAACGGCCGACTTTCAAGAGAGATTAAAAACAGTGTCGCAGCAGCTGGAGTCTCTGAAGCAGCAGCACAGCAACCTCATCTCGCAAATAAGGAAGTCCTCCGGGTACGTTTTGGCATAGTTTTAGTTTGCCCCAAATTAATTTTCCCTCAAAGCGTGTGTGCCATCTTTGTGATTTTTTTTGTCGTTCTGTGTGTTATACCATTTTTTAATTCATTATATATATATTTGAAACCTTTTATACGAAATAGAAAATGGGTTTTTGCGAATGATTTTGTTTAATCTCGTATTGTCGTTTATCATATAACTATGAAATATTATTTTTATCTTACAACCTAATCATCAATAAAAAAAAAATAACCGCAGAATTTTTCAATGTCTTCTAACATTTGTAGGATTAAAAGTTTTTAAAAGAATGAACTTATTTCTATCGGTATTGTCACTTATCATATAATTATGACATATTATGTTTATATAATCAGCCTCATCTTTTATTGGACCACAAATAGAAAACTAATTCCGTAAATTTTTCAGTGTCTAACGTTTGTAAATAAATTTAAGTGTAATGTTTTCTTTTTTGTATATTTAGTGTAAACCTTAACGGCATAGATACGTCGGCGTTCCACACCGCGGGCGGCCCCACCGAGGAGTACGAGAACCTGCGGCGGCGGGTCTACTCCAACACGCAGGAGCTCTGGTACTTTGTGAACCACGAGCTCACCAAACTGATCAATGATGATGTACAGACGGACAAGATTAAGTCCATTTTGGATCAAGTTGCGGACCGGAAAAGGTACTTAAGATACTATTACAGTTCAGAGGTATTACAGTATTTTGTGTAATTTTTACTGTAAAGATATATCGTAGCGTAGTAGTTGATAAGTTTATTAGTAATTCCATATTTGGGGAATCCAGCCTATTTATTGTTTCTGTTTTTTTTATTTATATATAAAAGTCGTAAAACGACTCGTGTCATCTATCTGTGAAGTTTCAACTGTGTAGTCATATAAGTTTCAAAACAAAATGATTGTGACATACGGACGCACAGAGAAAGAAAATTATGTTGCATGTACAGCTGGTCGGCCAGTAAAAAATAAGAAAAATATCTTCAAAATGCTTGTTAAATGTAATCTTTATCTATACATATAATTAAATTGTGACTAATAGCTGTTTGTACGTGGAAGATATTATTAAAGAATATGTATTACTGACGACATTTATCAATGTTATAGAACACAAAACAATGATACTTTTCAAAGTTCTATCTTTCGAGTTCATATTAATATATAAAATATATGACACTTTGTCAAGACTAGTTATGAACAAAATTGTTCCAAGTAACTCACAAGAGAAAATGCACCTTAACGCATAGCGACAGGGTTGATTTTAGTTCAGTCGAATGTAGTCCTGAGGTTCGCGCACTTTAATAATTTAATTCGATTATCATAGGAAATACGTTACAATCGACGAAGTACATGACGTATATGACGTGTATGACGTGTATGACGTGTATGACGTGTATGACGTGAGTGACGTGTCATATATGTATCATGTTCCATACTGTATACTGTATAGCGTGACGACACTTGTATACGAAGCAGTCAGCCTGGTGACAAATTACTTATTAGTTATAGGCAGCTATATATAATACGTCCAGCAGCTATATATATTTCGTACTAGGTAACACTTTTATTGTGTTATCTAAATTTTAATTTGAAATAATCCATATATTGATTTCGAACGTGTGACCTTCGCGTAAAGTAGATAAGGTAAAGTAAAATAATTATGATAGATAGTTATATACCTAGCTGCGCAGTTATTATAATGACCTGAGTTAATAACAAACTCTTATTAAAATTTTACTACTTCTTTAATAGTGTTATAAAACATTTTAATACAAAATGTACGTTATAGAAGCTTAACAGAGAAATAAATAGTACTTCCGTATCCGACTGCGTCTCTACGAAGCCACTCAACTTGTTATTCTAAATTAGCAACGACACGGAACATGCCGTGCGTTGTAAATAATCCAAAAGTCTGCTTTGTAATGCAACATTGTCATTTCAACCTGAAATCAAACCTGTAACCGCGGAAAACGTATCTTTTTCTTCTTATTTATTAAAACTAAACTTTTTCCGCTTTCGTAGAAATTTCGAGAAATTTTGTTTTAGTGCTCCCTTACATCCTCCCCAACCAACTTACATGCTAAATTTCAACGTCCTCTAGTCCTATAGTATCGTCTGTGGATTGCATTTGAATTACTTTCGTGATCTAATAACGCTATCATTTTAAATACAAAAACTATATATTGAGAGCCAAAATTTCAGCCAATTCAATAAAAATAATTATTTTATAGCAATACTAGAGGACGCGCGCGGCTTCGCCCGCTTATTAGGAGTGAATTCTAAAAAAACCACGAAACACGTGTTCAATAAAATATTTTTAACAGTCTCAATTTAAATTTTTATAAAAATCGGTGGCAATTTAAAGATTTTTCCATATAAACTTTCAACCCCTTATTAGAACCCTTAGGGGGTTTAATTTTTAAAAACCATGAAACACGTATTCAATGAAATATTTTAAAGAGTCTGAATTTCAAATTTTATAAAAATCGGTACAGATTATTTTTTTTTTCCATACAAACTTTCAACCCCTATTTCATTCCTTTAGGGTTAAAATTTTTCAAATTCCCTTCTTAGTGGATGTCCAGAATATGAAAATAAACATCTGCCCAAATTTCACGTTTCTACCATCAGCGGTTACGGCTCTGCGTGCGTCTTACCTCAGTCAGTCAGCACAAGTCCTTTTATATATATAGATTGTCGCATGCAATTTTTTATATTGACATAACTTTTTTTACTTGTGAACCGATTGTAATAAATAAACACTAAATATTAAGGGAAGCCTGCCAGATTCCAATATTCATGCATTTCATTCACAAAAGTACATATAAACAGACAAAAACGTAAAAATAATTATTAATAAATCAGCTTCACCTGTATCTCAAACACAGAATCAGACGGCATCTGCCTGCTGGCAGGCAGAGTGAACCTAGTGCTAAGAACTATATCGTCTATTACATAAATAAAGGCCTCTAATAATACTTTTTCTTATATATTACCCATGTACAGACACCGATTTCTTATAAGTCACTACAAAAACTACCAAATTCAATAGGTAGGTGCCATATAAATAATTTAATATATATTTGCAAATTTCAAATTTCATGGAAATAAATGCTAGATGTTGGTTTGCTGTGATGCAACATTTAGTCCTGTAAACAAATACCATATTACCATATATGCAATATTAGTAAATTTGATATAGTAGGAAAATAACATATGAATAAATTTTGCGTTGATCGATTGACTCTATGTATACGAGAGCATATGGCGTCACATGATGCATTTATTATTGTTCATATAAAAATTTTGTATATGTGGTAAAATAATTTTATTTGCACTCTATTGTTAAATTTATTTAAAGAAAGCCAAAGATAAAGAAAGGAATGATCTCATATTATTTTTTTAATTCAGTGTGCTCTGCACATATCATGGTGGATACGGGAAAACTAGTTTTAAGTCACTTTGTTCCCCACGCTTTGATCCATATCCCAGATTTTAAGGCCTTTGACTACCAGCGTTAGGCAATGAACATAATTCATTCCCCCGAGTGGATATCGAACCTATAACCTTAACCATCGATCCATCCATCCATCAGCCTTTCAAAGTCTAGTGCTGGACATAGGCCTCCCCTAATGCTCGTCATTTCGTCCGGTCCTGCGCCTTTTGAATCCAGCGGATTCCCGCTGTCTTCCTTAGGTCGTCGGTCCACCTGATCACCGTTACAATTAGACATTAAGGAAATTATTACATAAACCATTTATTTTCAGGTCTCTACTATCGGACCAAGAGAAGTTACCGGAACTAGATGGCTACCACGAATGGCGGGTCACTGAAGCAGCTAACGTCAGCGACCTCGTGCAGAGGAGGCTCAAGTACCTTCAGAACCCCTCAGATTGCAAGGATGCGAGGAAAGTCATATGCAATTTAAATAAGGTTAGTGTAGAAATTAATTCAATTGTTGACTGCATAGCAATTCATGGAATTATACTAAGAATTGTAATTGTTATTGAAGTAATTAAACACAGATATTTGCTTTTTAATGTTTCGTACCTTTTAAGGATAAAAGGAAAGTCACTTTATTATAAAGTCACTTTATTATCCGTCCGTCTATCAGTCAGTAAGTCTGTCTGTCTGTCTGTCTGTCTGTCTGTCAAGAGCCTTTATGTCAGGAATGCTTAATATATCGAGTTTAAATTCAAACCATACACTCATATATGTACAGTTCCATAATTCTTGAAAAAATTGAAATACGTTCTACATTTACATAAAAAAAATGGCCATTTTTATAGCCAAAAAACGCATATTTCGACACTATAAAGGGAATCAAAATTCATAGAGTACTTCCGGTTGACCTACAAATATATATTTTGACATGTAGCACCTACAGGTACTAGTTCAGAAAAAAATCTGACAACTGTACTGTACTGTGGTTAAATACTAAAAGTTAATGTCTTAAAAGGGGAGAAGAATTTGGTATTACAGCTGCTAGTATAGTGAGGTATCAGATGAAAGAGATCTGGTTAAGCTAAGCTTAAATTTCAGGAAAAGCTCCACGGAAGACCTCCAATTTGTGTACGGAACCCTCGGTGGGCGAGCCCGACTCGCGCTTTTTTACAAATGCAATACTGATTATTTTTTCATAAAAAACATTGTATGTCTATAATAATACATAATTATTGTATGGCCAGTCGTGGCGCAGGGGAACGGAGTGCCTGTTGTGTGCGGGATACAGGATGTTGTTAAAAAAAGTATTATATACCCCATGTATAAAAATGTTGTATGTACACATACAAGAGCACAATAACGAAACTATTAACGAAAATTAAACAATAATACTTTAGTAATTTGTTGTTGACACGTTATCAGGGGGAAATTGATTGCTGTTAAATTGTTCTACGAAATTAAACGATTTTCTCGCAAAAAGCGATGTTATTTCTACAATTTCTACAGAAAATATACAAAAAAAATGTATTCACTGAATGCACTCCGTCTATTAACTGTAAATGTATTAACTGATGTAAAATTAAAAGTATTTAATTTTATACGTAGATGGTGGCGTGAGGCCAGTCGTGGCGCAGGGGCACAAAGTGTGACTATAAAATCGACTGTTGTGGGTTCGACCCCCACTCAAAGAAATGAAATATTTATTTACGTTTATATTTTCATTTCTTCGCTCTGGTGTCGAGGCAAAGCGCGGCGCTGAGTTCCGCCAATCAACACGCATTGCCTCCAGAACTTGGCGGAAAGTGGCGAACGGAGTGTCTACCCTGCTGTGTGCGGGATACAGCGTGAAGCTGATTTAATTTTAATTAAAATTTGTGTGTAGACAGTAAATTTCTACAATTCAATTTCATACAGAAATCTTAGGGTATTTTTAAAATGAAGAAATGCGTTACAACACATCTATCTCCATCGTACATTGTCAAATCAAAATAGTAAAGAAAATGATATTAATTAATACAAACGCCACGCCACCTGCACCGTCGCAATATGGAGAAGGGCGTCTTTCAACACTAGGTTCCGTCTGCCTTCCCTGCCATAAGCGGAATACAGTATCACGTCTTATAAAACGTCGTTAGTCGTCTAGAGTTCAAAATTAGTGGAAATTCATCGGATAGGTACACTGTAAGGCTTGCGACAGTTGTTCCATTTGGGGGGTTTCGTCGCGCGCACGTCTCGGCGCTCGTTCATATTTGATGCTGGAGTCTTACTAGCGTGTGTGCGCGTCTGTCTGCTCATATATTAGGTAGTCTAATATTATATGCCTGGATATACTTTTGTGATATTGTACTGGGAATCGAACGTAGTACTTCTGATAAAATTAATAGAATGAATCGATGGCATTATGCACTAAAGGCTTTAATATAGATATTGTGTTAGTTATGAAATTTTATATTATATTTATTAGCTGCAAATATTTTGGTATTGAAAAATTACCGGTAGATTTGATGTAGGAATTAGGTACATGACAACTACTGATGTGAAGTGTTCGAGCGTGTTTGTAATGTTGTGTTTTAAAATATATAAGTATAATTTATTATTAAATTGTAACAAAATATTATATTATATTTTTAAAAAATATGAAATAATATAACCATTAAATTTAACAAATAGCAAAACTGCGAATTAAAGGTTTTACCTATATCCTATAAGTATGGGGGATCCTGTTTACTAATATACTACAGGGTAGTGCCAGTGTCCACTGCCCATTAGGTATTAAAACAAATGCAAACGTAGAGACTATTGAAGTTACACAAAAAGTGAAATATCTTCAAATAATTGTAATTTGAGCATCTATTGTTTGCTCAATGAAAGTCTTATATGAGTTGTATTCAATTTTGTTAGACTTATAGTTATATAAAATAAATCAACTTCACGCTGTATCCCGCACACAGCAGGGTAGGCAGTGGGAACTTAGTGTAAAGACACTTCGTTCTCCACTTTCCGTCGAATTCTTGAGGCATTACGTATTAAGTGACAATAAAGAGTTCAGTTGAGTTAAGTAAATATTTTACTTCCCCGAGTGGAGATCGAACCCACAACCAGTCACGTTTACAGTCACACTTTGTGCCCCTGCGCCACGACTGACCTCAAGTTAATTATTTCAGTGTTATTATATATATATATATATATATCTACCTAGTATTAACTTTGCAGTATGTTCGGTTTAATAGTAATGTTTTCACTGAAACGATTAGACAATTAAGTATGTGTCACCGCTATACGAGTACATCAAGGTGATAAATATTACATACAGTATATTTATCACGTAAATTAATATTTTATAGGTATAATTATTTTACATTTACGTTATTTACATTTTGTTAATTTTATCAATTAATAATAATTTAGCTGAGCGAAGCGAACCTCTTACTGGTCAAAAGTGTGTTTCGTTGTAATGTTACTCGTCCTAGACGACGACACGGCGATACCAGCGAAGTAGTTTGGTGATAATTGTAATTGTAGTTTTTGAGTAAATGATCCTAGTATAAATAGGGTCATTTTTTTAAGTTCTGCGTTTAACATGAACATTCGCGAAGTGTCTTTTTAAAGATGACTTTTTCTCCGTTTTCCAAAATGACGTGTATTACGCATAGCTCGGAACGAACGGACGGAAAGTAAACATTCCCCGAGTAGGATTTGAACTCACAATCTTTATGGTAATAGTAAGATATGTCTAAAATACGATCTTGTCTAGCGGATATACATTTTATGAAGAGATAAAAAAAAACAGCTTCACGCTGTACCTACATAGTACAGAATTCTAAGGGAACCTACCTACCTACCTAGTGTTAAGACACTCCGTTCCACACTTTCCGACGAATTCTGGAGGCATCGCGTGAATAGCGGAACACAACGCGGCGCTTTACCATGTATTGTAAAATGTAATTGTCGTTAATTCATACACGTTACGCTATTAAATATTTAGCTTCTTGCATAATTTTTGTATTATTAGTTATAATTAACGAAATTGGAGCAAATTTTTAGACTATCGCGATAATAACACAAGGCCACGTAATTATTTCAAAACCAACTCTTTATCGCCTTTATTGATTTATTTCACACATGGATAACATTTTTGGTAGAAAATGATAACAACTGTTAATTAATATTATTATATTTATTTAATAATTGTGAAACTAATCGAATCGTGTCGTCTGAAATTGATATGTTAATAAGTGAGAGACACGTGTATCTACTTAGTTTTAGCAATTACTTTGTCGAATATTTTATCACGCTTAGGATTAAATAGTTAAAAGTTAATTAAAGATAAATAATAACCGGTACTGAGTAAATTTTACCCTCAGAGCATTAAATTTATATCAGATTTTTCTTTTAAATATATATTTCAGGGACGGGAATAGGAGATCTTTTTATTTTTTATTAAATGGCATGTTTTTCATTCATTAAATGACACATATCATAGTAATTTAATTGCCATGTCCATGTATAGCCGGTGGTTGCAGTACAGTAGACGTCGTATAGGTACTCGTACTCGTACGTTGTAGCCACTTGCCGTCGCCAGTGATTGCAGGAAGAATGCTATTGACACGTCCCCTTATCGAGATCGCTATTCCATACGGGCTTAGGAACGTTTGACCTTTGTTGGAGATTAGAGAGAACACACTCTCTGTTTAGCATACTCTGAAGTTCATTGATGATATTTACGTTGATTAGTAATGTAGAATATTTCGTAGCTTAACTCTTTTTTAGAAAAGTTCATAATAAATAGTTAAATTACACGAGCACTCAGCAGTTACACTTACCAATGCAATAATAAATAATATCTATTCAATTTAGGAACGTTTTTTGAACAAACAATCATATTGGAATTTACTTTTACTTGTAAAATTAAGGTTTCCTGTAGCATTGGGAAGTTTTAATCACTTAGTTAAAATTTCATCTAAACATAATACGTTTGTCTAGATTCGATGACAATACGAATCTTACAATATGAATTTACAGAATTTTTAAGCGTTTTTTTTTAAGTTTTCCGTACCAAACCATATTTTTTATAACCAAATAAGGAAAAGTAAATAACCGTTATTACGTGCAGTTGTACAAATATAATATAGTTTTTATCTGCCTGTGTATATATACTTATATATATATAGTGACAAACTAAACACACGCTAATTAAAGCAACTGGGTAAACGTCCACATTATCTCGTTATCGGGACATTCGTCATCACACTACGGCACTACGGCACTCTACAGTGCTGATAGCGGACGCTATTTGTTAATGCTATTGATTTAATTTAACTTTTTAAAAAGTTATAATTTGGAATATGAAGAGGTCATCGTGGCGTGGGGCACGAGGTCCACTCGTGAGAATTAATTATTACTTATTAATATTTTTATTTCTTCGCTCTGGCAACAATGCAAAAACTCGGAGTTGAGTTCCGCTACTCAACACGCAATGCCTCGAAAAAATCAGCGGAAAGTGGGGAACGGAGTGTCTTAATACTAGGTGCCTACCCTATACCATATATACAGCTGAAGCTGATTCATTAGATTTTTTAATATTTTGGAATTAATTTTTATGAAAAATAAGGAATACATTGAAATATTCAAATTTGGTTCAGACATATCTGAACCAAATCTGTTTATATTAGTAATGGTTATAGGTTCATATTCCAATTATAGTTTTTGCCTGCGGCCTCATCCTCGTGTGCATTGATGATGACCACACATTTGCAGATGCAGTGGGTGACACCGACATGACTAACTTGATTTAATATAACCTATATTATCACCTAGTATAGAGAGAGAAATTTCAAAAACAATATATATATACATATATATATATATATACCGAGTAAAGTAGAAGAAAGAAATTTCTTTTATTTAGTCAAGGCAAAGCGGGGCGTTGAGTTCCGCCACTCAACACTCAAAGCCTTCAGAATTCGGTGAAAAGTGGGGAACGGAGTGTCTTAACACTAGGGTTCCCTCTTCCTGCCTGTGTGCGGGATACAGCGTGAAACTAATTTATTTATTAAGTCCATATAGTACAACGTTTTGCTACAGACATCAAATTGTTAGCGTAGCAGTATTCACTTATTTACTCTTGTACTATTTGCGTTTAAAATCCAAAGAACACTGTACCACTCACTCACTTGGCTTTCCTCCATCTTTTATATCGAAACTTTGCAACCCTCATATTGCTTAGTAATGCTGCTAAATTTTTATTTAAGTATTGACCTTAACAATTTCCGTTAACCTTATCATAAAAGTAGTTAGAATAGAAGATTATATAAATACCGGTTAAATTGATTAGGTTTCTACCTCTAGGCTAGGCTCTCTTCAATGATACCAGGTAACTAGGTAAAGTTATTGTTCATTTTTATTTAATTGTTACAAATTGTACCCACCATTCACCTAAGCGACCTTCTCTGTTGTACACATATTAAAATTTAACCATATCTCGTGGGGCGGCGGAGCGTCGCTATACTATATCGATGTAAACAGGAAAATATAAAAAAAATGCAAGCATTGAAAGAGCAGTTATCGCAAATCAGAAAAACCTTTTAACATTATTTCGATAATTGAACTCGATAAATAAGTATATTTCAAGAAAACAACTCACTAGGTATTTTTAAATAGACTTATTTACAAGACTTCATCGCAATACATTTGGGAAGAGTCTGTGAATAAACGTAGTGGTTGTTGTCTCGATTTGATTTAAGAGCAAGTAAATATAAACCAATATAAAATAGGCACAAAATGTGGCTGTAAAATCGACCGGTTGTGGGTTCTATCCCCACTCGAGGAAATGAAATATTTATTTATATTTTCATTTCTTCGCTCTCAACACGAAATGCCTCCAGAATTCGGCGGAAAGTGGGGAACGGATTATCTTAACACTAGGTTCCCTTTGCCTACTCTGCTGTGTGCTGTGTGTGTGTGGATACAGCGTGAAGCTGATTTATGATTTAAATATAAACATTTAAATAATATTGTCGTTTGCACTTTAGATGTTAAATACCAAGTATCTTTATAAATTTTCCTATTGAAAAGTGTCCTTACTATATTTACTATGCAACATTCGAAAATGTGTAGGTACATGAAAAATAATCAATGTACATTCTACAACTTAAAGTAGTTATAAAAGATGCATAATAAACTAGATCCTAAAGCAATACCTACCTGACCTATGTCATTTTAGCAAAGCTGAAATTTTGAGAATTAATAGTCTAATATGCAGTTAAGATGGTATACGTACATAATTTCGAAGTGGGGTCCTTTTAGAGGCAGCGTTAACTTACCTACCCTTACCTACTTTAAAGTAGAAACGTTTGTATTTAAATAGGTTGTTAAGAATAATATAAAAAACGTATATTTATCATTACCAAACTCTTTTCGTGAGCTTTTGTTTAAAGTTAGTTGTTTAAAGTTAGAACAAAATACTTTATACTAGCAAGCTTTAATTTTACATATATTATTTATGGACTATTTCAAGATCCCCTAGAAGCTGATGGCTCAAAAATACTCCCAGACAGAAATATATTTTTATTTGACGCTACTTCAGAAAGGGCCCCCACTTTCAACTTTATGAGTATGCATATAATCTTAACTACATATTAAGGCTTCAAAATTTCAGCTTTCTAAAATGATGTAGGTGTGGCGGCCCTGGGATCTTGGGCTTAAGTACCGCTACAGAATTAGGCTATGATATTTGTTATATCTCGTACAAGCCGGTCGCGTGGCCGCGCTATAATTAGCTAAACAAACAAACGCACCGTTTACAACAACGCGTGGCGGGTCGATCACCTCACTCTAAATTTTGTCTATGTGCTTATAAATTATAAGAATCTGTGGGGTGTTCCGTGTTAAATGATAGATTTTATAGTGGATGATTTATTTAGAAGTTACATATGTAAGTACTTAATAATAACAACAATTAATGATATGTCGTGGTATTTTTAATTGTTTACAAGGGAAAAACGTGATCAACAACATCGGCATTTAAAAAAAAAATTGCAAATTTTGTATTTTTTTTTAAATCTCTTAATTTTGTTCGGAAATACGAATATCCACCGTGACTATGCTGACCTTTTATTTATATTAGCATAAAAAATATATTTTTAATTGCTATCAAAAGTTACTAATTACACGTACACAGTGTTGTATATGTCTAAACTTGTTTCATTATTATAATTAAATATAAAAAAAAAAACTGCACTTTTATCGTGACTTCTAATACTTTTAAATTATAGAAGCGTTTAATAAAGTAAGAATAAATCTTATTAAAAAAGAAAATGTCAGCCATTACTTTTAGTGTAGAATTTGGCCTTGGCTAATAATTAGTTGTTTACCTAAATTATACAGTAAACAGGGTGGAAGAGGCAGCGCTCCTTTTACGGAAACAGCGTATAGGGTAAAATATTTCAAACCCATACCTAAAGAAATTAATCACGATGCCTCAACAGTTTGGACGTAGGATTTTTTTTTCATTTCACGATTTTTATCCATACTTGTATTTTGTGTGACGCGATTACGTTTAGATCCCAATAAACACTTACTACTACAAAAATACTACTAAAGGTTAAACGACTTTGAACTTTATCGCCAATACCTACCTTTGATAGGTTTATGTGTGGGTGCGTCGTCCTTACAAATGGCGTTATTTTAAAACGACAATTTTATTATTTATTTTGTTTGAAAAAAATACTTTTTCATTTTTGAGAATTTATTTTTTTCTGATTTATATTAGGCTTTTATAGAGTAGTTAAAACTGTGGTGTCATTTAAAGTGGTGCTTACACTTCCATCCTGTATATTATTTAATCAAATAAAATCAGCTTCACGCTGTATTCCGCACGAGCAGAGTAGGCAGAGGGAACCTAGTGTTATGACACTCGACGTTCTCCACTTTCTGCCGATTTTTTCGAGGTATGGACACCAGAGTGAAAAATTGAAAATATAAATGTAAATAAATATTTCATCTCCTCCGAGTGGGGATCTAACCCACAATCTCCAATGGTCCACAACTAGCTTGAAATATATTATTTAGCTTCATGGTTTTACTCGTATACATAGAGCGGGACAAAGAACCTACTGGCAACGCACCTGTAACTCGTCCGGTGTTACACGGGGTCGTATTAGGCGAGGCGTAGGCCGAACGCTCATTTGTCTTGTCTTTTTTATTTAAAAAAACTTAGTATAAAACACTACTTTCTCCACTTTCTGGCCGAATTCAAGGCAAACACAACGTTTTACAACACTTTCTTTTATAAAATGAACATAAGTCATTAAGCAAGAATCGAATTCCCATCGAATCGAATCGATCCCCCCAGTAAGAATCGAACTCATAAATATTGCCATCACAGGCAGACAGTTGTGCTGCTGCGCCACGATGGCCATAACATGACATCTATGCATACAACTTTTCAGTTACTGAGTAACTGACGAAACTCTTGGACTTAGGGGCTTGATACTTAACTTACTGATAGGTTAGGGAGTGTAGAGGAGTACTAAGAGAGCGTTTTTCGAATTTCCTACTAAAACTGGAAAAGACAGGACTTAAGAAACCACGCAAACCGAGTTGCGAGTGAAAACTAGATTGTAATATAATACAATACAATGTAATGTAATATTTATAACACTAAACGGACGCTATTAATAATTTTTATGAGTGTTCTATGTATTGAATTTATAATTAACCTTCTATACCACGCTCGTTAACAAGATAAATTAGATCCTATATATAGTAGGTATAAGAATAGATAAGTCTATAGACGAGTGTTATCATAAACTTATGATGATCTCTTTTATTCAAATATTGTTTCTTTTTAGCTTTTTATTCCAAACTATCGCCCGCTTGGACCATATAATTATTAATTTAATTATCTGTACATAATTAAAGTAAAATTAAGTAATTTAAAAACAATATTTACACCCCACTCGAGGAGATGAAATATTTACTTAAATTTATATTTCCATTTCTTCGCTCTGGTGTCGAGGCAAAGCGCCACGTTGAGTTCTGCCACTCAACACGCAATGCCTTCAAATATTCGGCAGAAAGTGGGGAACGAAGTGTCTTAACACTAGGTTCCCTCTGCCTACCCTGCTGTGTGCGGGATACAGCGTGAAGCTATTTAAAAAAATATATATATTTACACCTATATGTTGAAAAGTGATGTCTCAATTTTGATTCTATTACGTTAATATAATAATAATATAGACAGCTTTTTCGGTTTCGTCCTCGAAGTCACCTGATCACACCTTCCAATTATATAATATAACTTTGACTGCACTAATAAGGTATTGTTACATAGACTTTTAGCCTTACTCGATTAAAGGACACAGTAAGATTTTTTTATAATTTGAACTAGTAGTTCCTGAGATACGCGTATTCAAATAAACAAACTCTTCAGCTTTTTCGTATAAATTTGTAATGATTTCAAATGTCATTATATAAGGCGTTTATTTAATACGAGAGAACATAATTTTAAATCTATTTACATTCGATACTTTCATATGAAATGTCAATAATGAGTTCGTAAATTGACAAAGCAATCTAAAACTTTCCAGGGCTGCGGTTTCGGCTGTCAACTGCACCACATAGTGTACTGTCTGATATTCGCCTACGCCACGGAGAGGACCCTCATACTCAACTCCAAAGGCTGGCGGTACAACAACAAGGGGTGGGAGTACGTGTTCCATCCCATATCGGACACGTGCGTCTCCGTGTACGACGATAAAGTCGTACAGTGGCCAGGTATTGTTCTTTTGTTGATGTATTTTCTTTTGTTTTAACTTGTCTTTTGTGAGTGGACGCAGTTTCTATGATGTGTGTTTAAAAAGAAGATTTTTAGTGATTATTATGCTAGATTAAAAGCAGTCATGGCGCAGTGAAAAAGCGTCTAGCGGTTAAACATGTTTTTTTTCTGTCACTTACCATGCAATATCTCAAATATATCCGAGATATATCGTCTGTCCACCCTGCTACACTACATGCGGAGCACAGTATGAAGCGGCTGAATATCAATCTAATAGATTAATATCATATTTATATCTCGTCTGACTCTACATTATTATAATCAAACCAATCAAAATATCATATTTTACATTTAAAAAAATATCAACAATTGTTTTTTAACGTATGCCTCATCTTTCCAAATAAATTCGATAGAGGAACTTCTATGTTTTGCTAGATAAAGCGTTCAAAAATATTTTACATCTGCAAATGTGAAAAACATTGCCACGTACAGTCAGATAGTTCGGAAGTGCAGTGACGTCATATTTTCATATGTTTAGCAAAAAATATAAACTCATACACAGATATTTAAATATTTTATCTGTCATAGATAACTGGCCGCCGCGTGCAGACGCACTAACTACTATGTATAATTGCTCAATTTGTATCTAAACAACTTAATAGTGATAAAAATAATGGGTGTCCTATTGCCATTGATGGAGATTACGAACATTATGTTGTTATAACCAGTTATGTTTACTTTGATTGAGACGTGTAGGAACGGAATAGCTCATTTGAACTCAGGTTCAGAATTTTAGAAAGAGCTAAATTTTTATTTAGGACATATTGGTTGAACTTATGAAGCGAAAACCAGGGAACTTTGTGATTTCATTTCTCTTTTTTTCATTGAAAGATATTGGGATCCTTGTGTGAGTATCAATTTCCGGGTTAAAGTATCGATACAATAAAAATACGTTTCTTTAAATGGAATTAGAACAATCATCAGAGAAAGTTACAGCAAAAGTTTTATTACCATATAATATTACTAATAGTTGCATGAACAGAAAATTTAAATAATAATATTTAAATATTCCATATGTAAATAATTTGAGTTTCAAATATCTTTCGATAGCAAAATAAGCAAAGAGGTAGTTTTTTATTGAAAACTTTTTCAATTGTAAGTTTGGGGCGTCGCAAAGTTGTAGCTTGTAGGGAACATTCTGGACTGGATATTTTCAATTCAGAGGAATCAGACAAAAGGCTTTTTTTAGTTAAAACTTTTTATCGATAGTTGTTTTTATGTGTAACTATTGTAGTATTATAAAGTAAGGGTTATAGTTCATAATATATTATTAGTCTAAATTGTAGCAATTTACAATTTTCTGTTTCTGCAGCCAAACCAAACAATACTTGCAATAAAACTATCATTTTCATAAAATATCGAAATAAACTTAAAAACTATGTAAACACCTATTTTGTAAATTAGATGATTTTGTTGTATAATTACAGCTAACTACGATGCAAAGGTGGTGTCTCTGCCTTTCATCGACTCCATATCTCAGAAGCCCAAGTTCTTGCCGCTGGCTATACCATCTGATTTAGCGCACAGGTATTATGTTCATTTATTAAAATATATTTTTTTAGCTTTACAATGTCTACAACAAGATAGACAGAGAGAATGTAGTGTTACGAGTCTTCAATCTTAATACCGCAAAGTTTACAAGGCTTTACGTCGTTTGAGAAAATAAAAAAAAAACATGAGAACCAGACCCACAAACTCCGCGTTTTCAAACGCTATGAATATTCATGTATTCATACAAATGATAGATTATTATAGTGTATTAACATGATATTCGTTTTTCCACAGGATCGTCCGTTTCAACGGCGACCCGGCGTCGTGGTGGATCGGGCAGATGCTCAAGTACGTGCTCAAGCCGAAGGAGGAAACGCAGAGAGCTATCAACGAGACGATAGCCAAGTTGAACTTTAAGAATCCTATTGTTGGGTGAGAATGTTATTATAATTATTTATATATTGCCATTCATTTAACAAATGTGATTGTTTATTTTTTAAAGTATTTTTTTATGAAATTTAAAAAAGTAAACGCAAAAAAAATATTCTGTATATTAAATAAGATCTTTGATTTTAAATTATTTTTTTTAACCGGATTAACCGCGTGTAATTAGATTTATTTATACATTTTTGGAAACCTGACATATCGAACACTTTGCAGTAGTCTGTGGTCGCGGGTCAACGATACAAGATTTGTAGTAGACAAAAAAGAGTTTCATTGAAAATCTTTCATATTGTTACTTAACATAAAGTTTGAAGTAGACATAATATTTTTTTTATTTTATCTATATGGATCACCAATTGTAATACGTATTGATTGATATTTAAACATTCTTAAGATATATTACTATTAATTACGCTATACAGGTGGAAGTGTTAGCACCACTTTAAATAAAACCACAGTTTTAACTAATCTATAAAAAGCCTACAATACAATTAAAAAAAATCCCATATATGAAAAAGTTATTTTTTTAAACAATCTAAATAATAAATTATTGTTGTAATATAAAACGCCATTTGTCAAGAACGTCGCACGCACACATAAACCTATCAAAGGGAAACCGCCGCATACGCCTCATTCCGAAATCGAGTCGTAGATATTGGCGGCAAAGTTCAAAGTTGATTAACCTTTAGTAGTATTTTTGTAGTAGTATGTGTTTACGTTATTGGTATCTATGCGTAACTGCGTCACACAAAATACAGGTATAGATATACATCGTAAAATGAAAAAAAATCCTACGTCTAAACTGTTGAGGTATCTTGATTAATTTCTTTAGGTATGGGTTTAAAATATTTTATTCTATATGCTATTTCCGTAAAAGGAGCGCTGGCTCTTCCTCCCTTTGTATAAAAAAGTATAATATGTAATTAATCTATTCATTATTGATTAACTAAAATTAGTGACGAATTTTATTGAATATGTGGTTGCATTTTTTTAAGAAAGCTAAGAGTTTTTCGTAACCAACGTCTAATGTCAAATTTCTTTAAATATTAATGGAAATAACAGGTCCAACGTTTTAGATTTCTCCGTCTTAAAGAATTTATTATTTGAATAGACATGGGTTGTGAGAGGATTTCTGTGGTACATTAGTATTGAATGAATATCTTTAAGTAAGGAATATAGTACGCTCGACGAGTCGTGGCCGCTCTGGAGTTAGAGCGGCCACGACTCTCGGGCCGCACTGTACATGGGTGTGTGTGTGCAGCGTGCACGTGCGGCGCACGGACAAGGTGGGCACGGAGGCGGCCTTCCACCACCTGCACGAGTACATGCGCCACGCGCACGACTACTACCAGCAGCTGCAGCTCACGCGCCCCGTGGACGCGCGCAGGGTGTACCTGGCCACCGACGATGCTGCTGTAAGCTTTGCTTTTTTTTAGCCTCGTGCTGTATCCCGCACACAGCAGGATAGGCCTTTCCCTGTTTTCTTATATGTATTGAGTGGCGGAACTCAACACCACGCTTTACCTCGACACCAGAGCGAATAAATGAAAATATTTAATATTTCATTTCGTCGAGTAGGAATCGAAACCACAGCCAGCCCGTTTACAGTCGCACTTTGTGCTTTTGCGCCATGATTGGCCTCAAAAAGTTTATTATACTAGTGTAATTATTTATTATTTAAATTTCATGGTTTTTCAAAGTTAACGGAGAGTCGAAAATCTAAATATTCTTTATTCAATTAGGCCATTATAAACACTTTTGAATCGCCAAATTACATAGAAATGTCGGTTGTGCCAGACCTGTACGAGCATAAGCTCAGAAAGCAGTTCTGCTGAGAAGAGCCGCAACAAACTCAACAGTTGCTTTTTTAACATATCGCTTGGGATATATGCATAACCGCCATTAGCTTCCCGAGTAAACATCAACAACATTTGATTTCACGCACTATTATCATTATTATAGTAGTCTTGGATTGAATAGTAAACTTTGCTTAATAATATATTTATTTACTTTAACTTTAAATTGTTCTAGAAATATACGTATAGTGTTACATCATCCCGTTCTCCACCAAATTTTCGTGTTGTGTACTTTACCTCGTCTCTAAAACAAAAAAAAGAAATCAATAATTCTTTTTTTCTTGCTTTAGAGACGAGGTTATTATTATGTAAATACTCATTATTATGTAAATACCAATTTACTGTAATGTTACAAAAATATTTACGTGTAATATATAATTAGCTATAAAAAATTACCCCAACCCAAGTGGCGAAGCAGGGCGAGGGGTGCGTGGCTGATGGAGTGATCAGTCGCTACTGGTTGTCCCGCCAGGGTAACGGCCGACACCCGTGGCGTATTAGGCTTATCCAAGTACAGGGGTCACTGCTTGGATGGACTGTTTTTCCCCATACTCGTGGTAACTTAATGGGGATTCTAAAATTTAAAAAAATACCAACTAATGAAGGTGACGTAGGAATGATAGAGTCCGCTTCGGATTCAGGAGCAGTGCAGCGTATGCGGCGTAAGCGACAGACTGCTAAAAACGATTCTTGCTCAGATACCGAGGCAGTACGGCAGTTTGGAAAAAGCACGCGAAGAAGAATACAATTTCGAGAGGAATCTATCGGACTGGGCATCACAGCAACACAGATCTGCCCAGACATCTGATGCAGAAAGCGTCTTGGAGGAAGATAGTAGAAGAGATACTTCACTGCGTTCAGCTGAGGAGCTGCGCACATACGCCGGGCAACGAGCGGATTTCATACTAGAGCTAGCTACGAAGTCAGGCCACCTTAAAGGCACCTACGTGCGTAAACTTAAGGAAGCAGCAGCAGCCTTCACCGAAATTATCGAAGCACTTGTTTCTCGTACCGAGAGTGAATAAGTTTGTCGTGTACGTGAGGAAAATCGGCGTCTCACTGTGGAGGTAAATACACTCAGATCCGAATTACAGGACCACAGCAAGGATGTACAGAATTTGAGGTTGGCACTTGTCGAAACACAAAAATCGACACAGACGGTGTAAACGTCGGCATTCAATGTCGATAAAGATGCGCTTGAGGCACTAAAGCGTAGTATAGTTAGGTCTGTGGGAACTATGATCGATGCCCGCTTTGCCGGTATTGAAGACAGCCTATTGCCGGCTTGCCCCTTGCGTCCTCCTCTAGCTCATGAGCAACGAAAAAGACTGATGGCAACAACGAAAGAATCGGAAATGGATAACGATATCAGGCATAGGCAAAATCGCAATAAGACTACAGGGCGTAATCAAGCTCATATAGTTAGAGAAGATGTGCCACTAGCTGGTCCATAGTCAGACTCTGGGACCTGCAACATATCTCAGGTCACTGTTGCCGAGGATATGGAAGAGGAGAGTGAATCTTGGTCTGCTGTGGTTAGGAAGGGTAAAAAATCCGCTACTAACTCCTCTGTAGTAAGGACAACGACGCTAACAATTGCGAAGAGACAGCTACGCAGACCTAAAGTTGCTGAACAACCTAAGACCATGGCGGTTATGATCAACTTAACGACAGACGCTGTCGCGAAAGGTCTCTTATGTCTCTTATGCCCAGGCCCTGGAAAGGGCGCAGCAGGGTGTTAATCTAGTGCAGCTGGGCATCACTGAGGGTTTAACAGTGCGTCAGGCAATATCAGGCGCCCGGCTGCTGGAGCTATCGGCTGTACATTTGTTGGAACAGGCTGATATGTTAGCTGAGCAGCTAAGAGTGGTTTTAGAGGGGGTGGCTGTAGTCACTAGGCCCCACAAAAACGCTTCCTTGAGATTAGTGGGTCTGGATGATTCAGTAACTAAAGAGAAATTGATAAATACCGTTGCAAATACTGGTTGCTATCCAGTCAACACCATTACTGTTTCCGAGTTACTTTTTGGCCCCAGAAGAATGATGTCAGTTGTGGTGCGATGCCCGTGCGAGTTGCCAAAAAACCATTGTGGATAAGGGACGGATCTTGGTAGGGTGGAGCTAAGGTCCAGGTGCTTGCAGAGCGACCTATGCGCTGCTTCAAATGCCTGTCACACACTTGGGTCACACCAGGCCTAGGTGTCACTAAGTAGTTGTGAGGGAGCATCTTTTTTCCGTTGTGGCTGTGAGGGACATAAATTCCACACATGTCGAGCTGAACCACGGTGCATGGTATGCACTGACGTGAAAATGAAAATTATTGGTAGTGCAGACTGTCGGCCACCGCCAATTAAAGGCACAGAGTCTTTTGGCATTGAGGTCTTTCGTAGAGACGGTGGCTGCCAGGGCCAGGAGGATAGTGTTATATCGTAATGGATAGGCATCCAATATAATTTATGCAGACGAACGTTAATCACTCTGCTGAAGCACAGGACCTAATGATGAAATGACCTAATGATACCTAATGATGAATTGCCGTAGTATGTGAGTCGCACGTTTTCCTACACGTTGGACTGGCGATCTGGATGGCTCTGTTGCTGTTGTATCTGGAAATAGTTCCGTTCCTTGCCTCGGAGCTTTAGAAAGGGGTTCGGGTTATGTTGTGGCAGAATGGCGAGAGTATATAATCGTGAGAATATACTTTTCCCCGAGGCGCAGTCCGGCGGAATTTGATATTTTTCTGGACTCCGTCAGAGCCGCAATCTGCCGACTGGCACCTGGCACTGGAGAAAAGTCTTGGTCATCGGTGACTTCAATGTCAAGTCTCGAGCGTGGGGGAACCCCACCTCAAATAGCAAGGGTTAAGCGGTCCAAGTATAGGCGCTACTTTCAGGGCTGTTTCTTCTCAATGTGGGAAGGGCGTGGACTTGCGTGCGACATAACGGTGGTTCTGTGGTGAATCTCTCATCTGTCGTACCTAACGTGACAAATTGGAGGGTTGAGACAGAGTTAGAAACTTTGTCGGACCATCGATACGTTAGATTCGAGGCCATCACGCAACCAGTTGAGTGCATTTTGAAGTTTCCCGAGATAGGCTTTAGTCGGCTCAACGTAGAATTGGTCAAGGAGGCGGCTATTGTGGCGAATTGGTGCTCTCCGGAGAAGATGGAGGTCACTCGCTCAAGTGTCGAGGAATCAGCGAGTCGAATGCGTGATACCATAATGGCGATATGTGATGCAGCTATGCCAAGAGTCCGGCGAGGTCCGTTGCATCGTCAAGCTTACTGGTGGACGCCCGAAATTGCAGTTCTTCGGGTGGCATGTAACAAGGCCCGACGGACATTCACGAGATGCAGAAGGAGAAACGGCTTCGATATTGTTCTCGAAGATCAACTGAAGAATGCATACAGAGAGAAAAAGAGCACTGCGTCTCGCCATTAGACTGGCAAACCTTGGGTATGATTGGCTCCTGAGCTGTCGCTTGTCTCCCAAGATTAGCGTTATTTGTCATGCTGATGACACGCTCGTCACCACCCGAGGGGTAAATTATAATGAAGCGGCACGTTTGAATGAAGTCGGCATTCACCGCGTTATTAACTGTATTGAAGCGCTGGGCCTCAGGTTGCAAGACCATGCACTACTGTTCCATGGCCCACGTAAGGGACCACCTCGTGGGGCTACCATACGCATTCAAGGGCAAGAGGTAAAATATTTGGGTCTAATCCTCGATGGTCGATGGTCATTTGCGTCACACTTCGCCTAACTTGTGCCAAAGTTAGTAAGCACTGCCGGAGCCTTTGGCAGGCTGCTGCCGAAAATCGGAGGGCCAGATTCTTCATACCGACAACTTTATGTCGGCGTGTTGAGATCCATGGCACTGTACGGTGCACCCATGTGGACGGACTCTCTCACTGCTCGCAACAAGGCCCAATTGCGGATAGCGCAGCGGGTCATAACAGTGAGAGCAGAGCTTACTGTACCGTGTCATGGAAGGCGGCTATTCTCCTGGCAGGTGAGCCACTTTGGGAGTTGCAGGCTGAAGTACTTGCTAGAGTGCACACATTCCGCACAAGTGGGGTGGAGGTGAACGACCATCAACGGAGGATGTCGTGCGGATCAGGAGAAGAGCAGACGATCCAACGTTAAAAACTAGACCTGGAGTACCCGGCCGCAGGCATACCAACAGAAGAAGCTATTCGCGTCCATTTAGATCAATGGGTACAAAGGAGCTTTGGGGTTCTGACATTCAGATTGGTGCAGGTACTGACGGGGCATAGTTGCTTTGGAAAATATCTGCACCAATAAGTTCTTTGATTTTCACGATTATTACACATTTTAAATGAAACTATTTTAATCGGATTAATCGTGTATATTTTGTATTTTTATACATTTTTGGCAACCCGACGTTTCGAGCACTTTGCAGTAGTCCGTGGTCACGGGTAGACTGAGGTGGCATCCGTCTGTCAGTTGACATAATTATTACATCAAACTACCGCCAACGATTTCTTAATTGCCTTGCGTACTGCCCTGGAGTCCTGCAGAATGAGCTGATAGTATCTTGCCCTCTGGTATGGTGGGTTTGAGACTTGAATGATTTTATAAGTGGGTCCCAGGTGGCAGAAAGTTTCCAGCCATCCTCTCTATTGAAATATGATGTCTCTATTGAAATATAAAATGTTAATAAATATAAACGAAAGCAAAATTAATTCATTTAGTTATTGTTTTATATTTTATGACAATTTTAAATTTTTTGTTAAGTCTATTGTATTGCAGCGGCACAGCTTTTAGACGGGACGATTTCGAATTCGATTCCTATTTAAAAATTAGACGTAGCGTGGGAAACAAAGAGTCTCTCATACTAGGTTCGTTCGGCCTATCCTGTTATATATGGGATACAGCGTATAAATGAACTTAGTTTTTCATCACAAAAACATAAATAAATGTACAATGAATGTTAAAACAATAAATTGAGCAGGTGCTAGAAGAGGCCCGCAAGAAGTACCCCGCGTACACGATCCTGGGCGACGCGGGCGTGGCGCAGACGGCGGCCACGCACCGCCGCTACTCGCCGCAGTCGCTGCGCGGGCTGCTGCGCGACCTGCACCTGCTGGCGCGCTGCGACGTGCTAGTGGCCACCTTCAGCAGCCAGGTGGGCCGCGTCGCCTACGAGATGATGCAGGCCAACCGCCCCGACGCCGCGCAGCGCGCCGTCTCGCTCGACGACATCTACTACTTCGGCGGACAGAACGCGCACGACAGGAGGGCGGTCATGCCGCACACCGCGCTGGATCATCACCAGATAGATTTACAGGTAAACAAATGGACATACATCTCAAGAACTGCTGATTAAAAAAATAAAAAAATATTTTTTTAATTCGAACAAACACAAAAGTGTTGGTTAGTTATTTTATCAAGGAAGGAATAGGGACACACTGTATATATGGTCACATTATACATAACTTTTGTTTATTTAACATTTCCATTTGCCACGAGAGCCAAACCGTAGGTGGAAGCTAGTGTTATGATAAAGTACTTACTGTACACGTTCAGTATACAAGCATAATGTACATTTATTATAATTTCAGAAAGGCGATTTGATAGGTATTGCTGGAAACCACTGGAACGGTTTCGGAAGAGGCACCAATAAACGAACTAATCTGGTAAGATTTTAATATGAATTATTTTTAATTCTCTTTTATATATTCTATTGCTTAGAATGGTAACTTTTGAAGTACAACATATTATATTAGTGTATCACTCACTATAACAATATTTACAATGTGGAAGCGTCTGGAAAAAAATCAAACGCATACCTAAAAAATAATCAAGATTCTTCAATAGCTTAGACTAGGAGTATTATTTTCATTTTATGATTTTTATCCATACTGTATTACGTGTGACACAATTGCCAATAACGTAAACAACACCTACTACTAAAAGATACTACTAAATGTTGCCGATTTGCCATTTTTCATTATTCATTTTTAAAAAACTTACCAGAACGAAGAATGAGTATCTCTTATGTATCACCGCCAATACCTACGACTCAATTTCTTGAATGAGGCGTATGCAATGTTTTGGCTTTGATTCTTACAAATGTGTTTAATTTTACAACGATAATTTTATTATTTATTTTGCTTGAAAAAAACTACATTTTCGTTTTTGGCAAAATCTCTTTCGTTTTATTCATATCATGCTTTTATAGAGTAGTTAAAACTGTAGTTTCATTTAAAGTGGTAAAAGCAAAACACTCAATTGATTTTCAATTAAAAAACTCATCTATGCTGAGCTATGAGTTCAGTTCTCGCTCATGTGTATATAATAAAGCATGATATAATGTTTTATATAATATATACTTCATCATCATGATACTTGGGGAACTAGGTTCTATGGTAAAGGTACCAAATGTAAAACGTATTATATATAAAGTGCTTATTCTCAATTCCAGAATGGCCTCGTGCCGTGGTACAAGACGGCGGACCACCTCGTGCTGTACCCCTTCCCGGAGTACCGACACGCCAACACCGACTCGTAGACTGCTGGTGCCATACCAGCATGGCTGGCTGATTCCACCACTTCGACGCCGTACTATACGGGAATACATATAATTCTGTTTTTTTCTTTTACATTACTAACTGAAAGGGACGGCAACAAATAATCTATAATATAATATGTACGCTGTCCTTCATACACTGAAAAAGACAACAAAAAATCCACTTTTACTTAATATGTATTTCTGTCTTTTTCTTTACCCCAAAAACAGAAAGAGATAGCCTCCCGGAGGAATAATTTCCTGCTAACTTACTGAACATAATTATGCATGTATGTATTGTTGTCTATTTCTTTTCAATGAAGTTAGAAAGAGACAGTTAATGTTTGTACAGAATTTGTTGTCATTCAAGTTAACTTGATATTTTTGAAAACTTATGAACTAGATCTAGACCATTTGGTATTGTTTTATATATAGAGAGAAATGCTAATTTATTTGCTTTGTAAAGTAAAAAAAAATGTTTCTTTAATAAAATTTTATATTAATTGTCAATTTAGACTTTTTTAGTAAAAATTAAATTAAATTAGTTTTTTTATAAATATTTTTAGCTAATTTTGAATTCATGTAACATTATTGAATTAGTATATATATATGCATATATTTTTGGTGTTTTGTAATGATTTGTGCAATGGTCTAGACTTTAAGCCGAATTATAAAACTAGAGTTTAAATGGAATTGGACCTTTTGGTCATAATATTAAGATACAGTTTAATTTTTTAACACATTTCAGTGACATTTAAAATGTGTGTAAAACTTGTGTTTATAATTTAAAATGTCAATGTGTATGTAATATTTTAAATAAAAAAATACGTTTTGTTTTAAAGTTATTAGAATGTTAAATAATTTGGCAGTTAAGTTATAAATTTATGCAATAATAAGTTTAACCTTGAACTGACTGTTGATTTTATAATAATTTAATAAAATTTTTGAAATAATATATGAAAATAGATTTTTTCTTGTTTATTTGGATATTTTTTTTAATTAGGTTATAATTTTTTTAAGTATCTTTATTTAAAGGTACAAGTTCAAATATTGCATTTAGTTTTTGCACAAAAGTTTTTTGCTAAATTATACAACATTTTATATCGAAACTAACTTCTTTACTGTAACTTAAAAGTTAAAACCCATAGTGCCAATAACTTTTTTTTTATTGTTCCCTTTTATTAATTGTTACATTTTTGAACACAACATCTAATATAAAGAAATAAGTAAAATCTGCAGAACTCGGTTTTTTAGACATTTTGTTACTATGTTTGGTTTTTTTTTTGTATTTTAAAAAAAATATCACATATAATAATAATAATGTCGCAAATACGCTCATTTTCTTAATAAATAAATACTAAATTTGATTATTTGTAATCTCAATATCTTATAGCTTTATTTAATCACCATTTTGTATAATTGTGACAAAAATTGTATTCTGAAGTAGTGCGTCTTTTTAATTATATACATTAAAATGCTATTTGTATGCAGTTGTATGAATATTTTTTGTTTATAGTGAAATAATTTGACTGTATGTCTGTATGACACTTGATAAAATGAGGTATCATATAATTATTATTACTTATAGAAATATAAGTTCCTGTCTGCGGGCCGGTCGCGGCGCAGGGGCTCGAGCGCCGTTGAGTTCCGCCACTTTACACGCAATATCTAATAGTAGGTTTCCTCTGCCTACTCTGCTGTGCGCGCGATACAGCGTTAAGCTAAAAAAGAAAACAAAAATAAATAATAAATTTTATCTACATTATATTCTATGTATATTATTATATTTTTTCCAATTGTCCAGTCGTGGCGCAGGGGCAGAAGGTGTGACTGTAAAACCGACTGGTTGTGGGTTCCATCACCACTCGAGGAGATGAAATATTTACTTAAATTTATATTCCCATTTTTTCGCTCTGGTGTCAAGGACAAGTGCGGCGTTGAGTTCTGCCACTCAATACGCAATGCCTCCAGAATCCGGCAGAAAGTGGGGAACGGAGTGTCTCAACACTAGGTTTCTTCTGCCTATCCTGCAGTGTGGGGGATACAGCGTGAAGCTGATAAATTATATTTTTCCAAAACTAAACAATTATGGTAAATTGCAATATATCTGCAATAATTAACTATAAAATTCTCGTTTATTATTTACAAATGACACACGGACAGACTTAATTTGTATGTAGTAACAATATTATTTGTTTACATATAAAACAATCAAAAGAACATCACTTGAGATTATTGTGGGATATTTATACATATAATTATATTCTAAATAAAATTTACATTTCTGATAAATTGTCGAACAGACAGATATACTGGTTAGGTGTTACTGTATATGTAACTAAAGTAACTTTTAAGTTAAAACAAAATACTTTTTTGGGGAAGGGTGATATTCATATTAATACACACTGTACTAATATTATAAAGAGTTTATTTGGTTGAACGCGCTGATCTCAGGAACTACTAGTTTCCATTTTAAAAATCTTTTTGTATTGCATAGTCCATTTCTCGTTACATTTTTTAAATTCTAAAGAAATTAATGAAGTTTCATATAAATAATATAATTGTGTCAATTACATTTGTTTTTTTTCTCAAACAGATTTGTATAGTGAAATAGTGCTTTACCAATCATCTTTCTATTATTGAGATTATTCGTTTTTTTTAAATGATAATAATTTGTCTAAATGACAAATCTAGTTTGAATTTATTACAATAAAATTTAATAAAATGGTATTTTTTATATATCAAAGAAGTTTGAAGCTGTGTTCTATGTATGTATAGTGTAACTGCTATAAGGCCTATCATATAGACTTATTAAATACTGTATTATATGTATTTATACAATACTATTAACAGTAACTTGATATTTGAAGTAAAATTTATTTATATAAACTTTTAAATTAGTGATATTAACTCCAGTGACATTGGGTTTGATGCTCGATTAGGGCAAAAAAAACCGTTAAAAATATATAAAAATTGCAATTTGGTTTTATATTTATATGGCAATATTTTTTGTTTAGCAATGTATTTGTTTATAATGTATTTAAAGCGTAATTTCACACTTAGGAAAGAAAAAAAAATTATTTAAAAAAACATAAAAAATTGAAAGCGGGATTTGAACCCGCGCTACTTGGAAACTGTCCAAGAGGCGTAAAAAGTATTTATATATGTTTAATATTATTATAATCGTTGTATGAGTTGACTGACCTCATCTTAACTTGTGGGGATGTGAATACTGCCTCCAGTCATGTCACTGATTTAAATCTCTCATAAAGTTGTATAATGACAAAGTAAAGAAATAGTATTGTTGTACTTTCCTCGACTATGTTTTTGTTTTCTTTTAATATATTACACAAAATTGAGTATTGATCAATGTTGTTTTATATTATGTACAATGAAGGTCATCTGTGTACGCCTGACTGAAAATACGATGGTCGTGGGTTCGATTTCCACTCTGGGTAATGAATTCTTTTTTTTTGGTTCTGTAGACTATACATTGCGTTGAACCACTCCACTTAACACGCAATTTCCCGAAAACTGAGCAGTGCGTAGGTTCCCTTTGCTAGTTCTTCAAAATATATTTTTTGTTCTAAATTGACTTGTTGTATTACTCATTCTTACATTCCTCATTAGTTTTTTTGTGTGAAAGCAATAGTCGCTAGACGCCTCGTCTCATCACTAGTGCAACAAAACAATACTTTATTGAATATCATATTTTTATACTATGATTGTTTTGTAATAATTTAAAGTGTCATTTACACACTCAAATAAATGCCGTGTAATTCTGTATATGGTGAATGATCTGTTTTCCTATAAGACCTACTCAAAAAATGAGTAGGTCTTTGTAATTATATTACCATTTTTCCTAATTCTTAGTGAACGTAAATATAACTTTTTTGTCATTGGAATTATCCTAAATAGAATTGCTTTATGTAAGATTACTTATATAATATGGCCTAAATAATATTTTTTATCGCTTAGTAACTTCTTACTTACGATCTCATACAATATACCTTTATAAAGTACTTATGTATTTTATAGTAACTAATAGTTGTTGCATAAAAAATGGCCCTTTTATTAAACACGTATGTTTTAAATGTTAATGTGAAAATGACACTTTAAGTAAAACATATCGTTATAATTTCTTATATGTATATACAAAAAAATGCAAAATGCTTTTTATTTGTAATCGTATAGCAACACTTACTATGAACGTTGGGAGATATATACTTAACATAAACAATTATATGATTAATATATCTATTTTAAAAAATTTAAAGAGTGTTTTGTCACTTTGTTTTCTTTGAAATATGTTGTATCTTTCTAGTAAACTGGTCTCCCAGCCGCTAATCTGTTAACTATGTACTGTATGTATCTACTGTTAGAATTGGACGCTTCGAAATGTATAACATGATATGGACCTAAACTGTGTGTATATAGCTTTAGTGTACATAATAAACTAATATAAATAATTAAATAAATCATTTTAAATAATTTTTGTTGTTTTTTTTGTTCTTCAACTCTTTTGTGCGACACAAATACAATTAATTTATTGGTTACAATTATAAATATACATATATATCGCAAAAAATTTTGAATTTCTTTACCAGATTTATAATTAAATTTAAAAATATTAATTGAATCCATAAACAATAAAGTAGGTATAACAAAAATAAATGGAAATTATTATTGAATAACTTCTCAATTTTTATTTACAATACATAATTGCTTAGACTATATAATGAAATAACATGGATTATCAAATTTTTTGACAAATTTTAGAAATAAAATAACAATGTTATGGAAAATTGTGCGCCATGATATCACACATTTATTGGAAAAAATATGACATCGATATAAAGCATAATGGTGGTGGGTTACATGGTTTTGTATAAAGTAATTAAATATTATAAGACAAAGCATTTGTCGATTTGCAATTTAAAATGTTTTACTCGGTCATAGCACTGTCAAGCAGATAAAAAATAAGTTAACTGAGATATGTGTATTATAAGAAGAGTAGGTTTGAAAAACGATATCATTTTTTTAACATTTTTAAAGTGTTAATCTACACTTAGGAAAGAAAAATACTTATTTAGAAAACGTATAAAAATTTGAACGTAGCGAAAGAGAATTTTTCCAGGTTCGAGTCCCGCTGCGTTAAAGTATTCCAAATCTCCCTTCAGAGATGCTAACAACATAAGTAAGTTGTAACAAGCGTATAAAAATTTCGACATAGCTCGATGAGAACGTATGGCTTAGAACACCTAGTCAGTTTCCAGGAGGCGAGGGATCGAGTCCCGCTACGTTCAAATTTCTATACGTTTTCTAAATAAATAAATGATAACATGTTTCTTTATTGCACTTTCTACGTGCTCGGATTTTTGGGAAATACGTAAGTACGTAAATTTACTTTTAAGATATATATAACATTTCTTACGCCCAATATTAATAACCTATCTCCAACGTCAATCTTAGATTGTTTCATATATCTATCCAATCTCTAGATAGGAACAATCAATCTAAGATTGACGTTGGAGATAGGTTATTAATATTGGGCGTTAGTGTAGATAACAACAGATTATCCTATTGGAAGTGGCTACTAACAAAACAGCCTAATTTCCAATACGATAGGATTAAACAAAGCACAAATATCTTTAGTTAACTTAGTCATTTATATACATCCTGGTACAAAGTAGGTTAAAACGATACTTAAATTTACAAAGAAAGTATAAAAGTATACAGTTACAAAAAGAGCGTGCGAAGTTCTTACATTGTAAGCACTAAAATACATCTTTTATCTTTTTGCAATCACCTAGTTTTGAGATCTGTCGCTCGATCTGGCTCGCCTCGTTCTCATGTTCTCGTCTAAAGCTGGGACCGGCCATTAGAATAGCGACTATTTTATTACAGCTTTACTTTGAAAATTTAGTTTTCTTTATAGGGATAATATTTTTTTAGTACCACGCTGTATCCTGCAGAGCAGCTAGATGGAACCTACATGGAAGTAGGAATAGGGTGACCGAAAAATACACTATAAACTAAAAGATCAATTCAAGGAACCACAGAGAAATCAGACACTGCCCCCTAGATGAATATCTCTAGATAAGCCCATGGGAACCTAGTGTTAATATAGTCCGTTCCCCATTTACCACTCAATTTTCGAGACGTTGTGTGATGAGCGGCGAAACTCAGCGCCGCGCTTTGTGTAGTTACCAGAGGCAATAATTTATTCCCCTTAGTGAGAATCCCCTCTTACTTTCATTTAAATTACCTTCCTTTTCCTATTTTTACCTACAAAATATAAAGAACATATTTCATTCAATTATTACATATAATTATTTTCACGCTCTATCCCATATATAGCAGGGTAGGCAGAGTGAACCTAGTGTAAGTCACTGCGTTCCCCACTTTCCGCCAAATTATCGAGAATTTGCATGTTGAGTAACGGAATTCAACGCTACTCCCCGATCGATTACTAGGATTAATGCCCGAAGTAATCCGGTGAATTGAACCCGCAATCGTTAGGTCACTTACAGTCTGATGTTGTGCTGCTGGGGATATTGATATTTATTAATTTTTCCTAGTATTTTTTGTAATTGAGAATTATCACGCCCCACTTTAACATACATACTCGTTGTATCTTCATTGAAACTATGAATCATTTTTGACCTTGATATGGTTCGATATTTATTCTCAAAATAATATTTTCAAGGAAAAAGTTTCTAAAAGAGACAAAAGAAATGCAAACGTAGTTTAGTAGCCCGAGCCCCGAGCCCCGAGCGGCGAAAGTAGCCTCTCTCAAGTTCAATAACACACCTAACAGTATAACCAGTGTTCTCGTATAACGCGCATCGTCCAAACTAAATCTACAGAAAATCTATGAAATCCTGATCTCAACGATATCTTTAAATTAACTTAATTTATAAATAATATTTAGGATGGTTTAAGAGCTATTAAAATCAGTAAATAAATATTTCCAAAATGAAATATTTAATTCTAATTTTGGTAGTATACTGTGTGACCCCGGAGGTGCTGCCGGCTAAGTACGTTCTGCCGAAATGGAAAAGACAGGTGAGGCTTTTATTTATTTATCAGTAGTTTCTAATAAGAATAATATAAATGTAAGTAATGATCTCTACACTTACTGTACATTTTTTTCCATAGTGATAACTACCTTAATATCGCCTAATAGTTATGTATAAAAGGTGCAATAGTATTTTAATATACTTTCTATTAGAATAACCATATTTCCACAATTAAATTCAAATTCAAATTCTTATTCAAACTTACTATCTGACATACATACATATTCAGGAATAAGAAAAAAAATATGTAATATTATTGACTTCCGGGTTTTTAAGATTTTCACAGTAACAGAAAGTTGACCCACGATGACCTGATTGCAGTCTCGCGGGTAAACTAATCTGAGAACTAACATGTTGGCACTACATCTTCAATGAACTATTCTGTTAAAAAAACATTTTAAAACACACCTATTCATTACAAAATATACGTATGGTATTTATTTATTTATCTATTTATCAGCTTCATGCTGTATCCAGCACACAGCAGGGTAGGCAGAGGGAACCTACTGTTAAGACACTCCGTTCCTCACTTTCTGCAGAATTCTAGAGGCATTGCGTGTTGAGTGGCAGAACTTAACGCCACGCTTTGCCTCGACACCAGAGCGAAGAAATGGAAATATAAACGTAAATAAATATTTCACTTCCTCGAGTGGGGATCGAACCCACAAGCAGTCAATTTTACAACCACACTTTGTGCCCTTGCGCCACGACTGGCCTCAAGTTAATATTTGTCCTAATTTCATACTATTTTGCTAACCTTACTGAGCTTCGCTCTGTTTCCGTAGGACGGAGCTAAACGCTACGGTCATTTCAAACTAATCTAAACCTCTGTGCGGAAGTTTTGTAATACTTTAATATATTCTCTAACCGTGTGGTTACTTCACGAAGCACTTTTTTGGTAAATAATTAGAATTTAATTAGCATTCACATATGGTCACCGACCTCAACAAACTACTCACCACTGCTACTATATATGTTAAAATGTGTGGAAAAATATTATCCGGTTTAAATATTGACGTCGCTTGAGATGCAACAAGAACAAAAAAAATAATATTAAATGACGTGTCTATAGATATTGTTTTATATGACAGTTTCATGCTGTATCACGCAAACAGCAGGGTATAGGCAAAGGGTTCCCTTTGCCTACCCTAGTGTTAAGTGGCATGTTTTATATATTATTACAACTATATTTAAAGCGAAGTTACAGAAGTATACAGAAATTAAATTGTAATGTACAAAAAAAGTAGAGAATACATTTTTTTCTTCAAATTTCGTATTTCTAGTAATAAATATTTAAATCAAAATATTTCATTTTAGACATTGGATTATTCCTAATCTGCAGGTATATGGAAGATATACGAGAAAATAGATTACTGGGATCGTGGACATTTATCATTGCAATAGAAACTACCTAAACAACATTTTTTGTTTGGTTGTCTGTGCGTTTGTTCACGTTAATTTCAGAATCGCCTTTACGGATTTAAGTGCTGTTTTACTTTTGCATTTTGACAAACCTCCCTTATATTAGATTTCAGTGTTTGTTACATTTAAATCGAATCATATATAAAAAAGAAATATCAATTTAAATATATTATAAGCTGATTTTTTTATATCAACATTTTCTTTGATAATATTGCTATAATTTTTTATTGAATTGGCTGAAACTTTATTTTTTGAATTTTGTAACTTTTTTTTCGGCTTTAGACTCTCCGCTCCCCACTTTCCATCGAATTCTGGGCACTTTGTGTTGAGTGGCGAAGTTGAACGCCACGCTCTGCCTTGACACCAGAGCGCAGAAATGAAAATATTATATATTTCATTTCATCGAGTAGGAATCGAACCCACAACCCATCCTGTTTGCAGTCACGTGCCCTTGCCCCTGCGCCACACATAGATCTATACATTCATTATCATCATCATCTTGCAGTGATCTGATTAGTCTGTCCTTACTCTATAAGCCCAGGTTCCATTTTCCGAATAAAGTTACATATCCGTTGTGTAAAAAGTTAAAACACATTCTAAGCATGTAAATACTAAATTTCAAGTAATAGGCTGAATATATATTCTAGACCAGTGTAGGAAACACTGTTCTAGAATGTGGGGCCCACGCCCCACTGGGGGGCAATTTGATAATTAGAGGGGGGCTATTCAAAAATGAGCTTGATACAACTTTAACCCTGTCGCTTTAAATTTAACAAAAAAAGGCAAAATCTTAAATAATTGCCGTAAATAATTATTAGATAAAATTTCGTTTGACGAGATCTAAATATCAACTGGGTGATTGGAGTCTTCAAGGAGCCATCACGGGCCTATCGCAACGTACGTAGTGTTTCACATCACTCAGTTGCTGTTCATTTGAAATAAGTGTCCGTCAAAACTGTTGTAATATATTTCATTGTTGTAGTATATAGTTCGTTGATTAATAAATATTGTATACATATAATTGATAAGTATTTGATTTCATTTTTATTTATTTTTATTTTAAAAGCATAACTTTGTCACATTGAATTAATTTTACCATATATTTTAATTTCAATTTTGAGGCCATCGTTGCGTAGGGAACAAGAGAATGACTGTAAAGCGATGGTTGTCGGTTCGATCCCCACTCGAAGGAGTGAATTATTATTTATTATTAAAATATATAAAACTCAAATCAGTTTCACTCTGTATCCCGCAGCAGAGTAGATAGAGGGAACATAGCGCTAAGATACTCCTTTCCCCACTTTCCGCCGAATACTGGAGGTATGGGACTGACGGAACTCATCGAATCTCATCATCAAACTCGGAATAGATGTGGAAAGGCGTATTGCTGCCGGTAACAAGGTTAACGGAGCCTTAGCTGCATTGATGAGACGGCGAAATTTCAGCACAGCTGCGCGTTTGGCCGTACACAATGCAGTTTTGGTACCGACACTGTTATACGGCAGCGAAACGTGGGTATTACAGAAGAAGAATGAAAGAAAGATGAATGCTGTGGAGATGCGATCTCTTCGTAGGATATGCGGAGTCAGTTTAGCTGATCGAATCCTCAATGAAGAGATACACAGAATGGCATGTTCTAGCGAGGATGTCACAGTGAAAATGAAGAAGAAATAAGTTTTTCATTATATGATTTGAAAATTTACTTACTGTGTTTTGTTACCAATTGCATAGTGATCTCTTCCTAGAACCTATGATTTTGTTTCTTAAGTGAACTAATGTTTAAAAATATGCATAAAAATTTTTTACACATATTTTTTACATACATAATTATTAACATAATAGGGGGGCATTATAAATTTTAGAAAGGTTAAGGTGGGGCATGGCAAAAAAAGGTTGGGAAACACTGTTCTAGACGCTTAACAAGTGAGGTCCTTCAATATACTATTTATATATAATATACTATTCAATATATAATTTCGGACGTCGCGTCGTGGCGCAGTGACATAAGCGCGTAACTGTAACCTCGACAGTTTTGGGTTCGATTTACACTTGCAGGAATGAAGTATTTAATATTTTAATTTGTTCGCTTCTCGTTGAGTTTTGCCATTCAACACACAATTCAACTCAACTGCTATTTGCGGGTTACAGCGTGTAGCCGAAAATTATTTTTAATTGATCTCTCTAAGTAAATTATAATGACATTTACATTGAACGTTAGTTATATATTCGGTTATTTATGTATGATTTGTTACTGTTTTCTTTCTTATATAAACAAAAAAGTTTTCTTAAATGTTTTAAGTTTTTTTTTAATTCTATTAATGATATGTTTTAATGGAGGGTCAGTATGCTGAGTATTTGGGCTCGTACCCATACAAGTAGTCAATGATTGGCTATTCATTAAATAATTCCTCGATAAAATACTGTAGCAAAGTTGCTGGGTCTAATTTTTATTTCTTTATTTATATCTTTAATTTAACATGATGGTATTTTATTATTTACATTATATGTAAATACTAAAATTTCATTAACATTATATAAAGATATTTTTTTATTAAACTTAAAATTGATATTAAAGGAATTAGGAAGCTGAAGTCGTCTATGTATCATCAAATATTATTTTTGAATGATCTGTTAATACATGTTTTAGGCCCGTTTTTTAGCTTCACGCTGTATCTCGCATATAGCAGGGTAGGCAGGAGGAAGCTGACAATCTACTGTCAAGACACTCCGTTCCCATTGAGACATTTTCGTTCCTCACTTTCCAAATTCTGAGTCGTCGCGTTTACAGTTACACCCTTGTGCCAACAGGCTACGACGGCTTCATTTTAGTGTTATTTGGCGGCTTAAAAGCACTTTTTAACCTTGTGTTGTAGTAAGGTAGCTATAAAGTCACTGGTTTTTTTATTATATATATATATATATATATATATATATATATATATATATATATATATATATATATATATATATATATATATATATATATATATATATATATATATATATATATATATATATATATATTATATATATATGAGAAATAGTATTATGACAAATGTTTAGCGCGTATGTATATTAATTTGATACGTCCGTGTAAACATTTATTTAGTGCGCGGTTTCTCGCGGCACACTTTCACGCTGCTTTCACGTTGCTAGAAAGTTCCCTGACTCACCTGGCACTGGCACTGGCGCGTCTGCGTCCTGCGGTCTAAGGAACATATCTTTTTTTCTGCCTACATTTTCCATATCTTTGGAAAAAAACTACTCCTCTAGAAAAAGAGAAATAATCTATTCTCATTTTTTGGCCATGTTTTTCTCCATTTTCCTTTTATTTAGGTAAACGGAATAATAGGATGTTGTGATATCCCGTTCATAATAAACAGCGTCATCGAGAATAAACTTATTTTGTTGAATGGTAATTATATATCGTAAATTAAATGTTATATACAAGATGCACACCGGACCATATTACTTACACCGTTTATTACTTAAAATAACATAAAAATTAATGAGCAACTGTACACTAACTTAACACAAATATTATATGAAATTTTCATTAATTAACAATACTTATGTATTGTTATCTAGAGCACAGACAAAGTAATCAAAATTTGAAAACCTGTTTCTGAAAATCTTATTAATCATTAAAACTGCAAGAATATCTAATATGTATGTATGAGTGGTATTCACAAACACCTAACTAATCGAATTACTCTTGACATAACTTTCTTTTATCACAATTTTAATTATATAACATTTTTACAAAATGTCAAATATTGCTAAAAAACTGTATATTTTATTCTATTCGATCACATGTTTCTACTACAAAAAGTGTTAAATGTCAACACTAACCTATGTCACTAACCACCACCGAGTGCACCAGCATGTGCATGTTGGCATGTCACTGCACGTGCCATGTCACCGCACGTCCGCGCTCACAAGCATGTGGCTCTCCCCTAGAGTGGTCTATATCAGAAGAGTGTCCAGGCGTGCGAGCTGCCGGCGGTGCAGAGCGAGCACAGCCACTACGTGTGCGACGACAAGGGCGAGCCCAAGTGCCTGCCCGGCTGGCAGGGGGACCTGTGCGACGTGCCCATATGCAAGAGGGGCTGCGACCCTATGCAAGGTTATTTCTTTGTGTTATTGCTTTATTTCACTTAAAGGTGGCCACCATACCACCGATGCCCACTCCACGAAATGAAATATTTAATATTTTCATATTTTTGCTCTGGTGAGTTCCACCATTCAATATACAATGCTTGCAATGAAACGAAATGTAGGACACATGGGAAAGAAGTTTCTTAGTAGGTTAGTGAAAATAAAAAATACCTTACTTTGATGTTTAGAGAAAATTAGGACATTTTTGGAGCTGATATTTATCAGAGATAGCAGAGAGCAAGTATTGCTAATATATTCTATTCTCTGTTGAAGGGAAATTGGCGAAATTAACAAAACAAATGAAAAAAATATTATACTTTTTTATTTTTCTTTTTTTCCTTAAAAAATAGTATTGTATGTATATTTTATGTATATTTATTTTTATAAGTTATTTGGAGCATATCTGTTTTGGGATAAGTGTGCCATTGTACGTTTCTTAAATTGATATTTTTTTTTTTTTTTTAAATTGTATTAAAACATTGTATAACTAACAAAAAAACTTAACAAATGCTGTGTTTCAATTCAGGTTACTGCAAGAGGCCGGGCGAGTGCAGATGCAAGCTGGGCTTCTACGGCGAGCGCTGCAACAAGTGCATTCCGCTGCCGGGCTGCCAGCACGGGTACTGCAACGTGTCCTTCGAGTGCATCTGTAGGGACGGGTGGGACGGCATTTTCTGTTCGGAACGTAAGTATATCACTATTTTTAGTTTCATTTTCTTCCAAATTTAGCAGAATACGCAAAGAACTTGAGGTTAAGGAGGTAGAAGAAGTATTCCTTTTTCGATGTTTCGTTCAAGAGGTCCATAATAATGGAGTGGTGGATCTCAAAGCAGCGGAGTACTTTTCTAGATAAGAAACTTTTCGACTCGGGAAAGAAAAAAATATTATTAAAATTAAACAAGGAGGCATCCATTACAAATTCATAGTTTCATGGTTTCATAGACTGGCGTAACGTTACAGTTTATTTGTTTATCCTATACAGTGTATATAAAAACATACAAAAAATATTTAATCGAATTCCTCGTTCTATACCACTGCTTAATACATTTTAAATATCGATCCATGGATGAACAATAATTTCAAACTCTACAATAGAGTCAATTACGCTTACAAAATATAACTAAACAATTATTTTTTCTTGAAACTGTCGTGGCGCAGTGGCACAAAGGTGTGAATGTAAACGTGAAAACGGTTGTGAATTCGATTCCGACTCGGGGAATTCATTATTTTATATTTTAATTTCCTCGTTCTCGTTCCTGGTAATAAGAGAAAGCGTGGCATTGAGTTCCACTATTCAACACGCAATGTCTCAAAATATTCATAAAAAAATTGGGAACGGAGTGTGAACTCAAAGATTAGGTTCCTTCTGCATACCCTGATTTATGTGGGATCCTTTCACAGCAATTTGCCGCTCGGACTGCCACGCGACACGCGGCTACTGCGAGTCCCCCGGCGAGTGCCGCTGCAAGCTGGGCTGGGCGGGGCCCACCTGCAGGGCCTGCCAGCCGCTGCCGGGCTGCCAGCACGGCTACTGCGACAAGCCGCTGGAGTGCAAGTGCCTGCCGGGGTACACGGGGCTGCTGTGTCAGACGCGTGAGTTACGCTTTTTGTTTTTTTACTGTTGCTAACAACTATTTGGTAACGTTACTAATAAAATCTTGTATCTTTGCGCACATTTTTTATTTCGTATGGTAGCGTAAAGTATCTAATAACAGACCCAGACCTAGATTTCATTTTAATCTCGACATAGAAGTGTATGTTGGCTAACAGCAATAAATAATGGATTTTGTTAAAAAAGAAGAAATAATAAAAATATTAATTATTACTGGATATCGGCGGAAAGTTGGGAACGGACTTGTTTTAATGGGACGGACTGTGTTACCATTAGGTTTCCAGATTTTATTTGTCTGCAATGCGCATGACAGAGCCGCACAAAAATACTGAACCAGAACTCCATCCAATTTAATCATCATGTGTTCTAAAGCCGACTAAAAATGTATATAAAACAAATATTTATATTGTATATATACAGCGTGAAGCTACAGCGTATATTTACAGACTAATATTCTAAAGTCAAAATAATAAAGCTAACATTACATACAATTAACAAAATAAACCTATTCCCAGCGGTGTGCGCCCCCGGCTGTCACGGCGAGCGCGGCTACTGCAGGCGGCCGGGCGAGTGCCGCTGCAAGGTGGGCTGGACGGGGCGCAGCTGCGCGCAGTGCCACCGCTACCCGGGCTGCATGCACGGCACGTGCAATAGACCCTGGGAGTGTATCTGCAAGAGTGGCTGGGGTGGGATGCTGTGCGATGAAGGTAAACGAATTGAATTTCAACGTTTAAAAGTATTATCAAATATAAATATACATTATATTGTATTATAACAAATGAAGAAGATGGACATTATAATGCAATCAAAAATCCTGTATGTTATTTCAGAGCTAAACTACTGTGAAAAGAACCAAGATACATGCAAGAATGGCGGCAAATGTCAGTCCCTTGAAACTGCTGACGGCTCCTTCAGATGCCACTGTCCGCCCGGCATCAGCGGCAAGCATTGTGAGAACCTCCCAGAGAGTATGACTACTCCCGCCAGTAATACTACAGAAGTACCTGAGGAAGGAAATGGTGGAATTGAAGAGGTCGACGAAGTGGAAACGACAACAATAAGCTTGGATTCAGCGGAGCCCAGTGACGGCGAGAATGAGACTGAATGATAAATTTAACAATTTTGTCATAATTTGTAAGGGTGTTAGACACAATAGTGTGAATGCTTGACAATTCAATGTCACAGGTCATTTTACGTCACACGTCATTCATATCGACATAATTCAACAATTATTACATTTCAATAATGTTAACTTTCCTTTCCTTATTATATTAGCATTTTATTCATATTTAACTTACTGTATGTGAGTGAAGATAGTAACCTATCACATATCACTAACGTGAAAATCCCATTTCATATATCATTATTGTCGTTTTCTCATCATCATCATCGTTGTATTTCATTCATTTAACATTCATTGCAATGCCACGTGACAAAAGTTTATTTAAGTTGTTTTATTCATTATATGACCGTAAAAACTTATCATTTTTATCATTATTCTCATACATCGCCCATATTAATATATATAATATATGTTGTCATCTTGCAGTGCTTCTTTTCACTAAATCATCATATATTCGGTAAGTATTTTTTAAATCAATACATCAACATATATATAAAGCACGTCATCCATATTGATCAGTTGTGCGTTAGTTTAGTACCATAATAGTTCCATTAACTGCATTAGTAGTGGCGCGTACACGCCGGTGCGTGTGGCACAGTCATCTAGTATGTACGATTACATTCCTTTAGGCTAACTATTTATTTTAGATATAAGATAATAAATTATTTCGAACTTGAGGCTTTTTTATTTTGATATTTATTTTTAAATATTATTAAGAAAATTCAAATGTTAATCTGTAACCAGTGTAAAGACGTAGTATATATATGCTTTATAATATGCATATGAAGCTATTTAGCAAGTATTTATTTGAACCACAGATTCAGTAACAAAATATATACAAAAAAAGTAATAAATGAAATAAACTCAACTACGAATTTATAGCAAAATATTTGTACACAAAATATTTTTGTATTCTAATCAAATTGATCGGAAAATATTGATGTTATCCAGTAGGATTTGAATCTACGTTCTCAGTTATGCTATAAGGATTTGTAAATTTAACTAACTTGGTACAGCAGTTGAAGTTCAGTAGAAGAAATCTAAAATATTTATTAATAATAATTTCAAAACCTTTGCCGCAATCTCAACGAAATATTAGGACATAGTTATTTGATGATTATAACTTAAATATTATCTTTTTATATCCAACTCTAAAGCGACGCTACATTTCAGTAATTAACGAAGTGCAGTCTACAGGTAGAGTACCTACCTGCGTACCTAACTACTAACTCGAAGTAGGAATGCCAGCCGTTTATGGAAAAATTAAAATCATCGTGCAATCGTGACCTACAAATTATGCTTTAAAATCTTACACTCAATAACGAGATACTTGTAGCGACTAGAGCGCTCTTACACGTACTCGTATATAGACATGTGTGTATTAATGGTCGTGCTAACTCATATTAAAATATTTGACTCTACATGAATATGTAGAGTCACATACATATTTAGAGTTACGTTGCTTTTAACATTATTATATAGAACTAGAGGGCGTGCGCGGCTTCGCCCGCTTATTAGGAGTGAATTCTAAAAAAAACACGAAACACGTGTTCAATAAAATATTTTTAACAGTCTGAATTTTAATTTTTATAAAAATCGGTGGCAAATTAAAAATTTTTCCATATAAACTTTCAATCCCTTATTTGAACCCTTAGGGGGTAAATTCTAAAAAACCATGAAACACGTGTTCAATGAAATATTTTTAAGAGTCTGAATTTCAAATTTTATAAAAATCGGTACAGATTAAAATTTTTTTCCATACAAACTTTCAACCCCTATTTCATCCCTTTAGGGTTAAAATTTTTCAAATTCCCTTCTTAGTGGATGTCCATAATATGAAAATAAATATCTGCCCAAATTTCACGTTTCTACCATCAGCGGTTGCGGCTCTGCGTGCGTCTTACCTCAGTTAGTCAGCACAAGTCCTTTTATATATATAGATAAACTATAATTTTCAACTGTAAATTACCTAGACTTTTGTACCCCTGGCGTTTATAATACCCCTTTAGCGTTGGATCGGTAGTCTCAAGTATCCGTTCTGAGTTGCTTACCCTACAACGCTATAGTAACGGGTTACGAAGTGAATCCTCATTATTATTTATGTCTGGCCAGATTTTAGAAAACGCTTACAAATAACTTTTTTGGGTCAATTTTCACTTGGGAGGATTTGGTTAGCTGGCCAGGATCCAGCGCTACCGATTATCGTAGAGAATCTACTTTTTATCACAGTTAATGATTCGATTTAAAAATCATTAATTATTGTGCCGGTAAAGTAAATTAAAGCAGCAATCGACGCGCGTTTGCAGGTTTGCGCCACTCAATTTTCGTGGTGGGCACCTCAAAAATTGAGTGACGTTTCAAGCCTTTTAATCTTTCCAATTTGCTTCAAGTGGATTAAAATAGTTTTATCACTAACCTGCAGCCAACACGGATATGATTTGCAATGGATCCGCTTCCACAATAGTCTTCAATTCTTCATTGTCAACTTGGGTTTTCGGCCTTCCACGGGGTTTGTTTTGCCGGTGAAAATTTCCAGAACGAAAACGTTGAAACCAAAATTGCTTTGTGTTTTATTTTGCGACACGACCGCAATACACATCAATAACCCTTCGAATTGTTTCCACAGCAGTGGTGCCACGGTGGAACTCGTAAAGAAGACAAATTCGTGATTAAAGTGGCCAGTACGACAAAATACCAATTTCGTATGTAAGGACCTAATACGTATAATAGTCTAGAGTTAAAACAGGCACGAGTAGGGCGCGCCCACCGAGAGTTCCGTACAAAAATTGCTGCTCGAGCGAGCGAAATTGGTCTCGAGCTTTTTCTGAAATTCAAGCTTAGCTTAGCCAGAGTCCTTTCATCTGATATCTCATTTGAACTAGCGGCTTTAAATTTAGCTCCCCTTTTAAGGCTATTATTTTTTAGAATTTAACCACAAATGTATAGTTCCGGCCGGTGATGGGCCGGGCGTGGCGCAGCGGCACGAGGTGTGACTGCAAAATCGACTGGTTGTGGGTTCGATCACCACTCGAGGAGTAGTAGTAAATATTTTATATATTTACTTAAATTTATATTTCCATTTCTTCGCTCTGGTGTCGAGGTTAAGCGCGGCGTTGAGTTCTGCCACTCAACACGCAATGCCTTCAGAATCCGGCAGAAAGTGGGGAACAGAGTGTCTTAACACTAGGTTCCCTCTGCCTACCATGCTGTGTGCGGGATACAGCGTGAAGCTAATTAATTAATTATGTATAGTTACAGATTTTTCCCCGAATTAGTACTACCTGTAGATGCTAGCTGCCAAATTTCCTAATTCTAGGTCAATTTAATTTTGATTACTTTTATACTTTCGAAATACGCGTGTTTTGCGATATAAACGGCCATATTTTTTAAAAGTAAATATAGAAGTACGTTTTTTTTGTAAAAATCTTGGGGTCGTAGATCTAAGGGTATGGTTTGAATTTCAACTCGATATCTCCAAGCGTTCCTGAGATAAAGGCTCTTGACAGACAGACAGACGGACGGACAAGAAAGTGATCTTATTAGGTTTCCTTTTTTCCTTAAAAGGTACGGAACTCTAAAAAATTGCTAGTGTTATTTTTCATTATTTTATTTGTATAGTCACACTTGTTTTGAGGGTAAATAAATGTTATACTCTGCAGTAAAAGAATTTTAATTTACAGGCAAAAAAATGCCTCCACTTTTTTCTGAGTTCAGCAAAACTAGTCTGATTATGCGTTTGAATCGTAAAATGTTACATTATGGGCGGTATAAAAGTCAAACTTGATTTAATTCGACGCATATATTAGTGCAATGAGGGCTTAGTTGGCCATAATGACCAAAACGAGCGCGCCGGAGTCAGCCTTCGCGTGGCTGAAATTATCGGAGACGGACTCGGTTCTATGAAGAATCTGGATCATCTAAGGATGTGACAGATGTAGTCTACCGATAACGCAAGTTGACTTCGATCTGCATCTCCAGCATGTGGTTTTAAATTGTTAAATATACACTTCCTTAATCACTGCTGGAAGATTCAAATAAATGTAAATATCTATATATATAAAAGGACATGTACCTGACTGACTGAGGTAAGACGCACGCACAGTCGTAACCGCTGTGCGTAGAAACGTGAAATTTGGATAGATGTTTATTTTCATAATCTGGACATCCACTAATAAAGGATTTTGAAAAATTTTAACCCTAAAGGGATGAAATAGGGGTTGAAAGTTTACTTTAAAAAAAATTTAAATCGGCACCGATGTTTATAAAATTTGAAATTCAGACTCTTAAAAATATTTCATTGAACACGTGTTTCGTGGTTTTTTTAGAATTCACCCCTTAGGATGCAAATAAGCGGGCAAGGCTGCGCGCGCCCACTACTTAAGTATAAAGTTTTTGAACCGAAAAGTTCATAGCACTATCATATTGAGCTATTAAGATTGTGCTATGACCTTTATTATGAGTTTCGCAAAGTTATGACATTTTCCTGTAACTTAAATGTAACTTATAATCAGCTTCATGTTTTATCACCGTGAAAGTGGAACGTATTGTTAAAACACTTCTTTCCCTATTTTCGGCCGGATTCTGGAAGCATTGCGTGTTGAGTGGCGAAAATCAATACCGTGCGGACCGGAGCGAAGAATTGAATATATAAATTTAAACCCGAACCCACAACCAGTCGCGTTTACAGCCACATACTTGTGCCGCTGCACCACGACTATCCTCAAATGTAATAATAATTTCTTCGCCTATATATAAAAAAACTCTAACATTTTTTTATAGTATATATAAAAATGGGATAATTTTAATTAAATATGTTTAAAGTGACTTTCATCAGTCTTGCTCATATATTAATTAATACTACATGTCAATGAGTTTTACAATTTGTATACTGAGAATTCAAATTAAAAACCTTTTTTATTAAAAAAGGTAGAATTAGTTTTTTACTGTGCCTCGAAGATTTTGTTAATAATTGAATATATAATAAAAATGTTCACGCTATATCTTGCATATGCATATAAAAGGATACTATATGGAAATAGACAACCTAGTGTTAAACACTCCCCAATTTTCCGCCTAATTTTGCGTTGCGTGTTTAGTTTTGGAACACAACGCCGCGTTTAATCTTATTACCGGAGCAGGGAAATGTTAATAGGTAATTCCTCAAATAGTCAGACGTCTACGCCGCCGCCCGTCGCCCGCCGCCGCCGCCCGCCGCCCGCCGCGCCACGACGCTACAACCTCAATATTATACATGTTCCTTTACAAGCTGACTTTAATATGAACGACGTGATTTCAAGCGTGTTTAGTTTTTATACGCCGTTCCGCATTAACGACCAGCGTCTGCGGCACGCTGCGTACAGCACGTCACTGAGAGTTACGGGCTCCTTGCGTCTAAGTGAATGTAGCTTAAAGGCGTGAAGGTAGCTTTTTATATGCATATTTATTTACTTAAACTTTTTGCCCGTTTTTTAACTAATTTCACGCTGCACACAGCAGGGTAGGCAGAGGGAACCCAGTGTTAAGACACTCCGTTCCCCACTTACCCTCGCCTTTACCTTTTTTGTCTTGTTGCCAGAGCGAAGAAATGAAAATATTAAAAAATAATAATTCATTTCCTCCAGTGAGGATCGAACCCACAACCATCGCGCTACGGTACGCGGCTCGTTTTGAGTTACGTTATATATGATTTTACTAAGTTTATATTTTTTTTAGCTACTATTAGTGATAAGGTACAGTGTAAGAGGACCTGCTACCTGCCTGCTGTATAGGATTCAGCGTGACGATAAATTAATAAGCAAAGCCAATTACATAGTCCTGTGTTTCCCGCATTTTTTATTATTTCCAAAAAATACAACTCTCACAATTTTACATAAAAATTAAATATGTGAATACAATTTTAATTTAGAAAAATAAAAAATCATTTACTTTATATTCATAATCTGATCAACCGGTGACGATTACATCCGTACATGGTAACAGGTTCAGGTCTAGAATGAGTTCAAAGTTGCTCAAGTGTGCTAGAGACTCGCTTATTTGGTTAATGTCGAACGAACCTACATAAATAATGAAATAAATACTTACATGCAGACTCGTCCTAGTGCTCAGTGGATTTAAAGTAGTTGACACTGCTTTAAAAGGCAAGGGTTCGAATTTGTTTTAAACGAAAGTTTATAGATTCCTCCGAGTGGAAATCGAATCCACACCCGCCGCGTCTACGGTCGCACGGTGAGGCGCTACGAACACGAGTATATTTTAGCATTTAAATGGGAAATTAATTTAAATTAGACTGTTTAAATAAAGAAAAGTATTTTATTTTTGGCTTTAAAAGTATTTTTTTTAAATACATTTTATCATTAATTTAGAAAAACAATTATTACACTGTATATATTGAAATTCAATTAACAACAAAATAATTTCATTCGAATTAAACATTTCATAGTCTAGACTTTCCTTAAAAGTAGAAAAAGTTAAAATCAGTTTACATTCCAGTTTACAAAACGTCTAACAATATTTTTTATTCGGTTTCTTTACTCTTACAGGATGCAACGCTATATTTAGTTAAGGCAATAAAATTACAATTTAAATTCGTCATAACTAGTTCATATATAGATAACTTATAAAATTCTAATTTTTTATTTGTATTTAATAATTACATAACAAAAACGTCGACAAGCAGGAATCGTGATTTTAAATAAAAAGCTCAACAATCAATATAAAATTTACAAAGGTTGAACCAATTTTTTAGCAAGTTGGTTCGCTAATTTTGACTCTCCTCACCCTCCTCACCTTCCAAGTAACACGCAGTAAGATGTTACTGTACGGAGACTCGTACCCTCCCCTTCTCTCGTAACATTACAATGATCAATTTTTATTTTTAAAAATCAGCTTCACGCTGTATCCCGTACATAGCAGGGTACGCAGAGGGAACCTAGTGTTAAGTCACTTCGTTCACCACTTACCGCCGAATTTTGGAGACAATGCGTGTTGAGTGGCGGAATTCTACGCCGCGTTTTGCGTCTACATCAGAAATATAAATTTAAATAAATATTTGATTTCCTCGAGTGGGGATCGAACCAACAATCAGTCGCGTTTACAAGCCACAGTTTATACGGTAATATTGCCATTTTTATTTTAAAAAGATCTTGTAAACTAGAAACAAAAGGGGTTGCAAGATATTAATTCAATGATTATATAATCTACTCCTCCTGTGTAACAGCTTCGTGGTTACGGTTTACAAGACAAGCGCTACTGAGGTTCAACATTTTATTAAATGGATGGTAGTAAGGACTAGAAGAGTTTGCCCCTCTTTCCATTGTTTTGTTCGTGAAGGCTCACTTGCTTATTATATGAAAAAAAAAAAACAGTTTCATGAAAATGACATTATTTTGGTAGTTAAGTACTTACCATTACCACAACGATTATATTACGAGTTATTGATACATTTAGTGTATTTTCTGATTCTATATTTTTTCATATTTGACTACCCTGTACTCGCGGCAACGCCCCTGCGGCCTCATGGAAATTACTAAAAGTGGTCTATAGCGGGTACAGTGGGTCACGTATAAACTATTAACATGATGTAACCCTAACTGTAACATGATATAACATATATATCTTTTATTGATAACTGGCTTATACAACACAAAAATATTTTTTATTGGAAACAAGTACATATTTCCTGAGATTAGCGCATTCAATCACAAACTCTTAAGCTTTATAATATTAGTAAAGATGTACGGATTCCGAAGAACAATATAAATATGTAGATGGAACAAGTGAAGGTGAGAGGTACATACATACAAACCAAAAAAAATTATGAATAGCTGAATTTTATTATATATTCATCTGATTAATTACATTTAAATATATTCTGATTTCTTCAATACCTACTCTTGTAGTTCGAGTTCCCTTTGCCCACCCTGTTATACGAGCAGCGAGATGTATCTCGCACGCTGTAGCGTGAAGCTGAAAAATAAATGTTCATAAATTTTAATATTTCAAAATCTTCATACCTGCTCTTATATTAACTAGATACAGGATCCAAAGAAGACCTACATACGTAACATTCCACAATTCGAAGAGGTGACATAACTAGAACTGGAAAAGGTAATTTTAAGCAGAACACACAGACCGACGAGGCATTCTGCGTGAAAAACTAAACTTAAGGCGTAATTAATTGAGATTTTTGCACATTTAGTAGATTACATAGCAAGTGTATGATGCGCCTCTAAGCGAATGAAAATAAAGTTGTGTCTCGTGTGGTTCACATCGAAGAGTGGTTTCCGTGCATATGTTAGCCGGTGGCTGACTGGCTGGCTGTGGCTGCGGTGGTAGTGGTATATAAGGCGGGCTCAGGGCGGCGGACCTACAGAACATAACAAGTCCGTCGGTCGGCTGAACTCAAATCGGTTAAAAGTAATGTGACTTGGTGACGGGATACAGGAGCTTTCTTCGTAAAATGGCGGCGTTACACTTTTTTATGGTACGTTTGCTTTGTACAGATATATGTTATTAAATATTATTTAAATTATTTATTTATTTTGTATATAATATCAATAAAAGTTATTAATATATCGAGTGAATTGACCGAAATTTGTTGATGTGCTTTAAGAGGTAGATAAAAATTAGCGCTGGAGAGACGAATTGATTATTCTCAAATTTTAAAAATTACAGCGACACGTATTAGCTAGCCTATAGTCGTATTATTTATCTTAGTACGTCTTTTTATAGCTTTTCGCTCTATCCCTCCTCGGACCTAAACCAGGGAATCTAGTGTTTAGTCGCTTCTCCGCGTTCTGAGTGGTTCTCCGCGTACCACTCAATTTTCGAGATATTCCGTATTGAGTGCCCAACACAAAACGATGTGCCTTTTAGCAAGTTGTATTTCATATTTATTATTGGAGGCCGTCGTCGCTCAGAGGTCCAAGAGTGCGGCTGTAAAAGCGATGGTTGTGGGCTTGATGCCTTCTCGTAAAACAAGCAATTCCTCGAAAATTCGGTGGGATGGGGGGACGGTAGTGTCTACAACACTATGTGCCCAGATTCCCTCTATATAGCCTCCTATGTTTGAGACACAATCGAGGCCAAAAAAGAATAAAAAAATGCTAGTTTATATTTTAACCGCACGAAAAGTACTTATTATGTTACTTTTAGTTCAGCAATTGTTACTAAGAATGATCCTGTAGTTATTAAGCATTTGGGCCACGGCGAGCGCGGCGGCCTCTCTGTGTCTACACATTAGAAAATAGTTCAATCAATTCTTAATTGTCTTGAAGTATTATTAATAAAATCATAATTAAAATCGATATCTTAGATAATGATTCGTAGTTGCTTGGACCGAGTTTTATAATTGTAAGCGTTGTTCATGTTCACTGATATATAACTTACTTAATGTGTGTTCTGAAGTTAAGTTGAAGCCATTATGTCGTCGACATTATCATTATTAAAAGTGAGGTTACTAATAAAAAAAAATGGTTGAGCGCGAGTCGGATTCATGCAGCGAGGCTGCCGTACCAACTTCGGGATTAAAACTTATTATTTTTAAACTACAATTATAAATTATTTTTTCTAATAAATATCTATAAATTTTCAATTTTCGTAATTTTTCTTTATCTGTACTATGAGACGTTGCTTCGTACCAAATTTTAAGATTCTGAGTTCACTAAAAGTCCCTGTGATTCCATTGCGAGTTCCGAAAATTTGCAGCATAAACGGCTGTATGTTTAGAAGTTTGATTATTTATAGCTCTAAGGGACAGTAGAGATAAGTATTTTATATAAATTTTAGCTTGATACCTCCACGCGTTCCTGAGAAAAAGACTCTTGACTGATGCAACGACGGACGGACAACTAAATGATCTTATAAGGATTCTGATTTTTCCGTCTTCGGTTAAGCAAATCCAATAATTTCTGTTCTTTATTATATAATACTTATGCATTACAACCATCATGTCGATATTCACAATCAAGTGCAATATATTTGTTCTAATGGGCCGGAACGTGACTCTTCCTGCAACGTATTACGTATAGTTTTCAGGTCTTGAATAGTACACGTTCGTCTTGGTTAAGTGTTTTGGGAGTGCTTCATAGTAATTTTATTAAATTATATGTATGCTTCTCATTCTAGCTCCACGTTCTATATCCCGCATATCGCAGTGTTATGACACTCCTTTCCCCAATCACCGACCAATTTGCGAGAAATTTCGTATTAAGTTTCAGAATTCAAAGTTGATTTGCACTAATATTCTACAGCTGAAGAGTATGTTAGAATTGAAAAAATATTTTTATATTGGATAGTCCATTTGTCAAGGAAGACTGTATTCGTTGGGTGGCCTATTATACGAGTATTAATACAGGCACCTGGGATGCATCACGCGTCATACACATCTTTCAATTATTTTATTTGAGAGCGGGGGTCCACGTGTAAAAGCTGGTCCATAAATATAATAAAATCGTAACTACTGAATCTGTGTCTGTGTGTGAAAGATAAATCAGAAAAATTATTACTCCCAAAACAAAGATTTTAATTTTTTTGTCTGTTTGTCTGTGCGTTTCTCACGCTAATCTCAGAAACGGCTTACCAATATAAGTTCAGTTTTCACTATCTCTGTCAAGTTTCACTTGTTGTGTTGGGGTTGTGGAGCAAAATATGGGCTATTTTTTATTCCGGGACTCTCTCACGAGATCAGAATTTAATTTGACAGATGTGAAATAAATAAATACGATATTCTATTAAATACGATAATTTTTGCGAGTAATTAAACTACTTATTTAACTAAAATAACAGTAAGGATAATCATACTAAAATAATTTATATTTTTTTCTTAAATTAACTCTTAAATAAATATTCGTATAATTCAAGCAGACGAAGTCAAAGCCAGTCGTGGTGCAGAAGCACGAGCATGCGACTGCAAACGCGACAGGCTGTGGGTTCGATTATCAATCCGGGAAATTTAATATTTTCATTGTCTCGCTTTGGTAACGTGGCAAAACGCGGCGTTAAATTCTGCCACTCAACCTGCAATGCTTCAAGCATTCGACAGAAAGTGGAGAACGGTAGTGTTAATGCAGAACGGAGTGTCTTAACTCTCGGTACCCTGGTTTCCTTTGCCTACTCTCTGCTGAATTGTAACTGTAACTGAAGCTAAAAAAAGACGTATACGACTATATTTAACTGCTGAACGGGATAGGTTTGATTCCCGCTCGGGATTGAATGAGTGCATGAGGTATTATTATATTCTGGCTTTGATAAGAAATAAAGTGTAGCTTTGAAATTTGAAATAGATTAACTTTAAAAAAACAACAAATATTATTAGGAAGGCCCTTGTGCATGATGTAGGAGAAACTAAACTATTTGAAAATATTCCAGTTAAATCAAGATTTAGTTAAGAGAATATGTCGCCTTTTAAATTAAGATTTGCCGTGTGATCCCGGCCTAGAATAGAATCATCCTGGTACTGGTGGTGTCGTAAGAGGTGACTAAAGTACGTGTGGTAGAGTCACGTCGCCAGCAATGGCAACACGCATGGGCAGACTCGACCGGATCAATACCACCCCCGGCATTTAAAACCGGCGTGAAGTAGTGGCTTTATGCCACTGCGTTTCGCATCACGTAATGCCGGGCTCCGGCGCCCAACCCACCTTAAAGGCCGGCAACGCACCTGTAGCTCCTCTGGTGTTACACGTGGTCGTGGGCGGTGGTAGTCACTTACCATCAGGTGATTGAAAGTGAAAAAAAAAGAAAGTGAAAAAAAAAGATTTCATTTTTTTTATTTAGCTAAGGGCATTGGCTTAATCTTGATGCGTTCATAGAATTGTTTATCTTTAAGTTTACAAAAAGATTTGGTAATTTCATAATTTTACTATATGTTAGACTTTAAGAAGTTAAAAATGAAAATACTTTTTTGTCACGTTTCCGTAGAAATTTCGAGCTCTTCTAACTTAAATATATGCCAAATTTATAAGTTAAGTAGTCGCTACCTGTCCTCTATTCCTGGAAAAATAATACAAAATACTGTTCGGGGCAAGCCCAAATAAATATACATTATTTAGCTACACCAACAAATATATTTTAATCATCGTCAAAGTAGTAGTACCTTAATTGATGAAAGTCTTTCACGTTCCTTAATTATAATTATTATTTTGATTGATCAAAATATAATAATATTAAAAAATGTTTTAAATTAAGTCCATAAAAAATAGAAGCTTTTTATCTAACATTTTTTTTGCGTTCGTTTATTTTACTGTACTCTGTGTTGGGTGACTAATGTAATAGTTATTTTTTTCTTTTAATATATTTGCTCAAAATGTAGTCACTTTTGAACTATAACCTGGTCATGATTAGATGGCGTTACGAGGAACCTCTCCCGTGGAAGACTCTACTCATACTTCACCATCTCGTATTCTGTCTAGATACCCAGATATCATGATTTCATGACGTTTTAAGAGTTTAGCATAACTGATGTTTCTAAGTTGTGATGCTACGTCATTTGGTGGTTGTAGAGCCGATTTTTGTTTTTAGAAGAGTTTTTAATTTCTTTCTTTACATTTTTCTATTTAAAAAAAAATATGAAATTACTAAATATATATATTAATCTTATTGACATTTTAACCTGATCTTATCGTTAACCTAAATAGATACACATGAGCCTACTAAGTGCCATTTAAAGTTATCCTTTGCACAATCCACATAATATATGGTTGTACTCATAATTTGAGTCGCCGTTAGAGCTGCTCTGACAGATCTAGCACACCCAGTACATGTCCGTACCTCGCATGACCAAACTTCCGTGTTTCAGGGCTTGGAATCTAAAATATCTTGCAAAACTCCACTTTAAAGCCGCCGCTATCTAAATCATTTCGATAATTATTGTAATTATCTCCATTTTAGTTTTTGTATATTTTGCCTTGAGTATTTTTGTTACATATTCTCTATTATAGTTACAGAATATGGAAGGTGTTTGTGGGAATTGACGTAATGAATGGTTTTTTGGATTAATATTTTTAGTTTTTTAAGAAAGTTTTCTATTCTTTTCTATTTTCATTTCTTCGCTCTGGTGTCGAGGCAAAGCGCGACGTTGAGTTCCGCCACTCAATACGCAGTGCCTCCAGAATTGCTGTGTTAAGATTAGATATAAATAAACATATTAGCTATATTCAATTTAATAATAATAAAATAATAAATAATTCGTTACTTAATAAGTTCTTTGATTTTCACGATTAAAATAGTTTTATTTAAAATTCGTTACTTATATTTTTTTGTAAAATGTTAAAGCCTGGTGTTAATATATCGATCAATAATATACATTGCACGTATTTTTCTTCCGTATCCGGCCTATAGTAGGGTAAACAGAGGGAAGCTAGTGTTAAAACAATCCGTTACCCACTTTTCGTCATACTTTTGAGGCATTGCTTGAGTGGCGGAATTCGAACGCCGTACGGCGTCTTGTTAGCAGAGCGAGGAAATAAAAATATAAATAAATAATAATTAATTTTCCTGAGTGGGAATCGAACGTCTACCCGCTTTTGCCAACGCATCACGATGGCCTGTACGTCACTAGTTTTAAAGTTTGCATAAATAAATTCTTGATTGATTATTATTTGCTATTACTTCTTAATTAGAATATTTGGTTATAATATATTTAGATCAATTAGGCCTGGTTTTTACCAAGACAAAAAAAATACGGGTAATGCTTAGACGGAACGGACTCCTTTTAAATGAAACAGGTTTACATTTCCTGCAACAAAAAGTTTTATATTTTGTAATCGGGAACCAGAAACGGGAAACAGGGCTTAAAGACGGATTAGCGCATTATTACGTCTCTCTTAAGAGAGAAGACGCAATACAACCGTCGAAACACGAAAATCATATAGATTTATATTATATTTTGATCTGTACTATATCCAAAATACCAAATTACAATAGAGGACTTAATAGCTTTTAAATTGTACTTAACTCTCTTAACTTAAATATTGGTAAAAATAATATATTGTATTAATCTTTATATGGACTAAAGTGTTATCGGTATAACCGATCTCGCCTTGACCTAACCCACCTACCTACAGGTGGACATTGATCTACTCCACTGCATAGCACTGCTACGCTCTAAGGGCTGTTACGTATTAGGTGCCGTAGAAAAGTAAAAATATATTTTTTATATATATATTTAGAGCATTTACACAAAAAATAATTTCATACGATAATATCCGCATTAGTTAATTAATTTGATGTGGAGGGTGACGTTTTACATTAGATCTCGTGTCAGATTCCGTTGCGGCAACGGTAAAGCGACTGACGGTGACCAAATGGTGGCCCCATTTCTACTAAGGAGAATATTAGTTATTTTTATTTACTCCTTTGACTAGTAAGGCGAAGCGCACATTATTTTAAAAATTAACTGGTGCGTAGAGATTGGAGTGTTTTAACTCAAGGTATCCTCCTATTAAAGGGTGCATTTCCTTACCTTTCCACGGTATGTTTTACATATAATCATTGCGTGATGATAAAAAAATAAAAACTTGATTGCTCACACAACACCCCACGCCATTGAAAAGAGAGATAATAAAACGATCAAATTTAATAAATGTATAATATTTTAAACTTATTTTCCCATTCAAGTAATGTAAATATACATATATTGTAATATTTCTAGTCTGAACATCGCCTTATAAGATTGTATCTATTCTGCGTCATAGACGTGCTAGAATTTTTTATGATCGATAGAAAAAGTTTATTCGCCTCTAAATGTACAAATGTAAATTGGTACTTTATTGAGCGTTGCGCGAGGTTTTTATGTTTGTTTTATGTTGTTTTCTTTACCTAATTTAATTTATTTTTCAGATCTTGCTTGTGGCAAGTAGTTTATCAGCAAAGGAGGTTGAACAAAAATCTAAAGTCTCCGAGCTCCTCGAGAATGGAATAAAGGATCAGCCATCAGGCAAGCTGGCCAAGAGAGGCATCATCTCATCTGGTCTGTCACATGGTATTGGCTTGTCACATGGTATTGGTTTGTCCCACGGCATCGGCCTTGGTTCAGGAATCGGTATTGGTTCAGGAATCGGTATTGGTTCAGGAATCGGTATTGGTTCAGGAATCGGTATTGGTCCAGGAATCGGTATTGGTCCAGGAATCGGCATCGGTTCAGGGGTTGGTCTTTCTTCGGGAATAGGTATCGGTGGTGGTGCAATTGGTATCGGGGGAGGAGCTATTGGTATCGGCGGTGGTGCCGTGGGTATCGCTGCCGCACCCGTCGCAGTTGCCGCTGCACCCGTCGCAGTAGCAGCAGCACCTGCAGTTGCCGTCGCTCCTGCTCAAGTTCAAACTTCTGTATCAGTTCAACCAAATCCAGTCATTCTCCGCCAAGAAGTACCCAGGTTCATAACCAGAACTATCACCAGGGACGTCCAAGTTCCCGTTCAAGTCCCTGTACCTGTACCAGTCGACCGCCAAATTCCAGTACCAGTCAGAGTACCAGTCCCAGTTCCCGTCGACAGACCCGTGCCAGTTATTCACAAAGTACCTGTAGAAGTTACCAGACAAGTACCTGTGTACTACGAAAGGAAGGTGCCATACCCAGTGAAAGTTCCAGTATCAGTACCTGTGCCTTACCCAGTAACAGTTGAGAGGCAAGTTCCAGTAGACCGTCCAGTGTACGTTGATCGCCAAGTGCCTGTACCATACCCAGTGCGCGTAGACCGTCCCGTCAGCGTACCTGTGCCGGTGCACGTCGACAGGCCTGTGCCTGTTCCGCACCCAGTCGTAGTGGACAGACCTGTGGCTGTACCCCAGCCGGTAGTCGTTGACAGACCTGTAGCAGTGGCTGCTGCAGTGCCAGTAGCATCAGCAGGCATAAGCATTGGTAGCTCTCTCGGTGGCTCCCTCGGTGGCTCCCTCGGTGGCTCCCTCGTTGGTTCCCTCGGTAGTTCTCTCGGTGGCTCCCTTGGTGGCATATCGTATGGAGGAGGATACTCATCCGGCATCATTTCATCTGGAATTGGTCACGGTTTGTCTGCTGGGATATCAACTGGACACGGATTGTCCTCTGGCATCTCAATTGGTCATGGATTATCCGGCGGCTACTCCAAGATCATCAGTAGCCACTAATCTTAATATTATAAGAGCAAAATGTGCAAGTTCATTTATAATGGATATTATTATTGAAATAAAATTATAAAACTTTAAGTCTTTATTTTATGTTTATTTTTATTTCTACAAAGAATATTTACACAAACTTATATATTTAGAGTTTTTTTTAATTGAAAATAAAAATCTCAATTATTTCGAAATCGAAATCGAATCTATTTATTATTAAATTACTATAAACTGTATATACAAAATACTATTTATAAATACTAATAAGATATATTAATTTATGCTGTTAATATTTGAAGACAAATTACAAAGACGGTGTTTACTTGTCTTTAAATAGAAACTATATATTATGTATTATGTATGTATGTATATATGACTGCTTTTATATAATATAATTACTTTATTGTCTTTTCGTTGTTTATAATAAAATGAATGAGTTTATAAATCGATTTATTCCTTAGGACTAAGATTCCTTTATTAAAGCTTTCAAAATCCCAAAATATCTGTACAGTTATTTAAAGTGAAGGAAAAACACTCAAGGATAAAATTACAGAACATTTAAATAATACTACATGGTGTAATTAAAATATGACACACTTTTTGCTAGGATTCATGGGGGATCCTGGTGGACAGTGCCATATTTTGGCAAAATCTCTGTTGTTTTGAAGAGCTCCACGAGCTCTGAACTGTTGGGGCGAGTGTTCGTCTTCTAAATCCAATTTCAAATTGTCAATAGTCGATACTCCACACCAAAGCTGAAAATATTAGATAAAAAAACAAATGTATTATAAATATTTAAAGTTGTCCTATATTTTTAAAGTAATAAAAGAAGAAGAAGAAGAAGCAAGATGGTAAAAGTTTGCCAAGGAAACAATATGAAAATTAGATTATATTATTAGTTATTAGTATTAGTTCTCAATAATAGATAATAAATACACATACATTGCCAAAAGACAAAAAAAACAGTTGCTCTGATGACATGTGTTCAAAACCTGGTAGTTTAGGTTCGGGGCCATGTTTCCGAAGGCGCTTCCTTAGGGCTTCCAACGCTTCGCGCACACCACCATTGTCAGCTATATTCTCTCCTAAAGTTTTTTTACCATCAACCTACGTTGCAGAAATAAATTGCTTTGAATTTTTTGATTTCTTAAACAGAGCATCGTAATTTTTAATACTTTAAATATAGAAAGCTTTATTTTAATTACTCTTTTTAAACCTGATATAATTATAAATTAGGTGATTTTTCCAAAATTTAAACGTCTTTTTGTAACAAAATAAATAATAAAATAATGATTACAAAGTTATTAATTCTGTGTTCAAAATATTGACTAATCTTGATTTTTTATATACGGCCCTAATAATTTGCTCTATGGTAGCAACAAGAGTCGCGATCATGCAATTAATATACCCGGTATTGCATAAATTTTAGTAAATATTTATAAATTTACGTAACGTATTCCTTACGTGTTCACCTAATTCTGGTACATAATAGTTAGAGTACTGATCGACGAAGCATTTTGTCATATTGACATACGACTCAATCGTTGCGTTTGTCCACCACGGTAACAAATTGCCATTTTTGTCGAACAGGCGACCTGTAAAACGTAACGTAGGCGTTTAGTTGACATGTTGACACATGATTCATTATATATTTTAAGTGGCACTTTATATAAGGATACATTTATTACCGAAATTATCGAATCCATGAGTTATTTCATGTCCAAGTACAGATCCGAGTGAGCCGTAGTTTAAAGAGCTGCGTGCAGAATAATATAATTATATTCACAATAAAGAATTTACATATAGCTTCATCATAAAATCATCCATTTTTAGGGTTCCGTACTTCAAAAGATAAAAACTGAACCTTTATAGGATCACTTTGTTTTCCTTCTGTCCGTCTGTCAAGCCCACTTAACTCGAGATCTCGTGGGGGCAATAAGCTAAAATTAATATTAGCACAGGAAAAATCAAGCTAAAAGCTTGAGTCAATGGAATCAATAACTACGAGCATTTCGGCGTCGTTTTTGTTGCATTTTCTATGATATTCTTTGCGTAATCAGAACATATTGGGTGCTTTCCGTGGACTTACAGTTATGAAATGTGGCACTTAGCAAGAACTTACAATACAGATAATTAAAATAAAGGAACAAAATTGAAAACTTATAGGTATTTTATAGGAAACAATCATTACAAACTTACATTTATAGTTCATATAATATAAAACGAGTGCATATTACTTGTAATTTTCATTGACCAACAGTTCTGAAGTTGGAACGGAAGCGCAAGCAAGTTTTATTTGATTAAAAAAATACATACTCAAGTCCTAAGTCGAAAAAAGGGTGTTGTAGCATCACCAAGGGTACAGCTGCGGCCAGAGTTACAAAACAAACGTAAATAGGAATATTAGAAAGAAATCTTTTATATATTAAATTGCCTTGACTATTTTAACATTAACATATTTTTATTGTTATTTTAATCCATACGTAAAGACAACAGCTATCGTAACGATTTAACGACCGACTAAATAAAATAAAATCTGTTACTACTTCTAATAGTACTTACTTATAGTATTTTCTTGAAATGTGTGATATGCATTAACTTCAGTGGGATCTGTTGCCCAAGAACCATTGTTGCCAACCCTGAACTTACTCAGAGCATTTTTTATTTTAATTTGTATTATATTTATCATATTTTCTAAATGTGTTTTTGGGTTTAACACAATTCCTTCATAGTATTCCTCTAACTTCTTTGAATCAAGCAGCCAGTCAGGGAATCCTACTAAAGTCCTCATTTTGATTATTTTTTCATAAGTTGCTAATTTTGTATCATCATCCATCCACTTGACTTGGCCCACGAGATGTGCTAGTGCATTTTTTATATCGTTTAGCATAATCTCGATCTTAAATTAATGTAAATAATAAAATTAGAATTTACCTTTAAAATTTAAAAAAAGTTGTAATAAAATTTTGATGTACAAAACATATGTGTTTAAAAACATATATTTAAAGAACTTACTTACTTTTGGTTTTGTGACGCTCAGAAATCGTGAATCTGCAATGGCATACGATACAGCCATACCGAGCATATCATTTACTGCACTAGCACAAAGTTGGCTTCTCGGAGGTGAGTATAAATCGTGTTTCCCCAAAGTTTCGTAAGATCTCTGGAGTAAAATTCGTAGTTCTGTTGATGTGTGAGCGGCCATCACTTCTACTACCTTCCAATGCATTAATTGTAGAGAAACAACAAAAAATATGATAAATCAATAATTATATAGTTAATCTGTTCTAGCTTTACCTTTATCCAAACATAGAGTTCAACAAGTATTGGAGAGGCTTTCGATAAGTAAGCAGCCAAAAGTGACATATAAACTAAATCAGGATCTGAAACTAGAATTTTATCTTTATCAAAATCTAATTTGACATTGCTAATATTAAATATGCCTTCCAAATATTTTTTCCAAATTGGAAGTGCGGTTCCATTGTTGTCCTTAACGATCATGTCTGTATGAGCTTGAATCTCAGATACAGTGTATTCAGGTATATCAAGATACTCATCATCGTCACTTGAGGTGTCATTGTCAGCTTCTAACTAAAAATTAAAAAATCTATTTTTAGGCAGTTCAGCCTTTAATACTTAAGTAAAATTTATAATATCAGTAATGTTTTATAAATAATTAAGAATTTTATTTCAAACAATCTTTTCAAAATATTTTTTAATTAACGGAATAGTTTTTCTTCTTCAGTAAAATGAGTAGGTTATCGATTCGATTTTTTTTTAACTGACGTCAGTAAAAGGAGGGGGATTAATTCTACTGTATTTTCTTTTTGTTTATATTTGCTACCTCAGAAGTTTTGACTAGGTGAACCGAATTTGATTATTCTTTTTTATTTGAAAGCTGATACTTTCCGTGTTGTCCCATATTAATTCGGTCAATTTCTGATAATGTTATACATGAGAAAATCAAATAAAAAATGGACAAATAACTCAACATCTCTCAAAACGATTTCGATTAATCTGTTTTTTTTTTTTAAAAAGAAACACTTCAAGGGTAGTTTTATGAGAGTTTGGTAGGTTCTGATTATGGGATCCGGTGAAAGTCTCGGTCTCGGTTTTTTTGTTAAATATTTTTCATAAACTATTAAACTATAAACTATACCTGGTACATATCATCGTTGATCTTATAATACTCTTCCGCAGATAAAAAAATATTTTGATCCAATTCAATTTCAGTCAAATTTGAATTTTTCAATTCAACCTCAATAACAAATAACTTTATAAGTTCTGCATAAAAGAGTTTGTATATGTGAGCAATTCTTTCATCCGCATCTTTATCTTCATCTGCATGTTGAGAGTGTCTTTGTCTGTTTAATATATGATAATTATAATTTTTGTATTGTTCTACTTTATTTCGAGCAATATTTCTTTGATACGTGTGCCGCTTCTTTCCGTTGCTCATACTGAAAGATAAAAAAGTTCAATTAATAGTTTTATTTATTCTTCCTTACAAAAATATATATGCATATTACATACTCGTATATCTTATACCTTGGGAAAGGGTTGGTCGTTTCAGGTGCTCCCATCACTAATCGATACACTGAAGAGTTCTTGGGATCAGTAAATATATCGAAACCAATCAAGACGTCCATACCTAACTGTATCTTTATTTTTGTAACAGTCTCTAACCAATCGAAGGTAAATGATGAATAATCTATTTTTGTCGCATTGACAATTGTAGGGTAAGGAGGTAAACTCAATGATTCTAATACTTTTAGCACCGGCTTAATACCTCGTTTGTCCAATGTCTCTTAAAATAAAATATATAGGATAAAATACGATAAAAACGATTTAGGGCCAGTTTCACTGGCTGATAAAGTCCCGGACAGCCTTATCTGCCAGACAGGCTATAATTTTTGATTTCACCTGTGTCGAACAGCAGTATCTAGTAGATACACATTTGACACATGCATTTCATTTTTACATACTTATTTGTATAAATTGTTGCCTACTGTTATCGTTCATTAATAGAAATAGTTATTTTGCATATTCATCCTTGGTCTGTAAGATAGAATTAATTATTAAATAACTATCTGAAACTTTATTAGGGACCGCTGAAACTGGCTCTTAGTCTTTTATCTAAAGTACAGTCAGTAGTATGAAGTAAATTATTTTTTTGTATCAACAACGAATATTTCTGCTTAGTTTAAGACATATTATTTAGCAAGAAAGTAACATTGTTTTAAATATTTTAACCTCTAAAAGAAATATTCACCTGTGTCCATACAAGCAGCGTAAAGGTTCTTAGCTTGGTTCACCGGACGAGGCAGATTGGTGGTATTTTTACTGAGAAAATCCCGTACAGTTGCAAACACCTTAGTTTGCTTGTCTCGAAACCAATCGTACGACCGAAATGCATCAGGTCTAGGATGTTCTTTCGCCCAATTACCGCAAGCGTACTAACAATGTGGATTATGAAAATCGCAATAACTTTACGATCCGCCTATTTTAGCATTTTATAGTGATAAATACAATAAATTGTAAATTAATTTATAATAAACACAATCAATTTTAAAAACATTGTTAATTGCTTATACAAATACCTTATAAATCAAAATATATAAAAATATAGACTTGATATTGGAAAGAAGAAACTAAAAATATTTAAATTAAAACTTTGTAACTAATATTTAATATATTGATTGTAACGATCTTTTTTATGATTTTCGGGCTTAAAATTTTTGTGTAAGTATGTACCTGATAAAAATCGTTGCAAGGATCAACTGTTACGTCTATTGATAGAGCAAGATTCGCAGCTGACCTCAGGCACTCCTTACTCTCACAGATTATAAGGGGCTTCTTGTGTCTTAATTTTGCGTCTAAAAATGTTTTGCGATTTCAGGTAACATTTTTCTATATATTTTTACTTTTCACAGGTGAAACAAGAATAAGAGAGGTAAAACCAGCACTAATCATATTATAGTAAAGTATAAATTGAATCAACAAATCAAAAATATTATAGTAAGGTATAAATTGAATCAACCGTGTAATCATGCTAGGTATTTGTGAAGATTTTATCGTAGGAGAGGGAAATGGACTACCTCAAGTTCTGGCACTAGAAGAGGTTTTTAAGGTCATTAATTTATGGAGTACGTGACTGTGGATGAAGCAATGGAAGTGACGCTAGGAATATTTAAGATACAGATGACATTGGATCTTTTTCTTTTATTGTAAGCTGAGTGAAGATAAACAAACAGTGTTCTTTTACTAAGTTTGTAATAACTTACATAATACTGTCATAGTAATAGCTAAAATTAGTAATGTTATAAGGAATATTAAGAAAAATATGTAAGAAATTTTATTTTTATGTTTTCTTCTAAATCTGAAACATAGATTAAATAATTATTTACAGTAATTTCACTTTTAATGTTATTTAATGAAAATATGTCCTGAGGTTTTCTTAAACTTTGCTTAATTCATTAAATGCTATTTAAATTTGGACATGTCCGATTGCCCAATTGCGACGGTTTTAGTTTCATATGCTACTTTACCTGGTTAAACAAAGTGCGATGTTTTGTTCCGCCGTCTAACATACTATATATTGAAAAGCATGAAAGTTGGAGAGCGTAGTGATGTCTCTCTACGTATATAATAAAGTATAAAGTTTTGTTCAGTATTACCTAGCTGTTCTGGAGCCAACATCAATTAAATATCCAGATTGACGTAAATCATTGCCGTTTTTTAAGGGTGGTATTGTAGAGTTAGCACTTGCTGCTCCTTAAAACATATTTTGATCTTGAAATTTTCTATACTAAGATTTGTTTTTACATTTTACTTTTGTTTTTACTTTTCATATATTTTAATTGTTAAACTATTCCAACTCATATGATAATAAGTATCTTAATATAGTTGGAAATGTTGGGTAACAGTGTGTAAATATGTATTTCTTCAACAAAAAAAGATACAATTATTTCAATGGTATTAAATATTAGTTAAAGCTAATTCTCCACATTTTCTATAATTATATTAAATGCCTATTACGCATGGTAATGAACACCGAACGTATTTTCCATATTCAGGCTTCAGAAACGAGGCTTTGATCCTAATCGCTACGTAATTGCTGTCGCGGTGACTGACCTCAGATAATATTGGATCGATTTTGGACCTATGGATACTTTGATACACTTTAAATTCACTAATACTTTCGGTGAGAATGGTGACCCTAGAATATTTTAAAATATCCTGGCGTATACTGGCTGTCATCTTTTTTGTCGTCTGATTTGGACCTACTTGACCAATGAATGTTGGTTCTATTTCAGACAAAGTAATGTATTTAAATTACTTTAATTTGTTTGGTTAGGAAACTTATTTTTGTATCATAGAATCAAATTCTCATTTCAATAAAATCAATAAAAGCTGTCTGCAGTTTGTGGAAAACACTTTTGTATATAATTGTAGCCGTTTTAGAAATATAAGATAATTTTTGAGTCAAATGTGTTTTATTTATCTTTATTTAAGCGAATATAGGGAATAGTGTGATGCTTTATTAGCCTCTCTGAATATTCCGAAAAATAGGACTTATATGAAAATTCTACATATGTCAGTATTATTAAAAAGCTAAAGGACTTGTATTGTGTTTCTATAAATATTTTTTAAGCCGATAAATTTGTAAATCGCAAAAATTATTACATATATTTGTGAAGATTATTTATAACTCACAATATTTTGATAATATAAAACGCGAAAAACCCGTAAATATAACTTACGAGTGATTGTAGGTCCCATAGTGTCACCATCGTCTTCTGACCATGCATTCATTGTGTAGTCACTAGAGTCACTAAAGTCACTACGACTGAGTCCCTAGCCTCTCGTACATTACAACTGTCGTAAATGAGCGTAAAGCTTTCTATACAGTTTCGAGGTATTTGACTTACTGAAAGCTTGCTGTGAAACGCTGAAACGTTTGTACCTGCTGTATTGTTACCATAATATAATGCCTTTTGTGGACATTTGTTTTAAAAATTTTGGTAAATATTTTATATAAAATTATTTATATACATTACTAGATTTATTAATTTTGTGGTATGAGTTTTAACTTGATTTAATTTTTTTTATTGTCATAGTGACTTTTTTCTGTTCATAAAATACCTATATATTGTAGTCATATGTAACTGAAGGTTTAAGGCAACAAATCTTGATGAAGAGGAAGAGTTTGTTTGTTTGTTTAACCGTTACGATCTCTGGATCTATAAGTCTGATTTATTTTCTTTTCATTTTGTATGAAAACTACATTCCTAAAGAGTGCTATAGGCTAGATAATATTACCATGTAAGTCTTAGTTATCCGTAACGGAATAACAATAATAATGAACGCCATCGAATTACTTTAAGCTAATGCGCTGCAAAAATAACAAATAAATTAAGGCCGTAAATATGACAACGCAATTGGAAAAAAATGGTTGTACGTTCCACTTCATTTCGAGGAAAGGTTTGTGGTATAATTTTCGTGCTGCAGACATTATCACTAAATACTGAACTCTATGCAGAGTAAAGAATAGAATGAGTTCTACCGCTCAAAAAAAAACGAATGTTTCTATCTAATGTTTCTGAAGCCTACCATTGTATGACAAAAATATTATATTTTATTAGATCTAAAAAAAAGTCCGCGACATTGTACATCTATTTCTTATAAATAAGTCACAGCAAGGCGTTAAAAAAATAAGATATTACTTTACTCTTTTTTATTTGACATAGATATTGTAGTTTTTGTTCAAAGTAATATAGGTAGTATGCGGGCAAAGCCGCGAGTGGGCCGCTAGTAAATTAATAAAAAGAGTTTAATAGGTAAAAAATACATTGTTTTACAATTAAAAGTAAAATAGTTATCTATTTCATATCAGCCTCATGGTGACTCTACTCTCAGAGTCAGCCACAGGACAGTGTTCCGCACGCGACTGTTAGTGATGTGCAATGTTATCGATTCAACAATACATTACTATGATTTACGATCGAACCACTCTGTTCACATTTGCGCGGGATTTCAGAAAGTCCACTGGGGTATGGGTGGGTTATATGGACCCCCCATAATGTGGGGAAAAAAATCATATACCTTGGATTTTATAGAGTAAATAACCTGTTAAAAATCACTATGTATGACAAATTCAAATCAATGACAATTAAGGATTTTTTTGTTTTGTGCGATAAAACTCATTCTATGCTTCATTCTGCATAGAGTTCAGTATTTACTGATAAAGTCTGCAGAACGGAAATTTTACCACAAACATTTCCTTGAAACGGAATCTAACTTATAACATTTTTTTGCCAATTGCGTTGTTATATTTACGGCCTTAATATATTTGTTATTAAAAAATATAAAATACGAGAGCGAGAAAATAAAAATATACATTTCCACCAAATAAGAATCAACCCCATAACTATTGCCTTTTCAATGTACGGCTTTAATATTCTTAATGCATTTTTCACATAATGTCAGTGATGATGGACGAGTAATGGCGGTTTCAAATAATGAAGTATATTTTTGATATAAATCTAAAAAAAAAAAAATAAACAAAATTTTTGATCGATTACCTATTTAAAAAAAAATCCGATAAAAAATACACTCTAAGTAGAATGATTCACAAAGTCAGACACATCACTAAGGTGATCGATATATTTCACTCGTATAGTATTTTATTGAATTATTAAATATAATCCACTAACATAGTTTACTCACTGGCGCCGGAGAACTCGTCAATTACGATACCTGTCATATAATTATAGTAATCAACATATTTGCGTTAACCTAAATTAGAAAATTTGGTGCATGTAAATATGTATTAGTGTTACTTAATGATTAATGACTTTTATTTCCAGTTAAGTCAAGTCAAGTCAGTTTCACGTCGTATCCCGCATAGAGCAGGGTAGGCAGAGGGAACATAGTGTTAAGAAATTCCGTAAATGGGGAACCACTTTCCGCTGAATTTTTCGAGGCATTGCATGTTAATGTTAAGCGGCGGATCTCAACGACGGGTTTTTGCCTTGGTGCCAGAGCGAAGAAATGAAAATATTAATAAACTAGCGGCCCGCCCACGGCTTCGCCCGCTTAAAATACATGATTATTGATTTAATAAGCAGAATTGATTGACAACTATAATGACTTCTAATATGATTTTTTTATTACTTTAATCTGTAATATTCGAATATGATTTTTTTACGACATTATCGTAATTTCTAAAAGAATTTTTGATTGTTTCGAACTAAAAAATACGACCAATGTTGATATTTGATATTTATAAAATAAACATAAAGCTAATTATTTATTATATGTATATATTTTTGTAACATTACGTTCTTTTTACCTATCTTATGTTTTTTAAAGCTCTCTTTAATGTGCTAATGTCACTTAATAATTTAAGGTACTGCTTCAGAAACAGCCTTAAATGTAAAATTATTGATTTGGGTAAGGATTCATAATATTCTTTGTAAAATAATTAGAATGTTTGCATATTAACTCCTGTACAGTTTTTAAATTAGTTACACATATTATTAGCTAAATGTACAATTGGTAAATATATAGTTAGTACAGAGTACACGTAGAAAGGATATTTTTAGGCATTTTTATTTATAACAAACGAACGAACGAACCAAAAATCTATGTATTTGCTTGATATCTCTGTGAAGATCAAATCGTTCTTTATCTCTGTGTTGAATTAATTATGATTTAAACTTAACTGTTATGATTTATGAAGGTCATCTCCACTAACAGTTCAATTTTGTTTACTTTGTTGTATAAAATATTGTATAATAGTGCTTCAAAAATATATTTTTTTATCAACAGTCATATAATCAAGACGTTTTGAATGTCATGTCTTTAGCCAGGAATTTTACCAGCGCGATTGCTATATAACATTCGCAGGCAAACTAATGCCTTGAGTTCATTTAAATGACGATAACTTTTTTTTAATGAACCGATTTTAATGAAAACCTTTAAGTAAATCGGTTCAGTACTTTCAGAGAAAAATATGGACATACATATCGACAGACAGACAGACAGACAGACAAGAAATTAAAAAAATATATTTTTGCTTTCTATTATTCTTTTTAAGTGTCCCTCTATCCATTTCAGTCAAAATTACTAAATGTGCAGACAAAATATTTTTACTCACTGACGGCATATAGACGGTAAAACATAATGTTACAAAAGTATATACGTATAATAAATAATTAGCTTTATGTATATTTTATAAATCAACATTGGTCGTATTTTATAGTTCGAAACAATCAAAAATTCTTATAGAAATTACGATAATGTCGTAAAAAAATCATATTAGAATATTACACATTAAAGTAATAAAAAATCATATTAGAAGTCATTTTAGTTGTCAATCAATTCTGATTATTAAATCAATAATCATGTAGTTTAAGAGGGCGATGCCGAGGGCGAGTCGCTAGTCGCGATAAAATCATTAATTTGGTAATAACCTTTAACACACAAACGTCTTTTTACAATTTTTTTAAATCGTCATATAGAAAATTCTCTGACGTTTTCTGGAATCCTATTGTAAAAGCGTACACATTGTTCCATAAAAGTATTACGGATTCGATGCAACCGAGGTACATGTGCACTAAGATTATGCCTATTTCTAGTGTTAATATTATGAAAATCACCAATTTTGGTAAAATTATTAATGTTTTTCTTAATATACATAACATTTTCAAAAATATATTGAGATGCAACTGTCAATATAATTATTTCTTTAAACTTTTGCCTTAAGGAGTCTTTAGGACTTAAGTTATAGATTGCACGAATAGCTCGCTTCTGCAGACAATAATTGGTTGAATACTACTAATGCAGCCGGCATTACAGCAAAGTACAATCCCATAGGACATAATACTTTGGAAGTAACTGAAGTAAACAAGTCGAGCCGTTTCTACGTCATTTAATGATCTAATTTTTTTGACCGCGAAAGCTGCGGAGTAATGTCGACATTCATCCAGACTGCAGTGTACAAATAAAACAACACATTACAAATACTGATATAAATATTTATTTGCACCACCCGACAAATCGGGCATGATCTCAACGCGCTAACGAACATTAATTAATTACGAATAAGTTAACTACCAGCCATGGCCCAGGCTGCTGATGCCGATACCATGACCCAGCCCGCCGAGGCCGATACCATGACCCAGCCCGCCGAGGCCGATACCATGGCCCAGGCTGCCGATGCCGATGCCATGGCTCAGGATGGGCTGGGCGACGGCTTGGACTACTGGGGCGGCCTGGACTACGGGCGCGGCATGGACCACGGGTTGGGCCACCACTTGAGCTACTGGATGAATAACCTGTTAACAATAATCAAGACTTAGTACATACATATGTAGTTATTTACTTAAAATTGTTATTATTATAATTTCATGCAAAAAGGTAAAAATACATCCTGTTACCTGTTATATAATAATTGGGAAATTTTAGATCAGCTTTTGTCATTTGATACGATTCTTAATAAAACGCAAATACGTATGTATTAACTTTTAAGCTTCTTCATACATTATGATTTATTTGTATGTATTTTTTTAGAAACTAACAATCATTCTATAGGATCAAAGAGCCAAGTCTTTTCTTTCAAAAACAAAAAGAGCTTCACGCTGTACCCCGCACAGATCAGGGTAGTGAGAGGGAACCTAATGTTAAGTTACTCCCGTTTCCCAATTCTGGAGGCATTGCGTTTGATTGAGTGGTGGAACTCAACACCACGCTTTGCCTAGCAACCAGCCGACGACGGCGGCTAGACGCTAGCGAAGAAATGAAAATAAAAATTTATAGAATTATTAATTCATCCTCAAGTAGGGATCGAACTAATAATCTATTGCGTTTTTACATTCACACTTTGTGCCTCTGCGCTATGACTGGTCTCACGACTGGCCTCTCTTTTAATATGTTATAAAATAATAGGGCATCACGACCATACATCAGAATAGTCGGAGAAGGAGAGCTAAGTGTTAATACACTGCCTTCTACGAATTCCCGTACAGATGATGATTATCTTACCCTCTGGATGGACGAGTAGCTAGTGGCAGCCTTGGCGATGGCAACAGGCGCGGCGTGCACGACGGGCGCCGCCTGGATGACGGGCGCCGCTTGGAGCACCGGCGCGGCCTGGATGAGGGGCGCGTGCCCTAGCGCGAGAGAGCCATGGCCAAGGCCTAGCTGTGATCGGGGGAACGTTAGTTTAATTAGTTTATATATATCCACAAGTATTTATATAAATAAAGTAAATATGCATGTAGTATAAAAATAGTAATATTTATTTGTATACTTACACCGCCATCCCATCCACCAAGAAGTCCGGGCGCGGGCTTGGCCGCAGCCACTGAGAGGAGAGCGAAGAAAACCTGACAAAAATAAAAAAATAAAATTTTTTATCAGCTTTACGCCTATCCCGCATACAGCAGGGTAGGCAGAGGGAACCTAGTGTTAAGACACTCCGTTCCCCACTTTCTGCCGATTTCTGGAGGCATTGCGTGTTGAGTGGCAGAACTCAACGCCGCGTTTAACCTCGACACCAGAGCGAAGAAAGGGAAATATAAATTTAAGTAAATATTTCTTCTCCTCAAGTGGGGAACAACCAGTCGGTTTTACAGTCACACCTCGTGCCGCTGCGCCACGACTGGCCTCAACACTGACAAAAACGGACTGGCTGGAATTAAAGCAAAAGATTTAAATGCCATTTTTTACAGTAAATTATTGTCAAATCTGTAACAACACTAATTTGACAGCTGAGAGTTTTCAATGTACGATACAACAACGTGTTTCCATTTTTTTTTCATTTCACGATTTTTATCCATACCTGTATTTCGTGTGACGCGATTACGTATAGATCCCAATAACATAAACACTTACTACTACCAAAATACTACTAAAGGTTAAACAACTTTGAACTTTATCGCCATTACATACGACTCGATTTCGAAATGAGGCGTGTGCGGCGGTGTTCCTTTGATAGGTTTATGTGTGCGTGCGTCATCGTTACAAATGGCGTTTTGTTTTAAAATGACAATTTTATTATTTATTTTGTTTGAAAAAAAACTTGTTCATTTTTGGGAATTTATTTTTTTCTGAATTATATTAGGCTTTTATAGAGTAGTTAAAACTGTGGTTTCATTTAATGTGGTGTAATTTAATATATATATATATATATATATATATATATATATATATATATATATATATATATATATACAGGGTGGAAGAGGCAGCGCTCCATTTACGGAAACAGCATATAGGATAAAATATTTCAAACCTATACCTAAAGAAATTAATCAAGATGCCTCAACAGTTTGGACGTAGGATTTTTTTTTCATTTCACGATTTTTATCCATACCTGTATTTCGTGTGACGCGATTACGTATAGATCCCAATAACATAAGCACTTACTACTACAAAAATATTACTAAAGGTTAAACAACTTTGAACTTTATCGCCAATACATACGACTCGATTTCGAAATGAGGCGTGTGCGGCGGTGTTCCTTTGATAGGTTTATGTGTGCGTGCGTCATCCTTACAAATGGCGTTTTGTTTTAAAATGACAATTTTATTATTTATTTTGTTTAAAAAAAAACTTTTTCATTTTTGGGAATTTATTTTTTTCTGAATTATATTAGGCTTTTATAGAGTAGTTAAAACTGTGGTTTCATTTAATGTGGTGCTGACACTTCCACCCTGTATATATATATATATATATATATATATATATATATATATATATATATATATATATATATATATATATATATATATATATATATATATATATATATATATAGGAAAATTAGAGATCACCAACGAAGGAAACTGTCAGGACACTAGATTGTAAATATATAGAAGCAATCTGTTCAAATATCAATTTTGAAGTGTTGGTTAAAATAAATTTATTAATAGGTTGAATAATCTCTTATTTTGAAATATCGCGCGCAGGGTGGCGGAATAGTATCCAATTAGACTAGGAAAATGATACTTATTACTAAAAAAACCGGACAAGCGCGAGTCGGGCTTGCTCACCGAGGTTCCCGTACAAAAATTGAAGGATTCGAGCTTTTTCTGAAATTCAGGCTTTGCTTAGAAAGAGCCGTTTCATCTGATACCACACTTGACCTAGTGGCTTTATACCAAATTTTGCCCGTTTAAGGTTATTATTATTTTAGTATTTAACCACAAATGTATAGTTTTCAGATATTTTGCTGAACTAGTACTACCTGTAGATGCTAGCTACCAAATTTCATAATTCTAGGTCAACCGAAAGAATATATCTCTATAAAGGCAATCAAAATGATTCCCTTTATAGATTTTATTGTACGTTAACCGGAAGTACCCTATAAATTTTGATTTCCTTAATAGTGGCTAAATATGCTTTTTTTGCAATATAAACGGTATCTATATAATAGATACGGAACCCTAAAAATTGGTGATAAATATTATTTTTGAAAACCTATAAACGAATTAACGTAATAGAAGATTTCAAACCGCACCTCTTTGACGTTATGTAAAAATGTTTATACATTTTCTAAAAATTCAAATCATACTTTAGAATTATAATCGCGTTTTAAAAAATCTTCCACGGTAAGTAAAATATTTTTAAACATTTAATGAAAACTGAAGGAAAGATCGAGCGCGATTGTATTGGGTTAATTACCACTCTATATATTTAACTTACAATCATTTCACCGATCTGACAGACGAATCGCGGCGTTAAGTTTCGGAATAGGGGACAGAGTGTCCTAACACTAAGTTGCGTTTCCCTACCTCGCTATGTGGGGAAAACAGTGAAGCTGTTTTTAAACAAAACACAAAGCAAAACACGACATTTTTAAAATGTTGTATATAAAGTGACATTTCAAAAGTATAGTAAATAAATTAATAAAAAAGGCATATATCCAAGCATTACTTACAAGGGAGCGCATGTCGACCGTTGCTACCGAAGTAAAAATGTAGTATGACCAATAAATGCGTATGCGCACCTTTTATACCAACATGGATATTTCAAATCGATCTAGATCACAGGGCTGGGTTCGACATTAGACATCCTAGGTCACACATTTCAGTACTTGTCCAATATGTATGAGGGCGGTTGCTATGTGAAATGGTTTGATTAAGATAACTTTATTGCATTCATACTTCTAAATATAAAATAGTATAAAACACGCACATTGCAAGTATATGTTTAAAAAAAATTACTTAGTTTTTTTCATTCTTTTGTACATTTTCACAAAATCTCTCTGTTATAAATTATCTTTTCTAAATATAACTTGCTGCTTAGTGAAAGCCAAAGCCAAATTTCGTCGAAGTTAAATTAATAAAATCCACAAATTTTAAAAGTAAAAAAAAAAATACCACTTAAATATTACTATATAAAGTATATAGTAATATTTAACATTGATTAACTTTATGTATAAGGCTAATTTGAACTCTAATTGACGTATCCTTTACATATGAGAAGTATGTTTAAAATTTTTCAAATCATCAACTCTAATACTTGATAGTCTTTAATACCAATAAATTATATATTTTTATGACAAATTAAACACTTAAAAATTTAAAACAAGAAATATTGTGTATATCACAAGCGTTTAGTAAATAAATAACTTTTTACTTGAATATTATACTTTTTTTTATTGTTTTATTTTTTAGCTTCCCGCTGGCTGCACATAGCTGGGTTGGCAGAGGGAACTCGTGAAGTGTAGTGTAAAAACACTCCATTCCCATGAAAATAATTCCGTTCCCAACTAACCGCCGAATTCTGAATGCATTGCATGTTCAGTGGCGAAACTCGGCGCAGAGCTTTTCCTCGTTACCAGAGAGAGCAAATGAAAATACATTTCTTTCCCACGGATGGGATTGAACCCACAACACGCATTTACAATCGCATGTTTGTGCCTATGTACCACGACTGGACTATAACTAATATCTAATATTATTTCTAAAATGTATGTAAGCCAAGAAGAAAGTGAATTATTGTTAAGTTCAAGGCGTGGTGATGATATTTCAGCTTTAAGTTTTTTTCCACGTAGCAGAGTAAGCAGAGGGAACCTTGTGTTTTGATATAAAGTTTCCTATGCTCCGCCCAACAGAGAAAAAAAAATATCTAAATGATTAATTTCCAGATGGAGATTAAACCCACCATAGCATTTACTAACAGACGCTGACTCGACTGCGCCACGACAGCCTCAAAAGAAAAGATTAAATTTATTCGGGAAATAGTCTCTTAATTTCAAATGCCAATATAAAAAGATACCGGTGACAATATACAGACAGTTATAGTTAACATACTTTTTCTAAATACGAGTATGTTCTTTTCACTCGGGGAATGAAATATTAAATATTTTATTTCCACGATCTGACAACGAGGCGAAGCGCGTTGAGAATTTGGTGTAAAGTGGGGAAGCGGAAATGTCTTATTGGGAACGGTCTCAACACTACGTCTCCAGGTTCCCTCAGCCTACTCTGCTAAGTGCGGAGTATAGCGTGAAGCTAAAAACATACGTACTGATCATTAGCGTATCTAGAGATATTTTCTGGGAGGACTTGGACTTTAGCTTTGAACAGAGATGTTCGTGTAAATGTTGTTTTTTAAAATATTTCCGGCAAATTTTGTTGTAAGTAAAATTTTTGGGGTGGGCACCAGACTATTCTGGGGTAGGCACGGCCCACCCGGCTCTCCCCCTTTCAACGCCCATGGTACTGATGTTTCAGTTTGTTTTCTCTAGGCATTTTCAATGCCTACAATTAAACGAATACACTTTGAACTCAAATAATATATATTTTTTAGAAACCAACGTCACACAGTATATATGACTTATAAAATTAGATCAAAAAAAATTAATCAGCTTGTAGGGAACTATTATTTACATTTATAGTTTATTTAATATGTGTTAATTATATATTTCCATATTGTAATTTATTTATTTATCAGTTTTATACAAATATATATTTAATTGAATTTATGTATTTTATAGTAAGTATTCGTATTTAGTTTATTTATATGAAAGCGCTCGCTGCCGTCGACCGAACCGGTAAGTTGTTCCAACATTTCCGCCTACCCTCTTGTCGACGGCATATTTTACATATAACAGTAAAAGTACCAATGATGTAAAAATAAATACTATTTGTCATGATAATGATACAAACTTGGTACATCAAAACATACAAGGGATGTTAAATAAAGACTTAGAAATTGAGCTATTCTTAAATACTAATAATATTCATGTACTTTGTATTACAGAGCACTGGCTTCGAAGCTCTGAAGCTAATATTTAATTTTAATAATCACCAAGTAGCTAGTATGTTCAACAGAGAAAAAGCAATTCGCGGTGGCTCTTTAATAATTTTGAATAAATCTTATAAATTTAAAGAACGTAAAGATATTGTGAGCCTCTCTATTGAGCAGACTATTGAAATGCTGAGCTAGAGCATTTCATTGTTGTAAGTGTATACAGACCTCCCACTGGGTTATATGAACACTTTGAAATAATTTTAGAACTAGTACTTGTAAAGTTATCTAAAAAGTTATCTAAAGGGTCTAAGAAATTAATAGTTGTATGTGGTGATTTTAATATTAATTTACTAGAAAATTCCACCATTTGCACTAGATTCAGGTCACTACTTAATTCATATAACCTAGACAATCTATTTCTAGAGCCAACAAGAATCACTCATTGTACCGCTACTTGCATTGATAATATTTTTACAAACTCTGTGCCTTGTAAAAAATCAATAATTAATATGTTAAGTTCAGATCATTGCGGACAGTTGGCTTCCTTTCACCTTGGCAAAAAAAAAATTATAAAAATAAAAAAAATGTTTGTATACCGATGACAACTAGTCGTATAGAAAAGTTTAGAAGTAATATAATAACAAAACTTAAATATTTAAAACATAGTAATAAGCCCAATTTACTATATGAGAATTTTTTCAATGTTATACAGAGTGAGTTCAAAGATATATTTACTTCTAGAACAGTCAATTCCAGGAGTTTCTTGTCATTCAAGGATTGTGCGACTGTGGGAATTCATAAGAGTAGACAAAGGTTATATGAACTTTATAGTGAGAAAACGTATAACCATAGTGAAACATTTATTAATTATGTTAAATCTTATTGTAAATTATTTAAAAAAGTATGTTCCATGGCAAAATCGTTATATATTAAAAACAAGATTAAAAACTCATTTAATAAAATTAAAATGACATGGGGCATAATAAATTGTGAAACTGGAAAAGCCAGGGATTGCAATTATGAATTTAAATTAAGAATTGACAATGGCTTAACCAGCTTGGACCAAGAAGTTGCCAGTGTTTTTGAAAAATTCTTTGCTGATATTCCAGTTTCCACAACCAAAACACTTATATCTTCCACGACAGTCGCTGAATCTTTACTTAAGGAGAACGTAAACAAATGTGATATAGATTTTAAATTTAAAGAGGTCAACTCAAGAGACATTGTTAAGACATTCAAGTCCCTAGATATTAAGAAAACATCAGATATATGGGGAATTTCTGTTAAATTAATTAGTCATATAATAGACGCTGTTGCTCCTTACCTCGCGACTGTATTTAATAATTGTATAGAGTATGGTGTGTTTCCTGACTTAATGAAATTTAGTAAAGTCATACAGTTTAAATCTGGTAGTACATCTGATCCCAACAATTTCAGACCTGTATCTATACTAGCCTCATTTAGTAAAATCTTTGAGAAAATTATTTTAAATCAAATGCGGATGCACTTCGACTCGCATCAGCTTTTGCATGATAAACAGTATGGCTTTACTAAAGGTCGCTCGACTACTGATGCTGGTGTAGGACTTATAAAAAGTATATATGAGGCTTGGGAGGGATCGCAGGATGCTCTTGGTATGTTTTGTGACCTGTCTAAGACCTTTGATTGCGTTCAGCACTCTACATTGGTCATGAAGCTACGCCATTACGGCATAAGACACACTCAATCTTCTGACCTCTTATTTAGCTAACAGAGTTCAGAGGGTTGATGTAAATGGCAAGAAATCTCCTGGTTCATTTGTCAGTATGGGGGTCCCACAAGGGTCTATTCTTGGTCCTTTTCTATTTTTAATATATATAAATGATTTGCCATTTTTAGTGGTAAAGAACCATGATATAGTATTGTTTGCTGATGACACTTCATTGATTTTTAAAATAAAACGACGACAAAACATATATGACGATGTAAACAATGCTCTATCGAAAGTAGTACATTGGTTTAGTGTTAATAACTTACTATTGAATAGTAAAAAAACTAAATGTATAATCTTCAGAACACCTAACACAAAAATTGTTAAAGCTGATGTACTCTTGAATGGTGAAGCCGTGGATCCTGTCGATTCTACGGTGTTTCTCGGTATCACCATTGACTCTAAATTACAGTGGGGACCTCATATCGATGGATTGGCGAATAGACTTAGCTCAGCAGCTTTTGCGGTTAAAAAAATCAGACGATTAACTGATGTGGAAACGGCTCGCCTTGTTTACTTTAGCTACTTTCATAGTATTACGTCCTACGGCATTCTACTTTGGGGTAATGCAGCCGGTATTAAATCAATTTTTGTCTTGCAGAAGCGAGCTATTCGCGCAATCTATAATTTAGGCCCTAAAGAATCGTTAAGGCAAAAATTTAAAGAAATAAATATTTTGACAGTTGCATCTCAATACATTTTTGAAAATGTTATGTATATTAAGAATAATATTAAAGATTTTGCCAAAATTGGTGATATACATAATATCAATACTAGAAATAGGAGTAAACTTATTGCACCTGTAACCCGGTTACATCGGGTCCGCAATTCTTTTATGGGACAATGTGTACGCTTTTACAATAGGATCCCAGAAAACGTCCGAGAATGTTCTATATCACAATTAAAAAGAGTTGTGAAAAGACGTTTGTGTGTTAAAGGTTATTACCAAATTAATGATTATATAAATGATAACACGCCTTGGGAATGAAATGCTCGCTCCAGTCTATTTCAAAGTATCATTGTCAGAAACGTTGAAATGTGATTTTGTATAATTGATTTAAAAAAAATTAGTCCCGCTGAGTTTCTTGCGCCGGTTCTTCTCAGGTCTGAGGCATTAATTTTAGTAAACTGGTGGTAAATTATTTGACGTTCAAAAAATGAAGCATGTAACTTCTTATTTTGAATAAAATTATTTGACTTTGACTTTGACTTTGATGCTGCCACTCGATGCGCTTTATATACGTTCCATTGTTTCCTCAGTTATTTGTTAATATTATAGTAATTTTTGTGTTCTCTTTGTATATATGTTTGTGGTTGACTTTTGCATAAACTGTGTCGTGATTTACTATTTGTGTTCAAATTATATGTACTTTAAAGTGTTGTTGAATATACTCAGTGTAAACCGTGAGTAGACTTTTATTCATCTCCATCAACACTACAATCTTCGCGCTGTATCCCGCACACGGCAGGGTAAATTGAGGGAATCTAGTGTTAAGACACTTCGTTCCCCACTTTTCGCCGAGTTTTGGAAGCATTGCGTATTGAGTAGCAGAAATCAACGCCGCGCTTTGCCTCGACACCAGAGCAAAGAGATGAAAATATAAATAAATATTTCATCTTTCGAGTGGGGATCGAACCCACCACCAGTCGATTTTACAGTCACACTTTGTGCCCCTGCACCACGACTGGCCTCATGACTTTCAATTATACTATAAATTAAAAACATTTTAAATTGAAACTTTATTAATATGCTACGTACATATACCTCACATATCGCAAAATATGACGAGAGAACCCAGTGTTTAGGCACTGTGTTCCTCTCGTACAATGTGTTCCCCAATTTCGAGACATTGCGTGTTGAATGGAAACGCCCCGCTTTGTCTAATCACCAGAGCGAAGAAACCAAAGTAGTTTATTTCCCCGAATAGCATCCAAACCTACAACCGTCGCATTTACAGTGACACGCTGTACCGTTGCGCCACAACTATCTCAGTTAATATTCTAGCAATATTCTCACTTTTATATGTCTATATTTTTAATTAATTGCAAAAATAGTGCACATAAATAATGTATTTCGTGTTAGCAAAGACTATTTACGAGAAAAAAATCTGTACTCGCGAAAAATGTATTGCGAAATTAGACGTAGAAGGGAGCTTGAGAAATGTAATAAGCTCGCACTCGGTACTTGGTCGCTTTATGAATAATGGATGTTGCATTTCTTTTGAAAATTAGGTGCATGTTGTAGAAATGTGAGCAATTTCTTGTTAGTGTATGGAAACTGCTTTTGCGTAAGTTTTTACTGTTTCGAATTTGTTATATGAATATCACTGAGCAGCTGAGCACTAACAAGTACCTTTCATTTTTTATTTGAGATCGTCGATCGTGGAACAGCGGCACAGTGCCTGACTGTAAACACTATGCGCGATGTTGAGTTCTTTCACTCAAAAGATTTCTAAAATTAGGCATAAAGTGGGGAACGAAGTGTTTTGACACTAATTTCCCTCTACCTATCATGCTGTATGCGGATACAGCGTGAATCTATTAATTTTGTTAGTAAGCAGGCTTTTTTTTCTAGTTAACCTTTAAGCCTCATCTATGAAGACTTCTCTTTGCCTTGTGGTTAGAATATTTCATTGTTATTATATAAGCTTGCCAGTTCGACTTAATTAATATCGATTAAAAAAACCCGAAGGAATCAATTATTTTCATTTTCTCGCTCTACGAACAATACAAAGCACGGTGTTAAGCTCTGCCACTCCACTGCTGTCTCGAAAATAGAGGCAGAAAAGAGGATAGAGTATCTTAACATTACCTGCTGCAGGTACCTTCTCCCTGCTATAGGCGAGATACAGGTTGAAAAAAAAAACTATACTTTTCTTAGACTTTTTAAAGAACATTTAGTCCTTTTGTTGATTTGATACAAATTAACAACACCATCATAAAACTTAGCAACTTTCCTTAAATAAACAAAATTATTTATAATGTTATTACTATCAACATTTTATATTTAATGAAGATATAATATTTTGTTGATTTTCTAATTAAATTCCAATAAATTAATTAGAGTAGAATGAAGTTATGGCGATGTTGTCTGCGTCTAATAGTTTTACTAAAATGGACTTAATATGTGATCTTTTTATATATGCCTTTGAATTGGAATAGGGTAATGCCACCAAGGTCATGGATTCGAATTGGCTTCTGAGACTAGTGTTATTAAAAATACTAATATATATTTGTTAGTGTACTGTATATTTGTACACGTACTTTTCCATTATTATTCCATCAAATTTAAGAGACATTACGAGTTGAACGGCGAAACTCAACGAAGCGCTGTAAACCAGTTTTAAGCTTAACTAGCCACTACCAAACTATAAGTATGGCAATTTATCGAATTTAGAAATCAAATAAATAAATCAATCAGCTTCACGCTGTATCCTGCACACAGCAGGGTAGGCAGAAGGAACTTAGTGTTAAGACACTCCGTTCTTCATTTTCTGCCGAATTCTGGAGGTATTGCCTGTTGAGTGACAGAAGTCAACGCCGCACTTTGCTTCGACACCAGAGCAAAGAAATGGAAATATAAATTTAAGTAAATATTTCATTTCCTCGAGTGGGGATCGAACCCACAACCAGTCGTCACACTTTGTGCCGCTGCGCCACGACTGGCCTCATCGAATTTATATATACAAAATATTATTTTATTTTCTCAGGTGGAGTCACAGGCTTAAGGCTAGCTTTAGCAAGCATTACTCACGAACACACACACGCGGAGTATTCGCGGACCTCGCGACACGCTCAGAGTATTTTTCTAATAAAATTATGGCTCGGCACAGTATTTTATAATTTCCTCTCAATTCGCGCGACTCTAAGAATTTAATATGAATGAAGTATCGAATGGCCGCACCTTTTTTTTAGATTTATAAAAAGATAGAGAATTGGTGGATAAGACCACAATTTGTTCATACTAGTTGAGTATAATTTTTGCTTAAAACATTTGTCAAACCTCCCCTACAAAATCCGTAAGTATAGGTTCGATTCCTGTAGAGAACAGTTTTGAACCAATACATCGTGCTTACAGTATAACGCTGTCTCAACGTGACTCCAAGGGTTCTCTTAGTAATTAAATACCTTTAAGTTTAATTATTAATTATAAATTAGACATAAAATTTAATTTCAATACGTGCAATACGAGAAATGTACATTTTCATACAAACATTGGGCAACTCCCGGTCGTTAGTTCAGATTTATACGGCCATTTCGTGCCTCGACTTATTCGTATATGAGCCGGTGATCGATTTCGCAAAACTTTGCAAAATGCTTCCGCCCTATATATTTGTATTAGTTTAGTTCATTTACTGTCACTTGGCGGGTTGGCTAATCGTTTAGATAATAATTTAAAATTTTGTTTTTATGTACCCAAAAGGGTATAATGGTTACTTTGTAAGAGGTTGTCGCTTCAATTCTTCTTTTAGATAGATTTTTTATTGTTGTAATTATTTTTAAATAAATATTTTTATAGTTACATTACAAATGTTCATATAATATTCATTTAGGATATTTAAAAAAAAACAATAAATACAACAAAGCCAATGTCAAATATCTAATGTAATATCTATTTACTTGCTTGTAAGTTCGATCCTCATCGAACGATATGATTAAAATATTTTTTGTAGAAGTTCTCAGATTGACATATCCGTAGATGGTGTCCGTGATATTGTTGGAATTACATTATATGATATTTGTGTATGAGGATCTATGTAGGCTTTCTATTGCTTGAGCTAAACAAAGTTATAATTAAGAAAAATTAATAAATTATTATACTGAGTTAAATTTATAAAGATTTAGGCCAGTCGTGGTGCAGGGTCACAAGTGTGTGACTGTAACCGCGACTAGTTATGGTTTTGATCTTCTTAAAAAAAGCGTAAAGCGTGGCGTTGAGTTCCGCCACTTAACACGAAATACTTCCAGAATTCAGCAGTAAATGGGGAACGGACTTACTTAACACTAGGTTCCCTGTGCTTACCCTAGTGTGTGCGGGATACAGCGTGAAGCAGAATAAAATATAATAATAATGAAAAATCATCTTAAAAGCTACTACTGACACTGCAATGTTTGTACGGTCAAACCCATCTAGGGCTTTTTTATGGCGTAGAGTTCCACCATTCAACATCACTTCTTTTTAGAAGTGTCTTAACACTAATTTGTTTCAAAATTGTCCAAAGGTCAGCACGGTTGCTTGTCTAACCAGACCGGGGACCTTTATATTGTAGTTTTTAATTTATATTCATTTCATTTTCTTATACTAAAAGAAAGTTAGCATTATTTTAAACGTAACACTATTGATAATGCGCAAGGCCTTGACCAACATCTCAAGAGGTTATCGCTTAGCTGTCGGATCAAGAACCGGATGCAAAAGCAAATATTGTTTTAGACGGCACGTATCGTGATTCCTCACTCTGGAACCACTCTGGACCTCTCCTTCCCTATCCACTAATGCTTTGGACCCCGATCCCACCATCGGAACTATTTTTTTAAACGTTTTAATGCATTTTTCCCCCTAAATTATTTTTTTAATATAAAGAACGTTGGTCACTCTTGTATATTTCCAAGTTTATGTGAAATTAAGATCTCATTAGAGTGTATCTGATCTTTAACTCGCCAATACATGCTCGATGTCTATACTTGCGACCGATTTGAATTTATAATGACCAACTGGCATCTGAGTACGGTCAATCGGATATTGACGGCAAAAAAGGACCCAGTTAGCACTATCTGGTTGATTTTTCTTTTATTTATATAACCCTTATAAGTAGGTGAGGTAAAGTTGAGAATATTAATATACAAATAGTCTCGTGGCCATGTCGAAGCCATGTATAGCATAGCATGATATTAAGTTTTTGATTATTATCATTTTATATTTTTTTACTAGTGCTTATCGCGGTTTCGTCCCCGCGGACGAATAGAAATAGTTATGAGTACATTGTATGATACATGATACATTCTAATTGCCGGAGTAACTGCGACCACAAGTACAGTGTCTTATATCTAAACTATCTACAGATATATTCAACACAATTTTTTTTTCAGTCTGAAGTATTAGTGAGCGTCGCGTCGTGGCGCAGGGGCACAAACGCGACATGTTACGATTCACACTCGAGGAAATTAAATATTTAATATTTTCATTTCCTCGCTCGGGTAACGAGGCAATGCGCGACGTTGAGCTCCGCCCTTCAATACGCATACCTCCAGAATTCGACAGAAAGTGAGGAACGGAAGTTTCTCAACTGGAATGGAGTGTCTTAACATTGTTTCTAGGTGCGATGTGCCTTCTCTCCTATGTCCGATATCCAGCGTAAATCTAAAAAACAATATTTATATACATGGGCGCCCATAGTCTGGTGCCCACTCCAAAAATTTTACTTAGAACAAAATTTGTCCCGTAAAAATTAAAAAATCATTTACACAAATAAATTTGTTCAAAGCTAAAGTCCGAGTCTTTCCAGAAAATGTCTCTAGATACACTAATGATTATATATAGATCTTATAGGATCTAATATTATGATTATTCTTATTATATGCTTAAAGTCAAATTACATATCATTATTCATGTATATTGTCAGATTACTCTAAATGATGTCAGTGTTTCTTCTCGCCAAGCGAAGAGATCCCAGTACAAACTATATTTAGCGATATTTTTATTCCAACCCCTAACCATTGTTTAATGGTACTAAGTCATAAGGCTTAAGGTTGCCTGGATGGTGCCCTTTTTATATTTAGAAAAAGCACCTAAAAATAATCCAGTTTTTTGATCTCATTTAGAACTATTAATTGTCATTTTCCACGTAAATCAACTAGAAACAACATTTCCATTAAAACCAGGACTGCATTAAGTGATATTTAATAATCATAGACAATAAAACGCTGTGAAATAATCATATAATAATTATGATAGCACTGTTTACAAAAAGCACTGTAAAGTCCACAAATTGCGGGTTAAAGCGAACAGTGGTCGAGGTCGGTCGATATACATAAAAAATGCAGATGTATCGACCAGACAGACATGCGACGTGTTTGGGGTACACCTTTATAACACGTTAGAGACAGCGACGACACTTATTTTTTTAGTTTTTTTTAGCTTTATGGTATATCCTGAACAGTACATATGTAATAGTGTAGACAGAGATATTCCCTACGTTGCGCCCCATTTTTCCAGATATTGCGTGTTAGGTGACGCAACTCAACGCCGTCTTTGTCAGAGAATGGAAATGAAAATATTTCGTCCCCTCGGGTGGCAAATAAACCCAAAACCTGTTGTTGTTGCCTGGTTGTTGCAGTCGGACAGTGAGCTGATGCGCCTCATAAACGCACTTCCGTTCCCCACTTTCCACTGAATTTTCAAGGTATTACGTGGCATCGAGCTTTGACATGAAGGCTTTTGTCGCCCATATAACTTAATGATAATTTTATAGAATTTATAAAATACTAGTCATTGATATTGACAGCCTAATTCTGTTAGTATTAGGGGTCGCAATCCGGGATCCCGGGATTCAAAAATCCCGGGATATCGGACCAAATATAGGTCTGTAAAATCCCGGTTTATTTTTACAAGAAACCGGGATTTTCGATATTTTCGGATTTTAGAAAATTAAAAGTTAAATCGTCGAATTAAAACATGCCTGCTATTATATTCAGGCTTATTTAAGATATACAATGGTACATAACGTACATCGGCAAAAGTAAGCGATGAGTTTTCCTCAAAATTCGGAATTTTACGATATTAACCGAGTTTGCCCGATCAACGAACGTACGAATACCGTATTTTCTCATTGGGCGTCGTTGTTGCATGCTTTTCTAGCCCGTCAATGTTCCAGGTGTCATTATTGTTTTTCGTTAATATTGATTAATATGATATATATGTTATAACTAACTTCACGTTTTATCCCTAGCGGGGTAGTCAGAACGGAGCGCCAAACGCTACGGTCTCTACATACCTCTTTCGCCTCGTCCATTGTCATGAATCTCTTTATACATGCCCTCCGGGGGGTCCTCATGCTTTTTACGTGACCTTCCTCCAGTATCTTTGATACTGTTTTCGAAGGTCAACCGAGATCTCCTCCTACCTCTCTTACCGCTCACTTTTCCATCATAAATCTCTTTTGCCATTCTTTCATCACTCATTCGTTCGACGTGCCTAAACCAGCTGAGCACGTTCTTCTTCATTCTCACCGTGACATCCTCGCTAGTACCTGCCATTCTGTGTACCTCTTCATTGCGGATTCGATCCGCTAAGCTGACTCCGCATATGCTACGAAGAGATCGCATCTCCACGGCATTCATCTTTCTTTAATTCTTCTTCTGTAATACCCACGTTTCGCTACCGTATAACAGAGTCAGTCGGCATTGTGTACGTCCAAACGCGCAGTTGTGCTGACGTTTCGCCATCTCATCAATGCAACTCCTTAGTTGCAACGGAGCCTTCTCCGTTAACCTTGTTACCGGCAGCAATACGCCTTTCCACATCCATCTCGCATCTTTCATCTCTACTGAACATACTTCCCAAGTATACTACTTCATTCACTTGTTCTAATATCTTTCCATTTACACTGATCTTGCATTCCGTCCTTTCTTCATCTCTTTCAAAAATCAGAACCTTTGTCTTATTCGCATTTAGGCTTAGACCATTATATTCACACCCTTCTTTCAGAGTGGTGACCAATGCCTGCAACTCGCATTCTGATAATGCAATAAGCACTGCATCATCTGCGTACAGCAGGCAATTCACATTCAGGTCACCTACTATCATTCTCATATCACTTTGTTTCACTCCTTGGAGACAGCTATCCAAATACAAATTGAACAACCAAGCTGACATGGCGCAACCTCATTTAACACCCGATCGGATGTCAAACCAGGACGACATGCCAGCTCCTACTCGCACGCAGGCTGGGTGATCTCTGTAAAGAGACTTTACAGCCTGCAGCAAGGGTCCGCTCACATTGTACCGGGGTAGTATCTCCCATAATTTCGCTCTTACAACTCTGTCAAACGCCTTTTCCAAGTCCACAAAAGCACAGAAAACTTTTTGGTTAACGGCCAAAAATTTTTCCGTGATCATGCGGTGGGAAAAGATCTGATCCATACACCCTCTTCCAGGTCTAACGCCTCCTTGGGCCTCCCACAACAGCCTTTCAGATCTCTCTTGCATTCTTCTCGCTAAAACTTTACTATCTAAGCTAATCTGATAGCCCTATGGCTTGCGCAGTCTATCTGTGAACCTTTGCCTTTATACAAAGGCACGATGACCGCATCTCACCAATCGTCTGGGATCTCCCCTGATTTCCAGCACAAATTGCACAAAAACCAGAACAAGTCCAAGACGCGTGGCCCACCATATTTGATCATCTCGGCAGTAACTCCATCTGCTCCCGCTGACTTACCACATTTCAGACTTAGTATTGCACTCTCAACTTCTTTTACACTGATTTCGCAATCAGCTACATCAAGACTCAGCGTTTCGCTGCTACTTGAGACTGAGGGGTCATCACATTCATACATTTCCTTGTAAAATTCCGCCCATCGCTGCAAAAACGCTGCAAAATATATGTTGTTAAATAATAAGCCTATAAGATATTTTTCGTAGCAAATTATTATATATTTTTTTATAATTAAAAATTGTTTTATTTAGTAAATATAATTTAATTTACTACTTCCCTAAAAATGCCCCCCTAACTTAACTCTAAAAATAAGAAGAGGCTTGAAAAATTACTAATTTTGGTACAAAAAACTAAAATATCGAAAATATCGAAAAAATCGGGATCCCGGGATTTTTCTGAAGTCGATATCGAAAATCCCGGTTTTGCTGGAATGGTCCGATATTGCGACCCCTAGTTAGTATGCGTACGCTTGCTGTGGAGTACTGCTCTGAGCTCTTCACTGTTATATAAGCGTATGACTATAAACGCGACAGGTTGTGGATTCCCCCTCGAGGAATTCGAATACCTATATGTCGAGAGAAGAGCGGTATTAGGTTTAAATACTTCACACGCAATGCCTCCATAATTCAGCGAAAAATGTAGAACGTAAGTTTGTTAATCGGAACGGAGTATTTTAACACTAGGTTCCCAGGTTCCCTCTGCCTACACTGCTATGTGCGGGATACAGCGTGAAGCTAAAAAAGGGTAGCATATCAAGAATCTGACTGTAAACGCGTAGGTCACATATGATCTTAGATCCGCACGTGTAATATCACAGGTCTACATATTTTTTATTTAATTAACAAAGAATTTTTTCTTTGTCTCCATTGCAATAATTAATTTTACAACTGTTGTCTCTGTGTCTAACACTTGGCGGAACTTTCGTACGTTTTCTTAATATTTTTCTATCTTTTGTGTAGAAGGACAAAAACTGGACGAATAAAATATTTGATTCATACATTTTTTAAAAAATAGAGACAAAATAGAAACATTTTTCGTTCTTAGAATAATTTCTAATATTATTTTGTAAAAAAGCGATTTTGTAAAAGGTACGTGCGGGTCTATTATAAAATTCTAAATATATAAACCTAAATATATTGAAGCTGGTTGTGGGTTTGACCCCGCTTGGGGAAATAATAATCATAATTTCGAGGTGGACGAGGAGGTGTCGAGGCAAAGCGCGGCGTTGAGTTCCGCCACTCGACGCGCAATGCCTGCAATGCTAGAATTCGGGGAAACTAGGTTCCCTCTGTCTACCCTGCTGGTTTTTTTATATTATTTCTACAAGCGACATCTATGTGATGCATACAGAACTAACAAAATAACTAAGTGAGCCAAAACGCCAACCTTAGTAATCTAGATCTTGACTTAATGCCTTAAAATTCCGTAAGATTTCATTAGAGCAGTGGCGCTTAAAGTATTTAATCACATATAATATAATGTTACTTTCCATATTATTTTCTTTATATTCATATCAGTCCATTGAAATTGTAGTTTTTTATTTTTTTTTGTGTCTTTTTTTATGTGTGAGGGGGTCAGTAAAAGCTTTTTAAAGACACAGGTATTCTTTCACTTGCCTCGCTATATATATATATATATATATATATATATATATATATATATATATATATATATATATATATATATATATATATATATATATATATATTACAACAATCTGTTTGTCCGTCAATGACAGACATCCGATACGAGAAACAAAGACAAACTTGTAACGCCTAGATATCGCCTTCAAGAAGTAAATAAATCATTTATAGGATTAGGTATAACGTTTCTTATAAGGTTTCTCTAATAGTATTCCGCAATGTGTTCAAAATTTGCCTCTGCAGACTTTTTGTTACTTTAAATAAGTAAGAGAAACGACCAAGTTAATTAGGAAAGTATAAAGACTGTCCAATAATCAAAATGTTCCAAGGATAAAAATGATTTTAATTCTCTTCTCAGCAGTAGTGGGTTTCGGGCCGAATTATAGATTCATTCGACGATTCGAAAGTGCTCGTAATAATATATTTTAATAAAGAATATTTTGAGGTTAAATTTTAATTTAAGTTACTTTGTGTCGACATCCTCACAAGCAGCCACGTAGTTGCAATTTCTCAGAGCCGGAGTACCCCTTCTCTACCAACCCAGTGTCACTGTAAAAACCAATAGGGGGTTAGTCCACTATGACTTATGACCAACAATACAATTATGTTTTTACGATTAACAGCATTAACCTCATGATCGAAAAAAATATATTTGAAAGAGACCACAGATACCTCGGGCACTTATAATATGTCATGTGTCATATTCAAAGACAACTCACGCTTTGACTTTGTGAAAGCCAGTGTAATGTATAATGTTTATGTAAGTTTATTAAAATAACTAAATACCAAGAGGCAAAAACTTAGATCCCGCTATATTCAAATTTTTATACATTTTCTAAAAAAGTTTTTCTCTGTATTATATGTTCTAAACCATTAATTTCGTATGTAGATACAATAAATACTATTTACATCTTCTTCATATACTGAACTTTTAAAACAATGTCATTTTGATATATTTTATATTAAGGGTAACGGACCTATACTTATTTAGAAAACATATAAAAAATTTATCGTAGCGGGACTCGACGAAAAATACTTATATAGAAAACGTATAAAAATTTGAACGTAGCGGGACCCGCGCCTCCTGAAAACTGACCAGGGGGACGCGACCAGAACCTGGTAGGTTTCCAGGAGGCGCGGGTCCCGCTACGTTCAAATTTTTATACGTTTTCTATATAAGTATTTTTCTTTCCTAAGTGTGGAATAACACTTTATAAAATGTTAAAAAAGGTAAAGGACCTCTTATTTAGTTCAGCGTTATTGTATTGTTATGTCAATAAAAAATGCAAATTAATTTTCTACAGATTTACGCTGTATTTTGAAAATATCAAGGAATCTTGTGTTAAGACACACCGTTCCCCATGCATCTCCCAATTTTGGATAACATTGTATGTTAACACAACGCCGCGATTTGTCTTGCTACCAGAGCGAGAAAATGAAAGTACTTCCCTCTTTACCCTCTTTAGCGAGAATTCAACATACGATAGTCTCGTTTTCAGTCAGAAGCTCGTTGTGCTGCAATGCTAAAGTTATTATTAATCTGCTTTTGGTATGCAAATAAAAAAGTCTCTTAAGTCCAGCTCAAAAAATTTTGAAGTGTAGTTCAAGTCCTAAAAGCAAACACACAGACATGCAAAAAATATAATATCGCAAAAAAAAGTCGAGTTGGGCTCGCCCATTGAAGCTTTCGTAAAAAAGGAGATCTTGAGCTTCACCCTGTATCCCCCACACAACAGGGTAGGCAGAAAGAACTCAGTGTTAAGACACTCCATTCCCCACTTTCTGCCGAATTCTGGAGGCATTGCTTGTTGAGTGGCAGAACTCAATGCCGCGCTTTGCCTCGATACCAGAGCGAAGAAATGGAAATATAAATTTATGTAAATATTTCATCTCCTCGAGTGGAGTGGTCGATCCAACTCACAACCAGTCGGTTTTACAGTCACACTTTGTGCCCCTGCACCACAACCGGCCTGGAGGTATTAATTAAGCTTTTTCTGAAACCCAGGATTAGCTTAGCCAGAGTCCTTTCATCTGAGACCTCACATGAACTAGCTTTAATATCAAATTTTACCCCGTTTTATGGCAATTATTTTTTAGGATTTAAGCAAAAATGTATATATATATACAATTTCATAATTCTAGGTCAACCGGAAGTACCCTATGAATTTTGATTCCCTTGATTGTTTCGAAATATGCGTTTTTGCGATATAAACGGCCATTTCTTTTTTTTTAGTAGTTCTCATGACTGACAGACAGACAGACGAACAACAAAGGGTTCTTATAAGGGTTCTTTTTTTTCTTAAAAGGTACAGAATCTTAAATATATTACATATATTATAGTATTATATCAATGTTTCAATAATATGTGGTCAAATAAGTATATATTTATATTGTTATGCAGATCCTGCTTCCGTATTCGCTGGTCGTCCCCCACACCCCCCCGGCCTGGTCGCCCCCAAGTGGTCACGTTCATTGCGCAAGTGACACTTGTCATTACGTTTATGATATGTCAGTAGGTTACTTCGAGCGGAACGTGACGCTTATATTGTTAGAGATTATAGTATTGTTTGTTTATCCTAATATATGTGGCTGAGTAGAGAGATTGTAGAAATCAGTTTTTTGCTTATTGTAAAAAAATATATATTTTTTGGTTCAACTAATTAATTATGACTTTAAACTCTGCCAGATAACACTGGCAGAGTGCAGTAACATTGCAATGAATAGAAATGGAGAAATATATGTGTGAAATATTTATTTATAAAATGTTTAAAAATGGGGAAATCGGGAATTTGAATGCCTCTTGGAAACCGACCTAATCAATAACCTAATAACTCTAACCAACTAAGCCATACGTTCTCATCAAGCTACGTCGAAATTATTATACGCTTGTTACAATTTATTTATGTTGTTAGCATCTCTGTAGGGAGATTTTTACAAATTTCCGCTACCCAAAAATAATTACTAAGAATTATCGTTTGGCAAGAGAGAAAACTATTTTTTTTTATATTTTAACATTTTTTAAAATATTAATCCACACATAATTCCGTTCACCACTTTCCGCCGAATGCTGGAGGCATAGCATGTTGAGTGGCGGAACTCAACCCCGCCCTTTGCCTCGACACCAAAGCGAAGAAATGAAAATATATTTTTTTAATAAATATTTCAGTTCCTAGAGTGGGGATCGAATCTACATCCAGTCGGTTTATAGTCACTCTTTAATCCCCTGCGTTACGACTGGCAAGAAAGTATTTTTTTAAAAAATAAATATTTTATATATTAAAAAAATTATTCACAATTCACTAAAAGTTTTATATACTACATAAACTGTTTGTAGAGTGACCAAGTCACAAAGGCAAAACAAATAAAAGCATATTATTTTCTAAGTATATTTTATTGCAAAAGGTCCATTAACAGTAGTGTTTAGTCGACTGCGGGCGAAATAAACTCGTTTGATCAGAACTATACTATGGAGCTATATACAAAAGTAAACAAACCAGGTACATACAAAAGAAGACTTGCCTCCATGCGTATACATAGGAGATCAAGAAAAACCTAAAATAACTAATATCGTATATATGCATATACATATTTATATCAATACACCCCGAACCCAACAAAGCAATGCATTATAAAAAACAACAAATCAGCCTTTTTCTTGAAAAATTCTTTTACAAAATTTTTAGTTCGCAGTACCGTATTTTTAACACGTCTTTATTAGTATAAAAATATAAAATTTATTACGATTAGTAGCTTCTATTTGGCAATGGCGCTTACTATTTCCATCTTACTTTCAAAACATACATACATACATTAAAATTAAACTATACTAAATCACATAATACCAACCGTGACTAAATAAAGCGTTACTTCTCCGACATTCGGTTACTTGAAAATCTTCTTTTCAGATTTCTTTGGGGAAATGTCTAAGGACCTTCCTCTATTATAGTCTTGCAACTCAAACGTTGGTACATTTTCACCATATTTCATTTGCAAGGATATTTGCTTTTTAAAGATTATTTTTAAAAACCGAATGTCTTCTGAACATATTTTACCAGATCTTGGAGTGAATGTGTCCAAGTCCATGGTAGCCATCGTGGAGTCCACCTCCATAGTATCCGGATGCTATACCTCCTCCAATTCCTGAGGCTAATCCACCACCAATTATCGATTTGATGACCGGTACGCCAACCGGTTGTGCTACTGGTACTGCTACTGGTCTGGCTACTGGTACTGGGTACGGTGCGGGTACAGGTACACCGACCTACAAATTAAAATATGGTAAATGAGTTTAAAATTATTCTTTATATAAATATTAGGAAATATATTGTCACTGATTTATTAATTTATCAAAAGTTAATATAACATTATATTTTTTTTTCAATTAAAAGATTTAAAAAAAATGTATTTAAAACTGAATTGGACTTATATCTTTTTTAATAAAGTGTAACTAACCTGTTTCACTATTGGTACAGGAACAGCATGAGGCACGGGCACTGGCACAGGCCTGTCCACCGGCACCGCCACTGGCTTCTCCACGGCAACAGGATACGGTCTTGGCACTGCTACGGCATAAGGACGGTCTACCGGCACAGGGACGGCTACCTGATTTTTGTAAGAATACGATATTATTACCAATTTTTATTATTTTACGTAATTTTTTTGAATTTTTTCTTTTTTCAACATTTTTTAAGAATGTGTTTTGTTAGCTATAACTTAAAGAAAAATGGAGAACGGAGTATTAACACTACGTTCCTGCTGTCTACCCTGCTATATGCTTAATACAGCATGAAGTTAAAAAAGTAGCTCTAATTTTGACTAAGTACATAGATTTTTACTAGCTTGATTTTAAACTGCATAGAGATTTGTTAGATAAAGTAAACTTACCCTCACGGGTACAGGATAAGGCCGGTCAACAGCAACTGGATAAGGTGCGGGCACTGGAACTCCAATATGTTTTGTTACTGTTGTATGTACGTCCGCACCCACGATAGCTCCAGAAGATAAGCCGAGACCTCCACCCACGATAGCTCCAGAAGATAAGCCGAGACCTCCAGCGAGACCAACTGCAGATCCTATACCATAACCAGATGATAATGCTCCACCGTATCCGTAGCCCCCACCGATACCGTATCCATGGGAAATCAGAGGTCCACCCAGATGTCCAACCAGGCCGCTACGTTTTTGAACGACTTTGCTAGGTTCAGCAAGAACCGTAGCAGTCATAAAGAGGATTGCAATCTGAAAAATATAAAGTGCTTGTTAATATGAATTTTAGGTTTACATTTACAGCTGAGGAGAGAAAGTCTGAATGACCCGAAATTTAGGCGGTGCGTGGAGAACGGAGTATCTTAACAAATACTTTTTACTCTGTTATATGCGGGATACCACATGAAGCTACAAAAATCAGACAATATTTTAGGGCAATGAATTTGTCCTTTCTCTAGAATAAGAAGTCTTAAAGTTAATCGTCACACCGATTTAACAATAATTCATTGGAATGATTTCCGCCTTACAGTTTATTTACGTACCTAATCTTTGTATATTTTGTATATTTTTTATTTTACACTGTATGTTCGAGATATTGCACCAAAAAAGAATAGCGCATCTTAACGCCGCTCATTTAACAGAGCAAGAAAATGATAATAATTCCTTTCTCCGAGTGGCTATTGAATCAAAAACCGTCACGTCTACAGCCAGACGGAGACTTGATTTCAAATTTTCAATCGTGTCCGATATATCCAAGTCGTCTTCATTTAGAAAAAAGATCTTTCGCTTCAATTCTTTGAAAATACAAAACTTTAAAACAAAAACATTCTGTTAGTTGTTACAAATATATATAAAGTAAATTGTACAACGGTCCTTTCCAACGGTTCCATATTTTACGTATAAATTTAAATTCAAAATATTAATTATTTAAAAATGTTTTAAATAGATATTTTAATTATTATTTTGGATTATCGTCGAAAGAACATAAAGCTGCCACCGCACCGGCCGGCGCGGGGGACACTGCTGTTTAGAATAGTCGACAAGAAATAAAACAGTTGCAATTTTGAATATGGAGGTTACAATTTTATCTATATATAAATAAAATTAAATGTCTGTCTGTGATTTATATATATTTTACAAAATATTATAATGTCTGTCTGTATTTTTGCTTGTGATGTGTGTGAAAGATTGGAGGGAGTTGAAAAAAAGAGAGGATTGCCGCCGGAATTCTCGCGGGATCGAGATTTACTCGATTTACTTAAAAAATCACAGTCGTCTTCTTAGATAGATATGGATTCATTTTTTTTACCATGATGCTGTATGCTTGGCGTTGGAACCTAGGAACCTAGCGGTAAGACCAGTTAAGATACTTTCGTTCTCCACTTTCCGCTGAAGATTTTTTTATTACGAATAAGACAATTTTTGCGAGCAAAATTAAATAAAATTACAGAAGATTTGAATAACGATTTCATAAGTAAGCAACATTTTAAATAACCACACTGAAATAATCATTTATATTTCTATAACAGCACACTCGAAACCTACATCTATCTCTCAATATTATATCATTACAAAGTATGCGAAAAGCGTGAAGACAAACAAAAAAAAATCATATGAATTAATTATTATCGAACAATCGAACTTACTTTTACCCGTTACGTGACGACGTCACGTCGCTTATAAATCAGACATGCATTAAACATGGTTTGTCGAAATAAGCCGCGTGTTCAGCGTGACAATGAGGCTCCGGGGCAGGTTATGGAGGTTTGTGCAAGTGTCGTCATATTTTGTTATTGTTTTTACTTTCAATTATTATGAATTATTGATTAAGTTCCGTTCTTCCGATAGCTAAAAGTTGCGTCGTGGATGTGATGTCATGTGACGCGTACTGGGTATTAATTAGTTCTATAATTTAATATAATATTTTTGATTTTTTTATTTTCTTTTTAATTTTTTACACTCGTTTATTTAGTTCATTTGAAGTGAACAAACAGAACCTGAATAGACTTTGTTATACTTATCATAATATTACTAGTGTGGCGTCTGACAGATACCTCGGTGTACGAAACAAAGGCACGTAAAAAAATGTATTCTTATGTATCTAATCATGTCGATTCATTATAACTAGCAACACCATGTTTTGTTTCACACGATATGCTACTTTCAAGTAAAATATAAACAAATATATTTACTGGAAATTAAGATAATAATCAATTCAGCTAAGAAAATAGTCAATAACGATTACTTCAGTTATAAATTATCTTTCTACCAGAGCGAAGAAATGTAAAGAGCTAAGCTTTCCCGGAATAAGAATCGTACCCACGTCCGTCGCGTTTACAGTCAAACGCTGAGCCACTGCGCCACGACGGCCTAAACATTGTAATAATACATTATCGTAATCTTATAATTGCACTAAGTATAGCACTCGTTATTATATTACTAATAAATTAAATTAAATTAAATCAGCTTCACGCTGTATCCCGCATACAGCAGGGTAGGCAGAGGTAACCTAGTGTTAAGACACACCGTTGCCCACATTCCGTGGAGACCTGGAGGCATTGCATTTGAGTGGCGGAACCCAATACCGCGCTTTTGACTACTATTATACTATATTATTTTGTTGTGATGTTATTAAATAAGTGAAGTCAATTTTTCTTTAATTTCTAAAAAGAACACCTCATTACATACACTATGATATACAACGAAACCCTGTGAAATTGATGTTAATTTACTGCAGACAGACAAATATTAAAAAATCTTTAAATATTTATTGCAGTAATTTGTTACTATATAAGCAATATTAGGAAAAAATATCTATTTATTTTTTAAAATATATAGAGTAGAGACGTACAGTTTGTGACACGTCTATTAAAGATTATAAAAAAAATCTAACCAACGCGCTGTGCAGCAGGGTAGGCAGAGGGCGCCTATTGTGAAAAAACTCCGTTCCCCACTTTCCGACGAATTCTGGACATATTGCGTGTTGAGTGGCAGAACTCAACGCCGCCAATATAAGTAAAATAAATGAAAATCTATTATACTCATATTTTCTTGTATACTATTAAATATTTAATATAAAATTTTAAACTCATAAAAATTTTATGTATGGATTAGGTAAATTCTTTTTACCTTTTTTTCATAAAAAAAATCAACACACAATACCTTGAAAAATTCAGCGGCAACTGAGTAACGGAGTATCTTAACATTAGATTCCCTCTGATTACCCTGCTGTGTCCCGCACACAGCAGGGTAATCTACTCCAGCGTGAAACTTCTTTCGTTAACTCGAATTTTAACTGAGTGACTAGGTAAAACAATCAACAGAGGTAACTAATTTAATTAATACCTTCGAGCGCATCGCATTTCTTTTTAAAACTCAAATTGTACTCTTAGGGATGTGCATTTAAGTCCCTTAGTCGATTCTAAAATATTATTATCACTTTAACATATACGTGAAACATTTATAATTATTTTTTATTCAAAATAGTTATTGCTACATTAACAGTACCAGGATTATTGAAAATCATGTTACAAGTCACTCTGTGCTTTACTTTTTAGTTTCTTACAAATATATTCAATGGATACAACCTAATTTTACATAAAATCAACAAGTGAACAAACAGGACGATTTTATTGATTTTGGCGATTTGAAAAATGGATATTATAAAAATGATGTTTATATAAAAATGTCGCTTGTGCTCAGTTACCGAGATACAATAGTTAAAAAAAACAATTGATATTTTCCCCAAAAAAAAATATAATGTAATTAATTATTTAATTTAATAGTATAATATTTATATTTATTATTTATAAAAGAATAATAACTAAACGTAAATTTATTTTTTAATTTTACCACTATATTAAATAGTATTCTGTAAACTAATAATGTTACTTAATGACCAAAACTTGATTACTAAATTTTCGATTAAATCATCAAATTTATATATATATGTATGTATGTATGTATGTATGTACGTGTAAACAAAAAACTTACAAAAGTCTTCATTTTCACAACACGGCACTGTGCAACTGTACCTCCGCACTCCCGCCCGGGACTTATATACTAAGTTAAACACCCCACTCGACCCCGCTCGAGGTGCGCGATAGCGAATGCAATTGATTTTGCTATGACGTTATCGATGTTCGTTTATTTGGTATTTTGAATGCGAAAAATCGATGTATGTGTCATTTTTCAATTATTTTTTTTTAAGTATTAAATACTTGTGGAAAATACATACTAGTTATAGATTTTCTGTGATAATCTGAGAATGTCAGGAAAAGCAGGATCACTTTTTCATATAGTAGGGTTGAGCAGAGGAAATCCAGTGCTTAGACACTCCGGTCCCTACGCACCTCCCAATTTTCAAGACATTGCGTGTTTAGTGGCGGAATTTAATGCCGTGATTCGTCTAATATAGAAAGAAAAATATAATTTAAATACAATCATTTTCTCGAGTGATTGTATTTAAGATCGAACCCACCACCAATCCGCTTACATCTGAAGCCGTCACGCTGCGTGATGGGCTCAAAACGGGGAAAAATTTTAAAAATACAGTACATGCGTTAACATCAAAATGATTGCATCAGACACTGTCGTGACTTTATAGGTAGGTGTCTGGCTTCATACAATGACTGTGGGTTCGAACTACACTCGAGTGAGCCCTCATCATTAAAATACTTTTGTTTTTAATACGATTTGACAAATAGAGTAGAACAAAGTAAACAAAAAAAAAACAGTTGAATTGATAACCTCCTTTTCTTACAGAAGTCTGTTAAAAAGGAAGTTGCTACACTAATTATGTAACAATAGTCATTAGGTATTATTTTTTTATCTTCATACTATATTTCACATATGGGATAGGCAGAGGCAGTCTGAGGACCGAGAGTCAAGAAGATACTCCGTTCCAAATTTTAATAGTTCCGCATCCCACTTTTTGCTGAATTCTTAAGACATCTCCTCTCAACACTCAGAGAGGTGGTACTCAATGCCGCGCTTTGCTTTGTTTTCAGACCGAGGTCCTGTCGCACCTGTTCTACGACTAGCCTTAAAAAATCTATTTAATAAAAGTTTAATCAAATGTGACGATATTTTCTTCTTAACATTATATCACAACTAATATTTACCAAAATTACCTGCCGTAGATAATTAAGACATTCAATTCCCCATATACGAGTATATAGTCCAGCCACTGTTCCACTGATGGTATTTCTTACAAATATATAATATATTTTATCAAGGATTTTACAGGAATGTAATGGATTAATTAAAAACTTATGTAAGTATTGATATTATCATACCTTCTTTGAGCAAGATGTAATATCCGTTGAGGTTGCTGCTTAATTTTTTTACAAAATGATATAACGACTTAAGAAATATATATTATAGGTATTTTCTCCTAATCGTTGGCCGCAATTTTGTTTCCGTTAACTTTTAGTTGTAAAATAGAAAAGTCCCGTTTTTTCTCATTTCCGTAAAATAATCCAATCACTGAGTAAAACTATACACTGAGTATACTATAGTTTTATTGTATTAACGTATGATCATTTATTATTTACTATCATATTTTTTCTTCTTTTCTGCAATGTTATTAACACAATTCATTTCTTTCCAACAATATTTATGTACTTGGGTCAAAAGTTTTGAAAAATGACCTATTTTTTTAAAATAAATTTATACAAATACATATTTAAATATCTGTGATAATGATTTTTGACTTTTGAAACAGACTGGAGCGAGCATTTCATTCCCAAGGCGTGTTATCATTTACAAAATCATTAATTTGGTGCCTTTACCACACAAACGTCTTTTCACAATTTTTTAAATCGTGATATAGAAAATTCTTCTACGTTTTCTGGGATCCTATTGCAAAAGTGTACACATTGTCACATTGTCCCATAAAAGAATTACAAATTCAATGCAACTGAGTTACAGGTGGACCAAGATTATGCCTATTTCTTGTGTTAATATTATGAAAATCACTAATTTTGGTAAAATTATTAACGTTTTTCTTAACATACATAACATTTTCAAAAAAAAATTGAGATGCAACTGTCAATATATTAATTTCTTTAAACTTTTGCCTTAAGGAGTCTTTAGGGCCTAAGTTATAGATCGCACGAATAGCTCGCTTCTGCAGGACAATATACAGACATACATACACATAGACATATTGGTTGAATTCCGGCTGCATTACTCCAAAGTAAAATCCCATAGGACATAATACTATGGAAGCAACTGAAGTAAACAAGTCGAGCCGTTTCTACGTCAGTTAATGATCTAATTTAATGACCGCGAAAGCTGCAGAGCTAAGTCTATTCGCCAATCCATCAATATGGGGTCCCCATTGTAATTTGGAGTCTATGGTGATACCGAGAAATACCGTAGAATCGACAGGATCTACGGGTTCACCATTCAAGAGTATATCGGCTTTAACAAGTTTCGTGTTAGGTGTTCTAAAAATAATACATTTAGTTTTTTTACTATTCAATAGTAAGTTATTAACACTGAACCAATTTAATTACTTTCGAGAAAGCATTGTTTACATCGTCATATACGATTTGTCGTCTTTTTATTTTGAAAATCAATGAGGTGTCATCAGCAAACAATACTATCTCATGGTTCTTTCTAACTAGATACGGTAAATCATTTATATATATTAAAAAGAAAAAAGGAATAGACCCTTGTGGGACCCCCATGCTGATTACCGACCCAGGAGATTTCTTGCCATTCACATCAATCCTCTGAACTCTGTCAGCTAAATAAGAGGTCAGAAGATTGAGTGAACGTCCTCTTATGCCCTAGTAGTGTAGCTTCACGACCAATGTTGAATGCAGTACACAATCAAAGGTTTTGGACAAATCACAAAACATGCCAAGAGCATCCTGCGATCCCTCCCAAGCCTAATGTATATTCTTTATAAGACCTATACCAGCATCTGTAGTTGAACGACCTTTAGTAAAACTATACTGTTTATCGTGCATGAGATTGTGTGAATCAAAATGCAGTAATATTTGATTTAGAATATTTTTTTCAAAAATCTTACTGAACGAGGGTAGTATAGAAACAGGTCGAAAATTATTGGGATCAGATGTACTACCCGATTTAAATATAGGTATGACTTTACTGTATTTCATTAGGTCAGGAGACACACCATACTCTATACAATTATTAAATATAGTTGCGAGGTGAGGAGCAACAGCGTCTATTATATGACTAATCAATTTGACAGAAATACCCCATAGATCCGACATTTTCTTGATATCTAGGGACTTAAATGTCTTAATTATGTCTCTTGAATTAATTAGTTTAAATTTAAAGTCTACATTACATTTATGTACGCTCTCCTTAAGTAATGATTCATCGAACTGGAATATCAGCAAAGAATTTTTCAAATACACATGCAACTTCTTGATCTGAGCTGATTAAACCATTGTCAATTATTAATTTAAATTCAAAGTTATGATTCTTAGCTTTTCTAGTTTCACAATTTATTATGTCCCATGTCATTTTAATTTTATCAAAAGAATTTTTAATTTTATTTTTAATGCGTAAAGACTTTGCCATGGCACATACTTTTTTAAACAATTTAGAATATACCCTAACATAATGATTAAATGATTCACTATGGTTATATGTTTTCTCACTATAAAGTTCATATAACCTTTGTCTACTTTTATGAATCCCCACAGTCGCCCAATTATTAAATGACAAGAAATTCCTGGAATTGAAAGTTTTAGAAGTAAATATAGCATTGAACTCACTTTTAATAATATTGCAAAAAATCCCATATAATAAATTGGGTTTATTTTTATATTTTAGGTATTTAAGTTTTGCTATTATATTACTTCCATATTATATTACTTATGCATACAATTTTTTTTTTATTAATTATATTTTTACCAAAGTAAAAGGAAGCCAACTGTCCGCAATGATCTGAGCTTAACATATTAATTATTGACTTTTTACATGGCACAGAGCTTGTAAAAATATTATCAATGCAAGTAGCGGTACAATGAGTGATTCTTGTTGGCTCTAGAAATAGATTACCTAGGTTATATGAATTTAGTAATGACCTGAATCTGATACAAGTGGTGGAATTATCTAGTAAATTAATATTAAAATCACCACATACAACTATTAATTTCTTAGATCCAGATAATTTTACAAGAACCTGTTCTAAAATTATTTCAAAGTGTTCATATAACCCAGTGGGAGGTCTGTATACACTTACAACAATGAAATGCTCAAGCTCAGCACAGGCCATTTCAATAGTCTGCTCAACAGAGAGGCTCACAATATCTTTACGTTCTTTAAACTTGTAAGATTTATTCAAAATTATTAAAGAGCCACCGCGAATTGCTTTTTCTCTGTTGAACATACTAGCTACTTGGTGATTAGTAAAATGAAAAATAGCTTCAGAGCTTCGAAGCCAGTGCTCTGTAATACAAAGTACATGAATATTATTAGTATTTAAGAATAGCTCAATTTCTAAGTCTTTATTTAACATCCCTTGTATGTTTTGATGCACCAAGTTTGTATCATTATCATGACAAATATAATAGTATTTATTTTTACATCATTGTTACTTTTATTTTTATTACTGTATAACATTTTGCCAGAGATGGCCTCTTTTGTCTTATTATTTAATTTAAATTATTTGGAACGGATTCCAAGCAAGTCAAAGTATACCGTTCAAGAGGTACAGAGTTCTTTATTCCTAGTTTTTCACATAACTAGGTTTTGGAGGTCAGATGGCAATTCCTTCATTGAAAAACTGCTAGGCGACAATTGGGCAAGGGCTAAAGTGTCAAGTCCGGGCACGGTTAAATACGCTAGCATCCAGACGGAAACTCCGCTTTGCAACGTTGATTATTGGCTCTTATGAATGAATTACTCATAAGACGTCGGGTTTAGTGTGCTTTCCTCCAGGAAACTCGCTGGAAGGGCAATAAGTCCCGTAACATCGGACAGGGTTACCGGCATACATTCAGGTAGAAACGGTGTCGCAATAGTGCTTTCTGAAGAGCGAAGAAATGAAAATATTAAATATTCCGTTTCCTCCAGTGGGAATCAAAACAAAAACTGTGTCAGTGTGTGTGTGTATGTATATATATATACAAGCCATCGTACTACTACTGCGTTTACAGTCACACGATTGTGCCCCGGCGCCACGACTGGTCTCTAAGCTAGTCTAAGTTGCTTAAGCCGTTCAGACGAATACAGTCGGGTATACAGTATACACTTAAAAAAGTATACATAAATATTATTTATTACGAACAGAGCCTCAAGCAATTATACTGTTAAAAATTTTTTTCATTGAAATATCACAACATAAATATAATAACATAATTTAGATTTGGTTATTTCGTTGAAAATACAACATAATATAGAGCGAGGCGGCAAAATTACGGGAGGTCAGAGCGAATTACAAAATTTCAATGTGCCTAACTAATGGGTTGGGTGAAATAACTTCGTCTTGGTTCACAATCGCTTCCTGGCGGCGATAAAGGCTTGCAATACTAGAGTACTAAACTATAGTTGCGCATGAGGTGGAGCTTTTTGTAATTGTCAACTTTTGTTCCTAAACTTACAGTACTTAAATATATAGAATTAGAGGGCGAGATAGATAATAAAGGAAATCCAAGGAATAAAAAAGGTTATACAATGTTTTTGATTCTTTCAAAAGTACTTGAAATGTAAATGTTTGTGACAATGGATGTTTATTCCATTTTACCGCAAAAACTACTGAAAAAATTTAGATTAAATTTAACATAGTTCACGTTAGAATAAAATATAGGCATATATATATAGCATTTCCCTAAAATATTACAAGAACTTTAAGCGCGCTACTTACATCTTATAAGAAAATAATATTTAATAAGTTTTTTTTTTTCATTTTATTATCTAATTTCTATTGTCCTAATTTACCACCAAACCAGGCACTTTATCTAATCAGAATGAAATAAGAATTTTGTAACCTGTACTATCGTGGGCGTATTTGGACTTTGACGATCCAACAGCATCAAAACGTAACGGTATCAAGTTATCTTATTATTATAGCTTTTAAAGCATATAATATTATCAAGTATATTATTAAGCGAATGAGAATATAAATATAATGCTGCTGAAAAAAAGCTGCTAAAAAAAATACAATATTTCATTCCCTCGAGTGAGGATCGTATCCACAACCGTTGTATTACGGCCACACACTTGTGCCTTTGTGAAACGACAAGCTTTTTTTAAGCTTTATGCTATATCCCACTAATAACATAGTAGGTACAGGATTAGGGTAAATTAACACCAGGTTATGCAGTTCGTCGCTTTGGTTATGAAACAAAATAAGATAAAAGGCTCGTATTTTTAAACCACTTTTTAAACCGCAACTTTGCGATCGATCTTGAGATACCGCTTTCATTCATAAATTATAATTTATGTAGGCATATATATATACTACTAAATTATAATTTATGAATGAAAGCAAGCGTCTCAAGATCAGTCTCAGAGTTTAAATCGATTTATTTATACGGACCTAAAATTGGGCGGTGCGTATGGAACGAAGTAAGTTAACACTAGGTTCCCTCTGCCTACACTACTATCTGGGAAAAATTATGTAACTGCTTTACTGTAGACGTACTCGTACATTACCTTCATAATAATAAAGCCGCACCCTAAACAACATAATATAGTAAATGTAGATGATTAGGAGATATTTAGATTATTCATATAATAGTTATCTGAGTTGAGTATGTTACACTAAAGGAACTTAATACTTATATAACCCGATAACTTAATATCTGGTGCATTTACTACTATATTTAATACGTAGGTTAGTTATATAATATCATAACTAAATATTTAAAAAGTTGAGAACTGAGCTTTTGCATTTTTAAGTAATTTATGATTTTTTTAGCTATGCTAAGGAAGGGTTATGTTTTTCGCGCGTATCTTGTATGTATGTATTATTCTTTAATACCTCATATCTTCAGAACCGCTGAACGGATTTACATAATTGAAGTATCGTTAGATTTGTATTAGCAGCCCAAGTGTTCTTAGATAGGCGACGTTAAATAAAAATAATCATGGCGGCTGTGGGACGCCATTGGACTAAGTGAAAAAAAAAATTTTCGCTTCCAATACCACAATATGGGTCTCAAATTCAAGAACTTACTACGAGGATTTCAAAAAGGTATATCATGATTATGATTACCATAATGAATTCTAACAAAAAAGTGAAAAATAAAAAAAATATTTGTAGAAACAAAAACCCCGACTGCATAAAACTAAAAAGAAAATAAACAAGTCCAATAGTTTATTAGGATTAACAGTCGAGACCTATCGCCATCTTTAATGGCTATGGTTATATCCCACTAATAACATAGTAGGTACAGGATTAGGTTAAATTAACATCAGGTTCCGCAGTTCCTCGCTCTGGTTATGAGACAAAATGTGACAAAAGACTCGTATTTTTAAACCGCTCGCAACTATTCGATCGATCTTGAGATACCGCTTTCATTCATAAATTATAATTTATGGTGGTAAATATATGTAAATTTATTTCCAGCAGAATTTAAATAACTTTTAATAATATCGAGATTGTTCAATTTTATAGTTGCGAAGACAAAATTATATTATATAGGCAGAAATATCATCGCAACTACAAATAGCCCTAATTATAATCGACCCATTTAAAGCTTATGCCGTGACGGTGGTCGGAGGGACATTTCTATGCATTTTTTACTTATCTTCTCCAAATTATTGACACTGAGGAGAAGAATCACTACGTTTTCCATTTTCTTCTCATTTAAAAACATTTCATTCTCCTTTTCATTAGTTTATAAAGTTTTGAATTATGTTAACATTTTTCTTCAGCATCACTGTATATCCCGCACTCAGCAGGGTAGGCAGGGGGCACTTATTGATGTAGTGTTGAGACACTCCGCTCCCATTAATATACTTTTGTTTCCAACTTTCCGCCGAATTCTCAACACCGCGCTTTGTTGTATTTTAGAGGAAATAAAAATATTAAATATTTTGTTTCCTCGAGTGGAGGTGGCTGGATTTAATTAAATAATTATTGGTTTTCGTTATTTCCATTTTTACAGAATATTTTTAGATTTCTAACCGACTTCTGTAAAAGAAGGAGGTTATCAATTTAGCTGTATATGTTTTCGTAGTGTTTGTTACCTCAGAACATTTGACTAGTTGAACTGATTTTGATGATTCTTTTTTTTAATTGTAAGCTAGTGCTGTTCATGGTATCTATGAGAAAATCACACAAGTCTTAAATATGTGCGCGACAAGTGGTCGATAAACTCAATACCATCCCAGCGATTTCGATAATTCTTGTTTTATTGGAAATGATATACTTTAAGAATAGTTTGATGAATATTTGATTAGATTCTGATTAGAGTATTCGGTTAAAATTGAAGAAGTAATTTCTTTTTGTAAAAAAATATTAGACTTAGACTGGTTTTACTCTTAAAAATTTAACTTACTCAAAACCGAATTATTAAAATTTAAAGCAAAATATTCTCTACCAAAATATTTCTTTAAATATTCAATTATTTCCATTCAATCCCCTCCATTCGGATTGTATCTATCTTTTTTGGCTCCTTGCGAGAGAGTCTAGTGTTATGATACTATTTTCTCTACTTAATTACTACAGCCTCAAGCTGTATCCAGCATATAGCTGAATAAACAGAAGAAACTTTTGCAGATATTGCGTGTCGCTTTATATTGTGGAGGAACTCAACACCACGCTTTGTCTTGTCACCAGATTCACTTCAGGATAGGAAAATAACTAATTCCACCGAGCGAAAATCGAACTCACAAGCATCGCATTTCCACTGCGCGAAGTCGATGCTCTTGATAATGTAATAGCTGTTTCTCAGCCAGTTTTACAATATGTGATAATGGATGCCTTCGCAATAAAGACTGTTTAAAGAAACACTAACACATTGTACTACTTCTTACTCGTATAATAAATTCAAAAATCCTCACAAATCGGATGCCTGTCTCGTAGTTATCTAAATACCAAATATTATATCGGCCACGTTCGTTGATAAATTAAGCCTTTTCCTCTTATTAAACTATTTTCTTGATTGCATGTATTTTGTACTAGCGATCCAGTATGGTTTTGCCGGGATGCATTTGTATATACATACGCATTTATATTTTATTTTAATATACAAATAAAATAAATCAAAATATTTTCCAGCTTAACTTTTACCCTCATAAGGTAGGTAAAAATCTAGTGTCGCGTCATTCTTTACTTTCCAGGTGCATAAGAAATATTGCGTGTTGAGTGGCGGAACTCAACGCCGCGCTTTATGTAAAATTTAAAAAGAATATCGTTTTACATTATTTTAGTTACATACTGTATTATGCATATAGTAGGATAGCCTGAGCGTAAATAGTAATCTAGTGTAAAGACACTCCGTTCCCATTAAGTCACATCCGTTATCCACTTTCTGCCGAATTCTGAAGGCATTGCGTATCACACCATCATATTGCATCATATCTTAACATATTTAATTTTTTTTTTATTTTAAATGAATGATTGCATCACATACAATATTAAAGTCACAGTATTAAATACTGTCTGACCCAGTATTGTTCAATACTACAAACACTAAATAGTGAGTAAAGGTGGGCGGAACCAAAAGGAAATTACACAAGCCGCAGTTCTAAATAGATCTGTGTATTTACTAATAATGATCTTGAGTTGGATACTAAATTTAATCGCTATTTTATGATAATATCATTCTGTATTGGGAATATATATTAAATATGTTATTTTAATAAACTTTAGACTTTATAGGTTTAAATCAGATACGAGATTTTTTTTTTCAACTTTACATCCCGCAGACAGTAGGGTAGACAGAGAGAAAATAGTGTTAAAGAGTTAGTTGAATAAAGCACGGCATAAAGTCCACCACTCGACGAAAAATGGGCATAAAGCGGAGTGTGTGGACTGTGGAGTGTACTAATTTCTAATAATTGATTTCTCTGCTTACTCTATATGCAAAAAATGAGTGGAAGAGAAAAAATATTATCCCATTATCTCTATATCTAAATAAAAATAGTATAGTTAATTTCACTTGACGGAAATCTAGATCGTTACTAATTTCATACTAAATTAATAACTATAAATAATAACAAACACGGTTTAATTTATGCACAGTGATGTGATGCAACATGTCCTTACAAACTATAAGTTCCAGCTAATTTGCATATTGACTTTGCAAGTGTTGGATTCATAAATTAAACTTCTTGAAAGGACCTCTGTTTCCCACAGACCTGCTCTACATTTGATGGCAACACCAAAACGACTTCAAAGATCTAGATTTTCTAAGCTAATTTAGATTTTATACTGAAAAGAAGAAGGTTTATATCAGAAGGAATTGAAATCATGGTTTGTAATTATCCTCAGTAGTTCACTTTCTACTGATTCTTGTTCAAGGACTCTATTTTGTTTACTTTATCCTTTGTACTATTGCTTTATATGAAGTATGCTTTACTTGTTGAACAAGGTATAGGTTGTGGGTTCAATCTATATTTAGAGATATAATAAAATAAATCCGTTTTTTTTCAGTATTATAAGACATACTGTGGTGTAAAATCTGTGTTCTAAAAAGAAATTTCTAAAAATGATATTATTTTATATTTACAATAAAGTTTTTCAGAGTTGCAGGGTGTATATAGAACCGCCCGTACAAAAGTATGTATCGAAGTAACTAACACTTCGATACACACTCTTCTCCCATTGTAATCTAATAATAAAATTATATATTATTTAATTTTCTTATGGAAAAATACAAGGCAAACGAGCGTACGGGTCACTTGGTACCACCAAGTGACTACCGTCGCCCACGACCCCGTGCAACACCAGAGGAGCTACAGGTGTGTTGCCGGCTGACAAGGTGGAGATTGACGCGCTTTTTGAAGGTACCCAATTTGTATCGACCTGGAAACACTGCCAAGGATAGGCACACAGTTCCGTGGCGCGTGGGAGCAAGTTCCTACGAAACCCGTACGTAGTGGAGTGCCACGAATCCACGAATGGTGTGGATAATTTTATACAAAAATATTCCGAACTAGGAGACAGATCTCTTGTGTCTCTCAATGTCAATTTTCTTATCAGACCCATGGAGTCCTTAAATCATATAACCCAATAAATAATTGCAATTATTTTATCTGTTAAATTTAGTAAATGTAAAGTTTACACATTAAATTTATGTTTGTAGGTGAATATAAGCCGTCATAGCTCATAAATAGACCAATTAGATGTCACGAAATACCTGATTCATCACACGGACGCTACAGCTATTTGAAGAATTTATGGCGAATATTCTAAAATACTCAATTATAGATCTAAATGTAAAGCAACATGGCTTAAAATTGTATATTTAATTTGAAAATTTACTACCTCAGTTAGGGTAAGTTAGTTTTTTGTGACATTTTCTCTATGACGCAATATGGCGTGTTGCGTAGTTGGTTAAATCTAGTCCTTTAGGTGAGCTATACTTAGATAACACTTGATTAATTCTAAATCATGTTTTGGTAATTTTTTTTAAATAGCGAGTCAACGTAACTCGTGTGACATAAACATTGTTGTTAATATGTGAATTAATAATATACAGGAAATCTGTACGAATGTACTACTGTGACAGTTTATTTTGGATTTTTTTTACTTATTTTTTTTATTTTTACGTTAGATACCGCTCACAGCAGAGTAGTTGCCAAAGGGAACCCAGTGTTAAGATACTTTGTGCTTCACTTTCCGCCCAATTTACGAGATATTGCGTCTTGAGTGTGCGGAACTCAACGCCACGCTTTGTTGTCATACAATATTTTGATGAATCTTTTTAAGTATTTGTATTTATTTGCGTCTACCGTAGATGGAAATTATTATGAAGATATCTCACCACCGAAATTTAACCTTTTTATTTTTAACTCAAATTTGAAGATATATGACATTTTTAAAAAAATGTTTGAAAATTATTTAATTTAAAAGTGAGTAAATATGTAACAGCTTTACACTGTATTCCGTATATCACAGGGTAATCAAAGGGAAATAGGGAACCTAGTATTAGAAACAACACGATCTTCTTACATTGCGTGTTTAGTGGTGGAACATTAAAAAAATTATATAGATAAATTATCGAAGTCCATCCAAGAATAATTAAAATAAGGTTTATGGTTGCCACGACCTAGGGCATAGAGTGAGTCATATATTGCTAACACTATTACATAATGCTAATACCGCGGCTTATCGGGACATCTCTATTCTAAGGTATTAGAAAGCGATCAAACCAAGGTTGCGACAATTGTTTACTACTCATTTAAAACAGATTTATGTTAGAAGAATAATCATATAATCAGCTTTACGCTGTATCCCGCATACATCAGGGTACGCAGAGGGAATCTTAACAAGACACTCCGTTCCCCACTTTGTGCCGCATTCTGGAGGCATTGTGTGTTGAGTGGCAGGACTCAATGCCGCGCTTTGCCTCGACACCAGAACGAAGAAATGGAAATATAAATTTAAATAAATATTTCATCTCCTCGAGTGGGAGTAGAAGAATGATCAATTATATTTACATACATTTTAAATTTGATTTGTGATTTTAGTTTAATCATATATTTAAATAGCTCTTTCTACTACAACTACTATTTTTTAGGGTTCCACACCTGAAAAGGACAAAACGGAACCTAGGTTGTCCGCTGGTCCGTCTGTCAAGACCATTTACCTCGAGATCGTGTGGACGCATCCAATAGAAATTGTTATCAAATATTCAGTTCAACGGTTCCTCAAAGTCTTCTTTTAAGTCAACGCAATCAAAAGGTATGAGCGTTTATGCATCGGTTTTGCTGAATTGTGTAGGATATGCGTCGCGTAATCAAAACCTATAGAGTACTTCGCGTTGGACCTACAGTTACGAAATTTGGCACGAAGTGAGAACTAACAAAAAATAAACCCGGACAAGTGCGAGTAGGGTACAGAGTTCCGTACAACAATTAGAGGAGCCCTGTCATCTGATAATTCACTTGAACTAGCTCCTTAATATCAAATTTCATCAAGGTGATCCTATTAGCGTTGTTTTTTCTTTTGAAGTACGGAATCCTAAAATCCTTTAGACACTACTATATTTAAAAGAAATATAATGAACAAATAATATTAGAACAAATTGTAACAAATATATATTGTGTGCTAGAAAATTAAGAAACATGAGAAAAACTTATAAGCAGCATATTAAGCATTTATTTATTATTATTAGTTGTGTTACGATAAATCTCGTTGTATGATTTTTTAAATTTCCCCGTTCTGGTAAAAAGACAAAGCGCGGCGTTGAGTTCCACCACCCAACACCAAATATCTCGATAATTTTGCAGCTCGTAGGTTACGATCTTAACAATAAGTTTCCCTCTACCTACCCTGCTATTTGCGGAATACAGAAAGAAGCTCAAAATATCAATTCAATATACAAAATAATATTTGAAAACTATTTTAATTCCATATAAATTAACTTAGTTATTTATAATCTTATAGCGCAGCCCGTGTTCCCACACAGCGGCGTACACAATGGGACTCCCAGACTCCCATATTAACATTGAATGTGCTATAGTGATATTGTGTCAGTTGGTTAACAAAGGAGATTTTTGTTTTTCTTTAAACTTTAAGGTATTGGCGTTTCACAAGTTGCAATTCTGTTGTTAGGAATTAGTAGGACCTTGGACGCGTGGTGATAGTACATCTTTATACGAGTGTAAGAGCGTCGTAGTGAGGTTTGGCATCGTTTGACTGTTAACGCAAAGGTTGTGTATTCGATTCCCACTTGAGACGTGATTATATTTTAATTATTTCAGTTGTCCTGTTCGGGTAAGGGAAGTCGCAGGTTGTGTCCCGCCATTGAAGATGCAGAGAAACAGGGAGCCTTGATTTCAGTGAAGTCGAATAACTTAATGTTTTTGTTGTGTCACAATCTTTTATTGGTTAAAAGTACAGCCGTCGTGGCAATTCCAACTGACAAAACATTGTTTTGAGTTCCATCAATGCATATAGTCCGTTTGTCTACTCGGTTATATGTGAGATACATACATGCTGCAGCTTAGAAATACGGCTTAGATACTTAAAGAAATGGGTACTCGAGAAGAAAGAAATAGATATCCACTAACTGAAGTGAGTCGTCGCTCAGGGGAAGGTTCTATTACTACTCGACGAAATTAAATATTTAATATTTTCATTGCATCCCTGTGGTAACGAGGCAAAACGCGGCGTTGAGTACTGCCACTCAACACTCAATGCATCCAGATTTCGGCAAAGAGGTTTCCCACAAATGTAAGTGCCTTAATGGGAACGAGGTGAAACTAGCTTGTTTCTTTCTTTATAACGTTAAGAAATATAAAACTATGTAAGTAAAACAAAACGTGATGACTTCCGGCGACAGGTTACGTAGGAATGTCGCTCTTTCCGCTAATAAGGTTAGACTTCCCGAATTGCTTATTTAATACTTTTACAGCCAAACACGTTTGTTATAAACTGGGTTAAATTTACTGGGCTCGACAATATTTTTTTTTACCTTGTATGAACTTATATATTACATAACTTTTATATAAATACAAAAATGTAAACTCAAAAGCGCGGCGTTGAATTCCTCCACTCAATACGCAAACCCTCCAGAATTAAGCGAAAAGTGGATTAAACAGAGTCACACTAGGTTCTGAGGTTCTCTCTGTCTACCCTGCTATGTGCGCTATAAAGCTATAAGCTATAAAAAAATCACAGTAAGCTTACGATACCTCTTACCTAAGGGCCTGATGACTCGTCTGCATCGTCAAATGTAACTAATTCTTTTGTTTAACCTGCTGTAATTTAGCCTATAACTTCCACTTTAAATTCATTTAAATTTACTAAAAAAATTAAAATATAATTAAATCCAACACAAATGGTTTTTTTTTATTTCTAAGCAAAAGTTCCTGAGATTAGTGCGTTCAAAAAACGCTTTGCTATTTGAGTTATGCGAAGGTAAAAGTTGTTAATCGAAAAAAATATATATTAGTTAGTTTTTTTACGTATTCTTTAACAGATAGAAATGATATGGTATAATAATGTCAATATGTATTATCACCTGTATCTATATAGGTATTAATAGGCTTTGCTAGGGATTAGCCCATAACCTAACCTAAAAATAATAAATATTATTAAAAATATGAAAATGCAAATATTCAGAATTGAGTTGAGTTCCGCCACCCAACATAAATATATCAATGGCGGCGCGTGAGGAACGGAGTCTATTATTTAATATTAGCTTCCCTCCGCCTCCCTGTTTTATGGGAAAGAGTGTGTTGCTGTAGAAAAACAGTAGAACTTATTTATAATCTATACATAAATCATGCAACAGACATTCAAATGACATTGATGTTGATGTAATTTGAAGAAAAAAGTAGGCTGTCGACCAACTGATCTGTTTCTGCCAAATAATAGAAATTCAAAGAGGTATTGTTTTACGTGAGACGGTTTTTAATACAGAACTATACTTGTTACACCATTACAAACGTAAAGCTCGAAATTATTTAACGTTTATATATCTATTATAAATTGTGGCTCTCGTCTTGGCGCAGTGCCACAGCGTCTGACTGTCAACGCGACGATTGTGGGTTTTATCCTCATTATATGTATTTTCTTGTTCTAGCAGACAAGGAACAGCGTTGAGTTACGCCACTCAACGCGTAATGTTTCGAAAATTGGGCAGTACGTGGGGAACGGGGTGTAGTAAAATTGAGTTTTATCTGTCTACTCTGTTGTTGTAGTTAGGAATCGCATGAAAAGTTTTTTTAAATTTATATAGCTATGTGATGTCATTTTCATATTTTTTTTCTATTTCACGTCAAAACATAAGCACTTTTCTACGTTCCATCAGATGGCATGTCGAGAAGCGGAGCTTAACATCGCAAATTGTCTTCTTATCAGAGCGAGGATATTAAAATTCACTCCCTCGTGAGGATCAAACTCCCAACCGTCGTCATCGGAGTCAAACCCTGTGCCTGCGCCACGACGTTACGACCTGATTTTCTATTAACTAATTCACATTTAAAACTTAAAATACACACCATGAATATACCTGGATTAAACGAGGGTAATTTTATATTTGTAGTTCCTGGCTTCCTCGCTCTAGTAAGAAGACAAAGCATGGTATACGAGTATATGTCCGCCATACAACACGCTAGGTCTAAAATATCGGCTAAAACAGGGAAAACGAAGTGTCTTAAGACGAAATCCCCTTTGCCTAACCAGCTACATGCCACATACAGCGTTGAAGTTATAAATATTCGATCTCTTATTCCATCGAAGATCAATAAATATAATGGAACAAGGAAAGACACCTGTCGCTGCTAGTTCAACAATCTCAATCAAACACTTTAAATAGTATTTATGATTCATTACCTCTGGTCGCGTGACGCAACCCCGCGGTATTCAGAGTGGATGGTGACATACATACATATGTACGTACGTTATTGGGGGATGTATGAGATGGCGGCGGACGGAGGACGGCGGACGGCGGACAGCGCGGGCGGATGAATTGAAAAATCACGCCTAATAGGGACTCCTCGTTTGGCAACGATTCAAGCACGTAACGTACTCGTGAGTTAAGAGAAATGGCCGTTTTGTATGTATGTAAGCCGCCGGGCACCAGCTCACGTCAAAATACGATGGGGCAATAAATCTTCATTTCATTAAATTAGCGAAATTTCAATATACCTTGGAGAATACAAAGTAAAATTGGAATCAAAAACCTTCATAATCAGTCGGTTAGTATGATATAAAAAATATCTTCATGTTTCTCGCCAAAGCGGGGTAGGCAGAGGGAACCTAATATTTTCCACTTTCCACAAAATTTTGCTGACATCGCATTGTATGTAGAGTAAGTGAACTTAACACTGCGCTCCCTCTACCTTGGCGGAAATCAGAATTAATTATATACATTTTTTCTCCCGAGTTCCCGATCGAACCAACAAACGTCACTATTACAAAGCTTAATAACGATGGAAGAAAAGCAATGAATTTGGAAAGGCGTATTGCTGCCGGTAGCAGATTTTTTTTTATGGAAAAGGACAATAATTAGCAGAATTAACGGTAACTTAGCAATAATAAGATGGTGAAACGTCAGCATAGCTGGACGTTTGACCGTAATGTTGTGATGCAGTGTTGTGATTTCAGAAGAAGAATGAAAGAACGATGAATACTGTGGGCATGAGATTTTTTTAGTAGAGTAAAGGAAGGAACAGTATAGTGGTAAAAGTGGTAGAGGGAAACTTCGGTGTTCCCAAACATAACATCGATGATATTGAAGGAAGGTCACGTCAAAGCATGAGGATCGCCGGTGGGGCATGAATCAAAAGGTTGACAACAGTGGACGAGATGACAGAGGTACGACGAGACCTTAGCATTTGGCGCTGCGATCTGTCTGGCTTCATCCATTTCGGCTTATAAATGTGAACCTTTGAGAGTTACTTTCAGTGACAAGTCGTTGATGATTTACTGAAATCTAACTCCCATAGTAAATCGCATTCTTTGTTGTAAATAAATTAAGTGGATTCCCTGTTAAGGGCATTTGTTATCATTGACAACAAATGTCCGCTTGTCAATAGCATCTCATCTTTTTCGTTTTTAAGCCCTTCGAATAATGTATCGACATGAAATTTATAGTTTGTGTTAAAAACAGAGAATAAAAACACTTCATTTCATATTCTGAATTATGAATGGAACAATATATCGATTGGAAACTATTGACTTGCTGAACTTTCAAAGTTACGAATGCTCGAACAAAACCAATAATGTATTCTGTTCTCATATCTGGGCTGGTGCACCCCAGTATCAGCTTGAACCATTTGATAGCATACAACGTAGAGCCATTCGAATCATTGGGGGCCCAATAATCTGTGAAAGGCTTGACACTTTGGCTTTGCGTAGAGCCGTCTCCTCGCTGTGCGTTCTGTGCCGCATTTATCATGGGGTATGTTCTGAAAAACGGTTTGACCTGTTATCTGCCGCCGAATTTTCTAACCGCACAGTACGTCACAAGCTAAATTATTATCCACACCACCTGGATACGTGAAAATCCACTACTGTGCGATTTCGTAGGAACTTCCTTCCACGCTCCACGAAACTGTGGAATGGCCTACCCGCGGCAGTGTTTCCAGGTCGATATGACATGGGTATCTTCAAAAAGCGCCTATCTCCATCTTGTCGGCCGGCAACGCACCTGTAGCTCCTCTGGTGTTGCACGGGGTCTTGGACGGCGGTAATCAATTACCATCAGGTGACCCGTACACTCGTTTGCCTTTTCCGTTTCCATAAAAAAAATACAGTAGTATCTAGATAGATGCGCTACGGACGTACATACATCTGTATTATGATACTAGTAGTACTATAAATTAAATAAAATTAAATTAGCTTCACGCTGTATCCCGCACACAGCAGGGTAGGCAGAGGGAACCTAGTGTTAAGACACTCCGTTCCCCAATTTCTGCCTCAACGCCGCGCTTAACTTCGACACCAGAGCGAAGAAATGGAAATATAAATTTAAGTAAATATTTCATCTCCTCGAGTGGGGATCGAACCCACAACCAGTCGGTTTTGCAGTCACACCTCGTGCCGCTGCGCCACGACCGGCCTCAGTAGTACTATATATAATAGATATATACACACACACAGAGTGGTTACAAAAGGATAATATTTTCAATTATGTGATTATTCTTGGTAAAAAAGAACTGGCTAACTCGACATTTTTTAATAGTAGGATCCGTCTTTTGTGAGGGCCCGCAACTCCGCACGCCTCCGCTTAAATATGACCCTCCCTTTACTTTACACTCTCTATTTTTTTTTTCACCCATTCGAAAGACTTAATGATTGCAGCACCTAACAAATGAAAATATAAATTAAATCAAAATTTATATTTCCATTTCTTCGCTCTGGTGTCGAGGCTAAGCGGCGTTGAGTTCTGCCACTCAACACGCAATGCCTCCAGAATTCGGCAGAAAGTGGGGAACGGACGGAGTGTCTTAATACTAGGTTCCCTCTGCCTACCCTGCTGTGTGCGGGATACAGCGTGAAGAAAAAAAAGAAAAAAAAAGAAAACATCCACCTTAATGTAAATCGAACTCACGGCCATCGCCTAGATATTCGTGATGAACAAAAATATACACAATGTTACATAACACATCACGGGCTCTTACGTTTACATCTAGCCTGAATCTAGACCTGTTTTGCCTTTTAGGTTTATGGTGTAGAATTGTAGATAGTGTATAATATATTAAAGCTGCTAATACCATTATACATTTTCATATTAAATAATAATGAAATCAATTTAATAATAAAAGTAAAACAAGTCATTGATATAAGTAAACTTTGTATATTAGGTCTGATAAAATATTATATATAGCATGTCTGCAAACATAGAAGAAGAGAAAAGTGCAAAATTAATAAAAAAAATGCTTTAACATTTGAATTGTATATAGTTGTATATCATTGCCACGAATGGGAATCGAAACCACGGCCGTCACGTTTACAGTCTAACCATTTTCTGTTAAAGCATTATGGCGTTTATAGGTATATCAGTAATTTAATTTATTTGTGTTTCTAGCTAGCACACATGCAGGACATACTGTCATTGATAAATGCAGTGGTTTCAACAACTTTACTAAATACCTCAGTTTTCCTGCTTTCTTCCATGTGAGGGCGCAAAGTGGAGTTCCGCCGACATCTCGCGTGTCGTACTTCATATATAAATGCCTTTACTTTATCACTTTACATCACTCTCCATCCACGCGTCGATTGATTCACAGTAATCATTATGTCTCGATACTTTGTAAGTCATTATGAGTTGAAGTTATTTATGAAATAAAAACTTTGAAAATATAAAAACTCTACTATGCTAAAAAATGTTAATTTGAATTGATATATAGCGATTATTCTAATACTTCTTTATTAAGAATAGCTTCTGAAACTGTGTTCAAAAGAGTTTCAATTATATTGATTACATTCTAAATCAATAATTAATATATTATTTGTTACAGGTACTTCTTGCTCTATGTATTTTCACAGTACAAGCGAAGCCGGATACTAAAAAGAGAGAGGCGTCAGCATCAGTAATACCTACAAGACATAGCTATTCAGAGTATCACAATAAGGTAGCGATACCAATTCCTCATCCCGTGCCAGTTAGTGTTCCTAGACCCGTGCCGGTGACAGTTCCAGTTGGCGTACCAGTAGACAGCCCCCGCCCTGTTCCAGTGTCAGTACCACAACCAGTGCCTCATATAATTCCCAGGCCCGTCGCGGTGCCAGTCAATCGTCCTGTTGCCGTACCAGTAGCTCAGCCTGTGCCAGTCACTGTCACTCAGGGTGTTGGCATCCCTGTACCACAGCCTTATGCCGTTAGTGTTCCAGCTCCAGTTGCAGTAAGAGTACCACAGCCAGTAGCTGTGCCTGTAGCAGCAGTAGCTAGTGGCATAGGAGGATTAGGAAGTATAGGAGGCTTAGGAGGTATAGGAGGCTTAGGAGGTATAGGAGGTTTAGGAGGTATAGGATTGGGCTATGGTGGCGGCATCATAGGTGGAATAGGCTCTGGAGTATCCCTTGGAGGTATAGGTTCGATTCCCGTGGGCGTCTCTGTTGGCTCAACAATACCTGGTGGATTGTCATCCAGGATAGTTTCTCCAGTTATATCATCAGGATCTATTATATCTTCAGGTTACGGTTACGGTCATGGCGGGTACTACGGACATGGACATGGGTACCATGGACATTAAAAAATATACTTTAAGTTATTTGCCAAAAATGTAAAAAATACAGTAAAATTAGTTCTTATAGTTTTAATGGTAGATGGGTCCCTTTTTTGTTAATTTGTTAATCTAGTCCGATCTCTAACCTTTACTCATATTCTATTATGTAAGACTGAAGTTAAGTTAGCAGATTTTTTTTTTATATATTGATATATGAAATAAATCATCATTGTGTATCGCGTATATGTATGTATGTATAAGTTTTTTGTTTTAGATATCTTTTTTATTTACGAATAAATATATAATGAATATTTCTAATGTCTTGTATTTTATTTTATCGTTTTGTAACACCAGTATTTTATCTTTAAAAAATACTAACTAAACTAATGTTTATCTTTTTCAATGCATCTGTACGGATCCCACTCTAAGACATTACTAATTTTAATTTTCCTGCTTTGGTGGACACGCTGCAATTTACGGCGGAGGGTGGAGATCGCGGAGTGTCCTATGCTCTAGTTTTTTTAATTCTACCTATCCTGCTATATGCAGGATGAGGCGTGAATCTATGTTACTTCTATTCTATAATCTACAGAATCTTTCGTACCAATTTCAGGATTGTAGGTCAACGGGAAGTACAACTTATAAAATTTGACAAATTTATGTAACTTTGCGGGTATATGCGTTCATTTTGTATGAAATGAACTACGAATAAAAGTTTGTTATTATTTTTTTCTAAGAAAAGCCTATGAATTTATACCTTTTTTGTTAGTTCTCCTTTTGTGCTAAATTTTGTATAAGTTTGTTGAAGCTTGATTTTGTTTGTACTTCAAGGAACCATATACTTAAATATTTGTTATTAATTTCAAGTTGATACTAGCACACGATCTTGAGATAAATGGATCTTGACAGACGGACGGATGAACAACAAAGTGATATTATAAGTAAAAACGGAAACCGTTCTTACTTTTTAAGGTACAGAACCTTAAAAATAACAAGTCATCATCTTATGTACCCACTCGTATATGAGAGTAGCTTTCTGATACATATCATAAAACACATAAGCTATAAATTATATGTAAGTTGTTTTATAATTAGTATAATAAGAAGTTTAAGCTGGCGAAGCCGCCGGCGGGTTGCTTACTCGTACTCGTTTACATAGAATAAAATTAAAAAAAGCAAACAACATATTAATCAAAATCCTTTAAAATCCAATGATTTACAAACAGCTAATTTGATAATAGTGACCATTATCAGGTACGTGCGATTATTTTGTTTTGATATCATATCAGTGACCATTCTCACTTCGGTCGGGACTATCGTATATCGAAAATCATTATAATAAAGTGCTGAAAATTTATTGTATTTCTAACAAAGTTACATCGAAATGAAGACAAGTGAGTAAATTTTGGAACAATATTGATTTATACATTGATTTTTAATTTTATTTGTTTCGTCAAAAGATTTCACTTTAGTTGTTTATTTTCTGGCGCCTGTGATGGTTGCATTTTTTTTGTTACATAATACAATTGCTATTTATTTTAAAGGTCGTTTGTTTATTTATTTAATTTGTTATGCAATATTAATCTTTGAAAGTCCTAACTAAGATAAATATTCTAAGTAGCCTTGTAGTTGTAAATATTCTAAGTAGCCTAGTGTTCAAGTTATTAAAAATAATTTAAAAAGTTTTTAGGTAGAAACTAATACTAATTAATATTCCTACTTATTGTAGTTGTGTTGCTTGTTGGGCGGCGAAATTTTTTGTTCCGTGTTCATGAAGATTGGAGAAATTTTCAAAATTTTAAAAAAACTAATTTCTCTTAGTAGGTATTGATTTCTTCGCTCTTAAGCACTAAAATTTGAATCAACAACCAACTTCATAATATGATGTGCCACGAACACGGACACAGATGTACAGCATCTCACTGTTAACGCAACGGTTTCGATTCCCACTGGGGGGAATTAACTAATATCATTTCTTTGCTCTAACAAGATAAGGCGCGGCGTTAAGTCCCGGCACTCAAAACGCTATATGTTTATTCTGCTCTCCCTGTTATATGCGATATACAGCGGGATACATAAAAACAAGAACCGTTGTAGTAGAGCTGTTAATTCTAAATCATACTTAAACAAAACTTTATTTGTATCATTAAGATTAGTTAATGATAACATATCTGTGTCCATTGTTTGCTTGAACAAGGAAATTACCTCATACTGTATTAAAAATATCTTTTTGATTTTTTTAAAGACGTAGAGGACTGCGTTTTGGTCATCTAAAAAAAATCGTTATTCAGCGATTGACAAACAACGTATAGACTAAGCTACTGGATATATAAATTTAAATTTTGACATAAAGGTAGATCAGGGAATGTAGGGAAACACTAAGAATTTCCCGAAAATCAGTGCAACGGTGGAGAGAAATAATCATCTACATTTTTACATCTTTTATAAAACAATAAATTAGACAATAAGTATGAAAAGAATCAAAGCAACTTCTATATTGTAAAAAGGTTTTTTTTTGCATTACGGGTGTTACCCGATGTACCTAGTTAAATATGTTATGACTTCAATTGTCTGGTTACTTTATTTATGACTGAGGGAGTTGACACTTTTATTCTATGCTTATTAGAATTAAATTATATAGCTTACTAAAAAGGCAACAGTGCCACCGACTCTTACAACTATCCTGGCTCCATCATCAGATCAGCTCAATGTTATCATATTGTTGTATTTTTACCCAAGCTAGTGCGCTACTTATAACTACCGAAATTTTATGATGGTACAATTGTTAGAAGTTGATCCACTTCTTCAATTCAGTGTTGTTAAAAATATTAAAATAACGTAATTTTCTTTATACTTTAAATATTTTGATTTCTGACTCATTCATGTTCACTCAGACATGTTCTTGTCCTTTGGCTATCTCAGATAATAAACACAATCTTATCGATTAGACTGCAAGCTCTTTAAGTATAATTTAACTTTAAATTCAATATACGCTGAACATTACTGATTTATGCAAATTCCTTGATATAATAGATAAAAACCCGTAAGATACTAAATTCTAAAATTATTTACAATGCTAATTATCGTAAAAAATAACTAAGCTAAATCGTGTGATCAACTTCATGCTGTATCCCTCACACAGCAGAGTAGGCAGAGGGAACCTAGTGTTAAGACACTCCGTTCCCCACTTTCTGCCGAATTCTGGAGGCATTGCATGTTGAATGGCAAAACTCAGCCACGCTTTGCCTCGAGACCAGAGCGAAGAAATGGAAATATAAATTTAAGTAAATGTTTCATCTTCTCGAGTGGGGATCGAACCCACAAATAGTCGGTTTTACAGTCACACCCGCAGGGGCCACGACTGGCCTCTATTTATTTTATTTTTAAATCGTGTGATCCATCGGAAATGTCACATTAATTTTATTTTATAATAATGGATTTATCAAAAGATGTCTTCTGAAAAGAAACACTGACTAAAGCATGGTGCAATTTAAAAAAAAATACTCAATTTTATTAAGCGATCCCTAGGAACTCGATAACATTTTGGTAATTTACTTATTTAGAAGTATTTTTTTCCTAAGTGTGGAATAACACTTTAAAAAATGTTTTAAAAAAATAAAATATATTTTTTTATTCATATTTTCATTTCTTCGCTCTGGTGTCGAGGCAAAGCGCGGCGTTCCGCCACTTAAAATGCAATGCCTTCAGGTTTTGGCGGGAAGTGGGGAATGGAGTGTCTTAACACTAGGTTCCCTCAGCCTACCCTGCTTTGTGCGGGATATAGCGTGAAGTTGATATATTATTGAGGTATATATATTATGTTTTAATGAAAGTAAAACTAAACAAAGGTATATTATATGATTTAATAATTTACAGCAATTTATAATTTCAGGATTTCCATTTTCTTTGGAGAACATTCCGAGGCAGACCAGCTTCGTGTGCCTCTCCTTGAAGTTCGGCAGTATCGTATCAGCACTTGTACTAATTGTAAGTAAACTAAATTATTGGAAAGAAAAAGATTTATTATTTGTCAATGTAATATGAGCTAGTAGTTTTGTAAGGGTTAAAATTTGAATTAGTGAGCTAGGATAAAATATAATATATATTTTGTTGCCTTTAAATCCTACTTTTTATTATAGGCAACGCTTGCTTTTTATAGCTATAATATAAATTTTATACTATTTCCACACACAACGAAAGTCCAACAAAACTTTTATAAATTATGTCAAATATTCAATATTGTTTTTTGTAAATAGTTGTCCCGGGCCTGTTCGCGGGCCTATTATAACATCTAAACATTGAAAATAAACAGTATGCTCATAGTAGCTTGGTAAAAATACTTCCTTATTTTTAAGCTTTTATTAAGTTGAGCGTCGACTAAGTAACAATGTAGGTAATAGAATGTAAGAATCTGAATTACACGCACTTCTAATTGATTTATCATCATGATATTTGATACCACAATATTAGATGACAATATAATATTATGGTGCCATCGAGCTGATGTGATGATGGAATTGGAAGATAACTTATAAAACCCTGGACTGTCTATTCGTAAACGTAATGAACTGAGTTTATGCTCATCACATTCGAATCATTGATGTTGAATTGATTGTTGTTCTTTTGAAAGAAGCGTCTTTTTAGTTTTTTTAAATAAAAATAAATCATAGATCAGCTTCACACTGTATCCCGCACACAGCAGGGTAGGCAGACGGAACCCGTTGACGACGACGAAACCCGGACATTCCGTTCCCCACTTTCTGCCGAATTCTGGAGGCATTGCGTGTTGAGTGGTAGAACTCAACGCCGCGTTTAGCGTCGACACCAGAGCGAAGAAATGGAAATATAAATTTAAGTAAATATTTCGTCTCATCGAGTGGGGATCGAACCCACAACCAGTCGGTTTTACAGTGACACTTCGTGCCGCTGCTCAGAGATTGGCCTCAGTTAGTTTTTTAATTATATTTTTTTCAGTTATATTCGATATTCGCGCTCGCACAATGCCTCGCTGCGATCAACGTGCTGCCGCCCTGGTCGGTACACGACATGGAGGCCATGATGTCCTACGCAGTGGTTTTTGGAGTCATCATCACCCACATCATCACGCTGTTCCTTAGCACCCTCATGCTGGTTGGAGTATTGAAGGTATGAGATCTTAGTTTAATAGGTACACTTAGTAATTGACCATTTTATAGAATTGTTGAAGCCAGTCGTGGTGCAGGGGCACAAGCGTGCTACGCTACTATCAACGCATCAGGTTGTGGGTTCGATTCCGGCTTGAGAAAATTAAATATTTAATATTTTGTGTTAAGGTCCGCTACTTAACACGTTATGGGTACAGAATTCGGCGCAAAGTGGGAAACGGAAGTGTCTTATTGGGAAGGAGTGTTTTAACACTAGGTTCCCATGTTCCCTCTGCCTACTCTGTGCGAAAATACAGCGTGAAGCTAAAAAGATAAATAATAATAATATTAAGAAAATAATTGATCTTAGCGTTTAACGTACTGATCAATAGTGTGTTTCGTTATAATGATACTTCTAGATCGTTCAACCTACAGCTCTATAATTTTGCAAGAACGTTGTGGACGACACGGCGGTGATGTCAGCAAAGTAGTTTGGTGGTAATTGTAATTGTAGTTTTTGAGTAAATGGTCAAAATGCGTCCCATAGAGTTAAGCTGTGGAACGTTTTGAAATTCACGCGCACAGATTCGACTTTGACTATTCTAACCCAGCGCACACAACAAGCGACAAAACAGAAAATCTTGCAAAATTTTCGCAAAAATATCACAAAATTTTGCGCAACATAGCTTCGTATAGTTCCACCCATCTTGCACATCATGTGGCGGATCCTAGTATTATTAAATCCCACCAGACACTCTTTATGAGTAATGTTTAGTATGCACATATGAATTGTTAAAATTAAATAAATATACTTATTTAGAAAACGTATAAAAATTTGAACATAGCGAGACTCGAACCCGCGCCTGCTGCTCCGTTTCCAGGAGGCGTGGGTTCTAGTCCCGCTACGCTTATATGTTTTCTTAATAAGTATTTTTCTTTCCTAAGTGTGGCACAACACTTTATAAATGTTAAAAAATATGAAAGAACTAATTCTTATTTTCAAATTACTACCATTTTAGGAAAAATCTCATCTGATGAGGCCCTGGGTGATATGGACTTCGCTACTAGTGACGGCGTCAGTGCTGGTCTTTGTGTTTTGGATTACTTTGAGCATGATCAATCATTTTAACGATAATTCTCTTTTGATTTACATTGTCGAGTTTCTCGGACTAAGTAAGTTACTATACTACATTTTTTGTATGCATAAAATATATAAAAAAAAATAAAAAAATACGTACTGAGACTGAACCCACGCCTCTTGAAAACCGTCCCAGCGATCTGACGATTAAGCCATGTACGTTATTCTTTGGTGCTCAGCGCGGAAAAACATTTTAAATATTTTAAAATACATAAAATATAGTTTTAAATCTTATAATTTACCTAACAGATAACAAACACACTTACTATTTTTATTATTAATATTTTCTCATTTAAGAATATTAAAATTGAAATATTGTTACGTAAATTATTTTTCATTCCTTTATAAGAAAATTGCTGATCTAGAAATATAGATTTTTAATTAAACTAAGTTCATAAATTTAATAGTGGCTTATAATATGGATAATAATATGTATAGAGGCCGTCTTCTGGGGGCTATTGTTGTGGGTTCGAATCCCACATCCCAAAATGATTACTATTTGAATTATTTGCATTTATCCCTTCTGATATAATTAAGAGCAGCGTTAAGTTTCGCCCCTGAATATCCAAATATAAAAGAAAACTTTTATATTTTCAGTGGTCCGTTTCTACATGTTGATGATAGTATCCAGCTTCTACAAACAGTTAGAAGACAGAGAAATAGAAGAGAAGGAGAGATTAAGAGATTTAGTTCACAACGAGAACTGGTATAACTCGGCCTAATAAACTTAAACTACGATAGTACCTTTGCTATAGTGTAGGGTCTTATGTATATATTATTGTTTTTGTTATATTGCATATGTAAATAGTTCCAAATTTCGATTTTTGTAAGTCAATTATTAATAAAATATGAAACTATTAAAATATTCCTTTTCCTACACAATTCTTTACTTTAATTTTAAACCTAAAATATAAACAACAGTCCCCGGATCAGATCCCCACTCGAGGAGATGAAATATTTACTTAAATTTATATTTCCATTTCTTCGCTCTGGTGTCGATGCTAAGCGCGGCGTAGAGTTCTGCCACTCAACACGCAATGCCTCCAGAATTCGGCAGAAAGTGGGGAACGGAGTGTCTTAACACTAGGTTCCCTCTGCCCACCCCTCTGCTGTGTGCGGGATACAGCGTGAAGCTGATTATATAAACAACAAAAAAATATTCGAAAAATATTTATTTGGCGTATACTGCAATAACACTCGTTAGTCTATAAAATATACAACAACATATTACGTCATACTATGTACAATAAACTTATATATAATAATAGCAAAATATAGTCATACTACTTCTAAAATGTACAGAAATTTGAATTTTCGTATACAGATTTCTTAAATATATTTGGACCAGTATCTCGTTCATACCATAAGGCCATATTGGCACAATGAGAAAGGATTTTTTTATTTCCTGTCTCTGGTAATATGACAATGTATGGCGTTGAGTTCCGCCACGCAACACATTGCCCCGAGTTCGAGGAGAATAGTGTTAAGGCACCAGGTTCTCTTGGCTTATCTTTATTCTCTGGTAGAATCTTAAATATTGACCTCATACAAATCACAAGAAAAACAAAAGATTCCTATCAAGCATAGATATTTTGTAAATGTGGATACTTCTAAAACTTTTTATAATAAAATTTTAAACAAAAATATATATTTGATTAACCTTTTAAATAATTTTCATTGATTCAATCATTACTTAACTATACATATATGAAAAAGATGATATCTATTATAATACTACACACTTGATATTAAAAAAAGGGACAAGCGCGAGTCAGGCTCGCCCATCGAGGGTTCCGTACAAAAATTGGAGATCTTGAGCTTTTCTGAAACTCAAACTTAGGTTAGCTAGAGGCTTTCATACAAAATTTTGCCCCCTTTTTAGGGCTATTATTTTTTAAAATTTAAAGAGGCCGTAAACGTGAGTATAACCTTATATCGCCAAGCGAGAGATACAGTTGACACAGACACACAGGCAGGCAGACAGACGGACTACAAATTGATCTTATAAGGATTCCTATTTTCCTTAAAAGGTACGGAACCCTAAAAAATATACAAGAGCCAAATTTAAAATTATGGTAACTAAGGCAGATCAGATTCAGATCATATATTTTTTGTATATTTAATTTAAAACTACCAATTATTATTATTGATTAACTAGAAAAAGATTCTATAAATCGTATATTTATTCATGCTTTCATTTGACTTGCCGTCTTGGTATGTCCTATAGTGCATGTGAAATCATGCAAGCTCAATTTGACATTGGCCAATTGAGGTGACAATAAAATATTTAATTTAAAATATATAGTTATCAAAAATATTATTATATAACTATCTACAGCTAAGATTATTTGCAAAAGAACTGTTAATTTTGCTCATAAAGGGTTTATTTTTTTTACGTTTTTACTAGCACCTTTAACTTATTTTTACCAAACAAATATATATGAAAGTGTATATTTATTTGTACGATTCGTCAGACTTTTTATTGGCTTCTAAAATGTAATCTAGTTTAGTTGATTAATATTTAAATTTCTGGTTATACGTATCTAGAGAGAGCTATGCTAAAAGATAATTTATCAATCAAGTATATTCATAATCTCACTAATCTTGATAATTTTCAAGAAGACCAATAATATAATAATTTTATATACTCTATCGTGGCGAATTAGAAGTGCAAGTTGTTGGGTCAAAGTCTACTGAAAGAAGTATTCTTATTTGGCTTCACTTTTTATCCCCAGCCAGAGAGAACGGAGTGTCAAACACACGTTCTTTCTCCTCGCCCAATATCTTCAATCCGCACATACATGCCTTTCGGCGATCCTCATGCTTTTTACGTGCCCATTCTCCAGTATCATTGATACTATATTTTTGAAGGTCAATCGATATAACCCACTGTCTCTTTTACTACTCACTCTTGCTGTATATGATTGTATAAAAGAACTTTCTTCGGTCTGCTTAGAAAATAGACTGGATGTCGTTATTCAATGCAATGTTATAAAATGGTCTGAAGAGGAAATCACTAGATTCTTACTGTGTTATTCTTAATAATACTAACTACTATTTTTACCAAACAATTAACTGCCAAAGTTACAGCTAGGACCTACTTTTGACAGATTATCATTTAGCATAAGTTCTTTATCTAGATTTACATGTACATAATCAACAATCATCATTTCGTGTATATTTCTGATATTAAAGGTAATTTCTAAAGCGACTAAACGGCGTCTTGTTCCCGCGTGTACTTCACAGTTCCGTCCCGTTGCATCTTCACTATCGAGCTCCAGATGAGAATCACCAAGTAGATTTGTACCACTGGAATTATATAAATACATTTTTTAATTATAATATTCATATTTATTAATTGCATTTGTGAGCTAGAAGGAGAGAACATGTCAATGTGGATAAACCTAACTATTACATCAGACTAGATAAGAACCATATCCTCGCTCACAGATATTTTCTTGGAATGATCCACGAGATTATTTAAATACTAAAACGTTCTAACTTCAATCGTCTTTTCGTGACCATGGACTACTGCAAAATGTTCGAAAATTCCGGTTTTCAAAAATTTAAAGGAAATACTGAATAATCGCGAAATTAAATATGTAGATTATTTTGCTTATAGTCATTCGTTCATATTCGATTTTCTATAAATAAGAATAATATTTCTATATATAAGCATAGAAGATAGAATAGCATCAGAATAGCTGACTACCGCAGAATACAAAATAGCAATGTCTTACTTTATCTATCTTAAATTAAATTGGCTACCATCGTGGTCAGTCAGATACTATCCAGTTGTTCCACGATAGTATTTGTGTTTATTATTTAAACAAACTCTCTCATTCTATTAAAGACAATGGTACTAATGGTAATTGTAATGATAGGATCCAGTGTTGGTCTTTTGTCTAAGCAGACGTGGGTCGTGAGCATCTACATGTATTAACTGTTGATCTCATTGATATATCCTAAATTCATGATGACTTTTAAATAATCATAAATGATAAAAATAAATAATTTGATACTTACTTAATTGGAATAAAATTATGAAAAGTTCGCTAGCGGTCTCCTTAGTGAGGAACGCGAGGCTGTAGACGAAACCGATGATTGAAAACACGATCTCAAAATATAAGTAAACCTTCATCAGCAACACGTGTTTCTGAAAAACAAATACAAACATCATTTTAATGATGATGTGCAAGAACTAGGTACTAAATGCGTTTCAAAGTTATTAGTAAGAAAATCATAATTTTCTACATATGTGAAGGCAAAAAGGAGATTCCTTTTTGTATTTAAATAATTGGTCAATGACAATTTATCATTACTAAAACTTAAAATTTCATACAATAGGCATTGCGTGTTTAGTGGCAGAACTCAACGCCGCGCTTAACCTCGACACCAGTGCGAAAAAATGAAAATATAAATTTAAATAAATATTTCATCTCCTCGAGTGGGAATCGAATCCACAACCAGTCGATTTTATAGTAACACTTCGTGCCGCTGCGCCACGACTAGCGCCATTACTAAAATCTCAGATAAACAGACACTTTTCATATAGATATGTCTCCTGACCAGACACCGAACCATCATAACTACTAGCTATTCGACGAACAGGCAATAATATATAAACTGCAGTGTTTTGATAAGAAAGTGATTCAGACGATGTTGGATTTTTTGTTGTGAGAATAAATTATATTATTATTCTCGCCCCTGGAAATAGACAAAGCGCAGCGTTAAGTTATACCATTCAACACGCAATATTTTTAAAATTGGACGGTGCGGGGAAGGAGTATTTTTGGTTCTCTCTGCCTATCCTGCCATATGCGGGATACAGCGTGTAAACATTTTAAAATTTAATTTACCTTATGTAGAGCTACAATAAAAGTAAGAGTCATAGTGACTTCCAGCACGAGGGCGGTGGTGTCCGCGATCAGACGCGGGTACTCTGACGCGTCTTGGAGGTTTTCAATATCGTTGGCCCGGACTGAAGTTATGTATATTGATAGCAGTGAAGTCACTGCAAGTGTTAACATCTGAAATCAATGATATATATTCTTCTTTAATTGTATTTTAAATTTTTACAATATTATTATATGACTAGCGGCCTGCTCGCGGCTTTGCCCGCTTGAATTACATGATTATTCATTTAAGAAATATAGACATTACAAACAGCCTTAATTATTAATTAATTGATTTGGATAAGTATTCACGATATTCTTTGTAAAATAATTTATATTAGCTCCTGTATAGTTTTTATTGGTAACATATTTTATTAGTTAAGTATATAATTGGTATACAGAATATACATAGAAAGCACGTTTTTAGGCGTTTTTATATAATCTATAAAATAATCAACATTTTCGGTCAAGTTCAAGTCGTACTCATGCCCCGAGAGTTTCGTACCAGTTACATGAATGGAGATACACCAAAAGCACCAAAAGAATAACTAATTAAGTTGTCATTTTGTATCAAATTAAGTACAGATTAAAATTTGTACCTAATGGTTTTTTCTATGACACAAATACAATAAATATTCAATTTTTGAAAAATAATTTTGTAATTTTCCTTTATACGTGCCATAAATTTTAACTTCTTAACAAATTTCGTAATTGTATATCAACGGGAATTATCCTATAGTTATGATAGAAAATGCGACAAAAAACGAAGCATAAACCCTCATATTTCATCGTCATTTGATTGTGATGATTTAGAAGATAGATTTTTTGTGCTCTAAGGGAATATAGACTTGAACATTGAGGTATCTAACCTTTAACCGATCTTGTACAAAATAGTCTTGACAGACGGACAAACAACAAAGTTATCTTATAAGAATTTTGAGGTATGTACCCTAAAACACCCTTGGCTCATACATACATGCAACATACAGGTGCAATAGTGCAATGTCGGTACGTGTCGCTTGTAAGTAATGAAATAATACTGCGGGATATTTTTATAAACAGTTTCAGAGCATTTTTTTCTTGAGACACAGTTTTTTAGAAGTTGCTCCCAAAAGTTATTTTTTTATACGTTTCTTAAAAAAATATTAATAACATAAACGAACGAACGGACTGAAGAACCTATTCAAAATATTTCTTTGAATATTAAGTCATTCTGTATCACTGTGTTAAATAATTACGAATTAAGCTAGACTGTTACGAAGGTAATTTTCACCAACAATTCAATGTAGTTTACTTTGTTAGTTAGTTAGTACTATGAACAATTGTACTTTAAAAATACGTAAATATATCAACAGTCAAATAAATAAGACGTTTCTAAAGTCATTCTTTTGGACTTACAATTGAACTGTAATCATTCGAACATTGTTAGAAAAATACTACTATGTTTATGTTAAATTTATTATAAGTATAGATTACACTTACATGACGTAATTAACGTTTAGCAAATAATAACTCAACAATATAATAATTTATTTCTTAATAATTTCTTTTTTTTTCAAATCTAAATATCTTTAAAACTTAAGTACATTATTTTTTGATAGAGTGTAGCGGTAACCTTTCCAAACTATATTTTCTTTTATGCACAGCGCCATCTATTTATCTATTTAAGATCCCATCGTAATTAGTGATAGCGTTACGCGTATGAAAGAAAGTATCAAGATTCGTTAGTACCTACTATTTTTGTCAATAGATAGCGTTACTTGTATCGATTTTTACTATCTCAAATATTAACTTCTTGAAAACTTAAACACTTATGTCTTTTGATAGAGTGAAGTGATTACAATGAAATAAACACTAAAACCTACCTAGATTTATTTGTAATTTTTATGTATAAGTTGCTTAAATTTATTGTGTACTTTTTACGTGATACGTGTTCACATAAACAGACAAACAGACAAAAATTCCAAAAATGTTGGAAATGGATTCTGTTAATTATCCTTTAACACTCTGGCTAATTTTTTTTTAAATATTTTCAATGTACAGAAACGACTTTTCTATAGATTTATTATAAGTATAGATTTTTGAGATTTTTGAGGCCAGTCGTGACGCAGCGGCACAAAGTGTGACTGTAAAACCGACTGCTTGTGGAAAAATATTATTTTAATATATTGATGCTTATCTATACCAATGTTAAAAAGCAAAAGAGTTTGTTTAATTTAGCACCCTAATCTCGGGAACTGGTTCGAGTTGAAAAATTATTTTCATATAGGATATATAGCATGACATAGGATTTACTTGTCGAGGCATTCCTCGAATTCGGCATTCAGCATTCTGAAGACTATTCTATCACGTCTTCTATTCGTATCACGTCAATCGTTCTGACGTAACGGACTGTATCTGAGACTTGAGTTACATATCGTGTCAAGCACAACTATAATTATTGATAAATTTATATGTTATTAATCTCGTAAATGTCTGTCTAGATCACAGTGGGTAAGGATGATTTATAATTATTTATTTATAAAAAATTACAGTACAGGTATTTATTTTTTTAAAGAAGGACCAAAAGTGGAGAATGGAGTGACTCAACCTAACAGTTACTTGTTGACTGAGCGTACTCCGCTAAATGTATATTAGAAGTATAAATGAAAAACAAGCGAAACATATTAAAAAAAGTGTTTCTTTTTTAAATCATTAGATCTGTGTTCTCTATGAATATTAAAATTAGTTAGCAAAATTTTATATTTCAAAATCAATTTAGAATCATTGAATACTTTCTAAAAAGAAAGTAAGAATGTTCACGGAAACTAGCGAATTTAACACCTCTCATAAAGGAGCTGCGAAATATTGAACCGTGAATAGTTTTAATTGATTGACGCTACTTTGACGGTAGTTTTGTTTTTTATTGGTTTTATCCTTAAATTTAAGAAATTATATGGGATTTATACGGGAAACCTAATTAGATATTTTGATTTACTACATTAGATAAATGAAAATATTCTAAGCACAAGCGTTTCGACAGATGGAAATAAAAAATTATATATTGAATGCAACATTTATTGTAATTTTTATATACCAGTAATACTTTAATTAATATAATGTGATAAAATAATAATAATAATTTTACATAGTATGTAGACTGTCTATAATAATATTATTATTAAGCTGAAGAGTTTGTTTCCCTGCTGGGATAAAGTGTGAAACCATAAAAAAATTTTACAAATACTAGATAATACTTACTAAATTAACGTAAGCAAAAGCGATAAGGCCCTTCCTCAGCGGCAAGCAGAAGCAGCATTTTGTTAGTATCGGTATCTCCACATAACTGCATATCTTATCTCTGGAAAAAAAAGATAACATTTTTATAAAAAAAATATTAATTAAGTTGAGACCGTCGTTTCAGAGTGGAACAGTGTCTGACTATTACAGTCAGGTTGGCGCGATGGTTGTAGGTTCGATTCTCACTAGGTTCAATTAATATATTGTTAGCAAACTCGTGTAAAAGAGGGTAGATGTAGGCGAAAAAGACTATAAAAGCAATGGAATTGTGTCAAAATTTGGAAGGAAATTCGTGTGAAGTATTGTTATTGATTGATACATATCACTTATTGCAATTACGTAGAATCTATTTCCGAATAATTTAGAAACATATAAACGATATGTGTTTTTTTTAATGTTAACCACTTACGATTTCTAACAATATTTAAATTATTTAATTTTTCTCCCTTTGGTAATGAGAAAGAAAAAAATTGCTATGTTTTTCACAATGTCTCGAAAATTGAGCAAAAAATTGAAATCAGAGTGCATATCACTACGTTTCCTGTGCGTATGGTTCCTATTTATGGCAAAACTGGTAGTCTATCAGTATTAGTGCCTATTGTAGGTTTAATATTTTCATTTGTCGAGACCAGGTTGGATACAGTGCGTCATAAGATATGCTAACTGTTTTATGTGATGTTATCATAATAAAGTGTGGAATTCAATACTGTTGATGTTCACTTGGAAAACTAATAAATGTTACGGTCATTGTTAATATATATGTATGTATGTATATTAAAAGAACAAAAGCTACATTAAGAGTGTCACGGTTATCATATCGAACCTCCGTCCTTGTGGCCACGTTAATCCCCTCCATTAAGAATATGTCACGATTTAAGCATTTTTTAAAATATTATTCCACATTTAGGAAATAAAAAATACTTATATAGGAAACGTATACAAAATTAACGTAGCGGAATTTGAACCTGCGCCTCTTGGAAACAAATAGAACAGTATTAGAAATTTGTCATTAGAACGTATAGCTTGGTGGTCAGAGCGCTTGGACGGATTCCAAGAGGCGCAGGTTGAAATCCCGCTATGTTAAAATTTTTATACGTTTTCTATATATGTATAATATATCACGTGTCAAACATAGCTCAAATATTAGTTCTTTTCTTTTGGCTATGCTTGCGAAGTAACGGTCAAAAGTTGTCCTACTATAAACAGGAATTGGCCAAAGATAACAAAATATTTAGTTAATTTAAAGACAAATACTTAATTATAATATTGTTTATTCAGTTAAATATTCTAAGTAAATTAGATACAAGAAGATTCTTAGAACTAAAACAACAAAACGACGTTTGGAATGATAGCGTGTAATTATAATTAGTTCCTTATCGTGTTCGTTCAAAGACTATTAATGAAAGAATGTTAAATACTTTCTTATAGATCGAAACAATGTTAAACTACGTCGTTGAGAAAATCTAATGTTAGCCGAAATTATGAAAAAAATAGCTTCAAGCTAAACCCACATATAGCAGGGTAGGGTAGACCAATTTTCGAGATATTGACTGTTGAGTGGCAGAACTCAACGCCAAGATTTGTCTTGTATCAGGGCGAAAAGATGAAAAAAATATTCTTTTGAACTGACGACCGTCGCGTTTACAGTGCCCTACTGTGCCACTGTGTATGTAGGTTTTCATCAAAATTTTTGGTTTTTATCTGATTATTGTAACTTACTGGAAGATCCAAATTTCTTAAAATGATCAAGGTCAGAAATATGTTCATGTTTGTGTATGTTTGTATGGAACATATATAATATAGTTATCTAAGTAACAGACAAATATTTATCACTGAAGTTGTATAATTACTACTTTAGGAGTACCAATACTTCCCTTATTCTGTAAAGATATAAGTAAACATTGGTTAGGGTGACCAATGTTTACTTATATCTTCCCACATCGACACATTCATTGGTGTTGTTCGTACAATACACTTTAATAGACGATTTCCTTTGTTGACACAATTTAATAACTTCACGCGCTTCGCTTGACATTAATTTAGAATAATGACTGTAGTATAAACAAATATAAGTAAAGTGGTGACTAAAATAGAAGACATTTTATAAGAAACCTAAGCTTTTTTCTATATCCCGCGTAAAGTAGAGTATAGCGAAATCTTTACATACTGTTAAGTGGCGGTACTCAATAATAATAAAAATAGTTAATTTATTCATTTAATCGAACCTACGACGTTGTGCTTAAGACACTCTGTTCCCCACTTTCCTCCAACTTCTAGAGGCATAGCGTGTTGAGTGGAGGAACTCAATGTCAGATTTCTCTCAACACCAGGGAGAAGAAATGAAAATATAAATTTAAAGAAATATTTAATTTAAAAACCAGTCATGGCGCAAAGGCACAAAATGTGACTGTAAAACTGACTGGTTGTGGGTTCGATCCCCACTCGAGGACATGAAATATTTATGAATGTTGCAATATTTCCATTTCTTCGCTCTGGTGTCGAGGCAAAGCGCGGCGTTGAGTTCTGCCACTCAACACGCACTGCCTCCAAAATTCGGGAATCGGGGAACGAAGTGTGTTAACACTAGGTACCCTCTGCCTACCCTGCTGTGTGTGGGATACAGCATGAAGCTGATTTATTTATTTTCCTCGAGCGGGGATCGAACCCACGACCGATCGCGTTTACGCTGTATCCCAGTCACACTTTGTGCCGCTGCGCCACGACTGGTCTCATTATTATTATATTATTATCGCTATTGCTTATCGATTGGGGCATTGTCAACGATTGTTCCACATAATGAATAGGGCAGAAAATGAGGGTCACGAGAAAGTGGCCCGCCAGCGCCACCGCCGTTGAATATAAATTAGATTTGAAGACGTTTTTGAATATCTATTTGCTTAAGGGTCATTAGCCTCTTATCTATTCAGTCGTGGCGCAGAGGCACAAGCGTGTGACTGTAAAGGTTCGATTCCCACTTGGGGATATTAATAATTACTTATTAATATTTTAATTTTTTCGCTCTGGTAACAAGGCAAGGCCTAGGAAATTCGGCGGAAAATGGAGAACGGAGTGTCTTAACACTAGGTTCCCTCTGGCTACCCTGCTATTTCTAAAACTATAACATAATATTTAAAAGTTCGGATGAGCAATGTGTCGAGAATTGAGACAAAAAGAGCAGGATATAGAGTGAAGCTAAAACAACAAAAAATAGAAAACATGTATGTATGGATAATACAAACATTGCAGGCACTAAAACCTCTGGGAGATAAAAAGTTTTGATGCAATACAGATCAATGCAAAAACAAATGAACTCAAATATATTGAGGCCAGTCGTGGCGCAGAAGCTTAAAGTGTGACTGTAAACGCGGTTGTTTGTGGGTTGAATCTCCACTCGAGGAAAACAAATATTTATTTAAACTCATATTTCTATTTCTTCATCATTCGAAAATCCTTTCATTTTACGAAACACACTGTGTCAAATCTCTTACGAAAATCAAACCTATGACCCTCTACATTAGTTAAAGTCGTAAAACTTTTGTGTGCATTGTGAAAGCTTTTATTATCTATTCAATACCAAGTGAACCTTACAATAGCTTAAGATTTTAAATACGTCATTAAAAATATGTATATACTTATATTTTTTTTATTTTGAGGCCGTGAAGGCGCAGCGGCACAGCGTCTGTTTGTAGATACGATGGTAGTGTCTTCGATTCCTAATAAGGGGGATGAAACATTTTCATTTTCTTGTTATAGTAACAAAGTTTTTAACATTTTTAACATTTTTAAAGTGTTATTCCACACTTAGGAAAGAAAAATACTTATTTAGAAAACTCGACTCGACTTGGGACTCGAACCCGCGCCTCCTGGAAACCGACCAGGTCATACGTTCATGCCTGGTATAAGTATTAACTGTAACTAGGTTCCCAGATTTTGATAAAGCTAATTAAAAAATGTTACATATAAATAGTCTTTCAACTGGGAATCGAACCTATAAGCATGTTTTCCAACTTACCGCACTTTTAATTTGCTTAATACGTACCTACATAGGTTTATTGAGTAATATGAGAACTCGTGGACGATGTCGCAACACTATTGTAGTTATATGTAATTTTTTTGTTTGTTTACTCTCACGGCTTCTGATTTTATTACTTATCATTTATATACTGTTACGTTAGACCCACAAGCGTAGTGATTACAGACAGACGCCTAGCCACTGCGCTACGACGGTCTTTTGTATGCTTCACGCTGTATCCCGCATATAGCAGGATAAGCAGAGGAAACCTAGTGTTGAGACACTCTGTGCTTTAGAGTTGAGACAGAAACTATGAGACAGTGGGTGTTGAGTGACGGACCTCAACGTCGGTCTTTGTATTGTCAACAGAACTTTAACCTTACGGAACCTTTAATTATAAACAGTAAAATATTGTTCTTCTCGTAATAAATACGAATTTCCTAAATTTCAATTACTTGCACCCAGTAGCTTTGTCTGTGCGGTATCTGACACTATATGGGTTCTGTGCTCATGACATTAAAGCTTAAAGTATCCTATTTTTCTTTAAAGTGGGGAATGGAAGAGTCTTAATGGGAACGGAGTATCCTAGCACTAGGTTTCCAGGTTCCCTCTGCCTATCCTGCTATGTGCGGGATATAGTGTAAAACTAAAAAAAAACGATTTTACGATTGCGAGATAGAACATGCTCAAATATATTAATAATAACAACAAAACCAATATTACTATATTCTAAGAGTAGTAAGAAGGTACGATCCAACCGCTTGTTTAATGTGATAGAACCTTATGTGAACTGATGGTGGTTTTACTTGTAACAAGCTGACATTAAATTTCGTTACATAAGATATCATTTTGTAATATATATTTATTATATAATATCAAAAGAAGGAATATATTTACAATTTGATGAATCTAAGAGACTCTGGTAAATCAGTCAGGTCAAAATAAACATTTCTGTTACCAAATACAACTGCAATATTGTTTCAACTAAGTTTTTTTTATAAAATATCGCTTACGACAAAAAAAATAAAAATATATATATTTTTTAATCGAATTTGAGGCATTTCCAAAAAACAATGATTTTTCTATCTTAAATGTGAAATATCATCATTACCATATAAAAAAAACCTCAAATTTCATTTTCTCGAGTAGGAATCGAACGCACAACTGACTGGGCTCAGTAACTTTAACAAAAATTAATTAAAAATGACTCCAATTATCTCCCGTAGCGCAATAACTAATAATTGTTTGTAAAAAGATTACTCTGATATTATGGATACGAGCACATAATCTAGTCGCGCTCCGACACGACGTAACCGCAACTCGTAAGATGACTTAAGTAGTAATTTTCGACTGATGTTTCACTTTCATTTAGCATAATATGTATGGTAGAGTTATTATTTTTATTTTTTGTTTACTAAAGAAATAAGTCAGTAAATCAGCTTCATGCTGTATCCCGCACACAGCAGGGTAGGCAGAGGGAACCTAGTATTAAGACACCCCGTTTCCCACTTTCTGCCGAATTCTGGAGGCATTGCGTGTTGAGGGGCAGAACTCAACGCCGCGCTTGTCCTCGACACTAGAGCGAAGAAATGGAAATATAAATTTAAGTAAATATTTCATCTCATCGAGTGAGGATCGAACCCGCAACCAGTCGGTTTTACAGTTACACTTTGTGCCCCTGCGCCACGATTGGCCTCAACGTTTACTAAAGAAATAGATGAAATATTGGATATATTATGAAGGTTCGATTCCCACTAAGGGCCAAAGACTAGGTTCGATCCTCACTCGATGAGATGAAATATTTACTTAAATTTATATTTCCATTTCTTCGCTCAAGTAAAAAGGCAAAGTGCGGCGTTCAGTTCCACCGCTTAACATGCAATACATCTTGAATTCGGTGTAAAATGGGCAGCGAAACTATCTTAATAGGAATGGAGATTGTTAACTCTAGGTTCTCAGGTTCCCTCTACACTTGAATTTAGCTTGAAGCTCCAAATAAAAATTCAACCCAAAACCCATGATGTTTATAGTCAAACACAGTCCCACTGCGCCACAGTGCCCTCTAAAGGAAATACGAAGGGCGCAAAAGATATATTATCAGTGTACTAGAAATGTTCACTTTGTTTAGTGAATATTGATATAATTACAACACATCCGGTCACCGCCAGCGGTTAGCTGTTACGTACGTCCGGGAATTAGGTACTTTGTAAGTCGGTACTTAAAGAAACTCAAAACTAATTTATAATTACTGTGCTCTTGCACTAAGCAATTATAATACTGTGTTTACTTTCACGCTGTATCCCGAATGTACCAGGGTCGATAGAGTGAACACAGTGCTAAGACACTCCGTTCCTCCTTTGTATTTATTTTTTGAAAAAAATATGGTCCGTACGTATAAACCGTTCACAAGTCTGAGATTGATCTTGAGATTTCATTTGCATTTATAGATGTGTAATTAATGAATGAAAACAGTATCTCAAGCGATTTATAAATACGAGCCTATGTGTTGAGTGGCGGTACTCAACATCGCACTTTGTCTTCTTACCAAAGCTTCCTACAAATACTGAAGTAAAGTAATATTCGAGTAGTAAAGTAGCGTATGGTTATTACTTTCTCATTGCACTAATAAGCCACTATCTCTCAACACGCGATATCTCGAAAATCGGCTTGAAGAACGGAGGATCATAACACTAGGTTCGCTCTGCCTGCGCTACTATAAACGGGATACAGAGTTAAGCCAAAAAATATAATATCATAAATTTCCTCGTATTCTCTGATACACTATCTATCGGGAGGAAGGACGCATCCTTGTTAATATTGTTTGTTGTCTCGATAACAACGAATGCATTCAGTAATATACAGCACTAATGTTCCACTTTTCTCTAGCTTTACGCCTCTCCCGCATACCGCAGGGTGGGGGAGGGGCAGGATTCATTGTGGCAGAATTTAACTCAGTGACATAAGAGAGATGAAAATGTTCTGTTATATATGTACATATTAGTATATATCCGTCGACCGTCTCGGATCGAATCCACATCCATTGCACTGTCTGATACTGTTCTACTGCACAACGATAGCTTCGATGGTTTGCGACTCCGATTCCCACTCGAGGGAATCAATTATTTTCATTTCTTCACTACGAAGTGCGACGTTGTATTACGCATATAGCAGGTACAATGAACAGGTTATGCTAGAAGCCTTAGGACATTCCCTTTGTAACAAGACAAACTGCACATCACACAATACCTTAACACTGGGTTCCCTTTTCTTTACAGGCTATGCGGGACAAAGCGTGAAGGTTTTTTTTTCAACGATTACAATCGAAAAATGACCTATTGCAAGCTAAATCACTATAAAGGCGAGTAAAATAAACTTGTTACATAAAATATAGGCCAACTTTATCTCAAAAATGATTCATTCATTTTTGATCTCAAATCCTAATTTTAAAATTTGATAAACTTCAACAGTGCTGTTTGTGTTCCTCGACGCTGGCGGCTCTCGAAACCGGTTTAAACTGCGAAGATTAATCGTTAATAAATCTGACCTTTGATTCTTTTGGTTAAGAAAAAATTTTGACAATTTTAATGTACAACAATTAGATGCCATAACAGAATAATCAAATCAAACAAAAAAAAAACTAAACAAAACTGAAACAAAATTCGAAAATGATGCAGTAAATCTATATACAGATATAGATTTACTGCATAATTTTTTAGTACAGACTAATCCATACCTATATTATAAATTCGAAAGTAACTCTGTCTGTCTGTCTGTCTGTCTGTCTGTTACGCAATCAGGGCCAAACCGCTAATTCAATTGTGATAAAATACTCATAAAGAGATACTTAAGGGTCTTCGGATGAACATAGGTTACTTTTTTTTCTCATATTTGTAATATTGTCGATATATACTAATAGATTAAAATACTTTTTAGTTTGACAGGCAATTTATTCCGCCATGTTAATAACAACCGACCGTTGCTAAGCAACGGTATGCAAAGTTTGTTTGTTATAAGAAAACGTCACCCAAAATGAGCTTAACGCATACATGGCGGGCGCCGACTCAACCTTATGAGATACATAAAAACAATGTTTTACAAAAATATTGTTCTTTAATGTTTAAAAAAGTCCGCTATACATATACCATGTTTATCTCTGAAGGTTATGCAAAAGTAATCATTTTAATTAATTTACTTTATATTTATCGGGTTTTTGTTGTATGAAAATGAATATAATAGTCACTTTTAACATTTCATCTGGATTGAAATTATAGTTTACTGTATAACATTCTAATAAATAATTAAGGAGATGTCACTGATTCGAAATGACCTAGCCTACGAGCGGCATAGTATGACCGACGCGAACGGGCAGATGACTTTGACAGTTTTGTAAATTTTCATACATTTTCGAACTACTATTAATTTTTATTAATTTATACTTTTCTTTGGTTCTTCGCTTATTCGAGTAGTAGTTAATTTGGTTTTCATAAATTTCTTGGTGTAGTGTAAGTTGCGGCCCTGTGCGGCAGCGGCATAATATTATTTAAGTACTTATTATTTAAGGAAAGAATTGTTGGTTATTTCATCTCGGTTGGATGGTTATCTATTGCGTTGTTATACACTTAATAAAATATGGTTTTAGTCTTTTGGGATTTTATTTGATATTGCTCGCAAAACTTATCATATTTAATGTAGAAAGGACTTTAGTTAGGTATTTCATATAGTATCTATGTACGCGCGCAAGGAAAACGTGTAAAATGATTTTTCCCGGGTAAATCAGTAAAATCGATCACTGAAAGTCCAATAAAAATCAGTTCAGTTATTCTGGATATTAGCTCGGGGAAATAGAAAGACAGACAGACACAAAAAATATAATATTTTTTATTGTATTTAAGTATTATGTAAATAACCACATGCACTTGCAAAAACATAGCACAGCACATTTAATTTTAATTCTTTTAAATATTTATTTTACTTTGATGATATTAATAATGTAGCTGGTTTTGTTTAATTTTTTTTATAAATATTTTAATATGATTACGTTTACTTATAATTTTTTTTAATTCAAATTAGATATTTTCAAAAACAATTTCATGAAAAAAACTAATAAGCATTCGTATAGTTCAAGCGGGCGAAGCCGCGTCCGGGTCCGCTAGTATTATATATAAAACTGAAGGGTTTGTTTGTTCGAGGAATATATATTATATCACTGTATCTACGGCTAGAGTTATCGGACACCTATTTATTATACGTATACATTGGATACAACTCTTAAATATTTTTAATAAACCACGCGTGCGAAACTGCAGAAAAAAAGTTAATTATAGCCATCATTTAGGATTTAATGATGCTTGAGTTGAGTCACTCTCAAACATCGCTATTTTTCAGCTACACCTTAGCAGTTTTGCTCCCTGAGATGTTGACATTTCTAATGATTGATTGATGATTTTGATTACGAGAAAATCATCAGATTAATCAGAAAAAAAAAATAAATGTTATCAAAGCAGTAAACATATTAGCACCTTCGTAACCTGGTTAGCTTTCGTTTGACAATGCACTTCGATTGTAGCTTCAAAATTGCTTCGTGAAATGTTATTATTATATCTAAAACAAAGTACCTAATCAGTGAGATAGAATCTAACTTGAAGCGCGATGGTTCGGGGTTCGACTTCCCCTCGCAGGAACTAATTGTTTTCATTTCTCATCTCATAACGTACTATCTCGAAACTTAGATTCGTCTAAGTCCCTACAGTCCCTATAGTCTCTAATAGTCCCTAAATCACAGAAAAAATCAAGCTTTTAACTTAACACAATCAAAAGAAAAGAGAATTTATGTATCGATTGTGCTTCATTTTTTATGAAATGGACCGTGGACTTACAGTTATAAAATTTTGCACGATGCGAGAACTTAGAATACAAATAAAGAAAAAATACTAAAAGTGAAAATTTATAGATATTTCCTTATTTTATCCTGAATTTGATACGGAAGCCTCGGTAGTCGAGTCCGACTCGCACTTAACCGGTTTCGTTTAATTTATCATAAATTAATTTTAATAATAAGTATATAAGAACAGAAATACGCACGAATGCTGCCCTCTCCTCCTATAGGAAGGTGGCAAATTTGCAATAAATCCTCGTAACACGTGACTATAAAATATGTTTTTAAAAAGTCTCCACATTATATCAACACAAGCTCTTATCACTATAGTTATTGTGATACTAAATTCTAGATGTTCTAGAAACTACTATAGATTCCAGAAACTACTATAGACGCTTCTATAATAGAATAGAATCAATTGTTTCGTAAAGGATCCGTGAAGGTACACACGTTCAAATCGTGAGAACTGAACGTGACGTACTGTGATGGTACTATACTATTTTCAATAAACTCGATTTACATTTAAAATGAATATCTATATTATATTAATATGTAAATACATATTAACTACGTTGTTTCAAATGTATACTATAGAATATAAATTATGATAGAAACAGGACCTTGTTTATATGTATTTTTTTTAATATCTAGTGTTTACAAAAGATGCGGGTTCGAGTCCCGCTATGATCATATTTTTATACATTTTTAAATATTCTCTTTTCCTTAATGTACAGAATATCACTAAATAAAAAAGAGAATTTGAATACATTAAGAAGAGAAGCGTTTGTAAAGTTGGATGCACTAACCTGAGTAACTACTCGCTCCAATTAAAAAAAAAATGTGTAGGATAGTTCATTTATAATAAATACATCCAGTTGTCCTCGACGGCGAAGCCGTATGTAAAAACTAATTATATTATAATTATATGACATGCTGAGAAGCCCGCGGCTTCGCCCGCTTGAACTGCTAGGTAATTAATTTACTATAAATTCAAAACATTTTTTCAGCCAATTCCAAAGAATAGCTTCTATTTTACAATAATTAAGACAAAGAAAATATTTATATTAACAAAGCGTGCACAAAAGCGTTACACGAATAAACCAAACCGACAAAATTTGGACAGACAGCAACATGTGGTACAATTTCATTAGATGTAAAGATAATAAATGATTAGCAATTTATTATGATCGTTTATTTAATTTACCAGTTCTTGTGTCTTTTTTGTATGTTTTCAATTATTGTATTTTATAAAATACATAAAAATAAATTCATAGAACGTGCATAAAAAGAATTAAATGAAAAGAATAACAATTGTTGTTTTTTCGTTTGACATGCACTGTTCCCTATTTTCCTCGCAATCTTTGAGATATTTTTTTTATTGTATAGCAGCGGAGCACAACGCCTCGTTAAGTCTTGTCAAATATATGAAATTAATTCCAGCGAGGAAGTGACTCTACTACAGGCGTAATTATAAAACACACACACACATGAGCACGCGCACGTGTACACACTGACATACAAAATATTTGTATAAAATAAAACAATAACATCGTTGTTACATGTCTACCACACACTACTGCCACATACACATACATACATTGTGGTTTCATATATCATTAAAAGATTGAAACACATTTCTTCCGATTCAATAGTTTTTTGTTATAATATAAAAGAAATTGCAACGTCCGTCGTCGCTAAATATAATACACAACTTTATCTATAATAACATTAAAACCTCGGAACCATGTGATCGAATCAAGAAACTAGTATTTTTAAATAGAATAATTTGCCAAGGAAGAAATATCTTAAATCACGTTAATCTTTTCGTTTAGTTTCTATTTAAAAAGAAGTGAGGCCCTCATAGCGCAGGGCTACAAGCGTGTGACTGTACACACGACAGTTTGTAGGTTCGATTCCCTCTCGAGAAAATTAAATATTTAATATTTTCATATCTCCGCTGTGGTTTCGAGGCAAAACGCAGCGTTGACGACACCCAACATGCAAAATCTCCAGAATTCGGTGGAAAATAGGGAACAGCGTCTTGACACTAGGTTCCCTCTGCCTTTCTGCTGTATGCGAAATACAGCGTGAAGCTAAAAAAAGGTAACAAGTGACCTAACCGTTTAGTTCCGCATCAGGTAATGTCGATTCATGTAATAGATCGTAATGAGATAACGACTCGTCTCAACAATACGACAGAAATACGTACATTCTGCCCACACTAGCGTGTAACTGTTTACGTACGGTTATATTTTACTTATTTACGGGATATAAAGACTTAAGTCGTATACAAAAACATTTATTTTGAATAATATTTTTCTAAGTTTGTAATTTGTATGAAGACAGGTATTGGACAATTTAAATATTTTTAGGGGGTGTCCCATATGAACTTGGATATTTCTAATATATACATGTCTATCTCAAAAATATTATGGTGTGTATGTGCACTCCTTCCTGCATCTACATTTATTTTTTCGAAGAATATAGATAAAATAGAGATACCTATTATTAGTATTCTTCTTTCCTAAGTGTGGAATAACACTTTAAAAATGTTTAAAATATTTTAAAAAAATAGTACTCTCTCTTGCCAAACGACAATTCTTAGTAATTATCTTTGGGTAGCGGAAATTTGTAAAAATCTCCCTACAGAGCTACTAGCAACATAAATAACTTGTAACAAGCATATAAAAATTTCGACGTAGCTTGGCGAGAACTTATGGCTTAGTAGTCAGAGCGCCTGGTCGGTTTCCAGGGGGCGCGGGTTCGAGTCCCGCTACGTTTAAATTTTTATACGTTTTCTAAATAAGTATTAGAGATATCTATTTTTTTTTCTCTTAGCAATACTAATAAAACTGCAAACACGTAGATAATTAATTAAATAAACAATGGAAGTTTCATAGCATATTACTTAAGTCCTTGCCCCTCGAAACTTAAAAAAAATATACTAAACTACTACACACTAACAGTGTACCAATTAGTTAATGACGTAAAAAGAAATAAAAAGATTTATTGTATTGTCTTCAACAAATGTATAAAACTACGTCAATGTGATATATAAATGTTAGGAAAATCACCGTATTTTAAGAATGAATAAATATTATAAGTACGGACTATAAATTATACAAAAATAATATTTAAATATTTTAGGTATGTATAATTTAATGTGATTCTTAAATGACGCCATAATAGAGTAGTTCAAAATTTATGATAGTTGAAGGTTCAATCGGGTATTTTATTATACTAGTTGTCACTCGCGATTTTGTTTGCGTTGATTTTAAACATCTTAAAATCTTAAAGAAATGAAATATTTCATTATTTGGTTTCCTTTTTCGTAGGAATTTTAAGCTCTCCTCTTCTCTACATTCTTTAAGTCTTTAACCTACATACGAGTACGTGCCAAATCTCGTCTTTCTAAGTCCACTAGTTTTGGTCTGTGCGTTGTCTGTCAGCCACTCGATACCTTTATCGACAAGAGTTTAATAAAGTTTTAAAAATAAACAAAAAATGCACAATCAGGATAGCTAGGATTAACAGTGAATTTTAAAACAAAAGTAACATCAATTTAAAAAAAAATAATCAGTTAGATATGACGTCATACGATCTTGTCAACAGTGTCCCATAACCAACGCAACCTTTGTGTATAGCTTACTATTACCAATAGCAGTATTTGTTTACAACACTGACTGACGTCACAGCAGAGCAGCGTGGAGTATTATATTTCCAAATTAACTATTAAGACCCTTTCTTCTTCCAATCTTTTTTGTCTATCATGGTACAAGAAAAGAAAATAATTTTAAATGTTGCAGGTATTTTTAAGCTTCCTGCTGTATCCCGCATTACTCAAGGTAGGCACTCCCTTCTACCTTCTGCCGAATTTACGTAACTGTTTTGTCTAGTCAATTATTTTTTTTCAAGATGATTCTTGTTTCTTAATATATATGATAATTCTTTCAAAGATTTTTATGTGAGATTCGTACACACATCCATCAAGTGTAGTCAGTACCTATCCCACTGCGTCACAGTAGCGATAGGTTTTCATAATGTCCATTAAAGTGCCATCATGTTAGTAAACGAAGTATATCACGATTATAGCGTTTCTAAAGAACGGGGCTTCCACATCCGCTTATACTAGTTTTGTGATTAGCCTCATTTTGCGACTTTGTCTTCGCAATTTTGTCTATTAACTGTTTTTTTACAATATTCTTGAAGGAATCTCTTACGTCTCCCTTCCGTTACTGAATGGCAGATAGTCAACGCTTAGACGAAACTACAGGGCATGAAAGTTCAACTTGGCATGTAGGTTACTTAGGGAGTATATAAGCACTAAGAGACGATTTCTCGAAATTCCTACAGAAATTAAAAAAACGGTATTTTATGTTATTTTCTTATGAGGGCGGGGAAAACTCAACGCCACGCTTTGCCTCGACACCAGAGCGAAGAAATGAAAATATAAATGTAAGTAAGTATTTTATCTCCTCGAGTGGGGATCGAATCCACAACCAGTCGATTTTACAGTCACACTCTGTGCCCCTGCGCCGTGACTGGCTTCTAAAACTATAGAAAACAATAATTAATTAAATATAGATGGTTATTTACGTGATATTTCACATTAACTGTAACAATAAAGCGTTACATCATCAATTTTAAGTAGGTATAAGTGTTAAGCATACTTTAACACAGTTTTTGTGATTTCTCAAAAGACGGACTAAGGCTTTAGTTACTAATTAATAAACAAGCAAAATGTTTTTTTGTATACGAATATTATATATCATTGAAACGAATATAATAAAATTATAATATAATTATAATATAACTAAAAAATACGATTTTATCGTGCATTATGTGAATCTAAGCTAGAGTGGCTTGCTAGAAACCTCAGGAGAGTTCCACTATTCACATGATGATACAATAATTACAAACTGGTATTTTTTTTATTTTATCACTTAGACACAAGTAGGTAGATATAATAAAATCGCGTAAATTTTTTTTCTGTACTTAATACCAAAAATATTTAGAAGCACTTTTAATGAGAAGAGGGTAAAATTGATCAAACAAAAAACAAGACTGTGATATTATGATAAAACTTTATCAATGTTCATTTTTCCCGAGTTAGAGAAGATAAAGAGAATAAAGAAAGTTGGGATTCAAAAACCGTCATGTTTAGAGACAGGAGCTGTGCCGCTGCGCCACAACGTTCTCAACTACTTAGATACTACTGGGTTTAATCACCCCAAACAATATCTCTTTTTAATTGGAGAGTGGAGAACGGAATTTTCTCCACTTTTCAAATTACACTCTACATTCATCTAGAATACCAAACAAGGCGTGCTAAGTCTATTAAGTTAAAATAACATGCATATTTGTGAGGTAAATGTTAAATGTTGTAAATGTCAAGAAAGTGTTATCACATTAAGTAAACTTATAATGTCATCAGCACTTTCTCTTTGGATCACGCTAACTCTTCAACATCGGTAATGTGTTATATATATTATTTATTACATATAATTATTAAAAAAAACTTATTAATGCCTTCGTATTGCACCTTTTATATTTGTGTTCATCTATACTTAATATATTATAAAGCTGAAGAGTTTGTTAGGCTCAACGCGCTAATCTCAGGAACTATTGGCCCTAAATAAGAAAGTAATTTTATATAAACCAGTTCATTTATCGAAGAAGGCTTTATAGGCTTTATTATAACATACTAATCGTTTTAATATAACAATTGTGCAATGACTACTAACTAAAAGCGTATAAATGACTAAATTATATTAAAAAATTAAAATAAAAATTAGCTTCACGCTATATCCCGCACACAGCAGGGTAGGCAGAGGGAACCTAGTGTTAAGACACTCCGTTCCCCACTTTCTGCCGAATTCTGGAGGCATTGCGTGTTGAGTGGCAGAACTCAACGCCGCGCTTAACCTCGACACCAGAGCGAAGAAATGGAAATATAAATTTAAGTAAATATTTCATCTCCTCGAGTGGGGATCGAACCCACAACCAGTCGGTTTTGCAGTCACACCTCGTGCCGCTGCGCCACGACCGGCCTCAAATTAAATTATATTAACTTAGTAATTTATATTAACTTAGTAATTTATTCGCTTTTACTTTATTTAGAACTATAATTATAATAAATAACTAAAATATATTAAAATAATCGTTGATACATTCATTCTAGGTAATATAGGTATATTACCTAGAATGAATGACCAACTACTGTCACTGTCAACATGCGCACGCGCAGGTCACTGAGCGTGACGGTCGTCTCTATTCTAATACTAAATCGACTGCTAATTGAAGGTTACATAGCGACCTTAAGGTTTGTAAAATGTTCAAATTATATAAAATGGTGATTCTAATTGGCACAGTTTAAACTTATGTGATGGTTCAATAATCACTTCAAAAAATCCAGTATATATACATATATCCGCAGATTTGACCTCTGTACACTTCGATCGTGAAGTATAGTGACGTATTTTTTTTCTTGTTAGGTACTTTAGGTACGTATACTTAGGTTAATTCGCATTTACAAACGGTGGTTCTTCAATTTTTATACAAATTATTCCTAAGTTCACACTACTATATAAAATCATATACTTTTTACATATTTTTCTTATAAAAAGAAGATAGATGTTCTCTCAATACTTGTTAGATGAAGTGTTAAGTTCACGCCGTAACCCGTTTAGCAGGGTAAGAAGAGGGAATCTAATATTAGAACACTACAGTCGTCACTTACCACTTTATTTTCGAGACATTGCGTGTTGAGTGGCAGAGCTTTTGACTTGTAACCAGAGCCAGAAAATGAATGTAAGTAAATGTTTTTTTTTATAAAGTGAGGTAAATACCTTGTGGAAAAAATTATCGAGTGAGTTTTTCCTCAAAGTGGAAATTGAAACACGACGGTCCTTCTATTTTTTTAGCTTAATGCTGTCCGCACATAGCAGGATAGTGTTAAGACACTTCATTCCCATTAAGACGCGTCCGTTCCACTCTTTACGACGAATTCTAGAAGTATTGCATGTTGAGTGGCGGAACTCAACGCCGCGATTAGTATTAGGTTAGTTATTATTAGATTAATTTAATTTGTTTTCAAAATGCAAAATACGAGAAAATATAGTAATACTATGACTTTGCGGTAATAATACTTACCCATTACTTAATCAATATTTTGTAGGTACTAGAAAAAATGCTTTATCGTAATTTTTAAATTATATGCCTCTTCAACGCATTAATTGCGTTATATTTTAATATATACATAATGTAGAGTAAGCAACCTCTGTAAATGTTTAATGTAAAGACAGTGGTGTCAAGTTTTGTTGAATTTATAGATGTGACTATAAACACGATAGCTGTGAGTTTGATTTCCACTCGGCTAATGTAATTAAATTAATTTTCATATTATCGCTCTAACCTCTGTTAGACAAAGCGCGGCGTTGAACTACACCATTCAAAATTCTGGAAGTAGAAGCGATAAGCGCCTTTGTAAAACACTTTTGTTTTAACAAGGAGAGTATTTTTTATAAATTGTAATAGACTATATTCTCTACCATTTCACCCACCAATCATTGACATTTTGACAATATACCAATATACCTTATATAACCTGACTTAAGAAATCTATAATAAAATCTACAGTTCAAATTTGTTTTTTTATATAAAATTCTAACTCACGATCTTTAGATATTATATTCAACTCTATCACAATAATAACCAACAATTGTATCATGTCAATCCACGTCGTATCCCGCATAGTAGGCAAAGAGAATCTGTTATTAAGACACTCCTTTCCCCACACACCGTCTAACTTTCGAAATATTGCGTGTTATGTGGCGGAACTCTACGCCGCATTTTGTAAAACGCTGCATTAATAATAAAATAAGAGAGTAATTAAAATATGTCTAATTAGCTCATTACATTAAAACGATAAAAACATATAACATATGATAAAAATACATAAATATATATGAATCGTAAAAATAAAATGTTTGTTTACATAAATAAACTGGAGACCGAGGCCGACTAATTGAGAGGGCAAAGATTACTTAATTGCTGAGATTCATAATTGACGTCAACGTGGCTCAGTGGGACAATTCTTGATTTTTAATGATAGTTTGAGTTCGATTTCCAATTCTGTTGTGCGTAATAAGCGTGAAACTGCTAAAAAAATATTTCTGCAACCCTGTCTAGTCAAAACAAGCGCGGCGTTTACTTCTATGACACCTTTTGTTATAGTTCATCAATATAAAGAACAGAGTGTCTGAACACTAGGTTACAGAGATAGCCTCTAATCTGCTATATACGAGAGAGCTAAACAAACTTATAATTGTTGTTTGGAATTCGCGTTATCGCCGCGAGAGGAAGCGCTCGTAAAGTCACTCAAGCGATTTTAACTTCATAATTGATTCTTACTTTCTAAATAATAAAAATAATTTAAATCCTTTCTTTCATGTTAGAAGTTTATTTGCAATGGCTAAATCGAAACAATCTGTATCTGTATTTATGAAAATACATATTTTAATATCAAATTTAAGCATCTTTTTATTTGAACCTGTACTTACTAGATTATTTAAACATTTTATTCAATGAATCTATGCATATGCCACAGTGTTGAAATTTCTCAGATCTCTTCTGGGTTTTTTATCACAATTATTAATGAAATATGCTCTGATGAGAATGTTGCAAAAACTCTTTATGATTGCAAGCGGTCGGTATCCATCTTAACATTTAATGCATTTAAGTGAAAAATATTTACTTATTAAGAAATAAATAAATCAGCTTCACGCTGTATTCCGCACACAGCAGGGTAGGCAGAGGGAACTAGTATTAAGGCACTATGTTCTCTATTTTCCGCCGGATTCTGGAGGCATTGCGTGCTATGTGGCTGAATCAACGCCGCGCTTTGTCTCGACACGGTAAAGTGCGACTGTAAACGCGGCGGTTGTGGGTACGATTTCCATTCGAAGAAATGATTATATTTAATCCGTTGTAATGAAAAACCCGGCGTTAAGTTCCGCTACTCAACACTCGGTGGACAGAGTATTTTAACACTAGGTTTCCTTTGCCTACCCTGCTAAGAGGGATATAGTAGCCACTAAAACTATTCTTATGTAAAATATTAAAACTCCGTTCAAAAAATAGTCATTGTGATTATCCGCATTAAATCCACATCTAATTATTTTTTACTTTTTAATCTTTACAAACATATCAATATCAGTCCTTCATAACGCATACCACTATAAATAACAACAAAAACTACATTTTCCCCATTCTTTATATATTTATATAAAAAAAGAAACACTTAAACACCGTTTTTTTTTAAAACTGCAAAACACGCTCAAAACTCCTTAGTTATTTAACTAACAACAAATAACAAATGAAGACCAAAAAACACGCATCGTATAGCAACCTTGAGACGCAAAACCACAAAAATCACAGCAAAATAAGAGTAAATAAGTAAAAAAGGTAAACTTTCGCCGACTTACTTCAAGTTGGCTTCGACTGTGGCCGACATCGTGCGCGCCTTAACGCGGTTGTACGCTAACTGACTCCGAGTGCGGTTACACAGTACGCTACAGCTGTTGAACGGTTATTTGGTATTTCACTGTTATTATTAATATATTATATTCTAATTATATTTTAGTTATTGATTTTTAAATGGAAATATGATATATTGTTATACATAATCAAGTAGGTTCCCTGTCTTTCTGTTAGCTTCTTCTATTTCGATAGCTAGGTGAAGCTAGGTTCCTTTTAGTCTAACAATATTTTTAGGAAATGCTTATTTGAAGTATGATTTAATTTTATTTCTGACTTGTGGGAATTGCTTATGTATTTTTAAAGTCTATGTAAACACAATAAAAGCCGAAGTTCTTCATCTATCCTGCAATATTTTTAAATTGAATTAAATATTAAAAAAAATGAATATTTTAACACTACGGTAACTCTGCCTTCCTCGCTTAATGTTTGAGGTAGATAGATTAAAAAAATATTATTATCTTTATAATAATATATCAATAACGTAAAATAAATAAAGAACAAAACTATTAAAATATTACAAAAGTGAAATGTAAATATGTAAATAACAGTTATAAATAACTTATAGTAAATCACTTAACAGCGATAATAACTATCTAACACTTATCGCGAAATAACTTAACGTTAGTATCATCTCTACCGTATCCCAATAGACATAATGGAGAGTTGTTATTACCGTTTAATATTTTTATGAAATAATTATTTTTTTTAAATGTCACTTATACTTGTATTAAGTTAGTTACTTGAAACATGTCAAAAAACATTTTTGGGTTCAATTTCTTTTTAGAAATAATTTCTTTGATTAGTGTATATTTTAAGCTTGTCTATTTATTTATATAAATGTCTATTTATTTATTTATATAAATATGTGTGTCTAAATATAGGTGTATATTTTCAAGACGCAGTGTCTTCAATTTGGACGGAAATCGGAAAATATAGTGCCATGACACTAGGTTCTCCCTGTCAAGGCTGTGTAGGGTCGGACCCTACCATTTTCTAAGAAAAGTATTATTTTTACAAGTACCGCCAAATTCAATTTGAATCCATAGCCATTTATTGATTATCAATAAATGGCTATGGATTCAAATTGAGTCATTTTATCTATACAGACCTATAATCAAAGAGGAAAATTTTATATTCTTAAATATAAATAATTATATAAAAAAAGACATATTAAAAAACTTAACTTACTCACTGTGTCTGCGGTCAGAGTCAACTTTTAGTTATTTCCATCAACTTTAGGTGGGAAGGTGTATATGAAAGGTAGTCTTAAATAAAATTTATTAATATTTTTAATGTAATTATAACAACTCTAACAAGTATTTTATCGTCTTCATCGAAGGTTCAAACAAGAGTTTTGCAATCGTAAGAAGACCGCCATGTTTAAAGTTTACTTGACTTGTTTCCTTTATTCAGACTATACTTTACCAGTATGCTATCTTTTATCGGTTTAAATATGTTTAAGGTCATAAATTATATTTTTTTATAAGTTTATAAGGTTATAAATAACTTAACACTGTGACCCGGACATAGCAAGCTGGGCAGAGGGAACCTGGGAACCTAGAGTTAAGACATTTCCGTTCCTCACTTTAAGCCGAATTCTGGAGGCAATGAGTGTGGAGTGGCCGTTACCTAAGCGAGGAAGTAAAAATATAATATAAGTAAAAACATTTTCTTTAGTGGGAATCGAACCGAAAGTTACTCATTATTAGTTTTAATGTATTATAAACTACGCACTACGTAAATGCGAGGTATAGTGTAACGCCAAATAAACATATAATACTTACAAAAGCATCTGTTCTAACATAACATAATTAAATATCACGGTTTTCACAGTGAGACACATATTGCACTTCTCTGTTCTCCCCTATGAGGTGTATGACGTTGTAGACGAGCACTAGCATATAGATGTTTAGGCCTGCAATAAATAAAAGAATAATTTTATCATAAAATCAGCTTCACGCTGTATCCCGCACACAGCAAGGTAGGCAGAGGGAACCTAGTGTTAAGGAACTCCGTTGCCCACTTTCTGCCGAATTCTGGAGAACTCCGGAACTTGACAGTAGGTCCCCTCTGCCTACTCTGATATGCCAAAAAAAGTATAAGTTTTTTTATGGGTTGAGGCCGTTATGGCGCAGAGGCACATGGGTGCGACTGTAAACGTAATGATTGTGGATTCGATTCCCATTCGGAGAATGTAAAGGAGTCTATCCTAAATAAACTCTCCAACTTTTAGTATTGAATACTTCTGGTAAAAATATTTTTAGATGGGGTTCGAACATACTACTGTGGCATACCTACATACCTACTTACTATACAATAAAAAGACAAAATATTATCCTCACCTAAACACATGAAATAAACTATATTCTCAATATATTCTCTAAAGTCGAAGTACACGAGGTCCATGCAAAGTGCCAACACCTGGAACAGCAGACCGCAGTAGAAGTATACTCGGAGTAACGTTCGATGTTTCTGGAATTATCACTTATTTATATAATAATTCAATGAGTAAAATGAAGATAATGACGCCATTGTGGCATAGTGGGACGACTGACTGTAAACGTATTGGTTGTAGGTTCGATCGTCGGAAATTAAATTTAAATTTACAAAAATCAACTTCACGTCGTATCCCGGTCACAACAGCGTAGGCAGAGGTAACCTAGTGATAAGACACTCCGTTCCCCATTTTACGCCGAAATCTAGAGGGTTACGTGTTAATTGGCGGAACTTAACGCCACGCATTTACACCAGAGCGGAGAAATGGATAAAATATAAATTTAAATAAATAGTTCTTTTCCTCGAGTGGGGATGGAACTCACAACCAATTGCGTTTACAGTTATACACTTGTGCCCCTGCGCCACTAATGGCTTTTTTTCGCTGCGGTAGAAACAGACCCAGAATTGGGTAGAAGTTGAAGAACGTAGTTTCTTAGCATTAGAATCCTTTAGCCTATTCGGCCAGGTAGGCAAATACGTAAAGCTGCTTTTTTTAAGAACATACAGCTTACCTTATGAGCACCAATCAACAATATAATTGTCATAATAACATCTACCAAAAGAAATGTAATGGTAAGTGGCAGATGTACAACAGAGGTTCTGAAGACACCATCCTCTTCCTCCCTCTTCTTTCCTGTCGTCAGTTCATGAACTAAGAGGAATACGAGGAACGGGAACAGCAGTAAGGAGAAGACCTGTAATATAATTAGACAAAAGTTATTTAAAAAAAGCTTGTAAATGTTTTGAATGTAGCTGGATTTGGAAACGTCGTCCAAAGTTAATATATTTCCGAGAGTTGCGGGTTTCATTGATTCATTTATTTTTTTATAATTTATTTTTTTATAATTTATTAATTTATAATTTATTTATTTATAATTTATTTATTTATAATTTATTTATTTATAATTTATTTATTTATAACTTATTTATTTATAATTTATTTATTTATAATTTATTTATTTATAATTTATTTATTTATAATTTATTTATTTATATGGCCTAGCAACAATAGAAAAAAAAGGCCTTATGGCCTAGCAACAATAGAAAAAAAATTAAATAAATCATTTCTAGTTGTTCAAACATTTACATGTGGGCATCACATGCAATAACATTTTTTGAAATAAAAAGCAAACTATAATTTTAGAGTCCAGTCGTGGCGCAGGGGCATAAAGTGTGATTGTAAAATCGACTGGTTGTGGTTTCAATCCCCACTAGAGGAAATGAAATATTTACTTCCATTTATATTTTCATTTCTTCGCTCTAGTATCGAGGCAAAGCGCGGCGTTGAGTTCCGCTACTCAACACGCAATACATCCAGAACTCGGCGGAAAATGAGGAACGATGTGTCTAAATACTAGGTTTTCTCTGTAGGGTAAGCTGTGCACGGGATGCAGCGGGAAGCTGATTCAACTTGATTTGATTTTTAATTATAATTTAAAAATAAACACAACACAAAACAATAATAAATTTCACATGTTACACCCAAATTATAAATTTTTGATATAAAAAACAATTACAAATGTGCATCAATACAATATTCGTTTTGGCTATATATAAACGAAAATAACTTATTAATTAGAAACTTAAAGATACTTATGAACAAATTTATTTAAATATATATATATATATATATCAAATTATAATTAAATCAATAAAAAATTCATTAAATTAATAAAATAAAATGAATTGATCATGAAGTTTAAAATTTAAATAAATGAAATATAATATATAAAAATAAATAAACAAAAAGATGCTTAAAGCAACTACATTTAATTAAGTATGAGGATAATACAATTTTGGCAATTCGATAAATAAATAAAATAAGAAATAAAATTATATAAAAAAAAAACAAATGAAACAGCTACAAAAAGGTAGAATTAAAAAAACGTATCATTAAAAAATTAAAAAAACCGTATCAAAAGTATTCCTAAAATATAATATAGCATCTGTCTGTTTATTTTTGTCAATGTTATGAGATAGGCTAAACTATGCCCATTATCCCACGCCATGTCTGATTTAGTTGTCACTCCTACCTAACTACCTACTTACCTACTGTGACTTATGACAATAAGAGCTCTACTATTTTTTATTAGTACTTTTTAGATACAGCCAAACCAATTCTAAGTTTTCTTATCAACATATTTTGTATAAATATATGTAATTAATTATATGTTGTGTGATCGACCGTTGAACATTCTTGAAACATAATTACGTGTGAGTACAAGTCAACGGTCAAGTCGTCCGTATTACAGTTACTTATCCAAGACGGATACAACGGAGGAAAAGGTTATCAACCAATACGAATTTAATATAACTAATAAGGCCGTCGTGAACTGACAGTAAACGCGACGGTTGTGGGATCGATTCCCATTTAAAACTCTTCATTATTTCCATTTCCTCCCAATGAAAATATAAAATACATTTCCTCAAATGGGAATTGAACCTACACCTTGTCGCGTTTATAGTCGCACGCTTTCTCCTGTTCGCCCCTGCGCCACGACTGGCCCCAAAAAGATCTTATTGTACTACGTTTCTTTTACCTAATGTTCATTCTCAATTTGCAGTGGAAAGTTTGAGTTAAAGAGTTTGAGTTAGAGTGAGTTTCTCCCTCGACTCTTCCTCCATAAAACAGGCTGGTTGTCTTAAGCATTGAATGGAAGGAATTGAATATACGTTTTAATTGTTGATATGAAATTATAATATATTCAATAAATAAACTCCAAAAGGCCACATAATACCAAATTATATAACCTATTCATTAGGTTAAGAGTGCTACTAGATGAAGTTTGTAATAACAAACTGTCGTTATATATAATTGCGTTACGTACGTACGTACATGAGACAGGGAAAAAGAAGTCTTTTTATTTCCATGCTTTATCCCACATAAGCATCATCTCGAGGGGTAGGCAGAAAGAAAGTAATATTAAGATACCCCGTTCTCTATTTTCCGCCCAGATTTCGGAACTCAACACCGGGATTTGTTCGTACACTTACCAGAGCGAGAAAACTAAAATAATCCATTCTACCGAGTAGGAATCTAAACCCACAACTGTAGCGTTTACAGTCAGAGGATGTGCCCAAAGACATTTTTGGAAAAACAAAGTAAAATCAGCTTCCGCTGTATCCTGCACACAGATGGAACCTAGTGTTAAGACACTCCGCTCCCCACTTTCCGCTAAGTTCTGAAAGCATTGCGTGTTGAGTGGCAGAACTCAACGCCGCGCTTTTCCTCGACACCAGAGCGAAGAAATGAAAATATAAATGTAATTAAATATTTCATTTCCTCGAGTGCGGAACGAACCCACAACCAATCGATTTTACAGCCACACTTTGTACCGATGTGCCACGACTGGCCTCTAAAAAAAAAGTAAAAAAATCTATATAGTGCCAATAATCACTTCTTCCAATAGCAGTAACATTATACTTACAAGATTGACATATCCAAATATTATGACACCTTTGCGTATTGGCACACAAAAACAGCACTTTCTCATGACAGGCAATTTCAAACCAAAACTACACTTCATAATATGGATAAAATTAAATAAATTTTAGAATGGACGCTAATTTCTCGACGCTGATACGTTTTATCTAAAGACAAGTAGCTCTGAGGACGATCTAATATCCTTTGACCGTTGAATAGAATGTTTCCTCTACACTCGAACAAACTAAATTTTAATATTATCGTTGGTTATTCGTTACATTGAAGAATTTTAATGTTATCTATTTGAGTTATTGCTTAGGATTCCGCAATGGATGTTATTAATGTATAAATGATAAGAATTTATTTTATATCTTTGTATGTACTTAGAGAAATCTTTTGATCCCAAAGGATGTCGTCCAGTCGCTACTATTGTGTAAATTACTCAATTATAATAAAACCGTGTTTGACCTTCAACACCTGTTTTTCTATGAAACTATCAATTTAATTAATAATTATAAGGTGAGTGGCCACATTTCGTCGTGGCGCAAGAGCACAAACACATGACTATAAACGCGACAGGTTGTGGGTTCAATTCTCACTTGAGGAAATGAAATATTTCATATCTTCACTTTGGTGCCGAGGAAAACGTGTGGCGTTGAGTTCCGCCACTCAACGTACAATACCTCCACAAACCGGCGGGAAGTGAGTAGTGGAGTGTCTTAACGCTTCCTCTGCCTACAACGCTGGAAGCGGGAAACAAAATGAACCTAAAAAAATAGTATAAATACATGATAATCGCATCATAAATTTTTAGGATTCAACTACAAATTTTCTTTACAATTTAAGTTTTGTCAACTTACTTCAACCTGCATAGTGGAGCAGGCAGGGAAAAAGAAAGCAGGATTAATCAATTTTATTGCTATCATAAACACTTAAAAAAACAATTCAGTTAGTTGTTAACAAAATCATCATCAATTTCGACCTGTTCGGAATAGGTTGATTTTCAATAATGTTTACTTTTTTCAGACAGGACTAACTATATTTAATTTATATATTCCAATATTGTAATTTATTTATTTATCACTTATATACAAACATACATTTAATTAAATTTATATATTTTATAGTAAGTATTCGTATTTAGTTTATTTATATGAAAGCGCTCGCTGCCGTCGACCGAACCGGTAAGTTGTTCCAACATTTCCGCCTACCCTCTTGTCGACGGCATATTTTACATATAACAGTCGATGCTGCCACTCGACGCGCTTTATATACGCTCTATTGTTTCCTCAGTTATTTGTTAATATTGTTGTAATTTTAGTGTTCTCTTCTATATATATGTTTGTGATTGACTTTTGTATGAACTGTGTCGTAGTTTACTATTTGTGTTCAAACTATATGTACTTTGAAGTGGTGTTGAATATACTCGGTGTAAACCGTGAGTAGACTTTTTATTATTCACCATCAACACTACATTCTGCAAACTTTTTTATCGCAGACGCGAAAAAATAACTTTATTGTAGAGTCTTTATATCTTATCATATAGAAACTGTTTCCACTAAAATCCTTAGAAAAAAAGATGGCGCGTGAAAATGTATATATAAGCACCTGAACTAAATCAGTCTCTAAATCGTTGGACTACATTTCTTCTAACAACAAGACTTTTTTCTGAAATGCTGTTGAATGAAGTTGAAATGTTTGTGGCATCAAAATTATGACACACGACGTGTCACATGTGTAGATGTTTAATCACATGTGTAAATGTATTGTCACATGTGCGCCTTTGTCATCACATGTGTGGATGTGTACTCAAATGAAGTACATAAACTTGTGACAAATTTATGTCGTTCATCTGAGGAGTCTCGTTTACTTCTATATGTCTCTTCTCTAGCTGACCAACGGGTGAGATTACACTTTTTAATGTTTGTCATTTTACTTTTATTGTTATTATCTTCCCGTGTTGTGTCAAACTAACAAATAAATGTATATTTCATGGAGCAAAATAGAAATGTGATAAGCTCCTGGGCAAGATTTAATAGTAGTATAGTCGCAAGCACCACCAATTTTTAAGGATTCATAAAAGCTAATTGGTTGGTGTAATATTAAACTTACGCTTTTTTAATATAGAATATATCGTACAATTTGCAAATGACGAGTAGGAAGAAAAAGTCATTGGGTCATCAGTGTCGGTTAGATATACAAAAACTAACGTTAACTACGTTTAACTCAAGTATTTGTGTGAATTTTGTTAAAGCGCAAGGTCTTAAGCAACCGTAAAATATAGACATTTATGTATCCTCTGCACTAACCCTGGTGAAAAAGTTATTTTTTTTTTGTTTTGGGTTGGCAGCGGCAATGTAATATTAAAACACTCCATTTCCAACTTTCCGCGTAATTTTGTGTTATATATTCGTAACTACCACAAAAAACCAAATATGTTTTAAAAACAATTGCTACTATTTTACAACAGGCGTTATGATAGACTGATTAAAACTGTGAATAAAATTTTAAAAAATATATTTCTAATATTGCGTGGCGTTGAGTTCCGTCAATCAAAACAAAATGTCTCGAAAGCAGCGCGGTAGGTAGGGAACGAATTGTCTTAATACTAGGTTGCATCTGCCTACTCTGCTACATGCGGGATAGAGCGTGAAGCTATATATAGAGAATATATTATTGTAATGTCATTTCTATTTATCTATATTACTAAATATTTTACTTTTGCGGTTTTTGTAAATAAAAACACAGCGTTGAGTTTTGCAACCCCTTCATATTTTTTTCTAAATTATAATTATCTATTGACCCTATCGTTAAAAAATTACATATCGCTGAAAGAAATTTCTTAACAATCGGGGTTGCCCATCACGTTTTAGAGTGCCTAGACTTGTAGGTCCAAGTCCAAATTTAGATTTAAGGGGGCCTCCTTCTGAAATAATATGTGTATTGACTCTGGTCTGCACAGTCCGAAACTGTTTTCCTTTCAAACCAAAAAAAAAGTTAAGCTAGTGTCATGCTGTATCTCGCACACAGCAGGGTAGGAACCGCTCAACACGCAAAACTTCCAAAATTCAGCGGAAAGTGGGGAACGAAGTGTCTTAACACTAGTTTATGTATGTCTAGTGCCTACTCTGCAAAATACGGGATACAACGCGAAGCTTATAGACAATATCATCAGCTTCACGCTGTATCCCGCGTAAGGCAGGGTAGGCAGAGGGAACCTAGTAACCTTATCGACAATAAATTATTTTAACGTCTCTTGCTTTTAACAAGTTGTTTAAAAACAATGTTGTTTTATTCGACACTTGCGTGAAATAAAAAACGTATCGTAATCTTGTGTTTCTTCGTTCCCGGAAGAATTTTGGAAAATCCTTATTTAGTACCCCTCTGCACTTTCCAAGGAACTTACAACTGAACTGCTAAATTACAGCGTTCTGCGCCGCGTAGTCCCACCTTTGCCTTATCTGTCAGACAGTCAGCAACAGAAGAGAATTTAACACTAACTACTTATAACATTAATAGCATTAATGTATATAACATTAATAGAGGCCAGTCGTGGCGCAGGGGCACAAAGTATGACTGTAAAACCGACTGGTTGTAGGTTCGGTGTCGAGGACAAGCGCCGCGTTGAGTTTTGCCACTCAACACGTTATGCCTCCAGAATTCGGCAGAAAGTGAGGAACGGAGTGTCTTAACACTAGGTTCCCTCTGCCTACCCTGCTGTGAGCGGGATACAGCGTGAATATGATTTTCATTTATATATTTATTAATATAGGTACCTATATTGAAAAGAGCACATACTATTTCTTATTAGTACAAACTTTATACAACATAACGTAAGCGCGATCTTTCCAGCGTTGTTTGTTACTCTAACAAGCTACTTCCCGTTCTATTATTATGATAGTAAATTACATGTTAAGTACAAATTTGGAATTGTCAGTTGGCAGAGAGAACATGGGCACCTAATGTTAAGATACTCCGTTTGTATTAAGTTTGGAATGGAAGGAGTCCGTTCTCCATTCTTCGCAGAGTTCAGAGACAATGTATGTTGAATGGCCTCTACAAGCCAATCAGGCTCTATTCCGTTTCTGTGATCGTGTGTTTGGTAGCATAACGTCGTTCTTTATGTTTCAGAATGAGGAAATGTCTCTAATATTAATGAAATCGTCCCGTACTAGAACTAGGACTCAAACCCATTACCATAGCTAGTACAGTCAGGCATGACTATTTCACTATAAAATCATAACAGTAAACTTTTATAATCTAAAGAAAACTAAAGAAAATTTTCAAATAATAAAAATTGCTGATGAAAATTAATAAAAAAAATGTTTTCTCAAAATTTATAGCTTACTTATTTATTATGATTTACAAAATAATTACATTACATTGCTCATATTATATACATTAAGGCACTTTACTTATTCAATACTTTTTACTTATATAAAGATATATACAGATCATTTATTTTCAGATAGATGTTGACAACAGGAAAATATAAAAATTATATATATATTTAAATAATAATTACTTATTATTTTGATACTAAAAATAATGTACTTATTTTATTACGGCCATGTTTATTTAACGAGTTTGTTTGTGGAAAATATATATACCGTTTGTATCCGACTGCGCGACGCAAAGGAAGGTAATATGTTTATCAGTCTATGTATGTATGCAAGTGTGTTCCTATACGGCGTTCAAATCGTCTTAACCTTGGGAGTGTCACTAGAGACGAGAGTAAACAAAATTCATCATATCGGCTACCAGTCGTCATATTGTCAAAATAAACAAAATATCCACAAACTACTTCAAGTATAGGTATTTATGATTGTTAAGTTCATTTTATAATTTTTTATTTTAAGTAAAGATTTCGGTAATAACGTAGTTTTTTTAACAACAATTCTTTCTAATGTTTATTCTTATTGATTGTAATTTTCATAGTTTCAAGTGTGCTCTAACTACGCGATCGTAGGATCAGTGAAAGCCTACAGTTAGAATAAAAAATATTATAAAAAAAACACAAAAACCCGACTGCATAAAACTACAAAGAAAAAACAAGAAGATCAATAGTTTATTACGTTAACCTTTTCTTCAATCAATTATCTATTTCAATTTTACAAATCAAGCTAATTGAGATTTTTTCCTTTTAGTTTTATGTAGACGGATTTTTCTTTTTTTATAATAATGAATTGTATTTGGAAATTGAAATATTTACATTAGTCAATTTGTTATATTTACATAAAGAAGGTAACACATTTAAGAATCTTAGTCCATGACACCGCGATGACAGCTTGGACACTTGTCTGGTATGCAAAATTATATATTACTAAAGCCTGGTTTCCGCCGCGGAAGGAACATGAGCGGAAAATGCTTGAGGTGGAACAGACTATTTTTAATGCAATAAACTTACATTTCCACTAACAAAGGGTTTTGTGTTTTGTAATTACTTCGCTCCGTTCCCTAGAACAGGTAGGTAGGGAACGAATAGGTAGAGTTCATTTCACCCTATTTTTTTTCTTTCTGCTCTCTCCTACTATTTATTGGTGGAAATATATGTATGCAGGTTACTCTTGAAAGTTAAACTTAGCCCTTAAATGGCCTGCTCCGCTCTCGGTGGGAACCGAGCTAAAAAAGCTCATGTAATAAGACTCAACTATCCAAAATTGACTAGATATTTACATAAGCTTACAAAAATGTCTTCGAAATAAAATATGAAAAAAAAACTAATAGTATATAAAAAAATATCAAATTCGCATTGTCATCAACACCCGCGATCACAGATTAATATCCTAATCCTTCCATATTCTTTATATCCACTTTCAAGGTATCAGGATCTGCTGCGTGATTTACAAATTCAAAGTTTGTGTTCCTCTCCAGTTTTATTACCTCACTCCGAACGAGAATCAATACGTAGAACTGGATAACTGAAATGATAAATAGGTTTAAATTTAAACTATATTTTTTAAATGAATATTTTGTATGAAATATCAAATTTAGAGCTGCATTTAGCTTCTGAATTCTATATTTTTTTAGCTTCACATGGTTTTATGAATATAGCAAAGTAGAGAGAATCTAGTGTTAAAATACCTTCACTCCTTTCTTCAAATTCAGCCCAATTTTCTGGACATTACGTGGAACTAAACGCGGCACTTTGTTGTGTTATTAGAATGAAAATAAAATGAAATTCATTTCTCAGAGTTCGAGAATCTAACTGATAAGCGTCGCGTGTACAGTCAGACACTGTCGCTGCGCCACAACAGTCTCTATGACTATAAATTAAAATTGAGTCATGCGCCAAAAACAGAAACCAGACCGATATTGTCACAAACACATTTACAAACTAAAAATAATCTAAGATAGGAGTAGAGAGACAAATAAAATATTACTAATTTCTCATAGTCTGAAATAAAATACGACATTCTATTTAACCTATGTGTTATAATAAATATGATTTATTCATCTTGAGTAACATATAAACCTAGACACTGCCTTCCCATCAAAGACGCCGAATTCTGAAGGCATTGTGTATTGAGTGGTGGAAATCAACACCGCGCCATGCTTCATTAACATTTTTAAGAAAATATATAAAACAATAGAATTTTTATATTTATTTCGAGGCCGGTCGTGGCGCAGCGGCACGAGGTGTGACTGCAAAACCGACTGTGGGTTCGATTCCACTCGAGGAGATGAAATATTTACTTAAATTTATATTTCCATTTCTTCGCTCTGGTGTCGAGGTTAAGCGCGGCGTTGAGTTCTGCCACTCAACACGCAATGCCTCCAGAATTCGGCAGAAAGTGGGGAACGGAGTGTCTTAACACTAGGTTCCCTCTGCCTACACTGCTGTGTGCGGGATACAGCGTGAAACTAATTTAATTTAATTTTTTATATCATTTCCGCACTCTTGTGCCTCTGCTCCACGACTGGGAAATAATAATAATTTAACCTTATATTATATTACATTTATAACTTTAAAAGTTAGGCAAAACAAATACATTTCTCCGAACAGTACTCATTTGTATGACTAACACTAAATTAAGGAACACGTCGAACACGCTCGACGAGCTTGCGGCTCAACTTGGGTGATTGAACTTTTGCGTATTGATTATATTTACTAAATATATGCCAAAGTGAATCGGATTCTTTTATTTGTGTGCGTTGACTGCAATTTTGAAAGGCAGAGGAACTAAGTGATAGATCTCTCCGTTATCCTTGTTACTATAGAGTATTCATGTATGTTATTTTAAGCGAAGTGTCTGACTATAAGTACGATAGTGTGGGCTCGATTCCCACGCAGAGTAATAATTTATATTCATATCTTTGCTGTTAATTAAGATAAAGCGCTCTGTTTAGTCCTGTCACTACTGCCTGCATATGGTAGGGTAGGCAGAGGGAACTCAGTGTTAGGACACTCCGGTTTCCACATTCCTCCTTTCGGGATCCTGTCGTAACCTGGTAGAATTAAAGTTATACTTACTTATAATCCACATGAAGATGCCCAATTGAAATAATCCAAATATAACAGCGTATATGAAGTAAGTTTCGATAAAGAAGAGTGACATCGTGATAATGAAGCCCAGTATGTACACCACAAGCGCGAATATACTGTATCGGTAGAATATCCTCATTTTACTATGGTCTTTCTGGAAAACAAAAAATATATTTTAATAAAAAAGATTTAAATGTGTAATTTTTTCGTTTTTTTTTCCATTAAGACAATTCCATTCCTCATTTTCTGCCAAATTCACGAGGCATTACGTGTTGAGTGGCGAAACTCAACGCCGCGCTTTGCCTCGTTACCAGAGCAAGGAAATGAAAAATTAAATATTTCAAACCCCCGATGTAGAACCGAATCCACCACCGTCAGGTTTAAATTGTACTCGAAGTAAAGAATATTTCAATCGCAGTACCTAGTCGTGTTCCTAATCGTGTTAGTCTTTTAATAGGACGTATATGAGATAGGGAAAGAGAACTTGAAATATTAGTAACTCTTATTTTCTCTCCCTTTCACGGGTATTTGTACTGACACTCATAGCCGTATTGCTATCTTCTTCCGACACTGGCAAAAACAACGAGTGTCGATGGATGTTTCCGAGAACATTTTCAATGGTGTTTTTTTTAAAATAATATGTTGATAACAAACTCGTGTAAAAGAGGATAAATTTAGGTGAAAAAGAATAAAAAAACTCGTGTGAAATATTGTTATTGGGTGATATACATCGCTTATTGTGATCACGTAGAAACTTTGTTCGAATAAATTTGAAACATATAAACGATATGTTTTTATCTAAAAAAAAAAGTTAACCGCTTCCGATTTCTAACAATAGAATATTTTTTAGGTTCCCGCATGTGTAGCAGGGTAGACAAAGACAATCTAGTGTTAAGACACTGCGCTTTACACATTTATCAAATTTTCAAGAGTCTATGCACTAGAGCTAGGAAATGAAAATAATTCATTCTATCGAGTAGGAATCGAACCTGTGCTGTGACACGACCGTCTTCACTATTATATAGATTTATAAGATAGGTAGCTTTACTTACTTTATGTGCACTTATTATAAATATAATATGGAATATGATGTCCAAGAATACCGTCAGCATAATCGGTAAATGAAATACGAAAATTGCGGTAGGTACATGGTCGTGGTACCGCGACCAGTCATCAATAGTCGTGAAAAGTATAAGCGTGAAGAGTAGAAGATTGGATACCTGGAAAAAAAATAGAAAAAAAATATATTAAATAAAAAAATTACAAATGAATTCTGCATTATTGTGGAAATATAAATTATTCTCGTTGTCTGTCAGCTACTCAGCACCAGAAGTGAAGATTTTATATATAACATGTACTACTTATACATTTTTGTGTATGTAAATAATTTACAAATTAATTAAGACTCAGGAATGAATATTATTAATTAATAAGAAATAAATTTGTTCTAAAATATGTATTTATTAAAGTGATTATATATACATATCTCAATTATATTATGTGTAATATTGCAACAAGTATATATTTATGTATGTATGTTTGTATGTATATAAGGACACAAGGTTCTCTTATCAAATATACTATATTATATAACCCTTATGGTAGGTAGGTATCAAAGCCCGCCAACTCCCACTGATATGATAAAGCCGCACATAAACAAACGTTTATTGCAAAATGTTATATTATGTCGAAGCAGAACGCACAATAACAACTATTTCCGCGTATTAAATCCATTTATTTTAAATCAGCTTCACGCTGTATCCCGCACATAGCAGGATAGGCAGTGGGAACCTAGTTTTGAGATACTCCGTTCCGCACTTTTCGCTGAATTCTGGAGATATTGCGTGTTGAGTGGCAGAACTCAACGCCGCCCTTTGCCTCGATACCAGAGCGAAAAAAAAAATTGGATTAATATTTCATTTCCTTGAATGGGCATCGAACTCAAAACCAGTCGTGTTTATAGTCACACTTTGTGTCCCTGCGTCACGACTGGCCTCTGGATACTGGATACAGCGTGAAGCTGACTTATTTAGATTTTTTTAAATCCTTTTACTGATAGATATAGTTAGGTTGTCTAGTTCCGTTTACGCAATAAACGCTAGTCTTAGTGAAATTACTAGAGATTTGGAGAACGGAGTGATTCGACACTAGGTTCCTAGTGTCGAATCACTCCGTTCTCCAAATTCGTATACATCCCAAACCTAATAGAGGGCCAGACGAAAATACTGACACCAAAAAAAACATTAGTCAATATAAACATATTGTGTTCATTCTATAAAGTTTCGCGTATAGCGATATAGATGTGTATCATATAAATATTTTGAAATCGTTTGATGTTATGTCTATCTTTATTTTTTTTTCACCTTCACGTTGTATCCCGCATGTGGCAGGGTAGAGGGAGCCTAGTGGTAAGACACTGGGCTTTCCGCCGAATTCTGAAGAACTCAGCGACGCGCTTTGCCTCGAGACCAGAGCAAAGAAATGAAAATATTAAATATTTATTTTCCTCGAATAGGAATTGCTTGTGCCTCTGCGCCACGTCTGAAGATGAGAAGAAATGTGAAAAAATATATTATATAGGGTCTAAAAAAAGTCAAAACGCTTCTTTCTATCAAGTGCTACAAATGCATATTGCAGTAGGATGTGTAAATGGTACTTGGAGCTATGAAATATGAGAATCTAAATATGAACAGTTTACTAGTAGGTAATCTTTAAAGAGTTCCACTATTCAGGTTCTGGCTTCATCATCAGACCAGCCCGATAATACCATATTGTTGTACTATATTATAGCTACTTAATAAGAGAAGAAAATCTACAAAATACTTTTATATAACTTTTAATTACAAAATATTACATTTAAAAACTAACACAAATGTTTTATGATAATCTATATATTTTATTAAAATTCAAGAACACTTCATACAGAACCCTTTAGCTTAATAAAATTAAAATATATGCTTCCAAGAATTGAACGTGTAACCTCAAAAAATTCTTAATCAGAATACCATAACCTGTTTATCACAATAAAAGTTAAATACGCACCAACTTTATATATGCCCATACTAGCAAGCCAAGTCTTAGTGGAAAACAGCAACAGCATCTTGTAACTTCTGGTATCTCACACCTCATTTTGATCACTTTTTCAATCACTCACTGAGAAATAATACGTAGAAAAGGCAAATATTAAAATTGTTATTTAAAATTATGTAGAGAGTTTAGTAGCGGTACGTCTCTGACCGCGGTCAAGGCGCGTCTGATCGAATGTATGGCAAAATTTGCATTTATTTATATTTGTTATCGTTTCGTCGCGTTGTTTGTAAATACACTATCTACGGATGTTAGTTGGGATTGGCCCGATGGAATCTAGGAAGTGGCTTTTTGTTTATGGGAATCATCACTAATTTTCCATTTTTCGGCAAAAGCATTGTATATAAAAATGGAATAAATCGGAACTTAAATGCAAGCCAAAGTGTTGTACTTATTAGAGAAAAAAAATCAGCTTCACGCTGTATCCCACACAGCACACAGCAGGGTAAGCAGAGGGAACCTAGTGTTAAGACACTCCGTTCCCCACTTTCTGACGTATTCTGGAGGCATTGCGTGTTGAGTGGCAGAACTCAACGCCGCGCTTAGCCTCGACACCAGAGCGAAGAAATGGAAATATAAATTTAAATAAATATTTCATCTCCTCCAGTGGGGATCGAACCCACAACCAGTCGGTTTTACAATCACACTTCGTGCCGCTGCGCCACGACTGGCCTCATATTATTAGACCTTTTGTTGTAAATGTTAATTTTTTAATGACATTACTCTACCCAATTTCCCCGAGTGGTAATCGAACTCTCGCGTTTATTATAATATTTATTAAAAATATTTAATTCAGGTTCCCGCTGTATCCCACTCACATCAGGAAAAAAAATTGCCTAATAATTTAGCACTTATTCAAAGCCGATTAAAAGCCAACACTACATAGATATGCTGTTTCCGGCTTCACTTAATGTAAGCATATCTAATAACTTAATATGAAGACCTCGTCCTCCACACCTCCTCGTCTTGTTTGAGTGGCCAAGCTCAAGATTGTCATCGTGTCACGTCACAATGACGTTGACGTGAACTCATTTTAATTGACTAATTATGATAAAAGTCAGGAATACAGGAATTGATACGTACAGACGAGTATGTCATTATAATATTGAATTTATTGAAATTTGATTCAGTTGTAATATAAGTTGTTATTTAGTGATTAGACGTCACACAGTATCAGAGAACATTGTGCACATACACACCACATTATAAGCACACAGATATATAAAAATATAACTTACATAGAAAACGTATAAAAATTTGAACGTAGCAGGACTCGAGCCCGTGCCTCCTGGAAACTGACCAGATCTATAATTATTAACAAAGGACCTGGTCGATTTCCAGCCCGGTCGTTTATACGTTTTCTAAATAACTATTTTTAACCCTTTAGAAAAAAGTTAAAAATATTGTTTCAATTTAACCTACATTTTCTTAGAGCTCAGTTAGCAGTTAAAAATCATTATTTTTAGTTGTTATTTTGATAAACGCCCCCAATAATAATTTTTCAAATTTCTTCCAATTCCAGACAATGATGTTTTATAATTTTGTCATACGTATAGACAATATGTAGATATAAAACTAGTATTGGCAGCTCATCAAAAACAAGCGTGCTCTACAATAGAAATAGAAACGAATTTATTTACAATGTCAAGGTTACCTACATTGTCACTATATTTACTACTTGGATAGCACAAACGTACTTTTCTATTATAGACGTATTGTTTTTTTATTATGGACTAATATTATTACTGAAATAGTAATAAATCATTAGTAATGAATATATTGCCCTTACATCTTGTGTCATGATTGGGTGAGACATCTTCTTCATCATAGTTGACGTGTTCCTATTCAGCAGTACGCCGTTGACACGCTATGGGCCTACAACATCACCGGTCGAAATGGTTATAGGTTTGATTTCCATTCAGGGTTAATTATTTTCATATTCTCGCTCTAGTAGCTAAACAAATCACGCGCATTGGGTTCCACAGCTTAACATGCAAAATCTCGAAAATTCGGCGAAATGTGACGAAATTAGTATATACAGTGTAAAGCTAAAACAGACATTTAGATCACAGTGTCCAAAGGCGTCACCAGTGGTCTGAACACCTTGGCCTGCTTACTGTTCCTAAAGGGGAACTATGCTTCGTTCGGCCCAAGCTTGGCTTACTAGGGGAAAGCACAGGATGACTGACTGTTTGAGAATGGAATACTATTTGATGTAAAGAGTTTTTATACAAAATACCTGCTTTACAATTCATATCATGGATGACTACGTCGTATATCATATAGCAGTATTATTATGAACTATGAATTAAACATGAGAACATTTAATAAATGATCGTTTAACAATATAAGATATAATGTTATAATCCCCGATGTGATAAAGTGAATCTTGCGATCTCGAAATAAATGATCTGGACAGAAGGACAACAAAGTGAAGGTACCTATAAGGGTTCCATTTTTGTCTTTCCAGATAGGGAACCCTAAATATAAGTGCCATTCCTATTTGCATATCTCTGAAATTTTTCTTATGCCGTTTTTGTAAGAAAAAACACGGTGTTAAGTTCTACAATCCTGTACACATTTTTTCTTAATTATCGTTGCATATTGGCTCAATAGAAAATGAAATCGATAAAAAATTACACATTATATATTACTAGAAGAAATTTCTTAGAATTCCGGTATGACCATCACGTTATAGAGGGAGGAGTTCGGTGCCGGGACTTTTAGTCCAAGTCCAAATGTAGATTTAAACAAATACGAATAATTATAAAAATAATCATAATGTTTTATTGTAATTATAGGATTCAAATATGAGGTCACTTAATAACAGACATGATAAATGATTAAAATGATCATAACCTCAACGCGTGGTTATTACGTCGCGACTAACTATGTTTTAGGTCGAATGCAAAATAATATTACTTATCAAAATAATTCTATGTTAGTACTTTTGCATTAAAAAAAGCTACCACCGGTTGTTAAAATAGTTTTACTGTCAAAGGCGGCAACAAACGGAACACTTTTTTTTAGGGCTCCGTACCTCAAATGAAACACCGGAACCTTTATACTTTGTTGTCCATTTCAAGATAGCTTGAATGTTTCAAACTGATATTAATATCAAATATCCTGCGGTGCCTTGCAGCTTTGGAAAATTAAGCATCTATTGCAACGTAATCGAAAGACGTTTGTGCTATATTTTGTACTAGCGGCTCGCCTACGGCTTCGCCCGCTTAAAATACATGATTACTGATTTAATAAGCACAATCGATTGACAACTATAATGACTTCTAATATGATTTTTTTTACGACATTATCGTCAAAGAATTTTTGATTGTTTTAAATAAAAAAATACGATCATTGTTGATATTTGATATTTATAAAATATACATAAAGCTAATTATGTATTACACGTATATATTTTTGTAACTTTTTGTTCTTTTTACCTATATAATATACGTCTCATCATAATTCTAAAACTGTGTTAAATGTGCTGATGTCAGTGAATAATTTAATTTAGGTTGTAGGATTCATAATATTCTTTGTAAAATAACTGTATTAATTGCATATTAACTCCTGTACAGTTTTTAAATTAGTTACATATATTATATGAACGAACCAACCAAAATATCTTTGTATTTACTTGATATTTCTTTCAAGATCGTTTTTTATCTCTGTGTTGAATTAAAATTAGCTTCACATTGTATCCCGCACATAGCAGGGTAGGCAGAGGGAATCTAGTGTTAAGACACTCCGTTCCCCACTTTCTGCCGAATTCTGGAGGCATTGCGTGTGAGTGGCAGAACTCAACACCGCGCTTAACCTCGACACCAGAGCGAAGAATATAAATTTAAGTAAATATTTCATCTCCTCGAGTGGGGATCGAACCCACAATCAGTCGGTTTTGCAGTCACACCTCGTGCCGCTGCGCCACGGCCGGCCGGTTGAATTAATTACGACTTAAACTTAACTGTTATGATTTATGAAGGTAATCTCCACTAACAATTCAACTTTGTTTACTTTATTGTATAAAATATTATATAATAGAGCTTCAAAAATATATATTTTTATCAACAATCATATAAATCGGACGTTTCGAATGTCATTCTTTAGCCAGGGTCATACCAGCGCGATTGCTATGTAATATTCGCAGGCAAAGTAATGCCTTGAGTTCATTCAAATGACGATAACTTTTTTTTAATGAACCGATTTTGATGAACTAAGCTTTAGTACTCAAGTTGAGTTAAAACAAAGCAATTGGTGAAACTTTCAAGTAAATCGGTTCAGTACTTTCAGAGAAAAATGCGGACAAAAATATGTCGACAGACAGACAGACAGACAAGAAATTAAAAAAAAAACTTTTTGCTTTCTATTATTCTTTTTAAGTGTCCCTCTATCCATTTCAGTCAAAATTACTAAATGTACAGACAAAATATTTTTACTGTCTTATTATATATAGAGAAGAGATAATAGAGATATTTGATTTTTATCTTTAAACATCTTTATTTATTTTATAAAGCTGAAGAGTGCCTATTGTTGAACATGTTAACCTCAGGAACTACTGGTTTAAATTGAAAATGTATTTTTGTATAAAATAATCAATGTAACGAGGAGTGTTAACACTCTATACTTGCGGCAAAAATTACTTCGGGCATTTTAGAGGCAGTTTTCGAGCCAATAATTTTTTTTTTTTTAATAATAGTAAAAATAAAATAACGAATTATAATAACGAACGTGGCGAATACCAAACTGCACCAGACTTTAATGTAAAAATTGAAGAAACGTTAAAAAGCACACATGAGAAGTTTATTAATACTGATCCAACTACCAGACCATTTATACCAAAACAAAATACGTCGACAAGATTAACTTATATACTCCAATATCTTGATAAAAATATTCTTCCTCAATTCATGACGACAGACACTGAATTTATTTCAATGCAAACAATTATATACTGTGCTGCCTATTCAGCTGCAGTTTGTAGCGGCTCCAAAATTAACAATAATGCGCAATCTACTTTGTTAAATAAAAATAAAACAAATACTCCAGTATGGAAACAAAGACTACAGAAACAGATTGACAACTTGAGACGAGATATTGGTAGATTAACTCAGTACAAGCATGGAAACAGAAATGATAGGATCATGTCACACGTTGCAGTCATGAAAGAAAAATATAAAATACATTCAAAACATGAAGAACATAACAATCGAACAATTCCTTGACAGCTTGAAACAAAGACTAAAATAATATAACTGTATTCGCTGAGAATATATGTACAAAGTATGTTACAAATGCAATTATCAATATTTGGTCTCCATATACACTCTACCATTAGGCATGCAAATATTAAATTTGGTTTTATTAACATAAAATTTACAGTTTGTATATTTTATATTTATATAGGGCTTACAAAAAAAATTACATAATATAAAATACACATAACTTAAAGCTATAATTTGTCGATAAGGAATTCAGAAGAAGAACATGTAGTGTTGATGGAGATGAATAAAAAGTCTACTCACGGTTTACACCGAGTATATTCAACACCACTTTAAAGTACATATAGTTTTAACACAAATGATAAATCACGACACAGTTTATACAAAAGTCAACCACAATCATATATATAAAACGGAACACGATAAATACTGATTTAGAAGAAAATAATAAAGAAAACAAAGGAACGTATGGAAAGCGCATCGAGTGGCAAGCATCGACTGTGATAATTAAACATGTCGTCGACAAGGGGGTAGGCGTGAATGTTGAACGCCTTACCGGTTCGGTCGACGGCAGCGAGCGATTTTCATATAAATATACTAAATACGAATACTTACTATAAAATATATAAATCCTATTAAATGTATGTATGATTTTATGTATATATAAATGATAAATAAATAAATTACAATATTGACTTTTTTAAAGCACGCGTTTTATTTCGCATTACAAGCTAGGACGAGAGAACCCAGTGTTCATGTTAATACACTCCGTTCTCCTATTTCCACCCAATTTTCGAGACATTGAGTTTAGTGTGGTGGAGATCAACACCGCTCCCGAGTGGAGTGGAGTGAGAATCGAATCCACAAGGGTCACGTTTACAATCAGACGCTAAGCTGCAGTATAACCATTTATGAGAAAAAAAATTATGAAAGAACCTACCTCCAAAGATTTTATTTTTAAGGTCTTTATTTATATTCAAAAATAATTGATGTTTTTAATTAAAATTATAGACTTGTTCTTATTTTGAAAATATTTTTATCAATACCTTTTTTAACTTTTACTGTAAAATTTTTACTACCTAGTCCCATATTAACTCCCATAATTATTATTAAATGCCTAAAAATATATATATATTTAAAGAAAATCTCAACCAGTCCATGATGATTAGAATCATTAATAAACAAAGGAAAAAAAACAAACGTACTCCATATTTACCATATGTTAGTTATTTGATACTATTTATTACTTACAGAATTTAATTGATTACCATATTATAGTATCCACTGCTGTATAGAAAAAGTCACTGCCCCGCTACGTCCTGCTAAAAGAGCGATGAATGTACAAAAGAACATCTGGTATAAACTTAAAATCGAAACAATTATCAGTTATAATATAGTATTCATAAAAAGTGCGCGTTTCCAATAAAATTTGTGTAAAAGATTTATAATGTTTTACTAAGCTATTTAATTTGATTATTTTTTAAAAGTACTCAGAAAATGTCTAATAACACAGTGGAAATTGACTTCGCGGGTCACGAGTTAGGCAGCGCTGTGTTCGAAGAAGTGGCGGTGACGTTGTGGCTGGCGGGAATCTTCTACTCCACGATATGCCTGATGCTGCAGAGCTTTCTCTTCATCTGCATACCACAATCGAGGAAATTCGACGAAGTCATAGTCAGCGAGATGACAATCGCCAGAATTATTAACACTATCCTAGAATTCTACATAATATATTATTCAGCGAATGAAAATTATATAGTGCGTGTCAGTGCTTATTTGATATACATGCATTCGGACTTGGTTATGTTGTGTTTCATGTTCATTTTTACTAAGCACCTCTACAATAAAATCGTTGTTGTATTTCCCATGGTCACTTACAATTTGTCAATCACATCTTTATTAACTTGGCTGACTCCTCTTCCCATATCGTTTTTAGGACCGATTTTATTAGAAATTAACAGTGAATATTATTCTATATTCTTAAATATCTACACTCATGTAAAGTTTTTTATCTGTATATTAAATGCGTTGGTCTTCGTCGAGATTATTCGTGTGGCGTTCAGAAGAAACACTTTTTTGAAGACTGCCATTACAACGTTTGTTCTTGTAACCGTGACTAGCCTGCAAGTGCTTGTTACGGATTTAGTTAATTACTACTATGAATATATACGCAGTCGCTGCCTCCTATTAGTGTTTTGTGTGATAAATTCCTTCCAAGTTCTCGTTTTGACTGGAATATTTATAATATTAGTTAAGAAGAAAAGTAATGATTCTGTGTTACGTAGAATATCAATTAAATTGAACTATCTTAAACCATCTTTTGTGTAAATTAGTTTATAGCATTAGGTTGAAAACGGTACGATAATTTGTAAAACAATAGAAAAAAAAAGAAAAAAGAATCCACGACTTGAAAATAAATTAAATTAGTCACTATGAAGTGCTGCATGTAATCGTAAAAGTAATTTTGGTATCTTTCTGCGCTAATATGAGACAAAATATTGTTCATCACCGCATGCAGCAACTCAAAAAAATTAAATTTTTGTATTTTTTTATTTGAGATTATATATAGCCTTTTCACAAATTCTAACTTGATACAAATAAGTAAGGTCAGACAATAATAATTTCTTCTTTTCTTTTTTTCACCTTTGCCTTGTATGCCGAATGCAACAGGATAGGCAGAGAGTGCCTAGTGTTAAGATACTCCGCTCCCAATTTCCGCCGAATTCTGGAGAAATTGCGAGTTAATTGGCGTGGGACTCAACGTCTCGCTTCGCCTTGATGAAAGAGCGAAGAAATGAAAATATTGAATATTTCATTTCCTCGAGTGAGAATTGAACCATCAACCTGACACGTATACAGTCATGACATGCTTGTGTCTCCGCGCCACCACTGGCCTCGACTTTCTTTTCTACCCTCGGAAAGCATAACTTTGAGGTAGTCGGGTAATAAATAAGAAATGTGAGTGTATTTCAAAAAAAATATTTAATTAACATTTGTTATACCATAAGTTATTAACGTACAGAATTTATATTAATCTTATAAATAATTGTTTTTGGACAACACAATTATAATTTAATTTAATTTTGTATGAATATTTTTAAGCTGAATTGTAATTAGAGTCCAACATCCTATCGTAGTGACTGCTGATGACAAGGAGAAAATAGGCACTAAATACTGAAACAAACAAATATATAAATAAATAAATATTGGATAGATAGATAGATAAAATTCTTTATTGCACACACAAACTATAAGTACATAAAAACAAAATAGAATCAATAATTGTAGAAGTATAAGTAGCATGCAAAGGCGACCTTATCACTATTAGTGATCTCTTACAGGTAACCTTGGGCGTAAACATTTACAATAAAATAATAATATAGGAACCGTGTAGTGCATAAAAAGTTTGTTAATAATAACAATATTTATGAGACCCAAAATAAATAAACAACATTATAGGTGTGATATAGTTTACATATAATACTTATATAATAAATACAGAAAAATATATATAGGTATATATATATACATACTAATATTACGTACATTACATTACATATATACAAATATATATAAATATACTTTTAATAAATAAAATAATCTAAATAAACAAAATAATCTAAATATTATTTTGTTTTGCCAAATAGTACTGCTTCAAGGATTTTTTGAAGACGTGAACTGATTTACAGTGACGGATAGAAGATGGTAAGTCATTCCACAAAAAGACGCTTTTCACAGTGAAGGAATCATTGAAACCTACTGTATTACACATAGGCACCTTTAACTTGTTATCGCTTTTGGAGCGGAGGTTGATATGAAGTGGGGTATCCGATCCAAGGAATGCGAAGCGCTCCTTAAGGTAGTGAGGAGTGTTAGGATGGAAAAGAATGGAATAGAGAGTGCAAAGTACATGGAAATATCGACGATGCCGAACCGTCAACCATTGTAGCTTATTGCGATATGAGGATATACGATCGAATTTTCTCAAATTAAAAATGTATCTGATACAGAGATTTTGTAGGCGCTCTAGTTTATCTAGGTGTACTTGTGATAAGTCAAGGCAACAGGAATCGGCATAGTCGATAATGGGAAGAAGGAGGGAAGTGGCTAATGAAATTTTCGTTTTAATTGGTAGAAAATTTTTCCATCTTCTTAGAGAACCCATTGTGGCAAATATCTTACGGCTAATATTTGAAACATGCGGTGTCCAAGATAAAGTGTTATCCATGATAATACCCAAATTTTTAACGGATTTTGTGTAAGATATAGGGGTACAATCATACATAACAGGTGGTAGATGCGTAATATTTAATTTTGCTACTTGTTTTTGTGTGCCAATAATTATAGTTTGAGATTTGGTGGGATTTATCATTCTTTATAGCGTTTTTGTTTTAATATACTTACTACCAAATAGTTTTCTTTTAACTTCACGCTGTGTCTCATACATAGTAGCGTAGGCAAGGAAATTTAAGATGCTCTTTTCCCGCGAACCTACATCAAATGGGAATCGAACCCACAATTGTCGCGTTTCCCCGCTAAAGAAATCACGACATCGGCGAACACTATAGTTAATGTAAGTATTTTTTTTAAATAAACATAAATTTTCACACTTTGTTTTTACTCCGTATTTTATAAATGTATTGATTGGTCACTACGTTCTCCGTTTGTTGCCAATTTAAATATATTTTACTGAACCAGTGAAAAATGTATATTTCAAAAGATTGCTATTTCCCAGCAAAACTACTATTCTAAAGCAAAACTTTTACACAATTAATGAATTACGCACCAACTGCACACAATATCTTAGATTTAAATTTGTTTCCTTTTTATATTTTACAATGTTTCCATTTTGGCAAAGTGGGAACGCTGGTCTGGATGTAGAACAACGGTTGCTGATTCCATCCCCACACGGCGGAATGATATTATATATATAGTTTATTTTAATTTCTTCATTTTAAGACAAAATGCTAAAATTGCAAAAAAGGTGTGAAGCTCTTTTTGTTTAAAGACAGTAGAATGCGAACAAGCATTGCATTACCATTGCGATAGCTGTATTAGCAATTGTAACTAAAAATGAATTCAAAATTTCAACTCAAACGTCAAAATTTATCAAATTTCACTTGCAAGATTTCAGTAATAAAATTAACTGACTGGCAACCAATAGGACAAATGACTAGAGAACTATAAGCTTACAAAAAAACTACTAATAAAATACTATTTAAATTTTTTTTTCTTTACAGTAGTTATTTCATAAGCATGGAATACACTTGAAAGAACTACTAGTAAAGAATAAGAAAGGTAATACTTACATATTTCGATAATTCTTCCAATAATAATGGCCGCGTTGGGGGTCGATGTCGATACTCCCACAATAAATAATATTATGTCAATTATTAAGAACACCAAGCCGTAGTTAAGGTACGCCTTCACGTAGCCAGGTTTTTCCTATAAATAAAATAAAAGTGAGGACTTTCAGGTTGCTCAAACTCTCAAACAGGGTTAAGCATAGCCACCTTAAATAGATCTTGACCTCGATGTGTGAGTCGAGGTATACCGTGACGGTACAGTTCATAAACTTTTCACTTTCTTATTAAAACGGCCACTACCAAACTCCACGAGTGCAGTCTCACTAACTATAGGCCATATCCTCAGCCTATCAACTTTAATAAAACTTGAAGCTATAGAAAGGCCAAAAAATGTGAGATCATAAGTCTATTAGAATTATAGGAATCCTATCATGCTCATAAGAATGAAACGATGCGTATTAGGGGAGCGTCTAACTGCAATAGCAATAGTTGTAGTTTCGATCTTAATTTATTTTTATTTCGTCATTTCAGCATTCTACATTCAATGTCTCGTAAATTGCGAGTAAAAATGGGAAACGAATTCGTGCCTATGCAGGAAATAGAAAAAAAACCGGATGCCATCCGTCCGTCTGTTTGTCTGTCTATCTGTCAAGTGTTAAGTTTATCTGAGGAACGCTTATAAATATCGAGTTGAAATTGAAATCATATACTCAGATCCACGGTCCTTTGATTTCCTGAAAAAATCATATTTCTACGTTTACTTAAAAAAAGATATGGTCGTTTATATCGCTTCGATGTACAAGACACGCGAAACACCATAAAAGGAATCAAAATGAACAGGATACTTCCGGTTGACCTGGACTAATGAAATTTGGCAGCTGGAACTGAATTCGAAATTGATATACCTATATATCCATGAATATTCTTATTACTTACCTTATGCAGTCCAATAAGTAAAGCAATGGTGAACGCCAAGAATATCAGCACAAATATCAGGAGTACAGCACTGACTGCTATGACAACGGCACCAGCGCCGCCGTCGTCGAAGTCCGAGCTCGTTATCATGATAACAGCGTTCAGCGTCAGGATTGCTATTATTATATTTGCGATCTGAAATAGTTATTTATTTATATACTCTATAGCTTGAGATGGTTGTAGGTTTGATTCCCATTCAAGGGAATTAATTATTTCCTCGCTTTGGTAACAAGATAATGCCCGACTTTAAGTAGATACATACATTCAACATCTCTCTAGTGTTCCAGTAGTGGTTTGAATATGGGAATAATAAAACGAGCAGCGTCACATTCTGTTTAGTTTATTCGACTGATCATGGCTAACGAAACTGTATATTTATATATATTTGGACATACTGTCAAATGGGCAACTTTTATATGATAAATTTATACAATCATTAAAGTATTCAAATTCAAAATATTACTTATTCAAATAAACTCTTATAAGCACTTTTGAATCGTCGAATTAACATGGAAACAAAAAAGAAGCTACCACCGGTTCGGAAGGCAGTTCTGCTGAGAAGAACCGGCAAGAAACTCAACAGTGGCTCTTTTACATAATGTATTTATCCATATACTATATAATTCAATGTGTAATTAATTATTAGCTATAATTGAATTGAGAATAACATTGTTTATAGGTCTTAAAATAAAAGTTACGCAAAAGGAAATTGAATAATTCTATACAGTGTTGCTAGTGATTTTTAACAGTACTTCTTATATGTTAAACTTATAAAATATATAAAGTTAATGAATCTACTCAATTTGCCAATTAGTGCCAATACTATTATGTATAATTAAATTGATAATAACATACTCTTTTAATGTACTAAAATAAGTATATGATAATAGATAGAAATATTCCATATAGTCTTGGTCGTGCTGTTTAACACTCGGCCATCCTGCAAAGCCGTGTCCCACGGCTGGTCTGGCACTCGCTGCTATCATCATCACCAATACGCCTTTTCTTCGTAAATCAAACTGTAACATAAAATTTTAAAGCAGTAATATTGTATTGGACAAATTATACTCGATACAACTTTCTCAACTGATTTTTTTAAATTATTACAAAACAATGTTAATTTCTGAATTGCTACGAGACTTTCTTTTTTTTTTGGCATCATTTATTGTTATCATAAATTGAAAAGTAAAAGAATTGATATGCACATAGAATTTTTTTTTTTAGCGTTACGCTATATCCCGGACATACCAGGGTAGGCAGAGAGCACATAGAATATAAAACCCTATAATAAATAAGTACGATCAACATTAAAGTTAGCATTTTTTTTCACCAATATTATATTATAACTGCAAGCATTATTTTGTTAATATTTTTTGGATATTTATGTTTAAATAGAGACAAAATTCAATTTATAACAGTTTTCTTTAACACATTAATCTTTAACCACATAGTATTATCTTTTTCCACTCAGTATTATCTATAATCACACAGATTAATATTTTACCACACAGGATTATCTACAATCACACAGATAAATGTTTAACCACACAGAACCTATTATCTTTTTCCACACAGGATTATCTATTATCACACAGATCTTTTTCCACACAGGATTATCTATTATCACACAGATCTTTTTTCCACACAGGATTATCTATTATCACACAGATTTTTTTCCACACAGGATTATCTATTATCACACAGATTTTTTTCCACACAGGATTATCTATGATCACACAGATCTTTTTCCACACAGGATTATTTATTATCACACAGATTTTTTTCCACACAGGATTATTTATTATCACACAGATTTTTTTCCACACAGGATTATTTATTATCACACAGATTTTTTTATATATTATATATATAAATGTCTTTAGCCACAGAGAGCTGTGTCACACAAAGTTATGTGAAATATGTTTTATAAGAAACTTAAATAATCTCCACAACTATTACTAAGCTCAGTGCACTCAACTCATATACATATTTTATATTCTTTCGGATTGCTCATAATATACTAGCTTAGTAAATACGAAAGCGTTTTACTTCCTAAGACTATTCAGAAGAACAATATAAAGCAATGATTCGTTGTCCACCAGTCGCCAGCCGCAGCAGACAAAATAGTAGTAGGTAAGCCGTGCAGTGAGTGAAAAGAGCGGTAGTGGAGCCCCTGGCTCGGTGAAGCCCAATACAACGTTTGCCTACAGTAGAATTATTTCCTCAATCAACAAAAAATGTTTTGACGTTTTAATTTATTAAAATACGTTCATTTATTTATTAATATTTATTGAGAAATTCTATTAATACAAAATTACAGAAAATTTTTGCTAAAACATTATTATGTCTTTCTCTCTCTATGCTCTATTTAAGCTCCTATTGAGTTGGTTATTAAAGTTTGTTCATTTTTATTATACCTTCATAGTGGTTTCTGTTAACAAGAATGATATAAAAGTGGTCCTTGGTTAAGAAAAGATTTGTAACAACTGATATAGAGTTTATTAATGTGTTTATTTACAATATCATTAACCTCGTGCGTATTTGAGAAGTGATTCCCACTGTTTTCAAATTACAATACCGTTTCGTTTCTATTAATTTTTCATTATTATAATATAATCATTAAATAAACTTAACCACTCTATTGTAAAAGTATCTATGTCTATTCAAAATTAAGTGCACACTAAAGTTGTACAATTAAACTATATCTAGTACTTATTCATGTTAATTCTGAAGAAATTTGTCGCAAAATATAAAATATTAATTTTGACTTATAACCAGTAACTTAACCTCAAACTTAAAGATAACATATTTAACTTGAATAACTCCAATCACCTGTCCGCAATTATAATAGAATTCTTTTGGCGAACTAAAAATTATTATTAACTCAAACGGTCTTACTTTATGGGCTTATATTCTGTGTATTTAAATATTTTTATATTACAACAATTCACACAGCACGTTTCGTATTCTAGCTTTCATAGAATTCTAGAACACTAGCTGATAGCTCACACAGTATTATATATATTAGCTTTCATAGAATAATATAGAATAATACATAATAATAATATTAATAATGAATAGGGAACAAAAATAAGCTATACGAAACAAATCATGACTATATAAAATAAGATATACTAATATGTATTAATTTTTCCAATTAATAGTGATTCTTCCTTTTTTCACAACTACTAAACTCATACGGAAGTGTCACGTCGTGTTATTGGTATTTAGTATATTTTCCAATCTGTAATCTTCATGTTTATGAAGCACTGAAGAATTTAACAATGCATCTTATTTACAAAATTTTGTATATATATTTATTTGTGATTTGTTATAATTGTATATTTTTATTAACAAACACACTCAAACTTATATATTATAATTTTTATTTACTCAAGCAACAGCCACCCCCGTACGTATTTATTGAATTCAGACATGAAACCTACATTGTGACGTAAACCCTTTTTTTTTCCCGACTGCTAAGGAAGGGTTATGTTTTTCGCGCGTATCTTGTATGTATGTAATATTCTTTATTACCTCGTATCTCCAGAACCGCTGAACGGATTTACATATTTGAGGTATCGTTAGATTCGTATTAGCAGCCCAAGTGTTCTTAGATAGGTGGCGTTAATAAAAAATAATTATGGCGGCTGTGGTACGCCATTGGACTTAGTGAAAAAAATTTTTTTCGTTTCGAATACTACAATATGGGTACCAAATTCAAGAGCTCAATTTCAGGACTTCAAAAAGGTATATCATGATTATCATTACCATAATAAATTCTAACAAAATAATTAAAAATAAAAAAATATTTGTAAAAACAAAAACCCCGACTGCATCAAACTAAAAAGAAAATAAACAAGCCCAATAGTTTATTAGGATTATCAGTCGGGACCTATAAGTAATTCTTCAATCAATAAAATCTTTAGGAACCCCGCATAATTTAAAGAGGTTCCGACTGTTAATCCTAATAAACTATTGGGCTTGTTTATTTTCTTTTTAGTTTGATGCAGTCGGGGTTTTTGTTTTTACAAATATTTTTTTTTGACACTACTACCTATCTACGATTTCATACAAGTGACACAGCAGTTTATCAATTACATAACCTACACAAGATATTACAAGATATGTTGTTACTAATTTACTTTCAACAATAGGTTCCTATAACTATATATACATACATAATACATATTAATATATATTTCTTAATGTATTCTATTTATGTTGCAGTCTTATTGAAATCTTTAAGCGTGCCGATTTGCTTTATGATTTAAATTTTAAAAGTTACATAATTATTAATTATAATAAATGACGATTCGATGTTGTTCAATTTGCGGATTATTTGTTCTAGTCTTTGTAAGCTATACGCTGCTACTATATATGACCAATCGTTTACTAGATGATCTGATCGATAGCGTAAACCGTTGATAGGCAAACCCACGTTCAGTTCATATTCGTTATTTCTCTTCCTTATTAGAGTAAGTCTTTACTGCAGACATTGTATAGCTAGACATGTATTCTTTTGAAGTTCTAGATTCTCATTAAACATGAAACTATACTGTAATAAAATGTACTATACTGTAACAAACAAAATACGTTCGTATATATTTTTTGAGATTTAAAAGTTTCCTCTTTATAACTGATAATAAACTAACTAATACTAAATAATCTTTAAGAATATTAAGTAACCTTTGAGAATATTAAATATTTATTTCTTTTTATTTGCTTGCCCGATAGACTAAATGTACTTACAACAATAGTCCGCTACAGTTTTCTCTAGTCAACAACAATATGTTGGCTATTTATTAGATTATTTTCCGTTTTGGCGGTTACTGGTTAAATAAACTAGGATTTTATGATATCACATTACGAATATTTGTTGCCTCATGATTTGAACTTAACTTAGATATATAATCGTGTTACACAAGACGTGTTACAATAGATTTATATTGTACTAATAACTTAAGACTGTTAGTGGAAATAACTATTTAATAAAACTTACATATTAATAAATATATACTTAAAATTAGAACTAAAATTAAATTAAAATAAAATATTTTATAACTATATTTCCATTTTTGTATGTTGATCTCTAAACTTTTATACAATTTAAGCATTATTAAACATCAGGTAACGTTTATAATTGTTATATATGTAGTTTACAGAAATTATGAAGTTATCTCTAATGTCGCATTTGTAAGCTTACAGAATTAATGGCAATAACAATTTATTTAACACTAGTATTTTATTGTAAAATTGCGTAATGTGTAATAGTATTTGTCTATATCGAGGAAGCTCAAAGCTAGCCTATAACTAAACGCTTCACTAAGATCAACCTTTTCGACATTCCATATAAAAATGAGCTTTAATAATAGTACCGGTTCATATCGGTGCGGTGACGCCGCTTGACAAACGAATATTACTCTTAATGTAGGTAATTGACAAAAGAAAATACGTATAAAATAAATTACGCATGAACTACAAGTCTGTAATGTATTAATCTTTACTTATAATAAAGTAAATTAGTAGCTGATCGCCGTCTGTACACGAATGATTTATGAAATCATCTATTATTGGAGGTTCATCTATGTAACAGCACTCAAAACAGTAATTTTGAAAATTTTTGTCCGTTTAACTGTAAGTAGGTATGTTTAAGTTCAATTTTCAATAACGTATTTACGCAAACTTCCTTCAATATCCGAAAGAAAACCATTGTAGAATAAATTTTATCCTATAATTGCATAGCTTATTTAAAAATACCCACAAATAAGATAACAAATATTAATTAGTAATGTCTCGGATATACAATTGTTATCACTAAAAAGAAAAACGCTGTGTACTACTCTTCAGTATAGTATCTACAGTATTAACATAGTCTACTATTATATTAATGTCTTTACTTCTTGGATTTCAACCTAGCTCGGAAACCGCTATAATTTAATGCGCTACCCTCGCGTACAAATAATAATCTCTATATATAATAAAAGGATAGAAAAGTCAATTCTGTACATGAAAGATATAAAAAAAAATAAAAATTAGGTCGGTTTATATGTCGATTATAGAACCTAAAAAACCACTCAACAGAATTCTTGTCTGTCTGTCTGTCTGTCTGTTTGTTTGTTCGTCAATCACGCAAAAACTACTGGACAGAAATTGATGAATTTTTGCATGATATTAGCCTAGGTTCCCAAGGTACATTTTTTTTGGGTTTCATTCCGAATTTCATTATAGTTTTATTTAAAAAAAATAAAAACTGAAAAATGTAAATTACTTAAAATACTGATAACTACTGTATGAAATTAATTTATTTTTAGTATGGTAATAGTTCAAAACCTAATGCAACCTATAGAAAAGTTTTTATTATAGAGTCCAAAGAAATTTTACCAGAAAAAATAACATAATTATATTTTTTTATAAAAAAAATCGACTTCTTCAATTTCAATCGGATTTCATACTCTGAACTTAACCAAACTTTCATCAAACTACCCTTTATGTGTACCCTTTCTAATAAAAAAAGAATCATTAAAATCGGTTGAGTTGATATTGAGATATTAGTCCATTTGTCGCGCACATACATAATGTAAATTTGAGATTTATATGATTTTTTCATAAATACCATTGTCGGAAATGAACTAAATTAAAATAGGACTACACGGAACGCACTAGCTTCCAAATAAAAAAAGAATCATCAAAATCGGTTGACACAGTCAAAAGTTCTGAGGTAACAAGGATAAAAAATACAGTCGAATTGATGACCTCCTCTTTTAAGAAGTCGGTTAATAGAAAATTTACATAATTAAATTACGATTATTGTATTTAACCACAATTTAAAAGAAGAAAGTAAATTGAGGCCGTTCGTGGCACAGGGGCACAAAGCATAAACTGGTTGTGGGTTCTATTCCCACTTCAGGAAAATTTTAACGGTTTTTCATTTTGATTGCCGCGCATCGGCTCTCTCGCTCTGCCCACTCAGTTTTCAGTTTGCGACAGGTTTAAACATGTTCCGCGTGAAATTGTTTTACGTGCGCAGTGCGTTTTACTTATAATCTCTAATTATAACGTCTAAAAGAACGAGAAATTAGTCATTTGAGCATAACAAGAAAAGAAAACACTGTGTTTGGAGTGAAAACTAAATATAATTAAAGACTTTGAAGTAAAAATGAAAATTTGTGAATTGGAAAAGAAGAAAAATTTAACTCGGCAGGCAACATTGTTAGAATATATGAAGCCTTCCAGCTCAAAATAATTCCGGTTTAGGTTACGTTAATGTAATTTTTTTTTATTATCCTACACTTTATTAAATATTTTTCTTCTAAATTATGTTTTTTTTTAAACTCTGGTCCTGATTAAAGAAACTTTATATGCAAAGTTGAACACCGACTTACGCGAATTCGGCTTACACGGCGATCGCTCGGTTCCACCTACCGCGTAAGTCCGGGGTATTACTGTATATGTATTTGGAAAGTAAATTCTGATTGTGAGTTCATAGTTTATAAAACTTTATATTGTGTTTAGATGACGCGCTGATGTCAATACATTTTAATCATTGGCGTTATATATAGGTATATAAAGTTGCATTCATTTACAGTAGATATATTTCTCAAGAGAACTTTCTAAAGACTTTATATATAAAAAATACATTAAATAATCATGTTAAGGAAGTATCAAATATATTAATGTCATCTGTTAAAATAACGTGAAGCTGACTAAACTTAATGCTATATTCAAAACAAATGAATTGTATGTAAATTTATTAATACGTTTCAAGTATAAAAAAAAAATGCAATATAATTGTGTTTCTTCTCCTTTTTTTTTTTATATTTTATATTTTATATTTTTATTATTTATATCAATATATCAGGGACGTAAATGCGGGAACAGAGCCATGCCATCTTAGTACAAAGTAACCTCTAAAAAATGTATTTACGTGTTATAGTTAAAGAATAAAAAGAATGTGTGATTCCTCTATACAATATATTATTCTACATTGTATCATAAAAACAGGTTTAAACAGTGCATATGAAGGTATCCTCCTGTAGTATAACTATTTTCAATTACTATTAACACTACAATGTCAAAAATAATTTATTAACTATAAGAATATTGGTAGTTTTTCAAAAGGCATAAGAATTAAAAATTGCTTAAAATATGCTTCCTTCGCAAGTATTGTAATAACTATTGGTATTAATTAAGCAAAAAAATATTATAAATATTAAACATGCTCAATTATACAAAGTTTTTTTGTCAGCACCACTTTAAATAAAACCACAGTTTTAACTACTCTATAAAAAACCCAATAATAAAAAAGTTATATTTTCAAACAAAATAAATAATAAAATTATCGTTGTAAAATAAAATATAATTTGTCGAGAACGACGCACGCACACATAAACCTATCAAAGGGAAACCGCCGCATACGCCTCATTCCGAAATCGAGTCGTAGATATTGGCGGCAAAGTTCAAAGTTCTAAAGATTTTAGTAGTATTTTTGTAGTAGTGTGTGTTTACGTTATTGGTATCTAAGCGTAACCGCGTCACACGAAATATAGATATGAATAATCATCGTGAAATGAACAAAAAAATATAATGTATATTGCTTAATTTCTTTAAAATATTTTACCCTATATGCTGTTTCCGTAAAAAGAGCGCTGACGCTTCTCATCTCTTCTTTGTTAAAGGCCGTCACGGCACAGGGGCACAAAGTTGTGGCTGTAACGCGACTGGTGTGGGTCCGATCCCCACTTGGAGGATTGAATTATAATTTAATAATATTTTCATTTCGTTTAATAATATTTTCAGTTCGCACATTACACGCAATATCTTAACACTAAGTAGCCCTGCTAAAGGCGGGATAAAGCGTGTATCTGGTTTTAACTTTGTGTGAGCCGATTAAAATAAAGTCCAGTCCAGTTGAGGCCAGTCGTGGCGCAGCGGCACGAAGTGTGACTGTGAAACTGACTGTTTGTGGGTTCGATCCCTACTCGAGGAGATGAAATATTTACTTAAATTTATATTCAACACACGATGCCTCAACTCAACACGCAATGCCTCCAGAATTCGGCAGAAAGTGGGGAAAAGAGTGTCTTAACACTAGGTTCCTTTTGCCTAACCTGCTGTGTGCGGGATACAGCGTGAAGCTGATTAAAATAAAACTAATACTCAATATTTAAGGGCAGTTTGCCAAAATACAAACAAAAAAAGTATTTAAATCGGTTAAGCAGTTTCTGAGATTATCGTGAAGAAACGCACAGACAAACAGACCAACTGACCAAGTTTTATTACATTGTTAATTGTAATATCTTCTATGTACAGACACTGATGAGTTAGGATTTTATTGTAAGTATCGATAAGTTATGTTTTTATTTCAAACATTCAATTGAAGATTCTGCGACCTAAAGTTTTAATAACTTTCTCTTAAAAAATCTTCATTGCGCTGCATACATACATAATAGGTATATCAAAACACGAACATATTTCAGTGTGTTAGGTAAATAATTCTGTGGTATAAGCGGGCGAAGCCGCGAGCGGGTCGCTAGTATTCTTAATAAAAACGCCTAGAATTGATATACCTATTTCTTTTGCAAATATACTTCTTTGCTATCATAATTACAATATATACTTAATACAAGACAATCATAATATCATAATTTATCATTACTCTATACTCCTCTTCGCGTCTTTGTTAAAAACGTGCGATTATTTGGGTGATTATTTGAATATGTGCATATCACGCGGCCCTCCCCTAATAACTACTAAGTAAGATAAAATGTTATGTTTTTTTTAATTTATTTATAAAATTGTTACAACACTACATACCGATGTACATAATATATTCCTATTGTTAAAAATAGCTAAGTTATGTTTGTAAACGTTTCTCAAATCTCATTACCATTCGTGTCCCAATTCCCAAATTTTAGCGGTTTATGTTCGAAAAGTTATAAATATACTTTAAAGATTGTATTTTAAAGCAGTAATTTATGTAATACATTATGTTTTATCAATTGACAAAACCATACACATTAAAGAACACTTTTAGATAATTTGTATTAACTTCAAAAATTGTCCCAGCGCGTCCCACTCACTACCATTTGTTCACACAGTCGCATGGTTATTTTGCTGCGAAATGTTGTGTTGTGAATTACTATTGAAAGAGTAAGTTCTATGTGAACGTGTACAGCAGCGCGTCTTTACTCGTGCGGGTGACACATCTAAGAGTGTATTGGTGCCAAGTCTAGCCTACCTTAACCGTCCAATAATCGTGTTTGTCAAATAAAAATCTCCTTACCGTTTAAGATTGCCGCGGTAAGCCTATTTTTTTTATTAATAATTTTTATAAGATGTGATACGCGTCATAGGATTCTCTTTTCATTGATGACATTCCAAAATTAATATTTTTTATAAAGAACGTTTAATGTAAAAAAGTATACCAAAAACTAATTACCATTTGTATAATTACCATTTTTCCGTTCGTATTTGGACAAACGGTAATGAATTGTTGAAAATGGTAATGAGATCCAGTATAAACTGATCTCTTGTTATATTGTAAGGCTTTACTCCTCTAGGCCAGCTAAAAGTTGAATTATTACTATTATCAATTTTTTAAAGATCTCAAGGTTTTGTCTGAAAGTAATAATTTTCATTACAAAAAAATAACAAAAGAAATATCGAATATGAGAAACTAAAACAAGATATTAAATTCTTTTTTGAACATGATACCATTTCTAGAGCGACATCAGATAAAAAAGAATTTATTACAAAGAAAGAGAATCGAAATAATAATTCGCTAGATTCGCTAGATTCGCCACAGCTGTAATACATCAATCTAAGCCGACTAACAGGACTATTCGAATCTTAAGTAATATTTCAATTAAGCCAAAACGTAAAAGAGTCGAACCTGCCGTTAAAATTCTGTCTTTTTTTTTCATGGAAAAGACCAGGCAAACGAGCGTGCGGGTCATCTAATGGTAAGTGATCACCGCCGCCCACAACACCGTGCAATACCAGAGGAGCGACAGGTGCGTTGCCTGCCTGTAAGGTGGGTTGGGCGCCGGAGCCCGGCATTACCTGATGCGATACGCAGTGGCATAAAGCCACTACTCAGCGCTGGGGGTGGTAATGATCCGGTCGAGTCTGCCCATGCGTGTTGCCATTGCTGACGACGTGACTCTACCACACGTACTTTAGTCACCTCTTACGACACCACCAGTACCAGGATGATCCTATTCTAGGCCGGGACCACACGGCAATCTCTGATATAAAGCCTGATAATGAATGCCTAATAATATTTGGACCCCATTATCATGCGGTCGCAGCACATCAAAAATTTCATCAAATCTTACCATTTGACTTGTTAAATATGTTCTTTTTGAATATTTGGCAAACAGATAGATTTTTTGATAATTAATTATATAAAAGACTAATAAATATGCGATTCCAGTATATTATTAATTTTGTTTCTAATCACCAATAACGAAGCATAATTACCATTTTTTAATGCTAATTACCATATGCTATATATCTCATTACCGTTTGACGAAAATTTTCAGCTTCAGATTTAAACCTATAGAGTAGTCCAACAAGTGTGCGTTTGGTTTCCTTCAATAGTCGCCTCTATAAACATCATATTAAACCTATAAATGTTGTAATTGGACACAATATGTAATTAATTTTACGAACCCCGAATATGTCTATCTTCAAATATTCACCCATTTGTAATATCTTTTGTATACTATGTATTCTTCAACGGTTATTACTTAAACGAATTGAAAGGAACACTAAGCATTTACACCACTCTTGTGTACATCACCTTACGCACAATGGTTTTATATGAAAATGTTACTAACCTTTCATAGTTTTGATCGCGTTGAACCTGCAACCAGCGTTGTAGATATGCGTAGTCGTCCCATCGTCATGGCTCAATCTTCTGTTATTGGGTGGAGTTCTTCGTCTCGAGATTGGTTTGATCAGAAAGATTCGTCTTCCAAAGTATACGTGGGTACGCATCAGCAATGATATTGTAGGTAGATAAGAAAAAAAAATGACTTCAAAATTTGTGGGCCGTGGTTATTATATATTTCCATATCATCCCACTTCTGAAGTGTTCCAGTAGTGGTTTGAATATGGGAATAATAAAATGAGTCAAATGAGCAACTTTTATATGATAAATTTATACAATCATTAAAGTATTCAAATTCAAAATATTACTTATTCAAATAAACTCTTATAAGCACTTTTGAATCGTCGAATTAACATGGAAACAAAAAAGAAGCTACCAGCGGTTCGGAAGGCAGTTCTGCTGAGAAGAACCGGCAAGAAACTCAACAGTGGCTCTTTTACATAATGTATTTATCCATATACTATATAATTCAATGTGTAATTAATTATTAGCTATAATTGAATTGAGAATAACATTGTTTATAGGTCTTAAAATAAAAGTTACGCAAAAGGAAATTGAATAATTCTATACAGTGTTGCTAGTGATTTTTAACAGTACTTATTATATGTTAAACTTATAAAATATATAAAGTTAATGAATCTACTCAATTTGCCAATTAGTGCCAATACTATTATGTATAATTAAATTGATAATAACATACTCTTTTAATGTACTAAAATAAGTATATGATAATAGATAGAAATATTCCATATGATCTTGGTCGTGCTGTTTAACAGTATGTATATAAGGACACAAGGTTCTCTTATCAAATATACTATATTATATAACCCTTATAGTAGGTAGGTATCAAAGCCCGCCAACTCCCACTGATATGATAAAGCCGCACATAAACAAACGTTTATTGCAAAATGTTATATTATGTCGAAGCAGAACGCACAATAACAACAATTTCCGCGTATTAAATCCATTTATTTTAAATCAGCTTCACGCTGTATCCCGCACACAGCAGGATAGGCAGTGGGAACCTAGTGTTGAGATACTCCGTCCCGCACTTTTCGCTGAATTTTGGAGATATTGCGTGTTGAGTGGCGGAACTCAACGCCGCCCTTTGCCTCGACGCCAGAGCGAAGAAATAAAAAATAAATTTTGGATTAATATTTCATTTCCTAGAATGGGAATCGAACCCAGAACCAGTCGTGTTTATAGTCACACTTTGTGTCCCTGCGCCACGACTGGCCTCTGGATACTGGATACAGTGTGAAGCTGATTTTTTTTTTTTTTTTAATCCATTTACTGATAGACATAGTTAGGTTGTCTAGTTCTGTTCACGCAATAAACGCTGGTCTTAGTGAAATTACTAAAGACAGCTTAATGTCGAATCACTCCGCTCTCCAAATTCGTATACATAACAAAGCTAATAGAGGGCCAGACGAAAATACTGACACCAAAAAAACATTAGTCAATATAAACATATTGTGTTCATTCTATAAACTTTCGCGTATAGCGATATAGATGTGTATTAAATAAATATTTTGACATCGTTTGATGTCATGTCTATCTTTTTTTTTTCACCTTCACGTTGTATCCCGCATGTGGCAGGGTAGAGGGAGCCTAGTGGTAAGAGACTGGGCTTTCCGCCGAATTCTGGAGAACTCAACGACGCGCTGTGCCTCGACACCAGAGCAAAGAAATGAAAATATTAAATATTTATTTTCCTCGAAGAGGAATTGCTTGTGCCTCTGCGCCACGTCTGAAGATGAGAAGAAATGTGAAAAAATATATTATATAGGGTCTAAAAAAAGTCGAAACGCTTCTTTCTACCAAGTGTTACAAATGCATATTGCAGTAGGATGTGTAAATAGTACTTGGAGCTATGAAATATGAGAATCTAAATATGAACAGTTTACTAGTAGGTAATCTTTAAAGAGTCCACTATTCAGGTTATGGCTTCATCATCAGACCAGCTTGATGATACCATATTCTTGTATAGCTACTTAAATATCGTCCTAATAAGAGAAGAAAATCTACAAAATACTTTTATATTAGATACATTTAATTACAAAATATTACAGTTAAAAACTAACACAAATCTTTTATGATAAACCATATATTTTATTAAAATTCAAGACACATTTCATACAGAACCCTTTAGCTTAATAAAAATAAAATATATGCTTCCAAGAATTGAACGTGTAACCTCAAAAAAATCTTAATCAGAATAACATAATCTGTTTATCACAATAAAAGTTAAATACGCACCAAACATATATATGCCCACACTAGCAAGCCAAGTCTTAGTGGAAAACAGCAACAGCATCTTGTGATCTCACACTCCATTTTGATCACTTTTTCAATCACTGACTGAGAAATAATACGTAGTAAAGGCAAATATTAAAATTGTTATTTAAAATTATGTAGAGAGTTTAGTAGCGGTACGTCTCTGACCGCGGTCAAGGCGTCTGATCGAATGTATGGCAAAATTTGCATTTATTTATATTTGTTATCGTTTCGTTGCGTTGTTTGTAAATACACTATCTACGGATGTTAGGATCGGCCCAATGGAATCTAGGAAGTGGCGTTTTGTTTATGGGAATCACCACAAATTTTCCATTTTTCGACAAAAACATCGTATATAAAAATGGAATAATTCGAAATTTAAATGCAAGCCAAAGTATTGTACTTGCTTTTGTTGTAAATTTATTTAGCATAGAATTAATATTTTTATGAAATTTCGTTACCCAATTTGCATAAGTGATAATCAAACCCGAGCTCTCGCGTTTCATTCAGCTTCATGATGTATCCCGCTCACAGCAGGAAAAACTTTCACTTAATAATCATTATTAGGTGAATATTTAACACTTATTCAAAGCCGATTAAAAGCCAACACTACATAGATATGCTGTTTCCGGCTTCACTTAATGTAAGCATATCTAATAACTTAATATGAAGACCTCGTCCTCCACACCTCCTCGTCTTGTTTGAGTGGCCAAGCTCAAGATTGTCATCGTGTCACGTCACAATGACGTTGACGTGAACTCATTTTAATTGACTAATTATGATAAAAGTCAGGAATACAGGAATTGATACGTACAGACGAGTATGTCATTATAATATTGAATTTATTGAAATTTGATTCAGTTGTAATAATAATAATAATAATAATAATAATAATAACTTTATTTATCACCATTTACAGATTCTTAAATACACAGTATCTTAGGATAGGTTAGCTACACAGTTAGTGCAATTTTAGTGGATGCCACTGTTGCCGTACTAGGAGACCTGTATTACAGCATACAGTACCAGCCCCTCAGAAAAGGTTACATTTATAAACAAGTAATAGCTAGGTAAACAATAAAATATTGTAAACTGCATACAACAGAAAGTTTTTTTTTTTTTTTTTTGGTTTATACATTTATAGTAAGTTATTATAATTCAAAGTTGTTAGTAGTAATTACAGTGAAAGGTAGTAAAACGTATGTGAAAATAAATGTAACTTTTATGTAATTGTGTTTGTGCGTGTGTGTGTGAATGTGTGTGTGTGTGTGTGTGTGTGTGTATGTGTGTATGCGTGTATGTATGTGTATGTGTGTGTGTGTGTATGTGTGTATATGTGTATGCGTGTATGTATGTGTAAGTGTGTGTATATGTGCGCGCGCATGTGAGGATATATGTAAAATGTAAATACTCAGTTATTATAAGCACAAAAATCTCTCAGTTTCATCATATGATAAGGTTACTAAAAATTCAAACATTTTGGTCTTGCATTTTTTATAATTGGCAGAATAAATGTCATAATCTTTGTTTACTATGTTATAAATTTTTGGTCCTAAATAAGAGTAGAATTTATGTATGAACATAGTTTTAAAAGTTTTAGAGCTTACGCATACAGCATGCTTTCTGCGTTTATGAAGCGTTGTAGTTTTATATTTTACTTCCGTATGCTGCTTTAACAAAATACTAAGTATAAATATCTGACGTACAGTTAGTACTTGACAATATTGATATAGTTCAAAAGTTGGAGACAACAATGGCTTGAAGGTGCAAGTTTTGAGAACTGCACGTTGAGCAACTTCAAGAGATTTTAAAATTGTCTTCGAGGCACCACCCCACGAAAGAATGCAATAAGAGATCAGAGGTTGACAAAGTGCTAAGTATAATCGTTTTAAAATAATCGGTTCAATAAAGTTCCTGAGTTTTCTGAATACATGTATTAATTTACGTATTTTTTTAGACACACCAAGTATATGCGGTTGAAAAGTAAGGTGGCTATCTATAATTACACCTAAATATTTAATCCAATTTACTTGTTCAATTGATTGGCAAGAACAGTTTATTGTTTGACGGCAGGAATGAGATACTAATTTATAACTCTCACTTGGTCTGCTAACTTCACGAATCGAGTAAGCAATATATTTAGTTTTTTCCGTGTTTAGGGTTAATAAATTATTCTGTAGCCAATCATTGACAATATCAAAGCCATTTTGAGCAGCAGCAAAGACTTCAGACCAGGTATCAGCAGTAAAAATGAGGGCAGTATCATCTGCATATGATATTATTTTACCTTGTGGTAAAACTAGAGAAGACAAATTATTTATATAGATTAAGAATAATGTAGGTCCTAAGATACTACCTTGAGGTACCCCATAATCAATAGGCAGACTATTACTAACACAATCTCCGATGCGAATGCATTGAGACCGCTCAGAGAGATAACTCTCAAAGAGTTTCAGTTGAGTCCCTCTTATGCCTAGTTTTTCAAGTTTATGTATCAGGATTGGTATCGAAATAGTATCAAAGGCTTTAGCCAAGTCTAAAAATATTGAAATAACTTTTTTACCTTTATCTAAGTTAAAACTTATATGTTCAGTCAAAGTAAATACGGCATCATTTGTCGATTTGCCCTGACGAAAACCAAATTGATTATTTAATGTTGTAATTTTAGAAGAAGATAATTTAAGTAAATTACTTGCGTCATTTTTGTCTTTATTAGGTTTATTTATTTTGTTTTTAATTACACTCCATAATTTTTTATTATCATGGTTAACATTATTTATGAGATTTGTGTCGTAAGTAATCTTTATCTTTTTTAATAGCTTATTGCAAAAATACCTATAGCGCTTGTATGTTACTTCAAGAATTAAATTGTTTGGAAAAAGTTTGAATTTTTTATGCAATTTGTCCTTATTTCTTATGCACCGTAACAGACCTGGTGTTATCCATGGTTTTATAATTTTTTTTCGGGATGACAATGTTATAGTCGAAGTATTATCAGTTATAATCGTTGCAATAGAATTAGTTAAATATTCCATACAAAAATTTGGATCACTAGAAGCAAACACTGGTTTAAGGTCAATTTTTAACAATTCATTATTTATTTTTGGCATATTATGTTTTTTGTATTTAGTAATTGCTTATAGTCGATCCAATTTCATATTAATATATATCAAAACCGGATTATGATCAGTTATACGTGTTTGTGGAACAATAGTCGTAGATGAATAACTTGTCTTTATAAAAATATGATCCAAACATGTACCACTGTCTTCTCGAGTAATTAGTGTATGAGCTGGAAATAGTCCGTAAAAAGCTGTTAGTGTTAAGTATTTATTATTAATTTGATCTGTATCCTTAATATCTATATTAATGTCTCCAATTAGAATAACAGTTTGGCAGAAATCTAATTTTTGAAGGACTAAGTCAAGTGATCTGAGAAACGTATTTATATTTTGATATGACGGAGATCTATAAATGGATATAATAGCAATAACATTGTCTTTAATCACAACCAAACAGTTTCCTTCTTGAAATGATGGTTCTTCTACTGTAAATGATAAGTTCGCTTTAATATAAAGTACGACGCCATCATTCTGTTTAGCATGACATTTTGTTTTAAAAGTTGAATACCCATCTAAATTTGGTATAAATGAAGAATCAGTAATCCAACATTCTGTTAGTACAATAATATCTAGATCAACATTAAGTCTCTCCATTAGAATTTCAAATTCGGATATATTACGATTAATACTACGTATATTTTGAGTTATTATTTTTAAGCTGTTGTTAGTTTTAGGAACCAATTTACAACAGTTCTCGATATCGCAACTTAGTTCATTAGAGACAGGTACATTATCAATGTCCTCCGCAATTTCAATTATATTATCGAATGTAAGCAGATTTAAAACACGAGTTCCATAGCAATATCACAGAAACAAATAGAAAATAATTCTTATAATTATAACGACTTTTGTACCATAACAAACGCTGTATGTGTGTTGTGTGTGTGTTAAGATTATACATGATATGTAATACAACTAATATATAAGTTGCAAAAGAAAACAAGCAAATAAATTTATATAAAGAAAACTTAACCAATATATAAAGCAAGCTAAATATGAAAATTATAACTAGTCATATAGTGTCACTTAGTTTACGTAAATCGCCTTCCTTACGTTTACGTAATTCGTAGTGACACGGATTTGTGAGGATTTTTCATTTTTCCGCAAGTACACTACACCATGAGAGATCCAGCAATAATCAAAGCTCTCGCCTGGTAGAATAGTTTTTGAGTTTTAGATGTTAATATTTCTGTAACATAAACGGGACATATTGGGTGTTTAAACTTTAGATGAGACGTATTAAGTTTTTCTCCTTTTTTCTTATTTCTATTAAAGTTTTTTAGTTGTTTTAAAATTTTATCTCTTAGTATAACCGAATTAAATTCGACTATAATAGGTTTGGAGTCGTTCTTCGTGGTTATTCTATATATATCCTTTATATTACTTGTATCAATATCCAGGTTCACAGCTTTCCCCAAATTAGATACGACTTTACAAAGGTCATCTTTAGTCTCATTTTCCATTTTAGGGATATTTTTCATTTCAAGCCCAGTAGTCTTACATTTACGGTCCATATATTCAATTCTATCCTCAAGTTGCGCTATTAATTTCTTATCCTCCTTTCTTCCCTGTTCTAAAGCCTTGATTTGAGCCAAAAAATCATCATATTTATATGACATCATTTCTACACTCATTTTTAACTCCGTGTTTTGTTCTTTTAAATTTTCTATAACAGATTTTAGTTGTAGAAAGTTTTTCTCTTGCTCCTTCGAAAACGCTACAAACATATCCTTCAGAACTGAGGTAATATTAAGGTCACCGTCTCTCTTGCGTTTTTTCCGCTCCGTCACGTTGAGGGCGGCCGCAAGGGAAGGAATGTCGGGCTCCGACGAGTGTTGACGCAATGATGGCAAATTATCGGTTTTATATTCATCTTCGATATCAACTAAAGGGACTGAGGGTGAGGCGGGAGGCGTGCGGTTTAACGGCATCTTGCACTACGATATAAAGTACCAGGCGGCAATAAGATGCAAGGAGCTCAAAAACAACAGTAGTATGCAACGAAAGTTGCCGTAGGGGTCAAGTAACTGGACGGCCGATCGACGACTTCATATGTTTTCGTTTTCCGTCCACTATAAGTAGACCTCTCTAATGCAATTGATTAATTAGTGTGAGTCTCATTTGAATATAAGGTGCATGTAATCATGTCGCCTCGTTCTAACAAGTGCAGCTTCAAATATGCGCTTCGTTTATAATATTATTTAATAGTGTGCGTTTTTTTAGCGTATTTGCACTTACATAGACAAAGACCATACCACCAGCACAAGCCACTGTCACTGTATTGCACTAAAACAAATAGTTCCTCGCGATTTTTGCTTTCCTATTATTTTTAATATATTTTTAATTGAAAATGATTATTTATTTTAAATAATTTACTAACAAAACACACGTCCATCACACTTAAATATCCGAGGGGAAGGAATATAAGTTGTTATTTAATAACATTGTTCATATACACCACATTATAAGCTAACAGATATTTAAAAATATTACTTATTTGGAAAACGTATAAAAATATGAACGTAGCAGGACTCGAACCCGCGCCTGCTGGATACCGGCCTATAATTATTAACAAAGGACCTGATCGGATTCCAGAAGGCGCGGGTTACGGGTATACATTTTCTAAACAAGTATTCTTCTTTCCTAAGTGTAGATTAACACTTTTAAAAAAAGTTAAAAATATTGTTTGAATTTAACCTAGACGTTCTTAGAGGTCAGTCAGTTAGCAGTTAAAAATTATTGTTTTTAGTTATTATATTGACAAATGCCCTCAATAACAGATTTTTTCAAATTTCTTCCAAATACAGACAATGATCTTTTATAAATTTGTCATACGTATAGGTAATATTTAGATATAAAGCTAGTATTGGCAGCTCACCAAAAACAAGCGTGCTCTATAATAGAAATAGAAACGAATTTATTTACAATGTCAAGGTTACCTACATTGTCACAAAATTTACTTCTTTTTAGTGACTCCGCATTTTCTTAGCCACTTAAATAAATAAAAAAAACAGCAAATAAGTATTATCAAAGATTTAGAAAAAAAAGAGTAGTTGATAAAATGTAGTTGATCCATTATTGACGAACATTTGTGTAAATGAAACAAAATTACAATATTTCAATAAATATACTACAAATATATATTTATTGAAAATTATCCTCCCATTACAATATTTATTTATAAGTTAGTTTCATTCATACAGTATTCATTATGATAGGATTAAATGTGAAGCAGGAAGTGCGCTTCCTGAAAAACAATGAATCAGCTTCTGTGTATGTACTCATATGAAACATACAATTTTTCAGCTTCGCATTTTATTCTCCTTATATGGTAGGTAGGGAGAACCTAGTGTCAAGTCACTCTACCGCACTGTACAATCCTTATTCCTACGCAGAGCATCCTTAGATAAGCAAAGGCTCAGTCTTATAATTCGCTTGGTAAGTTGGTTATAAATAATCTTGGAAAGTTATAACCACCGTTATTAATTATATAGTGCTTATTGTGTGTTTTGTTAATAATTTAGTTTAGTAATATTATCGAATGAGGCCGCATAACATTCAAAAGTGCGTCTACCAAAACACTAGCTAGCAATCGAACCTACAACCATAACGTGTGTAGTCAGACCTTGTCCTACCTGCTACATGATGATAGTATAGATTAAATAATATTAGCAATACAAATAAACACAAACAACTTATTTTTTAATGTGAGTGGACAAAGTGAGTGGCTACGCTTGGAGATAAAATTATAAATAAAAATATGAACTAAGAAAAAAAGAGATTTGCAGTGTGTTCAATGTATTAATTCTTGTATTAATTTCTTTGAGGCACCTCCACCTGAGCCATCACTGTCAATACCGCTGTCAAATAACGCGATAAGTTGTGGCTACACCTACGTCAATAATAAGCTATAATTAACAGTACTTCCAGCTAGTTTGGCTCCAGTAGTATAGTAAAAACCTATTTTGTCACAGCAAAGGTGATTTGACAAAATCACTACATTATTGTAGGCTTCTAAATTAAAAAAAGTTTTTAGAGTTGGTTATATTGATTCCTTCGATGTATATGTATGTTCGTTAATACATATACACATATAACTCGAAGGAATTAAAGAATAATTGCTTTAAAAAAACATTTCAAAGACAAAATAAATAACAGCAAAAAAATAATTATCATCTATTTATTTAAATTTATGTAATACTCATTATTTAATGTTAGACCTTAAATCTACTTTACAATATATATTTTTTAATAATTTCTATATATAGCAGTGTAAATAGAAAAAAATAACTGTCTCGAGTAAGATTCGAATTTAGAACCATCGTTTAAAGACAAATGTTAGGCTAGTGTAGAACAAAATGACTAAATATTTAGACTCTCTGCTCCCCTTAACACAGTTCCGTTCCACATTTTCCGCCGAATTCTCAAGACAGTGCATTTTGAGTGGCACAACTTAACGCCTCGCTTTCCGGTTACCGGTTAATCAACCAAAAACTGTCGCGTTTACAGCCGCAAGCTTGTGCTCGTCGGCTAAGATGGCCTTATACATATTATTAAAACACTAATTGACTAGCAGGCAGAATTTACGACAAAATAGTTTCAATATAATGTTTGGATTTATAATTAATCTATTTCGTTTTATGTTATAATAGGGTTAAAGACGCAATTAATAAAAACATAGCAAATAAATAAAATAAATGCTTAAAGAGACGAATTGGCCAAGTATATTGTCAATACCGGAAATCAACGCCGAGATTTAGTTGAGTCAAATCTAATTCTATAAATTAACACTAAATAAATAATGAATGTTGACTAACATTCATTACAGCATTCTTTGTCTGGATTGTACATGTGAAGGACGCAGGTCTGGTCTTCCATATCTTCTAAGGGTGCGGAACATTCTTTTTCATCTTCGAGTGCAGAAATTGTGCTTCGTACGCTGACCACCAGGTAGAACTGGAGAACTGTAAACACAAAATTTGGAATATATTTATTTCGGTAATTTTTTCCAAAACATAAGCAGTAACTACAAAATATTCATGAAATAATATTTTTTTTGGCTTCATGATGTATCCCGAATATAGTAGGAAAGACGGAGAATATAGGTATTAAGACACTCCAATCCCCAATTTTTTTTTATGGCAAACGAGCTTTAGGGTCACCTGATGGTAATTGATTACCGCCCCCACGACCCCGTGCAACACCAGAGGAGCTACAGGTGCGTTGCCGGTTTTTAGGGCGGATTGGGCGCCGGATCCCGGCAATACCTGATGCGAAACGCAGTGGCATAAAGCCACTTCACGCCGGTTTTAAATGCCGGGGGTGGTAATGATCCGATCGAGTCTGCCCATGCGTGTCGCCATTGCTGGCGACGTGACTCTACCACACGTACTTTAGTCGCCTCTTACGACACCACTAGTGCCAGGATGATCATATTCTAGGCCGGAATCACATGGCAATCGTGACATTACGTGTTGAGTGGCGAAACTCGGCGCTGGGCTTCGTCTCTTGTTACTAGAGCGGGGAAATTAAAACTAAGCGAGTAGGAATTGAATCTACAATCGCGTTGCGTTTACAGTCCGGCACTGTGGCACTGCGCCACGACTTGTTCAAAAATTTTCTTCATTCTACAGAAACATTAGCGGTTTAAAGAAATTATCATTTATTTAAAATGAACATTTTAACATGACAGAGAAGTTTAGTGGAGTGGTAAAATCTTTTTATTCTCCACATTCCACCTAACTTCCTGAGATTGCAAGAAGAACGGCGGAACACAACACTGCGTTTTGTTTACCTACCCTCCATTTTTGTATGTATTTCTATGTTCATTTAATTTCGTATCTTTAATATTTATGTAATACTTACGTAGGCCTACAGCAGCTATGACCACGTTCACAAGAACCATCCACCAGATGTCGAACTTGTGCCTTGGGTATAGTTTATATGCTTTCAGTGGTATATACAGTGCCTGAACTGTTCCCCATATTATCATTACTATTACACAAAATCCGTAAAAAATCTCTAAAAGAGTACAGCTTCTCTGGAAAAGAAATAAAATAATTAGTTTATTTTAAATTTTACCATATTTTGTTGAAACTCACGTTATATCCTGTTATATTTTTTCTTCTATATGGAAACCGAACACTTAACCATCGCGTTTACAGCCAGACGCTGCGCCACCATATATTCTCATATTATATATTCTTTTTACTTAATAATGGGATCAATCTTTATCTTGAATCTACATTTAAAATGAGGTAGAGTGGGTAACGGTGGTCTACACATTTGGAATTTTACGTTTTTGAATTTTCGAATAAACATAATGTCTACTACTGGCTTGGAAGTTCTGCTGAAAAGCTTGCAAGAAACGCAACAGTTGCACTTTTTGATATAACCTAATCGCTAAGTTACAAATGGGTTCAAATACCGTACTTTAAATTTTTTATATGTTTTTAAAAAAATATAACACTTTAAAAATATAATAATCTTTCTTACCATATGTAGTCCAGCTATCAGTACAATGTAGAATATGAAGTGTAGACTCAAGGCGCCCATAGTAAGAGATAAACTGATGAAATTAGAAGAGTCTGTCTTCTCGGTTCCATCCAAAAAATCGTACATTCTACACAATGTATGAATTAAACTTATGTAATTTAATACCTGGAAAGTGAAACCTTATTTAGTTTAAATTATAATTATCTAGGTCGTCGTTTCGTATTGAACAGCATTTGGATATATAATTTATGATTGTGGGTTCGATTACCACTACGGAAAATATTTACATTGAAATGTTTTTTTTAAAAAAAAGGAGGGCGTTGAGTTTCGGTATTCCACAGGCTATGTCTCAATGACTGGACGGCGTGTTGGGAACGGAGTGTCTTAACACTAGACAGAAGTTCACTATGCTTTGCGGAAAAAACGTGAAGCTTTTATATATTTATTACGATCTGTAGGTTTGTCTGGTTGTCATCGATGGGAAGAGACTTTGTTTTATACCATGTAAAGACGATATAGGTTATATACACGTTTAAATAATAACTTACCAGTCCACAGTAGCCCCACACTAGCAAACCAATTCTCAATGGAAAACACAAACAACAGGCGAATAATTTCAAACTCATTTTGTATAAATTGTATAATTGCCGTTTAAAATAGTGATGTAACTCTTTCACAACACAGTCAAATGGAAAATAAACTTTTAAAAAGTAGCCAAAACTTTAATAGTATATGACTGTTTCAACCAAGACCGAGATCACAAATACGCTTTAGTGCAAATAAATTACTATAATATATAAAAATTATAGGATTTTCCCCTCAATACATTTTTTTCTGATTATCTTAATGTCTTTATATTAAACTTTGACGTTATTATAATTACATATGTATATTTTTAAAGATTTGCGAATATAAATAAAAATACAAGCAATTCTTCAGTGCTATCTACGTTTTTTTTTTAAAAAAGGGGGAAAAAAACTCGTCTTTAATTAAGAATTTTATTTTTGTATTGGAAGAGATCTTTTCATTATCTCTTTCATTTGATACTAGTGCTGCTATGGTATAAAAAACACCACCTCTCTCTTTTTTCATTTAAAAAAATATATATATTCTATATTAGCCGTCTAGCGTTTGTTAGGTTATACTCTATTAAAAGAAAGGGCGCACCAAAGAAATGGACATTGGACATACTTATGCATTTAATCATACGGTTCAAAAACATGGCCCTCCTTCTCACGTAGTCGGAAAAAAATATGCATAAATAAATGCTGTTTGTGATTTACGTCTTTATGGCATGGCTGTGAGTTCGATCCCCACTCAAGAAAATAATATATTGTCAGAAATCGGAAGCGGTTATAATTTTAAAAAAAAACACTATAAAAACACACATCGTCTATATGTTTCTAAACTATTTGGAAAGGGATACAATGTAATTGCAATAAGTGATATGTATCACCTACTAACAATACTTCACACTAGTTTCCTTCCAATAGGGGCCGTTACCGACAAGCAACTGCCCCCGATGAACACAATTCCACTGCTTTTGTAGTTATTTTTCACCTAAATCTACCCTCTTTTACACGAGTTCGCTAACAATATTTAATATTTCCATTGCTTCGCTTTGGCAACGGGGCTAAATGCAATGCCTCCAGCGAAAAGTGAGGAATGGAATTTTTTTAATGGAAACGGAGTGTCTTAACACTAGGTTCCATCTGCCTACTCTGCTATGTGCGGGATACAGCTTGAAGCTAAAAAAGTCTGTAAAGAAAATTTAATAAAACTCTTGATTTTTCTATAAAATTGGAAAATAAACCATATTTTGAAAACGCAAATAAAAGTTTAAAATAAATCATTATTCGCCATAAATTTAATTTGTGGTGCGATACCTGATGATTATGTTTAAAATATATTCATTTCAAAAAAAACTCAAAAATCTGAGATAACGTGTGGAAAAGACTGTCTTAATATTACCCAGTCTACCATGCGGGGAAAAAATTAAGCAAAAAAAAATATGTTGACTCTAATGCATAATATAATTTTTTGATACAATTAAACATACAAATTACCATGTTTTATATATACCTTCATATATCATATTACTAGAGATAACAGTACGATATCCATTGACCTTTGACACTGGTGTTTTCAATTGCGTCATGGGAATGACAGCTTCAAGTCCAGTGAGAGTGTAGTATATCTATAGCCCAAGATCCCAGTGCCGCCAGACCTACATCATTTTGATGACTATTAGTCTAGCATGTAGTTAAGACAGTATGCGTACTAACTAACTTGAAAGTGGAGCCCTTTCTGAAGTAGCGCCAAATAAATGAATGTCTCTGTCTGGGAGGACGTTTGAGCCATCCAATGGCTCATTGTTCTGAGTGCTTAAAGAGGGTCTTTAAAAAAAGCCCGTAAATAATATATGTAAACTTAAAGCTTGCTAGTATAAAGTAATTAATCCTTACTTTAAACAACCTTTAGGATGTCTGGCAAGAATAAAGGCCCACGTTAAAGGTCTGGTAATAATAAATATACATTTTTTATACTATTGTTAACAACATATTTAAACACGCGTTTCTACTTTAACGTAAGTGAGTGTGTACTTTAAGTTGGCGCTACCTCTGAAAGGCCCCACTTTTAAGTTAGTCCTACGTTTAATGTCGCCCCACGTTTAATGTCTTAACAACAAATTACTATTAATCCTCAAATTTCAGCTTTGCTAAAATGACGTAGGTCTGGGGGTTCTGGGATCTCAGTCTACTACACGCATCCGAATAGTGTTAAAAAAGTTGATGAGTTTGTTTGGTTGAACACGCTAATCTTAGAAACTACTGGTTCATATAAAAAAAACAGGTTATGTTAGATTGTTCCTTTATCGAGCTGCAGCTGTGACAAAACGTTAATCAGTTCCGATGTAATCCACTGTAACTGCAATCTGTTTCCTCTGAAGCTTAGAATGTGGCGTACATAACTCTTAGTTAGTTACATTTGCCCACAAGGACGAAGCCGCGGGACAAGCTAGTAGTTATATTTTAAAAAAGGAACTGACTCCTTCACAAAATCTATATTTAATGTATTATAATAAATCTGATGTTGTCTGTATCTGGGTTTGGTGAACGAGTTAATCTCAGGAACTACTCCACCTTATAGGAAAAATGTTTTTGTGCTTGATAGTCCATTACAGTAAGCCACTGTACCTGCAGTCTGCAATCGGTTTGCAGTCAGAGTTACTTTAGATACATAAATTGTGTCTTGAGCCCTACGCAACTCTTAGTTATCTGTATTTCACCATGAGGACGAAGCTACAGGTAAAGAAGGCCCAGAAGAAAAGACATTCAATTTGACCACATATTTACACGACGATATATTTTATTAGCTTCACGCGCTTCTTGCATGGGTAGGACAAACAGGCATCAGGGTAGGAAAAGTGAGCGTAGAGATACCCATTTTTCATCTAATTTTAAAAGATCACTAGTTAAGTGTTGGAACAGGTGTCTTTTTTTATGGAAAAGGACAAGGCAAACGAGCGTTCGGATCACCTGATGGTAAATGATCACCGCCGCCCACGACCCCGTGTGACACCATAGGAGCTACAGGTGCGTTGCCGGCCGCCAAGGAACGAACGCTACGTTTTTTTTACTACATCAGTAAAATAATAATAACTGGCATTGTTATTTCTTGTAAACTCTAGCTATCTCAAAAAATATTACTATCATTGATACTGAAGACAAACTTTTAGATCTTATTGTAGTAAAATGAAAAAAATGAAGGATGAAAGAATTATATTTCGCATATTCAAAGTATATATTTTTTGTAAAAAGTTAATATTTATTTTTTTATATCAAATAAAATAAAAGTAAAATAAGTTAAACGAGTTGACTCGTATATATAAAATGATGCAGTGTAGGTACTAAATGCTGAAAATTATAAGTAGGTACTCAAATATTGAGGGAGCGCTTGGTGCTTTTTTAAAAACAAGTGTATTTTTTAAAATTACTACTTTATTCGACAGTTAGCTTAAGATTAACTTAAACTCTAATTAATTCTACCGAGCTCTACATAGAGGTCTACATAGAGCCCTGTGTGTTATCAATCTCAGTTGTGCACTCTTGACAGTGGTCGTGGTCACTAGGTTGAGGTACACGTACATGGCCAAATTAGTTACTGTTATCAGTGTCAGACCGCGGCCCTAGTAATATCTTCTTAGTAATAATTTTAATAAGGTCTGTCCATAGGGTAGGGGGATCTTAGATCTCCGGCCAGAGGGCCGGAGATCAAAGTAGAGACTTTGCCGTATATAATATTTATTGTTAATCTTTAAAGTATAACCTGTAGCCAAAGCAATTTTGTTTCTGCGTGGATTTTAAGACGTAAAATGAATCTCATTTATGCGTTCCCGTAGTCGTAGACATTACGAGAAAATACCTCCTAGCCTTTTTACTCTCTATCCTATCTATATAAAATTTCAATTTCCTAATTTCAGTAATCTTGTCTGTACGTTATTGGACATCGCCCACAACGAATCTGTAGAATCTTTTCTATTTATACAATGCTAACATTTGTCTAGTATTATCTAAGATTTACTAATTCATTCTAAAATTTTATTAACTTAAATTATATCCAATTATTTCAAAAGGGATTTCTCCCAACTTGTAGAGGCGTATCAACCATGACTTCCGCCGCGTGGTTGACATAACATAGGCGGGTGCTTTGTCTGATCTTCAATAGCTCACTCCTAACTAGTAACAACAGATATACTTGAAGCCCTGAAAATAAATTGTAGAACTTTTATTTTTTATTATTTAATATCACGTTGTATCCAGCATATAACAGGATAAGCAAAGAGAACTTGGGAACCTAATGTAAAACATTCCGTTCTCATTAGGATAATTTCGTTCTCCACTTTCTGCCGATTTCTTGAGGCTTTAAGTGTTAAGTGGTGGACCTCAATGTCGCGCTATGCCTCGTTACGAGAGCGATGAAATAAAATTATTTAATATTTTATTTCCTCGAGTGGAAATGGAACCCACAACCTGTCGCGTTTACAGTCGTCGAAAGCGCGGCGTTGAGTTCCGCCATTCAACACGCAGTGCCTCCAAAATACGGCGGAAAACGGGGAACGGAATGTCTTAACACTAGTTCTCTCTGCCTACCCTGCCGTGTTACAGCATGAAGCTAAAATAATAAATATTTTTTTGAGACGAGGTCGAACCTACAACGATTACATTGCAATGGCAATACCCGGAGAATTCAATGGAAATGGAAAAGGAGGAACGGAATAATTTTAATGGGACCCAATACCATCATTATACAATGTATAGTCACTGGCACATAAAATATTTCTTGCGTTTCAGCTACACGCTCGGAACGGAGCACCAACCGCTACGGACACATACCTCTTTTGCCCTTTTTTCTCATATATATTTTTAAAATAAAAATATATATATAAAAAAAAATCTTACCTAAACTACTGAGAACAAAACAACATTCCAAAACAAAATACGCCCAATATCTAAATAGTTCTTGATGGCGCACCACTATGAACGTTACAAGCGACGCGAGAGTGGTGGTGATGCCGTAGTAGTAGTAAGCTCGCATTAATTTTGTTCTTTTCTGAAATAAAAATAATAATCAGAATAAAAATGATTCGATATTGTATAAGAAACTGACTATTATCTGTGACTTCGTCCGCCTGTAATGGCTAGTCCCTTATACAGTGGCAAAATAAATTCTTCCACTTTAAAATATATATGCAGATATAGACGTGTATATAGTATAGACAATGTACAAACGATTTTAAAATTCTAAACGAATGAAAGGATCAGTATTGTTAATATAGAGGCCAGTCGTGGTGTAGGGGTGCAAGCGTGTGACTTTTACAGTCACACGACACGACAGCTTATGGATACGATTACCACTTGAGGAAAAGATATATTTAATATTTTCATCTTCGCTCTGGTGTTGAGTGAAAAGCGCGGCGTTGGTGAGTTGTTGTAGTGTTGTGAGAAAGCACACGTTTTTGTTATTTTAATTTTCACATAGATATTGTCAGTATCATGATGACCACTGACAAAAAGCAACAGCTAAAAGATTTCGCTCATTTGGTCTTATTATAAAGTATTTGCATTGTTTAATATTATATTACAGGAAACGCAATCAAAATTCAGATTTGTTCTTTGATTATGGTGTTACGAACGTGCCAGTTGAGCTCACATCACTTCGAAAATGTCACGTTGTAGCGCAAATACACTGCAATGCATGTTAAAATATAGACGATCCAGTTAATAATATCAAAATTTGTAAATATCCTCATAAATTGACATATGTGATTTTAAAAGTATGAGAATCGCTCTAACCTGGCCAAAAATGTTTTTATTTAATATGATCTTGTATTGATTTACATTATGGATGGTACTCACCTTATGAGCTCCAACTAGCAGTACAATGTTAAATACTATCTCCGCCGTATACAGTATCAGTGCAAACCAAATCTGAGAGTAGAAGGCGACGCCCTTGTATAAAGCCATAGTGTGGTAAGTTGATACATATTCAAAACTTAAAAATGCTTCCAACGCCACCACGAGTATTGAAAAAATCTGAAAAATAAATAAAAATTGTATACTTACATACATTTATCTTATGTAATTTCTATTAACTGTAGTTTATGATTAATATTATTTTGTATTAGGTATAGCAATTCCTTGATTGAGGCCGTCGTGGGCCACGACGGCCTCAATCTGTTTATCCGAGCTAACTTCCGGACCAGCTCAAGCGATTATTATGGGACTAACACTGAAAGATAGAGGGGGTTGTGTAGTAATGTAAAGTCTATTATAATAAAAAAGTAATAATAAAAAAGTTTTATCAATTTAAAGTATATTCTTCGACAAAATTGCTACTTTCTAAAATTGTTATTTTATACAACTGTTATATTGAATTGGCCAAATCTTTAGTTTTCAATGTTTTGTTGTTTGATACTGTTTGTAAATTATTATTTGTATGATGATAGAAAAAATAGATTTCAAGATTTATGATTCTCTAATGTAAATTGACACCTTATTATTTATTAAAATAAATAGTCCATTTTTATATTTTGGTTTTTTCTTAAATACTCTTGAATAAAAAATCGTGTATTTCTAGCGGGTAAATAATAAGAACTAATATTTACAAAATGGAAGTCGGTTCACACAAAATAGGAAAAAAAGCTACAAATATGCAGATATAACTATCTATTATACAGAATTTCTATATTAAAGATAAGTTAAGAACAGAAGTTTATTTACTAAGAAAGAAAGAATTTCATTATAGAAAGTCATTTTAGTAAAAAAGTAGAACTCACCAAGTTAATATATCCAAAAACAAGGATGCCATGCCGTAACGGTACACAACAACAGCACCGCCTGCACTCGGGTATTTCCAAACGCATTCTTATTATCATACGCTTACATCAAGGAAAACCCCTACTAAAAATACTTTAAAATAATCAAAGAATTTTGTTATTTCAGCATTTACTACTGACGATCAGAATTACTCCAAAGTTTGTCTCCAAATCAATAATTTTTAGCGGAAAATGTCGTTTAAAGGATAGTCGTTGACCAACGACAGGTAACGTCGTTCCTAAATCTGCCCGTGACTTCACTCACAGCCACGTACAATTGACGTTGACCACATTATCCTATTTAATGATTAAGGCGCGGATATGCGGAGTTGTCCGCCTTGTCCAGCTCACGCCTACTGGACGCCATTGTGTTATGTTGAAAATATACATATACTTGCGTTAAGTGAGATAAAATTAAATTTAAATTAAATTAAATCAGCTTCACGCTGTATCCCGCTCACAGCAGGGTAGGCAGAGGGAACCTAGTGTTAGGACACTTTGTTCCCCACTTTCTGCCGAATTCTGGAGGCATTGCGTGTTGAGTGGCAGAACTCAACGCCGCGCTTAGCCTCGACACCAGAACGAAGAAATGGAAATATAAATTTAAGTAAATATTTCATCTCCTCGAGTGGAGATGGAATCCACAACCAGTCTGTTTTACAGTCACATTTTGTGCTGCTGCGCCACCACTGGCCTGAAATTAAACTAATAGACCGAATTGAGGCGGTCGTGGCGACGTGGACGCAATTTCTGTGGATTCGATCCCCACTCGGGGGAATATTTGATAGCTTTTGTGTTATGGGTATTCATGCATTTCTGAAGGCGACGTGTTCATTATACATAATGAAGACCAGAGTATTCGAAGTAATTTATAAGCGTTTTTGTGCATAGCGAGCTAGGCAGAAGGACTCTAGTGTCGAGATATTCTATGTTGCCTACTTTCAACGTAATTTTCAAGACATTGCGTCTTAAGTGACGAAACACAAAAGCTCGCTTAATTAATTAAAATACAATAAATATCCTGAGTGAGGATCGTATCCACAACTAAAGTATTTACATTCAAAAGGTCTCCCATTCCATAAAAAAAGTATTTTTATCTTATTTTTTTAGCTGCGCTTACGTTGTATTCCACAATTAGCATGGTAGACAGAGGAAACATAATATTAAGCCATTTCGTTCCCATTTTGACACTTTCGTACCCCATCGAATTCTTGAGGCATTGCATATTTAGTAGCAGAACTCAACGCCGGGCTCAGCGCGAAGAAATGAAAATATGAAATATTTTAATCCTCGTAGTGGGAATCGAACCCACAACCGTCGCGTTTACTGTTGCACGCTTGTCAACCTGCGCCACGACGTTACATTTTTATTCTAAATTTATAATCATAATTTTAAGGGAGGATTTATATACTATATTGCCATTCACGGTTAGTTCTCGATCCGAACTCATATTCTTGTATGATAAATATTCTCATATGCGTGATTGGACCGGAACTTGACTGGAATGATAAGAATATTTTTAAATGACTTAAATCGGAATGAGAACGAACTGTGACTTACACAGTAGTGTGATCCTCTCTTAATCGGCTGCCAATGTCAATAGATATTGGCAGTTATTTTCAACATTTCAGTACTTTTAATATTCCGAAGATGCATTTTATTTTTAACTTTTTTAAAGTGTTATTCCAAAATTAGGAAAGAAAAATACTTATTTAGAATATGTATAAAAAATGAACGTAGTTAGACTCGAACCAGCGCCTCCTGGAAACCGACCAGGCGCTCTGACCACTAAGCCATACGTTCTCTTTTTTGTTTTGTGCTTGAGAACATATGGCTTAGTCAGGCGCCTGATCAATTTCTAGGAGGCGCGGGTTCGAGTCCCGCTACGTTCAACATTTTTATACATTTTCTAAATAAGTATTATACTAAGCATTTTGTTGATTTATTTAAAGAAGAATAAAAGAAAAGGGTAAAATAGATTTTTACAATACAAACGCACCTATTAATATTATTAATTTATTATTTTTTTAAATTAAGTCTTACTTCTAAAATAATTTAATAAGTCAATCAATATACAATTATGTACATTTCTCATAAGAAAACATATTATGCTTAACAACTTTAATTAAGCATTAGTATTAAAGTCATCGTAATAGTATGTCCCATAACTGCATGACAAATTCCCGTTAAATTATTTGCTAGATTTTTTGATGCTATAAGATTCTATTTGTTCTGATGAAACAACGATATTATTATAGATCTAAACAATAAACCAACGAGATCTTATCAACCAGTTATAAGGTATATCCTAATGTTGACATTAAATAAAAACGTAACACAGCCAGCCATTCTAGATATATATTTTAAGCATTGGAATTGTTAATAAAAATAGAGAAAACGCAATTTCGCGCTGTATTCTGCATGAATGCAAATGGTACCTAGTGTTAAGACACTCTGTTACCCACGCACCGCCTAAATTTCGAAACACTGCGTGTTCAGTGGCGTAATTCAACGCCGCGCTTGTTACCAGAGCGGAGAAATTAAATAATTCAATTTCCCGAGTAGTTCGAGAGAAATTACGGTTATAATCATATACATACATATATAGACAGGATTTTAAGTTAAACGAAATAAGGCAAATTCTAGATCAAATCTTCATTTCTAGATCGAAACCATTTTCCTCTCTTAAAGCTAATCATGTAAACAATAAATATAGCTACAGAAGTTACTCATCGTTTGTAAGATCTTTAATAAAAAAAAATAGAAGCAGTGAGTCATTACTCTGCCAAGTCCTTTATAAAGGATCTCTTCAATATGACAGATGGTGATCTCAACTGTGGAGTACTAAAATAAATTAAATAATTGTCTTTGGCATTAAATTGTTTGTTAAAAATAAAATTAAATGTCAATCTTAATAAAATCCCAACTAGACTTAGCTATAATATTTAAAAATTTTACTAATCAATTCTTAAAATTTCAAATTTTAGTCATAAGAAGTTAAAAATCTTGTACATTATTAAAACTTTATTTTGTTATACATATTTAAGAAAAATATTATAGATCCTTTTGTTATCGACCATGTATTGACTTATATTCCAAGCCTCTAACAAGAGGCCAATAGAAACAAGCCTCTAATATAATTCGGTCATTTTGCTAAATTACGATAAACATAAAGTATGAAGTTATTATAATAACAATGATAATATAGTAAAATGATTTTAAAGTTAATTATTATCAGTAATTGTTTGGTCCAAAAAATTACAAATGTTCTTTTTTAATTACAGGCTTACATCGAAACTACTAAAAAAAAAGACTACTTTATATAGCCTAAGAATTTTCAATTTGAACCATTAGTTCCTGAGATAAGCGCGTTCAACTAAACAAGTTCTTTAGCTTTATAAAATTAGTACAGAAGTACTCGTATAAATTTTAAGCATATAACCTAAGAATTTTCAATTGGTATGACTGTGCTTGGATATATCCCGTTGGTCTCTACTTTGACTTCTCCGTTGATGAACTGTTGGAGTTGATTCTCGTAAGCTCCTCCTGAGTTTTCCATTTTCTTTAATAAACTTCTGACTAGGAACAGTAAGTACAGATTCAGACCTGAAAAATCAAAATTGTTGAATTACGACGTAATATTTCTTGAAAATTTTAAGCCTTGGATTAGATTTTAAATTCAGAATATCATTGTAATTTTTTTATGAAAAACATTTACCTATACGAAATTCGTAAAATAAAAATATTTTTTCGTCATCTTACATTTCAAAATGAAAAAAAAGTTTGATATTTTTTTCTAAATTTGTTTTTGCTATTATTATTATTGTATTTAAATATGTTGATAATTTCTGGTGATATCTAACTAACGACTACTATTGTTAGTTAAATAATAAGTAACTTGGTCAAAAATTAGGCGCTGCGTTGGGAGTGGAGTGTTTTACACTTTATTTTCTATATCTGCCGATATTGTACTTCTACACTTTAGCAGAATACTATTACGTATATACACAGTAAAGTAGTAACATTAATTTTTGGAATTCAATTTTAAGATTGTTAAGTTAAGCAGACATTATTGCATAAATAACGAATTCCAAGGCCGAATAATATATTCCTAATTTACTTCACGCTGTACTCCGCATACAAGAGGATAAACAGAGAGAAACTAGTGTTATGACACTCCGTTCTCCACGACCGCCCAATTTTTGAGACATTTCGCATCGAGTGGCGCATCTTGAGACCGCCATTTGTCTTTTTACCAGAGCGAGGATACAAACATAGTTAATTTTAATGGAATCGAATTCAGAACTTTCACGTTTCCAATCAAACACTTTGCCGTTGCGCTTGCGCTGCGACGACCTTTAAAAAAATGTTCCTTTTGTATACTTACACAGCCCCGTGAAGAACAATCCCACTAGCTCAATAACGTCGAAATATTCCGAGGCAGCTATAGATACTACCTCCAGTATGACCAGCGCCCCGGTCGTCGCTATCATGTAGTAGTAGAATACCCGAATGTACGATACGATTTGCTGAAAATATAAAATGCTTTGTTTAATACAACGTGTTATAGTAAACTAATCGTTATTCACAACTTTGTGCGAAATCTACGTAGTAAAATGAAAAATTCTATTTTATCTCGATCACGTAGAGTTTTTTTAACTATGTAAGGCCCATTTTATAAACCACACTTACATCGATTGATGATGTTTTCATTCATAGATTATTATTGAAACAGCATCTCAAGATCGCTTTCTAGATCGATTTCAGAATTGAGGGGCGATTATTAATACGGGCCTAAGTCCAGTAATTTTTATATATAAATTAAATAATATAGGTTAAGGCATCACGGTGGCAAAATTGACAATATTTTAAATAATAAATGCGATAACAAAAAGGCTTTAATCGTGTTCGTGTGGGAATAACATGGTTAAATTCAAATATACATAACCCATGAAAAAGATTGATCAGTTCATTGGATGAGAATCTATGTATAATATAAAACAAAATTTAACAAAGAACTGTTCACCTTCTGCTCAAAATATTTAAAATTATGTATACTGAAGTAATTACCAAGTTAATATTTGTATGTTTATTTCAATTTATAGTGTAATTGTTAGAATTCTTGGCTAGTGTTGCGGGTAATTTAAAACCCACTGTAATATACCTTGAACGTGATGTCTCACTTGTTTGGTGTTTGCCACCGCGTGGAATGATAAGAACGAACCTTGAAAAGAACGTTCTTTAGAACAACTGGTCTCATAATTCAAGACCATAATCAGAAGTTTACGGAAATTAAATTAAAAAAAATATATACGTCTCGTATTTGTATATGTTTGCTGGGGGTTTGACAACTCCTCGTTGAAGGAAACTTGAAACATTTTCGTTTTCCAAACTAATTCGACAAAATCCACCCACGAGAACCAATAAGCAACGTTCATATTGACAAAACTAACTTATTAATATTGAAGTTAGACTATTGCTAAGTTGTTATAGTTACCCTATGTGCTCCATACACCATCAATGCATTAAACACTATATCAACACAGTATATCGCGAGGCAGAATTTGTCTTCAATATTTGAAGTCACTCCGTGGTACACGAGGATCACATCCGCGTTGTGGTGGACAGAGTAACTGTAGACTCCCACCATAAACGCTGAGAAGAGCTGGAAATAAATTAAAATATATTAAATCTAATTTTTCTTTCTTTAGTTTCACAATGTATCTGACATGTAGCAGTAAAACTTGGTGGTAAGACACGTCGTTCCTAATTTTCCGTCCGATTTTCGAGACATTATGTGTTGAATGGCGAAACCCAATGCTGCGCTATGTCTCATTATTGGAGAAAGAAAATTGAAATAATTCTATTGAAAATGGGAGTCGAACCCAAAGTCGTTGTGGCCCAATGGTGTACCACTTGAGGCGCTCAACTATATATAAAAACATACTCAATCTTCACATTTTCATAATATGTTATATTTTTGCTAACTCCTTCACACAAACATTGACCAGATACAATTTTAATTAAATCTATTGTTAAAACAATTTAAGAATGGTCATCGCTATAACGTTTCTTAGTGAATCGTGTTTTGATTGTATCTTGCGGCATGTGCCAATTGTGTGTTAGTGAGTCTGTCAATCTTAATATAGATTATAGTGTTGAAGACCTAAATTCAAATACGACGACGATAAACAGCTGTAGGGTTCATACAGCTGTTTTAAAGTGGGTAGCCTTTAGCATATGGGGATATGCTCATGCATCATGCATATAGCATATTCAGTTAATCCCGCATATAGCTTAGTTAATTATCCGGGATAAACGGGGTTAAGACACGCCGTTGTCCACTTTCTCACATTCGGTTCTGAATTTATTTCTCATTCAGGGAATTCTTTTTTTTCATTTCCTCGCCATGGTAACAAGACATAGCGCAGCGCTGAGTTCCGCCACTCAATACGCAATGTCTGGAAAATTCGGCGGAAACAATAGAACAGAGTGTCTTGATACTATGAAAAAACAATATTTGCTTACGACGTACATACAAATATACGTTCTTCGAGTATCTGATTACTTAGTAGGTACGGGTTCTATCTAGTTTGGGGTCATACGGTCAAGAGTAAAGTTCATTTTCTACGTACTAAGCGGAATAATTTCTACGAAAAGATAAGATATACCCTTGAAAGTCAATTTAAAAGAAACATTTAAGTATGTCATTATTTGTATTAAACATACCTACTTAAATTATAATTAAATTTATGTTATTTTTTTATAAAAAAAAATGGAAACGTGAAAGATTTGACACATGGTATAAAAAATATTAAATAAGAATAACAAAATATAACAAATTTCTATTACGGCGCAGTTGTATATAAATATAAACGCAAATTTTGTGGGTTCAATTCCCACTCAGGGAATTCAGTTATTTTCATTGCCTCCATTTTCCAATATTTACTAATTGACTTTAAAAATCTACTGTAAACAATTAAAATCATTTTAATTGTTTAGAATAGGTTTTCAAAGTAGCGTTTGGCGCTCCGTTCTCTCTGACAACTCCGCTAGAGATAAAGAGTAAAGCTAATATAGTATAGTATAATAGTATAAAACCATTTTATTTTAATAAAACATAATTAAGAGTAATTTAAATGGCCTTCATTCATTTAACAAATTCCCTTATTACTTACACATGTAAGTACAAAAAAACTTAGCATAATTAATAATAATAAATTAAAATTAGTCATTCAAGGCGTGACGTTTGTGGGTTCGATGTCCACTCGCGGGAATTAATTATATTAATTCCCTCGCTCTAGTAACAACACGCATTTTAATATATTGAACAACATGTATTTTAATATATTAAATCAATAAAAAAATACTCACAATGTTTAAATATCCAAACACTAAAACGCCTCTTCTCAAAGGCATGCAGAAGCAGCATCTTCCAAATTCTGGTAGTTCACAGAACATTTTTGTATAATTTCGTGACACACAACAACAACAACAAACACAAAAGTGTCTAAATAATAATAACTTGTCTAAAAGTCTTTAGCGTGTAAATTAATGTAAATTAGTTTGTCTAACAAAATGTCTAATAATAGTGTTGTCTAATATAAACATAGGGTCGAAGTTCGACGTCCGTCCAGTGCGGTCTCAATGAACTCACTGCACTAATGTCAGATCGAATACAATTTTATACGATATACGCTCGCCGGAATATATATACTAGTTGTTTTGATAAGATACTTTGTTTTGTGTTTTTGTTACGTATGATCGGGATTTTTGCTTCCGCTTCACGGGAAAAATATGTTATTTCATTAGAATTATTACAGAAAATGTAATTTTATACTGTAATAAGTATAATCCCACCAAAATGTACTGTAAAAACCAGCCAAGTCTCGATAAAGCTCTATTAAAAGTAATGAAAACTCTAGGAAAAGCTAAGTCTAAGGTTCCTTACTGCAGTTTTTTTATTAATAGAGTTAAATATTATACGACTTGGCCATTGACTTGTTTATATTAACACGTAATTATGCAAAAATGTTCAAGGGTCGGTCAAATTAAATTTAACTATATTAATAAAAATACAATAGTAAAGTTGCTTGCTTGGTTATAACCAGCCTCGGCTTTATATAGAGAGATTTTTTACAGGGTGTTTTTATGAGACTTCACTTATTTTTTACAAAAAGTAGATTTTGAATTAATTAGCTTAGCAAAGCTTTAAGTGTCATAAATCAGAGTAGGTAGGGAGGTAGGAGTGACAACTAAATTATACATGGGGTGGTATAATGGGCATATTGGGTTTTCTTATTAGATTTTTTTTGCTCATACACATGTACATCAATAGCCCATCACCCTTAATAACTTTTGGTAAAGCAACATGTCTATTTGTCCCATAGTTTAGCCGAGCTCTTAGGGTTCCTTATCATGACATAGTAAAACGTTGCTTTCCCATAATTTTGAAAACATATGACCTACAACTTTTCAATTTGGCGGTTCTGGTGTGTGCTTACTAAAAGCTTACTAGAAGACGATAATTTAAAACCTCTATATCTATCCAGAGATTTTCAAATAGGGGCACGAAAATACGCCAAAATAGTTCCAGAAAAAGAACGAGATTTTCAGTTTTCCCATGCATATTATACCTACTACTTAAATATTTTTTAGTATCACGCTGTATCCCGCATGTAGCAAGGTAGACAGAGGGAACCTAGTGATAAAACACTCTACTCCCCACTTTCCGCTGATTCGATTTTATTTGATTTGAAACTGCCATTTTTAATATAAATCAAGTAATTATGTTTTTATGCGTACTAAAGTATATTATGTAGCAACTAGCATGTGAAGGAGCGAACGCGAAAGTTAACTTCGAGAGCCCTTAGATGAAAAACTGAGAATTTTGTTTCTTGCACAGGCTAAAATCAAAATTCAGGACCAATGGATCTTTATAATAAAGCCCCTTATAATAAAAAACACTTTGGTCCGAGAGGAATTCTGGAGGCATCGCGTGTTGAGTGGCAGAACTCAACGCCGCGCTTGTCCTCGACACCAGAGCGAAGAAATGGAAATATAAATTTAAGTAAATATTTCATATCCTCGAGTGGGGATCGAACCCACAACCAGTCGGTTTTACAGTCACACTTTGTGCCCCTGCGCCACTACTGGCCTCTAATATATTATGTTAGTTATAAAAATTAGGTATGACTCTATACAAGATAATCGCATGCAAAATTGCTAGTGTTGAATCCCCGAAAATCAAAGGAATCCCGTTGCTTTCTGTCACCATAAAGTATGTAAAAAATTGACTTGGTTCTCTCATATATTCTTTCTCTCTTCACACTTCCTAGCCTATGAACATGCCAAATTTCAAGATTCCAGCTCCAATAAATTCGTCTCTCCGTCGTCTACCAGTCCATTAATAACAACTAAGGACGACTTTTATATGTATATTATTAAAGAGAATTATTCATTCAAACACTTGAAAAGCAAAAAGTACAATAACTTCTTTACAGCTCAAACTAAACCGAAATTGAGTGTGTATAATTTTCGGGCAACAATGCCAAGCGGAAGTAGCTTATTCACTCCATTATAGTACAATTTACTTTATAATTTCGCTCACATCGTCATTAGTCGAGTTACTGATGACCTTTTAATATAAATATATTAATATTAACTTGTGACATGTGCAAAACACGTGGGCAATATCTATGCAATTTATTGACATTGTTGCAATACAAACATGTGTTTTTTATGCGGACGTTACATTAAAAATCTTTGTTATTCTGGGCTTTATTGATTATTCTAGCGTAAAAATGAATATATCTGTATTTTCTAAAAAAGCTACGGCGTGAATTACAATGTTTATTTGTCTATTAGTAGAAAGAAACAACATTAAAAGCAATTGCGTAGCTTAAAAGATTGAGGCGTACAATGTGTGGGAAGCATCTTTATTTTATAATATGTAAATATATTATACTTATTTGTAATCATTATTATAATAAAATTAATGGTTCTGGTGTCGAGGTTAAGCGCGGCGTTGAGTTCTGCCACTCAACACGCAATGCCTCCAGAATTCGGCAGAGAGTAGGGAACGGAGTGTCTAAAGACTAAGTTCCCTCTGCCTACACTGCTGTGTGCGGGATACAGCGTGAAGCTGTATCCCGCACACAGCAGGGTAAGAAGCTTCCGAAAAAGATCGTTAGCTATCGTTTGTTTATATTTACAAGTGACAAATAAGATACTGATAATTATCTGACTTATAATTAAAGAAAACACACAAATATGTTTACAGTGATTAAACATAATCTAATTATATTCTCAGGAATTGTTTGTAAACAATATTGGGAAATGCCTAAAAAGTCGTTACAAAATAAAAATATAATAATTACGTAGTTTAACTACTATATCTGTTAGAAACTATAGAATGTGCTTGGATACATTATAATATGATCTTAAACTCGAGTGATTTAATAGTAACTTCTGAAAATATTTTTAAACATTTTTAAAGTGTTATTCGACATTTAGGATTTCTAAATAAGTAACTTCTGAAAAGTTTCACTTTTCAGGATCTGGCTTCATCATCAGACCTGCTCAACGGTAACACATTACTGTATTTCCATTTAAGCTGTTAATTTCATGATGATACAATTATTATCAACACATCTAATTCAGTTTTGAATATTTTATTACATACTTACAAAAATCGACTTAATTAAAGCGTCACATTTACGTGTTTGTCATTATTAAAAAAGGCAGAGATAACCTACTAACAGATAAACTTCGTCCTACATTTTTTCGGCTAAATAGGTATACTAAGTGCTGATAGCGGAACTTAACGCCGGGCCCTACTATGATCTTGCGCGTCATTCCTATTTTGTGCGTTATGTTAATACAAATTAATGAAATTAAAAATAAGTACCCAACAACAACAATTGTTGTCACGTTAATTATCAATTAATGTATAATAGACGGGTTGAAAAACGTTGTAACGTATTGAATTTATGATCGACTCTATCATATAAAATGAGCAAATGTAGAGTTTAAAATAATACTAAACCACGACAAAACGAGAACAAACCAATACACATACATACAATAAAAACAAACAGATCTACTGTTAACAATACTATCCACGTGGTTTTTACCAAACAAAACAAATATTGAATGTTATTGTAATTCATAGATAACTGTAATCACTTCATGGAAGGACGTCGGACAAACAGTTTCCGAGATGACGAACGTTAAACCCTTTGATAATACTGTTTCATTCATTTACCCGCATCCGTCCGATTCAATGGGGAAAATTACAAGTACATTATCTCTTTTTTTTCCGCATTTGATGCTATACCGAAGTAGGCAGAGAGAAAGTAGTGTTATGATACAGGTTCGCTTTGCTCTCTATCAATTTTAATTAATTGACAATGCCTTGATTGCTCGAAATTGCATTGACAAATGCCGGAACACGACACCGTAATTAGTCGAACAAGACTAAGTAATACAAAAAAACTATTTTTAAGTGTATTGCCTAATAATAGCATACAATATGCTTTCCAGAGGGCCTAGCCAAGTGTCAATTCTAACTTTCTGTACGCGTTGGCAATAATAACTGCATAAAACGATAATTTGGTAGCCAATGTCACAAACGATGACACTTTAGTGTCTGACGCTTCTTCTACGTTAGAGTACAAGACACTCGGGTTTTATTATCTATAATTATTAGGAGTGTGCACAACAGCTCACTTTTGTGAACGAGAACAAACGATGTGTTCAGTTTAAAGAACATGTTCAATTTTACGTTCAGTTCTCTTCATATGTTCAGTATTGCGGGCGTCGTGGCGCAGGGGAGGGGGGCTACAAGCGTGTACAAAATATCATTAGAATATAAACGTATATTTCGCCGGAAAAAATGTGGCTGTGATAGCTTGAGTGGTAAGTCGGTTGAATCCTTAACTAGAAGACCTCAGTTCGAGGCCGGATGTTATCAATCTTTTTTTTAGTTTTTTTTTCTTTTTTAATATATAATTTATATCTAAATATAAATTTCAAAAGACAATTAAAAAGATCGATCGTCTATTATCCGCGTACTATTTATTAAAAGTAAAGAAGGTCAATTAAGGCATTCATAATAATAATATAAAATCGTTATTTCTAGAATAAAATTCCAATTAAAGTTAAATTACAATTAACAATTCATTATAAACTACCAATAAAATGGACACACATATACATAGCTGTTGATTCGATCGCCATTAGAGGGAATGAATTGTTATTTATTAATATTTTTATTTTATACGCAATGTCTTAAAAAATTTGGAGTGTCTTAACACTAGGCTCCCTCTGCCTACTCTGCTGTACGTGGGTTAGAGCGTGAAGCTTATTATTATCAACATATACACAGAGGTAATTTAATGTTCCGCAATATTGAAATACTTCCATATTTGCCCTCTTTGTGGCATTTTCAAGAAAAGAAATATAAATCTAAACTTATTAAATCTAAAAAAAGATTACACTAACATAAAACTATCACTTATTTACACTTACGTAATTAAATATAAGCAAATAAAAGCAAAAGAAAGCGAAAAAAAAGAACAAAAACTTCTAGCGTCCTTCTAATTAATACATACAATACGTCATTAAACATTAAAAGTGAAATCCATAATAACACTTAAATTTATTTTTTCACAAATACTCAAATACTAATAAGAATTTTGAAATTACCATTAAAAAAATCTAACGTTTAAGTGTAATAATTGTAAGTACTCATTACTATTATAGTTCTTATCAAATGGTATTAGAGCATAATTTAGAATGTGAAAAATATTCACCAATTACGACTTGCTATCGTCGCTACCAAAGGATTCCAATTTTCAAATTCGAGATTAAGAGTGCGTGTGAGCGAGATGTCGCTATACCTCTCTCTTGTGACGCGAATGATCGCGGTCGGACGGAGCGATCGTTTAAAGAATCAATGAAAATGAACGCGACAAAAAATGAACGCAAAGTTGTTCTAAAATTGAACGGATCAAATATTCTTTTTAGAGATCGGTTCTTTTGTTCAGCTATATAATAAAACGAACACCTCTAATAATTATCAATGTTTTAATGTCAATTGAAGGATTTGACAACTGTCACAACAAGTCGGTTAGTGTTACGCGCGGTTTTTATAAATTTAATGTTCGGATTATTATAAGGTACGTAGTCTTTATATTGTTATTATTATAATTAGCTTTATCATGAATTTAAAGTGTAAAATTTATCATTTAAAGATTATTAAAACACTATATAACCTATTAAAAAACATGCTACCGTTTTAGGATGGACACTAGGCCGAGAACAAGCCCGGAACAGTTTGCTGTTCTCCTAGAGTTTATGGAAACGTACGTAAAATAATAATTATTTTGTGAAAATCTTTCATTCTTAAATTAATATTTAAAACTGAGTTGACCCGAGACATGCAGGAGTATCTTAAGAAACACTCAAGTGACTTCTTTCTTGCTTTATAAATAAATCTTTTTACTGGTTTAATATTTTAGTAATATAAAAATAAGAAATATTCAGACATGGAAATATAGCTCGGCCTCAAAAAGGAATGCAAGGCAGAGTAAAAGCCAATCTACTTTGGAACAACCTATTCAATCTGCTCAATTCTGTTGATGGAGGAGTAATTAGGGAAAAAGAAAAATGGAAAAAAGTAAGGCTTATATTATTTATTTTTTAAGTAGTAAACATAACATATATGTATAACAGCAGTAGTCTTCATTCCCCTGCAGGGCACTAATCTCTTTTGTTGATGATGAATGACCTTCACCATTAATTCCAGGGTTATTGAATATGAAGTGTATTTGCTTAGTAAAAACACTGGATTATAATATATGCTTAAATAACCCAAAGTAACTAACATTCATATTTTTAAATTTGGGCAGATTGGAAAAGTAAAACGAAAAAAAAGGCTGCATACCTACAGAAAACTATAAATGGCACTGGTGGTGGTCAAAGCAGCAGCAGACTCTCACAGACTCCTACAGAACTTAGAATATTGGGCATAATGGGAGTAGCTGCTGTTGTAGGTCTCTCAGTTGTAGAGGAGAGAGGCTTTGATGTTAGTATATCTATAATTCCTGGCTTATAAATATTTACTCAAATTGAAATTGATTAAATAACAATCTTAAACATTTATAAGGCACCACCATTGTCTACACAGTGTCAGAGGCAATGTTAGATCCAGAAGGTATATTTGTTTATTTTATAACATGCTAAGTGTACTCTGCTGTTTTATCTGAATTTTTATAAAATAGGAAGTAACTTCATGCCAAATTACATTTAATACATATATAAATCCACAGAACTTATTTATATTACATTTTTGAATGTAATTATATTTTATAAACTGTAAAGTTCAAATGTATTTATAAGTAGTTATTTTAGAATTGTCTGTCAATTGTGAAGAGATTTTACTTTAAAATAATACTAACATTCACAATTATTAAGTTTATGTTACAACATCATAATTGTACCCCGCTGTTTGACTGTTATTTTCTTGGATAAAAAGGAGTCCTATGTGATTCTGAGATCAATGATTACTTAAAAACTTATTTACTAGTTTTTGCTTTGTAAGAATAAAAACCATACAACTAATAAACATAATAACTATATAATAAAAACATATAATTGCTATTTATAAAAAATAGTTATATTGTATTAATCCATAGTCAATACTATTTAAGTGCTCTTGCAGTTGCAGCTTCACCACTGATAAGCGAGAGCAATACGCCGCCGCGTCGCCGACCTGGCCGCGCTCGCCGGCGACTTACTCCCTTCCAGGAGGTTGTTACTCCATTTGCTGCCATCGAACAGCAGCAATTGGAACAGAAGGAAAGAAGAATAAAATAATTTGAAGAAATTAAAACGGAGCAATCTATCACAGCTCTTAAAAATATAGAGCAAGGCATAAGTAATTTATCACTGAGAAGAGAATAAATACATTATTTATTTATTCTTTTAAATAATTTTTACTACTTATTTTTAGAGGCCGGTCGTGGCGCAGCGGCACGAGGTGTGACTGCAAAACCGACTGGTTGTGGGTTCGATCCCCACTCGAGGAGATGAAATATTTACTTAAATTTATATTTCCATTTCTTCGCTCTGGTGTCGAGGTTAAGCGCGGCGTTCTGCCACTCAACACGCAATGCCTCCAGAATTCGGCAGAAAGTGGGGAACAGAGTGTCTTAACACTAGGTTCCCTCTGCCTACCCAGGACTACTGTGTGGGGGATAAAGCGTGAAGCTAATTTATTTATTTTATTTTTAAATTATTTAGGCCATAAATTATATTTTTAAGTTAATTGTGATTATTTCTCTCTCTCTGCTTTATTTTTAAATTTTATAATTTTTTGTTGATTTATTGTTCCTTTTTAATTTAAGAAATTGTTTTTAGTTTACTGATTGTTATTAAATTGAATAAGATATATTTTATTTTAATTAGAGAATTTATTACTACTTATAAAAACAATAATCAATGTCAAGCTGTATCCCATACACAGCAGATTAGGCACTTCCTATAGTAGGGATCGAACCCACAACCGTCGCGTTACCGTCACTCCCATGTGCCGTTGCGCCACAACGGCCTCTAATTTAAAATTAAAAAAGTAACAAAGATATTTTTATTTGAAAGATTTATTGTTCTTTTTATTAATTTAAGATTGTTTTTTACTTTTGTTGATCCATTGTATTTTTAATTTAAGAAAATTGTTGTTTTTAATTTACTGATTGTTATTTAATTGGATTAGATATATTTAATTTGAGAAATTATTGTTTTTTAACAATAAAAATAATATATATTGTTACTTCAAAGAGAATTTAAGAAATTAGCTTTGTTGTTATTTAAGGTTTTTTTAAATTTGAGAGATCTACTATTTGAATTCTATTGGTTTTTGTTGTATTGTATTTAAATAATGTTATTCAATTGTATTTAAATAATGTTATTATATCAAGAAAGTCATGTAGACAAGTAAAATAAATAATTGTGTAACACAAGCAGGTGCATCCATGTGGGGGCCACTAGCTACTAATAAATTAATAATTATGCGAGTTTCATAGTTTTATTAACTATATATGTTACTCCCTGGTCCACTTTCTTTTTGTGTTTATTAAACTTATGTTATCTAATATTTTAAACTAATAAAATTTTAACTACACACATTTTTTACTTTTAAACTTACTTTTTAATTGCACAGGTTATTCTAGTAAAAAAAGAAATGTGAAAGGGTATACCTTTCCCATTTCTTTATTTTACTTTTAGTGATTTTTTTAGTAAATAAATAGTTCAAAGGTTAATCAAGGAAATACATTTAAAGAGATACATTTATTAATATATCAAATAATTTATTTAATTTTACAATCAAAATACAAATAAAAATGTAGGTAAAATAAATTAAGAGCAAATAAGTAATTATAATACAAAAATATTGAAAATCAAATTAAATTAAATGATAAAAATTATAGATTGTATGATAAAAATTATAGGAATCACAAAAATATAAAAAAATCTAAATAACACAGAAATTGATAATTTAAATACAATTAAATTTTGAAAAATATAGGTAAAGTATAAACTAAACACATAAGTAATAAAGTTATTATAATACAAAAATTGAAAAAGAAATTAAATCATAAAAATTGTAGTGTAATAAAATAAATAAAAATGATTTTGTATAAATATATCTAATGTTAGTTTTATAATCTGCTTAATAAGCCAGTCAACATTGCTCTGCCCTGGACAATATCATTTATATTTGCAGTGGAGGTGGAGGTGGAAGGATGCAGGGTATCATCATTATCATCCTCTTGTTCAGCAGGAAGTGAGGTTGGTGGTGGCAATCTGGCTTTTAAGGCCATGTTATGAAGTACACAACATGCTGCTATGATATTTCCTGCAACATGAGGATGGTAATGAAGTACTCTGTGTCTTAACAAGCATCTCCATCTTGCTTTGAGTAGCCCAAAGCAACGCTCAATGCAGTTCCGGGCTTGTATATGCCTTTGCATATATGTGTGTTCCCTTGAATTTTCCACTGCATTTAGTATAGGGGTCATGAGCCACGGCCGTTGTGGATATCCTGAATCACCTGTAAATTTTATTGATTTAAAATATTGTTTATAAGCATGCATAAATTCATAGATTTATTACTTATGGACACTATGATCAAATTATTTAGAATTATTTTGAGAAATTTGTTGAAATTGCAAAGTTATTTGTTTTGTGTGTGTTTGTAGTGATATAAATTAAGGAATATGAATTGTATGAATAAGTAAAACTCACCTAATAACCACACTTGTTCATTTCTTAGATGAAGCTCACGCATATACTTATGCTTCAACTCTGCTTGTTGACCATATATGTGAGTCATGTGAAGCGCCACCAAACTTTGCATTCACATTCAAAATTTGCAAATCACTGTCACAAACCTGGGATAAATTTAAATAAAATTATTTAAAATCAATTCAAAGGCCATAAAATCAGTAGTAAATAAGAAAAAATATTAAATAGATTAGTAGACATATACATACCATTTGAACATTTAGTGAATGATAACCTTTTCTGTTAAAATATAGATGTTCATTTTCTGTCGGTCTCACTAATGATATGTGAGTGCAATCTATGCACCCTACCACTCCTAGCAAACCAAATCTTCTATGAAATCTGAAACAGTATGAAAGTAATATAGGTTAAAAAAAAAACAGAATTAAAGATAGCTTTACGAGATAGTTTCACTTATATGTTCAGAGACTTACTCTTGTTTTTTGCGATCTCTGTCTTGTTGGGTTTGTGGAAACTTTATCCACTTTGCCATAATGGCAGAGTGGTTCAATCCTTCCACAACTTGCGAAATACAACGGCTTACGGTGCGATGCGTAAGCTGGGTTGACACGCCAACAATACCTTGGTATGACCCAGTGGCAAAAAAACTAAGGGCACACAAAACCTAAAATACGTATAAATATGTTATTGAATTCATGAACATTAACTGAAATAATTCCAACTAGAAACAACTTGTCAAAGGGAAATTTCTTACCTTGAGCTCTATTGGAATCTCATAAGACCCTTTTAATTTACCTAACTCTCGTAACTCTTCACACAGAGTTAGGTAAAGAGTCTTGCTCACGCGGAACTGCTGCACAAACGTCTCCTCCGGCATTTCTTCAATTTTGAGCTTGCCATAACAATTTAAACGGTGCATTTTAAAAATAATAACTATTGATTCTATAATACCGCAAGTATTATACACAATTACACAAGTTCCAAGTCGAGAGTTTGCTCACAAGTGACTAAAGGCCGCCATGTTATAGTCGCTTTCTGCTACATTCCCGCGATCGACAGTTGAACGCAAAGAAGAAACGTTATTTTCCGCGCGTAAATGTCAAAAAAGGCCACTTGGCTACCATTTTTCCGTCGACACTTTGAAATAACGCTTTGCTCTATGTTTTGGCGCTATCGTCGCGGTCGTTTTGATAACGTTGAACGCAAGTGGCATTTGGCTACGGTTTTTCAATTTCATCGTCGACTTTTCTACATCTCCATACATTTTGATATCGTACAGAAAGTTAGAAATGACACTTGGCTAGGCCCTCATCTTTGTAAGAACAATGTACATTGATACTAGTGAATTAGTGATAGGCCATCGTGATGGAGCAGCACAGCGTCTGATTGTAAGCACGGTGATTGTAGATTCGATTTCCACACGAAATGATGAATTACTTTCATTTTCTTGATCTGGTATCAAGACAAAGCGCATTGTTGATTTTCGCCCCCTTTGCATGCAATATCTGAATAGTTGGACTAAATTATCAAATGGAAATATTTTTTTATTCCTATGATTGGAGATAGAACGGCAGTTGTAACTTAAACCATTGTATATATAACCACACGCTGTCGCACTGCGGCTTATTTTGTTTTATTTTACTATGTTTTTATGATGATTGCTTGAGTATTTTAATTAATTTTACATTTAATTAGTTATTATAATTACTTACTTTATAATAAAAACTAAAAAGTTTAAATATAATATTATACATGAAATCAATACCTACTTGACTTAGATGATGTGTCATTTAACCATTAACTCATAATATATAAAAATATATAAATTCTAATCTACACAAGCCTTCAATATTTTTGTGAATATAATACATATTTCTTTAAAGGACGCTTACACTCAATGAAACAATCAAACTCGGTCTCAATCTTTATTCGTTTTGTATGCCTCCAACGCTTGCCCGGTAACTCCAAGCAACTTTATCACACCTACATTTTGTTCTTCAAAAAAACAGCATCTAGCTCTACTTCCACTTGGATCGATGTATTTCTTAACTGCTATAGATATGCGCTTTGAACCATTTGAAAACAAATTGATTTCCACATTATCGTAACAGTTATTTTAATCTTTAGTTTCTTCTTTTCTAGATGCTTTATTACAACGTGTAACATCTATCTTCTAAGACGGGACTGGATCCAACATTCAGTTGTGCCTTATCGTATATAACCGGTACATCCGAAAGATCTGTTTCATTCAAAGGAAGGTCTAGACTCAATTGGCGAGAACCATGAGCTGTTGTAACAGAAACTCCATCTGCCACAACACTTACTACTATAGAAGTCGAGTCCTTTGGTGTATTTTCATTTGGTAGCGTCGTTGATTGTGTAGAAATAAATATGTCACTTCCAAGTGTGTTTCTTCGAACTGTACAAGTACAGCTTCTACAGTGCTTACCGTTAGCGAGGGCTGTATATGGATATACTATTGTAGAATTCGTATCTGTCATAGTTGGTATTGCTATTGCATCTGGTACTAGTCTTGATTTACCCCTCAACTTCATATAATAGCTCCGTATTGCCAAAATGTTGTATATCTCCGATACTGCAAATTATGATGATTATTAGAAATCAATGTTAATATCATATATAATATAGAAGATATAAATAAAAATTAGGAAATCAAAAGTATTATTCAAATACACGAAAAGTAAAAGGTTTATATCAGGCTTTTTCGCAAGTTTTTCTCCTAATTGCATTTGTTTATTATTACTTTTATTATGTTTTCCTTAATAAAACCGACATTTAAAAAAAATATTTTGTGGTGAGTGACTCGACTATTGAAGAATCCAATTTAAGTCTCGAGAGTATTAACAAAAATTACTTACTAAAAAAAAACTTACTGTGACTAATTATTATGACAATTTTTATTTCGAAGCCGATGAAAAATAGATTGATGAAAGATAAAAAGAATTCAATAAGCCAGAGTGGTACGTTTGCGAATAGGATGATTTTCATTGCTCGAGTGTGTTTCTGTAAAAAAAGATGTACAAAAATTTTAAAACCAAATAAAACAGAAAAAAAACAATACAAAACAATTAATAAAATATATTATGTTTGAACTATAAGACATATATATGGAGCTGTTGAAACTAATCTATTGACAACAGTTTTATATAAATTGATCCATCAGAAATTTAATCTGTTTAAGCCTGAATGTAAGATTAGAACATTGGAAGAGATACACATAGAATAGGACGTATATCTAATTAAAAGGCTCGTACAAAAGATTGCAATACAATTGTGGCTACGACCGTCGTGGCTATGCTAATAATATATTTTATATATTTTCAAAACTGTAATTTTAAATTACCTATACGAGCACTATTAAATTTTTCATTTATTAGATAGAAGCTAAGAAGAATCAGTAAATAAATACTGTTCTTTTAAGTATAAAAGATCACAATCATCATTGTATGAACAATTATAAGCAATGTCTTTACACTATTTACACAAGAGATGGCTTGAACATAATAAAAAAAAAAAAATTAAATTAGCTTCACGCTGTATCCCGCACACAGCAGGGTAGGCAGAGGGAACCCAGTGTTAAGACACTCCGTTCCCCACTTTCTGCCGAATTCTGGAGGCATTGCGTGTTGAGTGGCAGAACTCAACGCCGCGCTTAACCTCGACACCAGAGCGAAGAAATGGAAATATAAATTTAAGTAAATATTTCATCTCCTCGAGTGGGGATCGAACCCACAACCAGTCGGTTTTGCAGTCACACCTCGTGCCGCTGCGCCACGACCGGCCTCTTGAACATAATGACAACAGTTTTAAAGAAATTTTGTCAAATTTGAGTATTTACTACACCTACAACAATTGTGTCTACAGTACAATACTTCATTTTTATCATCATATCTTAAAAACTGTAGTAAACATTACTAATAAATGAAAAAATACATACTGCATAAACTGCGTACATTGTCCATACCACAAATAGTATGTAAATCCCTCTGAGTGATATCCACGCTATGTAAAAAGCTATCAAAGCTCTGCAGATGACAAGTATCGTCGCTCGATCTGGAAGATCTCTATCTATACGGCTTTCAAGAAAACTCATGTCTCCCAATATGATCATATCTCGTGTTCGAATTAACCCCCCCAAAAAGAATGCATTGGGCACCAAAATAATAATCGTTAAAATCTGTAATAAAATAATATAATTAACAGCATCAATCTTAACTCGGGGAGAAAGACTCTCTCCAAATTAAGAGAAAATTATAATACTTTATAAAGTATTTATAAGTCCCGGACTGATAAATGACTTAGGTTGAAAAGAGTCCTTTTTTAACAGACTTCTGTAAAAAGGTTATCAATTCGAATGTTTTTTTAGGTTTGTTACCTCAAAACTTTTGACTAGGTGAATCGATTTTGATGATGCTTATTTTATTTGAAAGCTGATGCTTCCCTTATGATCTATTTTATAAATGAAAAAATCACATAATTCTTTAATTTTGCTTAAGTGTATGCGCGACAAATAGAACGAGTAACTCAATATGACGACAACCGATTTCCATGTTTCTTAACTAACTTAACTTGACTTAAATTCACGCTTTATCCCTAGCGGGGTAGACAGAGAGAACGGAGCGCCAAACGCTACGGTCTCTACATACCTCTTTCGCCTCGTCCACTGTCACCTCTCATACATGCCCTCCGGAGAGTCCTCATGCTTTTTACGTGACCTTCCTCCAGTATCTTTGATACTGTGTTTTCAAAGGTCAACAGAGGTCTCCTCCGATCTCTCTTACCACTCACTTTTCCATCATAAATCTTTTTTGCCATTCTTTCCTCACTCATTTGTTCGACGTGCCCAAACCAGCTGCGCATGTTCTTCTTCATTCTCACCGTGCATTCGATCAGCTAAGCTGACTCCGCATATCCTACGAAGAGATCGCATCTCCACAGCATTCATCTTTCTTTCATTCTTCTTCTGTAATATCCACGTTTCGCTGCCGTATAGAGAGTCGGTACCAAAACTGCATTGTGTACGGCCAAATGCGCAGCCGTGCTGACGTTTTGCCGTCTCATCAAAGCAGCTAAGGCTCCGTTCACCCTGTTATACCGGCAGCAATACGTCTTTCCACATTCATCTCGTATCTTCCATCTCTACTGAACATACTTCCCAAATATACAACTTCATTCACTTGTTCTAATATCTTACCATTTACACTGATTTTGCATTCCGTCCTTTCTTCATCTCTTTCAAAAATCAGAACCTAAAAACCTAAAAAAAATATGTTGTTGCTTATTGTCACAAGAATCATTACGTTGTATCCCGCACACAGCATTATAGGCAGAGGGAATCTAGTGTTAAGACACTCCATTCCCCACTTCCTGCTGAATTTTGAAAACATTGAGTGTTGAGTAATAGAACTCAATGCCACGCTTTGCCTCGACACCAGAGCGAAGAAGTGGAAATTTAAATTTAAATAATTATTTCATTGCCTCAAGTGGGGATCGACCCACAACCAGTCGCATTTACAGTCACATTTTGTACTTCTGCGCCACGACTGGCCTCGAATTATAATAAATAAGTATAATTTTTATAATTTATCGTATGTTAATAAATCATTCTAACTCTAATATTGTATGTTTAACTGTACTGTGAAACTAAATGTAAATTTTGATAATAAACTTTCGATAGTGCATATTTGCTTGCATATTTTGGCATTTTGATAGTGCATATAATCTGACGTCTAGTGATAAGAGTTTAGTTAGATTTTGATTATGGGATCCGGTTGAAGTCGTATTTTTTTGTTAAAAACTATGTAATGTAGTACATTGATACACTTCAAGAATTTTTTCTCAAAAAAGAATGTATTTATTTATTTTTAAACACTTTTAAAGTGTTATTCCACACTTAGGAAAGAAAAATAACCGACCAGGTCGGTTTCCAGGAGGCGCGGGTTCGAGTCCCGCTGCGTTCAAATTTTTATACGTTTTCTAAATAAGTAATGTATTTATTTTCCAAATTCTTGGGTTCCTAATTTATTAAAAGTAAGTAATAATATTTTCTTATTATAAGGTATCAAATGTGTATATCAATGATAATATAATTATTATAAATAATAAAAAATAAAAAGATCAAAAGAGTACGGACCAAGTAGACAAAAAATAAGTAGGAATCCAATGGTATATAATATTCCTCTTAACAAAAGAAATGATATGAAATAAAATAAAATATATAAAATTTTGTACCATAGTAATAACAGATCTAATATAGATTCCATGAGGAATGGTGCAGCATCCACAGTACGTAGTTAGCTCCGGCCAGTTGCAACTGCTATACTTTTTCATTCTGAAATTAATAAAAGTTAATATTGTTACAGCATAATGGACTGAGTAAATATGGGCAGTTCAAAGATAAATTCCCTATTGTATACAAAATCCTCAAGAATATAATTGTAACTTAACTTAACTTAGCTTCACCCTTTATTCCTAACGAGTAGTCAGAGAGAACGGAGCGCCAAGCGCTACGATCTCTACATACCTTTTTCGCCTCGCCTACTGTCCTCAACCTGGAAATTCAATTTCACACAAACGTGTGGTTGTTCTGTTAAAATTCCACGGTCCTTCGAAAGCACCCCTTTCATTATACAGGTTAATTAACCTCGAGAAACAGTAAGTAACTTCTCGTCAGAAAAGCTTCATGTTTTCCTTGAAGTTGTTCGTTAACCTTTCACCTCTTTCATACTCTTCATCGCCATCTTTATAGGTAGGCTTCGCTTCGCTTGGTGCTTTTGCAGCTTATACCCTTTCTTTTTTTTATCTCTTACATACTTTTATCCTTTCCTTTCCTGAGGCTTTACAATTCTGCCATGTTTTCTTCTTTCTTTCTACAACATCTTGCACTTCATTGTCCAACCATTTGTCGCGCTTTTTGCTAAAGCCTCGTTTCCCTTTACCCTGTACCGCTGTCAGTGCCTCCTTCATACAATCCCTAATATTTGGCAGAAGCCAGTAAACTTCAATATTTCCATTTCCATATTCATTGCTGTCTAGCTTCTTGGAAACTCTTTCTTGATATTACTCTCTAATCGGTGGATCTTGAAGCTTCCAGCTTCTTATGCGATAATTCGGCTCCAGGTTTAAATACCTCGTATAGCTGCGCCAAACTGCGAACAGATTCCTTATTCTAGCAACGACTAGATAGTGGTCTGTTCCCAGCAACCCCTAAACACTCGTGTGTCCATAATATGGCTTCGAATACGCTGATCCACTGGGCATAAATCAATCATACTTTTCCCTTCCGCTCGTTGTTTTGTATATATGTGAATTTGTTTGAGGTCAAACATCGTGTTTGCCAAGTATTTCTTTTATTGTGTAATATTATCTCTTTTTTACCGTACAACCTCCTCCTATTCTCTTTACGATGAGACGTTTGCGAAGTGATAAGTGCTCACATGGGACAGCATACTCAAAATTTAATAAAACAGAGCATGAGCAGCAAGTGATAAGACCATGAAAAATATAGTTATTAATCACAAGAGTAAATGGTAAGAAAGGAAATGGAAGATTTTAGTTGACCCGTGAAGTCAATAAACGTCGACGTAAATCACCTTAAAATCACAAGGACCATATGAAAAACACGTATGAAGATATTAAAAAATAGTAAATAAGGTAAAGTGCGGAGCTAAAAAAATACCTCAACTTGATATATGACCAATGAATGGAACTGCAACATAATAAAAATTTCTTAATTTTTTTCATTTTGTCCTTTCCTTTTTGGAACTAATTATAAAGCCAAAAGGTTGAATACAATTATAGATTCTTGATCATAAAATTAGATTTTCGGTTGTTTTGCCGCCGGTCCATAGTGTGATCCAAGGCCACATCTTGTACCTGAGAGAAGAAGAAGATAAATTACTTTATCATTATATTAATCCTTTTAATTTTCCTTTGTTACATTTTGGAGGAAGATGTGTATTAAATATGATTTAAAGACGTATAGTTTCTTGAACTTGTTCTTCATTAATTAAGAGACATCGTTTTGGTTTGACTTAATATTTGGTCTATCCTTGTGTGTAAATTATTATTATTTTTTTTATTAAAAACTTACCGACTTTAACATCGTACTGCAGATTCACAGCGTGTGACTGTAAATGCTATAGTTGTGAGTTTGCGTTCCACTCCGGAGAATGAATTATTTTTACTTATTCGATCTGGTAACAAGATAATGCTCGGCTTTGTGTTACTCCACTTAACGCGAGCTCCGAAAAATCTGGCAGTGCATGGGGAACGTAGTGTCTACATTAGGCTCCTTTGCCTATCCTATTTCATGCGAGAAGCTGATTTTTTTAACTCGCCTTACAAAAGTTTGTACTCACAAATTCAACTAACTATGACAACATCACAATATATTTTTATGCCCCAAATCCTTTTCTTAATTTCATATTATTATGATATATATTTGACTTCCTTGTTATTAGCGTACTACGTATACGTAGAAGATATTCTTATGTTATCTGTATCTTTTAAATTTGGATTTGTACTTAGTAATGTTTCGTTTTAAGAAAGCTTCACGCTAGCAGATAGAGAGTCAATCAAGTGTTAAGATACTCCGTTCCTATTAAGACACTTCCATTGCACGCAACGTCTGCAGAATTCAGTGGAAAGTGTGGCATTCCACCGAATTCTGCAGACGTTGCATGTTAAGTGGCGGAACTCAACGCCGCACATCGTTACCAGGCCAGGTCATTCTTGACAAGGCCTATTTAAGCCTCTTAACAACACCACGTTCAATAACAAAGAATAATCCTTTCAGCGAAACTAGGCGCCAGGTCATAAACTTCGATCCTTCCAATCTTGGTTGAAATTACAGACTTCATCAGAGTTGAAGACTGGCCGTCTTCTAGTACTGACCTCCACAGAATTATGATTAATTAGCTTCACGCTGTATCCCGCACACAGCAGGTTAGGCAGAGGAAACCTAGTGTTAAGACACTCCGTTCCCCACTTTCTGCCGAATTCTGGAGGCATTGCGTGTTGAGTGGCAGAACTCAACGCCGCGCTTAACCTCGACACCAGAGCGAAGAAATGGAAATATAAATTTAAGTAAATATTTCATCTCCTCGAGTGGGGATCGAACCCACAACCGGTCGGTTTTGCAGTCACACCTCGTGCCGCTGCGCCACAACCGACCTCAAATCAATTATGATTTATGTTCAATTTTAGAGAGTAAGGCTTGCTGTAAGCGCCGTGACAATTTGGAGTCCATAAGCAATCCATACAACTCAGTCAGTGAAAAAATTCCCCATGGAAAGCGTGCGTTCTAGCATCAACTAGTAGAGTAAGCTTTAATAATTAGGAATGGTTTTGTCGATGTCGAATGATTTGAAAAAACTGTCAAGACCATTTATCTCAAGATCAGGTGGAGACATCAAGCTGAAATAAGTAACAAACTTTGACCAAATGCCCCGCTATCAGATCGTATAGATAATTTCTTGTAGACCTACAATTATTAAATTTGGCAAAAAGTAAGTACTCGTAGTGTAAATAAAGGAAAAAACTGGACAAACGCGAGTCGGGCTCGCCCACCAAGGGTTCCGTACAAAAATTTGGAGGTTCCGTTGAGCAGGGGCTGTTTCTGAAATTCAAGTTAAGCTTAGGCACAGCCCTTTCCTATGATCTTTTCCATTTGAACTGAACTTGCTTTAATACCAAATTTTGTCCCCTTTTAAGGTAATTTTTTTAAGATTTAATCATAAATGTATAGTTGTCAGAACTAGTACTACCTACAGATGCTAGCTGCATAATGCGGAATTAATTTAGTTTTTTTTTTATGGAAAAAGACAAGGCAAACGAGCATAAGGGTCACCTGATAGTAAGTGATTACCGCCGCCCACGACCCCGTGAAACACCAGAGGAGTTACAGGTGCAGGTGCGTTGCCGGCCTAAAATTGATTCCCTTTATAGTCAAAATATATATACGTTTTTTGCGATATAAACGGCCATATTTTTCTTTTTTAAGTAAATGTAGAAATACATTTTTTCAGGAAATTAAGGACCTTAGATCTGAGTATATGGTTTGAATTTCAACTCGATATCTCCAAGCGTTCCTGAGATAAAGTCTCTTGACAGACATACAGACAGACAGACGGACTGGAAACAAAGTAGAATAAGGGATTCTTTTTTCCTTAAAAGGTACGGAACCCTAATGATTGATCCATTTTTTCCCTAAAAATGAATTCCTAAACCCATATTTATATTACACATAAAAACTATTTAATACTTTAGATTGTATTTAATTTCGTACAAAAAAGTGCATACCCACACAAACTTAAGTTTGTGAACCTATGAAACGTTGTACTTCCTACACACTACACTTGACCGGATATACAATTTGAACAAAAACATTACGCAACACAAGGAAAGTGTCATCATACCCCTGAAAAAATAGTAAGATATCAATTTGGAATATCTTCTGTGTTTTTTATGAATAATAAACACAATCTTACCTCTAATATTTGATCTTCAATTTCTAGTTGAATCTTGTAGTTGTAGTTGAAAGAAGAAACGAAGTATTGAAGTCAATTTACAACTACTATTAACAATGATATTCGATACCTTCCGCACGTGAGAGAAACGCCTGTAAACTGTGTACATCGCATGTGAAACAGTTATCAGTATATGTATATAATCTTATCAAGTCGCAAATTGTATTCAAATTGTGTGGGATTAGACGACCTCGGAATTTATTAAAACAATAAATGCTCGATTGTATTGTTATTAAGTATATTATTATATAAATAGTCTAGCTGGATAAACATGGGAAAGCCGCCCTTCTGTTCGTTGATATATAACAAAATATAATGCGAATATTGAACTTTATTCAATATTTGCATTATATTTTGTTTTCGTCATCACTATTTTAAATGAAACCTCAGTTTTAATTACTATATAAAAGCCTAATTAATACAATTTAAAAAAAGAGATTTTTTCTAATATTAAAAAGTTTATTCAAACAAAATAAATAATAAAATTGTCGTTGTAAAATAAAACGCGCTAAATTATCGTTGTAAATTTTATAAAATATATTTATTTTATATGAAAAAAGCAAAAGGTCTTCAAAAACCCGTTTTGCCCGCATATTGGCAAAAAACTGTATTGTATGACATTTTTTCTTGTTATCATCTAAGCTTCACAACCCAATAGGTCTCTACGACGCTCGGGTAAATACCGAAAGTTCCCTCTTCGCCTCCTTCTATAGAAGTGCATTAAATATAACTATTCCGCCATTAAATATAAATATTCTGATTTAAAATGAAGTCACACACCTTATCGTGCATTGTCATCCAAACCAAACGTGTGTACAAAATTTCAGCTCAATCGGTTGAAGATATCTACTTCAAAATCGAGCTCAAACTAACACACATACATTGCAAGTTAAATAAAAGCTTTTAAAAATTAATAATCAGTCGTAGCGGGATTTTAAAACCGGACGGAAACTATTGGCTGAAACATTCGTGACTGCTTTTACTTAACTACTTATTAGTTACTAATCTATAACTGTCATTTATTTGTATGAAACATGTGTACAGGTACTATGCTACTATATCTCTAGATGCATTTAGAATATCACGCTACTTATTACTGAAGTCGTTCTGGTGTAGCGGCTCAGCGTCTGACTGTAAGCACGTTGGTTATGTGTTCAATTACCGCTCGAGGAAATTAATTAATTCCATTTCGTTGCTGCGGTAATAAAACAGCGACGCGTTCCGTCACTCAACGCGCAATGTCTCTAAAATGGAGTGTCTTAAGTCTTAACATTATATGATGTATGTACGCCCTGCTACGTACGTGTTAAAGTTTCAAGATTTATATAAAAAAACTGGTGAGTGCGAGTCAGACTCGCCTTTCGAGGCTTCCGTACCAATTTCAGGTTTGCAGGTCAACGGGAAGTAAAACTTATAAAATTTGACAAACTAAAGGTAGCGGGCCTATACACTCATTTGGTTTGTAATGTTTTTTTTTTACTTTAAAATCAATATAGACCAGTTATAAAAATCTGCCTTCCATTGGTCACTTGTTATCTACCACTATCTCTGATAATAGATAACGCATGATAATACGTTAGTACAGAAAGTTCTTTTAATATTAACCTAAAAAAGCCGATTTTTTTGTAATTATTGGCGATAATAATATTTTTAACTAATGTTTAAGTATTTATTAGTGTAACTGTGTAACACTTATATTATTTTTTTATGTGCAATGGCGTTTGTGCTTCCAAGACTTCAAAAATTTTGTTGTTGTTTACCTTTAAGAGTTGGTTCGCTAGTTATAGGATATCTGTCTATAGTGAGTATTGATTCATAATATTAAATTTAACTGTAATTATATGTCTAATTACAGTTAAATATATGCATTTGCATGCATTGCACTGATGCCATGCCGCTCTTTTACTATAGCAATGAAATGAAAACAATTCCTAAAACCGTCGTATTTACGCAACGGCCTCACTAATATTATTGTTTTTTTTTTCATATCAGATATTTTCTCTGTTAACACTCTCTGCGATCTCATTCTCTCTCTACAAAGTGGTCACGTTCGTGGAGACACACAATGAAACAGATACGGAACACACTCCAGAAGAATACTCCAAAGTGGCCAACAGCCTCTACATATTACACTCTTATATGATGATAGTGTACATATACTATATTATTATAAGTATTTTACTTGTTGTTGGGGTACATACAGTGAGTTATAAGCTATTTTATTTATTTTTTTATTCAATTGTTTTAGGCATTTATAGCTATGTTCACAGAGAGGACTTAGTCCACCTATCTGCAATACCTGTCCACCTATCTAATAAAATCTGGTTTAGTTAAGAAAGTTGATTATGTTTTTAGCTTCACGCAGTATTTCGCATAGAGCAGGGTAGGCAGACCTAACCTAGTGCTAGACACTCCATTCCCTACTTTCCACCGAATTTAGAGCTATTGCATGTTGACTGGAGGAAGTCAGCGCCGCGCTTTTCGTTTCTTTTTACAAAGTGAGCGAGTAAATGAAATAAATGCATTCCCCGGGTAAGAATCGTACAAATAACCGTCGGCTTACAGTAAGATGCTGTGATGCTGAGCCACGAGGGTCTATATTTTATTCCGTTCCGTTTTCTGTATCCCGCATAGAGCAGAGTAGACAGACCTAACCTAGTGTTAAGGCACTCCGCTCGCCACTTTCCGCTGAGTTCTGGAGGCATTGCGTTCAGTGGTGGAACTCAACGCCGCCCTTTACCTCGACACCAGAGCGAAGAAATGAAAATATTAAATATTTGCTTGAGTGGAACACTGACTTTATCTGTTTCAGAATAAAACTCTCTTCATGCGCTATTACTTCCAATGCGGTTTATTTATGTTCATGATGGCGATAGCTACTGTCGTCGTCTCTTCAGTGTTCATGCATTTCATTGCGACGATAACTTTGCTGAAATGGTGTAGTACGTGTCTTTTTATTAAAAAAGTAAATCAGCTTCACGCTGCATCCCACACACAGCAGGGTAGGCACTGGGAACCTAATATTAAGATACTCTCCCCACTTTCTTTTATTTATTAATAATTCTGTATTTTTATTTATTAATAATTTAAAGAAGAAAAAGATGAATACTGTGGAGACGGAAACTCTTAGTAGTATAAGCGAAGTCAGTTTAGCTGACTGAACAATGAAGAGATTCACAGAATTGTAGGTACTAATTAGGATGTCATAGGAGAGAGAATATAAAAGAATGATGATTGTTTATGTGCGTCGAGAGAATAAGTGATGAAATAATAAAAGGTTTTTGAAACAAGAGTGAGAGGTAAGAGAGGTAAAGGAAGATGTTTAAGAGCATAACATCGAGAATATTAGAGGAAGATCACGTAAAAAGCATGAGGACCACCGTGATACTTGTATGAAGAGGTTGATGACAGTGGATGCAATGAAAGAGGTGTGCAGAGACTGTAGCGTTTGGCGCTCGATCCTCTTTGATCCGCTAGGGATAAAGCTTGAAACTAAAAAAATAATGATAGCGGAAAAGTGTCGATTCTGATAAATCCTTACACCAAGCGCATAAAATAGCTATCGTGTCTGGAAATTGTGGTTCATCAAAGTCAAATTTAGTGTGGTTTATGAATTTACCTACCGTTTTATGTAAGAATGCGGCAGCAAGGCACAACCAACCCCACATTGGAGCAAGTAGTGCCATAGCTGAGGTCGGTTAAGCCGTCAATATATGAAAGACAACATAAATTAAAATAGTTTAAATTTGAAAAACATACATTTTATAATAATATATTTATTTGTTATACTTTTTCTACAAATTAAGAGCTTATTTAACGATTTGAAATTCTAAAAAAAGTTCAAATCCGTTGCCATCAAGTCAGGTTCTGGTTGCAAAATATAAGGAAGGGCATGGAGTTAATCCTTTCAATTTGACAGGCATGTACTAAGTGCTTCATATAATTTCATATAATAATCGTGTATTTACTGTTTGCATTTATCATGTGATGACATTAATGATGAACGAAAGTTACCTCGATGTTGATCTCCGCAGCCCTTTTATAAGATCCGGAATTATTTTTCTCTCTTGAATTTTTTGCTTGTACGTCTTCATTCTGTCAATAATGAAAACGTTATTCCCTACAGTTTTAAATAATGTTTGCCTATGTAATTTCGAATTATAATAACAGAACAATATGTACAAAATGGCGGCTTTTATTTTGTTTCAGTAATCATTTTCTACTGCCTATTAGTGGTACGGAGTGCCTATTTGGAAATTGAAGAACAAACCCAGAAAAGAGATGTCGAAATGCAAAATCTCTACATAGCACATCGCGCGCCTTTACTTTTGTAATATTTATAAATATAAATACTACTATACTACCTACTTGTAATTTATAATTATTTTTAAGTAAGAAAATAAATATTCTAAATGTATGGTGTCAATAAATTTCCATTTTTTTATTTGATTATTTATTTATCTCTAGAAAAACAAATTAGTGAATTCAGAACGCTTTTATACGGAGTGCTTTTGTCAGCACAATTTTAAATGAAACTACAATTTTAACTTCTCTATAAAAGCATAATACAATCATAATTTTTTTTTTCTCAAAAATGAAAAAGTGATTTTTTAAATTATCGTTGTAAAATAAAACGCCCTTTGTCAAGAACGTTGCACGCAGCCATAAACCTATCAAAAGGAAACCGCCGCATACGCCTCATTCCGAAATCGAGTTGTAGGTATTGGCGGAAAAGTTCTAAGTTGATTAACCTAAAGAAATATTTTTGTAGTAGTATGTGTTTACGTTATTGGTAACTATGCGTAACTGCATCACATGAAATACAGGTATGGATAAAAATCGTGAAATGAAAAAAAAATCCTACGTCTACCTACACTTGAGGTATCTTGATTAATTTCTTTAGGTATGGGCTTAAAATATTTTACCCCATGTGCTGTTCCCGTAATAGGAGCGCTACGCTTTCACTCTATATAATTTTTCATTAATATATAAATTATATTGTTTACTTGTAAATTTTAGTCACAATTAATTTAATTTAAAATTAAATGTTACAAATACAATTCATTTCAGAAAAATACGTTTTTTTATTTAATATTATTTATTTATCCCTACAAAAATATTTAGATTTCTGTAATTACTGCCTATATTAAAATTTAAAAATAGTATTGTCATAATAAATTAGTACAAGATAATATAAATATAAAATACTGTAATGTACAATCATATTGTCAATAAAGTACATATTGTCAATAATATTGTGTGTGTGCCGGTATTTCGAAATTGTAGATTTCTTAAACTTCTGTTTTTGTCATGGCAACATCGGGGGGAGGCAGGGTTGTTGTCGATAATGTTGTCGTGTGTAAATATTATAAAAAAAAAAACTTTAAAGAAGGCAAAGAAATGGAAATATTAAATGTTTCGGGGGAAGACTGTAAACCTGTCGCGTTTACAGTCACACTTTGTGTCCCAAGGGAACTGCGAAGGGCCTCTGTTAGTTGTAGTTCATCAATAATATTGAAAATATTGAAAACTCAGCTTCACAACTGCACGCACACAACAAGGAAGGCATAGGGAACCTAGTGTTAAGACACTCCGTACCCCACTTTCTACCAAATTCTGGAGGCATTGGGTGTTGAGTAGCAGAACTCAACACCACGCTTTGCCTTGACACCAGAGCAAAGAAATGGAAATATAAATTTAAATAAATATTTCATCTCCCCGAGTCGGGATCGAACCCATAACCAGTCGGCTTTACAGTCCTACTTTGTGCCCCTGCGCCACGACGGGCCTCATTTATTACACTCAGTTTTTCTCATCTCAGTCTTTGATCAATAATTTTTTTATTGCCTTTTTTATAAGTAAGCTAAATGCAATAACTAAAGCAATGGCTTATTTATTTGCCATTATACATTTAGCACGTACACATTCAAATAAATCTACTGAGTGATTGTGTTAGATTTGACGACGAAATATTGTTAATAATATTGCATAGTGTGCAGGACCATATATTGAGCAATATTATTATCATTATTGTATTGATAATAATATTTGGTGTGTGTGATTAGCTTAAGAATTATATATCACTTTGAAAATCACATATTTAAATTTAATCTTTCTAAAATTAAATAAATAACTAATTTATAAGTTGGTATGGTATGGTTCTTTGATTATGGCGTTCCGTTATAAGTTATAAATTTTGTTTCTGAACTATAATTTAATACAATGGCAATACTACCAAATGTCACATAATAGCTATAACTTTGATAATTTAAAAAGTAACATGATTATAAGCTATCCTTGTCACTCTTTTGCTGATTGTATGTTTTTTATTCGTTTTCTTTCTTAACATACAAATTAATTAATCAATTTGAAATATCAGGGTTTTATGTTAAAACTTACATTAAACCGCAATGTGTACGCTTAGTATTTTAACAAAAAAAACTTATTTATTGATAATATTTTAGACTATTTGTGTGTTATGAAACCGTAATAATTGTACGTAGTTATAATGTCTGCTAAATTTCCTCAAAGTTCGAGCCAAACGGCACAAGCTCAGGTTTGTTTTACTATGCAACGATTGCACTATATCTTTTCTTTAAATAAAGCGTATAATTCAACTAAATTTTGTTTTATTTGCCTATCTTTATAGCTTGTACAATGGATAAACAATGCTGGGATGGCCGAGGGTACAAAGAAAGCTAATTTATTAAGGAAAATTATAGAGGTTTTATTGCATCAAGCATCACAAATGGTGCCAGTTTATATGGAAAACATATTAAGTTTTGTTAGCGATAAGTCAACTGATGTCAAAAAGCAGGTCATTGGTTTTATAGAGGAATTGAGGTAAGATTAAATCAAATATAAATAAAACATTGTATTTTGTTACAATGCCATTACATTCCATCAATGTATTTACTTACAAATATTTATGCCACAGATTTAAAGAATATAAACTATATACTATATATCATAATAACAAATATAATGTTCAGCATATTAGAATGGATTTTAATGATCAGTTTATCTTGCATATGCTAGATGCAAGATAAACTATTAAAGAGTAGACAGAGAGAACCTAATGTCAATAAATTTTGTCCTCTGTTCTTGCGAAATTTGAGACATTGCTATCTCATTGGTGGAACACAATGTTGTATTTTGTCTTGCTACAGCAGCAATGACAGTATATATTTATTTCCCTAAGTAGTGATTAAGCAAGGTTTTTACAGTCAAAAGCTGTCCCACTGCTGCTGCTGTTGCTGATAGTGTTTTTTTAATTAAATAAATATCAATTTTTTAAAAAATCTGAAATTCAACCAACTCATGGTGAAGTCACTAGTCTAAAGTTTTTTTTTAAAATACAAATGTGATAAGCCCATTATTAACATATTAAAAATATGAATGTAGTTCCACTCAACATGCACAATTTCATACCTGGCCAAAAAGTTGAGAACAAAGTGTTTTGGGTCACTAGGTTCTCTCTGATTACTGTGCTTTGCGGAATAATGGGTGAAGTTAAAAAGACATTTTCTATATTTACATTTTATGGGGCAAGCAAAGGCGAAGTATTTATAAGTTGGTATTTTTTTAATCCTGTAAGGAGGAGGCTATCAAATCAACTGTATTTTTTTAATGGTTGTTACCTCAGAACTTTTGATTGGGTAAACTGATTTTGATGATTCTTTTTTTTTTCATTTCAAAGATAGTGCTTCCTGTGTCGTCACATAATTCTTAAATATGCATCAACTATGTGTGTGTTGATTGAAATGAAATGATTCTTTTTTATTGGAAAGAATACATTTCAAAGGCAGTTTGATGAAAATTTGGTTAGGTTCTTATTACAGTATCTAGTCAAAATCGAGAAGTCAGTTTTTTTTGTTAAAAATCATGTTTAATAAAGTAGGAAACGGAGTGTCTTAACACTAAGTGTTCAAACACCATTTTAAAGAATGATTATTTTAATATGTATAACTATTCATGTTTTTTAGTAAATCACATCAAAATCTACTACCAAAAGTGATAAGTCAACTGCAATTATTAGTAGTGGACACAGTAGTAGCGGTACAAAAAAGAGCAATACAGGCGGCAAGTATAGTTTATAGAAATGTCTTGCTTTGGACATGTAAAGGGAATGTGGACATGATAGAAGTGCAATATGTATGGGAACATATTACTAAGTTGAAGGTAAATTTGCTTATCCTTTTGTTTTTCAATGCAAAAAATCCATTCAATGATATTTTTTATATAAATCAAAAAAGTCTTTTAACCTAATTAAGAAAAAAATAATATATATTTTTTCACATAAAGGCTTATGGTAAGTTGGCGAGCAAGTTCATTGGGGTGATGAATCAGCCTCTCTTTGTACTTAGCTGCCAAACTCTAAATTTCCTCCTTAATTGTTCTCATTCCGAGGTGCTCGTGGATTTCATGGTTTGGTTTTATGGTTATATACCAAGGCGCTTTTGCAATTGCTCTTAGGATGATGGATGGGCTTTAGGATGACTTTGTAGATAAGCAATTTGTTGTCCATAGAAAGTCTTGAGTTCCTTCCCAGCAACCAGTGTAGGCAATTGTACTTTAGTTGACGCTCTTGCTTTTTACATTTTATGTGGTGCCTCCAGGTTAGTCTACGGTCAATGTACAGGCCAAGATATCTTACATGGTCATTGTGGGGTAGAGTACATAGGCCTAACTTTACAAGGGGGGGCAGCTTCCTCTTTTTAGAGCGAATTTCACCTGAACTGACTTTGTAGCACTAGCCATAATTATCCATTTTTGCAGCCATTTGTATACTTTATCCAGGTTCTGTGATGCCAGTTTTGGATCCTTATGACTTGACAATATAGCAGTGTCATCTGCGAATGAGGTTGTAATTGTTTGTGGTGTCAGCAGTAGGTCTGCAGTGAACAAGGTGTAGAGCGTTGGGCCCAGGACAGATCCTTGAGGCACGTTTGGCATAATTCTGCGAAGCGATATCTTCTCTAGTACCTTGGATAGTATTGGCAATAGACTGATCGGTCGATAGGATGTCTTATCAATTATTACTTTGCCAGGTTTGGGGATCATAATTCTTTCCGAGACTTTCCACGCATTAGGGAAGTACCCTACTCGCAACATAGCATTGAAGATAACGGTGAGGAAGACAAGAGCCTTTCTGGGTAGTTCCACCAATACCTCTTTGGTTATAAGATCGTAACCTGGTGCATTTTTGCTGTCCAGCTGTTTAATTATCTTTATGACTTCCGCGGGCGACACAGGTCTAGGGAGAAGGTCCATTTGAAGATCTTGTTTTAGGATGTGGTCAACATGTCCTTCTGGTGGTTTGTCTGGAATTACTTTTGGTGTAAAAACGTTTGCTAGATGCTCCGCAAACAAGTTTGCCTTATCTTGGCTTGTTCTGGCCTAGTAATTTCCTTTTTTTCTAGGGAGCTTTGGTACGTTTGGTCTGTCACAAGAGCGGCTAAATTTCCAGAGCGAGTAATTTGTGGCTTTAGTAGTAGTTAGAGATTCCAACTTTGCTTGCATTGTTGAGTCATTTGCATTCTTCAGAGCTTCTTTTAATTCTACAATGGCGTTGTTAAGGGCAGTCTTATCTTGCGGGTGGCGGCAAAGTTGCCAGGTTCTGCGTAATTTGCGCTTTTCCAGGATCTTTATTTCCAGAGGTATGTTTGTGCCTTGGTTTCTATGCTCGGCAGTAGGTGTGCACTTCTATGTGGCAACTTGTATAAGATTAGTGAGATCTAACGCTACCATTGTTTCAATTTCTTCTGCCGTTATGAGCCTAATGTTTAGATTAAGGTTCTCCACTATGTAGTCTCTGAAAGAGCTCCAGTCGGCATGCTGGTTGTATAATAATATGGGTCTTTCAACCTCGATTATAGTTAAGCTTATAGTTAGTAAGACTGGAGTGTGATCTGATGACCCATCATTACATGTCTCGATTTTCATATATAGCTTCGAGAGTCCTTTTATTATGAAGAAGTCAAATATGTCCAGAATTCGATTATGATCGGCTGGCCAGTTAAGTTAGTAGATTCTGATGGGGCAATTATATTTAGGCGATTTTTGTTGATGCTCAAATATAGCTTCCCCTGGTTGTAATTAATCTAGAACCCCATTAGATATGTTTGGAGTTCCAATCGCCTCCTGCTATGAATCGATTACCTAGACTTGAGAAGAAGTTAGAGAATTGGTCAGAGTCTATACGTTGTTTTGGGGGACAGTACACAGATGAAACATTAAAATACCCACATCTATCCTGTATTAAGACTGGGTGATTTGTAGTATATGTCTGGAACCCTTTGGTTTTGACATTGTCAGCAGGTCGAGCTCACCTTTGTTGGGTGAAAGTCCATTTATGTTCTAAGTATCCAGTCTTAGCCCAAGGCCTTTTATCCTTGTAATTTAGTTATGAGTGTAGTTATGAGAGTCATAAGAGTAATATATATATAATCTTACAATAAATGAGTACTCATAAGAGTACTCATTTATTGTAAGACCAAATCAAATTTTTCGTTTTGTTTAGTGAGGAGAGTTTCCAATACCGTGGGATTTTTGTTTACGTCAGATAAGGGATTTTCTGTATGAGAGTGGTTCATTTCCCTTATGAATGGAGGTATATTGTTGGGCACTATTACTTGGGCGGTTTATGTCTCGATTTGTGTTGTCTTTTGCAGTGACTCTTCGTTGACCATATCTGCTTTTTTTTCTAGCAAGGATTTCTCTATATACCTCACAACCCTTGTAATTTGCTGGGTGGGAGCCATGGCACAGTGCACATTGAGCTGGTGTATTTCTATCTCTCTTTGGACAATCTGAGGTTTTATGAACCTATGCGCATTTTACACAACGGAAAGGTCTCGTACCATTTTATGAGCCTGTGCGCATTTTACACAACGGAAAGGTCTCGTACCATTTTTTTTTGTATGCCGATATTGCTGACACCGTTGGCACTGCACAATTGAATTTTTCTTCTTCGGATCCTCTACAGTTACAGCCTGATGGTAGATGTATTTGATTTCTTTAGCTGCCTTATTGTTTGTGCTAGGCAATAGATTTAAGACGAATGATGAAGTTGGTTTTTTGTCCGAGCTGTATCTGGAGTTAATAATTTCCCCGATTACAGTATTCCCACTTCGCATCGCTTCGCTTCGGATCGCATGACGTACTATCTTTCACATTATTCGACATTTTCATAAAATTGAGGGTTGGGAGAAGAGGCATATATTGCTTTCCCAAGATATTATAGAAGCTATTTCAGGGGGCATTTAACTTCCCTAGGTCCGCTATGGCCTAAACAGGTTTATTGACCGCCGCGTGTGACTCGGCGTTTGTTGCTCATTTGGCACCACCCAGGGGACACGTGTAGGGTGAGTCTTATTTGTTATAGGAAAAAATGGTAAATCCTACGGACGCGAGCAACTTATATCCCCCCTGAGGATGGATATACAACTCTTATATTTAACACATATTTAAATTTTTACGTTTTTAAATATTTTTTTTAGAAAAAATACAACATTTTTTTATATAAAAGTATTTAAACCGGCGCCTCTTGGAAACTGTCCAAGCACTGTGACCACAAAACCAATAGATTAATTATATAAACTTTATCTTTTGGACACATTTTTAATATGCAATTCTTTATTTAAAAATTTTAGTTACTCATATTAAATATGATAGACAATGACAACGAAGGTATAAGGACCCATTCCATCAAGTTCCTTGAAGAAGTGGTTCTTCTACAAAGCTCCAGCTCTGGGGAAGAGACCGGAGAAGAGTTCAGTATGAAGAATTTACCAAATGATTTACCCTTTTTAAATAGAAAGTCGTTGGAGGATGAATCTGAGTAAGTTTAATTGAATATCATAACTCAATTAATACTTTTTTAAAAATTATAAATTTACATCCAGTCTTTCAAATTTTTGTTTTCTAAATACAACATTTTTTTAAATGTGGTTAAATACTTCAAAATTGTGAAAAATTTAAGTAATTTGAAAAAAATATTGTTGTTAGTTTAAAATGTTGTTGCTTTATTTTTCCAAGTCAATCAATTAGGTATATCAATACTAATATAATAAAATGTAAGAGTTTGTTTGTTTTTTAAACTCTTAAGATCTCTGGACTTATCCAATATATATCTCTCTAATGGTCCAATATACTTTCTTTTTGTTTTGTATGAAAGTTGCATTCTTCAGAAGTGCTATAGGCTATATAACATTAAGGTGTAAGTCTTAGTTAGCCCAACATATATCTATCTCTTATAAATAAGTGACAATAAGGCATTTTGTGACAAAAAATAATTGAAAATTGTAAGTTAATATTTCATCGATTTTTATTTCACATATAATATTTCATTTAATATTTCACATATATTAAATGAGGCCAGACGTGGCACAGAGACATAAAGTGTGACTGCAAAATCGAGTGGTTGTGGTTTCGGTCCCTGCTCGAGGAAATGAAATATTTATTTAAATGTATATTTTCATTTCTTCGCTCTGGTGTCAAAGCGTGGCGTTAAGTTCTGCCGCTCAACACGCCATGCTTCCAGATTTCCGAGGAAAATGGGAAATGTAGTGTCTTAACACTAGGTTCGCTTTGCCTACTGTGTGCGAGATACAGTGGGAAGCTAATTTAATTTAAATGAATTTTAATGTATATTGAGACTTACGAACGAATCTTTGTCTTTTATAGCGTGTAATTTGGACGCTTACTTTTCGAGAAAATGTTAAATAAAATAATTCAACGCTCTGTTTACGGCCGCAAACCTAGGCTCGAGTCCTGCGGGTAGCGCCCTTGCCACCGATGACGTCCTATAGTACAATCACGTAGTGTTCGTGATTGAATTATCAATCTGTTGGCAAATAAAAAAATAAAAAAAAGTCATATAGGTGGTATGCTGGCGAAGCCTCGAGTAGTCCGCTAGTATTAATATAATTTTATCCTTAAGCTAAAGGCTAATTTAAAAATTAATTGTAATATATAACATTTCTAACACTATATGATAAATATTCCCTATTTTTTTTATTTCAGCCATATTTTCAAACTGCTACTTAAATTCCACAACTCTCAACACATTTCAAGTGTAAACCTAATGGCTTGTATGACCACATTATGCCTAGTTGCTAAACTAAGATCCAAATACCTGCCTAGTGTAGTTCAAGCTTTAGGGGACCTTCACACGACCTTACCCCCAACTTTATCGCAATCTCAAGTGAATTCAGTGCGAAAACACTTAAAAATGCAAATTTTGATTTTGGTCAAACATCCTTCGTCTATAGAAATGATGCCTCAATTGACTCAGTTACTATTAGACATTGGCATGACCCCCCAAGAAATTAATAAAGCGATTCCTAAAGAAAGAAGGAATAAACGTTTGGGAGAAATTAAAAATGGCGACACTCCAGCAAAAAGAATTAGAATCGATTCACCGCAAAGTAATAGTGACAGCAACAGTAATAGCAACAGCAGAAGTGATTTCAATTTTGATGATGATAACAGCCAAACTATAACTAAAGCTAATGCGACGGAAGATTCCGTATTCGACGGACTGAATAATGTCGAAAATGTCGTAAATTTGGTAACTACTACCCTTCTTAATAATTTACCTACAGAAATGCCAAGTAATTTCATAAATACGTACAAGCCTATACCAAATTCTGGTACAATAACTCAAAAAAGAAATTTGGCTAGAATGATGCTTGCTCTAATAAGAGATGAACCGCCAATGCCTATAATAAATCCGCTTAGTAACTACGGGGCTAAAATACCATTATTACGAGATGACGATGAAAAATTAACATTAAAAAATGCAGTAGCCAAATTACAAGAATCTACTAAAGCAGACAAACAGATAGAAAACGCTGTGTCCAAACTAATGGAGGAAACAAGGCAAGAACATTTGAAGGAAGAGGAAAAAAAGGCAAAAGAAAAGGAGAAATCGATACCACCGCCGGCGCCTGTCCCAAAAATAAAACAAAAAGTCAAATTACTTAAATTACAAGAAATAACGCGGCCGTTACCCAAAGACATTAAGGAGAAACTAATGCTTCAAGCAGTGGAAAGGATTTTGAATGCCGAAAAAGAAAGTACTATAGGTGGGGCGGCACAAATACGATCGAAATTTATAACTATTTTTGCATCAAGTTATTCACCAGATATAAGAGAGTTAGTTTTAAATTATATATTAAGTGATCCTTTATCAAGAATTGATTTGGCATTATCTTGGTTGTATGAAGAATATGCATATATGCAAGGTTTTAATATACATCCAGCCATTAGTAAACTAAATGATAAACATGATGAAAATTATAATCAGTTATTGTGTGCCCTAATAACACAAATTTCCGAAAGAGGTGACCCCATAACGGAAAGCAGTAAGGACACGCTACTTAGGAAGATATATTTGGAAAGTCCTGTGGTTACCGAAGAGGCGGTAGATTATTTGAAACATTTGATTGTGGAAGAGAAATCACCGTTTTTGGCATTGGAAGTGTTGGAAGAGTTGTGTCTGTTGAGGCCACCGAGGTCTCATAAATATGTTTCGGCGGTTGTGTATCATGTTTGTGAGTATTTTCAGTTTATTGGTTATTGTATAGGTCTTGACATTAGTTTCGCAGTTTCCCTCTGCTTCCCCTAATAAGTGCTGGATATACGTAAAAAAAAAATGCTAAAGTACAGGACAGAATGTCTTAACACTAAGTTCCCTCTGCCTACTTTGCCGTGTGCTGGATACAGCGTGAAGCTGATTTAATTTTTTTTATTAAGGCCCTTCATTGTATGAATGACCGACCCTTCTATTCATATCATAAATTAAAAAAATGAAATAAAAACTAAATTAAAATCATATTTTGCAGTGAGTGAAAACGAAGAAATAAGAGAAACAGCTCTCAAATCGACTATTAAAATTTTTACCCAAAGCACAGAAGCTGCAAAGAAAGTGATAGAGAAACACGCTCTCTTATACCTAGGCTTCATATCTCTTAATACTCCGCCTCAAGAGTTGTACGGGAACCGACCAGTGGCAAGGACCTGGACTGAGGAACTGTATAAACTGTGCTTGAATTTAGTTATGATGTTGTTTGTTGAGAAAGAAGGTAGGTGTAGGTTACTCTTTTTTGTTGTGCTGTGTTTTTACTGACCGACTTATTTTTTTATTTGTGCGGGATGCGCGTGAAGCTGATAAAAATGATAAAATCAATGACATTTTTATAGGCAATACACTACACATAGTATAGTCAATGATTATATTAAAGTGAGCAAATAATAAAATACTTTGGCTCAAGATTCCTGTCTTCTTATATCAAGTGTCTCATGACACTGCGCCTCATGGAATTAAATGTTTTCCAGAAATAATAATGGAAATAGCACGCGTATACGGTAACGCGGGCGCCGAGGCTAAACGCTGCGTGCTCCGACAGCTGGAGGGCCCCCTGCGCCGCGTGGCCCCCCTGCAGGCCCCCCGCGATGAGGGGGCTTCCCCCACGCTCGCCGCGCTGCTGGACGAGTGTCCGCGCGGCGCGGAGACCTTGCTCACCCGCGTTGTGCACATACTTACTGATAAAGGTAAGTGGGAAACTCATTTACAAGGTCCTATACTATTTTTTATTTGAAATAAATGTAAATTTATTACTATTGTGGTCTTGTATTCTATTTTGAATAGCTATTATGAATGTGCATTGATAATGATAATGATTTTGAACGACAATGATTCGTGATGACTATAATGATAATAATTATGAAAATAATGATGTTTATAATAGTGTTTATTATTTACAGCGGCCCCCAGCGCGTGGTTGGTGGGTCGAGTACGCGAGTTATACGCGACGCGCGTGTCTGATGTACGCTTCCTTATACCTGTACTCAATGGATTGTCTAAGAAAGAGGTGGGTTTGTTATATTTTTAAAGTTATTTATGCATATGATTTTGACTAATTAGGTTTGGATTGTGATATTATTTAAAGTTCTAACCATTCCATTCGAATCATTGGGGACCCAATGATCTATGAAAGGCTTGACACTTTGGCTTTGCGTAGACACGTCTTCTCGCTGTGCGTTCTGTGCCGCATTTGTCATGGGGAGTGTTGTGAAGAACTGTTTGACCTGTTATCTGCCGCTGAATTTTCTAACCACACAGTACGCCATAAGCTAAAATAACATCCACACCACCTGTATACGTGGCAATCCACTACTGTGCGGTTTCATAGGAACTTCCTTCCACGCACCACGGAACTGTGGAATGGCCTACCCGCGGCAGTGTTTCTAGGTCGATATAACATGGGTACCTTCAAAAAGCGCGTCTATCTCCACCTTGTCGGCCGGACACGCACCTGTAGCTCCTCTGGGTGTTGCACGGGGTCGTGAGCGGCGGTAATCACTTACCATCAGGTGCAACAAATATAATTAATTCTCAAAAAAGGGAAAAAGATGAGGTATAAATTCAACTGAACGACCACTTATCATATCTACTATGCCCACCCACCTTGCCCGATAATTTATAGAAGACGCTGGACAATAAAGTAAATTATGTGCGTAAAAATGAAATCTATGGTAAACATACCTTAATGTAAGCAAATGCAGTAATGTCCAAAAAATATAATAGACCAATAATAATAGAACAACATGTTTTCTAATTACAAGAAAATATTATATGAGACATATAATACCTTAACAAATAATCTCGTTCCACTATTCATTTCAGATTTTAGCTGCTCTACCCAAATTGATAAAACTCAATCCAGTAGTGGTAAAGGAAGTCTTCAACAAACTACTTGGTCTGCAAAACCCTAATAATGAACAGTTGCCAGGTGAATAAAATTATATTAAATTATTAGACGGAAGGAATCTGGAAACCCTGTGTTCAGATACTCTGTTACCATTAAGACACTTCCGTTCCCCACTTTTCTCCAAATTCGGGAGGCATTGCTTGTTGAGTGGCAGAACCCAACGCTGTGCATCTTTACCAGAGCGAGGAAATATAAATAGTATTTATTTTCATGTGTTAATCCAAGCCATTGTCCTGCGTCACAACTAGCTATTATTTTTATTTTTTTATTATTTTGCATGCATTAATTGTTTTGTATGTTGGTAGGCCCAATAATAAATAAATAAATAAAATTATTTAATTATCTGTATTACAGAAATTACGTGTAAGTAAATAATATTATAATTCACTTGTGCTTATATTGATTTATGCAAAAAAACCTATAGGTAATATTATATTATAAATAATCTTAATATTTATATATTTCAAAAGAATTGTTTCTAGGTAAATGTACATTTTTAATTATATAATTATGATTTTTATATATTTCATTCATAAAAATCATAATTTTACATACAATTTTTATTAATGTCTACAAAATCAAAATATTATATTAAAATTGCAAAACAGCATTTTAATAAAATAATTTATATTTTTAAATTTTAGTTTCACCAGAAGAACTATTAGTGGCCCTTCATTTGATCGACCCGAGTAAAGCAGATCTCAAGTACATTATAAAAGCCACTGCTCTATGTTTCGCTGAAAAACAAACTTATACACAAGATGTAAGTAGTTATATATATTTTTTTCTGTTTTGTTGTCTCTTTTAGTTCTCCGAGTGAGGATTGAACCAGCAACCATTTTCCCCTCTACACTTTGAAAGTGTCAGTACCACTTTAAATGAAACCGTAGTTTTAACTACTCCATAAAAGTGTAATTTTTTTTTCCAAAAAATGAAATAGTGATTTTTTCAAACAAAATAAATAATAAAATTGTCGTTTTAAATTAAAACGCCATTCGTCAAAAACGACGAACCCATCAAAGGAACACCGCCGCATACGCCTCATTCCGAAATCGAGTCGTAGACATTGGCGGATAAGTTCAAAGTTGTTTAACCTTTAGTAGTAGTTTACGTTATTCGCATCTTTGCGTAACTGCGCCACACGGAACACAGGTTTGGATAAACATCGTGATATGAAAAAAACATCCTACGTCTAAACTGCTGAGGTGTCTTGACTAATTTCTTCAGGTATGGGTTTGAAATATTTTACCCTGTATGCTGTTTCCGTAAAAAGAGCGCTGCCTCTTAAAACCTGTATATACAGTCAGTGTGACAACACTGCACCATGAAAATAATTTGTATATTATATATTATGTATATGTTTATTTAATTATTATTAGTTTCTTTGGTTTTCATCGGGATTAATGATTATTTAAATCCATTATTATTTAATTATTTTTTTTATATGACTTCTCTACTCGATAAAGCATGGTAGCTTGATATTCGACAGTTAAGCATTCCAAATATGAACGCCAAATAAAGAACGGAAAATATTGCAATACATGCATGCATGTAAATTTAAAATTTAAAATGCAATTGAGAATCTAAGAAAAAAATATTAGAAATAAAAAATTACATAAGTAATATCTTTTAATTTCAAATAATTTAATAAACTTCAGAATAACGGGCGCCAAAAAGTCAGCGAGTTTCGTTTGTTATTATTTTTTAAACTCCATAATTTACAAATACGAAGTGATATCTCGATATCACAAAGAAAACTGTGTGTGATATACATATACATGAGTCGTGGTCGCCTCGATGTATCAGACTGTCCTGTGCATCAGTCTATAAAAAGCTTTTTTTTAATTTTACCCCAGGTCCTATCAGCAGTTCTTCACCGCTTGGCCGAAGAGAAGGAGATCCCGGTGCTCATGATGAGGACAGTGCTCCAGGCCCTAACTTTGTATCCGGGAATGGCTGGTCTAGCACTTAATGTATTGCAAATGCTCATTGAAAAGGAGGTTTGTTAGCAATAACTTTTTTTATTTCACGCTGTATTCCGCATATAGCAGGGTAGGCAGAGAGAATCTAAAATATTTAGACAGCCTGTCTCCTAATTTTCCACTTTCTTCCCAATTTTTGATACATTGCGTGTCGAGTGGGGGAACTCAACGCAGCGCTTTATTTTGTTACCAGAGCGAGAAAATCGCAGAAGAAAGAATGCGAAGAAATGAAGACTGAAAACATAATTAAATCAAAACATAATTATCATTCTGTCGAATAGAGACCGAACCAACTACCATCGCCTTTACAGTAAGTGTGTCATTAACTTAATTGTCGTTTCACACTTGACTCCCAGGTGTGGTCCAACAAAGTGGCGTGGGAGGGCTGGGTGAAGTGCGCGGAGAGAATAGGCACCCGCGCAGTGGCCGTGCTCTCCGCGCTGCCGGCGCGCGCGCGCTCCGCGCTGCCGCCGCATCTGAGCGCCTTGTGCCCGCAGGTGAGTGACCAGACTCACCGCCTTGGTGATCTATTTATTTCTTTATTTTTATTTACGAAAACAAAGAGTACAATAAATATTAACTTATAACTCCCCTTTTTTAACATAATCCAATCAAGCTTCCACAGAATAAACTATGTATTTAATCATAGATCTAAAGAGCAAAAATTTGTCTAAACCCTACAAAAAGACAGTGAGTGACTAGTGTTTAGGCACTGATGTAGGTGGCTCTGGTGATCTTTGTTCTTATAGTTTTATTTTATTAACTTCCCTGTGCCTGCAGGTTAGTTAATAGTGTTTAGTTACTCAAGTTGGTGAAAATTATTTTGTAGTAGTCTTTTGTTTATTGCATTTTTCGGCACATAACAAAATTTGTTTTGTTTCATTAGTGCTCTCATAATACTTTTCATCCATAGATTTTCACTTAGCAATTTTTTTTAAATACATAAAATGTATAGAAGAAAATCGGAATTTTGTAGGTAACATTGATTCATGTTTTTATTAAATATAATATATACAATATTATAACAATCACTCCGCAGTTTTGTCTTACATTACAAAAAATGGAGAATCTAGAGTCTAGAGCGTTTGGTATTTATATGCTATATATTTTTAATCAGCATAAAAAAATACTTAAAAACACGTTTAATAGAATTGTTTTAGGCAAATTAAAAAGAAAACGATCCAAAATTATTTAAACACAAAAAAAATGTAAGAATTTCGTCCTGAAATCTAGAATCCAATCTCTTTTATACAAACATTGCATGTAGATACAACATCATCATATTTATTTATTTTTTTCAAATTAAACAGCAATTCGTTTAGCCCGTTTGTACGTTAATGGTGCTAAAGTAACATTATCTTCACCTATATTTGTGTTTTCCTTGTACTGAATTTTAAATTTCTTTTCGTTTTTAAAATTACCATTTATTATTTATTAATTAAAATAAGCATTTTAAATAGAATAGCTAATAGTATTATATTATACGTAAAAATTATGGAAACTAGTTCTGAAGTCCGAATGTGAATGTTACCCGAAGAATCAAAGTAACCCAGATTGACTTTAATTCCTTTAGTTACAGTTAAACATTTATTTCAGTTGTGTGCAATATATCGAAATGCGAATTTGTTATTAAATTTAAATGTTTTAAAACGTTTTGAACGGTCTTCGTGGCGTAACGAAGCAAAGCGTGGCGTTGAGTTCCGCCATTTTTTTTTAAATTTTATTATCGGCTCTTTTCTTGTTTTGTTTGATAACTTTCAGAGTAGTTAGTTTACTGTTAATACACACTATGGAGTCTGTTTAAAAAGATACAGGTTTCAATTCTAATCGTCTATATAATAAAATAATATTTAATCTATTATATTTTTAATGATTAATATACGATAACACCAAAACCTTATAAATGTTAAATGCATTTTATTATTTTATTTCTACTTTAATTACAGGAGAGCTACACGCCGAACCCCTTGGAACCTTTGCCTCCAGGAATGGAATGACAGAAACAGTAAATTATAATGCCTTTTCCACATCTGCCGTTTTATGGAATTACATGTATAATTTTTATAATAAAAATATCTCCTTTTAATAGTTTTAACAGTATTTTACTATAGAGTCTTGATATCTTCTTTGAGAAGAAAATATTTAACCGAGGCAATATTGTACAAACTATAATCTAGTTATACTATCATATGAACAACTAATATTGTCAACATTATCACCATCAACATCATCATCATCATCAACAACAATATCAACAATGACAATTGTCGTTTTTGTAAGAATTATAATAATTATTATTACGATAAAATTAATATTATTTAAAAATAAAAAACTCTGGATGTTTTAAACAAATGTGGGAATGGCATTATTTCTGTATATAAATTGTGTTAAAACAAAAATGATGAATTTGTTAAATATAATTATAAATATATATTGTGTTTTATTTCTCATAAAATAATGGTTAAATTTATAAACTATACTTTTTATACATACTTTATTTAATATCGATAAGGCACAGAGTAATTGGTGGAAGTAGATTTTAGTCACTCTGTTCTTCACTATGACAAGAAGATCAGAGCAATTAAAGTGCTTGTAGTAGTATAAATATATGCTAGAACGATATTAGTTCAAATTCAATTCCAAACTAAATAACAATAATTTGCCTACTCAATAGTTTATATAAGTTTAATTAGTTTTTTTTCATACATTCAAAGTCAAACAATTTTATTCAAAATAAGAAGTTACATGCTTCATTTTTTGAACGTCAAATAATTTACCACCAGTTCACTAAAATTAATGCCTCAGACCTGAGAAGAACCGGCGCAAGAAACGAGGCGGGATCTATTTTTTTAAAATCAATTTTAAACAAATACATATTTAATTATCTGTGACAATGATACCTTTGAAATAGACTGGACATTTCATTCCCAAGGCGTGTTATCATTTACAAAATCATTAATTTGGTAATAACTTTTGACACACACGTTTTTTAATTTTTTTTTTAATTGTGATTTAGAAAATTCTCTGACATTTTCTGGGATCCTATTGTAAAAGCGTACACATTGTCCCATAAAAGAATTACGGATTCGATGCAACCGAGTTACAGGTGCATCAAGATTATGCCTATTTCTAGTGTTAGTATTATGAAATTTTTGTAAAATTATTAATGTCTTTCTTAACATACATAACATTTTCAAAAATATATTGAGATGCCACTGTCAATATATTAATTTCCTTAAGGAGTCTTTAGGGCCTAAGTTATAGATTGCACGAATAGCTCGCTTCTGCAGGACATTATTAGTTGAATACCTTCTGCATTACCCCAAAGTAAAATCCCATAGGACATAATACTATGGAAGTAACTGAAGTAAACAAGTCGAGCCGTTTCTACGTTAGTTAATGATCAAATTTTTTTGATCGCGAAAGCTGCGGAGCTATTTGCCAATCCATCAATATGGGGTCCCCACTGTAATTTGGATTCTATGGTGATACCAAGAAATACCGTGAAATCGGCAGGATCTACGGGTTCACCATTCAAGAATACATCGGCGTTAACAACTATATATTACGATTGTTCCATTAATAGCTAAATAACTAATTTGGCTACTCAATAGTTCAGTTAGTTTAGTTTTTTCAATCATTGTAAGTTGTTTACTTTTTTACTTGTTGGCTACCCTAGCTTGTAGTTGTTTTTTGTAATTTTATTCGCTTCAAGCTGTATAGCAGGTTAGGCAGAGGGAACCAGGGTACATAAACTTAACTTAGCTTACGCTTTATCCCTAGCGGGGTAGTCAGAGAGAACGGAGCGCCAAATGCTGCGGTACCAGGGTACATACTGTTAGGAAACACCCTTTCCATTAAGATACTTCGGTTTCTCACTTTCCACCGAATTCTCAAGGCATTGCGCGTTGAATGGCGGAACTCTACCCCGCACATTTGCCTCGTTACATGAAAATAATGAATATTTCATTGGGAATCAAATCTACAACCTATTGCTTTTATAGTCGCACGTATGTACACCTTTGCCACGACTGGCCTCGTGAATAATATTGAAACGTAGAAAAAAGAGTGTTGAGACAAATAAAAGTAAGAATTAACGTATATTTATATTGACTTAAAAATAAGATTATAGTTATTTAAATAGGTACATATTATTAAATTTTCAACAATATTCAAGTGTTATTCCATACTGAGTGAAGAAAAATACTTATTAAGAAAACATAAAAAAAAATAATGTAGCGGTAACCCGCAATCCTATGTCCGATCCGAGTCATATGGCTTAGTCGGTAAGAGCGTTCGGATGGTTTCCAAAGAGGCGCGGGTTCAAATCCCGATCAATTTTTTTAATAAATACATATTATACTGCTCATCCAATTAAAAAAAAACAAAAAAATATGTCGTTAAGTTTTACCGCTAAAATATTAATAAGTAGTTCAAGGTAGAAGAACCAAGTTCTTAAACTACTATATACATACTTATACTACTCGTATACTAGTTTCACTGTTATACCTTTATTTATTAAAGTAAATTTCCATTTAATATTTTCACTTTATCTTATAACTTTCTATATTAGGTGAGATTGCTTTAATTATATTTTCCACAGTGTACGGTGCGTCTGGAAAGGAAAAAAAAATTAATAAACTATTTGTTGAGGCCGTAAAAGTAAAGCAGCACAACGGCTTTTTATGAATTCGACTGTTAAGGGGTTCGATTTCCACTTGCGGGAATTAATTATTTCCATTTCCTCGCTCTGGTAAGGAGACAAAGCGCGTCGTTGTATTCCGATACTCAAAACGGATTGTTTTAACACTAGGTTTTCGTCGCCAACTATATGCCGTACAGCAATTTTTTACAATAAGGTTGCGGGTTTGATTCCAATTCGAGAAATTAAATGAATAAATAGTATATACCTATATGCAACCACTCCTTGTCGTCATGTCCGTAATGGGTCCGCGCAGCGAGCACGGCGTCGTGTAAAGCAAGAGTAACGCATACCGCCAATACGAGGGCTGGTTCTCCTGTAGCTGTAAAGAATGTTTAAAATATATAAATATTATGAACCAACTTTTTAAGTTACGTTTACTATTTTCTCTCGATTTATGTATCCTAGTTTCGTATTGAAATATTTTTTCATATATTTTCGTATATTGGGGTCAGCAACCTGTGAACACACACCATGAAATAAACACTCTTTTTTTCATTGTATCCCGTATATGTCTGAGGGCACTTAGGGTCAGGTACTCCTTTCCTATTAAGATCTTTCCTTTCCCCAATTTCCGCCGAATTCTTAAGGCATTGCTTTACTTCCTTGAAAATATTGAATATTTCTTTCCCTGAGTAGGTATCTAACTCACGGCCGCGCTTTCAATCGCCTCTGTGCCACTGCGGAGAGTCGGCCATAATGACGATTCCCGACATTTCAATATGTAGAGATGCAGCAGTAGTTGCACAACTCCCCACCAAACAGTGCATTGAGTGCATTTCTAGCGTTGTGTTCGTTGTATTATTAGGTATTTGGAAGTTTTTATATATCGCAGGAGACGCAATCTGACAATTCTCTTTACAATCAACAGTATCCACATACATGGACTTATTTAACTTGTACAAGCAAAACGCAATTACGTCGTTTGCGCTTCAAATGAATAACAATGTCATATGCTTGAGCGAGAAAATAAAATTAATTTAACAATAAACATTTCCACGACGAGAGGAAACAACAAAAACAACAAAGGGAGCTTAAAGTTATTTTCATATTTTATCTAAATTATACAAAATCTTTACATAAGCTGTAGCATATTTGTTATTCTGACGAGTAAACTAATTACATTACTGTAAAGTTTCATCAAATTCGGATCAGTAGTTTTTGAAGGGGAAACAAACATCTCAAACTTTTACATTAGTAGTAATAAATTTATAGGACATATTCAAACTGTACCCTATATTCTTATGTCAATATATAATTAGACTTACCATCTATATTATAAAAACAAACAAATTTCAAAACAAAAATATTTTTTTCCCAACTGCTAAGTACTTTGTTTCCCAACTAAACTGCTTCTCGCGCGTATCTTGTATGTATGTAATATTCTTTATTACCTCATATCTCCAGAACCGCTGAACGGATTTACTTAATTGGGGTATCCTTAGATTTGTCTTAATAGCTCAAGTGTTCTTAGATAGGTGAATTTAAAAAATAATAATGGGGGCTGTGGGAAAAAAATGGTTTTCGAATACCACAATATAGGTATCAAATTCCAGAGCTGAATTCAAAATCAAGGATTAACATAATCAAATTCAAGGATTTCAAAAAGGTATATCATGATTATCATTACAAATTTTTCGTTTCATAATCCTAATGAATCCTAACAAAAAAGTGACAAATAAAAAAAATACTAAAAAGTAAACTATTGGGCTTGTTTTATTCTTTTTAGTTGCATGCAGTGGGAGTTTTTGTTTTTTTAATATTTTTTTTTACCTTTAGATCTCAAAACGCCATACTGATTAACAGAATTCCTCCTAAAGTTAACTCTGAAGTCTCTCGCGACATCACAAGCACCCAGCGGCTTGTACGTCCACGTGCGGTCCGTTAGTAACTTCCCACTGCTATTATAAATAAGGTGCTCTGTTGTCCAGAGACCAACGCCCATTGTGAAGGCACCCTCGATCTGAAATATGATTTTTTTGTTATAAGATTTATAGTAGAGACAGTCGTGGCGCAATGACCGTAAACGATGGTTTTGATGTCGGTTTCTAAACGTGAAAGTAGATATATTTGAAATTATTCTGATTTAGTTAGATAAACTTTTTTGAATTGAGGCGGAATTCAACGTCGTCCGTTTAGTTCCGCCTCTGTTTATTCTGGTATGCGGAAAAAAGAGGTGCGCCGCTTTTATGTTACTTAAGACCTTAGTAGGAGGCCGGTCGTGGCGCAGCGGCACGAGGTGTGACTGCAAAACCGACTGGTTGTGGGTTCGATCCCCACTCGAGGAGATGAAATATTTACTTAAATTTATATTTTCCATTTCTTCGCTCTGGTGTCGAGGTTAAGCGCGGCGTTGAGTTCTGCCACTCAACACGCAATGCCTCCAGAATTCGGCGGAAAGGGGGTGAACGGAGTGTCTTAACACTAGGTTCCCTTTGCCTACCCTGCTGTGTGCGGGATACAGCGTGAATCTAATTTTTTTTTAAGACCTTAGTATATTAAAGAAACATTCTGTTCCCACCTAGCTTTACCCGCGTGTTCAAATGGTAACAAAGAGCTGTGTATGACGCAGGTCCAGTGGGTTTCATTGATTGGATTTACATGCCGCAAAGTCATACCGTATAGCCTTTCTCCAATTCAAGTTATTTTTTTAAATTTCACGCTGTCACAACTCTTAATTATTCCTATGTGTTTGATCATGTCGCAGGTAAAAGCTCCGGAAACAATTAATTACCTGTCCAACATCCAGATCAGGATTAAGACTTCTCCCGGTATCTTCTAGTAAGTCGACCCGCTCGAGAATGTACTCCCCAGTGAGTACGTCCAGAGTCACCTCTATAGAGCACGCGCCGTACACTGTATAGCTCATCAACTTGTCTTTATCTGATGTTGTGGAGTTTGCCTGGAGGTTTATGCCTGAAATGTTTTTAAGTTCTTATATTTAGAGAGCTATCATACGCCGCGCTTTGCTTCGAAGAACGAGCTTCACGCTTTTTTCCGCATAGCAAGCTTAAACAGAATGTACCTCGTGCTAAGATACTTTATTGTCGTACTCCAAGCAACGGCCAATTTTGGAGATATTGCGTGTTGAGTGAAGAAATTCAACTACTAGAACAAAAGTGAAAATGTTTTTACCCCGTATGGGAATCGAAACATAACCGTATCAGCTGTTGTGCTTACAGTTAGACGACTGTTTTAAAAAATAAATAAATAAATCAGGTTCACGCTGTATCCCACACAGCAGGGTAGGCAGAGGGAACCTAGTGTAAGACACTCCGTTCCCTACTTTCTGCCGAATTCTGGAGATATTGCGTGTTAAGTGGCAGAACCCAACGCCGCGCTTTGCCTCGACACCAGAGCGAAGAAATGGAAATATAAATTTAAGTAAATATTTCATCTCCTCGAGTGGGGATCGAACCCACAACCAGTCGGTTTTACAGTCACACTTTGTGCCGCTGCGCCATGACTGGCGACTGTTTTGTTTTTCTTAATAATATACTAATTAGGATTCGTTGGTCTAGTGCCAGTACATCCCGATTGAAAACAGCTATCAAGATGACTTTATACACATTGAAGACTTCGAAATAGAGAAAACAAAAGAAAAATAACAAACTCACCAGCATCAAACGCCTTCTTAACAACATCCAACCAAGTAGGTTCATCCATATCCTTCTTAACTTCCTCCATTCTATGCAAAAGCTCATTGCAAGCTTTAACAGTAGCAAAAGCAACGCAATCGCTTGTGATACTACTAGAAGACACCATAGAATTTGGGGACACAAAAGTATCGGCCCCTTTAACTTTAACCATATCCAATGGGATTTTCAGGATATACGCACAAACTTGGGCTACTTTAGTATTAATACCCTGCCCCATTTCTATACCACCATGGGAAATGATAACTGTACCGTCACCATGGTAAATTGACACTGTAACTGGGAAGTTCCCAAAGTACGACATGGGGAAACACATTACTGTTAATTCTAAAGCTTTTTTCTTCCAAGCGTTGTTTTTATTAAATTCTTTTATCTGGTTTAGCCTCTCTTCGTATTCTGTATCCATTTTGAATGTTTCCACCATTTCCATTAAAGTAGCGTGGCTTTTGTCCATATTTAGTTTGCGTATGTCGTGTGGATCTTTTTGTGTTATATGTGATATACGTCTGATTATATGTTCAGCGATTGCTGTAGCTTCTGTTGTAGCTGAAAATTTGTTTTTCTTTTATTAATTAAAGTTTATTTATTAAAGCCACCACAGTTTCCACGAGACTCTCGATCTCTCTCGCCTCGCCTTTGGACGTGAGTCAAAAGGTACGAGGCGGTGTGCCGAGGGCATCAATTGAACTCTTATAGTTGTTATAATGGGCAGTTGAGTAAATCCAGACTACGAATGGGCAAGCACTCTCGCAGCCTTCATCCGCAGGATTCGTGACGAGAGTGACTATATGGAGTGAGTGGGCAGTTTGGATCGGGTATATGATTTTGCCTTTGTTAGTAAAAAATGGTTTATAAGATAAAAATAAACTAAAATATTTTTAAAAAATAATGATGTATACTGGACAGATTGGCAGGGATAGATGTAGAAAAGATTATGTTAACGTAAAGATTGGTAAAATTTGTACGTGTGAGGACAATACTAGGAAGTTAAATGTTGATAAAATAGCATTAATTATAAATATATTCTTACCAGGCGCTCTACACCAAGTATTGCTGGCCTTGTCAGTGAGCACACTGTACCCTGTGACACTCCACCGGGCAGCGTCATAGTATAGTAATATTGTACTGACAATGTCACCAGTAGATGTGTCACTGTACGAGATGCCACAGTCGCAGTAATATGACACGTCTGCATATTGTATTTCACCTCCTTCATTTACACCTAGCTGTTGACAACGGGTAAAAGTCTATTAAACACACACACATATATATATATATATATATATATATATATATATATATATATATATATATATATATATATATATATATATATATATATATATATAAAACTGATTGGACGTAAGTGGGCTAAAATGCATTTAAAGATATTGCGTCGGGTATACATCTCGCAACAATGTTATGGACAAGGATACATCATGTACATAATAAAATTTACTACATTTTTTAACCGACTTCTGTAAAAAGAGATTATCAATTCCACTGATTTTTTTTATGTTTTACTTTGTATCTGTTTGTTATCTTAGAACTTTTCACTTGGTGAACTAATTTTAGATGATTGTTTTTTTTATTTCAAAGTTAGTACTTCCCATAAGAAAATTGTATGAGTCGAACGTGTCTTAATGGAAACGGAGTGCCTTAACAATTTGCATTAGGTATGTGCGCGACAAATGGACGAATAATTTAATATAACGCCAACCGATTTCGATTATTCTTTTTTATTGGAAAGGATACACTTCAAGGATAGTTTGGTGAAAGTTTGGTTAGCTTCTGATTATGAGATCCGGATAAAATTAAAGAAGTTGGTTTTTTTGTTAAAAAATATAATTATTATTGCATTTGTGGTAAAGAGGTTTTTTTTTAAAGTAACAGTAAATGTAAGATAAATATATTTGTAAATGAAACATTTATTTAAATTTGTATTTTCCTCCGGTGTCGAGGAAGCGCGGCGTTCATTTCCGCCACTCAACTTACAATGCGTTCAGATTTCAGCGGATATATTTCAAGGAATTCATTTGAGTTATGTGGGATACATATACCAAGACACGCAGAGAGAACCTGGAAACCTAGTGTTAATACACTCCGTTCACTATTAAGATACTCCGTTCCTTACTTTCCGCATTGCGTGTTGAGTGGCGGAACTCAATTTACATTTATTTATATTTACGAGGACGATCCGTACCGTGGATAGGAGGAAAATCGATGTGCAGCGAATACCATCGACAGCAAAAAGGACTAATAAATCAATCCTCAGCCAGCTGAAAATCCAAGTCAGACTTCTACCTGTTACCAACGATTACTTTCATACTTTGGCCACATAGCTCAAAGACAGTCTGATAATCTCGACAAACTTATTGTTGTTGGCAAAGTAGACGGCAGAAGATCAAGAGGCCGGTCACTTTGCCGATGGTCTCTCTGGACTCTCCATGATTAGCGCTTTAAGGCAAGCAGAGGGCAGAGAGGCATGAAAGCATCTCATTTGCTCTTCCACCAAGACCTACCAGAACGGGCACGACCTTCAGTATTGAAGAACACGACAAAGAAGAAGAAGATATTTACGAGATATTTACAAGAAAATGAAAGTATTAAATTATATTCTCCGAGTGGGGATCGCACCAACAACCGTCAGATTTACCCTCGCACGTTTGTACTCCTGCTCCACGACGACAAAGTTTGAGAAATGGACGAACATTATATTACAACAAGCGTCAGGCACATTCAAATGTTATTGTTAAATGTAATAAAACACGTCATACGCAACAAAGTATGTACCTAGAGCAAGGACGGGGATTTCACGTTAAAGTAGAAATATACGGAGACACTGTATAATAGTCGGTGCAGGTGGTGGTTCCTATGGGCGTCATCCTATATAGAAATTGAATATTGATCAATAAGTGTATCTTGTAATTGCAAACACATGCTTAATGTTTTAGACGATTATAAAGCAATATACACAAAGATATATTAATAAAACCTATTGGAACAGATGGACGCAACACTGATGCAAACTAGGGAGACGCCGAAACGAAACTGGAACTTATATATTAGTTATTTACTGTAACGTCACAGTTTCCACTCGTCTCTCACATTGTCCTGGGTATACGAAATAACTTTTAGAAGTAAATATTTTTTACTAAATACTTATTTATACTAAATAGAATTCGGAGGAAAGTAGGGAACACAAGTGTCTTAACACTAGGTTCCTAGTTCCTTCTGCCTGGATAGGCAACATAGCAGGATCTGCTATGAGCAGGATACAGCGTGAAGTTGAACGTGTTATGTGGCGGAAATAATCGTCACGATACATCAATTTGAACTTTGTATGAATTGAAATAATATTGAGAAAATTAATAAATAAAAAATAATATAAAGTTACACGTTCCTCTAAAACCAGGTCGTAAAGTAAACAACAAGATATCTCAACATTGAAATCTCTAAGAGATCTCTCAATTTCAATATTAAAGGCGTAATTATACAGAATTATATTACCTCATATTCCATAAAACAGGCTTGTCGTTTCCCAATAGCATTCATATTGTCAGTCAAGGGCATAACCAGAGACGCGTGTCGTTGTAGCTTGTGCGCTACCAGTGCGCACGCGCACGCCACTTGCGAAGAGCGCGAAGCTTTACCGCCATATGCACCACCTACACGGTCCACTTCTACTTCTACGCTGGAAAATAAAAAATAGCTTTTGTTTTTTTCTCAGGTTGTATTTCGCAGATAGCAGCGTAGGCATAGGGAATATAATGTCAATATGATGTCAATGTTGAGGCAATGTAAATGATTTATTTCCACAATCTTCCCAGATTTCCCAATAGTGGGAATATAATCCACAACCATCGTATCTAATCCCCAACCGTGGCATCGTGACATAGCCCAAAGGATTAGCAGGCTGATATTATAGTGGGCTGGTCACATTTGTCGCAGAACCAATAACTATAATGCGGGATGTCTTCCAACTAAACGACTCACTCAAAATGTTAAAATGATAAATATTTCATATAATGCTCCAATGAAAATTGATAATCAATCGATAATCGAGAATGCATTAAGAATTACGGACTGCGCCGAATTACTACTTCCTGTAGAAAAAGTCTTTAGTTGTAATGGCTTAATTGAATATAACTTTTGAAGTTAATTCAAATAACTATGACATTCTATTGACGCGAAACAACTAAAAATATAATATATATTTGAATAAGGGAGAGCGCGCATTGGTAACTTTTGTCACGGTGACAATAAATTCTTTGTCACTGTCATGTCACCATGCTTTTCGCGACTGCGCGCACTTGCGGTGACAGTGACGAAATTTTTTACATTTGATAATATGGATCTCGAAGAGATGGTTGTGCACTTATATAATATTAAGAAATAGAAGAAAAAAGCAAACGTCGAAAGAATAATCGTTTAGGGATTTGTCATAGAGCTATGGCCTCAACTCAATTTCGTCAATCAGTATATCGTTGTCTATTTCATCTTCATGAAAACACACGTTTTGCCTTGGTGATGAACTTGACGCCATTCTTGAAATTAAAATTCGGAGCTGCACGCTGCTGTTTCTTGTATATGCGGATACGACTAGACGACTAGTATGAAAACCACAAGGTGGAGGTGACATTTAGTTTCTAATGCGCGCACGGGCATACAAACCTATGGACGCGGTGTCAGTTGCGTCACGGACGTGTTGCCATCCCCCGCGGACAAAAAGTCACCCAATTGTCACGTATCCAAATGCGCGCACCTTCATTTAGGGTGATGTACACGGTGACAGTGACGCAACAGTCACGGTGACAAAAATCACTAGTGCGCGCTATACCTAATTGACATTATTACAGTTGCTCCACAATTTGTATATTATAATATTATGTTTGTCCGGCAAAATGTACAGTGTCATAGTAAAAATAGAGATATACATACGATAGGAACGAGAAATAAAGATAAACTTGTTACGCCACGTTTTCGCCTCCAAAAAGTTAATAAATCTTTTATGGGTCTGAGTATACGTGTATATAATAAACTTCCGCAGTGTATTCTAAGTTTGCCACTACCACAATTTAAAGTAGCTTTAAAAAAAATACTAACAAGTAAAGCTTATTACACTGTTCAAGAATATTTAGAGGATAAACATGTATGGAATTAATGTCTATTGAATGTGATGCAGGATAGCTGCCAGATAATGTAATAAAATTATATATTATACCATTGACTTTGAAAAGAGCAACTGTTGAGTTTCTTGTCGGCTCTTCTCAGCAGAACTGCCTTCCGAACCGGTGGTAGCTTTTTATTTTTTATTATATGTTCATTCGACGATTCAAAAGTGCTTATAAAAGTTTATTTGAATAAAGAATATTTTGAATTTGAATTTGAATTTGACCGAATCCGCGATGCAGAGATACATAATGTCAAGTCCTAGCAAGGATGTGACGTGACACGTCAAATAAAAATTTAATACATCCGTTTAATTTTCATTTTGCGATACTTACCAATTTACAGGTAAATTCAGTGTCCTGGCAATGGCAACTTGTACCAAATCCATCCACTGTGTAGCAGCTCTCACTCTAACACCTCCCATGCCACTAGCACCCCCAACACCCCCCGGGGATACTGAACAGCTCTGCGTCTCCATAGTAAAGTGGTACTGTTCCGGGATATAGTATGTGCCCTTGATTGTGTGGTAGATGTCAGTTCCCCTGTCTGTCGCCTTTATCGATACATCTTGGCGTATCTGAATGTAATAAGCAATTCAAATATTTATAATTACACAAAACAAAAATATTAAATACAAATTTTAACAGAACAGAGCATTTGGTTTTATACTATAAGTGACGCCAATGTGAATTTTGAGATAAACGTAAGTAATTAATAAGTAAGTATAGAAAAGCAAAACAAAAAATAAGTAGAGGTGAGCGTCGGCAGCCAGCATGCATTACTAGAGTAAACTGTGTCACAACTGCCAGCATCTTTGCGACTTAAGACACTATTTCGGTGACAAACGTGTAACTTAGCTCCAAAGAAGATTCTTCGTATCCATGTAGGAGAACTTCTGCAACCAGATTTTAATTCTACGAAATGTAAAAAAATCTTTACATTTCGTAGAAAGCAAATAGTAAATGTTGATAATTTTGTTAACATCATTATATAAGCGGCTACTCCTGACGTACAAGTGAGAACGAGCTAGTTTGCCTTTGCAACATACGATATCGCAAACCTTTGGCTTATTGCGCTTACAGATGGTCTTAAAGGGAATACTCCTATGCTTCCGCAGTACAACTGATTTTTGTGAAAAGTTGCCTAACTGTTTAGACTGAGCTATTACTGTAAAATAAATTAATCACAATCGTTAACTACTCTCGGTAGCTTAGCAGTGAAGCTTGAAAACTAAGTGCAATACTGATACTATACATACCTAAATATCGATAGATTAAAATAAAATAAACTCACTCTCTTCTCTTTATCGGGACTAACCAAGGCCTCTTTCACACTCATAACTGGTTTCGCCTTATCTCTTTTATATACAACTTTAACCATTTGGGCAGCTTTCAAAGCAAGTTTTCTGGTTACTGCTGCTACAAGAGCAATTGGCTGTCCATAATAAGAAACTCTTTTGCTAGCTAGAATTTCTTCTTCATCAGTCTGCCATGGAATATCTTTGGGAGTGAAGTTGTTACTACCAGGTATGTCTTTGGCTGTGAAAAATGCCACTACGCCTGAAAGTTTCTGGAATAGTAAGATTTACTGAAGATTTAATTAGTTAATAAATTTAAATTTAAGGGCAGTCGTGGCACAGAGGCACAAAGTGTGACTGTAAAATCGATTGGATGTGGGTTCGATCCCCAATCGAGGAAATGAAATATTTGTATTTTCATTTCTTCATTCTGGTGTCGACGCAAAGCACGGCTTTGAGTTCCGCCACTCAACACGCAATACCTCTAAAAGCAGAAAGTGGGGAACGGAGTGTCTTAACACTAGGTTCCGTCTGCCTGCCCCGCAGGGGCACAAGAGTGTGACTATTACAGTCACGACGGTTGGACTACCTTGCTGTATGCGGGATACAGCCTAAAACGTTCTTTATATTAAAACATTTTATTGCTTTAAAATATTTCAAATAGAAAATAATCAAAATCATGTATGTAGGAGGCCGTCGCAGCGGCACAGCGTGTGTCTGTAACACGTCAGTTGTGAGTTCGATTTCCACTTCTACTCTAGAAACAAAACAAAGCGCAGGCTTGTATTTCGACGCACATATCAAGTGCATAATATTGTAAGAAAAAGCAGTATTCACTTTTTTTATCCCGCACAAAACGTGATTAAGGCAGAGAGAATCTTGGAACTTAGTTTTAGGGCAACCCGTTGCCATTAAAACACTTCAGTTTCCCACTTTCTGCCGGATTCTTGAGGCATTGATTCAGAGACAGAGACACACTAGAGCGAAGAAATCATAATATTTAATATTTAATTTCCTCGAGTGAGAAACAACAACATAACGGCGCTTGTGCTTGTGCTTAAACAAGAAAAGAATACTTACCAAACACGCACTTAAACAAGGAAAGAATATTTACCAAAGTTTGATCTGCGTCGAATTTAACAATATCTCCTTTACATATAGTAGATAGCACGAACGCGACGTGTACTCCACGAGCCCCTCCTGACACGTCACACGCGTACGACACCTCGCCTGCACACTGTAACACGTTCAAATATTATCAACTTCACGCTATATCCCGCACACAGCAGGGTAGGCAGAGGGAATCTAGTGTCAAGTCACTCCGTTACCCACTTTCTGCCGAATTCTGGAGGCATTGCGTGTTGTGTAGTTCTAGTTTATATGAATAAATAAACAAATAAATAAAATAATGTTCTTATTTATTTTTCATGGGTCCCGTACATCATAACGTAAAAACGAAACCTTTTTAAGACCATTTATTTGTCCGTCTATCCGTCTGCCAAGACCACTTATCTCGAGATCGCGTGGAGATACCAAGTTGAAATTAATATCAATGATTCAAGTCTATGGTCCCTTGCAGCACAAAAAAATTAACTTCAAGGCCAACGCAATTAAAAGACATGAGAATTTATGCATAGTTTTTGCTGCATTTTATATGAATTATTAAATTCGCCGAGTAATCAAAGCCTATAGAGTACTTCCCATGGACCTACAGTTATGAAATTTGGCATGAAGTGTTACAATACAAATAAAGGAAATATCTGAAAAGTGAAAATTTATAGATATTTCATAAAAAAAAATAATTACAAATTTATAAATGTAACTCTTTTTACAAGTTTGTTATTATAACTTTTGTAAGTTTTGCTTCCCGTTGATCTACAATCCTAAAATTGGTACGGAATGCTTGTGGAACCCTTACATTCCTCCTAGCTGGTAGCTACGTCCTCCACTTCCCGCTGTAACGGACATGGCGTGTTGGGTGACGGTCCCCAACACCGCATTCGTTGCCACTTGATATACCAACGGGGACGCACTGTTGCGTATTGCTTTAGACATGTCGGATGGAACCTTGTAATACTCAGAAGGCCTGGCAGGGGTCGCACGGGTAAGTCTTCCAGCATAGACCCCCTAAATAAAATATTAACAAAAAAAGAACAGAAATGTTAATTACCTGTGCTAAAGCTTCCAATTTAGGTACAGGCTGGTTAAGTGGCCACACGCTCTTATCAGTGTCGTAAGTTTGAGTCCCGCGTGAGACAGGACGCAGTAACGTATCGGCACCAGACTTATATAACGGGTTCACATCCGGTGCGAGGGATAATATTGCCTGGTGTGAAAAGAATAACATATTTATTATAGAAGTCAATTTCTTATGATAAGTAATAATTGTGTATATCAATAGGAACATGATTAATATAATTTATAACAAAATTTAACAATAATAAAGATTCAGATGTCAAAAGTTCATTCCGTGAAAAAAAAAATGGTTCACGTTCATTTTGCAGTGTCTTGATATTTTATGTTTCTTAATAATTTTTATAAAAGATGTTTGCAATGTTCTTAATGAGATCTAATTGGAAGATGCTATTTCAATTTTAAGTAAAAAAAATCTACTAGATTCAGCCTTATATTACGAATATTTTAATATTTCTTTAAGCTTAGCATGTGTCCTACATACGACAAGGCGGGCAGAAGAAACCTGGGAACCTAGTGTTAAGAGACTCCGTTTCCTAATTCTGTTCTGTACTTCCTGAGGTATTGCGTGTTGAGTGGCGTACTACCTCACCGCGGCACTTTGTTTCGTTACCAGAGGATAGTGAAAATATTAAATATTTCATTTTTCCGTGTGAAATCGAATCCACACTCGTCGTGTTTCTGTTGGCACACTTGTGGCCCTTTGTCATGACGTCCCCAATTTAATTTATTTTCATAAGATTATATAGAAAAATATATTAACACAAAACATTTATACATTACAAAAAGAAATAATTGCTAACAAGACTGTTGTGGCTACAGTTCTCAAATAAACTATTTTCATTTCCTCACTCTGGTAAGAATTATTAGGCTCCACCGTTCAACACACTATATCACGAAAACTAGACGATTTGTAGGAGATGACTTGTCTTAACAACAAGTTTCCCACCATAAAATATTACCAGATACCTTATAAAATAGAGCCAAAGCGATGCTCTGCTTACAAAAAGGCCCAGGTTCGGGTGGAGAGTCAGTCGGCTCTAAAATTTCCTGTAACATCATTAGCGCTTTTCGGAGAGTCCCATTACTAAATAACTGCAGGCCTTTCATCATCTTCTCTACGTCCTTAGCGCGGTTAAAATTAGGATTTATAGAGCCGTATACTATGTTGGAAGATATAATTGTATTCTTCGGACTTATTTGGAAGTGGAAGCCGGCGTTTACTATTGCATGTGCGTTTTGGGCTCGAGGCATTATCTGGAAGAAATATTCTTATAAACCTTGGACAATATTCATATTTGTCAGAAAAAGCTGTGTAGTTTTGAATCAAACCAGGCTTGGAACACACTAAATTTCTGTAGAAATGAATTGCGTTTTTATACTCCACTTGTATCTTTGTATATAATTGTAATAAAATCCAAGAAACTAAATTTGACCCCCTTGTTTTCACCTCCTGAGGCTTTGCGTTATTTATAGAACACATAAAATTGACACCGCCATGTAATGAACAAACTGTTACTTTGGTTCGATAGACTACAAATTTCGCATGCAGCTTCTTTATTTAATTTTTTTTTTGTAGTTTTACTAGGCTTATTTATTTAAACGAGAAATAACTGAAATATTAGAAGTCGAAATTTGACTGATAAAGATGATTCTTAAAATATAATTCTGATTCCTCAAACAGTCATCAGATGGAAACAGAGAGTATTCCAGGTTTTTTCAATATCTTTGGGTTCGTTCATGTCATCAGGATGATAGAGGTGGGGTCGTAGATCGAGATGGAGATCTAAAGTTTATTAAATGTGTTCCAGAGGCTGTGTTAGAACTTGAGGTAGATGAAATAATAGAGCTTCCGAGTTAGCACCCGTAGACAATAATTCAAGTGGCCGTTATTGAAAATTTAAGCTGGAAATGATTTAAGATTGACTTGGGAAGAGTTAAAATCTTTTGTATTCTTACTGTTAATGGGTGCAAAAAGTTATCTAAAATTATGGTTTAAAAACCGAATAATGAGTTGAGTAGAATTTTTAATGATTTAAAGATAAGCAATCTAAAGATAAGAAAATCATTAAAAAAGTTCATTACAAATTTCCTCATTCCTGCTGAAATTTCAGGTAACCATAAAGTAAACAAACTTAATTGATTACTCTGAAAAACCAAATAGGTGAGGAAAAGCGAAGTACAAAAATATCTTAACAACATATTTTGTCAAATACAAAATATAGTTGTACTGTACCAAAAAACGTTAAAGTTAGAAAAATGAGCTTATCATCAGCTGACTGTGATTTATTTAATTAACTTCTTTATAGGTAGTTTAAAACGTTAATATAAACAGCTAAATACAGTTCTAGTAAGATATTTTATTAAAACATTATTAATTTTAGAATACTTCACTTACATATTCATTGTCTTATTTTTATATACCACAAAATAGTATTGCTATTGGGTCTTATATTTATAACATAAAGAAAAACTCCATTTTCCAACCAACTCCAGTTATTTTAATGCGTATTTAATTAATTTAGATAGATTTTATAAAATTTTAAGACATTTTTTCTACAAGGCATTAATCGTGTCATCATAAAATGTACAGTAATATGGTATCATTGAGGTAGTCTGAAGATGGAGCGACTCGAATTTAAGATCATATAATTAATAGCCCCGAGAAGGGGCCGTTCAAGTATTACGTAAGCACTGTAGGGGGGCGGGGGGGTCTTGGGTTTGCTTATTTTTGATGACATGGGGGGTGGGGGGTCTAGCTAGTAATTACGTAAGCAGAAGTTATTTATTTTTTCATATATATTTTGGTAGACGTATGTATGGTAGACGATATAACTATTAAATGAAACTATTTTAACCGGATCAATCGTGTATATTTTAGATTATACATTTTGGAAACCCGACGTTTCGAACACTACAGTAGTCCGTGGCCACGTGTAGACTCCAAAATGTATAATCTAAAATATACGCGATTAATCTGGTTAAAGAGGCCGGTCGTGGCGCAGCGGCACGAGGTGTGACTGCAAAACCGACTGATTGTGGGTTCGATCCCCACTCGAGGAGATGAAATATTTACTTAAATTTATATTTCCATTTCTTCGCTCTGGTGTCGAGGTTAAGCGCGGCGTTGAGTACTGCCACTCAACACGCAATGCCTCCAGAATTCGGCAGAAAGTGGGGAACGGAGTGTCTTAACACTAGGTTCCCTCTGCCTACCCTGCTGTGTGCAGGATACAGCGTGAAGCTAATTTTTTTATTTTATTTATTTAATCTGGTTAAAATAGTTTCATTTAAAATGTGTAATAATTGTGATACAACTATTAGTTTTATAACATAATATATAAGTTTATTATATCTATTTAGCGCAGGGGTTCCCAATCCTTTCTTCATCAAGGACCACTTTTTTTATCATTCTTGGTAGCAGGCACCACTATGTAGGTATAATAAAAATTTACTGTGGTAAATTTTCTGTTATATACATATATATATACACACACATATGTATATATATATATATATATATATATATATATACGAGAAGCTTCTGTAATTCAGTGTCAAAATCGTGTGACTGTTTACGCGACGGTTGTGGGTTCGATTCGCAATATATCGTTTGCGGACCATATTTAGACTTCTGCGGACCACTGGTCGGGAAGCACACGATTTAGCGGGAATGGCGGGAATTTTTAAGAGCCTAAATTCCAAATTTTATAAAAATCTGTGGCGATTTAACAATTTTTCCGTACAAACTTTTAACATCTTTTTTCATGTTTTCTACTATCAGCGGTTACGGCTGTGCGTGCGTCTTCTCTCAGTCAGTGGGAACATGTCCTTTTATATATGTAGATACAAATAAAATATCAATAAAAAATACCTTAAAAAAATGTATATGCTAATGTTTACGTAAGCATTGGGGGAGGGGGTAAGAGGATTGCTTATTTTTGATGACATAGGGGAGGGGGGGTCAATAATTGCAAAAAAACTGCTTACGTAATACTTGAACGGCCCCGAACATTCTGTAATACTTGCTATAGAAAACTATATTTTTTTAATTTTTTAAGCTATGTACTATCGTTTATGATACAGTGTACGTGAATAAAGTTAAATATATTGTTTTCTTCACGTTTTATATATTTGTTTATTCAAATATGCTACGTATCTAGAGTGATACAGCGGGATACAGCGTGAATTTGAAAAAGAAACTCTTACCTTGTAGCTTCTTATGAGGTGGTTGCTAGATAAAGGCGGTATTTTCACGTTCAATATTAATTTATCTTTCAGATCTGTTTGGAGGAATATTGCCATGACCATTTCCATACTCTTTAAGTTCATATCCACTGAAAAGAAATAACAGATTTAAATTAAGCGCTCCATTTTATTTTAGAAATAGTAAATAATTATTTTTCTAATAGTTTAAATAATAAAGTTTAAGTACTATTTCTTTTCTATATTGAATAAAAAAATATGTGTGCATAGGCATTATTTTGTATTTACCCAGATTGGCACAGCGGTCGAGAATGGGTTAAACTCATAAGGACAAATACTTTAAATAGTTTTATAAGTCCTGTGCTAACACAGGACTTGTAAAACGTTTATTCCGTTATTACAGACAGAAGTAACCAGACAAGGGAAGTTAAAAAATCATAATCATTGTATATAAAGTTGGAGACATCACAACATTTTAGTTTTTAGGGTTTCGTTCCAAAAGGAAGAAATGGGATTAATAGCACTCCGCTGTCAGTCTGTCTGTCTGTCCGCCTGTCACCAGGCTCTATCTTTTGAACTGTGAGAGTAAGACGATTGAAATTTTCACAAATAATCTACCTCTGTTGTCGATATAACAATAATTAAACTAAAAAAACAGAATTATACAAGTTTTTAAAGACAGCAGTAATAAATTTTAATACTTACCTAAGGTAATAGTTGCGTTAACCGTTTCAAAAATGACATATAAATCCGATGGGAATTCAGGGTGTGCGTGTTTCATTGCTAAGTTGCCTCCAATTGTGCCGATCTGAAACGAGATAAGCATTTAAAAAAACTACTAAACTTAATAATTTTGAATTTTTTTGCTGTTTTTTTTTTGAGATATTGCATATTGAAGGGTTAAAACAGCGGCAGACTGTTGAAATTACAATAATTAATTTATCAACATATACAATAAAAAGATCGCGCATTTACATGGAAGGTATTTTTGAGAGAATTTATTGTACCTAGATTTCTCAAAGTTATAGTTTATTTTTTTATTTTCTTTGTCTTTTTGTCAGTCAGATTTTGTCACGGGCTATAGTATTATATTAAACTTCCACAATACTAATGGAGTAGTATTTCATTTCTCTACTTTTAACAGGCATAGCTTGTAAAAAATATAATAATAAAATCGAGTGATCATCGATCATCATAATCATTGAGTAGGGATAGAACCCACGATCACGTTTTTTAATGTGAATTTTATGTTGTATCGCGCATATAGCAGGGTAGGTAGAGGGAACCTATTGTTAAGACACTCCATTCCCCACTTTCCACTAAATTGTAGAGGCATTGCGTGTTGGGTGGCGGAACTCAACGCCGCGCTTTTCCTTGGTACCAGAGCAAAGAAAATGCAAATATTATTATTTGTCCATTCCTATTATTAATCATTTATTCCTCTTAGTAAGAATCGAATCCACAACAAAAAAAAATATTTTAATTTTTCCACTGAACTAGCTGATACACCTTTAATTAAAAATAATAAACAAATTTTGATCCATCACAACAAGTTTGCCATAAATTTTGATCTCAATTTCAAGATAAAGGTAACCAATATAAAATTAAAAATTAAAATTAAATCAGCTTCACGCTGTATCCCGCACACAGCAGGGTAGGCGGAGGGAACCTACTGTTAAGACACTCCGTTCCCCACTTTCTGCCGAATTCTGGAGGCATTGCGTGTTGAGTGGCAGAACTCAACGCCGCGCTTAACCTCGCTTACCAGAGCGAAGAAATGGAAATATAAATTTAAGTAAATATTTCATCTACTCGAGTGGGGATCGAATCCACAACCAGTCGGTTTTACAGTCACACTCATGCCGCTGCGCCACGACCGGCCTCGGTAACCAATATAAAGTTAATATTGTTGTAAATAATGCCTAAAGAAGTTTAGTGAATAAAAACAAAGGTTATCCTGTTTTTATTTTGTTATCTGTATAATTTAAGTATAATCGCAGGTACTTTAGGAGCTTATTCCAAAATGTGTTTTTGCTTTATCAAAAGCTATTATAAAAGTAAGATAAAATTATTCGAAAAATATTGTGCAACTTATGCAATAAATAACATTTATATATTGTTAGAAACCGTGGGTGGTTAACGTTTTTTACAAACAAGATAGACACATATCGTTTATATGTATTGGCTAAGAGCGGCATTGAGTTCCGCCACTCAACACGCAATGCCTCCAAAATTCGGCGGAAAGTGGGGAACGGAGTGTCTTAGCTCTAGGTTCCCTCTGCATACCCGGCTGTGTGCGGGATACAGCGTGAAGCTGATCTATTATATGTTTCTGAATTGACCGGAAAGAGATTCTACGTAATCGCAATAAGTGATATGTATTACCCAATAACAATACTTCACACGAATTTCCTTTCAAATAGGGTTCGTTGTCTACAAGTAACTCCCCTGATTGACACAATTTTATTGCTTTTATAGTCTTTTTCACCTACATCTAGGGTAGATGTAGGTGAAAAAGACTATAAAAGCACTTAAAGCACACAAGACTTTTACACGAGTTTACTAACAATAGATTACCCACAATAGCAAAGTAGGCAGCGGGAATCTTTCAATCTGATGTTCCTAACATTGTTCCCCACTTTCCACCGAATTCTATAAGCATTGCGTGTTGCATCGACGCTTTTTGCCTCGTTACCAGAGCGAGGATAATGAAAATATTTAATATTTTATATCCTCGAGTGGGAATCGAACCCCCAACCTGCCTCGTTTACAGTCGCACGTTTGTGCCCCTGCGCATCGATTGGCTTCAATATTATTAGGTTATCTATTAGTTCATCAAATTTACTGATACCGTATTCTTTAAGGGTTCTTATCATTGTTTATTGCATAGTGTAATTAAATAGATGTAGATACAGATTAAATAAATATAAACAAATAAATCTGTTAAATGTAACCTACATACATAGTCTACACTTAGACTTGCTTCGACTGCGCCACGACGTCTCCATACTCGTACTCGTATATATTAAAACTATTATCTTGTTCGCTCTTATCATATATAAAGTAGGTCAATAATATTTTGGTTTTTTACCGTACGATATTGTTGTTATTTTTGTCTTTATAATGTAATCTTTTCTGATAAATTAAGGTAAAATACAGAGGCCAGTTGTGACAGGGCACACGCGTATAACTAAACGCCTGCTGCGTTCTGGTATCGATTTCCAATCGAAGAAATTAAATTAATAATATTTTTATGTCCTTGTTCTAGTAACGGGGCAACGCGCGACGTTGAGCTCCGCCATTCATGTCGCTGTGCCTCCAGAATTCGGCGAAAATGGGGGAACGAAGTCTTAAAGGGAACAGAGTGTCTTATCATTAAGTTCCTTCTGCCTACCCTGCTATGTACGGGATGCAGCGTGAAGCTAAAAAAAAAATACACATAGGATGAACTAGATGTCGAGGCCTAATTATAATAGTGTATAATTTGCGTAATTTAAATTTTAATGTCACTAGTTGTTTTTTTTTTAATTACTATACTAATATTATAAAGCTGAATTTAGAAAGCTGAAATCAAATAAATTCGAAATAGAAAAAAAATGTATTGAATAATTCATATATCGAGGAAACCCTGAGCCTACAGGCTTTAGGTTATATATTCACATTCAATACATCACAACTAATCATTTCCATGTAACTCACTTTACCTGAGTCCAGATTTACTTTTGGGTATTTAAAACATGACCACTGGGACAAAGCCGCAGAAAAATGCTAGTCTTTTCTGTAATATAGAGTTGATACGGAAAACTGGCCATTTTCGTATCGTTAGTATTTATATATATTTCCTTAAAACCTAAATACTAAACTTAAAAATTAAAACTAAATATTAACCAAAATCAATATTTGTTATTTTTAGCCAATTGAAAGGAAAGTGCATCGACACGTCTAACTACCGAAGTGGAAAGCAAAACAAACAAACAAAAAAATCAACTTTCAATAGTTGTATAAGTATTTTGTCAGAAAAACCGAAGTGAAAGGGAATAAAAAACGTACAAGTATAGCTCGTTTAACTAAAAGATTCTTCAATATGTCTAATTTAAAATATGTCAGAAAATGTATAAAACGTCGCATTAATCGGACTGGTGCTCATCCTTAGCGAAAATTTCAACACCATCAAAGCAGAATAGGCAAAGAGAATTAAGTTATTAGTATTGTTTGGACTCTCTGTTCTCCTCCCTATGCTCGAATCCGAAATGAAAATAATTTGTTAACACGAATGGGGATTCAATCATCGCGTTCACGAACAAACTCTATTCTACTGCATCACGATAGTCCTAATTTTGATGCCTTTTTCTTCGTAGTGTAGAAAAACTGAAAAAAATAGACTTTTCCATCAAACACACAGCACAAATTACATTTTGAGATTTAAACATAAGACATCATTCTAATGCAGAAACACTTACATTTTTAACAGGAACATTAGCAACTAGCTCCAAATGCTTATGAAAATCTCTCAAATAAGCAAAATCCTCGTTTCTCATCTGTTTCTCAAATATCGACATGGTCTGTTGCAAGGAGAGCCCGGCACCTAGTACAAGGTTCTCATCCACGAACTGGTCTTGTAGAGAACTTATGGACGATATATCGATGTATACTCGGGGCTCGTTTTCTATTTGATATACACCTGGAATTTAAATTCACGTTTGAAATTGCTTCACGATTTATCCTTCATATAGTAAGGTAAGTATTAAGACACTACCTTGCTCACGCATAGCACAATTTTAGAAACATGGCGTATTAAGTGGAGGAACCGTGGCGTTGGTCGCAGGCTTGTGCTCCTGCGCCACGACTGATAGTGATCTATTATCACTGATAAGCATGAAGTGTAGGGTCAATCTCCATCATAATTCATGTAAATGCAAATTGTTTATCTTTTATTATAAATATGGAGCAGTAGGGCAGCGTCTGTGTGACACATGGAGTTGGGTGTTCGATACTCATTTGAGGGGATTTATTTAAAACATTTTGATTAAATTTAAATATCATATTAACTTAAGTTTACCTTTTCCCGTATTTCCTGCTACTAGCCTGAAGCTGTCAGTACCCTCTTTCTTGAGGATCTAAAAATGTAAATTACCATTATTACATAAAATACATTGAATAATATATATTGATTTAAAATAAGCATTGTTTTATTATTATTGATAGTAGGTACAATAATTAAATAGTGCTGTAATAGAGAAAGTCACAATTTTTATAGGGTTTTTTTTTCTAATCGCATTTTTTTATAAAAAAATGAATTTTCTCTAAAATAAGTATTTTAGAGAAAATTCAGGAATTATGTAATCACTCCCATTAAAGCTTGTTCTATAAATATGTAGATTCTTTGTATGGACGCGGAGCCCTCCAAGACAGGGGGCTCGTCGTATTTTGCTGCTTTCTGCTATATGTCTATTCCCCACCAGCATGACAAGTTGTGGGATCGATTGGCACCCCAGGAAGTGATATATTTAATATTTAAATTTTCTCGTTCGCTCCAAAATTCGGCGGAAACGGGGAAACAGAATAAGGGAAAACCTAATGACGGTGTCTTAATACTAGGTTCTCTAGTTCTTTCTGCCTACCTTGCAATGGGATACACGTAAAGAAAAAAAAATAGGATGTATCAAGATAGAAGAATACTCTTGCATATATTCCTCTCAGACAAGAACTCTACCTCACTAGGTATTACAATTAAATATGATGAAAGCCTTACCTTGAAAACGTCATTAACCGAATAGGCTTTGTACCAACGACTATTGTCCATGTCAACATCGAACAGCAATCCCTTATCGTTTTCTATGAAACACCATTCATCATCATCTTTTTGTTTGGTACACTTTTTAACACATTTCATTTCGTGTAAGTCTTCCATATCCTGTAAATAATTTGCGAAATAAATATTTAAGTATTTACAAACAAAAAATATTACCTAGCTATTTTTTTTCATTGTAGATACTAGATTTTTTGTAAACTTTATTCTTAAAAAGAGCAACACTTTAGTTTATAAAGGGCTCTTCTCAACAGTTCTGCCTTTCATTCTTTTGTTTTGGCTACACCGTATCCCGCATAGATAGGTAGACAGAGGGAACCTAATGCTTAGACATTTCTTTCCCCAAGCACCGCCCAATTTTTGGAACATTGCATGTTGACTTGCGAGTTATAAAAGCGAGGAAATGAAAACAATTCTTTGCTCCAAGAGAGAATCGAATCGATTACTTTTTTTTTAGTAATTTGTTATAATAAAGTACCTTTATATCATCCAAATCTGTAGCGAAACTCTTGAAGGCATCTAGGATGGGTCTGTACCCAGTACACCTGCAGATGTTGCCAGCGAACGATCGTTCTATTTGCATCATTGTTAGTTTCTTCTTGGAACTTTCGAATAAACTATTTGAAAAAAATTGTTACTAAAAATATGATTGCCAGTCGTGGCGTGGGGACACAAGTGTGCGACTGTAAACGTAACTGAAGAAGTCGCTGAAGTGGTAACGCGGCAAAATCTATGGTAATTGCTGGAACAGAAGTGTTTTAATGGGAAAGCAATGTCTTAACACTGGGTTCCCAGGATTCCCTCTGCCTACATTGCAATGTGCGGGATACAGCGTGAAACTAAATAATAAATATATTTTATATTTTTATTTTATTACTTAAGGAAAAAGAATCACACCTAGAAACTACTTCAGTTATTACCATCATGTAATACAAAATCACTTTTTTATCAGCTTCACGCTGTATCCCGCACACACCAGGGTAGGCAGAGGGAACCTAGTGCTATGACACTCCGTTCTCCACTTTCTGCCGATTTCTGGAGTTATGTCGTGTTGAGTGGCAGAACTCAACGCGGCGCTTTGCCTCGACACCAGAGCGAAGAAATGGAAATATAAATTTAAGTAAATATTTCATCTCTTCGTGTGGGGATCGAACCCACAACCAGTCAGTTTTACAGTCACACTTTGTGCCGCTGCGCCACGATTGGCCTTTACAAAATCACTTCATACAAAATAACAATATACCTTGTAGTGTTGATGGAGATGAATAAAAAGTCTACTCACGGTTTACACTGAGTATATTCAACACCAAGTACATATAGTTTGAACACAAATAGTAAATCACGACACAGTTTATACAACAGTCAACCACAAACATATATATATATAAAAGAGAACACTATAAAAACTGATTTGGAAGAAAATAATAAAGAAAACAAAGGAACGTATGGAAAGCACATCGAGTGGCAAGCAACGACTGTGATAATTAAATATGTCGTCGACAAGGGGGTAGGCGTGAATATTACGACACCTTACCAGTTCAGTCGATGGCGGCGAGCGCTTTCATATAAATAAACTAAATACGAATACTTACTATAAAATATATAAATTCTAATAAACGTATGTATGTATATAAATGATAAATAAATAAATTATAATATTGAAATATATAACACATCTTAAATAAACTTTAAATATAAATAATAGTTCCCTACGTCCTTAGTAACTTTACTCCCAATTTACTAGATATTGCGTGTCGAAAGGCGGAACTCAACGCCGTGCTTTGTCTTGTTAGTAGAGCGCGGAAATGAAATTGATTTATTCCCTTAAAATAAGTTAGATGCTTCATTTTTTGAACGTCAAATAATTTACCACCAGTTCACTAAAGTTCATGCCTCAGACCTGAGAAGAACCGGCGCAAGAAACGAGGCGGGACTTAGTTTCTTAAATCAATTATACAAAATCACATTTTAACGTTTCTGACAATGATACTTTGAAACAGACTGGAGCGAGCATTTCATTCCCAAGGCGTGTTATCATTTATATAATAATTAATTTGGTAATAACCTTACCAATACCTTACCTAAAAGTACCGGGTTTACACACAGAGCATATAAAAATCATATAGCATACAAAAATCGAATCCAAACCAACCTGTGCATATTCATGACCCACCCAGGGGTACAATACCCACACTGGGTTCCGTTGAACGAGGCTAGTCGTGTCTGCAACTCGCTGTAACCATCACGGCGGTTGCCCACACCCTCTATAGTAGTTATGTCCCACTCGTGGCAAGATAGGATGTGCACCAGACACTGATAAATTGTTTGATTTTTATACAATTTCTTGCTTACACTATGTCCCGGATCATATAGCAGGGTAGGTAGAGTGAACTTAGTGTTACGACACTCCGTAAATTGAGAGGATAGTAAGGATATTATCCTCTCAATTTACGAGACAATGCCTGTTAAATGATCTTCATCCGGGTCAAGAAAATGAAAATAGTTTTTTAACATTTTTTAGAGTATTCCACACTTAGGAATGAAAAATACTTATATAGAAAACGTATAAAAATTTGAACGTAGCGGGACACGCACAAATAGTTAAAATTTTTATACGTTTTGTAAATATGATTTTTTTCTTCCTGAAGGAATCGAATCAACAACGCTGTCCTTTTGTTTTATTTTTTCTTAAATAATATTTGTTTGTTTAATTATAATAAAAGAAAATGCATGTTCAATATAAAGATGCTAAACAATAGTTCCTTATTACAGTGAAAAAAGTTGTCATAGGTATAGCTCACTTCAAAGGCACTTAGTTAAGTTTCTTAATGTTTCTTAATGTTTTTGTAAGAAATAAAAAAAAATGCTTCACACTATATCCCGCACTCAGCGAGTAGAAGGAACCTAGTGCTAAGACACTCCATTTCTCATTTTCCGCCGAATTCTGGAGTGTTGAGTGGCGTAACTCAACGCCATGCTTTGCCTCGACACCAGGGCGAAGAAATGAAAATATATATTTAAATAAATATTTCATTTTCTCGTTATTTAATTTTTCTGGAGGATCGAACCCACAACCGGTTGTCGTTTACAATCGCATAATGGTGCCCACGCACCACAACTGACCTCATATATAATATATAGGTAGCTTAAATTAAAATTATGTGGCCAGCAGAAATGCTAATAAAATTTAAAACTATTTCTAAAAAAAAAATCAAAAATGCGAAAATAAAAATTACTAAAATAATGTTACACATATACATATGTAGATATTAAATGGTGCTTACAGAATTAACAGCCATAATCTGTTTCTCCTTGTTTCCCGGGTGAGTTTTGGTAACGGACACGATACAGGCCCCGCAGCCTCCCTCGTGGCACATCGCCTTCGTACCGAACAGGCCTAAGTGATTCCGGATGTAGTCATTGAGAGATGTCGATGGAGATACTTCCGCTCCAGCTAGAAAAAGATAGATAGATAGATAAAACTCTTTATTGCATACATAGAGGAAATATAACATTTTACAAGAGAAATATAATAGGAATACCGATATAAAATAACAGAAAAATAAAAAAAAATTAAAAAAACATTTTGCGCACAGAGGTAGTATGCAAAGGCGACCTTATCACTACTAGTGATCTTTTACAGGTAACCTTAACTAACATAAACTTACAAATAGTACAGGATATCTCGGTAGTGCATAAATAATGAAGCCCGTCGTGGCGCAGGGGCATAAAGTGTGACTATAAAACCGACTCGTTGTGGGTTCGATCCCCACTTGAGGAGATGAAATATTTGGTTTCGAGGCAAAGCGCGGTGTTGAGTTCTGCCACTCAACGCCTCCAGAATTCGGCAGAAAATGGAGAGCGTACTGTCTTAACACTAGGTTTCTTCAGCTTTAAAAAAAAATACTAACAAGTAAAGCTTATTGCACTGTTGAAGAATATTTACAGGATAAACATGTATGGAATTAACGTCTATAGAATGTGATGCAGGATAGCTGCCAATTAATGTAATAATTGAATTATACCATTGACTTTGAAAAGAGCAACTGTTGAGTTTCTTGCCGGCTCTTTTCAGCAGAACTGCCTTCCGAACCGATGGTAGCTTTTTTGTTTGTATATTTATGCGACGACTCAAAAATGCTTTTAATAGTCTATTTGAATAAAGAATATTTTGAATTTAAATTTGAATACTTACATAGAACGACAGGCTCGCCATTGACAGTAAATTTGACTTTGTTCATTGCTGAATTTCACGACTGCAAAAAAAATATTGAGTGAGTGAAACTATGGACTCTCGAATTCACAATTGAATATTTAACTTCGTTTTATTATAATCCATCTAGGTATTTAGAGATTTTAGGGTTTGAGAAGAATTAAGAAGAATAGAGTTTAAGAAGATTTTAAATTATCGAATATTGTGTAGGCATAAGGAACCACCTAAATAAGTGCTATATAGACGGAAAGTGGGGAACGAATGTCTTATAATGGGAAAAGTGAGTGAAAACTTAACACTAAGTTTCCAGGTTCGATCTGCCTGCCTTGCTGTACGGGATACAGCGTGAAGCTATGAAATTAAAAAATTATTGTTAATTTTGTTTTATAAACTTGCTATAAGTAACTGTTTTATTGAAGTGGCTGAAACTTTGGTTGTCAATGTGAAGATTTATTTTATTTAAAATGATAGTGTTTTTTAAACAATTCAGAAATAATTGTATAGGTCCGGCGGACGACGCCGCGAGTGGGTCGCTAGTAAATAATGCTACTTCATATTTTATGTTAATAATTTACAATGTAATAGCTTCAAATTATATCTTGCATATAGCGGGCAAAGGGAACCAAATGTTATGACACGCCATGCTCTACTTCCCGTCCAATTTTGAAACGTTACGTGTTGAGTGGGGAAACTCAACGCCGCGCTTTATCTTTTTACCTGTTAAAATGAAAATAATTCGTTCCCACAATGGGAAACGAACTCAAAACCGTTACACTAACAGTCCGACGCTGTATCGCTGTGTCACGAAGGCCTAAATTAACATTCAAATACAAAAATATATTTTAAAATAGTTGAGTATTCTTTACAAGGCTAACAATGCCGAGAGTAATTTAGTTCTCATCATACAAATCCAAATTATTGAATATTCATACATGTAATATTTTAAGTAATTATTCACACGATAAGTTAAAAATTTGCATATTACACAAACCCTCTTGTATAGTAATACTAGTGTTCTATATATAACTAGGCCACAATTTCTCACTACTACTATAGTATCCGGCCATTCGAAGACAGCTTATCTAATTTCTACATATGTACATACATTATAATATATAATAATAAGACCGAGAAGGTATTGAACCTATAGCCATTTTTATAATTGTACTAGCGGCCTGCCCGCGGCTTTGCCCGCTTGAATTAGATTATTATTCATTTAAGAAATAGAGATATTACGAACAGCCTTAATTATTAATTTATTTATTTGGATAAGTATTCACGATATTCTTTGTAAAATAACTTATATTAGCTCCTGTACAGTTTTTAAATTAGTAACATATTTTAAGTAAATATATAATTGGTATACAGAATATACATAGAAAGCACGTTTTTGAGATTTTTATATAATCTATGAAATAATCAATATTTTCGGTCAAGTTCAAGTCGTACTCATGACCCGAGAGTTTCGTACCAGTTTCAAGAATGGAGATACACCAAAAGAATAACTTATTAAAGTTGTTATTTTGTATCAAATTAAGTACAGATTAAAATTTGTACCTAATAGTTTTTTTCTGTGACACAAATACAAAAAGTTGTCAATTTTTGAAAAATAATTTTGGAATTTTCCTTTATACGTGCCGTAAGTTTTAACTTCTTAACAAATTTCGTAATTGTGTATCAACGGGAAGTGCCCTGTAGTTTTGATAGAAAATGCGACAAATAACGGTCCATAAACCCTCATAGTTTATCGTCATTTGATTGCGATGATTTAGAAGATAAATTTTTTTGTGCTCTAAGGGAATATAGACTTGAACATTGAGGTATCTAACCTTTAAGTGATCTTGTACAAAATACTCTTGACAAACGGACTGACGGACAAACAACAAAGTTATCTTATAAGAATTTTGATGTATATACCCTAAAATACCCTTGGCTCATACATACATGCAACATACAGGTGCAATAGTGCAATGTCGGTACGTGTCGCTTGTAAGTTATGAAATAATACTGCGGGATATTTTTATAAACAGTGTCAGAGCATTTTTTTCTTGAGAGATTTTTTTTTTAGTTTGCTCCCATAAGTTATTTTTTTATACGTTTCTAAAAAAATATTAATAACATAAACGAACGAACGGACTGTAGAACCTATTCAAAATGTTTCTTTGAATATTAGGTCATTCTTTATCACTGTGTTAAATAATTACGAATTACGCTAGACTGTAACGAAGGTAATTTTCACCAACAATTCAATTTAGTTTACGTTGTAGTTAGTACTATGAACAATTGTACTTTAAAAATGTAACTTACGTAAATTTATCAACAGTCAAATAAATAAGACGTTTCTAAAGTCATTCTTTTGCCCAGAATCTTGCCAGCGCGATTCAGAAAACGACGTTTTATGCACAGCAATAGATGTATTGGACTTACAATTGAACTGCAAACATTCGAACATTGTTAGAAAAATACTACTATGTTTATGTTAAATTTATTATAAGTATAGATTACACTTACACGACGTAATTAACGTTTAGCAAATAATAACTCAACAATATGTTTTATGCGTTATCAATATTCATTATCATATGTAGTCAATAGATATCATTGCGTATGTTTATTTTTTTTTTTCAAATATCTTTAAAACTTTAAGTACATTATTTTTTGATAGAGTGTAGCGGTAACATTTCCAAACTATATTTTTTTTTTTTTTATTTAGATGCGCCATCTATTTAGATGCGCCATATATTTAGATGCGCCATATATTTAGATGCGCCATCTATTTAGATGCGCCATCTATTTAGATGCGCCATCTATTTAGATGCGCCATCTATTTAGGTTTAAAATTAAGGACAGTTTAAAAATACTGTTTTTATGTTAAATTTCACCTAACATAAAATTAGATTAACCGAAAACGATGTTGTGCTAAAGTATTAAAATTATTAATATTCCTCCCGTCGAAATTAGTGTTTAACTCCACAGAACGTTTTTTGCGTTATCAAGATTCGTTAGTACCTACTATTAGTTGTCAATAGATAGCGTTACTTGTATCGATTTTTTACTATCTCAAATATAAACTTCTTGAAAATTTAAATACTTATATCTTTTGATAGAGTGAAGCGATTACAATGAAATAAACACTAAAACCTACTTTGATTTATTTGTAATTTTTATGTATAAAAGTTGCTTAAATTTATTGTGTACTTTTTACGTGATACGTGTTGACATAAACAGATAAACAGACAAACAGACAAAAATTCCTAAAATGTTGGAAATGGATTCTGTTAATTATCCTTTAACACCCTGGCAATTTTTTTTTTAAATATTTTCAATGTACAGAAACGACTTTTCTGCAGATTTATTATAAGTATAGATTATTAAAATAGGTTGAGCTAGAACCTTGTACAGTTTTTCGAGAAAAGTGAGCAGTGGTACACCACGGCGCCCTTCGTCTTTTTATTTGAGCAATAGAAAATAAAATAATTAATTATCACGAGTGGGGATAAAAGCCAGATGCTGTCCGTGCGCCACGACGGCGTCAAAAATCTTTGGTTCAACAACGTTTTATATACATCTCCATTCCCCACTCAATCAACCAAAACAACATTAAAAACAAACAAACATACATACGTTTTTTTATACGTATAAATAAGTAGCAAGCAGTAGATGCTGTGCCCAGTACGTTGACCGCGTTTCCTTCTCGTTAGTTGAGCCGCCGAGCGTGAGAAGGTTGGAGGATGTTTACAATTGAATATAATATACATATATCTTCCAAGGGTTCGAAATTAAATGCTATTATTAAAATATGATTTTATGTTTGTGTATGTCTAATAAGTAGCGACCCGCCCATGTATTGCATGAGTGGGTGCATTTTTTTTTTATTTTAGCTTCACACTGTATTGCAGGATAGGCAGAGGTAATCTAGATCTAAGACACTTCTTCCCAATTAAGACATTAAGAGTTTACCATTTTCCGCCAAATTCATCGCATTGAATTCAACGCCGCGCTTTAAAGAGAAATTGTTTTGCGCCTAATTTTTTTAAAACACTATTGAGTAATAGTACTGAAAGTAACGTAGTCGCTAATAACCGTGCAAAGAGTAGGTTGAGCAGGAAGGCAGACCCTGGTAAAAGCCGGGATAAATGCCAGGAAGAAACAGACTGAACGTAACACTTTACATTCCAAATTTAATTATTCAATCCATTTTATCAAAGAAAACTGATAACTTTTTGTGTGTTTGTAAATTTCGTTAAAATTATTTTTCAAAATTTCTAGATGTTTTTGTACCGAGTGAAAACTATATTTTTCATGCTTCAAAGTTGCAAGCGACGACTAGTTTCATAATGTATGTATACTTATACAAAATATGTGCATATATTTATTGGTAATTAGAGGCCTAATAATTTTTTTTAGTGTCTTTTGTTTTGTAATCGTACAGTTGAAAGAGATGGTTTTAAAAGATAAAGCACTATTGTATAGCTCTATGTATGTACAAAATTTAATTTAATAGTAGGTAGGTACTTATTGACCGTACTTGAAATATTTATTGAGTAAGATTTCTTCATTGTTAAGATTAAAAAACAATAGATTTTTTCAGCTTTGCGTTGTATCTCGCATATAGCAGGGTTAGGCAGTTAAGACACTCCGACTCCCACTTGAGGCGGAATTCAACGCCGCGCTTTACCTTATTACCAAAGCATAGAAATGAAAATATTAATAAGCTAGTAAAATATAAATGTCTCTTTCTCATCTCATTTATTTTCGTGATTTAATAACGTTATTATTTTAAATACATTATCCATACATTGATAGTTTTAACTGAAAATCTAATAGTGAAAACTGCATTTAAATCGGAAAAGCCGTTTCTGAGGTTAACGTAACCAAGTGCAAGTTTTCTATTTTAGGAAACTTTCCTTACAATTTAGTATTTGTTTTAATTCAATTCGATATTGCAGTAAAGGTGTTGTAGCATTAGCTTGCCTAGCATACTGTAGTACTTATAAATACTATAGTATTTATAATATTTGAAAAGTAAATATACTAAAAAGTAATAAAAAAAAATCACCTTCAAAGTTGTGAGGTTTTCTTACTATTAATTATTGTTATCGTTTTTAGATATAACGAAGCCATAATGGCGTTTTAAAATAGTTGTACATTCAAATCTCTCTAAGAGATATTATTAATTGTTTATATTCACTTTGAATACAGCATAACGTGACTTTTGCCGCTCAACAAACAATCCACATTATTGAAAAGTTGAAATTTTTTTTGTACATATTTATTTCTTCCACATTTTACAGCAGCCCTCGTGGCGCAATGACACAACGTCTTACTAATTTACTATAAGCACGATGATTGTGGGTACCTTTCCCAGTTAAAGAAATGAATTACCGTTCCCACATACAAAAAGAAATGAACTCCCGCTCCCGTATACAAAAATTGTAAATGGTCTTAAAATGGGGCTCAAAGTGCCTTAACACTAAGTTTTCTCTGCGTACGTCTCTATATGCGGGATAAAACGTGAAGCAAAAAAAATGGTGCAACATGTGCCTACAGTGCAGAAAATTCAAAATGACTTGTAATATATGTTTCCTTTAATTTTCCAGCAATTTACTCGTACACGTATGTAATTATACTGTCATTATTATAACTTTACTACAATTAATGCACACTTCACTGTCTCTCTTTGAAAATAGCTATATATAAAATTAAAAAAAAAAATTAGCTTCACGCTGTATCCCGCACACAGCAGGGTAGGCAGAGGGAACCTAGTGTTAAGACACTCCGTTCCCCACTTTCTGCCGAATTCTGGAGGCATTGCGTGTTGAGTGGCAGAACTCAACGCCGCGCTTAACCTCGACACCAGAGCGAAGAAATGGAAATATAAATTTAAATAAATATTTCATCTCCTCGAGTGGGGATCGAACCCACAACCAGTCGGTTTTGCAGTCAGACCTCGTGCCGCTGCGCCACGACCGGCCTCGATAGCTATATGTAAGTCATTTTATTTATTTTGAGACAGTCGTGGCGCAGCGTCTGTGTGACACGACGGTTGTGGGTTCGATTACCGCTCGGAAGAAGGAATTAATTTAATTTCCTCGCTGTAGTATCAGTACACAGCACGGCATTAAGTTCCGCCATTCAACTGACCCAAGAATTAGGCGGTAGCTGAAAAACAGAGTGACATAATACCCATTGCAATTAAGTATCTGTATACAAGGATTAAAAACATTTTAGATTGTATTTTTAAGTAAGCTTCATGCTGTATCTGTATTTAGCAGGATAGGCCGAGGGAACCTAGTATTACGAAAATCATTTATGCCCGCAAGTAGAGTAGAACGCACAACTATCAGACGCTGTTCACTGCGCCACAAAGGGATGAACGGAATTTTTTTTTTTTACAATACATTCATAAAAAATATACTCAATACTTCTGAGTAACAATCAACAGTAATTTCATATGTTAACATCATTGTAGGTATATCTTGAGAAAAACAATATGCTTTGTTTAATAATATAATTTACCTCAACTATAAATATTCTGTTTGACAACCGAGTATGTACATTATTAGAGGCCGTCGTATCACCGTGGTAAAGCGGCTGGCTGTAATCGAGACGGTTGGGGTTAGATTCCCGGGTTCGATTCACACTCAAGGTAAAATATTTTCACTACCTCGCTATAGTAATAATACAAAACGCGACATTACGTTCCGACACTCGACACGCAATGTATCGAAAATTAGGCGGAAGTGGAGAATGTAGTATTCACACAAGGTTCCCTCTGCCTACGCGCCTGTGCAGGAAAAAGTATTTTTCACTATAGATATTTTTTTCTATAAATCACACAGTGATTTATTTATGTATCACAAATAAAAAAGTATTAACAAATACGCGCTTTATATACATACATAACATAAGTTCATTTTTACTTTTTTATATATTGTATATAAAAAAAGGTCGGTCGCCACGACTGTAAAACCGACTGGTTGTGGGGTCGATCCCCACTCGAGGAGATTCAATATTTACTTAAGTTTATATTTCCATTTCTTCGCTCTGGTGTCGAGGCTAAGCGCGGCGTTGAGTTCTGCCACTCAACACGCAATGCCTCTAGAATTCGGCAGAAAGTGGAATCGGAGTGTCTTAACACTAGGTTCCCTCTGCCTACCCTGCTGTGTGCGGGGTACAGCGTGAAGCTGATTTGATTTTATTTATTTAATAATATTATATTGGTCTTGTTTTGACATCCCAATTCCCAATGAATTGTCGGAGAGCCGCGCAACCAATTGCGTTACGAAATTTGCTTCTTTTATTACAATGACCTACTTTGCTTGAAAACATATATAATAAATTAGTTTGTTACTTTTATTTTCACTTTAGATATTTCTAAATTAATTTTCTTATGTTTTGCTAAAGCTGAAAAAAAAAATTTTTCCTTTTTCTTAAAAACGAACGAAGCGAGCGGATGTTGGCGAGCGAAACGAACAGTACTTACATCTTTTGACTATAGGTACAATTTGATAAAGAAATTATGTTTCGACTTAAAGGTGAGTGCCTCATGACACACCAAGGCTATGCGTACAAATTTCACTTGCGATAAGTTTGAATTATGGGCTTAGTTAATTCAATGAATAGATAAACATAGAAAGCGCAGTTAAACGACACAACATTATTTTTAATATCCATCTTATATAGTCATATATAGTCACCTAGCAAAGCCGGACGGGCTTCGCCCGCTTGAAATAAACGAAACTTATTAAGTATATTTATGAAAATGTTTTCAGTTTTTAATAGGATTGGTAAGAAAATATAAGCCTAAAAGATCATAATAATCTGAAAAAGAATAATAAGTAGAGAAAATTCTTATTCTTAGAAAAAATATCTAACTAATATAAATGAACAAAAATAATAAGTAAACGTAACCAAAGTAAAATATTATTTAAAAAAAACTAAACAAAACCAGCTACATTATCAATATTATCTAAGTAAAATAAATATTTAAAAGTATTAAAATTAAATGTTTTTGCAAGTGCATGTGGTTATTTACATAATACTCAAAGACAATAAAAATAATTTTATATATTTGTCTCTGTCTGTCTGTCTTTCTATTTCCCCGAGCTAATGTCCAGAACAGCTGAATTGATTTTTATTGGACTTTCAGTGATCAATTTTACTGAAATCTTTTTACACGCTTGCGCTCGTACATAGATACTATATGAAATAACTAAACTCCTTTCTACATTAAATTCGATAAGTTTTGCAGGAAATATCAAATAAGATCCCAAAAAACTAAAACTACGATTTATTAAAAGTATAATAACGGTATAGACAATCTAACTGAAATAACCGACCATTCTTCCCTTAATACTTAAATAATACTATGCCGATTCCGCGCAAGGCCGAAACTTACACCACATCAAGAAATTAATAAAAATCTAACTCGTAAAAATATAAATTAATAATAAATAGAAAATAATCACATAAAAATTAACAGTAGATCGAAAATGTATAAAAATTTACAAAAACGTCAACGTCGTCTGCCCTTTCCGGTCGGTCATACCGGTTCGTAGGTTAACTCATTTTGAATCAGTGATATCTCCTTTAGTATTTATTAGAATCATGTAGAGTTAAATATAATTTTAATCTAAGTGAAATGCTAAAGGTGACTATTATATTTATTTTGTTAAGATTGAATACGAAATTATAGAAAATACATTAACAATAATGCAACAAAAGTAATTAAATATATTAAAATGGTTACTGTGGCTCAACCTTCAGAGATAAACATACATCATTGTGGACTTTTTAATAGATTTTTTAAAAGACAATATTTTTGTAAAACATAGTTTTTATGTCTATTAAAGTTTAGTCAGCGCACGCCATGTAAGCGTTCAGGAAGCTCATTTTGGGCGACGTTTTCTTAAAACGACATAATTCCTTGTTGCCTAGCAACGGTTGCTTAGCGACGGTTGTTGTTAATATGGCAGAATAAATTACATGTCATATTGAAACGTAGTTTAATATCTTAGTTTATACCGAGAATATACAAATATGAGAAAAAAATAACCTATGCTCATCCGAAGACACTCAAGTATCTCTATATAAGTATTTTATCACAATTGAATTAGCGGTTTGGTCCTGATTGCGTCTACAGACAGACAGACAGAGTTACTTTCGAATTTATAATATAGGTATGGATAATACTTTTATATAAGATATTTAAACTTTCTATAAAGTCTAGTTATACTATTTATATATCTGGGAAGTATGTTCAGTAGGGATCGAAGATACGAGATTACTGTGGAAAGGCGTATTGCTGCCGGTAATAGAGTTAACAGAGCCTTAGCTGCATTGATGAGAAGGCGAAACGTCAGCACAGCTGCGCGTTTGGCCGTACACAATGAACGTTACCGAAACGTGGGTATTGCGGAAGAAGAATGAAAAAAAGATGAATGCTGTGGAGATACGATCTCTTCTTCTGAATCCGCAATGAAGAGATACAAAGAATGGCAGTTACTAGCGAGGATGTCACGGTGAGAATGAAGAAAAACGTGTTCAGCTGGTTTGGGCACGTCGAACGAATGAGTGATGAAAAAATGACAAAAAAGATTTATGATGGAAAAGTGAGCGGCAAGAGAGATAGGGGGAGACCTCGGTTCACCTTCGAAAACACAGTATCAAAGATGCTGGAGGAAGGTCACGTAAAAAGCATGAGGACCCTCCAAAAGACATGTATGAAGAGGTTGATGACAGTCGAAAAGGCGAAATAGGTACGGGAGACCGTAGAGTTTGGCGCCCCGTTCTCTCTGAGTACTCCGCTAGGGATACAGCGTAAAGCTGAATCAAAAGTTGTATGGTATGTAGGTAATCGTTACAATAGCAATTCACAATAATTCTCAGAAAATAGGGTACGTTTTCTGAGAATTAAAAAAAAACATAGCAGGTTTTAAATTGTATATTGTAAATGTATATATTTTTATATATTGTAAATGTATACATTTTTATATATTGTAAATGTATACATTTTTATATATTGTAAATGTATACATTTATATAATTATAAAAATTTGAACGTAGCGGGAAAAAAAACGAAGGAAAAAAAACGAAGAAAAGGAAAATAAATTTTCTCAAATAAAAATATATATATTCATTTTCTTAATAAGTATTTTTGTATCCTAAATGTGAATATCCTGAGTGTGAAATGTAAAAAAATATATAATAACGATTTTTTATTAGAAAACAACAAATCTTTTAATATCAGTACAGCATGATACCATTATCGTAACAATACATGACTGACCTACTTGATTGAGCTAAAATAAGAAAGAAACATTGTAATATTTAAGTAAATATATATTTTTTTTTCAAATCAAAATTCCATTAAAAAATCTAATTTCAATATAACTACGTGAAATTGCCTTTGAAATTCATCTTCAACCTTGTATTTATTAAACAGAAAGTTATTGAAAATGTAAATAACTAGCGGCCCGCCCGCGGCTTCGATTTCATTTAAGAAGGTAATCTTCACAAGCAATTCAGTTTTGTTTACTTCATTGTTTGTACTATGAACAAGAGTCATTTAAAAATTTATATGTCTTTTTTATGTGAAATTTCACTTAATATATAATTACATGAATCTAAAACGACATTTTACTAAATACATATTATATAGTTAAAAATACAGATTTATAACAAAAAATTATACATAAGTGTTAAGTTCATTCAAAATACGATAACTTTTTTTAATGAACCAATTTTGATAAAACAAACTTTAAATGATATTCTGTGTTAAAACACAGCGAAAGTTTTTAGTAAATCGGTTCAGTACTTTCGGAGATTACCGTGATCATACATACAGACAGACAGACAGACAAGAAATTAAAAAAACAATATATTTTTGCTTTCTATTATTCTTTTAAGTATCCCTCTATCCATTTCAGACAAAATTACTAAATGTACAGACAAAATATTTTTACTGTCTTATTAGGTATATAATATAGAGATTTGTAATTTAATAAAAAAAACAAAGAAAAGTGAAAAATAATAAAGAAAATTATCGATTCTTTGTGCACTTATCATGCTCAAAGATTAAAAATAACAACTTTTTTTATTCGAACAGCCAGAAATGCCTTGACTTTATCATGGCATTTCTCAGTATACCACTACTACTTTTCAAATGTGGACCACACGTGTATCAACGTGGCCGCCTACAAGACTTTACACTTTATTATTTTTTGACTTCACGCATTGTTCCTAGCAGGTTAGCCAAAGAGATTGGGGCGCCAAACGCATCTGTCTCTGCATGCCTCTTCCGCCTCGTCCACTGTAATCAACCTCTACATACCTCCCGGGCTCCAAGCCTTTTTACGTGAATTCATCCAGTCTCATCAGTACTGTTTTTTCGAAAGTCGACCAAGGTCGATTTCTTTTATGTTGTGCCGCACATAGCAGGGTAGGTAGAAGGAACCTGGGAACCTAGCGTTAAGACACTCCGTTCCCACAGGCGGTATTGCGTGTTGAGTGACGAAACTCAACGCCTAGCTTTGGATCGCTACCAAAGCGAAGAAATGAAAGTATTAAGTATTTTATTTCCTGAAGTGGGATTCGAACCCATAACTTGTCGTGCAGAACTCATTACAGCCGCACGCACCTGAGCCAAGACTAACTTCTTGGAACTTTTGTATATAAATATGAAGCAAAAGCTGTTTCTAGCGATAATGCACTTTAACTATATGTTATACATTCAATTTAACATTGAACTTAAGCTGTATCAACCGACAGGCCTTATTATCCAAAACTTCATTTTAATAAAGTCATAGAAATCTGTATCAAGGTTCCTTCCGTGGCTTAAAACAACGTTTACCATAAACCAGATTGGTCGAGGTCGTTTTATGTTATTTAGAATAGAATAACATTAGACATATTAGACATAGAAAATAAATAATCAGATCTCGTATAAATTTACATTTTTATTTTCTTTCCCCATTTAATGGAATTTGAACTCATAAATATTTACCGAAAGGTGGGCCTTTAACCTTTAGGTCTAAGCCTCTAGGGTTTACGCGTCTAATCATTAATTATAAGAAAAAACGCGATATGTCTCGTGAGGGGCGGAGAGTGGAGAATGAAATGTCGTAACACTAAGTAGATAAATTATATACGAGTAAATATTCTTAATCAATAAAAGGATAATTATTATATCAAGATCATTGTTTTATAACACAACAATATACGTGTCTAATCATAAATATAATAATATGTAGGTATATTATATAACGTATTATTATAAATCTTTTAAATTAAATTTAAAATAAAACATAAAAGATATCTTCGTAATAAATCTGATATTACTTATACAAACAAGTCATTCCTTTGTCTTTTTGTTAATTTAAGACATTTAGGCTTCCTGTGGACATCTTGATAATTCCAAAACATTTAAGCTTACATCAACTCAAATCATGTATTCTTAACTGTATCTCTGTGGGTGGTAGTCAGAGAGAACGGAAAGCTAAACGCTATGGTATCTGGATACCTCTTTCGCCTCGTTCACTGTCATCAACCTCTTCATACACGCCCTTTAGGAGGTCCTCATGTTTTTTACGTAAACTTCCTCCAGTATCTCTGATACTGTGTTTTCGAAGGTCAAACGAGGTCTCCGTCTACCTCTCTTACCGCTCAGTTTTCCGCCATAAATCTTTTATGTCATTCTTTCATCACTCATTCGTTCGACGTGCCCAAACCAGCTGAGCACGTTCTTCTTCATTCTACTCGTGACATCCTCACTAGTACCTGCCATTCTGTGTACCTCTTAATTACGGATTCGATCAGCTAAGCTGACTCCGCATATCCTACTGTAGGGAACTATTATATATATTTATAGTTTATTTAATGTGTGTCATTTATCTATTTCAATATTGTAATTTATTTATTTATCATTTATCTACATACATACGTTTAATAGAATTTATATATTTTATAACAAGTATTCGTATTTAGTATATTTATACAAAAGCGCTCGCTGCCGTCGACTGAACCGGTGAGGAGTAATATTTACTCCTACCCGCTTGTCGACGGCATATGATAATTCTAACAGTCGATGCTTGCCACTCGATGCGCTTTCCATACGTTCCTTTGTTCTCTTTATTATTTTGTTTCAAATCAGTATTTATCGTGTTCCGTTTTATATATATGTTTGTGGTTGACTTTCTTATATACTGTATCGTGATTGTTAATTGTGATTTGTGTTATCACTGTATTGTATGTACGTATAAAGTGGTGTTGATTAAACTCAGTGCTATTCGTAAGTAGACTTTTATTCTCCCATCATCAACACTACATTGGTGACCCCGAATCTACACGCCAAGGACTATATCACGATGAGCAGCGATAGTGACTCAGCTCAATCTGACTTCACTAACCGACCACAACGGGCAAGAAAAATGAAGCGGGTAGAATCTCTCAGCGGTGACCCACCCACTTTTCTACCCCCACATCAGTTGAGAACACCCCCATTTTGGCCAGAAAAACCTGCAATTTGGTTCGCACAGGTTGAATGCCAATTTTTCTTATGCGGAATCACCGACGACGCGATCAGGTTTTACCACGTTTCTTCCATGTTAGACCGAGAATATGCAGCCGAACTGGAAGACGTCATTACTGGCCCACCGGATTACAAACTACTCAAAGCGGAAATAATGAAGCGTTTTTCACCATCGCGTGAAAATAAAATTAAACAGCTGCTGTCACATGAACAGCTTGGAACTAAGAAGCCGTCACAATTCTTGCGTCATTTGCAACACTTGGCTGGACCTGGTATCCCTGGAGATTTTATTCAAAACATATGGACCAGCCGCTTACCAGTTGAGATGCAGCCAATTATAGCGTCGCAGTCAACTCAGCCCCTGGACGTGTTGGCAGAGCTCGCCGACAGGTTGCAGAACATAGCAAAGCCACCACAACAGCCAGCTGCCACGTCATCATCATCATCATCAGCGCCAGGTATCGACTTGCTGATAAAGCAAGTCGCTGAGTTAACCAAACAGGTTAGTGTGCTCACAAATCATATATTTCAAAAGCCACTACCGAGTGACAAAAGCCACAGCCGATCAAGTTCTGCTCGGTCTGCCTCCCACCACACCCCGCGACGCTCAGTCGGGGATGGCCCCGAAAAATCATCCATGGCGACGGATGATTGTACTACATCGACCGGCCGCCTCTTCATAACGGACTCCAAAACAAAAACTAATTTTTTAGTAGATACCGGTAGTGACATTTGCGTGTATCCCATTAGTGCTATTAGTTATAAATATAATAAGACTCCCTTTAAGCTCAGTGCTGCCAACGGTTCGGCTATCGACACATACGGTTACATCAACCTAACCTTAAATATCGGTTTACGTCGTGATTTCCCGTGGCGATTCATTATCGCTGACGTCACGAAGCCAATTATTGGCGTAGATTTTTTGTCACACTACAAACTTATTGTAGATATTAGCAACCGAAAATTAATTGATAGCCTAACCAATATCAGCACTGTAGCCTCTATAGCAAATTCTACATGTTTAGTTACTAGTGTTAAAGTGTCGAGTGGTGGTAATAGCAGGTATCATCATATATTATCCGAATTTCCGGAAATAACCCGACCGGCCGGTACACCACCAACAGTTATGCATAACACTACACATCACATACGCACTACACCAGGTCCACCAGTAGCATGTTCACCGAGGAGGCTAGCTCCCGAAAAATTAAAAATAGCTAGGCAAGAGTTCGACGCGATGTTGGCCAACGGTACGGCTCGACCTTCAGACAGCCCCTGGTCATCACCCCTGCACCTCGCGTCGAAAAAAGATAATGGCTGGCGTCCTTGTGGGGACTACAGACTTCTTAACGCTAGAACCATTCCAGACCAATACCCGATACGTCACATTCAGGACTACTCCAACAGCTTATTTGGATGTAAGTACTTTTCAGTTATCGATTTAGTTAAGGCTTACAACCAAATTCCCGTCGCCGAGGAGGACATACCGAAGACTGCAATAACAACTCCCTTCGGTTTGTATGAATTTCCCTTTATGACGTTTGGGTTGAGAAATGCTGGGCAAACATTTCAGAGGTTCGTCGACGAAATGACCCGTGGACTTGACTTTTGCTATCCATACCTAGATGACTTCTTAGTGTACTCTAGGACACAGGAGGAACATGAAGACCATTTACGCCAGCTTTTCACCCGTATGAGACAATACGGAGTACTCGTAAACACGGCTAAATGCGTCTTCGCTGTTCCTGAAGTCACATTTCTGGGGTACCACGTCTCAAGCAAAGGTACGAAACCTATGGAAGCAAAGGTCAAAGCCATAACTGATTTTCCCATTCCCAAAACAGTGAGGGAACTTAGAAGGTTCCTGGGAATGGTAAACTTTTATCGACGCTTTATACCGAAAGCCGCTCAAATCCAAGCTCCTCTCAACGCCCTATTGACCGGCTCAGTCAAAGCGTCTCATCCCGTCGCTATACAGGGAAATTCTTTACAAGCATTTGAGCACTGCAAGAAGAGTCTTTGCGAGGCTGCACTTCTAGCGCACCCCGATCCTACTGCTACACTTGGACTGGTCACTGACGCCTCTGACACGGCGATAGGTGGAGTCCTTCAGCAACTCCAAGATGAAGCATGGCAGCCTCTAGCATTCTTCTCTCGCAAGTTGAGCCCATCGCAGGTGAAGTATTCACCCTACGATCGCGAGCTCCTTGCCATCTATGAGAGTATAAAGCATTTTCGCCATATGCTAGAGGCCAGCCACTTCATAGTCTATACTGACCACAAGCCGTTGTGCTTTGCATTTCATGAACGGAAGAGCAACTGCTCCCCGCGTCAGTATAGACACCTGGATTTCATCTCGCAATTCACGACCGACATACGACACATATCCGGCCAGGATAACGTCGTGGCCGATACTCTGTCTCGGGTCGATGAATTGCAGATGCCTGTCAGTTTAGAGGTACTGGCCAGTTCCCAGAAAGCAGACGCAGACCTCGCAAATATTCTTGCCGGCAGCACTTCGTTACGTTTGCAAAAGCTGACCATCCCTGGGAGTCGTACTGAATTATACTGCGACGTCAGTACATCGACTCCCAGGCCTTACGTGCCAGCTACCCTTCGCCGGCAAGTATATGACTCCTTGCACTCGCTCAGTCACCCTGGCGCAAACGCAACTGCTAAGCTCGTTGCACAACGTTTTGTTTGGCCACTGATGCGGAAGAATTGCCGTGAGTGGTCTAGGGCGTGTTTGCCATGTCAGCGCTCGAAGGTACATCGTCACGTGTCCTCACCTTTAGATACGCACACATTGCCTTCGGCGCGATTCAAACACGTCCATATAGACCTGATCGGCCCACTACCGCCCGCAAGCGATGGATATCGGTACTGCTTGACAGCCGTCGATCGCTTTACGCGATGGCCGGAGGCTGTCCCTATTACCGATATCACAGCTGAAACAGTGGCCAAAGCATTGATATCCTGCTGGGTATCTCGATTTGGTTGTCCTACCGACATTGTTACGGACAGAGGTCGGCAGTTCGAATCCGCCCTGTTCGAACAATTGTCCAAATCCATCGGATGCGAACATCGTAGGACAACCGCATATCACCCACAGTGCAACGGCTTAGTAGAACGCTTCCATCGACAGCTGAAAGCCGCTATTGTTTGCCACGGTGACAGCAACTGGACCGAGTCACTCCCATTCGTCCTTCTCGGCATTAGAAGCGCATACAAAGAGGACCTACAAGCTTCATCCGCAGACTTGGTGTACGGTGAGTCACTACGACTGCCCGGAGAATTTTTCGGGCATAACGTCGCCACTCCCACCACTGACATCACCGATTTCTCGACGCGGATGAAGCATTTCGTCCAAAATGTGCGACCAGTCCCTACGCAGCACCACAACTTAAATCGTAAAACATTTGTTTTTAAAGACCTTGAATCCTGTAGTCACGTTTTCCTTCGAGAAGACGTGCTACGGGGTTCTCTACAGGCTGCGTACACTGGTCCACACAAAGTTTTAACAAGAGATAAAAAAAAATTCAAAATAGACGTAAAAGGTAAATCCGTGACAGTTTCAATAGACCGCCTGAAGCCAGCCTATATACTGCACGACTCCCACACGTCTCATAACACCTCACCTCATCTTTCTGTCACACACGCAAACACACATACAAGCACACACGCAAGCACACACTCAGGCACTCAGACCGATACACACACAAGCACACACACGGATACACACACAGACACACAACTACGTCACTCACCCTTCAGACACACTACTCGGTCAGGGAGACATGTACGTTTCCCTGACTATTATCGTCCGTAGACACGGCCTCTGGAGGGGAGTGATGTAGGGAACTATTATATATATTTATAGTTTATTTAATGTGTGTCATTTATCTATTTCAATATTGTAATTTATTTATTTATCATTTATCTACATACATACGTTTAATAGAATTTATATATTTTATAACAAGTATTCGTATTTAGTATATTTATACAAAAGCGCTCGCTGCCGTCGACTGAACCGGTGAGGAGTAATATTTACTCCTACCCGCTTGTCGACGGCATATGATAATTCTAACAGTCGATGCTTGCCACTCGATGCGCTTTCCATACGTTCCTTTGTTCTCTTTATTATTTTGTTTCAAATCAGTATTTATCGTGTTCCGTTTTATATATATGTTTGTGGTTGACTTTCTTATATACTGTATCGTGATTGTTAATTGTGATTTGTGTTATCACTGTATTGTATGTACGTATAAAGTGGTGTTGATTAAACTCAGTGCTATTCGTAAGTAGACTTTTATTCTCCCATCATCAACACTACACCTACGAAGAGATTCCATCTCCACAGCATTTATCTTTCTTTCATTCTTCTTCTGTAATACCCACGTGTCGCTGCCGTATAACAGTATCGGTACCAACACTGCATTGTGTACGGCCAGACGCGCAGCTGTGCTGACGTTTTGCCGTCTCATCAATGCAGCTAAGGCACCGTTAACCTTGTTACCAGCAGCAATACGCCTTTCCTCATCTATCTCGTATCTTCCACCTCTATTGCATATACTTCTCGAATATACCACTTCATTCGTTAGTTCTAATATTAACACTGATCTTGTATTCCGTCTTTACTTCCTTTATTTCAAATACCAGTCTTACTCGCATTCTGGCTTAGACCATTATTTTCACACCCTTCTTTCAGAGTAGTGACTAATGCCACGCAACTCGCATTCTGATGATGCAATGAGCACTGCATCATCTGCGTACAGCAGATAATTTACACTCAAGTCACCTACTTTCACCCCCATATCACTTTGTTTCACTCCTTGGTGCCAACTATCCAAATACAAATTGAAAAACCAAGCTGACATAGCGCATGCTTGTTTAACACCCGATTGGATGTCAAACCAGGGCGCCATGCCAGCTCTTACTCGCACGCAGTATGAGTAATCTCTATAAAGAGAATTTACAGCCTGCAGCAAGGTTCTGCTCACATTATACCGGAGTAGTATTTCCCATAATTTAGTTCTCACAACTCTGTCAAATGCCTTTTTCAAATCCACAAAAATATTAATAATAGTCATATATTTAAGCTTAAAGGTCAGCTTTGCGCTGTATCCCACAGCAGGGTAGACAGAGGGAACCTAGTATTAAGACACTCCGTTCCCCACTTTCCACCGAATTCTGGAGGTATTGCGTGTCGAGGGGCGGAACTCGACACCGCGCTTTGCCTTGACACCAAAGCGAAGAAATGAAAAAATATAAATTTAAATAAATATTTCATTTCCTCGAGTGGGATCGAACCCACAACCCATCGATTTTACAATAACACTTTGTGCCCCTGCGCCACAACTGACCTCATTAAAGTTTAAAGGGTTTTTTTAATCTATATTTTCTTGACAACTTACGTCATAACGACCAAAGTTGTCCTTAGTATGTTATTTGAAAATGTTAATATAAAAGCGATGTCATATTGCGTTGTCATTTATGAAATATTTAAATGATATATACAAAGCTATTTAAAAAATTCTTAATTTATATAAATCACAAATAAAAGTCAAATTTAAATCTGTATACTTAGAATAACATTAGGCAAAGAAAATGTTTGTGACATTAGGTTCCACTCAACAATCTTGATGCTCGAAAAGTGTAGATCTAAATACGCTTTCGCAACATTTTGTTCGTTCTGCGAAAATTGATAAATAACAAAAGAACACGATTTGTCAAAAAAATATACATAAAAAGAAGATAATTATCTCTGTTTACCTTGCACACTACATACAAGACGCGTAAAGTTAAAAAATAACAACAAAGTCAGCCAAGTGTGATTCAGGCTCGCCCACTGAGGGTTTCGTATCAATTTCAGGATTATAATCGGGACGTACAACTTATATATGTTGACAAAGTTAATTTTGAGGGCGCATGCAATTATTTTGTATCAAAAAAACCACAATTATCAGCTTTATAATGTGGTTTTTCTTCTCAATTTCTATTTTTCGTATTTTTTTGTTAATTTGTACTGTAGATAGTTGTGGCACAGGAGCACAAGCTTGCGAGGTTTAAGTTAAGGTTTAAGCGTGGCAGGTTGTGGGTTCGATTCTGACTTTAAAATTAAATATTTTGTTAGTAATCTCGTATAAAAGAGGGGGAATTATATCAAACGAGGTCACGACACACTCTCACGGCACGTCCACGCCTCGACGCGACAGGGCCCAACGGTGAAACACCGCCCTGATTAGCGTACGCAGGATATTCCCCTGCGATCGCCAACGAGCGTCCATCAAAGCTCGTACTTTTTCTTCAGGAGCGCTCGCTCGTGAAGAAAAAGTCTACGCTCACCTCTCCCCGCCCGGCACCCTGTCAAGACCAGTCCAGGTCAACAGCAATAAAGTCCATTCCAAAAAAAAAGAACCGAGACAGTTGCTTGTAAGCAACGCCCCTTATTGGAAGGAAATTCGTGTGAAGTATTGTTATTGGGTAATACATATGACTTATTGCAATTATGTAGAATCTCTTTCCGAAAAATTTAGAAATATATAGACGATATGTTTATTAAAAACCTTAACCGCTTCTGATTTCTAACAATTTAATGTTCTTTTCGGTCAGGTAGAACGCAGCGTTGAGTTCCTCCACTCAAACCGCAATGACTCCAGAATTCGGCGGAAAGTGAGTAACGGAAGTATTATAGCTCTAGCTGCCCAGGCTCCGTCCGACCTACCCTACTATGAGGGATACAGCGTAAAACTATATAAAAAAGTGTACTTTTTGTAAGTTCTTACTTATTGCCAAATTTCATAATTTTAAATTTACGGGATGTACACTATAGATTTTGAGTACTTATTGAATTTCATACAAAATGCAACAAAAACCATGCTTGTATCTATCGATTGTCTTAGAAGTTAATCTAGAGCTAAACTAGAGGATATTAATTTTGTGATCTTGAGATAAATGATCAAGATCATTTATGATCACAGACGACATACAAACCGACATACAAACATAAGGATGACAAATTGATCCTATGAGGGTACTGTTTTTTCTTTTCAGACACAGAACCCTAAAAGTTGGCAGGTAGTTGTAGAAATAATAATAAAGCTTCGCTCGCTCGTGGTTATCGACCCCAATCGCCTTGACATTCATATTAAACATGTATAGAATAACTTATTAACAGTGTCTGTATATACATATATATTTGTGTAATACTAAGTACTAAGGCTACTTAGTTTACAAGATTTCAAAGTCCTATATGTTATACTTTTGTATTTTAAAAAAGTATTTTCACGCTGTATCCCGCATACCAGAGTAGGCAGAGGCAACATCGTGCTAAGACACTCTGATCCTTATACACTAACTAATTAACATTGTGTGTCACGTAGAGGAAGTTAACGCCGCGTTTTGTTTTCTTATCAGCAATTCCTCTAAGTAGGAATCGAACCCACAACCGTCGCGTTTAAAGTCAGAGACTTTACTTACTGTTTTGTAAATATTAAAACATATTATTATATTATTAAAAAAAGCTCAAAAAAAAATTTGCATAATTGCAACGCGCACTAGCACACCGTAACGGACAAATATTGGAGGTCATATGGCCAGATGGAACAAATATGTCGCAATAAGTTATTTTAATCGATTTCTAGTTACAAACGGAATTTTCCACCTGCAATCTATCTTTAGAACAAATAATGGTAAGGTATAATAAAGTAAGAACTGCAAATTTACTGATACTCCGAAGGTCATTATTTTCTTAAACGAGAGTTTAAAGCGTGTACGCGTGTAATATGATAACTCATATCAATTTATCAATATGTTTATTTGGCTACGCGCTTTTTTCCGCACAGAAGAGAAGACAGAAAACTTGGAGTCAAGACACTCTGTTCTGTTGTTGTTTTATTGTATGTTGAGTTGCAAACTTCTTCGTTTGTTTGACTTCTTCTTCTTACCACACTGATAAAATATTTATTTTTAATTTAAACTGTATCCCGCGCATAGTAGCAGAGAGAATTGAGATAATCTTCTCACATTGTCCTATATTGACAGTCAGAATTTAACGCCGCGCTCTGTCTTGTTACTAGAGAGAGGAAATAAAAACAACTTATGCGCCTGTATCAGGATTTAACCCACAACTATGGAGTTTACATTACGAAGCTCTGCCACTTCACCACCACCATTGCTTTATAAATAACAATTGATACATATAATGAAATATTATTAAGTGAATATTTTTTCAATTATTTATCCTTTATATCTACACATTTTTAATGCTTCTAAGAAGTATTATTTATTCAAACAGTTAATAATTACATATTTAATAACGTATATGTAAGTTATGTTAATTTTTAAATCCAAAATTACATTTCCTAGTGGTCTATCTACCTGGATATTTAACATTTGATCAACTTGAAATGAAACTTGTTGTAAACAAGTCTTAAGCACTTGAGCTATTATTATATATATTTGTATAGAACCTGCAAAGTCATGTTCATTATACAAATAAACTTGCATAATTTTACGTTGTACGATTTGGTATCAGTCACTTTCTTTGGGTGGACTTTTTACTGGAAAGAAAAATCTCGTTTTTTCCGTTTTCGTAGAAATTTCGAGAAATCCTCTCGCAGTGCTCCCCTACACTTCCCATTTTTTTTGTCTCGCTTCTTTGTGTGATCTATCTGTCAGTCACTTAGTAGCGGAAAAATTATTACTTTAAAGGTAAGTTTCACCATTGACTGATAAAGTCCCAGACAGCCGTATCTGTCAGTTAAGCTATAATTTTTGGTTTCACAGGTCTTGACTATGAATATCTAGTAGATATTTGACATAATGATCATTTAATTTTCACATAGGTACTTATTTGTAACTAGCGGCCTGCTCGCGGCTTTGCCCGCTTGAATTATATGATTATTCATTTAAGAAATATAGATATTACAAACAGCCTTAATTATTAATTAATTGATTTGGATAAGTACTCACGATATTATTTGTAAAATAACTTATATTAGCTCCTGTACAGTTTTTAAATTAGTAACATTATTAGTTAAATATAGAATTGGTGTACAGAATATACATAGAAAGCACGTTTTTAGGCATTTTTATATAATCTATAAAATAATCAACATTTTCGGTCAAGTTCATGCCCCGAGAGTTTCGTACCAGTTTCATGAAAGGAGATACACCAAAAGAATAACTAATTAAGTTGTAATTTTGTATCAATTTAAGTACAGATTAAAATTTGTACTTAATGGTTTTTACTGTGACACAAATACAAATAAGTAGTCAATTTTTGAAAAATAATTTTGGAATTTTCCTTTATACGTGCCCTAAGTTTTAACTTCTTAACTAATTTCGAAATTGTATATCAACGGGAAGTACCCTATAGTTATGATAGAAAATGCGACAAAAAACAAAGCATAAACTCTCATATTTCATCGTCATTTGATTGCGATGATTTAGAAGATAGATTTTCGTGCTCTAAGGGAATATAGACTTGAACATTGAGGTATCTATCCTTTAACCGATCTTGTACAAAATAGTCTTGACAGACGGACAGACGGACAAACAACAAAGTTATCTTATAAGAATTTTGAGGTATGTACCCTAAAATACCCTTGGCTCATACATACATGCAACATACAGGTGCAATAATGCAATGTCGGTACGTGTCGCTTGTAAGTTATGAAATAATACTGCGGGATATTTTTATAAACAGTGTCAGAGCATTTTTTGAGACACAATTTTTTAGAGGTTGCTACCAAAAGTGTTTTTTTTTATACGTTTCTTAAAAAAATATTAATAACATAAACGAACGAACGGACTGATGAACCAATTCAAAATATTTCTTTGAATATTAAGTCATTCTTTATCACTGTGTTAAATAATTAAGAATTAAGCTAGACTGTTACGAAGGTAATCTTCACCAACAATTCAGTTTAGTTTACTTTGTAGTTAGTACTATGAACAATTGTACTTTAAAAACGTAACGTATCATGTGTAGTCAAACTATATTTTTTTTTATGCACAGCGCCATCTATTTAAGATCCCATCGCAATTAGTGATAGCGTTACGTGTATGAAAGAGAGTATCAAGATTCGTTAGTACCTACTATTTTTGTCAATAGATAGCGTTACTTGTATCGATTTTTTAATATCTCAAATATTAACTTCTTGAAAACTTAAATACTTATATCTTTTGATAGAGGGAAGCGATTACAATGAAATAAACACTATAAGCTACTTTGATTTATTTGTAATTTTTATGTATAAAAGTTGCTTAGATTTATTGTGTACTTTTTACGTGATACGTGTTCACATAAACAGACAAACAGACAAACAGATAAACAGATAAACAGACAAACAGACAAACAGACAAACAGACAAAAATTCCAAAAATGTTGGAAATGGATTCTGTTAATTATCCTTTAACACCCTGGCTAATTTTTTTAAAAATATTTTCAATGTACAGAAACGACTTTTCTACAGATTTATTATAAGTATAGATTTAAAAATGTAGCAAATCGTATTAATTAAAAAATTAAATTAAAATTCAATTAGCTTCACGCTGTATCCCGCACACAGCAGAGTAGGCAGAGGGGAACCTAGTGTTAAGACACTCCGTTCCCCACTTTCTGCTGAATTCTGGAGACATTGCGTGATGAGTGGCAGAACTCAACGCCGCGCTTAACCTTGACACCAGAGCGAAGAAATGGAAATATAAATTTAAGTAAATATTTCATCTCCTCGAGTGGGGATCGAACCCACGACCAGTCGGTTTTACAGTCACACTCCGTGCCGCTGCGCCACGACTGGCCTCAAAATTAAATATTAATTGCTTGAAGTTGAAGAATTAATTGAAGTATTAATTGCTACCTACTATTATCGTACATTAATAAAAAAATTACAATCCCGCACACAGTAGAATAGGCAAAGGCAACCTAGTGTTAAGACACTCAGTTCCCCACTTTTACTTTTCTTTTATTTCCTCAATTCCAATTTTTCAATTAAATATTCATTCACTCGAGTGACAATCCAATCCACGACCGTCGTGTCTACAACCACATACTTGTGCCACTGCGCCACGTTGGCCTTCGAAATTTACAACTTTCATTACTATAAGGTACTTAAATTAGTCATACTTCTATTCCAAACGGGTACAGTGTATCTTGTTACAATCCAAGATAATATTATGTAAACAATGATATGAGATTACAATTATTATCATGTATTTGTAATATTTTCCAAGATCCAATTAAATAATTGAAGACGCCGTAGCGCAGTGGCAGAGCGCCTGACTGAAGCGATGACTAAAGCGATAGTTGTGGGTTCGATTTCACTCAAGGCAATGAATTCTTTTTATTTCCTTATTCTACAACGCGGACTCAGTGTCTTTCAAGTTTCTGTGTGACAAGCGAAGACTCTTATATAAACTTGTCTATCTCCCTCACCCTACTCCTCAATATGCAGCAAGTAAGATATTTAAACTTTTTACCTTACCTTACCTATTTTTTGACTTTGCTCTGTTACCTGTATCTTGGAAAAAACCGAAAAAAACTATATTATTTTAATATTTAATTTTAAATTCCTTCTGTAAGTAATAATCGAAGCTAGAGCCATTGCGTACAGTAAAATAAATAAATCGCTTCCAGAGCAAGTAGAGGAACCTGACGTTACTCCATCTCCCAATTTCCGAAAAATTTTCGCAACTGCGTTGGGTGACGGAACTCAACGCTGAGCTTTGTCTTTGTACTATAAAACACTTATTAAATCGACTACAATAGCTCTATAGGTAAGTAATAGGTAAAGAAGATGATATAACAAAAAAAAATATACTAACTGTTCTATTTTTCCGTGTTAAATCACTTCACTTATTTTTTATAAAAACACATAACTTCCAATATAAATACACTTTTTTTTAAATATTTTTTAATAACGATTTTAAAATATATGAAATATTTGTATCGCCAATAAAGACACCTTCCGGTGCGGGTGTTCGCTCTATACTGATCTATTAACAACAAGTATGATTCGTAGGCGTATTTTGATCATTCTAAACTAAATCTTATCTCTTTATAAGTAGGTATTATGGTGCAATAGTAAAAAGTATATTGTACGTGATGATCGTGGGTTCAATTTTAATGTCATTTACATTAGTTATATCTATACTTGTATACTAATGTAATGCAGCTGAAGAGTTTGTTTGGTTAAACGCGCTAATCTCAGGAACTATTGGTCCGAATTGTAAAAAGGAGGAAGGTTATGGACTATACACAATTGTTAGTTATTTGAATGTGGCCATGGCAGATAAAAGAGAGATTGGTTATATTTATTCACAGGCGAAACTTAGTGGGGTTCCTCCCGCTTTGCTTAATATTGGAGAAATAGCGTGCAGAGCAATTCTCTTTTTTTTGGCCAAACATAAAAAAAATTGACCAAAAATAAAAGTTTCGTTATCATGCATTTTGTAAATTTAATCAGATAGCTTATTTAATTGATTGTTAATTACCAACTAGACCCTTTATTAATTTCAATAATACTTGAAAAACAAATTAAATTTAAAGACGGGTGTTTTCTTTATTCTCTATATCTAATAAAATATTTTTAACAGTCTGAATTTAAATTTTTATAAAAATCGGTGGCAATTTAAAGATTTTTCTATTTAAACTTTCAACCCCTTATTTGAACCCTTAGGGGGCGAATTCTTAAAAACCATAAAACACGTGTTCAATGAAATATTTTTAAGAGTCTGAATTTAAAATTTTATAAAAATCGGTACAGATGTTTCGTGGTTTTTTTAGAATTCACTCCTAATAAGCGGGCGAAGCCGCGCGCGCCCTCTAGTCTAACATATTTATTGGGTATTCAAACATATTGTGTATAACATCGAGATAACAAAACAGTACGATTTTTGTTACAAGTCACGTCTTTCTTCTTCTGTAAATGAACTTCTAGCAAACTAATTATTAAAAAATTTCACTATCATTAACAAAGTTAAAAAGTAACAGACACAATCATATTTATAATAACTAATATTTTTCTATTTCATTCATTTCGAAAACTTTTTTGTGTTTATATTTTAATTTAGTTCGTTCCAATTTTTTTTTTTTGTTGTTGATATTTTTTTCTGGATTTTCTTTTTTCTCGGTACCTTTTAATTTTTTCTAATGGAGCTAGTAGCATATTCAAAATCTGCAGAATGTAAACATGGCCTTAATATTTCCACTTGTTTTACTTAACAATCCACTAATGCGTGACCACGCCAAAGTAACCAAAAAGAAGTATCACAAATGGAAATTTTTACTCATAAACACGTTTAAATAATTTTGCATAATATAATTTTGCATAAAATGTTTAATAAATTACAATTAGTAATAGCTGTTATCAACAAGAAACGTAAATAAAACCAACTTACGTTATAAACGTGGTAACGCTATGTGAATGTTATGTATGAACCAGAGATAGACACGTATCTCGGTGATGGTTACTAACGAAGATTTGAAGTTAATTCGTACTTTAAACGTTAAAATATCATCAATAATAATTCCTCAATAAAATAATATTATAGTTTAGTAGATTTTACATTTTATTTTGTAAGAAAATTAATAACACAAAAAAGTCTTCAGTATTGAGCTTTTTTTGGGATAAAATATTTTTTAAAATTACTTTAAAAGTTTATAAGATATTGCAACACATATTGATTAAATTAAACTACATATTCCAAGAAGGGAATAACACTAAAAAGTATTCAGGATTTCTTAGAAAAAAACAAAAATATTATACTTTGAAAGTACTTAAAGCAAAATAGGACACGCTAATTTACATACATTTAAATTTTAGGCTTTTCTATTTATTTCATAAAAATATATTGTTACGGAAATTTAACAAATTTTTTAAATACATTCTGTTGCTTAGTGAACTGTTATTGATCTTGGTTCAAGTAATTTTAATCAATTTCTTACAAAAATAAAATTATTTCTTTTCATAGTTGTGGGACACAAGAAAAATTGTTAGTGGATAAAAAAAAAGAGAAATGCTCTGTTACCTCGCGAATCTCAACGCCACGGAAAAATGCAGTGACGTAGCGAGCATAACTCGGGTCAAAATACGTCTTTAACGCCCCCAGACGAACCGCGATTCTATACTTATACTTGATGTCTGTACTTGGAAGATATACAAGAAAAAATGTTATCGGGGACCTTTATTAATGTAGTGGACCCAAAACAATGAAATTTAAGATACTTATTTAGAAAACGTATAAAAATTTGAACGTAGCGAGACTCGAACCCGCCGGAAACCGACCAGGCGCTCTGACCACTAAGCCAAGCTAAGTTGAAATTCTTATACGCTTCGCTAAGTTCTCGCCAAGCTAAGTTGAAATTCTTATACGCTTGTTACAACTTATTTATGTTGTTAACATCTCTGTAGGGAGATTTTTACAAATTTCCTCTACCCAAAGATAATTACTAAGAATTATCGTTTAGCAAGAGAGAATACTATTTTTTTTTAATATTTTTTAAACATTTTTAAAGTGTTATTCCACACTTAGGAAAGAAAAATACTTATTTAGAAAACAGAGTTAAGACACTCCATTCTCCTTGCGTTTCCTCCTCCGTTCCTCCTTAGGATCCCTTTGACTGTATAAATGAAAAAAATAATATGATATCACTTTCCAATTATTTAAAAACATTGTAGAATAAATACTAGTTAGTAATTCTAAATTTTTGAATTTACAAATTTCAGACAAAATGAACACAAATCAAATCAATTTTTTACATCCTAAAAGAGACAGGACTCGGCGTTAACGTCCCCACCCAACAAGTAGTGCCTCGAAAATTAGGAGAACAGAAATGTGTTAATAAAATATATTATTTGTTATATAGGAGAACAGAAATGTGTTAATAAAATATATTATTTGTTATTTGTTATATTATTGTTTTGGTGCTGTGGTGTTATGTCATTGTGATTACTTATTTGTATGTGTTTGTAAGTTTACTTTTACAATAGATAGTCTATAGTACGTATAACATGATATGTAGATATTAAATAAATAAAAAAAATAACAGTCAACATAATTTATTTATCCATAAAAAATCGCTTTATATACACTTAAAAACAAAACTTAGTCTAAAACATATTATATGTGTTATACTGCAAGCATAACATAATTTGCTACTACTGGTGGTGGTAAAAAACGTAAAATCTAATTTATTCCCGGTCCCGTAGGATTATGAAGAAATCCCTTCTTAGTACCCTCCCTAACCTATCTACGTGTGAAATTTCAACGTTTATTTCAATAAAAAAGAAGTTTAGTTAGTAAAAAGTTTTGTATAGGTAAATTGAACATTTTTAACTTCATGCCTAAATAACCTAATGGCAATTGACTGAAAATTAGATAGTGGTGGATTTGATCCAGACTCGACTCTAGAAAAATTTGGCACATACACTCATTACATAAACTCAGTGCTATATTTTAACGGGGTTACAATAAATATATTTTTTAAATGTTATTAGGTATCTATGTAACCAGTCACGGTCGTTTAGAAAAATACCAGTTACGGTCACGGACAATTTTAATCAGCTATTTTGTAGATATTGCAACATTTTTTTACATTTTTAATGAGTTCTTCGATTTTGACAATGATATATTAAATAATACTATTTTATATACAATTTTATTAGACATATAAATAATTCAAGGCTTTTTATTAGCCTCATCCTGTATCAAGCATATAGTGGGGTATGCAGAGAGACAGACACTCCGTTCAATACGCACCATGCAATTCTATATTCGAATCTTTCTTTTATCTAAATTATGCATTATATATATCCGTAGAGTGTAACAAACATCTATTAATTTATGCATTTCTCATGTGAAATGTGAACATTTCTCTACAAATTCACATTTACTAAATACATGTTTAATATAATTTCTATCTTTTTAGACTTCTTCTCGCGAATTGAGGACCTTGTAAAAGCTGTGGCTTAGAAGTATTGCATAAATATTGATACCTGAAAAATATAAAACGAATCTATTATTTCTACTATAATCGATAATCATCATATTTTATATACCATCTATATCTATAATATTCTATAATAATATTATAAAGCTTAAAAGATTATTTGACTCAAACCTTGGCTTAGTTACAAGCGGTCATATTAGGAACTGCTGATTCGAATTGAGAAATTCTGTTTGTGTTTCAATATTTCGTTAATCGTTTCTATGTAAGCCACTGTACCTACATATAGTCAAGTGTCACACAATTCTTATATATCATTATTCCCGACTGCTAAGGAAGGGTTTTCGCGCGTATCTTGTATGTATGTATGTAATATTCTTTATTACCTCATATCTCCAGAACCGCTGAACGGATTTACATAATTGAGGTATCGTTAGATTCGTATTAGCAGCCCAAGTGTTCTTAGATAACTGACGTTAAAAAAAAACAATCATGGCGGCTGTGAGGCGCCATTGGACTTAGTGAAAAAAAAAATCTTTTCGAATACCACAATATGGGTAAAAAATTCAAGAACTCAATACGATGATTTCAAAAAGGTATATCATGATTATCATTACCATAGTGAGTCCTAACAAAAAAGTGAAAAATAAAAAAAAAATTATAAAAACAAGAACTCGACTGCATAAAACTAAAAAGAAAATAAAAAAACCCAATAATTTATTAGTATTAACAGTCGGGACCTATAAGTAATTCTTCAATCAATAAAATCTTTACCAGGAACCCCGCATAATTTAGAGAGGTTTTAGTATTTTTTTTTATTTTCCGATTCTTGCTTTAAATTTAAAAGATCCAATAGATAATATTTATAAAGAAATTGAGAAATAAGGACATATGTATCGGACATTGTTGAAGTCGTTGTGGTGCTGCGGCACAGTGTTTTACTATAAACGCGACGATTGTGAGTTAGCGGCGTTGTCTTAACACTACGCTCCATCTGCCTATCTTGCTGCGGGATACAGCGTGAAACATCATATGTATGGAACATTTACTTACATATATAAATCACTTCTGTGCAGACCGCCCCGGTGCCGTAGTGCGGTGCGTTCAGGAAGAACGTGAACATGGATAGGATGAGGAACACCACCCACATGATGAAATACGCTCTTATAATTCCAGCACGCTCCTGAAATTAAAATAAATTTGATTTTAACAAAGGTGAATTTGGTTTAATTTAGAGGACTGTAAATGCGACAGGCTTTGGGTTCGATTTCCACTCGTATCTATTCAATATTTTCATTTTCTTCGTTCTGCTCTCGAGACAAAGCACGGCGTTGAGTTCCGCCACTCAACACGCAATGCCTCCAGAATTCAGCAGAAAGGGGCCGTTCAAGTATTACGTAAGCAGTTTTTTTGCAATTATTGACCCCCCCCTCCCCTATGTCATCAAAAATAAGCAATCTTCTTAAAAATATTTCATTGAAAACGTCAAAAATAAGCAAACCCAAGACCCCCCCGCCCCCCTACAGTGCTTACGTAATACTTGAACGGCCCCAAAGCGCGCGTGGCGAGTGGAGCGTCTCAACACTAGGCACCCTCTGCCTACACTGCTACATGCGACATATAAGGGTGAATCCGAAAAAAAATCATAGCTTATAATCTGCATGCACATTGGATTATATATAAGCAATTAATGTCATACAATCTATAAAATTTAGACTAACCATTACCAAAATATATTTTTAATCTGCACCAGCAGTACCTGAGATTATTGGGTTCAACTAAACAAACCTATTTAAACATTTTTAAAGTGTTATTCCACACTTAGGAAAGAAAAATACTTATTTAGAAAACGTATAAAAATTTTAACGTAGCGGGACTCGAACCCGCGGCTTCTGGAAACCGACCAGGCGCTCTGACCACTAAGCCATACGTTCTCCTTTAACAAACAAACCTTTCCCTACTTACCGTCACAACTCCATACACAAAGAAGACATCAAACAAGAACTTGACTAAGAACATCAGTACTAAGATGATCGACATGACGTACAGGCCGGTCAGTGCGGCTTCCGCGTTCAGGTCCCTTATTTCGTGAGCTTCGTACTTGATGGGCTCTATAGTACTAGCTAGTACTATCATTACAACGAATAACACGAATGAGAGGGTCTGAAATTGAAATTATTTAAAATTTAGTATATTTTTTATAAATTCCGTAAATAAGTAGAATTGGAAAATAGAAAATTAGTTATACTTTGAATAATATATTTTCGTAATGCTTAGAATATGATCAAAAATATTGATTACATTTTACCAGCCAACCCAATTAGTGCAGAAAATCTAAATATAATATCTACATATAATATTGGTTCACAAAATCTAAAAATATTCTAAGTTTACTCATTACAAAAATAATTGTTACTGTAAAACCATACTAATAAATAAAGCCTATTAATTACACTGTTCAGGATTATACATAAAAAGGATAAAATATATGAAATTAATATCAATCGAATCAAAATGAAATTTAAAAGAGCAACCGTTGAGTGTCTTGCCGACTCTTTTCAGCAGAACATTTGAATAAAGAATATTTTGAATTGGAATTATATATGAGTAAGTACCTTACCGCATTTAAACAACCCATCACGATGTTGCCAGTCTTCAAATCCAAGACGAAGCAACAAGTATCTAGCTGAGGCAGCCCCATGTTTAATTAAATCTGAAAAAGAAATAGCAATTGCTAACTTAGTTTCTGCCAAACGAGAACTTGTCTACGTTACGACCGTTTTTTTTTTGAGGCCAGTCGTGGGGCAGTGGCATAAAGTGTGACTGTGAAATTGACTGGTTGTGGATTAGATCCCTACTTCAGGAAATGTAATATTTATTTACATTTATATTTCAATTTCTTCGCTCTGGTGTCGAGGCAAATCGCGGTGTTGAGTTCCGCCACTCAACACGCCTCCAGAACTGGGCGGAAAGTGGGGAACGGAATGTCTTAGCACTAGGTTCCCTCTGTCTACCCTGCTGTGTGCGGGATACAGCGTTAAGCTATTACGGGCGTTACTTTGTTATAAATTATTATATTCATTTAAGACACATTGTCTCGAAAATTGAGCGGAACGATATATTATTAGAGGTTTTATTTTAACGCGACCTTTAAAACACTAATAGCAATTAGAGCTCACGGGAACTAACCGTATATTCATAAAAAGAGAATTTATTTAATACACTTATATTTGAACCGGTAATAAGCTAAAACTAATATAATAAGCTAAAGTTAAAGCTAAGGTGTCCGCCATTCAAAACCCAGCCTCAGAAAATTAGTCGTTGAGTCCTGAACGGAGTGTCTTAGCACTAGGTTTTCTCTGCCTAGCCTCATATGTATATGCGGGATACAGAATGGAACTATTTTATTTCCTTATTATACACTAACTTAACTTTGTGCTTAAAATATTTTTATTTATACTTACAGGAGGTATTTTCCTTATATGTCACAAGGAGCGAAGCCTGAAGTTAAAATAGCCGTTGAGTAACGGAGGCAGCAACCTACGCTTTTGTTGCCAAAGAATAGATACTAAATATAGAAATGCTACTGGTATTAAATTATTTCTACAAGTCATCATGAAATCATATATGTTTTATGATTTTTGAATATCGAAAACTATCATCTACATTCGATTCAAAAGATTGCATGTCGAGTGGTGGAACTTAACGCTGAGCTTTGTCTTCTTAACAGAGTGAAAAAATAAAAATAATTTATTCGCCCGGGTTTGAATGGACCTCTTAATTCTAACTCTAAACTAAAGAAATAAAAAAAAGAAGTATATCAATTAAATGTTAAGTATGAAACAAATTTTAAGTATGAAAAGCACCTTTTAATAATGAGCTTTTAAAACATGAAGTTTTTGATACAATATCTATAAATTACTTATGACCTTTATAGGTATCATGCATAGAGGTGGTAATGTGGCCCTCCCCTTTGTTTTTGAGGCCCAGTATGAAAAGTAAAAGAAATACAAATCTAAATAATATATCACCGGTTTTGATAATTATTTATCTATAAATGATTTACTATGAAAAAAAAATGCAACAGAATATTAAAAAATATGAAATGAAAAAAAAATGCAACAGAATATTAAAAAATATATATATCTGAATAACCCCAAATATAAAGATTTGAGATCAAGTAAGCGTTATATGTCCCTTATTGAGCCAAATGAAATATATTGAACTTATGATAAAAATTGCAGATTTATTTCGCCTGCATAGCCCATGTGAGCCCTTAAGTGATAGATTTGACGCTGAATCCACTTTTCTCCATCCCAAGTCTCTCGCTAGAATAACTCGTGTCACAAAATATTTAGAATGTACCTGAGTCCTCAGGCCAGGATGGTCATTTTCATCCCATTCAGACGAGTTCTACGACTCTATCATTATTATTGTTACCGCTGGATATTAGGTCTCTTTGGTACAGCTCCTTTCTATTATCTCGGCTGCTCTCGCGTCTAGGTCCGCTTCCGCGATTGGTTGACGATTTTTCCTGATAGCAAAGATTGCCACAATTTGTTAGCTGGGGACAACAAATTTTGTCTAGGCAAACAAGCAAAAGAATCAAATATAATAAGAATCTGTTAACAACCCTTATTACATATATAATACTGAATATTATGTATGTTTATCTTAAAAATCCTATAGGAAAACGGTCATTAAGTATAATGTCGAGCTCTCTGCGGCTTTGATTTGATATTTACAAAGTTATTGAAATAATTACAACATAATAAAAAATGAAGACGAGTGCAGTTGCTTCGTTAAACAAGGGAATGCACTGCCTTCTCTCTGTGTTTTTGTATAATCTTAATATTGTCTTATAAATGTTCCATTTTAACGGTAAAAATTTTACTGGATAGCGTGATTTTTAATAACACATTTTAAGGGACACTGACATGATCATCGTCGATTTAGATAATATGGTATAGGACCGTGGTATAGGATCAACGGCTATTAAAAAGAAAAATTAAATAAAATCTAATTTGTAATTTTATTTTATGTATTTAATGAGTCCAGTAGTGGCGCAGGGGCGCAAATGTGTAAACGCGATTGGTTGTGCGTTTGATCCTCGATCGAAGAAATGAAATATTTATTCAAATTTATATTTTCATTTCTTCGCTCTGGTGTCGAGACAAAGTTGATTTCTGCCACTATACGTATACTAATACGTATATCTCCAGAATTCGGCAGATAATGGAAAACGATAAGTCTTAACACTAGGTTCCCTCTGCCTACCTTGCTTTGTGCGAGATACAACGTGAAGCTGATTTTTTTAAGCATAGATTTACAACTTATTAAATTTACCATTTTTAGATTCTCTTCAATTATTCGTTCTGTTCTATTACTAATCTTTGGTCCACTCCGGCGTCGGCAAGTCTACTATTTTAATCAATGAATCTCTGAAAATGTTTTCAACTCCTTAGTACTAAGAACTTACAAAAGAGGGCGTTCGTAGCTTAATATATAGAATATATTTCAATTTTATCTATAAATATCTTTACTTTGGCAGTTCTCCAAAACACTCAAAATTTAATTTCCTTGTGATTACTCATTAATAGTAAATAATTTTAATAAGATGAATATCGTATTAAATACTTAACTAAATAATAAACAAGGCGTCCAGACAAGTTTGATGATTTAGTATATACAAAAATATATTTTAAGAAAAAACCTTCAAAAAATTGAATATTTTACGTGGAGATTTGGTGTGTTCTTAGCTTATTTCTTTTCAAAAATATTCATGAATAAACTAAATTAATTTTATTTGCTATTTTTAATGAAATAAGTACATACTTAAAGTTTTTAATAATAAAACGTGCTTATAATTTAGGTGTAGCTACACAAAAATCGATCGCAAAAAAAGTTCATAAAAATAGCGTCATTGATCGAGCGAGCTTTTGTTTTAAATATTGCCACGAAAATACGTTATCTAACGTAGTGTTTATTTTGGCTTATAATAATGTTAGCATGCAGAGCTTTAATTTCCGACGGTGCAACTGCCGCCACGTATGCTTTAATATTTTTTTAAATACGTCTTAAACTAGATTCTCCTAATTTTAGCACATGAATCGTCATTGATATCTTTATTTACTACTTATAGATTTAAAATGTTTCGGCAATCGTTAATATACTTATATTGACATTTTGAACAAATTTGTAACCAGCAAGTTTCATGCACTTTAAATGAGTTTTTCATAAAATTCCAACGTGTTTTATGTAAAAACATCATTGGTTGCGACGTCATTGGTAGTAAAATAGTAAAAGATGGCAATGACACTGGAAGAAAAGTAGCCGAAGACAATGATTATTAGCTTTTATAGTAGACGAATGGGTCTGATTTCAGGCTGTAGTCCTGAATCTCAGACATATTTCTAATAGTACTAGTACTCACTGATGTGTCGTGTGAAGAATTTTTAATGTTTAAACCATCTATGACTAAAAATTTACGTAATACCTAAATTTTGTTCGTGAATTTTTCTCGGATTTTATTCTTCTGAATCTTCTTGCTATATCACTTCCATGGCATTTAGTTTCAGAGTAATGGAAAAGTTATAAATAATATTACTGTTTTTAGCATATAGAACAGTACAAAAATAAGCTACTTCAACTTAAATGTTATATTTAGAGTTAATAAAATATATCTACAATTTAACGATTTATATTAATATTCTTTACTTGTTTTTATTTATTTTTTTCATTATTCTTTATTTTTTACATCTCACTTTATCCCTAGCGGGGTAGTCAGAGAGAACGGAGCGCCAACAGCCCTACTCTCTGTATGTTTTACTTCTTCTATCTATTTACAAATGCCATGTTTTTTCGTGACCTCTGTATATATCTTTTCTCCCGAGCGAGGGTTTGGGAGTTATAAGACCCGATATTATGGTTAGGTTTATCCGCTCTTTACTCAGACGCAGCTGACTTCGATGCATGTCCGTTCTTGACATCGAGCATTCCCCCAATATCGATGCTTCCCCTTTTTTGAACAGTTTATTTTAAATCTCAGTTACTATCTAGTTTTTATAGCTCTACACACTGCAGAGGTAAATTACGTTTCACTGGTCTAAAAATTGGATTTACTTTCTTGTTAGACTTAAATATAGTTTTAATGGAAGCTTTTCTCTTAAAATGCCCTTAAAATGTTGCAATTCTGTCTGTTTCAAAAGTTGTTTTTCGTATGATAGAGGCCCCGGTTGTCTTTCTACTGAGGGTCTTCTGATAACGCTGGAGGGGAGTAGGCATCTTGCTCTGATGAAAGGCATTCTTCACCCATCAAAGCTCGTCCCCTAGGTGTACAGCGTCGCAGAATTGGTAGGCTCTTTGAAATAAAAATTTGCCAATGGTAGATAAACGTGGGTAAGATTCACTATTGAAGTATGTGAGTATGGTTTCTTTGTTAGCTAACTTAAGATCTTTCAGCCCACAAACAAAATGGTAAGAGTCCATGGCATGTTGAGTTTATACCTCGGCGTACCGATTTGGCTAACTATTGAAGATACAGTCATACAATTTAGGATATTTTACATAACTAGTTACGAGGGATTTAATGTTACATATCTTACGTTTCTTTCATTCTTCTTTTGCAACACCTACGTTTCGCTGCCGTATATCAGCGTCGTTCGTCAGCATTGCACAGTGTTACTAAACGTGCAACTATTCTGTTATTTCACGGTCTCACCAATGCTAGATGCATTGGTGAGACAGTGAAAGCGCGCGTGAAGGCACCGCTAATTCTGTTATCGGCAGCAATAAGCTTGTGCGTCTTTTCTTCGTTTCTTTCTAATGTAAGAATATGCTCTGGTCTTTCTTTTCTTGGGAAGGAAATTTTCCCTCGCACGGCAATTTGTGTCACAGACTTTACAACAAGAGAAGCCATTAAAGTATTGTACCGAGGTAGTCTCCCAAAACATCTTATACTTTTGTCAAATATCTAAAAAAAAATTCTTGGTTTAGGACCTCCTGCGACCTGCTCACTGCTGTAAAATGTGTGGTAAATTAATAAACAACCTTAGGAATTACTAAAATTGCTCGTTAACATTTTATTTCTTTCTTTCTCAGAACTTTCACGCTTCATCTTTATCAGTACTTTCGTTTGGTGCCTTTGTAGCATATCCTTTTTCTTTTTTAAAGAGATTTATCTGAGGCCTTATGATCCAAATGGCCTTTTTTTCTCTACAGTGTCTTTTACTTTATCAACACATTTATCGTGCTTTTTACTATACCTCCTTATCATTTACCACATATTTCTGTCGCTGCTTTTCTTATAGAATTTCCGTTTTCTGTTTCAAAGATGTCCCATATTTTGGAAGTACTTATTCCTCTTTGGTCGATGGATCTTAAAACTTCCAGCTTCTTATGCGATAATTCGACTCCAAGTTTGGACGTCTCGTACCTCAAAATGAAACAGACTCCTTATTATAGCAACGATTACATATTGGTCTGTTCCTAAGATAGCATCCTAGGCACTCGTGTGTCCACAACTTAACCTTAAAGATACTGATCCGCTAGGAATAAGTCAATCATACTTTTCACGGTGAGAATATAATAGAACGTGAAAATGGATTGATGATGAAGGAAAAGCAAAAAAGATTAATGAAGAAAAAGTGAGCGGTAATAAAGATAGACCTTCGAAAATACAGCATCAAAGATAATGAAGGAAAAAATCACGTAAAAAGCATGAGGACGCTCCAGATGGCATGTATGAAAAGTTGATGATAGAGGACGAGGTGAAAGAGGTATATAGAGACCGTAGCGTTTGGGGTTCCGTTCTCTCTGACTTTCCCTCTAGTATTACTGCGTGAAGCTAAATAAGTAAGTATTTAATTTCCATTATGTTGTAAAGAATCATTATTGGTACCAGCGCTGGAGAAAAATGATTTTTCTCCAGTTGCTTAATCATTATTCTACACTAATCGTCATTGTCCGATTTAACACATTTTTTAAAAATTCCATTTATAAAATAAATAGGGGTTGTTCATAGATGCCACTTCAATAAACGTGTATTATAATGTCCAAGCTTACATCTCACAGCAAAATTACGGCTTTACACGCTGGTTTTAAAAATTACACTTTTTTTGGTTAAAAATAACATTTTTAGGAGAACCTCTTATTTACACTGGTCACAACCTCTAATTGTGGAAACAATTTTAATTTTTATTAAATTCATGTATACAATTTGTATGATATGTTTTATCATTTAAATGATAGGAGTCTAAGTCACCCCTACGCTCAAACAGAGTCTAACAAGAGTCTTTTCTCGGTTACCTTGTACCTATCATGATAGGGCTTAAACAAGTCTTTTCCGAGTCACCCCCACGCTCATATTGAATCTGACAAGAGTCTTTTCTCGGTCACCTCGTACCTATCATGATAGGGTTTAAACAAGTCTTTTCGGAGTCACCCCCACGCTCATATTGAGTCTGACAAGAGTCTTCTCTCGGTCACCTCGTACCTATCATGATAGGGCTTAAACAAGTCTTTTCCGAGTCACCCCTACGCTCATATTGAGTCTGACAAGAGTCTTTTCTCAGTCCCATGTTAAACACGGATTTATACAGGTCTTTTTCAGATCACTCTGACGCTCAACGTTTAGAGACTAACACTGAATAATTAGTAAAGTAGTCCTTCTATTTTTCGATAATAATTTAAAACAGCAAAGATTTTATAATAAGAAATAGCTTTTAATTTTTAGAATACCAAACTTTCAATCCAAATTACCAATTGGGCGAAGATACACATAAAGATATGAAAACTTCATGCGTATCCCACTTCTGATATTATTATTTTTGTTAAGGAAGCACAAGTTTATATAAAGAGTTTTTATATTTGTGTGTTCCTTATTTATATTGTATTCAATCTCATTGGTCTTCAGTTATTATTTTATACATTGACAGATTGTAATAAAATATCTGAACAACGAAATGTATTTTTCTCAATAATAATATATATTTTATAAATTATTAAAACGTTGTTTTTTAACTTTAATATGGTAGCAGAGCGTTAAAAGTAAACAATAATAAAGACCTATAAAAGAAGAAGAAAAGACTAAAGGAGTTACGATGGCATCAGCAAAACTTGAAATAGGGCTTTTCGATGGATCTAATTGGGCAACTTGGAAGTTTAAAATAAGGTTGTTGCTTCAGAGTAATCCAGGCACTTTAGACGCAGTGGAAGGAAAACTACAAAAGCCAACTCTTCCAGGTGAGCAAACAGAAGAACAAATTTAAGCAAATATAAAAATAATTTGCAAAATTATTTAAAAACTGATAGCACTGCAATGCTGCTTTTGACTATTAACATGTCAGACTATATACTCACGAAAGTAATGCGTTTTATGACAGCAAAAGAGATGTGGGATGAATTGAACCATCTTTATGAGAGAGCGTCAGAAGATCGATCATATGAAATATGTATGCAATTCTTTAAATACAAAAAAGATCCCGCACATGATATAGGGTCACATTTGTCATTTATAAAGAATATATGGCATGATTTAAAAAAGAATTTAGTGGACAGCGAACTGCCAGATATATTACTGATTTGCAAAATTTTAGATTCTCTTCCAGAACAATTTTTCAATTTTAAATCGAGCTGGTTACTTATTTCAAAACAAGATCGTACTATTGAAAATCTGACTACTCAGCTGTGTGCATACGAAAGAGCTTTATCAGAATCTGGTGAAAATAACATGAACGCCTTAATGGTACAGAACAGGAAAAATAAATTTAAAAAGAAGTACAAATTTAATAAATGCAAATATTGTGGTGCTGATGGTCATATTGTTAAGCAATGTAAAAAGTGGATAGCGGATGGAAGGCCTCCTAAACCTTCAACAAATCCAAAGCAATCTACAAACAATACAATGTTGACAAGCATAGCGTTAGCTTTTGGAGAAAATATTGACAAGGATGCATGGTATATTGATAATGGGGCCACTAGTCACGTAACTAATAGAAGTGATCTGTTTCAGACTTTTGAATATTTCAATAATTCCCAGACAGTTATAACGGCAAATGGTAATCCCGTTGAAGCCATTGGAAAAGGTACAATACATGTGGAAGTCGATATAAATAATAAAAAGGAAGTATTATTTTTTACTAATGTATGGTACTGTTATATACCAATTCTGTAAGGGATAAAGCTGAAGTAGGGAATCACCCCTCTTAGTACTTAACATGTTATTATAGTATATAAACTCCCGATAGATCGAGCTCATTTAGTCTGTAACTTAATTCACACGAGCGCGGCTGCCTAAGGGTCCCATTCTAATTGTTTAAAGTGAATAAATATTCTTCTCCAATTAATAAATCTTTTTTTAAAAAGACATCCGTGTGGGACCCTATAACATTTTGGTGGCAGCGGTGGGATACGGAAATTTCCAGTTCGCCTAAAAAGACGATAAAATAGCAGACTCCGAACTGTTGTATCCCTTTTTTATTAACGAAAAATAAAGTTATTAACTGAATTTATAAGTGAATTTATCGAGTGCCGTGTTATGTGTGAATAATAAAATTAAAAGTGTTAAGTAAAGTAAAGTGAAGTGTAACACCAGCTAGTATCCTGAGGCCTAATCAGACGTATCCTGTAAAGGAGGCAATCATCCTGAGCATCCTTACAAGAAATATCCACAATTTAAGTTTTTATTATCATCGCGTCGAAGCGTCGCGCGTCGCCTCGATGTCCGGAATGCGTCTCTTATTTCGGTGCATTGTTGTAATAGTGTATGCAGCCACATTCCAATGAGTCTATTGTTTAAGATTATTTTATAAATTAGGGATCCGTTATAATATTATTATTTTATATCATAAATTAATGTTTAATATAAATTTGTATATGATAAAATATTTTATTTCCAATAATTAATTAGTAATGCCTAAATTAACAAAAAAAGAGGAAGACGAAAAGTTAAATATACATATTCCGGAATTGCCTTTTAGTGCAGAGACAGATAAAACCGTGATATCCCCTAAGGTAACTAGATCAGCTGCTTTATCCGTAGAGATGGACTTAAATACACTTTTTAAATTTATTAAGCCTTATGATGGCAGTAGGGAAACCGCAAATTCTTTTATAATTAATTGTAATAATGCATATGACCTTGCTAGTACAGTTCATAAACCCATCCTTTTAAAATACATACTTAGCCAACTAAGTGGGAAAGCGGAGGCTGCTTGTTCAATTAAAGAATTCACAACTTGGGAACAGCTCAAGGATTTCTTAAGACAGCAATTCAGTGAAAGAAAGCATTATGCTCACCTCTTAACAGATTTACAAGAGAGCAGGCAGGGCCCGCAGGAATTAGTTAGTCAATATGCGTTACGTGTAGAAAGTTGTTTATCACAACTATTGACGGAAGTATCACTTAGTAATACTAAAAAGTGTGAGCTTGCTGGACGTATAGCCGCTATGGAGGACTTAGCCCTCCATCATTTTCTAATGGGTCTTCACCCACGATTATCAACTATTGTGAGATGTCGCAATCCCGGAAACTTGAATGAAGCGATTAATTTAGCTATTTCTGAAGAGAAAATTTACCATACAATGTATAAAAAGAATTTGAATAAATTTGATAATAGACAACCTAATTCCCATTTAAATAATAATAAACAATTTACAAGAAGTAATTTTCGTCAAGGGCAATTAAACCAAACCCCTGGGCAATCAAATTCAAGTCCATGGCAGGGTCAATCTTCCCCTAGAACTTCCAGTCTATTTTGCCGGTATTGTAAAAGCGTAGGTCATGACTTAAAAGATTGCCAAAGACGTGCCTACTACAATAGCCGATATCAACAGCCTAGGCCAGGTCAAAACCGATTTAATCAGGGAGGTAACCTTAATAATGTTACCCCCAGATCCGTTAACTTTGTCCAAGAGCCATCATATGAAAACCCAGAGAATGTACAACATGATGGTGACCTCAATATTACGGAGGAACATCATTTAAACCATTAGGCGTCCCGGCCGGGTGCCGCACGGGACAGTCTTTAAAGGTCGGCACAAATTTATATAAAATCGAGAGTGTTACACAACAGGGTAATCAGCCCCAAAACGGAAACACTTCTCAAAATCATAAAATCGAGAGTGTTACACAACAGGGTAACCAGCCCCAAAACGGAAACACTTCTCAAAATTTTAAAATCGAGTGTGCTACACAGCAGGGTAACCAGCCCCAAAACGGAAGCACTATTCAAAATCCTGATATCCAAGGGGATCGTAAACGATCTGACAAAAAAAGTTTGTCGGATAAAAAACAATATTCAAAAACCACTGAACGTATTCCTGAACGTATCTCTAACAATAATATGAATAATATAATTTACGAAATTAACATCGATACGTCAAAGAAGTTATTACCTCATATTTTAGTTCTTTCTCAAATTTCAGATACTCCCATTACATTATTAGTAGATTCTGGTTCAGCTATCAGTTTAATAAAGAAATCATCTATTAGAAAATTGCCGAAATTATGTATGGAACCAGTTCAGATAAAAGGAATTGATCCCGGAAATGAAACTACTTCCACATTAGGTCACTTTATGTTAGAAATTAAATTATCAGAAAATAATAAAATCAAATATAAATTTCATGTCATTGAAAGTATTAATCTCCCTTATGACGGTATACTGGGTACCGATTTCCTTACAGCTTTCGGTTGCAATATTGATTACACTAATGATATCCTTAGCTTTGAAAATATTAGTGTGAAGCTACAATTCTATGATCCTATTTATATCATTCCTCCACGATGTGAAACTGTAATTGAGTGTTCTGTAGAAAATCCTGAGGTAAAGGAAGGGCTTATTTTAGATCAACGTTTATCTGATAATATCTTAATAGCAAACTGTGCTGTAAGCGTAAAGAAAAATAATAGAGTTAATTTAACAATACTTAATACATCAGATGAAAATGTCCAAGTAAATTCTAATCTCTCTCTTAGTCTCTGTCCCATTGATCACAATATACTTAATAGGAAAATGCAGGAATCCAATAACTATGATATCAGTAATCGAATAAAACAATTATTTGAATTACTAAGAATGTCACATTTGAATTCTGAGGAATCCAATAATTTACAAGAAATTTGTAGCCAATATGCCGATATATTTTATTTACCCGGAGATATATTATCCTTTACCGATGTAGTACAGCATGAAATTCAAACATCAAGTTCACAACCAATAAATGTAAAATCATATCGCTTTCCTGAAGTGCATAAGAAGGAAGTGACATCTCAAATCGACAAGATGTTAGATCAGAATATTATCCGACCATCAAAGTCTCCTTGGTCTTCACCTATTTGGGTAGTCCCTAAAAAAATAGACTCTTCAGGGCAAAGAAAATGGCGAATAGTGATAGATTATAGGAAATTAAACGATATCACAATTGGTGAAAGCTACCCTATTCCCCAAATTAATGAAATATTGGATCAATTAGGACAATGTAAATACTTTTCAACATTGGACTTAGCATCTGGATTTCACCAAATTAAAATGGACCCCAAGGATGCATCTAAAACAGCCTTTAGTGTTCCACAAGGGCATTATGAGTTTAATCGAATGCCATTCGGTCTGAAAAACGCTCCTGCAACATTCCAACGTACAATGAATACAGTTTTATCGGGATTGCAAGGAATACATTGCTTTGTATATCTAGACGATATTGTTATTTATTCATATGACTTGACTTCCCACATGAAAAAACTCTCCCTTGTATTTGATCGTCTAAGAAATTGCAATCTTAAATTACAACCTGAAAAATGTGAATTTCTCAGAAAAGAAGTTGGTTACCTGGGTCATATTATAAGTGATAAGGGTGTAAAACCAAATCCTGAAAAACTCAAAGCGGTCTCAGAATTCCCAATCCCTAAAAGCCCCAAGGACATAAAATCTTTTCTTGGATTAGCTTCCTATTATCGTCGGTTTATTCCTGAATTTTCGAAACATGCTAAATCCCTTACTAATCTCCTTAAAAAGGATGTTCCTTTCGTGTGGACGAATAGTCAACAACTCGCGTTTGAACAACTAAAAGAAAAACTTGTAACAGCACCAATTCTTATATATCCTGATTTTACAAAACCTTTTATTTTAACCTGTGATGCGTCAAACTATGCTATATCCGCTATCCTATCACAAGGTGATGTGGGCAAGGACAGACCTATCGCTTATGCTTCCAGAACACTAAACAAAGCAGAGTGTAATTATAGTGTCACTGAAAAAGAATGTCTCGCAATAGTTTATGGTACAAAAGTTTTCCGTCCTTATCTCTTTGGACAACGTTTCAAAATAATCACCGATCACAAGCCTTTGAATTGGCTGTTTAATTGTAAAGATCCTGGGTCTCGTCTCGTCCGGTGGCGTTTAAAGCTCGAGGAGTTTGACTATGAGATACAATACAAAAAGGGAAAAACAAATACTAATGCAGATGCCCTATCACGTTATCCGGTGAATCCAATCCAGCCAATAGGAAAAGACGGCGTATTGAATAAAGATGATATTCCAGAAGGACGACAGGAAGTAACTGTAAGCGAAGAAGAAGAAATTTTTAGTCCTTTAACACTAGGAGATCTCGGCATTAACTTACCTTTCAGTCCTCAAGATTTGGATAGCTTGCCATCAATAGATTTGCTGGAGAATGATGATGATTTGTTAATCCCGGTAGGTTCTCCGCCTAGAGAAGGAATATTGACAGACAGGAGTAGTTCATCGAAGGATGAAGACCAAATTATAGATCCTCTTACGTCAAATAGCGAAAATTCATGTGCGTCTCCAAAGACAGATGAATATCAAAATTTCCTTAAAGATATGGCTAATAAAAATAAAACCTTTAATGCAAATATCTTAGAACGGAATGAAAATTTAATAAAAGGATTAACCAAGATAAACATTATTCCTACTTCAATCGACCTTGATGAGTCCAATCCCTATATTGAGGAAATCATAAGTAATTTACCTAACGCCACTGAAACCCTAAATATAGAGCGGGAATTATATTCCCATCATAAGATCGAAATTAAAGATAAAATCTATTATTTAATTTTTGTAAAGGTTCATCACTTTGATGAAATATCATATCCTGGCATTTTTATGTCCCTTAAACGTGTACGCGACGAATTAGTAAGTAACCAAAACATCACGGAAATAGGAATAACAGATTTCAAAAATCCTTTTGAAAAACATTCATTTATAAAAATGTATAATATAATTACCTATTTGTTCCATAATACTAATATAAAACTTAATATCTACCATAATAAAATAACTTATCCAACAATTACTGAAATAAAAAAGATTATGCATGATAATCACGACATACCAATAGCAGGTCATTTAGGGTCTACTCGCATGTATAATAGAATTAAAGAAAATTATTATTGGAAAAATATGCGAAGCGATATAGAATTTTATGTTAAGAATTGTAAACAGTGTCAAGAAAACAAAGCATTAAGAAAAGTTAATAAAGCACCAATGCAAATAACGAGCACTTCCACTACTCCTTGCCAGCGTGTCTCTCTCGATATTGTCGGTCCACTTCCCGAAGCAGGTACAGCTAAATTAAAATTTATACTTACCTTACAAGACGACTTAACCAAGTTCTCAGTTGCATATCCAATCCGAAGCACTACAGCTGAAGAGACCAGTGAATGTCTCCTACATTTCATCTCAATGTTTGGCTTACCTAAGATTATCCTAACTGATCAAGGAACTAATTTCACCTCCGAACTATTTAAAACAACATGCGAATTTCTAAAAATAAAACAATTGTGGTCAACACCATATCATCCTCAGACGCAAGGAGCGCTAGAGAGAAGTCACTCGACTTTAAAGGAGTATTTGAAATCTTACGTAAACGAAAAACAAGATAACTGGCCACGATACGTTTACACGGCTATGTTGGCTTATAACACCGCCATTCATTCTACAACGAATTTTGCCCCGTTCGAACTCATGTTCGGCAATAAGCCTTACATCCCAAATTCAATCTTTGAAGAGTCTCCTGGAGTTACTTATCCCGACTATGTCAGAATGCTCCAAAATCGTTTAAAATATTCTCGGGAGAAAGCATTAGAACATATTAATAAATCCAAAATTAATTCCAAAACGTATTATGATTCAAGTACACGCCCCATACAATACAAAGTAGGAGATTTTGTATATCTAAAAAACCATCTCAGACTTCGTAAGGCCTTATCCCCCTTATGGAAAGGCCCATACAAAGTGATTAAGGTGCATGGGAATAATACTTTATCCTTGCTTATTAATCGACGTCACGTAAGGCACCACTTTGACGAAGTAAAAATAGCGGAAATTCCACGTAAATAATTCATAATTAATTATCCACTACGCGTTAAGATTTTTGGTAAGGTAGATATAATATACATATAAGTAGGATTAATAAAATATATCAATAATCGTTTATTTTTAGTAAATATATTATTATTTTTCAGCGTTTCTGCCCAATCACACCATGAGTATGTTCAATATATAAACACAAGCTCCGGTGTCTTCTTTGATCGCATCGGAAAATTGAAAATAAATAATGGACAATTAAATGTGTTATTTCCGGTAGATATTTCTCACTTTAAATCACATATTGAAAATATTAATGCTACGATACATTCGGTAAGAAATCTCTGCGGTAAAGCAATTGAAAATAGTGAGTGCATTAATATATTTGAACCTATATTGTTAAGATATAATGATATTAAAAGGCAATTTCAAGCAATATCTCATCTTCTCGATAATAGATCAAAACGTAGTGCTTGGTTTGGTGGTATAGGTAAACTAATGAAACACATTTTTGGCACATTAGATGAAGATGACGCTGTTGTATTTAACAATGAAATTGAATTAGTTTTAAGTGGTGTGAAGAAGGTAGCTTCATTTAATAGACAAAATATTCTTATAACAAATTCGTTACTTTCAAATTATAACAATACAATTAACAAAATTATGTCTAATGAAGCTAAATTAAATGAGGCCGTCAATAATTTTACATATATAATAAGTAATATTTCAACTGAGGTAAATAATATTCAACTTCAATCAAATATAAATATAATCTTTGATTGTATTGATGTAACGTTATTAACTTTATCCTTTCAGTTGGACGATATTATTAATTCTATAATGTTTAGTAAGCAAAATGTATTGTATCCCTCTATTGTTACCCCTACTGAATTATATGGAGAGCTTATTGATAATTATAGAAATATACCCAATAATTTAGAATTACCAACTACATTAGATTTAGATTCTGTTCATTTTATTATGAATACGTCAAAAGTGACATGTTATTTTATAAGTAATAGGATTATTTTTGTTTTAAGTATACCTTTAGTTTTTAATAAGGAATATATCTTATATCATAACATAGCTCTATCTATACCCCATCATTTTAAGAATCCTGACTTGTTCAGTCTCGTCATCCCAAAGACAAAGTATGTAGCTGTAACGAGAGATAAAACCCACTATTGTGAAATGGACTCACTATCTAAATGCACATTGGTCTATAATGAATATTATATATGTGAAATAGATAATATTTATATATCTGACGCACACCCTACTTGTATAATTGAATTATTAAATAAAGTTTCTAGTAAGATACCAGAGCAATATAATACAAAATTCATCTACGGAGATGTAGATATTTGGAAGAAATTGAATAGTAATAATTGGATTTTTGTTCAGCCTAACTTAACAAGAGTCTTAATCGATTGCTTAAATTCCAAATCTATGGAAATTAAAATTTTAGGGACGGGAATTTTGAATATTCCAGGTTTTTGTTTAGGATATTGTAGAAGTAATATTTTAAAACCAAAATTTAATTATATTAATTTAACATTACCGATTATTAATGATGATTTTAATATTATTAATGACTCATGTTGTAATTTTGAAAAACTGAAAATGAAAACAAATGATTTGCTTCCAGTAACTCTGAAAGGTACAGATCTGGACGAATTAATTAAAGATAAAAATTTATTAACAAATTTAGTACATGATTCGGATGTTGAAATCAATATACCTCATATAATAAAATATGAAGCACATTATTCAATAACTATTATAATTATTACAATTATTATTTTAATTTTAATTTGTTATTATATTGTAAAGTATTTTAAGCAAAATTGTAAGCCTTGCAGCAGTCGCTATATTTTCTTTTCTAAATCCCCTCAAAATTTTGAAATACCATTAAAAAAATACTACCGAAAACCGACAAAACGATACTGACTCTCAAAATCCTAATGCTTCAATAAGAATAGCATTATAAATAAAATACATAATTAATTCCAAAACTCCGAAATATTTTCGAAGTTTTTCTTTATGGGGGGAGATGTTATATACCAATTCTGTAAGGGATAAAGCTGAAGTAGGGAATCACCCCTCTTAGTACTTAACATGTTATTATAGTACATAAACTCCCGATAGATCGAGCTCATTTAGTCTGTAACTTAATTCACACGAGCGCGGCTGCCTAAGGGTCCCATTCTAATTGTTTAAAGTGAATAAATATTCTTCTCCAATTAATAAATCTTTTTTTAAAAAGACATCCGTGTGGGACCCTATAACAGTACGTTCCTGGAATACAAAGGAATTTATTCTCAGTTTTAGCGGCTCAAGACCTTTGTCATAATAGCATTTTTGAATCAAGCACCGAGTCTTGTTACTTTAAGATCAATGGTAAGGTAAAATTAATAGGATTTCGCAAACAAAATGGAGGTTTGTATAAACTCAAATTAAATGTTCTACCTCCAAAACTTGAAATAAACCTATTAACAGTACCTAGTAAACTACAACTTTATCATGAACGTCTAGGTCATCAAAATAAAAGACATGTCAAACAGGTAATTCAAAGAGAACTTGGTATACAGTTTAATTTTGATGTTAATTCAGAAATCTGTCAAGGATGTATATATGGAAAAGCACATAGATTAAAATTCGGAACTAGACAAAGAGCTACAAGACCAGGCGAGCTTATTCATACTGATGTTTGTGGACCATTTGTATATTCTATTTCCAAATATAGATATTTTATTATTTTTAAGGATGATTTTACCCGTTTTCGATACATATTTTTTCTAAGACATAAATTTGAAGTTCATGCACGCTTAAATGACTTTCTAGCTGAAGCCAAAACATCTGGTCACGCTATTGAAGAAATTTTAAGCGACAACGGTGGTGAATTTGATAATGAACAAATTCGAAATACTTTAAGACGATATGGAATTAGGCAAAGAATGACAATGCCATATACACCTGAACAGAACGGTTGTGCTGAGAGGGAAAACCGCACTGTAGTTGAAATGGCGAGATCACTTATGCATGCTCATAATGATATTTCTCAAGGTTTGTGGGCTGAGATAATCAATACATCAGTATATATACTGAATCGAACTGGACCTACAACAATTGAAGGTAAGTCACCTTATGAGTTATGGTGGTCTAAAAAGCCTAAAATAAGTCATCTGAGAATCGTCGGTTGCACATGCTATGTACATATTCCAAAACAAAGGAGACCAAACAAGTTAGACCGAAAAGCACAGAAGGGAATACTTGTGGGATATGATGGTGATGACGGATATCGTATTTTCGACAAAGAAAACTTAAAATTGTGGCGATTTAGAGATGTCTCTTTTGAAGAAGTACCTTTGTTGGATAAAAGTGAGCCTAATTTTGAAATCCCAGGCACAATAAAGAAATCATACGAGTTACCAACAACTACTGCCACTATTCCTCCAGATTCACAAGTCGAAGCTCACAGTGACAATGATTATCAGTCTATTGATTCAGAGGATGAGACAGATAATAGTAATGATGAATTGAGACATGAGCAAAACACACCTGACTTAAACAGGCGTGTGCTTCGTGATCGAAGTCAAATAAAACCTCCAAAGAGATTTAGTTTTGATCAGTTCCTTAATGAAGCTATAGCTGATACCGAACCATCTTCATATCGAGAAGCAATTCAAAGCACTGATAGAGACATGTGGATAAAGGCTATGGATAGTGAAATAAATTCTTTAAGAGAAAATGACACTTGGGACATTACATCACTACCAAAGAACAGAAAAGCACTTCGCTGTAAATGGATATATAAAATAAAAAGAAATCCGGATGGTTCCATAGATAAGTATAAAGCAAGATTAGTTGCAATTGGCTATTCACAGAAAGAAGGTATAGATTATAACAAAACATTTAGTCCAGTAGCTAAACTATCTACAATTAGAATACTATTAAGTATAGCAGCTAATGAAGGTTTATCGCTCAGACAATTTGATGTTTCAACAGCTTTCTTGTATGGTACTGTTAAGGAAGAAATTTACATGCGACAACCAGAGGGGTATAATGATGGAACAAGTAACGTCTGTAGATTAAAAAAGAGTCTCTATGGACTGAAGCAAGCGCCGAAATGTTGGAATGAATGTATTCATAATTTTCTAATTGAAACTGGATTTTTACAGAGTGACGCCGATCCCTGTTTATATGTACTTCAGCGTTATAATGTAAAAATGGTGTTAGCGTTGTACGTTGATGATGGCTTAATAGCTTCTTCAGATGATTTTGTAGCAAAAAAATTTATTGAAGAAGAACTCGGAAGTCGATTTAAAATAACAACAAAGCAACCATCCTATTTTCTTGGATTAGAAATAAATCATAGTAACAAAGGAACTATTAAGGTACATCAAACTGCTTACACAAAAAAGATTTTAGACAGATTTGGAATGACTAACTGTAAGGAAGTTGGGACACCAGCAATCAAGGATGTTTCAGAAGACGAGATAGAAAAAGATGAGACTTATAAAATTTTTCCTTATAGACAAGCAGTAGGAGCTTTATCATATTTAATGGTTGGAACAAGACCTGATATTGCTTACGCAGTCGGTGTTGTCTCTAGAAATCTTGACAAACCTAGTGCAAGAAATATTGTACAAGTTAAAAGAATATTTCGTTATTTAAAAGGAACCATTGGAAACGGTTTAGAATTTAAAAAGAACGAGAAACGACTGGTTTGTTATAGTGATGCAGATCTTGGAGGTGACAGTTTTAGTGGATGCTCTACCAGTGGTATGATATGCATGTTTGGTGGATCAGCTATTTCTTGGAGAAGTACTAAACAGACAACAGTTGCCTTATCGTCTACAGAAGCATGAATAATAGCTGCTAGTGAAGCATGTCGAGAGATAATGTGGCTGCAAAGATTATTTACAAGTTTAGGAAAAAAATTCGAAAACCCAATTTTAAGAATTGATAATCAATCTGCAATAAAACTGGCTCACAATCCTTCGTATGAGTATCATAGAAAAACCAAACATATAAAGCTCAAACACTTCTATATTAGGCAATGTGTTGCTGAAGATGAGCTTGTCGTAGAACATGTTTCTGCAGAAGACCAGTTAGCTGATTTTCTTACTAAACCAGTGTTCAAGCCCAAATTACTAAAGACCTGTAAGCTGCTTGGTCTACAAAAATGAGGGAATGTTAAGGAAGCACAAGTTTATATAAAGAGTTTTTATATTTGTGTGTTCCTTATTTATATTGTATTCAATCTCATTGGTCTTCAGTTATTATTTTATACATTGACAGATTGTAATAAAATATCTGAACAACGAAATGTATTTTTCTCAATAATAATATATATTTTATAAATTATTAAAACGTTGTTTTTTAACTTTAATAATTTTTTTTTCGGTAAGTCTACATCCACAGGCTCATTTTTGCCCGTGCCCTTTTTTGTTCTTGTATTTGTTTTGTTTATTATAAATGGCGTACATTTTGGGACATTTTTATATAGTAAACTTTTATTTAGGCTTATATTAGAGTGAAGTCGTGAGGCCCCTACCGACTTTTTTGTTAGTTTATATGTTATTTATTTGTATATAATAATTATTATTGTTATTATATTAATATATTATTATTATTATTATTTTTTTTTAATATTTTTTCTGTATATAATTATTATTATTATTGTAATTATATTGTAACTACCGGCAACGATTAGTTTGATATAATATTATGTCAACTGACAGACGAATGCCACCTCAGTCTACCCGTGACCACGGACTACTGCAAAGTGTTCGAAACGTCGGGTTTCCAAAAATGTATAAAAATACAAAATATACGCGATTAATCCGGTTAAAATAGTTCATCAAAATCGGTTCATTAAAAAAAAGTTATCGTCATTTGAAAGAAGTCGTAATTAATTCAACAAAGAGATAAAGAACGATCTTGAAAGAAATATCAAGTAAATATAAAGATTTTTTTGGTTGGTTCGTTCATATAATATATGTAACTAATTTAAAAACTGTACAGGAGTTAATATGCAATTATTACAGTTATTTTACAAAGAATATTATGAATCCTTCAAATCAATAATTTAACATTTAATGCTGTTTCTGAATGAGTAAATTAAAGTATTCTCTGACATCAGCACATTTAACAGAGTATATTATACTACAGGTAAAAAGAACATAAAGTTACAAAAATATATACGTGTAATAAATAATTAGCATTATGTATATTTTATATCTATCAAATATCAATAATGGTCGTATTTTTTTATTTAAAACAATCAAAAATTCTTTGACGATAATGTCGTAAAAAAATCATATTAGAAGTCATTATAGTTGTCAATCGATTCTTTAATAATTTTTAATTCTTATTAAATCTATAATCATGTATTTTAAGCGGGTGAAGTCGTGGGCGAGCCGCTAGTATATAATAAATTATAATTTTGTTTACCGCTTATTTGATCAATAAAAAAGTTATTAAAAGCCTTAGCAATTTTTATCGGACAAGTTTCTATTTTACCATGTATTCTTATTTGACTAATAGGTTCAGGGCTAGTTTGATTATTATTATCTACCAGGCTGTTTTAGATTTGTTTCTGGAATTATTAATTAAATAATTATTTTTGTTAAATTGTTACTTTATCATCTGATGTTTTGTTTTTTATTTAATAAATTTCGAACCTAATACCTAAACATATATTAAATGTTTCTTAAAAAGTTTCATCTTCACGGCAGGACCCTCATGATACTTGTAGCAGAGTGGAAAAGATTCGATTCCTTACTTTCTTATTCCAAACTCCATTCCTTACATATCGCCTGAATTGGACACATTACGAATCACCACAATGAGCTTTATTATTGTTTCATCACACATCTAATGGCATTATTATATTAAATAAAGTAAAAATAATCTAATTTTAGTAATAAAAAATTGCTATTTTCAATACAGTATGCACAAGAGAAATATAAACAATACAAAAACCTCGACTGCATGAATCAAATCAATGTATCCAGTAACACTCGTGCCATCAAGACAAATCCAACACAATTATAAGGGAACATAAGAGCGGACATACATGCGCGCTTAAAACATAACCCTCTTTTTGGCTTCGACGCTGTCGGATAAAACTAGGAACTAATTCTAATTTCTTAAATATGTATTTCTTAGATAAAGACTGAGCGTAGGTGCGTGATCTGCTCATGAAGTTTGTATTGATAGTCTACAATGTCAAAATGCCTATGTGTTGTGTAACGAGAATTTATAATAAATAAAAAGAGAGAGCTCAGTGTTCATCTTAATACACTCCGTTCTCCTCTTTCCCCCCAATTTTCGAGACATTGGGTTTAGAGTGGTGGAACTCAACATCGCTCCCGAGTGAGAATCGAACCCACAAGCGTCACGTTTACAATCAGACACTAAGCTGCAATATAACCAATTATTTGAAAAAAAATTGTGAGAAAATCAACCTCCAAACACTGTCGTTATTTTTATTCAAAAGTAATTGATGTTTTTAATTAAAATTATAGATTTGTTCTTATTTGGAAAATATTTTTATCAATACTTTTTTTAACTTTTACTGTAAAACTTTCACTGCCTAGTCCCATATGAGACTCTCAAAATTATTATTAAATACCTAAAAATATATATATTTTTAAATAAAATCTCAGCCAGTCCGTGATGATTAGAATCATTAATAAACAAAGGAAAAAAAACAAACGTACTCCATATTTACCATATGTTAGTTATTTGATACTATTTATTACTTATAAAATTTAATTGATAACCATATTATAGTATCCACTGCTGTATAGGAAAAAGTCACTGCCCCACTACGTCCTGCTAAAAGAGCGATGAATGTACAAAAGAACATCTGGTATAAACTTAAAATCGAAACAATTATCAGTTATAATATAGTATTCATAAAACGTGCGCGTTTCCAACAAAATTTGTGTAAAAGATTTAAAATTTACAATGTTTTAATAAGCTATTTAATTGGATTATTTTTCAAAAGTACTCAGAAAATGTCTAATAACACAGTGGAAATTGACTTCGCGGGCCACGAGTTAGGCAGCCCTGTGTTCGAAGAAGTGGCAGTGACGTTGTGGCTGGTGGGAATCTTCTCCTCCACAATGTGCCTGATGCTGCAGAGCTTTCTCTTCATCTGCATACCACAATCGAGGAAATTCGACGAAGTCATAGTCAGCGAGATGACAATCGCCAGAATTATTAACACTATCCTAGAATTCTACATAATATATTATTCAGCTAATGAAAATTATATAGTGCGTGTCAGTGCTTATTTGATATACATGCATTCGGACTTGGTTATGTTGTGTTTCATGTTCATTTTTACTAAGCACCTCTACAATAAAATTGTTGTTGTATTTCCCATGGTCACTTACAATTTGTCAATCACATCTTTAATAACTTGGCTCACTCCTCTTCCCATATCGTTTTTAGGACCGATTTTATTAGAAATTAACAGTGAATATTATTCTATATTCTTAAATGTCTACACTCATGTAAAATTTTTTATCTGTATTTTAAATGCGTTGGTGTTCGTCGAGATAATTCGTGTGGCGTTCAGAAGAAACACTTTTTTGAAGACTGCCATTATAACGTTTGTTCTTGTAACCGTGACCAGCCTGCAAGTGCTTGTGACGGATTTAGTTAATTACTACTATGAATATATACGCAGTCGCTGCCTCTTATTAGTGTTTTGTGTGATAAATTCCTTCCAAGTTCTCGTTTTGACTGGAATATTTATAATATTGGTTAAGAAGAAAAGTAATGATTCTGTGTTACGTCGAATATCAATTAAATTGAACTATCTTAAACCATCTTTTGTGTAAATTAGTTTAAAGCATTAGGCTGAAAACGGTACGATAATTTGTAAAACAATAGAAAAAAAGAAAAGACAAAAGAATCCACGACTTGAAAAGGGAACAAAATTAAATTAATCACTTTGATATGTTGCATGTAATTGTAAAAGTAATTTTGGTACCTTTCTGTGCTAATATAAGACAAAGTATTGTTCGTCACCGCATGCAGCACCTCAAAATATTACAATTTTAGATTATACATTTATTATTCAAATAGCCTTTTCACAAATTTTTACTTGATACATATAAATAAGGTCAGAATAAAATAATTTATTTTCTTTTTCTTTCATCTTCGCCATGTATCCCTCATGCAACAGGATAGGCAGAGAGTGCCTAGTGTTAAGATACTCCGCTCGGCAACTTCCGCCGAATTCTGGAGAAATTGCGAGTTAATTGGCGTGGGACTCAACGTCTCGCTTCGCCTTGATGCCAGAGCGAAGAAATGAAAAGCTTAAATATTTCATTTCCTCGAGTGGGAATTGAACCAACAACCTGTCACGTTTACAGTCATGACATGCTTGTGTCTCCGCGCCACCACTGGCCTCGACTTTCTTTTCTACCTTCGGAAAGCGTAACTTTGAGGTAGTCGGGTAATAAATAAGAAATATGAGTGTATTTCTAAAATTTTATTTAATTAACATTATTAATACTATAAGTTATTTACTTACAATATTTATATTAATCTCATAAATAATTATTTTTGGACAACACAATTTAATTGAATTGTGTATGTATATTTTTAAGCTGAATTGTAATTAGAGTCCAACATCCTAACGTAGTGACTCCTGATGACGAGGAGAAAATAGGCACTAAATACTGAAACAAACAAATACATAAATATTACTTTTATTTATTACTTACTACCAAATAGTTTTATTTTAACTTCACGCTGTGTCTCGTACCTACATAGTAGCGTAGGCAGGGAAACGTAACTCTTTTCCCACGAACCTACCTCAAATGGGAATCGAACCCACAACTGTCGCATTTACTCGCTGAAGAATTCACCACATCGGCGAATACTATTGTTAAATGTGAGTATTTTTTTTTAAATAAACATACATTTTATCACACTCTGTTTGTACTCCGTTTTTTATAAATGTATTGATGTTCTCCATTTGTCGCCAGTTTAAGTATATTTTACTGAACCAGTGAAAAATGTATATTTCAAAACATTGCTATTTTCCTAAAGCATTTTGGCAAAGTGGGATAGCATCTAGCTGTAAAACAACGGTTGTTGGTTCCATCCCCACACGGCGGAATGATTATTTATATATATATATATATATATATATATATATATATATATATATATATATATATATATATATATATATATATATATATATATAGTTAATTTTAATTTCCACACACTTCATTTTGGGACAAAAAGCGAAAATTCCAGAAAAAAAACGTGAAGCTGTTCTTGTTTAAAGGCTGTAGAATGCTAACATTTGCCATTGCGATAGCTGTATTACCAATTGCAACTAAAAATGTATTCTAAATTTCAACTCAAACGTCAAGTTTTATCACTTGCAAGATTTCAGTAATAAAATTAACTGACTGGCAACCAATATTACAAATAACTATAAGCTTACAAACAAACGACTAATAAAATACTATTTAAGAAAATTAATATTTTTCTTTACAGTAGTTATTTCCTAAGCATAGAATACACTTGAATAACGTTTGAAACAACTACTATTAAAGAATAAGAAAGATAATACTTACAGATTTCGATAATTCTTCCAATAATATCGGCCGCGTTGGGGGTCGATATTGATACACCCACAATAAATAATATTATGTAAATAATTAAGAATACCAAGCCGTAGATAAGGTACGCCTTCACGTGGCCAGGTTTTTCCTATAAATAAAATAAAAGTGAGGACTTTCAGGTTGCTCAAACTCTCAAACAGGGTATTAAGCATAGCCACCTTAAATAGATCTTGACCTCGACGTGTGAGTCGAGGCATACAGTGACGGTACAGTTCATAAACTTTTCACTTTCTTATTAAAACGGCCACTACCAAACTCCACGAGTGCAGTCTCAATAACTATAGGCTATATCCTCAGCCTATCAACTTTAATAAAACTCGAAGCTATATAAAGGCCAAAAAATGTGAGATCATAAGTCAATTAGCATTATAGGTAGACTTATCTTATTAGACTTATTAAGAATGAAACAAAGCGCATTGGGGGAGCGTGCTAACTGCTAACTGCAATAGCAATAGTTGTTTCGATCTTCATTTATTTTTATTTCGTCATTTCGTCATTCTACATCCAATGTCTAGTAAATTGGGAGAAAAAATGGGAAACGAATTCGTGCCTATGCAGGAAATAGAAAAAAAACCGGACAAGCGCGTCTGTCCGTCCGTCTGTTTGTCTGTCTGTCTGTCAAGTGTTAAGTTTATCTGAGGAACGCTTAGAAATATCGAGTTGAAATTGAAATCATATACTCAGATCTACAAAGGTCCCTTGATTTCCTCAAAAAATCATATTTCTACGTTTACTTAAAAAAAGATATCGTCGTTTATATCGCTTCGATGTACAAGACACGCGAAACACCATAAAAGGAATCAAAATGAATAGGATACTTCCGGTTGACCTGGACTAATGAAATTTGGCAGCTGGAACTGATTTCAAATTGATATATATATATCCATTAATATTCTCATTACTTACCTTATGCAGTCCAATAAGTAAAGCAATGGTGAACGCCAAGAAAATCAGCACAAATATCAGGAGTACAGCACTGACTGCTATGACGACGGCACCAGCGCCGCCGTCGTCGAAGTCCGAGTTCGTTATTACGATACCAGCGCTCAGCGACAGGATTGCTGTTACTGTTATTATTATATTTGCGATCTGAAATAGTTATTTATTTACATATATATTGATCTATCTATAGCTTGAGATAGTTGTAGGTTCGATTCCCATACAAGGGAATTAATTATTTCCTCGCTTTGGTAACAAGAGGCGTAGGCTTTAAGTAGATACATACATTCAACATCTCTCTAGATATCCCCGAAAAGCGTGAATCTAGTAGTGAAATTAGAATATTTTAATTTTAAATTTATTCATAATACATTTAAAGAATGGCGTGGAAATGGGAGGCCTCTAAAGCATCTTCCTTAATTTTTATTTTAATTTAACAAAAAGTACAAAATGTATTGTTTAAGTATAAAAGTTGTTAGATCTTACAAGATTTAGGTATCCGATAATCAAGCTGCCCGTTCTCAACGGTATGCAGAAACAACAGGAGTCCAACACTATCATGTTTAATGATTATCTGTAAAAAAATAAATAAATCAGATCAGCTTCACCCTGTATCCCGCACACAGCAGGATAGGCAGAGGGAACTCAGTGTTAAGACACTCCGTTTCCCACTTTCTGCCGAATTCTGGAGGCATTGCGTGTTGAGTGGCAGAACTCAACGCCTCGCTTAGCCTCGTGTAAAAAAATATTTTCTACAAATCTCGAGGCGACTCTACGAACGATTTATTGAGTTTCGCACCTGAAAAGGAAAAAGAATGGAACCCTAATAAAATTACTTTGTTGTCCGTAACAGACAGAATTCTGTTTGTTTGTCCTCGTATCAAGACCATTTTTCTCAAGAATGCATAAAAGCTTCTTCTAAGTCAATTCAATCAAAAGGCAATCTTAATCTAAAAATTTTGGAAAAAGAAAAAGAATTATAAAATAAAAAAAAACAAAATGTTTTGAAATAAATTTTAAAACATTTAAAAAATTTTTACAGTTCCAAATGTAGTACATAATTATTAATAATTTTATTAGAATAGTTATTCACCCAATATCACGTGGTATTTAATACTTACATACTTACTAATAAAATAGATAAGTCATTAAAAGGCGATCTTAAATAAATTAAAAAACATCGTTAAAAATAAATTACTCCTTTGTCTCAGTTTGTGAAAGAATAGTTAAATTTACTTTGGGTGGATATAATTTTTTTTATCGTTTTACGTACAACAAGTAGTAGAATTCAAAAATTAAATAAATTAAATAAAATCAGCTTCACGCTGTAACCCGCACACAGCAATGTAGGCAGATGGAACTTAGTGCTAAGACACTCCGTTTCCCACTTTCCGCTGAGTCCTGGAGCCATTGCGTGTTGAGTGGCGAAACTCAACGCCACGCTTTGTTGACACCAGAGCGAAGAAATGAAAATATGAATGTAAATAAATATTTCACTGTCTCGAGTGGGATCGAACCCACAACCAGTCGATTTCACAGTCACATTTTGAATCCCTGTGCCACGACTGGTCTAGATGGTGGTAGAAGTTACATGCTTAATTTTTGCACATCAAAGAACTTACCATCGATTCACTAAAGTTACTGTTTAAAATCTTAGTCTTAGATTAACCAGCGTAAAAGAAAAGCCAACAGTCAGCTTTTCAGATCAATCATTTACCGATTTACACTTATTTATTATCGACAATGATAGCTTTGAAATAGACTGGAGTGAACATTTTACTCCCTAAATGTGTTATCATTTATAAAATCATTAATTTGATAATAACCTTCAATAGACAAACGTATTTCTAGAACAATCTCTGACGATGACGATTTCTTGGATGCTATTGTAAAAGCGTACACATTGTGCCATAAAAGAATTACGAACACGGTACCATCAGGTTACATACGCAATAAGCTTGACAAGAGAGATAGAGAGAGCCGCACAAACGAAACAGAAAATAAATTATTTCTTATTGGGCAATTCAGATCTTGAAAAAAGAGAACAATTAAATTATAGCCTAGCCTAGCCTAGCCTAGGCAGAGGGAACCTGGTCACTTAGTGTTAATACACTCCGTTTCATCAATCAAGATCCTTTCGGTATTAAGTAGGGAATTTCATACCGAAATTGAGAAGCATTGCATGCAGTGGCCAACGTCAACACCGCGCAAGACCCACGAACCAAAGCAAGAAAATGAAAATATTAAATATTTCATTCTCCCAAATGAGAATCGAACCCACAACATGTCTGGTTTATAGCCGGACGCTTGTACCCTTGCGCTACAACTGGCTTTAAAACAAAAATAAATTTTAGTAGGTATTAATAAATGTACTGAAATAATTATATATTATTATAATTATGCACAATAACACATTAAACATATTTGTACATAGATATATTGATATATTCCATTAAGACATTATTTTTTTCTTTAAATTTAATAACCATATTAATGTCACCGAAATTAGAATAAAAACTCACAGTGACATAACACTACGTTCTAAATTAACATTATATTATCAATCGTCATATATAATTTTTCATTTAAAATAAAAAAAAAACTAATCACTAATATAAATAAAAAAAAATCTTTAATAAAACAATTAATACCTGTACTAAATTCCTCAAAAGAAACGATTTCGAAGCTACTTGCCAATAGCTAGTCTAAATCACTACTGCAATAGAACTTAACGTGTGTAGTAACTTTGTTAAAACATGTTATCATTAATAATATTAAGTGTTGATAAGTATATGTACGTAGAACTAGCGGCCTACGTACGTCTGTCTCTATGATAGGGCCTAAGGTAAATTACCTGATGACTTATCCCATTAAGGCTCGTTTACGTAACAAGAATTTTAGAAAAGATTAAACAAAAATATGCGTTATATTTCTTTTGTCTCTCGATGTATCCCGCACATAGCAGGGTAGGCTGAGGGAACTTTGGAACCTTCTGTTAAGATACTCAGTTCCCGTTAAGACGCTTTCGTTCCCACTTTCCTCTGATAGTTCCCGCAGATTCTAGCGATATAAACTAAAAAAAATGTTAAGAATCTGGGAATCAGGATGGATGGTACCTTTTGCTGGTCACCTCACGTATCAGAACTTAGTCGTAAGGTCTTTTGTACTATAGGCAGATTGAGAAGATGGAAGAACGTCTTACCGTTAAAGACTAAAATCTCTCTGGCCCATGCTCTCCTTCTGCCTATCTTAGACTATGCTGATTCTTGCTACTTAGATCTGTCCCAGCAATTACTGAACAAACTTGAGCGTTTGCAAAATCTTATAATTAGATTTATTTTTGGGTTAAGAAAACATGACCATGTGTCGCAGTATCGTAGTCAGCTTAAATGGTTGCCAGTAGAATATAGGCGTAACTTGCATGCACTTACTCTCCTTTATGCCATCCTTTCCCATCCTGTTACACCAGCTTACCTCAAGAACCGCTTTAAGTTCCTGGGATCAGACACCCTACATTCCCAAAACCTCCGGTCCCGCCATAACTATATCCTCGAAATTCCATTATGCCGCACGATGCTATAGTGACTCTTTTACTGTTAAAACAGTAAAACTATGGAATGAGCTGCCATTGGAAGTAAGACGGTCCCAGTCGATTGGGATATTTAAAAGACGTCTTAAACAGTACTATCTTAAACTTAATTCATAAAAGGACAATATTATAAGTGTATATGTATTTATTTTTAACTGTTGTATGTATGTGTGTATATATGTATGTATGTATGTATGTATGTATGCATGTATGTATGTATGTATGTATTTATGTATGTAGTATGTATATATGCTTAAAACAATTTCGTATTCACTATATATTGGTACTTTTTGCACCTTTCTGCTTTCTTTATAAACTTAATCTTTACCTTTTCTTTTGGTTGCCTGTAAGAGATCGCTTTTAGTGATAAGGCCGCCATTGCACACTTGTTAATCGTTGCTATAATGTACTACATTTTATTCGTGTTCTTATTTGTGCAATAAAGTATTATATTATTATTATTATTATTAAAATGCATTTGAAGGTTCAATAACTGGATGATTTTTTGTTTGAAACAGCTGTCTGTCAATAAAGGCCTCCTACTAAACTGGTCCATACCGGATCAGCTATTTTTTTTGCTATTTTTTTTGTCATCTTTCTAGATATATACGGGATACAGCGTGGAGCTGGTATTTATGTGCTGGTGCTGTGTATCCCGCACATAGCAGGGTAGGCAGAAAGAATGAAAGGCCGCGCTTTGTCTCCATACCAGAGTAAGAAAAATATTTCGTATCCTCGAATGCGGGTCGAACCAGTCGCATTTATAGTCATACACTTGTGACTGGCCTCAAATATTCTTATTATTATTTAATATTTAATTTTAATAAATTACACATATACTATATACTAATGTAATGGTACTTCCCGATATTCCAATAACACTAGTACTTAACGCTTTCGCTATTTTCTGTTTCAAGTACTTTGAGCTGAAAGATAAGATTCTATGGAAATTGCAAAATGAGTCATGATTATACTATTTCCTTAATAAATACAAAAGTATTTTACTCTGCTCGACAAACCGCGGCGTTAACTTCCGGAACTCTATGTGCAATGTCTCGGGCATCGGATGGGAAGTAGAGTACGGAGCGTCTTAACACTAGGTTCCCTTTGTGTACCCTCCTATACAAGAAGATATAAACCTACTTTTTTGTACGTCTATTGTAATAACTGGGAAACATCTTAACATACCTAGCCTATTTAAATATACACGCGTCTTGTCCCTGATTGTATATAAATTTACTGTCAACTTTATTATTTACATATATTATCGCCATTTTACGCAACGGTCATAGATTCTATTCCCGCTTCGAATAATATTTTTATTAAAAAATAATATTTAAAGACCATTGTGGCGTAATCTTTGTAAGTTCCATCCATGCGTATTGTCGAACATTTATAATATAGGTATAGACACGTGGACTTTATTAGAACGAATGAAATTGAATATTTTTGTAGTTCGATGTACTTGCATATTTTTTATTATTTCTACAGCGCTCGCAGTTCGATGGCGTTCATAATTATTGTTATTTGGTCATGTAAGACCAACTAAACAAATACACCGCAATGTTATATAGCCTATAGCAGTGATTCTCAACTTCATTTTGTTGCGGCACATATTCAACGATTTCAAAATTTGGCGGCACACAGAAAAAGATAAAAATAAAGATATAATTTTATAATATTAACATTATTATATATTTGCAAAATTTGGCGGCACACTTTTGAAATTTGGCGACACACAAAACAGTGGTTGAGTGGCGGCACAGTGGTTGAGAATCACTGGCCTATAGCATATAATATGTCTAATCCCTAGGGATGAACGTTATCTCTTTTGTTCGTAATTTTTTTGGTAACTTTTTCATTTTTTTTTTATCTTGCCAGAACAGAACATTCACCGGTGAAATAATCAGTATATGTAAATGTTTCGGATTGCAGTACCACTTAGTTCTGATCTTCGTATTCTAAATCTTAAATATAAATTGTCACTGGCAGATGACTCTTGGAATCCAACTATAGTCAAAGTATGATCAACTAGTACCCATCTAAGTTACGTATAAAATAGTGGAATACACAACATGCTTTAACAGTATTCGTATAAAAACCAACATTAACGTTTATGAGCCGGTTAAAATTTTAAATCTGTTACTCAATATACTATACAGAGTCCAGTCGTGGCGCAGCGGCAAGTAGTGTGACTGTAAAACCGACTGGTTGTGGGTTCGATCCCCACTCGAGGAGATGAAATATTTACTTATATTTATATTTTCATTTCTTCGCTCTGGTGTCGAGGTTAAGCGCGGCGTTGAGTTCTGCCACTCAACACGCAATGCCTCTAGAAATCGGCAGAAAGTGGGGAACGGAGTGTCTTAACACTAGGTTCCCTCTGCCTACCCTGCTGTGTGCGGGATACAGCGTGAAGCTGATAAAAAAATATATATACTATACGTACATTCAATATAACGCTTTGCGCTTTTCAAGCGGTAAATGTATATTCTCTCTTATTTCGTGGTAAATGTATACCAGCGTATGGTCTTTACAAGTGTGCTGATAAGGCAAATCCTTTTCTAAGGTATTCCATTGTTAGATATTATTGAGGTCTTGGTTGAGGTATATTACGCGGGACTCGAACCCGCGCCTCCTGGAAACCAACCAGGCGCTCTAACTACTAAGCCATGCCGTTCTCATCAAGCTACGTCGAAATTATTATACGCTTGTTACAACTTAATGCTAACAACATAAATAAGATAATAATACAGATATGGATAAACATCGTGAAATAAAAAATCTACCTACGTCCTACGTCTAAACTGTTGAGGTATCTTGATTAATTTCTTTAGATATACCCTATATGTGTTCCCGAAAAAGGAGCGCTGATGCTTCCACACTGTATATCTATGAAATTGTAATTAGCGTCACATATTGTTAGCAACACGACGAAAAAAAAACTTTGTAATCGTAATATTCTAAGCCGGTATGACATAGTTTTATAGTTCTCATATGTTTTCTGTCTATTGCTCCGATATGTTAGAAAAAATTGCATGTTTCATAAATTCTTCAGCGGCTTTTAAATGTGATTCTTCTGTTGGTTCTGTTCTGTTGCTTCATATTACTTCCACGGTTTCTTTCACAATTCTATGTGCAGTAGTATGTCCATATTTAAAATCTGAATGAAGATCTGTGAAACTACACCCAGTTGCTAAGTACCTAAAAAAGAATATAAATTATTAAAGAATACATATATTTCAGCCTGCTGATTAAATTTGTATATATTTTATCAGCTACTGAACTTCAGAAAAAAACGGAAAAGTTTAAAAGATTCTTATAACAGAGAACGGGTAAAAGAAAAGAACTGTGCCAGTGAGTCCGGGGCTAAACCCAGAAAACAATATGTGTATTTTAAACGATTGTCATTTTTACAAATTTTGACCGAAATCAGACCGCCAAGTCGACCTACACTTACTGAGAAATACGACTCTGAAGACTGTTTCGAATCTTTTGTAATAGCATAATCAAAAAAGCTTAAAACAAGTGATGATGCACAAAACAAAGTTATGGCCAAAGTTATTATCAAGGGAATCAAAATTTATAAGGTACTTTCGGTTGATCTAGAATTATGAAATTTGATAAATAGCATCTAACGGTAGTACTAGTTCAGAAAAAAAACTGAAAACTATACATTTGTGGTTAAATCCTAAAAAATAATAGCCTTAAAAGGGTAAAATTTGGTATAAAGCCACTAGTTCAAATGAGATATCAGATGAAAGGGCTCTTTTTAAGCAAAGCCTAAATTTCAAAAGCCCGACTCGCGCTTGTCCGGTATTTTTTCTTAGCCTATCCCCGTCCACTGTTGAACGTAGGCCTCCCTCCTGACAGATCATAATTATATTAGTTCCTACAAGCAGGCGAAGCCGAGAGCGGCTAGTATTAACTGCAAATATAACTAGACAATAGAAGTATGTTTAAATATAACTTTAAATGATATTAGCAGTTACATAAATACTTACACATTTGATAGTTTCTGTCAATCTATTCGGGGAGAATAATTATTGTTTAATTTATTATTTCCGCTTTACGCTGTATCCTGCACACAGCAGTCAAAGGAAACCTTGTGTCAACACTTTTCGCCGAACTTTGGTGGCATAACGTGTTGAGTGATGGAACTCAACGCCGCAATTGGCTTCGACATCAGAGCGAAGAATGGGCATTTCTCTTCCTTTGCTAAATTCGCAAAATTTAAATAAATATGTTATTTCCACGAGTGGGGATCGCACTCACAGCCAGTCGCGTTTATAGTTACACTTTGTACCCAAAGGGGCATTGTAAAAAGTGTATCTGTAAACGCCTGGCGCAGGCCATGACAGGCCTCACCAGAGAAAATATACGTTATATATTTGGGCGGAAAGAAACGAACGTGAAGCTTTTTTTTAGTAACACGCTGTATCCATCCATGTAAGCCCGTGCACGTAGCAGGCGACGTTTTTTGCCTCATTACCAATTTAAGTAAATGACAATGTAAAATATATCATTCCCTCGAGTGGGAATGGAACCAACAACATTTCGCATTTACAGTTGCCCGCCTCTGCCCCTGCGCCACAACTGACCTCGCCTGAATTAATATTATTAACATCAAATGATCAAATAAGTAATTTTGCAAAGATCTTTTGAAAGGCGTTACTATAAATATCTTTCATAAGACATAATATAAATTAAATTAAGTGTCTCTCTGTAGTTACAAAATAACTGTGTTTTTTCAAGTACATTTCACTTGAAAAAACACAGAAATACTTAAGCACAAAAATCAAATTTCTAATGTTTATCCGTCTGTCTTTCTATTTGTCTGGGTTTATTCATACCGCCTACCGTCTTTTAGACAATATTATTTATGTATGAAGTAACCAAACGATGTTCTATTAAATATGTAAATTTTAAGCGACGAACCAAATACAATGAAATCCCAGAAGGTTTAATTTAAATGTATTGTTGTAAAGATAACCATACTAAAAAAATTAACCAATTTTCCCAAACTGATACAGTTAAATCATATTAAATATGTATTCGTATAGGTTAAGCTCAAAATTAATATCAAAAACTTTGTATAATAACTTAATTTATTTATCCGCATGACTCGGTCTGGATAAAAATTATTTCATTCTTAGATTGTCCAAAAAAAAGTTATATATATACATTAGCTATTGTTTATGCATTTTCAAACTGCAATTCCACAACTAGGAAAGAAAAGTTATAGAAAACATATACAAAAACGGAATTTGAACCAACGCCTCTTGAATATTAAAAAATATATATTTGTTAAAAATTATGCATATATTGAACAGCTAGCTACCAAAAATCATCATCATCGTCAGCTTAACGCTGTATCCCGCAACAGCAGGGTAGGCAGAGGGAATCCAGTGTTAAGACACTCCGTTCCTCAATTTCTGCCGAATTCTGGAGGCGCAATGCCTCCAGAATGTTGAGTGTGAGAAAGTGTTGAGTGGCAGAACACAACGCCGCTCTTGCCTCGACACCAGAGCGAAGAAATGGAAATATAAATATAAGTAAATATTTCATCTCCTCGAGTGGGGATCGAACCCACAACCAGTCGGTTTTACTGTCACACATTGTGCCTCTGCGCCACGACCTGGCCTCTACCAAAAAGATACATATATTAAAACAAAATACACATCTTGGTTCGGAAGCAATCAAAACGTTTTATTTTAATGACTGTGAGTTGTGAGCAAGGACAGGCAGTAGGAAGCGCTAGTGCGCGGCCGACTGTACACTACGACCGACCTATATTTAGTACTGTGCCTTAATTTACGTGTAAATAAAAAACAACACATAAGAAAAACAACAACAAATAATTAGAAAAATATAAATATAATAAATAAAGAATTTATTTCTTAAATTTTCTAATATATCGTGAAGCAAAATATATAAATACATAAGTAATTGTGTAAATACGTTTGATTTTTTGTTTTTTTTTTCATGTATGAACTATAATGATGTGTGTTTAAGCATTAATGTGACATAGTTCTATGTGGGAGCTGGTTATTTATAGTGCAAAATCAAAATAGAACTGAATGACTGACTGAATTTTCTTTGAAAGTAAGGAAATTTTACTTTTACTCTATATAAATAAAACCTAAATTAATGAAATATATTGTATTGTTCTTATATCAAATTAAGCTAATAGTGAAATAAATTTGCTATATTTCGTAAAAAGAGAACGAATGTATAAATAGTGACGTTCCAGCTGTTAATACATGAGTCATCGTTCATATAATAATTTTGTTTTCTATTGAAAATACTATATAAATAAGTGAATTTTCTAAAAAAATAGCAATGTGATATTATGTTTATAATCAACATAATGTGAACAAAACAAATTTAAAATGCAACTATGATTGTTATCTGTGAATCAAAATTACGTGGTACATACTAGCGGCCCACTCGCGGCTTCGCCCGCATACCACTTATAATTATTTTATTATAATTATTTAATTTTCAATGATGTCTTTGTCACAAAATGCCTTATTGTGACTTATTTATAAGAGATAGATACAGTGACTCGCGGACTTTTTTTAGAACTAATAAAATATAACAATTCTTCCATACAATATACTGACATATATTTTTGCTATTTTTGTAGCGCACGCGCTTAAAGCAATTCGATGGCGTTCACTATTATTGTTATTTCGTTATTAAAAACTAAAACTTACACCATAATCTTTAGTTATAAACGCTAGTAACTAAACTAAAGCTTTCATACAAAACCAAAAATAAATAAATCGGACCAATAGATCTAGAGATCTTAGCGTTTAAACAAACAATCAAACTCTTCCGCTTCATTATATTAGTAAAGATTGAAGCCGTCGTGGCGTAGTGACACAAACGTATGACTATATGCGATAGTTATAGATTCGATTCCCACTTAGCGGAATGAACTACATATTTCAATATGTTCATATCCTTGCTCTGGTAACAAGGTATAACGCAGCATTGAGTTCTTTCTGCCACTGTACACACAATACCTCGAGAGAGTTGGTAGAAAGTGAGAAACGGAAGTGTCTTGATGGGAACGGAGTGTCTTAACACTATGTTTTCAGATTCCTTCTACTCCTGTTATGTGCGGTATAGAGTATGTATAGCAAATACAGTAGGAAAATGACAACATGCCATTACTTGGAGTGATAATCGAACCAACAACCGTCGGTCGTGCTTACAGTCAGATGCTGTGAAGCTACGCTACGACGACCTCAATTTATTTTAAAAAAAACAAACATATATATAAAATCATATTCCACTAATATCTAATATCTATACGAAACCAAGGACGTAATAGCGCAATTAATCTTAACAATATCGTAAATAAGTCCGGCGCCGCTCCATGACTTGTAATAAAGACAGCTGATTATATGGCACAAGGACGAATCTCGCATTTGGAAAACAACAAAGATATTCAAGGATATAACTAGAAATTTATGACGTCATAATATAGTAGTTTTGGATGTGTGACACTGAAAGCGGTGTTAAAAAAGTTGCCTCATCTTTTTTCCGCATATGAGGGTAAGGAGAGGCAGCATAGTGATAAAACACTACGGTCCTTACGTTAAGTGGTGCAATTCCACGCCGTGCTTTGTCGACCCGTGCGGAGAAATTAATTTATTTAAATATAATGACTCGAGAAAGAGCATTTTTTCACTTCCTCAAAAGAAGACAAAGCACAGCGTTGAGTCCTGCTATTCAATGTGCAATATCTCGAAAATTGGGCGAAAAATAGGGAACGGAGTGTCTTATCACTAAATACAACTTGCCTGCCCTGCTAAATGCGAGATACAGCGTGAAGCGAAAATAAAAAGCAGAAATAGATAAGGAAAAGAATTTACAACATTAACTTATTATATTCACGCACATCCAAAGTTCAATTATAAATGTTACAATAGAACACATAAATTAAAACAAAATATTGTAATTAATCTATACGAACAAGAGTGTAAGTTTTGTATGGAGGCGCCTTTATGGCGACTGAAATAACCGTGGCCTGCTCCGAATGCCGTCACATCCAGTTGTTCTATATTTGCCCAGTTTAATATACTTGTAATAATGACGACATCACAACGTTGGAATGTATTTCATTGAACGCGATAGTTGTGGGTTCAAAATTCGTATATTTTTAGGGAGCAATTATCTCCCTACTAGAGAGGGAACCAATAGTAGACATATATTATTTTTGGAGTTTAAAACTTAGCATATATTGTACAATAAATTTTATTAGATTTTGTTTAGTATATTTAGTAGTTACCTATGCGTGAAAGGGGGTCTGAATGAGTGTATGTTCATACACATAGATGTAGGATCACATGTTATCTGGGTATAAGGTATCATATTTTTGGCCGTGTGAATGCATTTGTGGATGTAAAATCACGAGTATAGATAATTTTAACATTTTTAAAGTGCTATTCCACACTTAGGAAAGAAGCCTGGACGGTTTCCAGGAGGCGCGAGTGCGAGTTCCGCTACGTTCAAATTTTTATACGTTTTCTAAATAAGCACGTGTACAGATGTTAGATCACATATAAGTGAATCCAAACAGAGACATACAATCACACAGACACTATATGTAGAGAAGGCTTCTATGATGATGTTAACTATCGTATGAACCTGGAAGCGTTGAGCGTTCCAGGTGAATCCAGATCCATGATCCCTTGAGCACAAAAAATTGGCTCCTAAGTTAGTAGCCAACTTTTTGTTGCATATTGTTAGAAACGCGATGAGGTGTTTTAACACTAACTTCCTTCCTGTCTACCCTGCTATATGTGAAAAGAATACAGCGTAAGGAGTATACTTTAAACATTTGAACTTTAAAATATTATATAATGATTAATAGATAATGATTAATAATGACACTTCAATATGTTTACTCATACACATATATACCGAAGTACAACCTTCTATAACCATATAAAAGGTTATACTTTGTATATTGTAAAATAAAGTAACATTATTTACTTTGTTGATTAATATTTAATACAGATAACATATTACCTACCTTTTTAATTGTTTTCTTCTTTAAATGATTTTAGAAAATAATAATCTATTATAAAATTATAAAATCACAATCATAATTATAAAATCGTAGCGCAGTTAATATAGCCTAGCAGTAGGCATACGACATTTACACAGTGGTTGTAAGTTCGATTTTGTCGCAAAAAAAATCAGTCAGGCGAAGTACGATTTTTTTTGCTTGTTAGCTAATCACCAAATTTCTTTATATGAACAGAATGCCAAAAAATGAAAATGAAGCTTGTTTCGTAAAATCAAAATACTTGCTGGTAAATAGTAATAGGTTCTTGTACACCATACGTTCTAATACACCATACGTGTATGGTTCTTTGATTATGGCGTTCCGAGCGTGCCAGTAGAGCACATATCACTTAGCCAATGTCACGTTGTGTGGAGAAAACACGAAGGAGGTTGTACGGTAAAAAAGAGATAATGTTATACAATAAGAGAATGCATGTTAAAGAAAAAGATCTAGTTAAAAGTTGCCTTCACCTATAAAAAAAATCAAATTAATATATACATTATATACATAACACAGAGAGAGGGTTAGTAATAAGAAATATAACACATTAAGGTGTTACAATTTAATTTTGTTATATCTAATATATTTACATAAAAATTGACATAGAGGACTAAACACAAACATTAACAAACATTGAACGTCAAGGGGGCGGGGAACTTTATGAGGAAGGACATCGTATAAGGGACGGATCAGCTTAGAGCAAGTGAAAAGTATGTGAGGAGCCACATTCACACAGTGAGTGGTCCCTGACCCTGATCTCAGCTAGGTGCATAGGAGTACATGCATGTAATAGGTGCTTAATAGGAATTCTGTGATTTGGATCCAATCTAGAGATGGGATAGATATATGAAACAATCTAAGATTGACGTTGGAGATAGGTTATTAATATGGGGCGTTAATGAACGACTTTGTTAATTAAGTATTTAAAATTGTTTTTTTTTATGTTTCCTATTTCTTTATATGTAAGTACTGGTTTAAGAAATGAGGAAAAGATTCCTTAGTAATCAATGTTAGAAATATAACACTAACAAATTCCTTGTGAAATGTCCAATATTATATGTTACTATATACTGTAGGGTTTATTTTAAATATGATATTGTATTCGTTATAATGTTTGATTGTCCTCTTTTCAGAAACACGATGGCGTTGCCGATGCTTAGGCGGTGTTGTGGCTGTTTATCATTAGAGAAAGGTGGCCTTTTGCTTTGTGTGTTGTCAACAGTAAGTTAAATTAAATTCTAAAATATTAAACGGTGTTATGTTATTTTTCTTTAACGAGGTAATAGTAAATGATTTCTAATAAGTAATATTTTTACATAAAGAGTAAATGCCACATGCATAAGTAAATGTCTATAAAAATCTTATGTATCAAAATTGAGGTAAGACGCACGCAGAGCCGTAACCGCTGATGGTAGAAACGTGAAATTTGGGCAGATGTTTATTTTCATATTCTGGACATCCACTAAGAAGGGAATTTGAAAAATTTTAACCCTTAAGGGATGAAATAGGGGTTGAAAGTTTGTATGGAAAAAAAATGTAATCTGTACCGATTTTTATAAAAATTGAAATTCGGACTCTTAAAAATATTTCATTGAACATGTGTTTCATGGTTTTTAAGAATTCACTCCCTAAAGGGTTCAAATAAGGGGTTGAATGTTTATATGGAAAAATCTTTAAATTGCCACCGATTTTTATAAAAATTTAAATTCAAACTGTTAAAAATATTTTATTGAACACGTGTTTCGTGGTTTTTTTAGAATACTCTCACTCCTAATAAGCGGGCGAAGCTGCGCGCGCCCTCTAGTAACTTATAAACTTATAAATAAGCAAAATAATGGACACTATAAAAAGTTTAGACACTAATCAAAATATCCTTAATTTTTCAGTTTGCGTGTATAGCAGCTATAGTTGGAGGTTCCTGGAGTCTTCCCAGGCATAGAGAGAGGGAACAAGAGGACAATCTTATTTCTATGACATTGGTCATGTTTGCCACCCTCTCCGCTATTAGCAATATAGTCGCTCTTGTCGGCATTGGAAGAGTAAGTGGGAATTATTTTTGCGATAACTAGGTGTTAAGTAGGTAACACAGGTACATCTAAAATATTAAGTGAAAGAAGCCGAGAAACATAATGTTCTCGATTTTTTATATATTTCACCATTTTTAGGGTTCTGTACCTGAAAAAGAAAAGTCAAAACCCTAATAGGATCACTTTGTTCTACGTCTTTCAAGACCATTTATTTCGAGATTGCGTGAAATTAAAGTCAAATATTCTAGACCACGGTCTCTTGGAGCAAAGACAACCAAAGAACTGTAACTGTAATATGAGCTTTTATACATGATTAATTTTGCCGCATAATCAAAACCTATAAAGTTGCCGTGGATCTACAATTATGGAATTTAGTAAGAATTAAAAATGCAGTACAAGTAAAGGAAAAAAGTAGAAATTAATAGATAAAAAAAACATTACATACTTATAATTAATTTTAGTTGATTACATACAAAATGAATGCATACGTCCGTAAATTGAAGTTTGTCAACTTTTATGTATTCCCATTGGCATATAAACCTAAAATTGGTATATCATTTGATCCCTCGGGAACTGAAATGTTCTGATTGTCGCGTTTCCCGATCACTAATATACATGCATATATATATATATATATATATATATATATATATATATATATATATATATATATATATATATATATATATATATATTAATAATAATAATCTTTATTTCAGACTTTTAGATCCATATAATTTTGTACAACTATGCTATATATGCTTTTCGCTCATAATTTCTACCGAATGATATATACTTAGTTATGGATACAAATTTAATTATATTTCTTTTTAATATTTATAATAATTATTAGATATTTCAAGCGTCTAATAACAATTAGGTACTAAGTTTTATATTCTGTTTTCCACATACATGTAAAGAATAAAACGAAATCTTGATCACAAACATGATTTAAGTAATTATAGCTGTGAGCAAGCTTAACTTAAATAACTGTTATTACATGGAGCGGTAGTGAATAGCCTCTATTGTTCGTGTATTGTACGTCTTCAGAAATATAAATGGTTTTTGTCTGTTTCTAAGACATTTTTAGCTTTTTGTTCTCATTTCCTTAATTAAGTCAGATGATGAATTTTCGGCCAGATGATGAATTTGAGGCCAGTCGTGGCGCAAGGGCACAAAGTGTGACTGTAAATCGAGTCGTTGTGGGTTTGATCCCGACTCGAGGAGATGAAATATTTACTTAAATTTATATTTCCATTTCTTCGCTCTGGTGTCGAGGCAAAGCGCAGCGTTGAGTTCTGCCACTCAACACGCAATGCCTCCCAGAATGCGACAGAAAGTGGGGAATGGAGTGTCTTAACACTAGGTTCCCTCTGCCTACCCTGCTGTGTGCGGGATACAGCGTGAATCTGAAAATGAATTTTCGGTTATTATTTTTTTTTGTTTTGTTAAATATGTATATGTAATAATACAATTTTACAAATGTTTTTTTCCCAGTAAATCATTTATATCTTTATTATTGTTATAAAGATGAACAGTTTCTTTGATTGAATGCGTTAATACTCAAATTGAAAAAATATTTAAATGTTGGATAAAACATATATCAAGTTAATCGTTCGGTTTATATACAGGATGGAAGTGTCAGCGCTCCTTTTACGGGAACAGCATATAGGGTAAAATATTTGAAATCCATACCTAAAGAAATTAATCAAGATACCTCAACAGTTTGGACGTAGGATTTTTTTGACACTTCCACCTGTATATGCCTATAGCTTTATTCTATCAGTAGATCCAATAAGAAATAGTTTTTTCAATTCGAACTAATAGTTCCTAAGATTGAAACAAACAAACTCTTCAGCTTGATAATATTAGTATAGACTTTAAAGTATGTTCATAACAATTTTTCAATACAATATTTCAGCGGAGACCAGGTTGTCTCCAGCTATCGCTGCTGTTCAACTCAGTGTTCATCTTGTGCCTGTTCCTAGTGGCCGTGGTCACCTGCCTCTTCAGTCCGGAGCTGAAGCCTTATCTCGATGGAGCTGGGAACGTTGCCTTAATAGTTTTATTTATATTAAGTGGAACTAGTAAGTATTTTAAGTCTTTTTTTATATTCTATTCAATAATACAATCGTGGCACAGGGGCACAAAGTGTGACTGTAAATTCGACACGTTGTGATTTATATTTTCATTTGTTCCCTCTGGTGTAGAGGCAAAGCGCGGCGTTGAGTCTCGCCACTCAACTCGCAATGTCTCCAGAAATCGGCGAAAAGTGGAGAACGGAGTATCTTAATACTAGGTTACCTCTATTTACCCTGTTGTGTGCGAGATATAGCGTGAATTGGGAATGTTAGGCCATATATTGTACGATTAATCATATATATATTGGTTTATACATTCCTACGCAAGGAATTATTTATATTTAAAATATTTCCTTTTTTCAATAGTCTGGTAAGATATAAAAAAATAATTAAAGCCCCGCCTACCATAAAACTGTCAAAAAAAAGCAATGGATAACAGAGTGACTTAAATCTCTGGATCGCTCTATCTACTCTGCGTTTCTAACATACACAAAAGTAACGTAATATTTTACAAGATATATATTCAAAATGGCTAAAGCAAATGTTACCAAAATGTGTAACGTCTTGATGACTATCAAAACAAGAATTGTTAATCGTTTAAATACAATTATTTTGTGTGAAAAAGATTTTTTTTCAATTATCTAAAAGTAGATATAAAATGGAATCTATAGAAATTAGCTAAAATAATAAAAGATTTATTGCAAATTTTCAGTTTACTCGATATACTACTTGATGGTAGTGAACAGCTTGTACCGGAAAATGAAGATGAACTACAGCGAAACTGCCTTGCCGATGTAGACATGTCAGGAGACTGAGACATTGTGATCTTATACGCTTTATATTATTTATTTATTTATTTATTGCCTGTTCGAATTTGTATATTTTGTATGTAGCATTAAAGTGTACTGGTGATTAAAAAGAGTTTTTTTTTCTTTTGTAATTTTTTTTGTGTCAGATAATCTGTTATATGTTTCTCAACTTCATTTTATTATACCAGGATTTGGATTAGGTAATGTCTCATGGAAGATGTCGAGACCTGTATACCCAATGCTTGAATCTCTAAAAGTTATAAAAAAAAATCTCCAACAATACATAAAATAGAGACAAATGTTACATATTAAATACAGAAGATTCTATGGAAACTTATTCTTCTATGGAATTATAAATAAAATAATTCAATACATTTAATACTTTATTGCCATTACCCACTGCGTTTAACAAAGCGATGTACAACAGTCACAAACATCAATATCTATATAAAATCAATATAAATCTCACATTGTAAATAATTACGACGACATTTAAAGCGTTAACAATTGATCTTTAGTATTAGTGTATTAAGTAGTTGCTGAAACTGCAAATATTTATAGTAATATACGTCTGTCCACATAATATTTCATGTTACATTTATTGAACCTATATCCTTATTTTGCAGAGAAGAAAGAACTAACAAATATAACCGTTTCGTTTTGGACTATGGCGTAAATAAACGCTGTACAGGCGCTCAAGCCTAATCAATCTTTTTATAATTATCAATTTAGGATATTATATTCTTTCGAAGTAATTTTTTGACAAGCAAATAAAATAATATCCAAATAATAATTACTATTTTCATATTTTTTTAAGATACTTTTCATATATTCGAACCTGTATTATTGTATCCGGTTAAATTAAGCTCTTATGAGGTAATACACCAAAATTCAATTATGAATGTTAGACATTTTAAATATTTTTACATTAAACTTTATATATGAGTTTTACTCAAACTAAATATGTATGTTATAAAGTCATTTTATATTTTCTTGATCTATTAACTATTCTTAACATCAACTAATTTTGTTTATATAAATAATTATTATTTTCTAAATAGTTCCTTCTTAGTTTAATCATTTAGAGCAATTCATACAAAAAAATCATTACTTTTATATATAAAAGATGTATTTTCTAATTTTAGCATATTAGTTATTATTAGATATATTATTATTCAATAAATTACATAAGTATCCATAGATGGCCTAGGATACGTTACAAAGCACTTAAACGTTTCTTTTTCGAAGCTTTTTAGATACAAATTAAAAGGCTTCTCTTTTAATATTTACCAAACCAATTTATATATTATTATGTGGACAGACCTTAGATATAAAATATAAAACATTTCTAAGATAAAATATTTATAATTTTAATTGTCATACATTGTATAATAGGAATACATTTATAATAAAGGGATAGAGTATTAAGGTCGAAGATATGTGGCTAGTTAAGAGTTATTTTATTGGTGACTCTTCATTTTATATATGCTATTTTTTTATTATATATAACTATAAAAATTAATGAAATGGGTTTGAAAAGTTAAAAAAATTGTTAACTTTCGAAAATGAGTAATAACAGCTTAAAAATTCTATTTAAAGTTACAAGTTTTCTTCTTTAGAAAGATAATTTACGTGTACATTTTTTGGCTTTTTGTCAATATATATAGTGTTTTGTTTGCATCACTGACTTCTATACGATATGTACAGGTATAGTTTAAAGAAGCTCTGATGGCTTAATAATAATTGTTTTAAATGGCATCTTTTTGTATCTTACTGGAAAAAATATATTTTTTTATTTATCTTATTTGGTCATTATTTAAAAATATAGTTATATTACAAAACTATTTTAAAATTGCAAATGGTTACTTTTGTATATTATGCATGGGTATATGTTTAAAAGATTACGCTTTTCAAAAACTAGTGAACTCATGAAAAACCCATTCCACTAATTCTCGAAATATTCGTAGGACAGACGATAGACACGATCTATTAACTAATTAAAGCGAAGGACGTCTTATTGTCGTTATTATATTCATTTAATTGGAACCTCCGTGTACAGAGTAATATACAGAGGCGACTATGACTATTTATATAATATGAATTATATAACAAACCGCTACACTGTGAACACTGCAACTACCGTTGACTATACATATATATTGGGCCCAGTATACGTAAATACAAATTAAGATTTTATAAATTTCAAATAATTATCACAAAATCTTTACTGTACCTATATACCTATAAGTATCGGGCCCTCACATAACATATACATAAAATTATTTTTTTAATTCAAAATACATCTCATAATGATTTCAACTATATATATTTTTTTCATATTTAAGTAAATTCGCCAATACGCAAATTATCATGAAAATTTTCTTTCAATGTTTTGAATTGTGTAAAATATTTAATATAAGTATTTTTTGAAAATATTAAAAATTATATCGTAATATTAAATTATTAAATATTGTGTAATATATAACGTCTAAAATAAACATCTTTTACAAAACTTAAGATTCTAGGAACATTTGGCAAAAATTCGTGACAAATACCAAAGTACAATTTGGAAGGGATTTGGTAGATTTTTTTATCCAAACGTAAGGTAAAATGCAAAAAGGTACAAAAATTTAATCTCTATTACTAGCTGTAAACTAGATTTGATAAAAATTTTAAGAACTAATTTAAAAAATATATTTTTTATGTCAGTTTAAAAACTTTTTTAAATTTGCCATATATTCAGTGCCGTCTTGGGTCCCACTTGAAAACTATTACAATGTGTAATTATAGTAATATTTTGACGATTAATTTTCAATTTGGGCCCCGAATCCGATGGCAATACCTCATAAACATATATTATTATATAAATAAGCTTATTTTTTGTATAAAAGTAGTAAATGGCTATAATTTTTGTCATTTATAAATTATATTTCGTGTTTCTTAATACATACCTAAGAAAATTAGTTCTTTTTATAGATTAAAAAGCTAAATAATAATAAACTATAAATATTAAAACGATTACACCAAGGTGGATAGCGTCACGCGGCATGGAACTATACACCAAATGGAAATAAGTACATTTAACTGTATCAAACAATGAAAGCTTATCACTATTATATGGAAGACAAAAATATGATAACGGGATATCATGTTCATTATTGTACTACAATTTAAAATTTAATAAATGTTTTTTTAATTAATTCTGAACATAGATTTAAGCAAATGATCAATGATATTTGGTAACATTGATTTTCTTTTTTTTTTTGGCTCCACACTTCGTTACACTCAGCCTACCATGCTGTGCCCACCCCAAGAAAATTCACCTAGAAATTTTAAAAATAAGCTTTAGACGAACATTCTGTTTAAAATTAAAGTTCAGCCCTCCCCTGGAAATCCCCTCATTTCTAGATACGCCCATAAGAATGTGAAATAAAACAAAAACTTTATAATGAACATGATACCTGCCAGAAGTAATCTATGTCTCTGGCGCGTCTATGATATGATGATTCCTCATTTAACGGTAATCATAATGGAATGTAACAAATCACAACCTCTATTACAACTGTAAAGGAATAATAACAATAATATATTATATAATCTGTACGATTATGATAAACGGACTCAAATATCATGCGTGTAATTTTAAATATAAATACTTTAATAACAACAGTAGGTATGTATAATTTTAGTAAAGCTATAATTAAAAGACGTTTGATTTAAAATATATCAATTTATAGGGTGGAAGTGTCAGCGCTCCTTTTACGCGAACAGCATATATGGTAAAATATTTTAAACCCATACTTAAAGAAATTAATCAAGATACCTCAACAGTTTAGACGTAGGATTTTTTTTTCATTTCAAAATGTTTATCCATACCTGTTTCGTGTGACGGAGTTACGCATAGATACCGATAACGTAAACATATACTACTACAAAATACCACTAAAGCTTAATCATCTTTGAACTTTGCCGCCAATACCTTTGACTCGATTTCGGAATAAGTCGTATGTGGCGGTTTCCCTTTGATAGGTATATGTGTGCGTGCGTCGTTTTTGACAAATGGCGTTTTATATTACAACAATAATTTTGTTATTTATTTTGTAAAACATCATTTTTGGATACAAACAAATGATTATATTAGAATTTAATAAAGTAGTTAAAACTGTGGTTTCATTTAAAGTGGTGCTGACACTTCCACCTTGTATAATATAAATCTCTCTCTCTCTCTCTATTATTATATAATACTTATATAAATTTCATATGAGAGAAAAAATCTTTTAAAAAGATATTGAATCCTTTTACATAATCATGTTCAATATCTATGCAATTTAACAAGACAAATAGTCAAAACTGTTAAAATCAGCCTTCATTTGTATAAGTTCCGGACAAATAATCTGTATCTATTGCAAATAGCGTTGTACAACAAGAATAAAATATATATTAAATACAAAATGCATTAATATCATACTAAAAATGTTACATTTAAAACGTATCGTTTCATAGAACAACAGTGTATGTGAAAATTTACAATTCTTGCTACATTTGGATTTGATAAAACATAGCAAATTAATAATCAGCTTCACGCTGTATCCCGCACACAGCAGGGTAGGCAGAGGGAACCTAGTGTTAAGACACTCCGTTCCCCACTTTCTGCCGAATTCTGGAGACATTGCGTGTTGAGTGGCAGAACTCAACGCCGCGCTTAACCTCGACACCAGAGCGAAGAAATGGAAATAAAAATTTAAGTAAATATTTCATCTCCTCGAGTGGGGATCGAACCCACAACCAGTCGGTTTTACAGTCACACCTCATGCCGCTGCGCCACTACTGGCCTCTAACATAGCAAATTATTGGTTAATATAATCTATTTTGCATTAGATTATTAAAATTTTATTTCAACAAAAATATTTTCAAATATCACACCCGTCGTTGTTCTACGATAACAAAGATATTATTGTTATAAAAAATAAAGGTATAAAATATATAAATTAATATTTTTAATTATAATAAACTCTTGTTGCTCAGAAAAAATTAAATTTTATATAAAAAAATATTTTAAGATGAAAGTTCTTACAAAACACCATCTTCGTTGATCGATATCAAATAGCTCCGGATCACAACGATATAGTAAAAATTTTCAGCTGAAAATAGGTATAAAGTTCTGTTATATTTAAATTTAGAGTACATTCTGGATTTGATTGTTTATTATATATATTTTATCATCAATTTACGACGGGACCAATATGTATTAAGGTGTCTTTCATCTTATTTCTTTGATGCTATTTGACAAAGTGTACTTGGGGATGTTTAGGTATTTTAGGTATATTATATTAAATAAATACAATAGAATATGATTCAATAAATGGAAATCTACCTCCGTAATGTGTGATCATTGTTTAGAGGATACGGTTATAGTAAAAGAGTAGACAATGATAATGCTGTCTAAAGTATCCTGCATATAGCAGGGTAGGTAAAGGGAACCTAGTCTTAAGACACTCCGTTCCAGTTCCCCACTTTCTGCCGAATTTCGGAGGAATTGCGAGTCGATTGGCGAAACACAAGGCTGCGTTTTGCCTCGTTACCAGATCGAAGAAATAAAAATATTAAATATTCCATTTAGTTTAGTGTCATTAGTCATTAGAATCTACCTCCCTACGTGATATTTTACATATAAAGGATGGTGGGAAAAGGCTACTAAGTTACCTACTATAGATAATTAAAAGAAACTAAGCTCACCTAGGAACAAAATTTGAGCTATGACATGACCAGCGCCCATGTGAAACAGAGTCTTCAGGAAACCAATAATGAAGAGCACTAGAAATACGATCCAGAAGATGCAATACTTCTTCATGATTCCGCTTCTCTCCTGAAGTAAAAAACGAAAATAATATTCAGATATATCAATTCTGTTTTATGTATTTAATTTTTAAATTAAAGCTTAAAGTTGAATTTTTAATCATACTTTATTTATTTTCTTATTCAAATAGTATTAATATTAGCTGTTACAAAGACTTTTCTTTAAACAAAATAGGTTACTATATATTACACCAGTTTGACCTAGTTTGCCAAAAATCATTGTTAATTTTTGAAATTAATCTATTTCTTTTATTATATTAGAAAATACCTTATGAACAGCCCAAACAAAGATCAGGTCCAGAAGAAACTTGACAAAGAGGAGAACAACGATTAGTACCACGATGGTGTAGACGACGGATGACATGCTGTCCATATCGTCCTTCTTGGACTCAGCTGCATCTTTGATGTCCACTGCGAAGGTTATCAGGATCACCGCCAAAACGAAAGTGAGTATCTGTGTATAAGCAACAGACAAGAAGCCCCCTTATATTGTTTTATTAATCGTAAAAAATAAGTAAAGCTTGCTAAGCTTTCATTTAGCTGAGACATTACATTGGCAGCTCAGAGAAACAGCAAAACAGATGTTTATTGAGGTTTCGTAATACATTGCAAGTTGAAAATTGACTCATCATATTATGAAATTGAAAAAAATCTAGCAATCAATTGATCAATGATAAGCTTTACGCTGTATACTGCACACATATATCAGGGTAGGCAGGGGAAACTTAATGTTACGACACTCTGTTCTCCGTTTACCGCTAAATTCTGGAAGTATTGTCTGTATATTGGCAGAACTTTACGCCACGCTTTGCCTCGACACCAGAGCGAAGAATTGAAAATATAAAATTAAATAAATATTCCATTTCCCAAAATGGGAATTGAACCCTCAATCAGTCGCTTTTACACACTTGTGCCCCTGCGCCACGACTGGCCTGGATCAACGATTCTTTGCTATATTTTAAATTATGAATGTAAATTACATATAAATGTTCATACAAACCGAATTGATAATCCCCATAGTGATACATCCTGTCCTCAAGTCGAAGATAAAGCAGAATTTGTCTAAAACTGGGAGCTCCATTTTGTCTAAAAAATTATATTTATATACAGAATGATACTACATACATAACTGTGTATTAATATTAAAATTATTTATATTTCATTACCAACGTTTTTGTTCCTTCTCCAAGAAATCCAAGAAACACCAAGTATTTAAAATTGTCTAAGTAAAATTCTGATAAGAAATTCAATTTTTCTTATATCCGACGAACTTTACGAGATTCTAAAAAAAAATATTATTGATTACATTAAAAAGAAATAAATACATTTAATCAATTTAGGAAATAATGCATTGCTTAAAATCTATTTTAGTAATGATATCTAAATATCAACTGAAACTCACCATCTTCTTTATGAACTATAGTATAATTGATACATTCACAACACTTGTTATCTCTAGTAGTAGAGTCTAGCACTCGCGTCTTAATGACTTAGACATTGTGAACGACTACAATGTTGAGGCAACTTTGATTCAACTTGGGAAAATCCTTAAGGGCATGTCCTTTGCTATATTTATAAATCTACGAATAATTTTGCAGTATATTTATTACAAAGCGCCTAGAATTCAAATTAGAGGTCGAATTTTCTAACCGCACAATACACTATAAGCTAAAATACCATCCTTACCACCTGGATATGTGGCCTTCACTGCTATGCGGTTTCTTAGGAACTAACTGCAGCAGTGTTTCCAGGTCAATACGACTTGGATATCTTCAAAAAACGCGTCTGTCTCCACCTCAAAGGCCGGCTACGCACCTGCAGCTCCACTGGTGTTACTCGTTGGCCTTGTCTTTTCCATAAAAAAAATCTGAAGAATATCTGAATTTTGTTTAGTTTACAGTACAAAATAGATATTCTTGCTTCATTCAAATGTAGTGGCCATCAGGTGACTCGTACGCTCGTTTGCATTTTCCATATTTTTTCTTACTCTACATTTCGTTATAGGGGAGAGAGAGAGTTAGAGATAAATTACCTGCGCGTGGACAAGGTAGCTGGTATTTTTTACTCGAAACGTCAAAATTTTTATACGATTTATGTAGTAGTAATATTGTATATTTAATTTATTTTTCTTAAGATAGTTAAGAGCAGCTACCCCTTAATGGAGGCTGCACATCTGCGCAGGGCGGCGCGTCGATCGATCGCGACGACTGATATATTTCTATCACACATTTAATTGTAACCCCATACTTATAGATCTTTTATAGCACTCCAACTCGTTAGTACTTAATTATATTATCGATCTTATAGTATTTATATATATTATATGGGAAATGGCAGATGTGCCTTCGTACGTAGGAACTAGTTGCGTACTTTTTGAATTCATTTGAAAGAAATGTCGTAATACTAAGAATTATATGACAAAATTGTAATTGATGATCCATTTAAAAATATATTATGATTGTATATTAAAATACAAATTATAAACGTATAACGTAATTAACAAAAAAAGGTAAAAACTGAATTCAATTTTGATGTTTTCATGTTCCCATATCCATATATTCGGTATGTATACGTAAAACGCGTAATTAAAATTAAATTAAAAACATGTATTCTGGTGCATAATTTAATAGCAACTTATCGCACAAAAATATTTTAAGAGCCCATTTTCTATTAACACTCAAAAACATATACTTACGTTTATATATATTTGGGAATTAATTATTAATTATATTTTAATTTAATATTGAATTATATGATTAAAAAACTATCACCATAAAGAATAAAAAAAACACTATAAGCATGAAACGTCATGTGATAGTCAACTGTCAAGTGTCATTTAGTTGTCAAAATGCGCAAGAGCAGATTGGTCGTGTTATTTGTGTTTTTGTTAGTGCAATGTTCTTATCAATTACGAAAAGGTTTGTGTGCATTTTAAATTACAAAATAACCTATTACTTAATCTACTATGAAATTGTACGTACGAGATTTTCTTTGTCTAAATATAAAAAAAATATATATTAAAATGGATAATAGAAAGTTAAATTATATTAATTTAAGTAAACTGGAGCATGCAGTGAATGAATTGGGTACTGGAGATTATGTTGAACAAAGATAGAATATATAAAATAAATACTAAATATCATTTCGTTGTTGAGACCGTTGTGGCTCAACGGCATAGCATCTGTTAACGCAACGGTCGTAAGTTCGATCTTTAATAAGGCAAAGCCCGACGTTAAGTAACGAAAATTCCGGCGGAAAGTGAAGAATAGAGTGTTGAAACACTAGTTTCCCTCCGCATATTCTGATTTATCTATCTATTTCGCTTGTATTACATATACATACATGTATATGGGATACAAGCGATAACTGTAAAAAAGGCCATTGAAATGATGCAAGAAAAACGTCAATATATTTGAACCGTCGAATAAGCGCTTCTGCTTCTTGTATTACATAATGTTTTGTTATTCAAATAGAATAAGGAAAAGTTACTGTAAACGCGATGGTTATAGGTTCAATTACAGAAATGTTAATAATTCAATTAGGACTCCTAATTCTCTATGACTATTTCGCTCGAAAAATATACGTGAGTAAGAAATTTGTATTTTTATTGCCTCGTCTTGGTAACGAGGCAGCGCGGCGTTAGATTCCGCCACTCAACACGCAATGCCTCCAGAATTCCAGGGAAAGTCTCCAACGTATGTGTAACCCAGTGTCTTAACACTATGTTCCCAGGTTTTATACTTTATGCCTACCCTGCTATGTGCGGAATACAGTATGAAGCTACAAAAAACACGCCTTTATCCACAGTATTAAAATTGCTAAAAAAACGTGGTCGAGGCTATAAATTATACGAGCCTAAACTCGAATGTTTTAGTAGTAACCTCTAAAGAGTTCCACTATTCAGAGTCATACCTCCATCATCAGGGTTAGACCAGCTCCATGATACTTGATATTGTCATTTAGGCTACATACAATAATTACAAGTGGATCAAATTGTTTTTTTTAGATGTTTTAACATACTTATGCGCTTTGATTAACATACTGTATAGTTAAGCTGACCTCTTAAAAATATGTTAACGAACGAAAAATTTACCTAATTTACTCAAATACATTTTATTATATGTAGAAAGCAAACGTGAGTGATTGTCTTTTGCGTTATGCGTAACATCTTTATGTATATTTATATAACTGTTTATATTTTTTACAGCTGTTATGTGATTTCGAGGCCAGTTGTAGCGTAGGGCCTAAATGTGCGACTGATCTTGGGTTCGTTTTCCACACGATTCATTCATTTCCTGGCTCTGTTAACGAAGCAAAACGCAGCGTTGAGTTCCGCCACTCAACACGCAATCCCTCTAGAATTCCGCGGAAAGTGGGTGACGTAAGTGTTTTAATGGAAACGGAGTGTCTTAACACTAGGCTCCCAGTTTCCCTTTGTCTACCACGCTATGTGTAGGACAAAGCGTAAAGCTTTTAAACACAGTTATTTGATAGAGACGAATTTCGTTTTTTTTAATTGAGAAAATATTATTATTGTCACCTTTTACAATATTCTACTACTCAGTAGACAAACGCGGCGTTGAATTCCGCCAGTCAACAACAACACAACAAGCAGTCTCGCAAAATTTTAAATTCGAAAGGGAATGTCTTTAGACTTTCATCTGCCTAGTGTTGTTAATATATGTATATTACTCAAAATCTCTTTCATTTAACGTGACAGTACCTAACGTGACAGTACCTAAGCGCGAATTGTCATTACCCATTCTGTTATTCAAAACGGATACGACCTTCCTATAATTACAAATACCGCGATGTCGATAACTTAATCTTAATAATAATTGCGTTAAAAATATAAATCAGATGTCACGTCAGAAGGAACGTAGTGCTAAGACACTCCTTTTGTCCCAAGTTTGGGCCGAATTCTGGAGACATTGCGTGTTGAGTGGAAACAAATAGAAATATACATTTTAAATAAATATTTCATTTTCTCGAGTGGGAATTGAACCCACAACCAGTCGGTTTACAGTCACACTGTGTGCTCCTGCGCCACGCCTCAAAATATATAAACAATTACCTACTGTTTATTCAATTCCGCCTGTGAAATTGTAACTTCCGTGACATTGCACTGTAGTCATAAAAAAAATATGTTATTCTATGTTTTCGCAGAGCAAAGGAACCTAGTGTTAAGAATATTTTACTCACGCACCGCCCTATTTTCGATACTGCGGAGTAATGGAAGTCATTACTCAGCGCCGCTATTTGATTTGGTTCCCATAGCGTGGAAAGGACTCAATTCATTTTCCCAAGCGGGAATCGCACCCACAAAAGTCGCGCTTACAGTCGAACTCTGCGACACTATAGCCCTGTAGCGGTATTGCACGATAATTCTATTTGTAAACACGCTGGTTTGGGCACGCTGAACGAATGAGTGATGAAAGAATGGCGGTAGGAAGGCGGGGAGCCGGGTGAATAATCTCGTCCCATCCCAGAAATTTTACCTACTTACAACAAAATTTCCCCCGAAATATTAAGGAAAAACAACATTTATATGAACACATTATCTGTTGAAACCTAAAGTTCAAAAGAAAATATCTCTAGATATGCTAAGTCTTTCTGACTACCCCGCTAGGGATTACAGCGTGAAGCTAGTAAGTAGAGTACGGTAGTAAACACGCTATGTCAGCGCACTAAATTTATTTGCTAAGAACGCAATTGTGAAATAATTTTCCGCTATTGTTTTGTAGTGTATAAATAAACAAATTTAATTTGTAATAAATGAGCTGATGCACAGCCCCATTTTATGCTCTTTTAACAAAAAAAACAGATTTTTGCTGTTTCAAGAAAAGTGGTTTCAATAAGTATAGGTAATATATTAATAAATATTAATAAAATATAACTTCACAATATAGCATGGTAGGTAGAACCTAGTGTTAAGAATTAAGATACTCCGTTGCTATCTTTCGGTCATGTTTTGCTTTGTTACTGAGAGAATGAAAATCCACAACCAATTACAATCAGATGGTACGCAATGACGGCCTCAGTGTAAAATTTTTATATATTGGGTTAAACAGAATGCATCCTACATTAGCCACTTCTATACTTTTTGTACATTTAGTTCGATTTCATCAAATAATTAGGTATCTACCTACAATTGTATTTAGTTGTTCACAAACATAAAAACAACTCCAGATCCTAAATATTGGAGTAAGCTGGCTTCCGAAGAGTTCGAAGAAGCGTTAAAAGTAAGATGGAACGAAGGCAGAGCAAAAAATGTTATTCTCTTCATCGGCGACGGCATGGGGCCGAACACCGTGACTGCAACAAGAATCTATAAAGGCGGGGAAAGCCATAGACTTTCGTATGAGAAATTTCCGCATGTAGGATTATTGAAAGTGAGTAAATTTATTATTTTTTGGTAATAAATATTTGACAATATTATTGTTTATAGTAAATACAGCTATCAGTTTTAACTTTTTGAACTACAGAGACGGTGAGTTCTACTAACTAGATAAAAATAGAAAAGAAACTTATTTTTTACCTATCTAGCTGTGCACAGTTTTGTATAGCTTGGTTCAAACGCAATGAATAAGATGTATCGGCATATCGATCGAAACTTGTGGAAATGAATTGTTCTCATTTCTCCGTTTTGAGGTGCATTGCAATTTTGAAGTCTGTCACAATTTGGATTAGGGCGAAAATTCAAAAATCGGACTGGGCTTTGTTTCTGCCATGTTGAATGAAGCAAAAGACAAAAAAACACCTATTCCTCCTTTTATGAATATAATTAATTATGTTGAATTTCTTTATAATAATAAAAACTTAGCACAAGTCGATCTTTTAGATACTATTATAGATTATAGGTTTACTTTACAGACGTATTCCGCTAACAAAATGGTACCAGATTCAGCCAGCACGGCCACAGCTCTACTTTGCGGGGTGAAAGTGAATCAACACACGATGGGTTTGGATGCGAGTGTTGAACATAGAAATTGTTCAGCTTCCTTAAATCCTAGTGCAAAGTTGGAGTCTCTTGCAGCATTGGCCTTGAAGGCTGGTAAGAGCGCAGGTTTGTAAAGACACATACCTAATAAGACACGTTTTAGTATATTTAACCCGCTTTTCTTTTAGCTTCACGCTGTATCTCGCATTTAGCCTAGTGCTTATAAATTCCGTTACCCACTTAGGAAGGTAAAACCAAGAAATCGTAAAAAAATAAGATAGGATTTAAATTCACATCTCTTGTAATCGACCCAAGTGTTCTTTGAACTAAACATAACAATATTTTCAATTGATGTCTTTAAAGAATTTTATCGTTACAAGCGTGGTGGGAGCAAAGTCGACGTATATAAAAGTCAATAGTCAACGCGAAGGTTCAATGGGACTGCCTTTGTTTTAAATGTACTTACTACAATTGCCGATGTAGCGCAGTGGAACAGCGACTCTAAACGCGATGTGGTTGTGGATTCGATTCCTACTCAAGGTAAAGAATTATATTCATTTCATTGCTCTGGTAATAATAATAACAAAATTCAAAGCATGACGAATGCACCGCCCGGTGCATGGACACCGGAACTTGACAGTAGGCTTCCTCTGCCTACCCTAGTATATGCGGGATAAAGCGTGAAGCAAAAAATATCATGTTTTTTTATTTCATAGGATTCGTAACAACAATGCGTGTAACACACGCCACTCCGGGCCCTGTATACGCCCACAGCGCGGCCAGGCAGTGGGAATGCGATAGTGCCATACCAGATGATAGCAAACAGTGCAAGGACATTGCCAGACAAATGATTGAGGATTTCCCAGGAAGGGATCTTCATGTAAGTAACTTAAGCAGATTTTGAGTTATGGTTATATTGCGTACTATTTCAAAATGTTCTTAAGGATTTTTCCCACGTAGAAGTAGTCCATATAAAGCAAGGAGAACTTAGTGTTAGGACACTCTCTTTTTATAATTTTTGTATCATATTTCAGTTTTCATTTAGCTTCATGTTGTATTTCTAGCGGGATAGTAACAGAGAACGGAGCGCCAAACGCTACGGTCTCTGAAAAGATGACAGTGGATAAAACGGATGCGGTATGATCTTCCGCTTTGTCCACTGTCAGCAACGTCTTCATAGATGACCTCCGGGGGGTGACCTTCCTCCAGTATCCTGGATACTGTAGTTTTTGAAGGTCAACCGAGGTCTCCCCCTACGTTTCTTACCGCTCACATTTCCATCTTAAATATTTTTGACTATTCTTTCACCACTCATTCTCTCGACGTGCCCAAACTAGCTGAGCACGTTCTTCTTCATTCTCACCGTGACATCCTCGCTGGTATATTTCAGTTGTTAAAACTCAAATATTTTTTTTTTAATTCAATACAATAACAGTTTTTAGGGAGATATTATCTAATATATATAGTAAAAATCTTTTATTATTTAGGGTTTGAATAGATTAAAAATAATTTACTAATCACTTGTTAATTGATAAATTCTAATGCTCTCCTTTAATATCATAACCTTTTATAAGAAATAATCTGCGATACATACATAAATCCAGGTTATAATGGGTGGTGGAAGACAAAGTTTATTATCAAATGTATCAAGTACACCTGACGATCCCATCAGTTCGTGGGCCTGCTCAAGATCCGATGGCAGAAACCTGATACAGGAATATAAAAAAGATAAAGAAGACAGAAAACTGAGATATAGTGTGGTGTCTAATAACAGAGAACTGGAGGAGGTTGATGTTGACAATACTGATTATCTTTTAGGTAAGGATTATTCATGAAAACTGTTATGGCGCAATGGTATAGTTTAAATGTGAATACGATGGTTGTGGATTCGATTCCCATTCGAAGGTATGATTATATTTAAATTATGTTTATTTCGCCACTCTAGTAGGTAATAGGCATTCCAATAGGTACCTTAATTTAATTTAATCACGAACTAGACACCTGTATATGTAGATATATTCTTGTTATTATTATATATTCTCTAAAATATTAAACGTGTATAAACTTACAGGTATATTTGCAAATGCTCACTTGCGCTATGAAAGTGAAAGAAACAAGGGCCCTAACGGGATGCCCTCCATCAGTGAGATGGTGGACACCGCTATTAAAGTTCTAAAGAAGAACAAAAATGGATTCTTTCTTATGGTGCGTATAAGTAGATGCTTTGACCTCATGCCATGTAAATTACCTAGAATTTTGGTTCGAATGGAGCCATGAATAGAGCTATCTCTATGACTATTTAAAATACCCCATTTTAATTTTGTTTCATTGAAAAATTATAATGAAGAAGAAAAGATTATAATGATAATGCTTTAAGCACACGTATTTGTTTTGATAATCGTATCATGCGGACAGAAACCTAGTGGTAATACACTCCGTTCTCCACTCACCACCCATTAGCCGAGATATAGCGCGTTGGCTGGCGGAACTCTATGCAACGCTGTTTTGATACTAGATGAAAGAAATTAAAATGTTAAATAAATTCATTCCACTGAATGGGAGTAGAACTCACAACCATCGCGCTTACAGTCAGCCGATGGGCCGCTGCGCATGCAAACTAACTTTTGGAATTAGGTATGAAATGTGAATGAGATAATGTTGAATGGTGTCATGATTGAACCTGTACAGTGCTACGACGAGCCCTGGACACCCTCAAGATGCTTAGCTATAGCTTAGCCTTAGCTGTAGATGGCTGTGCTAATTTATTTTGGTATTTTTCTTCACCGCCCACAATACAATTCGAGGTTGGGATTGGCGAGTAGTTTAAGCAGACTTTCCATCTTCATCACTTTAGTTTTAATTAATTTCGGAAAACCTTACTTCAGTCGTCGACCGTACTATAAAACCACCACCGATAAATAAACAACATTCTCTAAAGGTAGAGGGCGGTAACATAGACATGGCTCACCACCGTGGAAGAGCAAAACTAGCAGTCGATGAATCTGCTGCCATGGAAGATGCAGTGAGGGTCGCAGCTTCATATTCCGATGATGAAACTTTGTTAATAGTGACTAGTGATCATACACATACACTCACCATTAACGGTTATCCGGAGAGAGGGTCTAATATATTTGGTAAGTTTATTTAGCAATATCTTGTTCCTGCTGAACAAAATTTTAATAATGTTATACAAAATAATTTAAATATAATGATATAGATCGGAGTATAAAACTTACAACAATGGCAGGTACAGTCCGACAGTCAAAAATTTCTACACATCAATCTCCGTTGCCTGTTATAAGTCCGAAACTTAGTTAACGAAATCTCAATTCCAAATATATAATTGTATAAAATATGTATATGTTTATATGAAGATAAAAAAATCTACAAACGAATTAATGTAATAATTTTCATAGTAATATTTTTTTTTTAATAAAAACACTCTTCCATATTATGTAACAAATAAACAATAAAAAATATTTCTAATTTAATTAAAATAACAAAACAAAATAAAATTTCAGGTGTAACAGGTCCTTCCCCTTACGACGGATTGAACTACACTACCCTGGCCTACGGAACCGGAGGTCCAGGCTCGTTCCAATATACTATCCGAAATGACACAACTGACAAAACTGACACTCGTATTGTAAGACAAAACCCGACGACTAACATAACTGACAACATGAAGTATGAACAAATAGCAGCTATTACGTTAGATGAAAATATACATGGTGGTGGAGATGTGATAGTTTATGCTAAAGGTGAATATATTTTTAAATTGAATAACTATACTTTTAATAATCTGTTTATTCAGATATATCTATTTGAGCAGCCTTAAACTACTACTCATGAAAACATATATGTATAACTAGTTATATAAAAATGAAAACCGCTACAACTAAACGGATTTGTTATAAATTATAATACATTGAGTCTGTTTTTTTATTTTACGTTTGCATTATAAGTTTTTTAAACTTAAATCATTTTAGGAGTAATGAGAGACAACCTAGTGTATAAATTACAAAATGTATGTAAAATTACAAATGATTTTTTTCCAGGTCCATTCGCTCATCTTTTCCATAACGTTCACGAGCAGCACTACGTATACCATGTTATTACATATGCAGCTAAAATTGGTCCCCATTCAATGGGGAATCCCCTAAAAATAAATGTTGCCATACTTTGTATCACATTAATGTTTTTAGTAATATGTAGTAGATATTTGCATTTAGCATAAATTGTTTTTTTTATGCAATAATTATTTTATATAATTTTTGAGTACTATGTATATTTTGATATATAGAATATTTAATAGTTTAATAAAGATTTTCATTCTTCCGTAAGTAAATGTTGCCATACTATGTATCACGACAATGTTATTAGTAGTTTCCATTGTTTTTAGTAATATCATGTAGTGAAAATGTTTTTTTTTTATATTTACTTTTTAAATGACTTTGATATTTTTTTACAGAATATTTTATATTTTTAATAAATTTGATAAAATAAAAATAGGTATTATAACAATTTATTTTGTTTATGTTTATGCAGTGTTACTTCTACCATATTGTATATAGTTATTATGTAGTGTATGTCGCAAAAATAAAACTAAAGTCAGTGGGGCATCTCTTGTATTACATAAACGTTCTAAATTTAATGTAGGAGATAAGTTAGGCTTTTGTGTACTCAACCCACAATGTCTTAAAAATTGGGCGGTGTGTGAGAACGGCGCGTCTTAATTTTAAGTTCCCTCTGTCTTTTCTGTCTCTTTACATGCAGGATACAGCGCGAAGCTAGTATAGTAACCTAATTTTCTTTAACCGTTAGATTTAGGACGTTAGGCTACGCTTTTGCCCGGGTTAACCTCAAACCGCCATTTGCTAAACCAAGTATGGACGAGTCGCATCCGAAACCGAACTGTTCATTGATGAACAGTTGTTTTGTCTCGACTATTTCTTTTAATCTACTGAGAATAATTATCTCGTAAGTCTGTAGCTGGAGGGGAGGTTGGCGGATTTTTTAGGCTTGCTAAAGCCTGTGACTGTAGCTTCCTTCCACTCGGTAGGGAATGACCAGCCTGCTAGAGGAGAGTTGAAAATTAGGATCAGCAAAGAAATTAATTTAATCGGAAGATTCTTTAGGACTTTATTTGGAATACCTGCGACGATGGCGATGGACTCGGAGCTGTTCAAATTGGGGTTTAACTTGTCTCCTAAGGTCGTTTAATTTTTTAACTGTTTGCGGCGTTAGGGCATGCGTCGGATTAGCAATTTATTGACACAGCGAGCGAGTCACTAGTATAAAATTATTATATTTATATTTCAATTATTCTTTATATTTAATGTTGGGCTATTTTATTAAAAAAACAATGTTAAAATATTACAATGAATTTTAAAATATATACAATTTTTTTATAAATTAGCATAAATAAAATCAGCTTATAGGTTACGATTTTTTTGGGAAAACAAACGAAAATATTATTGCTATACTACTTTATTGCCATATCTAATACATCGATTGATAAGTTGAAGGTATAACAGCCATTTTAAATATAAAATAAATAATAAAAAATGCTTTGAGCATGATTAAATAAGAAAACAATACATAAATGCATCAAAAATTACATTCGGTTTTTTTATATCACTTGGCAAAGTATATATATACTGTATATAATGGTAACACTGTCTAGGTACATTATATTTTTACATAGAAGATATTTCTTTATTTACTACATTATTTGTTGTTTAAATATAAATTTATTTATAAGTATATTTTTTTATTTATAAATATTGTCAGCTTAGAGTGTAAGTAAATGCTAAAATATTTTTATTATACCATTCAAAAGTTTAAAAACAATACAAAATTGACCTATATTATTTAATATAATAGAGAATATAATTCAATTAAATATAGAAATTGTATAAACCTTCTGATAATATATGTATATGTGCTCATAGTTTAATTTTAAATACGTTTTGTAACCTGATAATAGGCTTAGGAGGATGTTAGCAGGTTCACATCCTAAGCTGACGATATAATAACAAATCCGTCACACACAGCTTCTCTCTAGTTAGGGCCACTTGGCTGTATATGACATTTATTATATTTGTAAGAAATCACGATTATATATTGTATAGGGTTTTAATAGTCTTTTTATTGGTAAATATTTTTTTTAAAGTTAAGTTAGGATTTCCATATATAATAATTTAAATGTATATCTACTTTTGTTAGCAAACAGTGACTATAAACAGTTTAAGCCAGTACATTTTTCATTTTTAATGAGCGAGATATTTCTTTAAAGCGAAGCCGATCACCAACGCCCCAGCCAGCGCTAGTACCGCCCATTTTAGACGACAATTTGAGCTGAAACAAAATATATATATTAGTGTTTTAGAACATTTGGGGGCGTCGTAGCGCAGAGCACAAGCGAGCAAGAGCTTGCGTCTCTGACGCGACGGTTGTGAGTGTCGTTCCCAATTGGGGGAAAGAAATAATTATTATTTCCATTCCCGAGCTCTGGTAAAGACGCAAAGACGAAGGTTTCTTAGTGGTAATGAACTGCCTTAACACAAGGCCCTCTGCCTACCTATGATACAGCGTGAATTTAAAAGACAAGTTTCTTGTACTAAAAATCTTTACGGTCTTATATTTTATAGTACATTTTTTTAATGGATGAAAATGAAAATATATTTTAAATCAATTTTTCTTATGTTGATGTATTCAATATAATATATAGCATAGTATTATTCAAACTATAACTACATTTAAATTGACAATTTTCTTTGTGTATCTTCAAAATAATAACATTACAAATAAAAGTTATAGTAAAAATTAAAATTATAACTAAAATTTTAACTAACTTGTTCATATAATTATACTTATATGAACATATTCGTGGTCAGGGTGAACATTTAGATTACTGTGGACTTTTACTAAATAAATGGCTTAGTATGAGCTCTATGAAAATAGGTGTCACTAGACGTTAAAATTTTCTTCTAAAGGCCGCCCCTTTAGTAGAATATTTTATGTAGATAGGATACACTGCGTCGTTCATCTAGAAATCAGCATTATAATTAATATTCTGATAAGTCAAAGTTAACAAAAGTAACAAATTGAAATACAACAACATTATACTACTATAAAAACTACAACATTACACTACTGTAATAATATTATTGACATTTATAATGATAACCTTTCACACGGCAGACCACGTGGTCGTGGCGGCTCTCGTGGTACTCTAATAAAACAATTAAACAAAAATCATTGAATTAAAATTTACATATTAATTTACAATTGTATTTATTCAACACGCGATGCCTTAAATTTAATAGGAAAGCTTGGAACGAAGTGTCTACACACTGGTTTCCCTTTGTCTATGGAGGATAACATGGAAAATGAAAAACATCTATACTTCAAAAGACAATAGAGCAGGGGGCACAAAGTCTGACTGTAAAACCGACTGGTTGTAGGTTCGATCCCCACTCGAGTAGATGTTATATTTATTTAAATTTATATTTCCATTTCTTCGCTCTGGTGTCGAGGTAAAGGAGCGGAGGCGGTGAGTTCTGCCACTCAACACGCAATGCCCCCGAATTCGGCAGAAAGTGGGGAACGGAGTGTCTTAACACTACCCTCTGCCTACCCTGCTGTACGCGGGATACAGCTTGAAGCTGATTTATTTATTTATGTTTACAATAAGATATAATAATTATGCGGGATTCGAATCTGCGTATCTTACTTACTGTTCAAGCGCTTTGACCACTGGCACACCTCATTAAGTTATGTCGAATTTCTAATATAATTGGTACAATTTATATAATTAAGATTTTTTCAAAATTTCCACTACCCAAACAAGATCGCTTAAAATTATGGCATGTGGAATATCACCTTAAAAATGTCAAAAGTACGTTTTCAAATAAGGGAAGAAGAAGGTTATCCACCCTTTCTAGCCCCTAATATATTGTAAATAACCTTTGTTTAGGGACGATTATAGATTGCACCCTTCTTTCTAGTCTCGGCGGAGTTGGTAACTTAAAATCCGATTTACGAGGAAGTAGCGGTCGACTGTAGGAACATATTTTTTTGATAAAAAAAAAGACAAATGTTCATTAATTACGATAAATTTAATCGATTCGAGTATCGATCAATGATAAAAGATTTACTTAAGTATACCAAAATGTAAGTCAATAACAAATTTTCTTTTTTCAAAAAAAAACTTACAAAATGTAAAAATTTTTCATTTTTTTCAATTTAGGATTATAAAAAAAGGAAATTTATACGTAATAAAATCTCAAATGACTCGAATAATAAAAAAATCAATAATCAAAACTATGTCGACCTGTTAGGTGATCCATCATATGTTCTCCAACTTTTGTCTGACCTTTCCCTTCTTGGTATATGCGGACAACTGGAGCGTCAAAAAATATTTAAAAAAAAACTCAAAAATAAAAAAAAAATATTAAAAAAATAATAAAACACACAACCTTGCCGCTGAACATATTGAGCATTGCGATTTTAAACTGAAAATATAATTTAAAACGTTATTTTCTCATATAAATAGAAATCTACTTTTGTTAATATTTAAATTTACTTTAAAACAGTAATATTAAATATATTACTAGGACGACTAACTTTAACTAACGACTTCGCTCGCGTGATCAAATGGAAATGACTAAAAGTTGCGCATGACATATTCTCTTCATGACATATTCTAGTGGCCAAAGTAACCCTGATCGCAGGTAACCAACTGTACCGTTTCGATTTAATCGACATCATTAATTTGATGTAATATGGCCTATTTTTTTTTCAGCTTCACGCTGTATCCCGCGCACAGCAGGGTAGGCAGAGGGAACCTAGTGTTAAGACACTCCGTTCCCCACTTTCCGTCAATTTCTGGAGGCAGTGCATTGCATTGCGGGGCATTGCGTGTTGAGTGGCGGAACTCAACGCCGCGCTTTCTCCTCGATACCAGAGAGCGAGTGGGGATCGAACCTACAACCAGTCGATTTACAGGCACACTATGTGCCCCTGCGCCACGACTGGCCTCGATATACTCGCCTATATATTTCTCGATAAATGGACTATCCAATACACAAAGATTTTTTAACCAGGAGTTCTTTAGATTTATTCGATTTCGTCCACGAGGGTTTTGTTTGATTTGACCAAACAAACACTCTTCAGCTGTTTAATTAGAGTATAAAAATAAAAATAGAGACTAAAAATCATAATAAATAGAGACCTTTCTACTAATTTTAATTGATACATCAAATAAATCTAGTAAAAAGGCATAGAGAAACCGTGAAACCGAGAAACGTAGAAATCTTTCAAGTGAGCTGTAAAAATGGGTTATTTTTCAATTATGAAATATAAAGAGTGGGATAAAATATATATAAAATATACAAAAGTTAATTTTATTCTGCATTATTAGATCGAAAAAAATATGATATTTTATTCCATTGTTTATTACGCATTCATTGTAAAATTTAAAAAAGAATGAGTTAGTCAAAGTGCAGTGAGACAGTGTCTGACTAAACCAGATGGTCGTGTGTTCGATTTCTATATGGGGAACAGATTATTTTCGTTTCCTCGCTCTGGCGTTGAGTTCCGGCACTGAACACGCAATATCTTCCGTCCAATTATTAAGGTAGTGCGAAGGAAACACATTGGATGTATGTGGATTTGATCCCCACTTGAGGGAATGAAATATTTAATATTTTCATTTCCTAGGGCTGGTAACGAGATAAAGCGCGACGTTGAGTTCCACCTCACGGATTGTCTCGAGAATTTGGCTTTAACGTTGGTGTAGAACAAGTTAATATTAGGTTTCTGCTTCCTACCCTTATATTGGTAAGTGTGAATCTAAAAAAAAATCTATTTCATATATTTTAATTAATGAAATAAAATTAAACAGATAACCTTGATCTTCTTTTGAGCCTAAGTTTAGAACTGAAAAGTACAGATAGCATTATTATTACACTTGTTTTTTTAAATGATAAGGGATTTATGTAAGCAAGATAGTCGAGTGATATCAAGTAGGCTTTAGATTACACAGATTTAGTTTTGGTTTCCACTAATATTAAATTACATAAGTTGTTTCTATATGAAAATCACCACTCTTTACTTATTTTTGGAAGTACGAAAATAATAGGTTTATATTTTTTAAGGAAGATCTGCCAGCATGGGTATTTGGAAAATGTGAAATACTGTAAAGTTTATTTATGTTTCTGTCGAGTGAATTTAGATTTTTATTTGTAATTCATATCAACAATTGAATATTTTTCTATAACTTGGTTTTTCTATACTATATATAAAAAATAATACTAATATAATATTTAAAAAAGTACTTACCAAGATGTATTTGCTTTTGCCTTCTCTTCAGGAGATAATGTACCAATTTTATACTTTTTTAATAATTCTCTGCAAAAAATGAAATATTATAAGACTAGTTTAAGGCCAAATGTTAAATAAATAAGTATATTACTTTTAATAAAATGGAATGGAGTGTCTTAACACTAGGTTCCCTCTGCCTACCCTGCTGTGTTTGGGATACAGTGTGAAGCTGATTTATTTTTATGTATCTATAAGCTATTAAATATAGTTCTATCAAAGTCCTCAATTTTCACATTGCTTATTAGGTTTTGCCTGAGCAAGGAAATGTAAATAATGAATTTCCATAGGGGTCTTTACTGTTTTCCCTATATCACAATATTCATAAATATTTACATAAGTAAGTAACATAAAATCAAGTGACTATACAAAGCCATTAACATTTTTATAATAATTAAACTAACCTCGCATCATCACTGTGACCTACATCATCAAAGCCCTGTGATCCGTCTTGGCCGGCTACATCTAGCAGGGATTCTTCACCTCCAGGGTGCTGAATAGAAAACATTTTTTATAAGTAATATTTTTTTGGCTTCATGCCCTTCATGCCATATCCTGCATATAGCAGGGTAAGCAGAGGGAACCTAATATTCAGACCCATGTACTATCCAATTTGTGAGACATTGCCTGTTGAGTTGTACCACCTTATCTTGTTATCAGACTAAGAATGTAAAAATAAACCAACAAGTGGGAATTAAACCCAGAACCATCACATTTACAGTCAGCTCCTGTGTTGCTGTACCACGACAATGTCAATATTATTCCAATATTCTATTAATGTACACAATAAATAATAAAATAAAATTTACAATAATTTATTAACATTATTTGAATTTATATTCTAAACAAAACTTTAATCGTTTTTGTCAACTCAATTAATTTGTATTGCATAATACAAGTTATTCATATGAATTAAAAAAGTTATGGACTTTTCTCTACAATTTTAATAAAAAAAATTAAATATGCAAAAGCAACTTTCACCTCCTAATATCTTATTCAAGGTTCTTTTAGACAAAATGAATAAGATCAATGAAATTTAATTTCAAATTCTTCATTAAAAAATTAAGCTGTACAATTCAATTAAATTAAATGTATTTTATAATAAACATATCTTTTACATATTTCAATTTAAAATCACCTCTTCCAAGAAGCTTGTAACATCGTAAACATCACCGTGTATAATAATCCAAACACTACTCTTGCGCCTGTGTTTTTTTACTTCTTCTGTGGAAATTATTCTAGCCATGACAGATAACAGATTTGTCACAAATTAATAAGTATATAACGTCGATTTATAAATCTATTAAATGTGAATCGTTTATCAAATATTATTGATTTTAAATGTGATTTTTCTTAAATTTTTTATAGCGATGGACCATCGCCAGTGTCAGATGACTTTTGAATTTTGATATTTTATTTAACATGACATATGAGATTAAATGTGACAGCAAATGTCTTTTAATTTTTTTTATTTATGTGATAGATGTAATATTTATTTCATTCTAATAATGTATAAAAGTTCTTTTTTTCAGGTATACTGTTAATGGATTGTTTTTTGGTCAAAGTTACCTTGTACAATAAGCTTTGACATTTGAATACGATACCGTACATTACTCACTTTATTATATTTTATTGTAATACATATATGTAAATTTATTTTTCTTATCTAATTAATAATCAAATACAAAAAATTTCAATATAGCACTCAATATTTCATTTATTTAAGTCAGTTTTTTATTTATTTAAGTAACAAAACACTTTACTCATTTCCCCCAACTTGCTTTTGCCTTTAAATTGTGTTTAATTTTTTTTTTCTGGACGAAATATCTAACGTCATTGTTTAAGTTTGAATTTGGGAAATTTAAAACCCTAGTGTATACCTTGTTGACGTGAGACAATATAGGTTATGTTTTAATAACATTTCAAAGACATACAAAAACAATGTAGTTAAATGTACGATAAATGTTAAATATAAATATTATCACACAAAACTTGTATTCTTTGTATGATCGATTTGAATGTTATTAGTTAATGTGTCTGTTTACATAAAAAGTACGTAAATGGCAGAAGAACAGGACTTCAACGACGTTCTAGACACTATATTTTTGAGTGAAAATACACAGTGTGAAAAAAGTTATGAAGAGGGCTTTAAGATAGGAAGTGAAGCTGGAAATCCGGAAGGTTACCATCTCGGATACCATAGAGGCGCAGAATTAGGGAGAGAATTTGGTACCAAATTGTTTCATCTAAAAAAAATTGTTATAAAATATGCATCTAGATATTTGCACATTTCTAACATCCTATAGTCTGAAAATTAAAGAACATGATAGTATTACAGTTATGATATTTTAAAGTATAATTTGAAAATATCTTTATTTTGTGTCTTTATTATAATACATTATGCAGTTTACTTTGATGAAATATTTTTCTTAGGTTATTATCTCGGGACAGTGTGCTACCACCTCGAAAATAGAGATAAACCAGAAAATAGTTATTCAGAAAAAGTTATCAAACAATTGGAAAAAGTAAAGGAACTTGTGGATGCTTTTCCCAGAACTAATTCAGAAGATCATGACATTTTGGTTTTAGCTGAAAATATTAGAGCTCAGTACAAAAAAGCTTGTGCTCTTTTAAAAGTATCCTCTGGTAACCCTTATGGTACTGGGGTTTCTTTTTAAACATTTAAATTTTAAAGGTAAGAATAATACTTATTTTCACTTAACAGTAGACAGAGAGAACTGATGTTAAGACACTTTTTTCTCTGCTTTCCATCTAAATTTAAGACATACTTCTTTAGAAAACATTTAAAAATTTGAAAATAGCGGGACTGGAACCTGCGCCTCCTGGAAACCGACCAGGTTCGAGTCCCGCTATGTTCAAATTTTTATATGTTTTCTAAATAAGTATTTTTCTTTCCTAAGTGTGGAATAACACTTTAAAAATGTTTAAAAATAAATTTAAGACATTGTATATTATGTGGTGAGACTCAACATTACACTTTGTGTCACCAAAGTAGGCATATTAAAACAATAATGATTGTGGGTTCAATCCCCATTGGAATAGATTTATTATTTCTATTTCCCGACTTTTGATGGCAAAGTATGGTGTTGAGCTATACAACTTAGCAAACATTTTTTAAATTTGGGCCAAAGCATAGGATGTCAATAAGGAAACCTAGTGTCTTGACACCAGGTTTCCTTAGTCTATTCTGCTATAGACAGTGTAAGACTAGAAAATAAATGCTTACATATTTTTTTGTATATTATTCTTAACAAGGTATATTTTATATAATATTGGTTTTGATAAATTTAAAACTTTAATTTGTATTTATTTTAGCGAAATCCACGATGGGTACCCGTGCAAGGGTTCATAATAATATAAATAGTACAATAAAATACCTTTCTCCGCTCCTACCTTTTGCAAATTGCCATATGGTGGAGTTTTTTACACAAAACCATTGGGAAAAATTTATACCCAATGATTTAAAAAAGTATTTAGAGAAATGTGAGTTGAATGATGCTGTAAGTGCATTTTGGAAATATGCTGAGGAAGGGTTGGTAGGTATGTTGTATGTTCTAAGTAGACTTTACTTTCTATTTATTACCTTTAATGATTTATTCTAAAGATAGCATTATAAAAAAATATTAAATAAAACCATGAGATGTTTATTTATTAAAACTATATTGTGTTAGAATATATAAATGAATCCTTTGTGACTATGTCACTGTTAATGCAGTCATTTTAGATTTGATCTCCATTCATGAAAATGAATTATTGTCATCTTTTAGGCAATAGAGCATGGTGTAGAGTTCTCACTCCTCAATCCTTGAATATGGGCAGAAAGTAAACAGTAGTTTCCAATTCTTTCTGTTCTTCTGTTCTACAGTTTCTTGAACCAGTTTCTTTCTGCCTACTGTAAAGCTGAAAAAATATATTTTTTGATAAAAAAAGTGAACTGAAAATAGATACATATATTTTTATTCAATTTATGTGCTGTTAATGTATTACAATGACATTATAATATATTTTTGACTTTTCTTAATTTATATATGCCCTTTTGAATCTATAATATTTGTATCTATATAGTCTAGGTCTATTTAGGAGATTTTTGTTTCATTCTAGTTTATCAAGTTTCAGCTCCTTACATTGTTTTATTATTTATTTTTTTCAGCTTCACGCTGTATCTCTCACACAGCAGGGTAGGCAAAGGGAACCAAGCATTAAGACACTCCGTTCCCCACTTTCCGTCGAATTTTGGAGGCATTGCATGTTAGGTGGCGGAACTCAACGCCGATCTTTGCCTCCACACCAGAGCGAAGAAACAGAAATATAAATTTAAATAAATATCGTATTTCTTCGAGTGGGGATCGGACCCACAACCGTCGCGTTACAATCACACCCTTGAGCCCCTGGGCCACGACGGCCTTTATTATAATAAATATAAATACACTTAAGTGATATTAGGTATTTATTATTACAGATGACAACCCATTATCAAAATGGATAAATGATGCTCAATTACATTATATTAGTGTGAACAATGAATATTGTATTTCAACAAAACATTTAGAGGAACTTATAATATCATTTGGTGGAAAAATCAGATCTCAAGTGAAGATAACAGAATTCATGAGCAGCAAGAAGAGTTATGAGGTATACCAATTTTTTTGTATTTAATATACTGGCAACCCAAAAGGTTCTTCACAATTATTGTTATGCTGTAGCCAAATTATACAAATCTTTACATAAATATGTAGTAGTAGTAGTTTGCATATTGTTCTAATATTTTTTAAAGTTTTATCTAAATTTGTTTGGTAGTTTTTGCATAAGAGAGGAATAAACATTCATCCTCACTAACTTTCACAATTATAATATTAGTAAGATTATAATAGTGGTATCACACTGCAAACCCATGCTACATTTAACTAATGTAGTCCACACTTTATGCCGAATTTTCAGCTAATTGCATATTGAGTGTCGAAAAGTCAAGTCCTTTCTTTAGGTTATATTATATTATATACCCTTTCAACTATTCAATGGCTATAGTTGCATATTGGACCAGTATTGGACTGTGAAAGCGATGGTTGTGAGCTCAATCCCCACTTTAGGGGAGGACTAAATATTTTCTCCTCTCTAGAAAGTTCAGGACTCTGCTTCGTAACATGTGAATACAGTATTTTATGCTAAGTTTTTTTTACAAAATGTAAAAGTGAAAGAAACTAAAAAGTGTAATTAATAATATATTTAAATTTATTTTATTCCAGGTCCAAACAATATCGAATCTAATAGCGTCTCTATCTACAGCCCTTCATACAACCCATTGTGTTGAAGCCGGGGGTGGTAAGGGAAACCTGCCCATAGTGCTGTCACTTAGCTATAATATAAAGAGTCTGACAGTTGACTGTGATTGTAAAACAATTGAAAACGCTGAAAAGAGGGTTAAAATAATACAGGTTATATATAAAAAATTTTTTAATTCACCATTTAAGTTAGTTGTTTCAACATATTCTTTTTATGGAAAAACTTCCACAGATATTGATCAAATTATTGACATTATAAAAACATGTTTTTACATACTTATATATTCAAAATAGAGGATTCAAATGACTAAAATATAATAATGTTTAAATTCAGATGAAGATAGCGGCATATTTCCTATTATAACAATTTATTTCTCAGTTTTCCTTTTCAAAAGCGCGGCTTGAGTTCCTCCACTCAACACGAAATACCTTGAAAATTCGGTATAAAGTGGGGAATGGAGTGTCTTAACTCATAACACTAACATTGTATTCATGCCTATACTATTATATTTAGGATACAGTGTGAAACCGATTTTTTTCCTTTTATCACAATTTTTTTGTATAAATTTAATCTATGTTCATTTTATTCCATTTTCTATTTAACTCCCCAATTGTACCAACGCACTTAGTGAACTCAAAGTTACTTAGCAAATAGGCCCTCCAGAAAAGTTCGTAGAATTAAACCTACAACCCTAAAAAAGGCAATATAATCTAAGGATTGTGTTGCCTTTTTTGTAAATAGAATATAATTACGTTCTATTCCATACCCTCTAATTATCGCAATTTTCTTATAGTTATTCTATTTTTTTTTCAGAAACAATGGCATGCTATTGCAAAGAGAACACAAAGTGACACCACTGAAAATATGTCACAGAACATAAAAAATAATATACATAGATTTGCATCTACTTTTATTACGAGGGATACGGATTTTGCTAGAATTATCAAAGAGAAGTTTCCAGAAGATTCTAACAAAGATATCAAATTGTTGTTGACTGGTGAGTTCTTGTAAATGAAGGCGTTAAGCATCTTATTTTGAATAATGTTATTTGACTTTGACTTTAGAAAAAAAAGCAGTACTTATAGTATTAAAACTTATAACTTATATTTTCATAAATGTCAATAATGTATTAACATAAGAAAAGAGAATGGGGTAACTGAACACTTAATGCTTTCACCTGTTATAGTAAAGGTGAAATATTTTTTCCAGGTCTTCACACCTGTGGCAACCTAGGCCCAGATTCCCTCCACAGTTTCACCACTAAGCCCTCGACCGCCGGTGTATTCACAGTTCCCTGCTGCTACCACCTCCTCACGGAGGATGTGGATGACCAGCTCTTTGATACATTCCAGAGGGACTATGGAGGCAAAGACCAGAGGTGCGGATTCCCTATGACAGAGCATTTACGAGGTAATATTTAGTTTTTGTTTATGTAAGAAATTATTTTTTTTCGATGTTGATACAGTGTTTACAAGATAAGTAAAAACTGTGTCTCATAATACTGTCCATTTTCAAGTTATTCACACTTAATGTTAAAGCACTCCACTCTTTGATTTTAATCTATTAAATGTATTTTGTTTTATTTCTTTTTGATATACTTATTATTAATTATATTTTTTTTGTTTTAGGTTATAATTTAGGCCGCAACGCTCGCATGCTCGCCGCTCAGTCTATACACAGGGTGATTGCAAACAAGCAAATGCCGGACAAAAGTTTACTATATAGAGCTTTGTTACAGGTATTTATATATTGTGCTATGGTTCTTGTGATAATAGATTCAAAGCTTTTTTTAGAGAAAAACATTTTTTTATCTTATTTATTTATAACTATAAGCATATTGAATTTATAACATTTTAAAAAAATATATATAACTTTTTGTCAGCTTTACACTGTATCCCGTATGTAGCAGGGTAGCCTAGTATTAAGACATTCCGCTCCCCACTTTCCGCTAAATGTTAAAATCATTGCATGTTGAGCGAAAATATTAAATATAAAGGAAATATTAAATATTTTATTTTCTGAAATCGAGCCTACATCGAACCTGTCGCGCTTACAGTTAAAAGTTATTTTTTTCATTGAATGTATAACTTTAAATGCAAATAGTACCTCAGAATATAAAATATATAGATTTATTTATAAACTTTATTATTTATATATACGCAATATATTTAATATTTTGTATAATTTACAGGTAATCATTAAAACTCACTTACCCAACTTACCTGTAGTCGAAGGTAAATTGAAAGGTATATCGTCGAAATGTCAAAATTTCGACGACTATTTCAAAATGGCGGACTATCTACTCAAACTCAATCTATACGAAAACTTACCTAAGGCTTACCTATCTGATATAGAAGAAAATATGAATTTAAATTGGAAGAAAATAGTTTTATTTTATTTATTAAGATTGTGTTTAGCTCAAGTAGTGGAAAGCGTTATTCTGTTGGACAGACTGTTGTTTTTATATGAGAATGGATTTGAACTGGCTTACTTGGTTAAGCTTTTCGATCCGGTACTCTCTCCACGATGTCATGGAATCGTTGCTATAAGATGATGGTATTTAATATTTTTAATAAAAAATATACATATTGTTATATGCTTTTTTATTTCTTTATATTTTCAATATTATTTTTGTTTACTTCCCAATAATAAATTTATATGGTATTATCAATAACATCATAAGTATGAGGCCAGTCGTGGCGTAGCGGCACAAAGTGTGTGACGGTTAACGCGATTGGTTGTTGATTCAGTACCCACTCAAGGAAACGCAATATTTATTTAAATTTATATTTTCATTTCTTCGCTCCAGTGTCGAAGCAACGCACGGTGTTGCGTTCCGCCACTCAACACGCAATGCCTCCAAAATTCGGCGGAAAGTGGATAACGGAGTGTCTTAACACTAGGTACACTCTGCCTACCTTGCTGTGTGCGGGATATGTGCCACTGCGCCACGACTGGCTCCAAAATTATTATTTTTTTATTTTAAAATTTAAAAAAGTGATTACTCTTTTACTATACATTTTCTTAAAACTGCGTCATTTTACTACTCGACTTACAGCGTAAGTTTTAAGCTTGTTTAGCTTTGTTTTTTCCTTAATCTTTGATATTTTGCAATCGTGTTAGAAGAACAGCATAATGTGATACAAGTTAACAGATTTTGAGGAAAATTCAGTAGAATTTTGGGGAATATGAAAAGTTTTAATATGAGCTTTACGTATTAGGTGTAACTTTGAAAAGTGAAAGGTGAAACAATAAAATGGTTTGCCTATCCTGTGTATTGGTATGGCTTTACGCTGTAGCCCGTGTACGCGGCAGCCTGTCAGATTAGAAAAAAAAATCGATCCTCAGAAATACTCGAGCGCGTAGATTAAGGCAAGGTAAGTTAAGTACATACAGAACAATGAACCTATATTTCCATAATCTGTTGTAAAAACGTTACCTCGAAATACTTGAGCGGGATTATTTTTTTTTTATATTTTGAATTTATTTATTTATTTATAAGGCTCCTAGAAACCGACCAGGTCGGTTTCCAGGAGTCGCGGGTTCGAGTCCTGCTACGTTCAATTTTTTATATATTTTCTAAATAAGTATTTTTCTTTCCAAGTGTGGAATAACACTTTAAAAAATCTTAAAAGTAAATCATATCTAATTGCTCAATCATTTACAGGTGAGCTACATGCAGAAAACCTTCAAGACCTTGAAGAAAAACCTTTAAGAATTACGAGTTTCTTGCGTCTTAAATCAGTTTCATTAATTTAATACAATAGGTACGCACGAAGTGACAAAGATATTGACCAATTAAACGAAATCAACTTTGAAGACGAATCCAGTGAGTTATGAATTTGTACTTGTATATTATTTAAATGTTAGGAAATTAAAAAAAGCAACAAATAATCAGATTAAGAATACTCCTCCACGGAATTGTCATATTATCATTTGGGACGACTAGGGAGGGGGTCAAGTTGAACCGTCTGTATAAAACTCTGACGCACTCAAGCATTTCTAGATCACGTTTTTTTTTTACATTTTATAAAATCACTCATGACATGTAGATCCCATTTAAATCCTCAGTCATTTCAGTAGGACACTTTTTTGAGCTCACTTAATGTTCCTTTTAAATGATCGAATAATTTTTTTTTCTACCCCCTTTTTACTGCCTCCTCCCTTACTTACTTGTCAGATCTTCGATTTTTTCATGTATAGACAGCAATTACTTATAGTTTTATTATAAGTAAAGAAGTATAAATAAGACATGACAGCTACATGCTTTATTTTTTGGATACCAAATAATTTAGGTACCAAAAGTTCAATAAAGTATTGCCTCAATACCTAACAAGAACCAGCGCAAGAAACTCATCGGAACTGCTTTCTTAATTTGTCTGTAATTTATAGATTTTTTCATATCATTAATTGACATATTTACACTTATTAGAATGCAGAAAAAAAAATCGTAATCTAGAAAAATTATTATTGTAGTTAGATAGTTAATTATTATGTGTAGTATAAATTTAAACAGAGCGGTTAATTTTGCGATATTAAGTGTTAAATAAGTAACAAATAAAAAATATTTTTTCCTTTTGCCCTTTTCAGAATCAATGATAAGATAAGCAACAAGTGAATTATAAACAAACTAAAACTGGACTGCATACACTTATTTTAATCAATTTATAATAATGTGTCCAGTAACACTCGCGTCATCAAGACGAATTCAACGACGTATCATGTCATATCAGTTCACTGGTTTAACAGTTACAAGGGAACAACGTACATACATAAATATTAATACTAGCTAATAACGTAACCCTCATTTTGAGCTTGGCCGCAGTCGGGTAAAAAAGTCATAAAAGTCATAACTACTCGTCAGCAACTTTGCTTGCAGGCAAGTAGTAGTGACTTTTTTTACTTTTTAAGATAGATTTTAAGTCGACAAATGGAAAAAGCCGATTATCCATTTTCGCAGGATTTTCGAGAAATCGCTACTAACCTATCTGCGAGACAAATTTAAATAAGAAAATAATTAAAAAAAAATACAAATAATAAGTTTTTTAACTTTAATTACTTATCGTATTAACTTTGAACCTATTATTATTTATGTAATCTGAAGTTTTTCTTATTAGTCCTCATAATCTTTATTTAGTTTTGAAAGACTTTTAAAAAACAATTGAATGATGTGTTGTATGACAATGTGGAAACTTTTGATTAAAACCATTCCACGACAAGAATGAAGCCTAAGTTGTGGATTTAATATTTTTTTTACAAATCATAATACGTAGAACTCTAATGCTACGAATTTAATTATTAGATACCGTCATGGCATAGCGGGACAGTGCCTGTGATGGCTCTGCTGACGAGACAGGGTTCCGCACCTCAAAAAAAAAAAGTGAAACCGGTTCCCTTATAGGATCACTTTGTTGTCCATCTGTCCGTCTATCTCAAGATTGCGATTGCTGAAATTAATATCAAATATTCAGTAAAAATGTAAATATTTATGCATCGATATTGCTACATTTCGTATTAAATTGGCCACGTAATTAAAACCTATAGAATATTTCCCGTGGACCTACAGTCATGAAACGCTACAGTACTACAGTCACGGAGTGAAAACTAACAATACAAATAAAGGAAACGGTCCGAAAAATTAATAAAAAAAATAAATAAAATAAATTAGCTTCACGCTGTGTTCCGCAGGCAGAGGGAACCTAGTGTTAAGACACTCCGTTCCCCACTTTCTGCCGAATTCTGGAGGCATTGCGTGTTGAGTGGCAGAACCCAACGCCGAAATTAATGCATACTCCTGCAAATTTAAGTTAGTCAACTTACATATGTTGTTCTCACCTTTAAGCTACAATCCTGTAATTGGTACGAAACCCTTACTCCGACTCGCTTTTGGTCGGTTTTTATTTCATTGTTACTTCGCTCTTATTGATCGTAGCGAGAGGCAAAATAGCCTATATAGGTTTATATGATTAAATAAATAAGCAAACAAACACTTCAGTATTCTGTATAATAATATAGTAATACATACATTTTTAAACATTTTTAAAGTGTTATTCCACACTTAGGAAAGAAAAATATTTATTTAGCAAACGTGTAAAAATTTGAACGCAGCGGGACTCGAACCCGCACCTCCTGGAAACCGACCGGTTTCCAGGAGGCGCGGATTCGAGTCCCGCTGCGTTCAAATTTTTACACATTTTCTAAATAAGTAGTAATACATATATTATAATTTAAAATATAGTAAAATAAAAATCAGCTTCACGCTGTATCCCGCACACTGCAGGGTAGGCAAAGGAACCTAGTGTTAAGACACTCCGCCCCACTTTCTGCCGAATTCTGGAGGAATTACATGTTGAGTGGCAGAACTCAACGTCGCGCTTTGCCTCGACACCAGAGCGAAGAAATGGAAATATAAATTTAAGTAAATATTTCATCTCCTCGAGTGGGGATCGAACCAACAACCAGTTGGTTTTACAGTCACACTTTGTGCCGCTGCGCCACGACTGGCCTCTAAAATATAGTCCTTTATTTGTATATAGTTATTTACCTACTCGATGAGAAAAGATTGTGAAATGCGATAGCTAAAAGTGGACAATAGAGCAACGTGTACCTATTTGAAGGTCTCTTTGCCTAAAAGTAAAAAATAAATAAATGTAATCTCCGATTTTTTTACATTTAAAATAACTGAACTGAACTGTACATTTCATGTTTTTACAGTACTGAAATTCCCAATAAGTAAAACCCAAAATTATATTATAAGGCTGCTTCTTTGTAAAGCATTCTTTGAACACAATCTTAAATGTTTCGTAGTGAAAATAAAATAATTTGTATGTGTCGTTCACCCTGATTGATTATCCTTTTGTATGGGATAACGCACCGACGAGCGTCATTTCGAAAATATCCATTTTAAATTATAAAGTGAGCCCGTAGCGGAGTATTCCTGGTACTGTGACCGCCTTTTACACCGCTCCATCGCTTCTCCGCTTTGGAAAGATGTTGAGTTCCACCACTCAACGCAATGTCTCAATTTTGAGGTAAAAATTAGAAAAGTGAATGTCTTTAGACTCTAGATCATTGGTTCCCAAGCAGTGGTCCGCAGAAGCCTAAATATGGTCCGCGAACGATTTTAACTTTTTGATTGGGGATGGTGAGGTGAATTATCGCAGTTAATTTTTATTATGCATATTGGTCCCTGGGACCCAGAATGATATAAAAGTGGTCCTTGATCAGGAAAAGGATGGGAACCCCTGTTCTAGATTCACTCCGTCTATCCTGCTATATGCGAGACAGCATGAAGCGCTAAACATTTGTCACCAATACCATATCTTTTAAATTGAGCAAATGGTAGAAGCTTCGCGCTGAGGACATTTTTGTTCCTCATTTTCCACGGAATATTGGAATAATTTAATTATTAAGTAAAATATAATATATAAGATATTTTTTTTCTTAAAATTGAAAGCCAAACATTTTCTATGAAAACACAGTTTTCTCGAGTCCACTTCTTTAAATGAGCTTTCCGAGTAAAAAGCTCAGATTTTCTCAGAACTCGTAAGTTGTTGGAACTTATCACGTTACTTCTCTTCCTCCAAATGTAATTATGCTGTGGTTTCTAAGAAAATATCTGTTTATTTTGTTTTTAATATTCACTCGTCGGAAGCGTACGTAAGTCGTAAGCTCTTTACTACTACTTACTTAATAAATGACTAGCTTTTACCTGCGGCCATGTGCTTATCAAAAAATGTTTTCCAGGGGACCTTGGACTATAGTTTTCAACGGATCTGTAAAGGGCTGTTTCCAAATTATACTTAAAAATAATTTTAAGAAAAAAAAAATTCTAAATAAAATATCTGAGGTGGGCTCAAGACTATTCTGGCGTGGGCACGGCCACCCGGCTCCCTCTATTCCTATCAGCGTCTTCACCCATATGGTCAAATGGAAATAACTAGGTATTGCGTATGACACATGATGCATTTAAGAATATTAAAAAATATTCTAAAAATAATTCTCGAAACGCAATTGTATTTTACAGAGAAACATACAAAATACTTAAAAAAGATAAATATTTAGTTAATCGCACCCGCGGGAACAATATATTAACTTCATTCAAAGCATTACTTGCTGTTCCGTAAAATAATTAATCTAATATGTTTTTGGGCAATAATCACCAGTTCAATTTTGTAAGCTGTAGCTGTAGGTTGATAGGTCCTCTTTACTTTAATTAATTCATTATTAATGAATTAGTTAATAATGAAGACCTACATACACTATATTTAACCTAAATTGTAACTTTAAAAAATCAATTGAATTCAAGTGTTTTGTTTATTTGAGCAAGAAATTAGATTTTTTTTCACGCACGTAGCAGGCTGGGAACCTAGTGTTAAGACACTCCGTTCCCCATTCAAACAATTAATAAGGCATTGCGTGTTAGGTGGCGGAAAGGCTGATCTGCACCCAGTTATAAGGGCGATGAAATAAAAATATTAAACATTTTATTCCTTCGAATGGGAATGGAACCCACAGCCGTAGCGTTTACAGTCATACACTTGTGTCACTGCGCCACGACGACCTCTCGGAACTCGACGTAAGAAATTTGATAATTGATTTTATCCCTCATTTTAGACGTCTTAAATACAATACACATATATCATGCCTCGCTTGCGGCCTCGCTTGGGTAAATGTTTATAAATAAAATTGTTTTCCTTAAGAGAAACTTTATAAATTTAAAGATTACCCTTTATGTTTCTTCACCCTGAGACTAAAACTAAATGTACCTAAAATGGTCAAAAATACAAGACGACGATGAAAATATTATATCATCCTGTAAAACAGAAACTAAAGGAAGGAAATGAGCTAGAGTAGTCATAAAGTCAGTAGTAATATAGCTCCTTTACAACTGTATATGTACCTTCCAGACTGGCCATTGTATAATAAAACAAAATGTTCTTTTATGGTCTTTGGTATCTCAACGTCCAAGAAGTAAAGGAACGGTGTAACGATGAAAGAAGTATGATAAATAATATTAATATAATATAGTAGCTGTAAGTACAAATCCTATTCGTTAAATGTTGATTCGTAATTTAAAATAGTTTCGATTACCTGTTTTGATTAGATGAAGCGCAGCGTTAAGTTCCGCAACTCAACTAAATAAGTTTGTTTAAGTGACTATTGGAGAACGAAATAATTTAATATCACCGAAGCTGTGTTGCGAATTAAGTAAAAATAAATTAAAAATTAATAAGATTTTCAGTTGTTAATGAAATCTTGTGAAACACATAGTTGTCTTAATCATGTGACGATTGTTTAAATATTACACCTATTGAGACTTTCTTTTTTTTTCCTCAGAACGTTCTGTCTGTCTGTCTTTTCTTCTTTAGCTTCACGCCGTTTCAGAATAGGCCTTGGTAGACAGAATGAACCTAGTGTACACTTCGTTCCCCAAGGATCGTCCAAATTTTGAGACATGGCATGCTGTCAGTGCTGAGTGGTAGAACTCAACGCTGGCCTTTCCTTCCTTCCTTTCCCTTTATTGTTATCGACCAACGAAAAAAATCATTCCATTGAGTAAGAATCGAACCTACAACCGTTTCGCATATACATTCAGGCGCTGTGCCACTGCACTGCTCAATGTCAACATTAAAATGTAAATGTCAAATCATATGTAAGGCAAGGCGTCACGTGTACAGTGACTCAACACATCAAAGGCACTAACTACAGTTCGCTACAAATTAATAATAGCTTAACCAACTCAATCAAGTTAATTAACTATTATAAACTATATGAAATTTGCTCAACTAACGAAAAAACCGACGGTTGAGGGTTCGATTTCCACTTCGCAAAACAAATAATTTGTATTTCCTCACTCTTGTAACAAAACTGATGGCTGTGCTGGAAATAGCTTAAATAATAAAATAAAAGTATATATACTTATTATAGTATATTCATTTTCATAATTTTTTTTTTTCCTTTCGTAAAGAGTAAGAAAAAAGAGAGATAAATAAAATATTAATTAAAAGAACCATGTTTTTTATATTTTTAAAGTGTTATTCCACACTTAGGAAAGAAAAATACTTATTTAGAAAATGTATAAAAATTTGAAGCGGGACTCAAACTCGAATTTTTATTCATACATTCTCATCGAGCTACATCGAAATTTTTATATGTTTGTTACAACTTACTTTGTTGGTAGCATCTCTGTAAAGAGATTTTTACAAATTTCCGCTACCCGAAGATAATAACTTAGAGTTATCGTTTCGTGAGAGAAAATGCAATTTATTAAATATTTTTTACATTCCTTTAATTATTTTATTATGCAGTTCATGTATATGTATATATGATCAACAATAGATGGACTGCTCCATCGTTGAACACGTAACGTCCCCAAATTGAGCAAAAAGCAAAGAATTAAATGGGTCAACACCAAATTCTTTTAACTATAACGCAGCTAAAATAAACTTTGATAAAAGAATTGTCCCTATAGAACACTGGTTCCCAACCAGTGGTCCGCAGAAGCCTAAATATGGCCCGCGAAAGATTTTTTATGACTTGAAATGGTGAGGCGAAGTTTTTGTTTTATTATCACAGTTAATTTTTATTATACATACATGCATAGTGGTCCCTGCTACCAAGAATGATATAAAAGTGGTTCTCGATCGAGAAAAGGTTGGGAACCCCTGGTATAGAAGAATGGAAAATCAGCAAAGCCAAGTCCTTCCCATTATACATATATTCGAGATTCGAGATTAGATATAGATATAAACGAGATTCTGACGACTGAACGTGTTACAGGTGCATGCAGCGTGCATGATGCGGCCGACGATGAAAGGAAAGGATATAGGACGGACGACATTTATGGATACTTTTACATATTATAACTATATGGATATTGTAGACAGTGTCTAACGTAAGGGCAAGCCCAGTCGCGGCGCAGGAGCACAAAGTGTGACTGTAAAACCGACTGGTTGTGGGTTCGATCCCCACTCAAGGAGATGATTTATTTATTTAAAAATATATTTCCATTTCTTTGCCCTGGTGTCGAAACAGAGCGCGGCGTTGAGTTCTGCCACTCAACACGCAATGCCTCCAGAATTCGGCAGAAAGTGGGGAACGGAGTGTCTTAACACTAGGTTCCCCCTACCTACCCTGCTGTGTGCGGGATACAATGTGAAGCTGAATTATTTATTTTATTTACGTAACGTAACATCAATACATATTATACGAAAATACTTGAAATATTATTATCATATCAAGTACTGTATGCTACTTTTGTACGACTTCGAATTGTTATATCAACAAATAATTATGGGGGGCATGTTAAAACGAATTTATTATTATTTCTATGTATATCGGTGATATATTTTGATGATTTTAGCTTTTTTAAGTCTTAAGTATTAATGTAGAGTGGTATGCGTTAAATATAATGTTATATTTCATTTTGTGGGGTACAAAAGGGCCTAGCGGGCCTTGCACTAGAAACATTTGGCCAAGTATGAAACGTCGTCATATTTTACAAATATCCAAACACTTTTCCAAATAGTCCGGTTGAGGCCGGTCGTGGCGCAGCGGCACGAGGTGTGACTGCAAAACCGACTGGTTGTGGGTTCGATCCCCACTCGAGGAGATGAAATATTTACTTAAATTTATATTTCCATTTCTTCGCTCTGGTGTCGAGGTTAAGCGCGGCGTTGAGTTCTGCCACTCAACACGCAATGCCTCCAGAATTCGGCAGAAAGTGGGGAACGGAGTGTCTTAACACTAGGTTCCCTCTGCCTACCCTGCTGTGTGCGGGATACAGCGTGAAGCTAATTTAATTTTAATTTTTTATTTTTTCCAAATAGTATTTGTACTCATAAATACCGATTATACCCAGATTGATATCATTTACATAATTTTAAAATATATTAAAAATATAATTTTGAAAGAACCAAAATACAAACTTAATATATAACATCACTTTGTAATCTCCATAACTAACCATAACGTATGAGCACATATTACATTTTTTTTTATATCAAAAGGGCAACCCATCGTATATAAAGGTCAAAAAGATCCAAAAAGTATATTTTTATCATAATCAGCTCTAAAATATTATATAGTAAAAGCCTAGTATAGGCTTTGAAGGCAACTCCCACTCTTCATCACATCGACAAAATGATTGGCTAAATCCTATGAGATTATTTACGCGACGATCACCCTTAGAGGGCCTTGGGTAAGCAATATCGTAATTACTGATACTATAAGTATATTATCTTAACTTTTAACCTTTAGGCTGAATAAACTTGGTTTTATGAATCTTATTGTCAGGATTTACGTTTGTACTGTAACGTATGTTTTATTTTTATCTTATATTTCCTAAAATTTGTATTCTTTTGAGAAGTAAAAGAGAAATTATTTATATGTTGTGAGTGTTGGTTAATGTTTTTTTTATCTTCACGGCTCATCCTCAGCGGAGTAGCCAGAGAGAGCGGAACACCAAACGCTACGACCTCTGCATACCTCTTTCGCCTCGTACATTTTCACGCTCTCCATGTCTCCGTCTATCGACACTGTCTTCTTGCAGGTAAAAGAGTGTGACTGAGTTCACAATTGGAGAAATTGCGTAAAGTGTGACGAAAGCGAAACTCAACGATTGTCAAAGACACATTGTCAAAAAATATTAACTATTTATAAAAGTTGTACTTGTAGTGCGTTCTATTTTTACATATTTCCCGAATTTACAGGCATTTATTTACAGGATTATAACGTTTGTATATCGAAGCCTTGCGAAAGCCGTCTTTAGACGGAATGCTAATGGGGAAATTTGTAACCAATTGTATTGAGATTTCACAATCGCGGTGCGGCATTGTTTATATTAATAGGCTAGAATGTTTTGGCTGTCTATGTAAGACATTTTTTCGATATCTGTTAAATAAAAAAAAATTAAAACAGCTGCACGCTGTATCCCGCATGCAGGGTAGGAAGAGGGAACTTAATGTTAAGACACTCCGTTCCCCACTTTCCGTCGATTTTTTCGGGCATTGCGTATTGAGTGGCGGAACTCAACGCTGGGCTTTTGCCTTGATGCCAGAGCGTAGAAATGAAAATATTATTTAATTTAATAATATTTTAATTTTTACTCTCTAATATATAATTAATTCCTTCGAATGGGAATTGAACCCACAACCGTCGCGCTACAGTCACATACGAGTACCACGACGGCTTCTAATTCTTTTTTATATGTTAATACCTAAAAGTGTACTCAAGTTGAAACTGGGATCGACTTTCGCTAGAGGGATTGAATTATTTTAATTTCTTCGCTTTGATAACAGGACAAAGTGAGGTGTTGAATTCTGCCTCTCAACGCGCAGCGTCTCTAAAATTGAGCGGAAAGTGATAAACTTAGCCTGGAAAAAAACAGGCATTGGCAGAACATAAACAATTATTATTACAATGACAGACGAATATCTCTATTATTTATGTAGGTACGGATTTAATTTACTCAGAGCAATTTGTTCTTATAAGTAGAAAGTTTAAATTTTTTCTTCGTATTAAAAGGTATTAAATTGATTAATTAAATTTAACTTACGATACTTATGATAAGGGAGTAATAGGGGATCCACGATGGGAGGCTTATCCGCAGCGGCCCCGTGCTAACTTCTACGAGGGCTGCAACGCGTCCCTCCGCGCCCACAGGTGACCCTCACCAGTGCGTTCGCGCTGGTGTATCAAGTGGCGACGAATGCGGCAAAGGGAACCGCCACCCAACACGCCATGCCCGTAACGGCGGGAGGTGGATAACGGAGCTACAAATAGCTACATGGAATGTAAGAGGAGGGATGAAAGAATGTAGATGAAGAACTTTTGAAGGAATTCGGCGAAGTCTCTACATGTAGAGACCGTGTGGGCTTGGCACTCCGTTCTCTCTGACTATCCCGCAGCGTCAAGCGAAGTAAGTCAGTAAGTAACTTATAATAAATGTAATTAAATAAATTTACTCAAAACTTGTTTTATAAATCTAAGATATTTAATCGTAACTTAACTTAACTTCATACTTTATCCCTAGCGGGATTGAGTATTTGATCGAGGGTTTTCAAATTCTTATTTACATTGTAGCTGCTGCTGCTTGACAGGTGACGTGATAGAATACAATTAGAAAAAATATACATATATTTGATCCAATAACCATTCCGCTCATTACTACTCAACCCCACTGCACCACAATAGCCACATATATGCAAGGCCCATACGTCCAATTACACATTAAATTACACACCAATAAAAACTGAGAAAACCGCGTTGTTTTAAAGAATTCGTTAATCACATTCCCACCGCCGCCATATTTCACTTATGGAAAAATTACTATTATTAGTCATAAATAAAGCCTTGTCCTGTTTAACAGACGCTGTGGGCGATATTGGACACGTAAATCAACACATATATTCTTTGAATAATAAATTTAATAATGTTTTATGATGAGCGTTTCTAGATTACTTATGTATTTTACTTTAGACACGATATCAGTTTCATCATAATTTCAAGGTAAATTTAATCATCATGAATTTGTAACGGTAAAGAAATTTAATTAAAAATTTTATAAAAAAAAATCAGCTTCACGCTGTATCCTTCGCACAAAAGGGTAGGCAGATGGAACCTAGTGTTAACACACTCTGTTTCCCACTTTCCGCCGATTTCTGGAGGCATTGCGTGGTGAGTGGCGAAACTCTATGCCGCGCTTTGCCTAGACACTAGAGCAAAGAATTGAAAATATAAATTTAAGTAAATATTTCATTTCCTTGAGTCGGACCCACAACCAACCGCTTTTACAGTCACACTTTGTGCCACGACTGGCTTCAGAATTAGAAATTTTATTGAAACGTAAAATTATATTTTTACATGGTTTAGCAAAATTGTATACAAATGTTACTCATATTCACAAACAAAAATAGTCCAGGCTATGGACATAGTCTCTACCAATGTCCATCAATCTCTACTTTTGTCGATCTTGAGCAATCAATGTAGAAACATGGGCTTATCGAGGATATTTTTCAGGAGAGAGGTTGTACTTTAGCTTTGAACAAATCTGTTCGAGTATTTTTATTTTAATTTTAAAAGGCGAGTCTTTTGTTCGTAATACTTCTGGGATTGGTTGTGCCAATCCCAGAAGGGTAAGTACGACTTCTAGGGTAAGTACGAACCATTAACTTATGGCAGTACGTTAATAAATATGGGTATTGGACTTATTATATTATATAATAATATTTACATACAAAACATCTATATTGCGATTGCATACTTCGTGGTCAAATGTCAAAATTGATTTAGATTTTTAAAATGCGTTATACTTCCACAACCAAACAATAGTTAGCAATTAACATTGTGCCAACAAGTATGAGAAAAACTCTACTTCTTTGTTTTATACTAAACTACTATAAAATTAAGAGCTATAGTTTCCTCGTACTATAACTATATAATAGTCATATCTAAATTTCCACATCTAAGTTCAACGTTATTAAAAAACATTTTTCTTTTTTAAAATGAAACTTAACTGCGAAAGCGGGTTTTTAATTAGAAATGTTATTAGTTTTTCAACACATTAAAAGCGAAAAAATATTTATTGTAAGAGGTTAGTGCGTTGTTGCATTTTCTTACTTATATAATACAGTTAATCTGTTAATTATCTCGATTTCTTTTGCATTTCCGATAGAGTCGTCTATTGTATGTAAATAAGCTTCACGCTGTATCCCAAATACAGCAGGGAATGCAGAAAAACCTACTGTTAAGATTCTCCGTTCCCCAAGCAGTACTCAATTTTCAAGACATTGCGTATTGAGTAGCAGAATTCAACGCCGCGCTTTATCTCGTTACCAGAGTAAAGAAATAAAAATAACTCATTATTTAAATATCAATTGAACTCATAACCTCTGGGCTTGTGCTCCCCAGTATCAGCTTGGACCAACCAACCTCTTTGGCTTTACGTAGAGACGTCTCCTCATTGTTCTTTCTCTACCGCATTTATCACGGAGAGTGTCCTACCAGCGAATTTTAGTACCACACAGTACGGCACAGCGTGTAACTGTAAAGGCAATGGTTATGGATTATATTGCCATTCAAGGGAATCAATTAATTTCGTTTCTTCGCTCTAGTCACAGGACAAAGCGCGGTGATGTATTCTACCACTCACGCAGGGTTTCAAAACGGGTTTCGGGAGGTGTGCCGGGAGCACGGTGCCGGTGAAAAAAAAAACCGAAAGAACGAAGTGTCTTAACACCAGGTTTCTCCCCATTGGTTCAGTGCTAATTACTTACTATTGAATAGTAGAAAAACTAAATGTATTATTTTTAGAACACCTAACACGAAAGTTGTTAAAGCCGATGTACTCTTGAATGGTGAACCCGTAGATCCTGTCGATTCTACGGTATTTCTCGGTATCACCATAGACTCCAAATTACAGTGGGGACCCCATATTGATGGATTGGCGAATAGACTTAGCTCTGCAGCTTTCGCGGTCAAAAAAATTAGATCATTAACTGACGTAGAAACGGCTCGACTTGTTTATTTCAGCTACTTCCATAGTATTATGTCCTATGGGATTTTACTTTGGGGTAATGCAGCCGGTATTCAACCGATATTTGTCCTGCAGAAGCGAGCTATTCGTGCAATCTATAACTTAGGCCCTAAAGACTCCTTAAGGCAAAAGTTTAAAGAAATTAATATATTGACAGTTGCATCGCAATATATTTTTGAAAATGTTATGTATGTTAAGAAAAACATTAATAATTTTACCAAAATTGGTGATTTTCATAATATTAACACTAGAAATAAGCATAATCTTGGTGCACCTGTAACTTGGTTGCATCGAATCCGTAATTCTTTTATGGGACAATGTGTACGCTTTTACAATAGGATCCCAGAAAACGTCAGAGAATTTTCTATATCACGATTTAAAAAAATTGTGAAAAGACGTTTGTGTGTTAAAGGTTATTACCAAATTAATGATTTTGTAAATGATAACACGCCTTGGGAATGAAATGCTCGCTCCAGTCTGTTTCAAAAGTATCATTGTCACAGATATTTAAATATGTATTTGTATAAATTTATTTAAAAAAAATAGGTCCCGCTGAGTTTCTTGCGCCGGTTCTTCTCAGGTCTGAGGCATTAACTTTAGTGAACTGGTGGTAAATTATTTGACGTTCAGAAAATGAAGCATGTAACTTCTTATTTTGAATAAAATTATTTGAATTTTGAAATTGAATTTGAATTATGTTTTCTTAAATGCGAAATACTTCTTGGGACTACACACTGTCTTGTATATAGGTAGGGAGGCAGAGAGATCCTAGTTAATAAACTTAATATAGTCCGTTCTCCACTTTATACTGAAAAATATAATAATAGTATTTTCAATATTTCAAACTTATTTAGTTTCACATTGAATCAAGCACATTTCACGCTGTATCACTCACATAACAGCAAAGCGAGTGAACCTGGGAACCAAATTTTTAAGCTCCGTTTCGATTAAAACAGTCCGGCTTCCCACTTTTCGCCGAATTCCCGAATCATTACGTGTCGGGTATTGGAATTCAACGCCGGGCTTTACTTCGCCACCAGAGCGAAGAAATGAAAATATTAAATATTTCTGTCTCCTGAGTGGGAATCCAATCTACAGCCATCGCGCTTACAGTAGCACGTTTGTAACACTGCGCCATGACGTCTGGAATTAAGAGGAGAAAATGGGAAAATGCATCCAGCAACAATATGAAACATAATCATTTGAAAAAACCTTTGAACAACCGTGTAACACATAAACTTTTAATTGCACGAAGGCGTATACAACAATAACTGTGATTGGATTGACTTTTGATATCGACGTACGAAAAACAAGGAAAAAATTAAAGTTACAAGCTTTAAATGTACAATATGTCTACATCTCGTTGGTATTTTACTCATAACTTCCTAAATCAAGAAAAAATAAAAGCACTAGGCACTTAAGGCGTTGAGTTCCGTCACTCGACATGCAATGCCACCAAAATCCACCACAGAAAGTGCGGAACGGAAGTGTTTTAATGGGAACGGAGTGTCTTAACACTCGGTCCCGTCTGCCTACCCAGTATGTGTGCCCTATAGCGTAAAGTAAAAAATGCGCTTTTAATTTCTATATCCAAATACATAATACCAATATGTGTTTCTATTTTTCATCATTGATTAGCAGAACTTAACGCCGCGCTTTGCTTTGAGACCAGAGCGAAGAAATGGAAATATAAATTTGAGTTAATATTTCATCTCCTCGAATAGGGATCGAACCCACAACCGGTCTATTTACAGTCACACTTTGTGCCCCTGCGCCACGACTGGCCAATCAAAAACCAATTGAATAAGCTAAATTAATATACCCAGTAACACTCGCGCCATCGAGATAAGTCCAACGAGTTATCATTCATCAAAATCGGTTCACTGGTTTAACAACGGTTTAACAAACAAACATCCATATATGTATATACACTAAAAACGGTAGGCGCTAAACATAACCCTCCTTTTGGACTTTGCAACAGTCAGTTAAAAACGTAGCACGTATACAATAAAATTGATATAAAAATAGGCTGCATAAAACAATTTCATAAAATTTTGCAATAAAACACAGATAGCCTATTAAAATATAAGGTACTTACGGTGTAGAATAAAAATATTTTTAAAAATTTACAAACACATATGTACATATGCATAAATGTTGTACATGACAATCTATTTTTGACAGATGGTTACTGTTATTTTTTTTTATACTATAATGGAGGGCAGTCGTGGCGCAGGGGCACAAAGTGCGCCTGTTAATCGACTGGTTGTGGGTTCAATTCTCACTGGAGGAGATGAAATATTTATTTACATTTATATTTTCGCTTCTTCGCTCTGGTGTTGAAGGAAAAGCGCGACGTTGAGTTCCGCCACTCAACACGCAATGCCTTCAGAAATTGGCGGAAAGAGGGGAACAGAGTGTCTTAACACTAAGTTCCCTCTGCCTACCCTGCTGTGTGCGGGATACAGCGTAAAGTTGAAAAAAAATACTATATGAACAAAGATCAATAGATTTTTTTAAGTTAAAACATTTAAAAAACTGCTAAAATATAATTAAATGAATTTTACTTATTTTTAAACATTTTTAAAGTGTTATTCCACACTCAGGAAAGAAAACCGACCAGGCGCTCTGAGCCATGCGTTCGGCATTCCTGGTCGGCAAGCCTGGTCGGTTTCCAGGAGGCGCGGGTTCGAGTCCCGCTGCGTTCAAAATTTTTATACGTTTTCTAAATAAGTATGAATTTTACTTATTTAATTTTCATAAAAATTATATATAAATTATAGTCTGAGTCGAAAAACTTAAAATTTATTAAATACTAACGCAATAACACAAATTTTAAAGAACTATGAGCTTAACTGCAAAAGGAAACTTTAAGAGTAGGTACCCTTGACATATATATTTAAAAAATAATTATATATATTACACATTTATTTTTTACATAAATTATATGAACACAAAATTTATAAAATATAAAAACAACAACATAAATGATAAAGGATAAACGGGCTTAACTGCAAAACGGAGGCGTAGGGCGGCTATAAGGCGGGCTCGCGGCCTCGACGCGGCACTTCAGTCCCGACGCCACGATGAGCCCCACAGCCGCCCTGCTCGCGATACTGGCGGGTAAGTTTAAATAACTTTTTTAATAAGTTTTTTTATGAGTGCAAGTATATTATAGAAAAATATGTATATATAAAATCTTACAAAAAAATTGTCTAATTTTAATTATTTACACATTAAAAAATTTGAAGTATTAATTTGGCATTAATTTTAAATCGTTGTTTTTATTTTAGTAATTATCTAAATAAAATTATGTATTCATATATCTGTTTTCAAAATTGAACAGTGACTGGAAAATTTGTAAGTTCCATGTTTAAATTTTGGCGGTATTTTAATAATTATATAGTCAAATTAATTTATAAAAAAATAAATTCCAGTGAATTTAAATAGTAAAAATATACAAAATAATATTGAAAAAACGTGAAAACTCTAAAATATCACTAAACAACACAAAGCATATACAAATAAAACGACAGAAAATTCTAATTTAAAAAATTACTGCTTCTAACGACACCACAGTTAACGTGAAAATGATTCAGAACTAGTAATAAGCTCTTAATAGAAACAATTTCCTTCTAAAACTGTGACGTTATCCTACGTTCGTGTAATTAATTCGACTTGCCCGTTTCCACAAAATACAGCGTGCTAAGGTAATCAAAATGTCATATTATATAGTAAACCATTAAACCTGTTTTTTACTATGTTAATTCATAATTTTTATGATAGAAAGAAAAAGTCGAAAAAAGTATCGATTTACATTATTATTATTCAATCAATCAAATCAGCCTATTTAGGTCCACTGCTGGACATAGGCCTGGACATTATTATTATTATTAAAGTAATATTTTATTTTCGGTGTGACTTACATACAATCCAGCGAAACTAAGCAATAAATCAAGAAACGGCCTCAGCGTTTGATTTTATTGTGATCGCCACTCATGTAAATAATTATTATATTTGAACTGTTTTTATTTTCGCACAGTGAGTCTTCAATTTTCACTCGAAAGTGCATAATGGAGTTTCTTGTTATTAAGTTTTCTTTGCTTTCATGCTGTAAACTAAAGTAATTTAAATTAAAAATGAGGGCGGACACTAGAAAAGCAATAAAATCTCATTACAGCATTTGTTTTAATTTACAAAATACACACATAAAACGTTAGATTATATTAGAAATAGGAACAAAATAAGTCCTATAATTGGTGTGTATGTGATAATTAATTCCATAAAAAAAATGTTATACTACCTTCAAAATCAGGATTGCCTCGAATATATAAAAGAATGGGCCCTTTTAACTGAGCCCTCACTTCAAAGTTCAAATGTACCTAAGGAACTCGATATACCCAAAAATGATCTTTCTCTCTTACTCAATCTTTATTAACTAAAAAAGTACAGTATTTATCATTAATAATCTATGGCATGGGATCATATCAGAACCCACCATCTCATTAAATAAGAAATTTATTTACCTTAAATAATTTATCTTTTCAAAAATAAGGGTTAAGGTAAGCAAATAATTGTTCTTACATTGTATTTTTATTTTACAAAAGGGCAAAGATCAGAGGGGCCCTTTACATATGCATATAATTGGTTTCCACTTTTATAATAACAATGTATTCAAAACCAATATCAAGTTTATTTTTTCTATATAGAATCGAAAAGAAAATAAAAGTTTAACGATCCAACAAAGGACATGATACAAAAAATTATTATAAATTTTATATATTATGTATACGAAACTTAAATAGAAATACAAGCAAAAGTCAGTATAATTTACATTTAAGCTAGTGAGAAGAAGAAATGTAGATTTCATTTAAAAAAATCATCATCATATAATAACGTTTAGTACATACATTACTAATAACAGATAGGAAATCCCGAAAATACTGGTTCCGGAATACGTTTTTTTTATTTTTATGAACTAATAATGCTTGAAGCAGTTAAACATATTTAAAATAATGTTAAAGTATAAAATAGTTTAATTAGGTTCACACTGTATTCCGCACGCAGCAGGGTAAGCAGAGGGCACCTATTGTTAAAACACTCTGTTACCCATTTTCACCAGAGCGAAGAAATGAAGACATAAATTTTTTTAAATAAATATTTGCGTCCCCGCGCCACGACTGGCCTCCAATATAAAATAGTTCTGAAATAAAAATCAGATTATAATATTTTACTGTCTTAATTTTCAATTTATTTTTTTTCAATTTTCAATACATTGCGATTGTCTTATTATAAGACCGAGTTGAGTTACTTAGACATCAATTCTCTAAATTCTATAGTAAAAATCCGCCACCTGTTGATTGGCTTCAAATGTTAGATTTTTTTTCCATTTGAAATTCAATTTGTACAATTATTCTAAGCTCGTTTCATAATGCTCATAACTTTATTTACTTTTGAATAAAAATGAATTAAAATTTAAGAAAGCTTATTTTTAGCTTCACGCTGTATCCCACATAGCTTTGTAGGCACAGGAAATCTGGTGTCAAGATACTCCGTTCCCATTAGGACACTTCCACCGAATTTTGGAGGCATTATGTGATGAGTGGTAGGATTGACTACGCCGTGCTTAGCCTCGATAAAAGAGCGAGGAAATAAAATATAATAAAAAAAATATTAAATCGACTTCAAGTCAGTTAAAAATATAAAAAATAATTGATTTCCAATTTTCAAGACAATACCTGTTCAGTGGCGGAACTCAACGCCAATTATATGTGGAATCTAATTATACAAATTATTAAAAAAAAATCAATACTAATGCTGTCGGTAAATAACGTACTTATCTATAAGTTATACATGATCCGATCGTACTGAAAATGATACCACCAAAAGTGTCAAAAGTGTCAAGTGTCAGTTTTAAAGTACAAAAATGTCCTCGGTTTTATTAAAACAAAAAAATATTTTTATAATTATGGATTGTTGTGTGGAGAACAAAGTATTTAAGTATAAAGCAGAAAAAGATGAAAGCTATTTATTACCTTATGTTTGTAAAAAAAACAAATGGCTAACGAAAATCGCTTGTGCATTCTTGAATTAATATATTTCTTTTTATTTTACTGCATTAAATAAAATGAATAGCTGCAATTTTTAAATAAAAAAATCAGCTTCACGCCATATCCGTGTAGCAGGGTAAGCAGAGGGAACCTAGTGTTAAGACACCCCTTTTCGCCGAATTTTTTGAGGCCTTGCGTGTTGAATGGCGAAACTTAACGCCGAGCTTATCGCCTTGGTGTCAAAACGAAAAAATTAAAATATTAATAAATAATAATTCATTCCTCCGAGTGGGGATCGAACCTACATCTGTGGAATTTCTATGCTGCCACACTGACTCTCAATAATGATTAATAAAAATATGAATCACGTTCCTATTTAAAATTACGATTATAAATTACACCTACATAGGTGACGAAACTCATTTGTTATTTACACTTAGAAGTAGAATGGCACTTATTACCCAATATTTTTATAAATAAATAAAAAAATAATATTTTTATAACAGCTGCTAAACGATTAAAACGTAATCAAATATTCAAATTATAAATGGCGTTATATTAAAAATTACAATTAAAAGTTAATTTGGTCAAGGCTGTTTACAATTTAAAGATATTAGAGAAAATGAGGAAATTTTTGTTATGTTCTAAAGCTACAAATCAAAAGTTTACAGAATCATATTAAAGTATTGAGGCCAATGGTGAGTTATGGTGCAGGGGCACAAACGCGACGGGTTGTGGGTTCGATTCCCACTCGAGGGAATTAAATATTTAATATCGTGTATGTTAAGTTCAACCACTCAGCTCGCAATGCTTCCAGAATTCGGTCAAAAGTGGGCAACGAAGTGTCTGAATGGAGACGGTGTGTCTTACTTAATATTAGATTTCTAGGTTCCCTCTGCCTACTCTGCTAAGTGCTGGATTTCTATATGTAAATGACTAACTTAGAAATGCTTACCTTTTGTAAATTAAAGTAGACATTTAAAGGGTAAAATATAAAAAAAAAAAAAAAAAATATTTTTTTCACCACTTTAAAAAGTAATTTCTGTACCATATTAAAATCATTTGTTAAAACATAATAATTTTGTATTAAAATTTCGTCGGAGGCCTGAAAAACATTTTAACGTGAAGCACTCAATAGTGGCGTGGGCCTGGCATGAAAGAGTCGTTCAGAATTGCCTTTTCGATGGCAAAAATTTGAAATATGCGGTTGAAATACTTATTGTTATTTTCTTAAACACTTTAAACACATTTTCAATTTAAATTACAACATTTTATGGCAAGTTTTTTTTTTTTAGTTTCTACTTATACAATATTTAAAGTTTTCCTCTGTAAGTTGGTGTTAAAGTTGCAAATAGATTTTTTTGCAAATAGATTTTTTTTCTTTCATATTATATCCCGCACGTGACAAGGTAATCAGAGAGAACCTGGGAACCTAGTGGTAAGACATTCTTTTCCCCATTTTCTAAATCATTTAAGAGATATTATACAATATACTATAACTGTGTATAATTAAGAAATTTGTAAACTGGTAAAAGCAAAACTGAAACTGAGTTGATTTATAAGTAGAATCAAATATTAAATAGAATATTCTTTCTATAACATAAAATAAAACAAAAGAGAAAGCCGTAAAAGGCGAACTTTTTACTCGAAGCAATCATAAAGTTTCTGAGTATATGTAGTTATTTGTAGAGAATTTTGAATTAAAATATATCTTTGTTGCATTTTTATATCACTCCGTGTCTCGCAATGTCCCAAATTCGGAAGAAAAACAGTCAAAGGAGTGCTGTGTTTTATATAGAAAAAAATCTGCATAAGCAATTTATAAGCTGAATTAATGTATAGCATCGGTATTGAACAGTATAGAAGAGAAATGAAATATTTATTTATATTTATATATAAATATATTATATATTTATATATAAATATATAAATATAAATAAATATTTCATTTCCTCTCCACTCGAGGAAATCTTGACGATTCGGCGAAAAGTGGGCGAAAGTAGGTTCCCTCTGCTTACCCTGCTGTGTGCGGGATACAGCGTGAAGCTGATTTTTTTTTCATTTCCTTGAGAGCCACGACTGACCTCCGATAAATAGATATAGATTAGTATAGATAAAGATTAATTGATAGTTTTATTCTAATAAACGACATGGTTTAAAGACTTATGAACTAAAATCAAATAATATATTTTTCATACATCGGTAGTTGGATAACAACAGCCAATACGTAATGTCTCAAAATTAACCGGAAGTATGAGAACAGAGTGTCTTACCACTGTGTTCTTTCTACCTACTCTGCTTCTATTTGCAAAATATATTATTAGAAAAAAAACATCAAATACAAATAAAGCTACCACTCAACATGTAATGTCTCGAAATGTGCGATGCATAATGAACGGAGTGTCTTTACACTATCTTCCCCCTATCTACCCCTAAATTTGAAATGTGAACCAAAGAAATACTAGTAAATTCGACTACGGTCAACATTATCGATATATTTATTTACGGAAACTAAAAGGGCTAAAGGAAGTTAAGTATTCGATGAAAACAAATGTTATCTTATCGTGATGAAATGATAACTTCCAGTTATAGGCACTTTGACATCACTTTTGTGAATTATATAAGATGTTATAAAGAATTTTTATTTACAGTAAATTTTTTTTTACCAATTTTTATTAGAATTGTAGTTTTTAAAATTGTAATTATAATAAAAAAATATTTTATTTGTATATTAATTAAATGACATTTTTGTGTAAATAAATATTTTTTTTTCTCCCGCGTTAACAGAGCATGTACCATAAAGCAGAGAATTTAGAGTGTTAAGACACTTCGTGCTCCGTGTACCACCTAATTTTCGAGATAATGTGTATTGAGTAATGCGGAACTCAGCCGCGTTATGCCTTATTTGGTAATAAGGCATAACGCAGAGTTGAGTTAATGAGTTCCGCATTAGATATATAAATTAGGATTTCTTAAAAATGATGAACTTTTTATAGGAAGAATTTATATTGAATAATCTATATGTGATTAGTTTGGGCTTAATTCAAAGTTAACTATAACGAATAGACAATTATTTTGCGGGACAATCCAATTACAGTCGCCGGTTTCTTGTGAAACATACATTTTTCAGCGCTCAATTTGGTACAATGCTATCTAAATTTATTTATATAATAGATATATGTAATGTAACCTTATTTTTAAAGTGTATTTGAGAATCCAATTAAAAAGCAGTCGATGACAATCGATTAATCATTTTATTTCCTCGCTTTTGTAAAGAGACAAAGGCAAAGTTCCGTCACTCAGCACGCAATGCCTGCAGAATTCGACAAAAAAAAGAAAATACAGTGTCTTAACACAACACAACAAAACACAACAAGGTTCCTACATTCTCTCTACCTAGAAGCTATAAAAAATGTACAAGCAGTCCCCTAAGTGAAAATAGAACCAGTAACGATCGTGTCCACAGTAGGAGACTATCCTTACTTATATTATATCATAATAATTAACCAAAAACCGTAACGTCTGAACTATGTCACGCTAAATTTATATTTTCATACATTAATTACACCTTAAAACACGTAATTAGGCGTATTATTGCAGTTTCTTCCAACAAACTGTACCAAATATCCTCCCTTGAGTGTAACATGTCACGTCACAGCATCAGGTAACTAATTCCAACGAGTTTTCTGTTTATTATAACTTTAGGTATATCTTTACTATACTTACACCAAGGCGAAAGCCCGGCGTTGAGTTCCGTCACTCAACGCTCACAAAATTCGGTGGAAAGTGGGGAACGGAGTGTCTTAACACTATGTTCCCTCTGCCTACTCTGCTGTGTGCGGGATACAGCGTGACGCTGATTTATTTTATTATTTATTTTATTATTTATTACTTACTATACAAATTAAATTGAGATCTAAAGACAATGTTAGAACGAATCTTAGAACTTTGAAACTAATCGTAAGAAAGGCGGGTTTATAATAAAAACAAACATACATTAATCTTAGAATTGTTTACTCAAGAAATAAACAATACCTGTGTATGAGCAATTAAAACTTAAACATTCAAGTAGGTGATGGAACTTTGTTGAGCTATATTTAATCGTAGTGACGACCTGATGTCGCGATAACTATCGATAAAAAATATATTTAAATTTACCCATTGTTATTAACGTAAATTCTGAGATTTTGTATTGGTTAATGCAATGGTGGAACTCAACGCCGCGCTTTGTCTTGTCACCAGAGCGGGGAAATGAAAATAATTCATTCCCGGGTGGCAATCGAACCTACAACCGTCACGTTAGCAATCAGACGCTGTGCCTTTTCGCCACGACGACCTCGGAATGCAATTTAGTACTTATTTATACTTTTACTTATATGTATATTATAAAAATGTTTTGAGTTTGACAGAAAATACAATTTTGCTTAAACATGTTTCTCATTTTACAAGAATACGTTGAACTACAACCTTCACTTTGACTAAAAACTAGATATTATCTAAATTTAACACCCAGTTTTGCGGAGGCGTGTTGACAAAGTTACTACGAATCATCAAAAAAAACTGTAAACTAATTTCAACATAAGGTATCTTTTGGTTAATAATTAAAATATAACAAGTTTGTTAATCAGTTAATAAAATAACGTAATAAAATGAAAAAAGTAATTAAAAAATAAAAATAGCATCTTATTGCAATGAAACAGTATCTGATTTTAATTAACACGATGGTTGAAGATTTGATGGACTCTCGGATTTTTTTAACTTGACCTATTTTCTACATAGCCCCAAGTTGACGCAGAGGACGTCCACAGAGGCTCGATCTTGAACTTCACATTTAATACCATCCATGTGTTGCCAATCTTCTTCGTCTCATCTAAAACTGAGGATCACCAGGTATGCTTGGGACGGGGTTTCCTTGAGTATTCCAATGCATCACCTGCTTTCGTACATGGCCTGACCTCGACAGAGCGTGTACCCCATCTAGTTCCACTTGTGACGATAGGTGAATATTCGCTAACCCAAGTGAATTTTCATTTAAAAAAAGTTTACATACGCTGAAAATTTGATTGAGGCTCCTACAATTTTCAAAAAATGGCAAATATGGTATTGTTGCATCAAATTATCGAATTGTAAATAATTTATTAGAACAGAAAAAAGAATGTCCGATTGAATTGACCTTTTATCATTCACCGATCGTTGTTGCTGGTCGCTGTTAGTAAATATAAATCGAATATTTCAAACCTCAATGGCACTAACGATCGTGTCGAAGTAAATTTGACAACTAGAGTTTTTTTTAATTTAAAAATAAAACTATTTATTCATTTCACAATGAAAACTCTATTTCATAGTAACAATGTATTTTTGGGAAACTAAATTAGAATAGGCGATGTTTTAACAATTGCGTATGTAAGTTTTAAATTATTGTTTTATTTCCACGAATACAGTACTCTTACGCCCAATATTAATAACCTATCTCCAACGTCAATCTTAGATTGTTTCATATATCTATCCAATCTAGAGATTGGATAGATATATGAAACAATCTAAGATTGACGTTGGAGATAGGTTATTAATATTGGGCGTTATTTTACTTGATAAAGATAGATAATCTTGGGACGAGATACATTGTTCTGAATTTAATATCAATAAAAAAATTGTAGCGTCTGAATGTATTTATAACAGTTGTGGGTCGATTTCTGCTCGAGGGATTATTTTCATTTCTTAGCTTTAGTAACGAGACAAAGCGCGGCGTTGAGCTCCCTCACATCATATGTAATATGTGATTGTGTTTATTACATTAGATTCCCTCTACAACTAGAGAAACCATATATAGCCTTTGTTAATTTATTTATAACCAAGAATAAATTGTAATATGTCTTCTCTCTCTTACTTAAGCGATAAATAAAACAACCCAAACCGTTACAAAGAATATGCAAAATTCTAAATTTACTAACTTCACGCCGTAACCCGCTTATACCACGGTAGGGGGAGGGAACCTGGGAATTTAGCGTTCAGAGGCACCGTTTCTATTAAGACACTACCGTTTCCCACTTTCTGTTGAATTCTGAGATATTTGTGTGTTTAGCGGCACTAGAATTGGAGTTGGAATTACTAGAGCGATGAAATAATAATATTAAATATTTCATTTTCTCGAGTGGAAATCGAACCCTCAACCTGACACGCTTATATTCACACGTATGTGCCCCTGGCCTCTACTATTAACCTCCGTGTTCAATAACAGTTTATTGATAAAGCTTATACCCGACTACTTTATTTCCTAATAAAATACCTCCAAAGATCGAAACGCCCACATTAAATAAAATGCCTTTAATAATCTTAACCACAAACACAACAAATTCTACTTTATTAAAATAACTCTACTGACGTGTCAGTGTCAGTAACTTCTAATACTAAAATATCTATTCTATATCCAAAATTATTGCGTTTAATTAGTATATACTGACAATACTGACGGCTTACACCTACATAATTTTATTATATATTATCTTTATGTATTTTTGGGGAAGTGGGAACGGATGTCTTAATGCAAAAACGGAGTATCTTAACACCGGGTTCCTAGGTTCCCCCTGCCTAGCCTGCTCTGTGCGGGTTACAGCGTGAAGCTAAAAAATAAGTGATTTTCTATTTTATAATATACTAGCGGCCCACTCGCAGCTTCGCCCCCATATAAAAGTCTAATATTATCTTCATTAAACTTCCTTGATGATGAAATAACTTTCGTTTGTATGTAAGTTTCAATATACATGTGAAACAAAAATCAAAGAAATATCATCTTACAATTTTCAATATTTTTTTTGTAACAAAATGCCTAATGTCATTTATTTATAATAACTCTTATAAATAAGATATATGGTATCGTGGATTTTTATTTAAATTGAATATTTTTGTCATACGATGTACTGACATATAATTAACAATATTTGCAGCGAACGCGCTTAAAGCAATTCGATGGCGTTCCTTATTATTGTTATTTCGTTATCTAAAGCTAACTAAGACTGTAGACTTACACCTTAATATGCAGCTTTCATACAAAACAAAAAGAAAGTAAATCGGACCAGAGATCTTAACGTTTAAACAAACCAACCAAACAAACCAACTCTTCCGCTTTATTATATTAGTATAGACTACTACATTGATTGCTTTTGAAAATAAATAAAAGCAAACGTGAGTCAGACTCACCTACCGTGTGTTTCGTATTAATTAGATTTTTAGATTGTAAATCAATGGAAAGAAGTTTCGTTTAAGAAAATCAAAGCAAATTCAATTCATTTTAGGACATTTTATTAATTTTATTAATTTCGAAAAAAGAATGGTCGTTCCAACTTAGAAAACTTTTGTGGGCTCATGTACAATAACTTCGTTAAATCGATCATAAAGATGGCAAACTTAAGTAAGCACGCCTAAAACATTTTTTTACACTTTTAGGGTTCTGTCGTCGTCGTCGTCCAGACGTCGTACGTCTGTCTGGCAACAGTTTTCACTCAGGAACGCTGGGAGATATTGAGTTGAAATTCAAACTATTTATACTTAGATCTACAGACCCATGATTTTCTTAAACATATTTCCACATTTTTAAAATATGGCCGCTTATATTGCAAAAAACTTAAAATAAAACGTATTTTGACACTATAAAGAGAATTAAAATTAATAGGGTACTTCCGTTTAAAACAGCAGCCAGCATCTATAGTTAGTACTAATTCAGAAAAAAGTCTATAAATTACATTTATGGTTAAGTCCTAAAAAATAATGACCTTAGAAGGGAGACAAAATTTGATATTAAAGTCGCTAGTTCAAGTGAGGTATCAGATGAAAGGGCTCTGGCTGAGCTAAGTATGAATGTCAGAAAAGACTTGAGACCTTCAAATTTTGTACGGAACCCCCAGTGAGCGAGCCGGACTCGTGCTTGGACGGTTTTTTATAATCTTATTCTACACTTAGGAAAGGCAAACACTTTTTAGAAAACATAAAATTTGAACCCGCACCTTTCTAAGTTTCCAAGATGCGCGGGTTCAAATCCCTACATTCAAATGTTTATATGCTTTCTAAAAAGTACGCCTAGAACATTCAACCCCGTCCTCATTACAACAAGTAGATATTTCTACATTACCATAATCTTAATATTAATTGTATAATCAAAAGATAAAATGGATTTTGAGATAGATCATTTCGAATTTACTGTATTATTACAATTTCAAACGGGATTACACTTAAGATGGCGACAGACCGCCAACCAGCCAGCTTATGAGATTTCTCTAGTTAACATCTTAATACACGCCTTTATAAATTACAAATAGATTTGAATGTTTGATAATACAATAATATTTTTAAGAAGTTACTAATAGCTACCGTGAACGCGACGGTTGTGAGTTCGATTTTCTCTTGGTGGAATGGGTTATTTTTATATAATGGATTATTTTCGGGTTCCGAAGCCCAACCCAACTTACAGGCAGGCAATGCACCTGCAGCTCCTCTTACCATCAGGTAACCCGAACGCTCGTTTACTTTGTCCTTTCCATAAAAAAAATATAGTATCACGTACAACTAAAACATACCGCGACGTTCAGTTACACAGCTCAGCACGCAATCTCTAGGGCGACGTGTGGGTAAGTGTGTGTGTGTGTGAGAGAGAAACAAAGTATATTAAGACCAGGTTCCTTCTGCCTACTTTGCCATCCACGGGATGCAATGTAAAAAACAAAATTATTAACATCAAAATTAATTTTAAATTCACACATAGACTAGACAATAGTGTACGTTACAAATGTTAAGATCTCTTAACGCGCTGAGCACTTAAGTGCAATTTCTACCGGTTATCCTGATAATCCCGTAGCACTGCAAATAACACTAACAAACCATTGTGGTGCAAAGTATAAGCACGACGGTTTAATATTTTCCTTTCCTCGCTTTGGCAACGAGGCAAAGCGCGGCGTTGAGTTCCGGCACTCAACACACAATATCTCTAAAGTTTGAAGAAAAGTGAGGAACGAAAGCATATTAATGTGGAACGGAGTGTCTTAATATTATTCTCTTATGTGCGGGAAACACCAATCACAAGATAGAATGCCACACATAGAACTTTGTTTTGTGTGTCATTAAAAATCTATAATTTTACACTAAGTTTATAATATTAGTGTAAAAGTTTTATAAAACTGCAGAATATAGTTGTCAAAATAAAACATAATGTGTTGGATTGGACTGTAAACACGATCGATGGTCGTGATTTCGATCCTCACTGGAGGGAATAATGATAATAAATATATTTCATTTCCTCGCTCTGGTATAAAGAGCGGCGTTGAGTTCCGCCATTTCAGTTCGAGTAAAATGGAAAACAATGTGTCTTAACACCACGTTCCATCTGCCTAACCTGTTGTGTGATATTCTTCCTACGTGAAGCCAAGATAAATAAAATTATTTTTATTTTCATTCAATGTTTTCTAAAACACGTCCCTCCCGATTTAGTTCATTAAATATGTATGACTTGCATATTAAAACGACCTTATTTACTTACTTTGTGTTTTAAACAAGGTAAAGTTTACGATCCCTCTCCTAATGAAATCATTTACGCGAAGACTATTTGTTTAATAAAATTCTATTTTATATAGACATTTTAAATATTATAAAAGGTCCTAAAACTTCAAAGAAATTCAAGGAAGAGGCCTCTTTTAAAATTATTTAGAGTATTTCCGCCCCGTTAAACCCCGGCTCAGCGTCAGCAGGTAAGAATACTAATTCGGAAATTGTGAAGGATAGTTGTTTTTAAATGTAAAACAAAATAACGTTGAGGCGAAATAGCGGCGTTGAGTTCTGCCACTCAACACGCAATGTCTCTAGAATTCGGCAGAAAGTGGGGAACGGAGTGTCTTAACACAATGTTCCCTCTGTCTACCCTGCTGTGCGCGGGATACAGCGTGAAGCTGATTTTTTTTTTAAATAACTATTTAAATACATTTGAGATTTTTTTTTTAACCGACTTCTGTAAGAAAAGGAGGTTATCAATTCGACTGTATTTTTTTTATGTTTGTTACCTCAGAACTTTTGACTGAGTAAACCAATTTGGATGATTTTTTTTTATTTGAAAATTAATGCAGAAATGGACCAAAAAATGTAGTGGGACTGTGTGGAACGTGTGGTCCCATTTTTTTATCCATTGCTGACAATGGTATCTATGAGAAAATCACATTCAACTCACTTAATATCACGCCAACTTATTCCGAGAATTCTTTTTTATTTGAAAAGATACTCTTCAACTCTACTCTTCTAATTATGAGATCGTGTTGAAATTGACCAAGTTGTTTTTTTTTTTGATAAGAAACTGTAAATGTGCTGTAATCGTTACAAGGAAAAACATTGTCAAAATTGGTGTTAGAAGTAAGATTCCTCATTGTTGCATTTCTTTTCAACCGGCGTCGACAAAGGGGGAGATTTCTAATTCGTTTGAAGTTTTATATAGGACTGCCACTAACTTGAGAAGCATCCATTTAAGATCTAACCATCCATTAAAATCGTAATAAACAAACGACGAACTAAAAATTTAAAAATAATGTACTTTGATTTTGTTATACAAAAATAATTAAAAAATTTTAGAATTTTGAAATCGGTGTCAAACTAATGCTAGAACAACCTTACTACAATATCGAATTACTAATTTGTTTCACTTGACACCGGCTTCAAAATTATAAATTCTTTTTTAATTATTTTTACTTAACTAAATCAAAGTACGTTTTAGTAAAGCAACAACACAACAATTAAGTCGGTTTTTTTTGTTAAAACATAATTTATTATATTATCAAATATCCCTCTTTATAGATGTAAAATAAGGAAACTTTATTTTAAATAGTATAGTTATTTAACTACTGTAGTGTGTATTCAACCGTCGCGTTTACAGTTCTGTAAGTGATTTAAAAAATATTCTTTACAAAAAAAAATATGACCTTTTTTAAAATTGATAACGCACTTACACCTACACATAAGTTCACAACATTTGTGCACACGCCCACAAACAAACCTTAGGACTTCTTTTGTTTGTGGCATTTCATTTTAAGTAGTACAAAAGATCTAATATCATCTAATACGGATGGCGTCCTAATCATTTCTGAAAGGACACATTGTTCTCGGTTATTCCATAATAATATAATATTGTTTTATCGTCATTCACCTATAGCCCTCACAGTTGGACACCCGAAATGAGAAAACATGAATATTAAGCTTAATTAAATACAGCAGCTTTACACTGTTTCCCGTACGCAGCAGGGTAGGCAGAGGGAACCTAATGTTAAGGCACTCCGTTCCCCACTTACCGCTGAATTCTGGAGGCATTGCGTATTAAATGGCGGAACTCAACGCCGCGCTTTGCTTAGACACCAGAGCGAAGAAACGAAAATATAAATAAAAAAAAAACATTTAATTTCCTGGAGTGGGACACAGAGCCAGCCGCTTTTACAGTCACACTTTTTGCCCCTGCGCCACGACTGGCCTCAAATGATGAAATCTGTTAATATGGCGTAGTAGGACGTTTGATTGTAAGTACGATAGTTGCAAGTAAGATAAAGCGCGGTGTTCAGTTTCGCCACCTCGAGACGAATTCGACATATTTCGAATTCGAATGAAAAGCGGAATATCCCTGTTTATAGATGTAAAATAAGGAAACTTTATTTTAAATGGTATAGTTATTTACCTACTATAGTGTAGTGTGTGTGTGTGTGTGTGTTTTGTAAAGAGTATTTTTTAAATCACGTACAGAACTGTAAACGCGACGTTTGAGAACACACTACACTACAGTAGGTAAATAACTATATTATTTAAAATAAAGTCTCCTTATTATACATAAGGTTCCCTTTATAAACCCAGCACTACAGTCAGTATGTTGGATGAAGCATAAAACTGAACAAGAAAAATATTATATTGTATCGTCGTCTTCGTCTCGTCTTCCGGCCAATGTTGCAGAAACATTGCATGTTGATTGACGAAAGTGAAAATACTCAAATAAATCAATATCGCGTTTTCCCTTGAAATGACATTAGAATGCATAAACTTTATAAAGTAAAATGAATAGCATACATTTTATATATTTAATAAAATCTTATTTAAAATCTTATTATCTTTTAAGAATCTTAATAAATGTTTCTTAGAACCTAGCTAGATATTATCAGTATCAGGATGTAAGACTCAAAGGCGCTGTCACTGGAGATAGTCTGCAACAAACTTATATTACCTAGTTCAGGAAATTAATTTTATAGAAGAGGCTTCATTATTTTAAATGAATATTGTTGTTGACGATAGTTGATTTTTTCATGTTTATGATATAAATATTTCATAGCATGAGCATGGGCGCAGGAATAGGGGGAGCCAGGCTACCCGGACCCACCCCGAAATAGCCCTGTAAAATTACTAACAATAAGAAATTTTCCTAACAATTCATTTGCCAGGAAAACTTTAAAAAATAACGTTTTAACAGATTCTAAGCTAAAGCTTTTATTTCTTCGCTAAAAGACAACATATAGACTATAAGATATAGAATTTAATATATACCCGCACATGACAGGGTAGGCAGAGGGTCCCTGGAAACCTAGTGGTAAGACACTCTGTCCCCGTTAAGACACTTCCATTCCGTGCTTTCCGACGAATTACGGAGACATCGCGAGTTGAATGGCGGAACTCAACGACGCATTTTGCCTCATTACCCGATTAAGGAAGTAAAAATATTAAATATATGTTTCCTCGAGTTTGAATCGAACTCACAACCGACCGCGCCACGATTGGCTTCGATAAATATAATGTAAAAGAGTTGATGTAAATAAGCTAGGTGTAATATTACTCGAAGAGATGTCACTCATTGATATCGTCCTAAATGAGGTTCTTTACCCTCGCAGCCCTCGCGGCGAGAGGGAGTGTGTAACGTGAATGTGACGAATTGTTACGAAATATGAAAGCAATCTGTCAATTGTTGGTTTTGGGTGCTATTTATGCCTCATTATATTACTATATTGTGTTTCAAACATGGTATTTACATTATATTACGTAGACAAAAAGTATACGAGTGGGGTAGGGTGGCCCTAGTGTGCGCGGATTAGAAATAATACGATACAAATCAAATAATAAATAATGCTTTCATCGCAAACTAAAAATGTTTATTTCTATGGCCAACTAATATTTTTTTATAAAATATATGAATAGAAGAATTATAAAATATATGAATAGAAGTAGAATTTCGTGGCTGTTTTATTCTTAGGAGCTTATTCTTAAGAGAGTACGCACGCGCACTCTTGCTGTACGCACTTTTGCTGAATGTTTTTTTTCTGAATCACCATGGCATGTCTTTGCCATTCAGTGGCACATTACATTAACATTTTCACAATTCACCAGCAATGATATGTTGCCATGCATATGCTACATTTGTTTAAAATAGTCAAAATATATTAGTCAAACAACAAATTCGAAAATCTTATCCTCCAAAATTCAATATTTTTTTGCGAAATTTCTAAACCGCCATCTTGTTAAGGCGGCGATTTTTGGTTAACAACAATATAGATATTTTTATCATTTTTAAAGTGTTATTACTAATAGTAAAGAAAAATACTCCCGCTACGTTAAAAATTTTATACGTTTTCTTAAAAGGAACAATGTAGATTATCTCTATATATAATAAGACAGTAAAAATATTATATAGTTAAAAAGAACATAAAGTTACAAAAATATATATGTGTAATAAATAATTTGCTTTATGTATAAAAAAAAAAAAAAAAATTAGCTTCACGCTGTATCCCGCACACAGCAGGGTAGGCAGAGGGAACCTAGTGTTAAGACACTCCGTTCCCCACTTTCTGCCGAATTCTGGAGGCATTGCGTGTTGAGTGGCAGAACTCAACGCCGCGCTTAACCTCGACACCAGAGCGAAGAAATGGAAATATAAATTTAAGTAAATATTTCATCTCCTCGAGTGGGATTCGAACCCACAACCAGTCGGTTTTGCAGTCACACCTCGTGCCGCTGCGCCACGACCGGCCTCAATTGCTTTATGTATATTTTATAAATATCAAATATCAACAATGGTCGTATTTTTTTATTTAAAATAATCAAAAATTCTTTGACGATAATGTCGTAAAAAAATCATATTAGAAGTCATTAGAGTTGTTAATCAATTCTGCTTATTAAATCAATAATCATGTATTTTAAGCGGGCAAAGCCGTGGGCGAGCCGCTAGTATGTAATATTACTGTCATCAGAACTAAAGTCGTAATCAAAATTTCAGTTCAGTCGGACACGTGGGTATGACCTATTCGGCTCTACTATACCTACGCACAAAATCGAAACAATTAACATGACGTTATATAGTCTATAGCCTTCCTCGACAATTGGACTATCCAACACAAAAAGATTTTTCTATTCGATTCAATTGAATCTGAAATTACCACGTTCAACCGATCAATTTCTACAACTTTATATTATTGGTAAAAAAGTACCGTACATCTCAATTAAAATAAGTTTCATCATTAAAAATTCTTTCTATCTGCTCCAAGCGAGTTCCACAGCTATTAGAAACCATATAAAACAAACAGCTTGAACTGAAACATTGAATTACAATAGATCATCCATCTCCCGCGACGTGAGGACAATGCAGCTTCTAAGAACCATGCTGTGTGGCTACTCAGTAACTCGTACGAGACAGCCACTATCAATAACCTATCATTAGTAGCACTAGCACGTGTACCGTTTTACTGATATGAGTTTGTTTCGTAGTATGAAAATAAACATATTTTCTAGGCCAGTCGTGGCGCAGCACAACTTTGTGACTGTAAACGCGACGGGTTGTGAGTTTGATTCCAACTCATACAAGCTGTCGATAAAGCAAAGCGCCACGTTGAGTTCCCCCACTCTACACGCAAGAAGAACCTCCAGAATTGGGCGGAAATTGGAAGACGGAAGTGTCTTAATAGGAACAGAGAGTCTTCACAGTGTGTGTGCAGCGTGAAGCGAAAAAAAAATAGCCGCCAACACCGCAATTTGCTATCTGAGCGAGGAAATCAAAATAACTAATTTGAACATCTAAATCATACATTAATCACAAACATTCACACATATCAATTATATTGATGGAAAGCAACAGGTACAAAATGACAGCATGAATGAGATTCAAAGGAAGACGCGATATCTCATCGTCGTATAGATTAGTGATATGGATGTTTATAATTGGATATATGGATGTTTACAGAATATGATATAGACGCTTCAATTGAGATAGACTGAAATATAATAGCTTCTAATATAATTTGAATTTTTATAATTAAGCTATTAATATAGCTAGGCTTTGGACTAATATAGGCTAAGCTATTAATATACCTTTTCAAAAACTGACGACGCTGTGGTGCAAGGGCACGAGTGTGTGATTGTAAAAGCGATGCTTGCCTAAGTGAGAGTGAACCCACACTCTCACTTAGGGGGAAAAAAATAATTAATATTTTAATTTTCTCCCCGTTGAGAAAAGGTAAAGCTTGGATTGGGGTCACCACGTAACATCTAGACAATTAAAATGGGGAAGGTAAGTATCTTAATGAGAACGAAGTGTCTAAACACTAGGTTCCCAGGTTCCCTCTGCCGGTAGGGGATCGTGTGCGGGATGTACTGCATGAATATTAGTAGGTGTCACAATAATTATATGATAAATATTTACGTGTATTCAAGCATAGATATTGTTGGTTTCTTTATCAGTGCTAAGCATAGTCCTTTTAGTTTTAGAAAATAATTAGAAGTTAGTTCTTTTTATTCGCCAAGACCCCTGAATAATACCAGAATACAATAACCTATAATTTATAAATTAATTGTTTTCAAAATATAACATTGAAAGTAAACTAAAAATAACTTTAAAATAAATGTTCCACCTTTAAAATACACTGACAACTGAAGTAAATATAGAAACAGTACGATGTACTTGAACACGCGCCTCTTATAAACCTTCGTCTAAAGAAATCTATTATTTAAGAAACAATATTATAAGACATTTAAAATATAAACATTCCCATGAGTAAATATCAGACCTACAAAACATAGCGTATAAAATCATTTACTTCTCAAATATTACGATGCAATAAGATCCCTAAAATATTTTATTGAATTAGGCCACTAGGCGCTTTTGCATCTTCAAGTTATTATATAAATGTCAGTACTGTCAGTTGTACAGGAAGAGACCGTTCTAGCTTCTAGCAGAAGGGCCGGTGCCAGGAAACTCAACAGATGCTGTTTTAAATATAATTTAAGTACATTAAATATTTTTAGGCCATATTTTGAGGCCAGACGTGGCGCAGGGGCACAAAGTGTGCCTGTAAATCGACTGGTTGTGGGTTCGATTCCCACTCGAGGAGATGAAATATTTATTTACATTCACATTTTGATGGGAAAGCGCGGCGTTGAGTTCCGCCACTCAACACGCATTGGCGGAAAGTGGGGAACGGAGTGTCTTAACACTAGGTTCCCTCTGCATACCCAGCTGTGTGCGGGATACAGCGTGAAGCTGAAAAAAATTAACTTTAATTATCTTCCGGAGTGCGCATAAACAGCATTTAATCACACTTACATTTTAACACTTATTAATATCATACAGGCAGCCGTGGTGCCGCGACACAGCATCTGATTGTAAACGCGACGGTTGTGGGTTCAATTCCCACTCGGGGGAATGTATTATTTTCATTTTCTCGCTTTGTGAATATTACAAAGCCCGGCTTTAAGGTTTGTAGACAATTGGGCGGATAGCAGGGAATGGATTTTGTTACATGTTTCCCTCTATATGAGCCTATATGCGGAAATGTAAAGCAAAAAATGATTAATATCCCGAGTAAACATACACATAATTTAAGCATATTATTAATTGAAAACTCTGTATCCAGGTGCCACCATCACAACGGCCCAAAGTAGAGAGTACAGTCTGGAGAGTCTGGACCTCCTACGCCTTCTCGCTGAGAAGCCATGGATCAGCTTCGGCCCTCACAACCGTTGGGACCGAGGCCCTAGGATTGAGGAGGACATAGGCTCACTACCCAGCTACCAGAGGATCAGCCCGCCGAGACAGGACGATGGACCTAGAAACTATGATGATGATGTTTTAAGGTTTGTATGGATTACACACGTTTATAACTTACATACAAATATATTTTAAAAAATATATATATATACAACTCCAAGATCCAAAGGTTGCCTGGAAGAGATCCCTTTAAGCGATAAGGTCGCCTGTACCTTTTTATTATTATTTTTTAAATTTGTAAGTTGTTTTTTTTTAAATGTGCAATAAAGTATATTTATTATTATTATTATTATATTTAAAATTTATTGTATACTTTGTTGATGTGGAATAAAATGAATTTTTTTAAGTTAGTTTTCTCTAAAAGCTCTGGTGAAGCATGCGGTGTCTTATGCTGTAGCATTTACGAGTTTCCATAAAAAAAAATTTCTACAAAAATTATAACAATATAAAAAAAACTATTTTATTTAACATTCCTAATAAATATTTTAAACACTAACAAAAATACTTATCTTAACTTTCCATGCTCTAAATCATCATCACTTCACATCCTCAATAAAAAAAGCTAAATAAAAACATTTCCTTATAATTATTCACTTGTAATACGACCATGTCTTTTTCAAGCTGATATCTGATAACGAATTTAATTTGTTTTTAAAGATATAAAACCTGTCTCTGCCTTATTAACATACTAAAGGAGCAATTTCAATATGAAATTATATATTTATTTCACTAAATAACTAAAGTGTTAAATTAAATATTCTCTCTTATAAGATAATTTTATACGGCTAAATTAATATTAAAAAATTGTAGGTGTCTACGTGGAATTTAAATATATTTTATTGTGAAAACGATAGTAGCCTGTTCAAACCCGACCTGACGAAATATTTAAATCAATTTCGTTCCTTCGGCTAGAGAAAGTGGAATGGAGGAGTGGATTGGACTTTCCTTTTCATATTTAGAAGCTTAAAGTTTTCGTTGCATACTTTACGCCCAGATATAGTATGGAGTGTGTTACGTGATGGGAACCAATACTTTTTATTAAATCGAATAAATGAAAATATTCGAAATTTATTTTTTTAGCTTCACACTTTAGACCGTGTAAAGCAGGATAGGCAAAGGGAACCAGGGAATTAAGTGTTGAAACACTGCGCTTTCCGAATTCTCAAAGTATTACATATTGAGTGGCGGAACTTAACGCGGCGCCTTGCCTCGTTACCAAAGTATAGAAATGAAAATATAAAAACATATCATTCCTCCGAACGGGGACAGAACCCACAACCTCTCTTTCTTAAATATATGAACATCTACATTGATATTTTGGCACAGGGGATCAGAGAAGCGGTCGGCCGTGGCGACCGCGCTGAACGGGCGCCGCCGCCGCCAGCCCGCACCCGCGCTCGGTAAGGCCGTCACGCCGTATGTCGGCGTCGGTAAGCAGCGTCGATAGCGGCAATCATTACTCTATGTGTTTTGTTTTTTTTTTGTTTTATGTGTTGGGATTGGATTTTGGGTTCGTGAGGCACTTGGTGTTTTTATTTTTTTCTTTTTTTTTCATTAAATGAACCTATGTATATGTAGAGAAATGATTTAAACTAAAATCAAATCAGCTTCACGCTGTATTCCGCACACAGCAGGGTAGGTAAAGGAAACTAGTGTTAAGACACTCCGTTTCGTGATAGTATAATTGAGAAATGATAGATTGATAATAATCAATGCCAGTCGTTGTGTACGAGCACAAGCTTGCGACTGTAAGCGTGACAGGTTATGGGTTGGATTCCCTCTCGAGGAAATTAAATATTTAATTTTCTTGCTCTGGTAACAAGGTAAAAGCAGCGCTGAGATGAGATACGGCACTGAGCACGTGCTTCCAAAATTCGGCGGAAAGTGGGGAATGGAGTGTCTTAACATTAACTTCCCAGGATCCTATGCCTATTGTATACATATTCTGCTATATGCGGGATATGATGTGAAACTAAAAAAAGACAAAAAAAGCATTATGTTTTATTTTTGTTTCTTTATTTGTTGAGATAAAATTTTGAGTTTTTATTACATTGAATTCTTTTTATTTAATGTTTAATACATGTATATGTAAAGCTTTTTCACCGCATGGCCTTAGAAATATAAAAATATTTATTTGATCTATCACTTGGATATACATACAAATACGCAAACCATAATCTATCGATATACCTATAACACGTTCTTTTTATTTCGACAATATGATACAAGCTGGCGAACCCTACGTCCTAAAACCGTCATTGACCTTTCTAAATTATTATTTTGTTTTTTTACTTTTTGATTGTATTGGGCATTTGTTTGTGCCAGGAAACCTCCATAACAGTACCATTAAAGGGGCGCACAGACACCAAAACTAATGGTGCAAGGATTGATACTCTTTTAGTATCTATATAGTTACACCCTATTGCTTTAATCATTTTACTTATAAAAATAGAATAGACAGTTCGAAGTAAATTAATGAAGTATACACATTTCATATAATATCTACAATTATACGAATATTACTGCTTCTACTAAGTTAAATAAATATAAATGAATATTATATAAGTTTTAACCCGTTAAATCACTTCTTGTCAGATTTCTTGTGGTTGTCCTACATTTATGGGACCATAGGTTTGGCAGAGAAAAATGGTCTTGACCTTCGATGAACTTTTAAAGAAGGTCTTGACACACAAACAGACATGCGGACCACAAAGCTATGCTATGAGATTTCCTTTTTTTCCCTTTTGAGACCTAAAAATAATCGAATAGGAAAATATTTTCAATATAAATATTAAAAAACTTGATATAACTAAAAATGTCCCTAATATAACAGGTGTACTCAATGACGTGGGTTCTTTCTTCGACTCTTTGCGGGACAACTTGGAGACGCTCGCGTCTCTGTCTCCACAGCAAAGGTCCAATTTGTTTCTGGAGCCGCCTACCGTGGTACACGCTACTTCTTCTGGTAAGTTAATGAATTATAGGGAAGGAAGGAAGGAAAAATATCGTCCACCGAGGATTCCGTACAGAAATTGGAGGTATCGAGATTTTTTTGAAATCCATTTTTAGCGGAGATAAAGACTTGTCAGACGGACGGACAGACGGACAAAAAAGTGATCTTATATGGGATCCTTTTTTCCTTAAAAGGTACGGAACCTAAAAATTGATTTGAACTAATAAGAAATGTGTTCATTACAGTACAACTACCACATTAATATGGCGTTTAATATTGCCTTTATCCTTAACATATCCTGAATAGAACAAGGGAAAATATACATAACAAAGAATGACTTCTTTTTCCCACTTCCCATACGAGACCTTAACTAGAGTAATTGGTACGCACGCAACATGTTGTGGCTTGGCCGCCTCTTATAGGCCGTCTACATACGAGTTCGTAATGTTGTTGACTATATTAATTTAGGACTTATTTAACGTCACGCTGTATCCCGTATATAGTAGGTTAGGCAGAGGGATCCTGGGAACCTGGTTTTAAGACACTTTGTTCCCATAAAGATATTAAGACGTTCCCACATTCCTAGTAAGACATGTCTTGTCACTAGAGTCTTTAAGGAAGGATCTCTCAAAGTTTAATGATTCGTGTGTTTTACATAATATTTTAAAGAGAAATTTAAAAAAAAATCTTTCAAATCTATCTATATATATAAAAGGACATGTACCTGACTGACTGAGATAAGACGCACGCACAGCCGTAACCGCTGATGATAGAAAAGTGAAATTTGGACAGAAGTTTCTTTTCATAATCTGGACATCCACTAAGAAGGGATTTTGAAAAATTTTTACGCCAAAGGGATGAAGTAGGAGTTGAAAATTTCTATGGATTTTTTTAAAACCGATTTTTATAAAATTTGAAATTCAGACCCTTAAAAATATTTCATTGAACACGTATTTCAGGATTTTTTAGAATTCACTCCCTAAGGGTGCAAATAAGCGGTCGAAGCTTCGCGCGCCCTCTAGTATTTTTTTGCTAACCTGCTATGTGCAGGATTCTGCTGTGGCTACCTCCGAGACTTAGAATGTGTCGTACACAAATCATATATTTTCCATATAAATTCAATAGGTAGAAGTTATTTCTAAATGAAATATTTGTAATAGTATCGCAATTATATTGTACATGATGGCCGTAGAGAGGGGATTTTTGTATTGAGCTATCGCGTGTTCAGTAAATAAAAATATATAAAAATTATAAAATAAAAAAAAGAAACTTTACGTTTTTCCTAGCATAGCAGGGAAAGTAATAAGTGTCACTACTCCGTTTTCCACTTTCCGCCGAGATTTTAAGATATTGCAGTTTAGGTGGTAGAATTTAACGCCGCGTGTTAGTCTTTTCGTCAGAGCGAGGAAGAGAAAACAATTTACTCTCTCTTTAACACTGAGAATCAAATCCACAACCCTGGCTTTAACAGTCAGATGGCTTCGTAAAATACAACTAACCCATATATTGAGAAAACGTAATTTTTTACAGCGATAAGTCTATAAGTATCATTGAAAGAGTAAGAATTGTACGCGACATATTCTTATATGAAACATTGATAGGTGTATGAATAACTCGAACAATTTACGATGTATAACTCTCTTAAGCGACTTTTATAGACATGAGTACTTCAAAATATATCCGTATTATAGTGCTATAAACGAATACACTCAATTTTGTAGCAAACTTGATCACTAGAAAGATGAAAATTGTAAGTATTGAATTTATTTTTAAAATATTTTTGTAGCTTCATGCTATATCACGCACATAGGCAGGGGACGCCTGGGAACCTCATGCTAAGACACTCAGTTTCCATTAAGACAATTCCGTTCTCCACTTTCCGCCAATTTCTGGAGGCATTTAGAACATGTTTACAAATATTTGTTAAACACTAATTTTATTAGAGAAAAAAATTTTATTCATCCATTTTTTAAGTTACACGCGTTATCATGCATAGTATTAAAATATTTCTATTTTTGATTTATAACCCGAATTTCAACATTGCGTGCTGAGTGGCGTAACTTAGCATCGCATTAAACCAACAGCAATCGTTTACAGTAAGGCGTTGTCTCATAGCGATGGCTATAATTAATAATTAATAATTTTAAATGGACAAAATGTGGAGAATAGAGTCACTTAATATGATCAGTATCTTTTATTATCTATTATCTTAATATGATCTGTATTTTGTCTACCTACCTTGCCATCATTATAGAGCTAAATTTCAACGTCAAACCATCGTATTATATTTCATATTGTTAAAAACAGATCACTTTACCCACGTGTCAGATGCCTAAGGTCACCGAACTGCGTTTCTAGTGAATTATTTAGTGTAAATTCAAGTAGTGTACTACACAGTACAAAGGATTTCGAAGAAGCATCTTTTATGTTGATGCCGTCGTGGTCCATCGGCACATAAGGGTTCGATTCCCATTCGTGGATTATTTATTTCGATTTACCCTTTGGTAACAAAGTTCGTTCAAAAAATATGCGATATTTGTTAAAAAATATATATTTTTTGCCCAGATGTTTATTCAAATAAAACACAATCATTTATTATTACCATTATAACATTAGAAATAACAAAAAATAACATCGAAATTTACTCAATGGTGTTAGTAATATTCAAGACGCAAAAATGTTGAAGTACATGTGAAAACTGAAGTGTACTTATTCGGGGGGAAGGGGGGGGGGGGGCTCTGACCGCTAAGCCATACGTTCAGCCTGGTCGGTTTTTTACGTTTTCGAAATAAGTATTTTTCTTTCCTAAGTGTGGATTAACACTTTACAAAATGTTAAAAAACTGAAGTGGTTGTAATACAACTGTCCAAAAATTTAGAATCATATCTGTCTTTAGCCAAAAGGAAATATTACCTAAATTGTTATCTTTATGGCTTTTTACTATTATTTACAATAAATCGTTGATCGGTCGGCTCTCAATAAACATATATAACAAATCTTTATATTTTTTAAAGCATGTTTTGTAGCTTAATAGTAATGTTTTTTCTATATAAGCTATTTCAGCACAAATCTTATTTTTTTTACGTGTATGTCTGTTTGTATGTTTTTTTACTTGTATGTCCTACTTGTTAAAACTCATAATTTTGTGCTGAAAAGAGCTATATCAAATAATAATATAACTAATTAATCTTTTTATAGACACACGCTGTAATCATTTTAGTGTATTTTTCCTAGAAATAATAAGTCGAGTCGCGCCAGCGGAAGTTCTAATTTACTTTTAATAGTTCATCGCGTCTATTATCTTGTTTAGTTCTGCTGAAAAGTCAAAGTCATATTTTTGTAATTTTGCGGTATAGGCAGGAAGAACCTAATCAAAAGCCCCATACTTTTGCACTATAAGTTAAATAGAATAGAAATTTCTATTTTACAATATAGATTATACCCTTAATAAGATTTGAATATATGACCACGGCGTCCATTATACGTGCCTTGTTAATGATATTTGTAGGAACTGACTATTTTTTACGTTTTCAAGTTAAAAATACTAGAAATCTTAGAAATTCTATAAAAATATCACTGGACTGAATACGAACTAATTAATTCTTTATTTAAAAGATTAATGTTACTCTTACCCTATCTATAAATACAAAACTTTTATTATGACTGTAGAAAACTACTAAGAGCGAAAATATTTTAAGCTTTATCAAGCTTAGCTCAAAAGAATAAAAAAAATAAACACTTTTGCTTAGAAATATAAAAAAACAATTGTTTCGATTAAAAACTTAACAAATGTAAGCAAAAATGAAAACGAAATTATAATAATTATTAAATTCAATAACACACAAAACAATATTTGAAACAATTACAAAGTTTGTCACATTCGTGTGTAGGGTAACCAGAAATTACGATAAATATGGATAGGATCCTATTACCATTTTTGTATTTTCTATTTAAATCTTTATATACGCAATATCTTTAGTAAATGTCAGTAAAAGTATTGTAAGTTTAGTATGATTTTTTTTAGTTTCTGGCTGGTTCCTGCTAGGTTCCCTCTGCATACACATATCCCAGTATGCAGAGGGAACCTAGGATACTAGTATTAATACACTCTATTCCCATTAAGAACTGTAAAACTGTTAAGTGTAAGCAGCCCGTACCTCATGTTGAAACGAATTTCTATCTCCTCTTGTTTCTTCTTAACCGGAGCTTTCTAGCTTCCAGCGTCATGCACAAATACTTTAGTGTATTTTCGTATGATTCATATCATTTGATCTTTAATAATCGTTTATCTAACCGTATCATTCGAGACTATTCAAGATATTTTACCCAATATGCTGGTAACCCTATCCTTTCATGTGAGCCCAGAAGGACTATTACAAGTTTTCAGATTACGTTCTATATTGCGGTCAGAGTGGATTCGAAATTGTGAATAGTTGACACTTGTTGCTTTACAATTTCTTTGAAACGGCTTCTTTGTTGTTCGTAATGAATAAACTTAGATCATATTATTCCTACACGTACGAGTACGTGTTGAGGGAATATAATTATTTTCAACGATTATACAAAAAATATGGTTACTCTGATTTTCCCGCATAGCAGGATAGGCAAAGGGATCCCAGTGTTTAGACATTCCGTTCCCTACGCACCGTCTCATTTCCGAAATATTACTAGTTAAATAATGGAACATAATGCTGCTCTTTGTCTAATTTAAACCAGGATACGAACCCACAACCTCTCCCATATACTTTCAAACACTGTCCCACTGCACCACGTCGGCAATGACATAAATACTACTTTAGCAGTAACTAGTACCATCGTCTCTGTAGTTTCTCGATCGAACTGTCACAACTAAAAGTTCCGCCTGCAGTATCGCTGTCAATACAAAAGTTTAATTAGTCTGCCGTCTGTTTGTACGATTGTAAGTTTATTAAATATTTTCTCATGCTTATAAAAGTGAACACTGTTATATAATAATAATAATAGCTTCACGCTGTATCCCGCATATAGCAGGATAGAGTGATTTTCTTGATGAAGGAGAAACTCATCCGCGCTTTACAAAACTATAATAACTGTAAACAGTTGTAGGTTAGTTCCCCACTCGGGGGTGTACTTATATTTTAAGTTATTTTTATCAATCCGCTAGAGACAAAGCCCAGTGTGAATTATTGAAAATTTTAATGAAAGTAGAGAAAGGAGTGTCTTGATAATAGGTTCCTTCTAGATAGAAGTTCGTGTTGAGTAGCAGGGTAGATACCCTGCTTTGCGGCAAAAAATGTGAAGCTGTCATTAAAGTGGATATAGTATGTTTACAATTTTCTTAACCTAATTTAATATATCCTAAGAGACTAATAAATAGTAGGGCTGTTCTCCTAAAAATGTTATTTTTAACCAAAAAAAGTGTAATTTTTAAAACCAGCGTGTAAAGCCGTAATTTTGCTGTGAGATGTAAGCTTGGACATTATAATACACGTTTATTGAAGTGGCATCTATGAACAACCCCTATTTATTTTATAAATGGAATTTTTAAAAAATGTGTTAAATCGGACAATGACGATTAGTGTAGAATAATGATTAAGCAACTGGAGAAAAATCATTTTTCTCCAGCGCTGGTACCAATAATGATTCTTTACAGCATAATTGAAATTAAATACTTACTTATTTAGCTTCACGCTGTAATACTAGTGGGAAAGTCAGAGAGAACGGAACCCCAAACGCTACGGTCTCTATATACCTCTTTCACCTCGTCCTCTATCATCAACTTTTCATACATGCCATCTGGGGTGTCCTCATGCTTTTAACGTGATTTTTCTCCTTCATTATCTTTGATGCTGTATTTTCGAAGGTCTATCTTTATTACCGCTCACTTTTTCTTCATTAATCTTTTTTGTTTTTCCTTCATCATCAATCCATTTTCACGTTCTATTATATTCTCACCGTGAAAAGTATGATTGACTTATTCCTAGCGGATCAGTATATTTAAGGTTAAGTTGTGGACACACGAGTGCCTAGGATGCTATCTTGGGAACAAATATGTAATCGTTGCTATAATAAGGAGTCTGTTTCATTTTGAGGTACGAGACGTCCAAACTTGGAGTCGAATTATCGCATAAGAAGCTGGAAGTTTTAAGATCCATCGATCAAAGAGGAATAAGTACTTCCAAAATATGAGACATCTTTGAAACAGAAAACGGAAATTCTATAAGAAAAGCAGCGACAGAAATATGTGGTAAATGATAAGGAGGTATAGTAAAAAGCACGATAAATGTGTTGATAAAGTAAAAGACACTGTAGAGAAAAAAAGGCCGTTTGGATCATAAGGCCTCAGATAAATCTCTTTAAAAAAGAAAAAGGATATGCTACAAAGGCACCAAACGAAAGTACTGATAAAGATGAAGCGTGAAAGTTCTGAGAAAGAAAGAAATAAAATGTTAACGAGCAATTTTAGTAATTCCTAAGGTTGTTTATTAATTTGCCACACATTTTACAGCAGTGAGCAGGTCGCAGGAGGTCCTAAACCAAGAATTTTTTTTTAGATATTTGACAAAAGTATAAGATGTTTTGGGAGACTACCTCGGTACAATACTTTAATGGCCTCTCTTGTTGTAAAGTCTGTGACACAAATTGCCGTGCGAGGGAAAAATTCCTTCCCAAGGAAAGAAAGACCAGAGCCTATTCTTACATTTGAAAGAAATGAAGAAAAGACGCACAAGCTTATTGCTGCCGATAACAGAATTAGCGGTGCCTTCACGCGCGCTTTCACTGTCTCACCAATGCATCTAGCATTGGTGAGACCGTGAAATAACAGAATAGTTGCACGTTTAGTAACACTGTGCAATGCTGACGAACGACGCTGATATACGGCAGCGAAACGTAGGTGTTGCAAAAGAAGAATGAAAGAAACGTAAGATATGTAACATTAAATCCCTCGTAACTAGTTATGTAAAATATCCTAAATTGTATGGGTTGCCGAAAATACACAATAAGACTAAACTGACTGTATCATCAATAGTTAGCCAAATCGGTACGCCGAGGTACAAACTCAACATGCCATGGACTCTTACCATTTTGTTTGTGGGCTGAAAGATCTTAAGTTAGCTAACAAAGAAACCATACTCACATACTTCAATAGTGAATCTTACCCACGTTTATCTACCATTGGCAAATTTTTATTTCAAAGAGCCTACCAATTCTGCGACGCTGTACACCTAGGGGACGAGCTTTGATGGGTGAAGAATGCCTTTCATCAGAGCAAGATGCTTACTCCCCTCCAGCGTTATCAGAAGACCCTCAGTAGAAAGACAACCGGGGCTTCTATCATACGAAAAACAACTTTTGAAACAGACAGAATTGCAACATTTTAATTTTTTTATATTTAAGTCTAACAAGGAAGTAAATCCAATTTTTAAGACCAGTGAAACGTAATTTACCTCTGCAGTGTGTAGAGCTATAAAAACTAGATAGTAACTGAGATTTAAAATAAACTGTTCAAAAAAGGGGAAGCATCGATATTGGGGGAATGCTCCATGTCAAGAACGGACATGCATCGAAGTCAGCTGCGTCTGAGTAAAGAGCGGATAAACCTAACCATAATATCGGGTCTTATAACTCCCAAACCCTCGCTCGGGAGAAAAGATATATACAGAGGTCACGAAAAAACATGGCATTTGTAAATAGATAGAAGAAGTAAAGAAGAAGTAAAACATACAGACAGTAGGGCTGTTGGCGCTCCGTTCTCTCTGACTACCCCGCTAGGGATAAAGTGAGATGTAAAAAATAAAGAATAATGAAAAAAATAAATAAAAACAACTAAAGAATATTAATAGAAATCGTTAAATTGTAGATATATTTTATTAACTCTAAATATAACATTTAAGTTGAAGTAGCTTATTTTTGTACTGTTCTATATGCTAAAAACAGTAATATTATTTATAACGTTTCCATTACACTGAAACTAAATGCCATGGAAGTGATATAGCAAGAAGATTCAGAAGAATAAAATCCGAGAAAAATTCACGAACAAAATTTAGGTATTACGTAAATTTTTAGTCATAGATGGTTTAAACATTAAAAATTCTTCACACGACACATCAGTGAGTACTATTAGAAATATGTCTAAGATTCAGGACTACAGCCTGAAATCAGACCCATTCGTCTACTATAAAAGCTAATGATCATTGTCTTCGGCTACTTTTCTTGCAGCGTCATTGCCATCTTTTACTATTTTACTACCAATGACGTCGCAACCAATGATGTTTTTACATAAAACACGTTGGAATTTTATGAAAAACTCATTTAAAGTGCATGAAATTTGCTGGTTACAGATTTGTTCAAAATGTCAATGTAAGTATATATTAACGATTGCCGAAACATTTTAAATCTATAAGTAGTAAATAAAGATATCAATGACGATTCATGTGCTAAAATTAGGAGAATCCAGTTTAAGACGTATTTAAAAAATTGTTAAAGCATACGTGGCGGCAGTTGCACTGTCGGAAATTAAAGCTCTGCATGCTAACATTATTATAAGCCAAAATAAACACTACGTTAGATAACGTATTTTCGTGGCAATATTTAAAACAAAAGCTCGCTCGATCAATGACGCTATTTTTATGAACTTTTTTTGCGATCGATTTTTGTGTAGCTACACCTAAATTATAAGCACGTTTTATTATTAAAAACTTTAAGTATGTACTTATTTCATTAAAAATAGCAAATAAAATTAATATAGTTTATTCACGAATATTTTTGAAAACAAATAAGCTAAGAACACACCAAATCTTCACGTAAAATATTCAATTTTTTGAAGGTTTTTTCTTAAAATATATTTTTGTATATACTAAATCATCAAACTTGTCTAGACGCCTTGTTTATTATTTAGTTAAGTATTGAATATGATATTCATCTTATTAATTTTTTTTACTATTAATGAGTAATCACAAGGAAATTAAAATTTGAGCGTTTTGGAGAACTGCCGAGTAATCCTATTCGGGGATAACCAATTGCATTTTTCATTTTAAAAACTAGATATTCATATTTACATATTATATAGACATAATATATTAAGAACGTTTATATACTAGTATAAAAAAAATATAACCGATTTTACCCATTTTATAGGCAGTGGTGGCGGCGGCAGCGGCATTAGGAGACTCCACGCCCTCCGCCCTCTGAGACCCACCGGGAACATCAGGTGTGCATATTATATCATATCATTACTAATATACATATAATACAGGCTTGTAAGCATGACAGTTGTGGGTTCCCAGTCGAGGGAATCAATTCACGCTGTATCCTGCACATGCATGTAGCAGAGTAGGCAGATGGAGCCCAATAATAAGACACTCCACTCATCACTTTCCGCCGAATTCTGGTGGCATTCAAATGGAGCTATGTTTTTATAATATTTGTCTCCAATTTGAAGCCATCACCATCTCATCTATTTTACCATGACACACATAAATAGAATATTATGAATAACATTAACAAACATAATATAAGTCTTTTAGAAATATTTTATGAGAATTGCAAAGAAACCAATGAAATGAGAATACGTAGTGCTCTTTATATATTATAATTGAAGGAAATGGAATGATAAAATAAAAAGAATAGAGAAGCATTTATTGAGCATCTATTGCAGGTTGTACAATGCTAAATATATATAAAAATTGTATTAAAAACACGACGTATAGCTTAGAAGTGCCTGCTATATAGGAGAGGCAGGCCTTCACTTCTTGACATTTTTATATATATTCTTAACATTGTTCAATTATTATTTCAGAACAAGGATAGAAAAATATATAGAAAACGTATAAAATTTAACGGTAGTGGGACTTAAATTCACGTCTCTTGTTTACCGTCCGCGCACTCTGACCACTAAGCCATACGTTCCTATCGATTTATTGACATTTAGACAAACCGAACTATTGCCAACCTTATTTTATCTAAAGATTGGAGTCTTATTAATTTTTTCCCCTTTTTTCTGTTTATCCAAAGTTCATACTAATAATAGACATTGAAAGAAGGCTAAACCACAAATTTTTCTTTTAGAATACGTTGTAATGTGAAACTGTTGAAAGTTTCTTAAAGTTAATCTGGAAGAAACCTTGAATTTAATTAGTACTTTCCAAATATTTTTTAATAAAAAACAGATTTAAATATCATTGAATGTTTATTTTAGTCTAGTTGTTCATAGTTTTGTAATAATTTTCGTTAAATACACTTTAATGTCTATTTAAATATACCGCACCGTCACAACGCAGTGGTATAAGCGTACCACAAGTGAATTATTATTTACTAGTGGACGCGCGCAGCTTCGCCCACTTATTTGCACCCTTAGGGGTGAATTTTAAAAAAACCACGAAACACGTTTTCAATAAAAAAAATATAAACAGTTTGATTTAATTTTTTTATAAAAACCGGTGGCGATTTAAAGGTTTTTCCATATAAACTTTCAACCCCTTATTTGAACCCTTAGGGGGTGAATAAAAAACCATGACCCACGTGTTCAATGTAATATTTTCAAGAGTCTGAATTACAAATTTTATAAAAATCGGTGCTGATTTAAAACAAAATGTTTTCTTATAGGGTACGTACTCTTTTAAACTCCACACTCTGATGAGACAAAGTGTCTCAATGTCTTGGTATCGGACTGAAAGAGGAGAACGGAGTTCTTGGGACCCCTTTCTCTTTGTTTCCTCTGCTAAATACGGGATAAAGCGTGAAGCTGAAAAAAAATGAAATGTAACTCATCTCCACTCACACTCTAATCCTACATTCATCGATATCCAAATATAATTTGTATGTAGATCTTACAACCGTAGATCGGACGTGGAGGCGTGGTATCCCGCAGCCAACCACCACGACCCCGGCCTCCTGTGGACGGGCCTCGGACGGTAAGCAGGTTCAAGTCTGCCCTCCCGACTGGATATACTCAAACTCGTATGATAGACACGTCACGTTTTGTAAAAAAATTAAAAATTATGTAACGATTCCATACAGGTCTCTGAGACCGCCGGTTGTTATTGGTTATACTAATGCGAATTATTTTTAATTTTAAAGAATATCTCATACATATTATGTATAAATAATTCCATTGGCTTGTTTGAAAAGTTTTAAAAAGTCATTAAAATATTACTTAAAGGTCTTTTAGACCTATATAAACGAAAAAAAAACTTATTTTATTTAAATATTTTGTCAATTTAATATATTAATTGATCGATATTTGTGGGAAAACTACAATTAAATAATATAATAAGATTTATTATTAATAATTTAAGCTTTTGCTGATAAAGTCTAAGTCATTTTTCTTATAGTGTATGTAATAGATATAATATTATAATTGCTATACAATTGCGTGCCGTATTTTAATGTTTGATCTTATCTTCTAGTCTTAGCTTTAAGAGTTGTATGTAAAATTAAATATTAAAATAAATATGTATCATGAAGAATATTTTCTTATTTACACTATCCATATCCATATATTATAATAAAATATTCTACCCTAAATTTTATATTACATAGTGTGAAGAAATAAATTACCTTTGAAGTCCGCAGAGGAAACTAAATGAACACTTTATTTGATTAAAAAACATAAGCTAGGAGTATCGGACTAACGCTTTAGTTACACTCGCCTCAGGTAAAAGCTTTAAGTTATCTGACAGATAAAATTATAACGCAAGTCGGTATAATTTTTTTCAATCAAATTAGATACTAATATAGATATCTGGCTGTTAATTTAACTGAAACTTAACTGACATACTACTTAAACTTTTATTTGCAAATATTCCAAAATTTTCTTTTTTTGTGTATAACGTATGTTTGTAATAATATTTAATGTTTATTATGCAAACGTCTTTGTAAAAATAAAATAAAAAAATGAAAACAGCTTCACGCTAGTATACTTAGTGGTAAAACACCCCATTTCCCACTCTTTGCCGAATTCTGGAGGCACTGCGTGTTGAATTGATCTCAACGCCAAGCCTCTACCTTGGTGCCAGAGAATGCCTACCCTGCTATATGCGGGATACAGCGTGAAGCTGATCTTTAAATAATCGGAAATTATTCATAAAATTAATAATATATATTAGAAAATATTTAATTGTGTCAAATAATATTGAGATCAATGTTTTTTATTTAATCCTTTCGTAGGACCGTTGGATTTGGTTACTTTTGTAAACTAATAAAACATTAAAATGTTAAGAAATATAATATTTAAACATAATATTAATAAATAATATATTTTTATATTATGTAGATATAAAATATATAGATTACATTGTTCTCCGTTCTATTCGCTTAGATATTAAAAAAATCATTTGGCACAAGTTAATCAGATTTTTGGGTTAATATAAGTCGAATATAGCCCTTGAGTATGTATAAAACCATTTTTGCGAAAAATAAATAAAATTTTTAGAAGCTTTTTAATTTTTAAAGGATCTCTCTACGCCTTCTTAAAATATAAAATATTAGATATTTCATTCTTCACAGTTTATTTAAAAAAAAACCAAAACATACATTTACAAATATGTAAAAATATCGTTCTTTTTTCTAATTTATCATAGATTTCCCCTGCAGTATACAAAAGTTAAATCTATTTTTAAATGCTTTAAAACCATCTCAATTATATTAAATTATAATAACATAATAGTACATCGTTAGGCTAACAATGTGACATACATTCAATACATATAACGAAAATATAATTTGATTGTTTGATTTTCGTAAAAGCTATTTGCATTTTCGAGCCACTTAAGTAATTATTTATAAGTTTAGATTAACGAACCAAATAATATGGATGTAAAAAAATCCTATCAATTATTTACTAAAAAATATTTTAGTGTCGATTTTGAAGTTTTATCACCATAGCTTTTAAATGAAGGTAGTTTTAAAATGATTGACACTTTCTAAGTTAATATTACTATCTTAACTTAGGAACAAGCAGTAATTTTTGTATTTAAAATACATATACATACATATCCAGTCGTGGCGCAGGCGCTCGAGTGTGTGACTTTGAACGCGATAGATTGTGAATTCGATTCCCATCTGAAGAACTGAAATATGTAATATTTTCATTCCTTAGCTCTGGTAACGAGGCAAGTTGAGTTCCGCCACTCGACACACAATACCTCAAGAATTCGGCGGAGAGGGGAGCGGAAGTGTTAATGGGGAACGAAATGTCTTAACACTTTGTTCCCAGGTCTCTTCTGTATACCCTGGTATGTGTAGGATATAGCATAAAAAAATAAATCAGCTTTACGTTGTATCCCGTACACAGCAGGGTAGGCAGAGTCACGCTTTGCCTCGACACCAGAGCGAAGAAATGAAAATATAAATGTAAGTAAATATTTCATCTCCTCGGGTGGCTCTCTAGTAGCTCCTAAAATATTTATCTTTCAGTTTATCCGTCAATAAAAGACAAAATAAAAATTATACAAAAAATCATAAATCAAAACAACAAACATAACATTTTTACAAATTTCGTTCAATAATAGAGCCTCAATGGGAAAAGTTTGAAATGTTTCAAATAAAGTTTAATTAAAGCACGACTGTCCGACTTACTCTTAAATATAGCACCCGCTACACCTACAATGGCTTAGTAAACATAAGAGATATTTTTTTTTTGTTTATGGAAAAGATAAGGCAAACGAGCGTTCGGGTCACCTGATGGTAAGTGATCACCGCCGCCCACGACTCCGTGCAGCACCAGAGGAGCTACAGGTGCGTTGCCTGCCTGTAAGGTGGTTTGGGCTCCGGAGCCCGGCAATACCTGATGCGAAACGCAGTGGCATAAAGCCACTACTTAACGCCGGTTTTAAATGCCGGGGGTGGTAATGATCCGGTCGAGTCTGCCCATGCGTGAAGAAGAGAAACTATTTAAAAGCATGAAAATGTTTGCATTTTGCAACTTTTTTAGTACAAAATATGTAGTTGTCATTGAAATAAAAAAATGTATTTATTATACAAGATAAGATATAGAAGAATCATTTTATCGATTTTATACTTTTCGATTACATAGAGACCTTCTAAATGGTAAAATTAAATACTGTTTATGTGTATGTAAAGACTGAACCGATTTGTATTATATTTTGCATGTATATTTTATCGGTTGCTAGATGGTTGGACAGATGGATGGACAGATGGCGACTGTAAACGTTACATGGGTTCGACTCCCACTAATAGAAATAAAATATTTGATATTTTCATTTCTACTAACGAGGCAAAACGCAGTGTTGAGTTCCGCCTCTCAAGACGCAGTTCTTCCACGGAATGGAAATTTCTTAACATTAGGTTCATAGGTTCCTTCTGCCTACCCTTCTATGTGTGGGATACAGAGTGAAACTAAATAAAAAAAAATATTGCGTTGCTCTATTTCGGGTAGGACAACGTCTACTGAGTGTTCCCGTTTAGAGAAAGTTCCTGTTCCTGTTCTCAAAGACAATCACAATAGACTCTTCGATCCTTTCCTCCAAAAGGGGTCGATGCAGCTCAATACAAATATTTAGGCACCTTTATTAACAGACTAAAGCCACACAGTAAACTTTATATCGGTAATAAATAGGCGTGGCTATAAAAACATAGATATTTGGTAGCACCATTAGCATCGTTTTTGCGGGACAAAGATATTGTTAAAAAAAATTGTTACTCATTTTCTCCCAATGTGTATTTGGGTACGTAGAGTCACCATTTAGTCAAAATATTGAGATTGTGCAGATTTTTTTTAGTAGCGGAAGTCATTGTTTAATTTTCAGACGCTGACCTACTACGTCACGATGACTTTTGATTAAAAAAATTAAAAAAAAATTAGCTTCACGCTATATCCCGCACACAGCAGGGTAGGCAGAGGGAACCTAGTGTTAAGACACTCCGTTCCCCACTTTCTGCCGAATTCTGGAGGCATTGCGTGTTGAGTGGCAGAACTCAACGCCGCGCTTAACCTCGACACCAGAGCGAAGAAAATGGAAATATAAATTTAAGTAAATATTTCATCTCCTCGAGTGGGAATCGAACCCACAACCAGTCGGTTTTGCAGTCACACCTCGTGCCGCTGCGCCACGACCGGCCTCTATGACTTTTGATAATTATTATTATTATTGTTTATTCATACATTTTAGGTTAACAGGTAAAGAAACTCAGCGTCACGCTGTATCCTGCTTATAGCAACTTGCTAACAATATATATATATATATATATATATATATATATATATATATATATATATATATATATATATATATATATATATATATATATATATAAATGGAGTTCTTCTTTTTCTACCGTAAATGCAATATTCAAATCCACGATTTGACTGATTGATTGCTACTTTGATTGATTAACCAAAACAACTATCCTGCATAAATAAAAATCATGGTTACAGAGACATTCTATATGTAGTGTCATCTCAGCGATAAAGAGGGCTGCTTTGGGATCTTCTTCGATATCGCTTAATGTTTGAGACACACATTATTTAGAGTTATCTAATTCGGATAATGCTTGTTATATAGTTATATGTCGTCCATACTTCTATACTTATATTATTAATTTAAAGACTTGGTTTGATTGACAGCGTTCATCTCAGGACTTGTTGATTCTAATTGAAAAAAAAAAAATTTGAACGGAGACCGGAACGCGAGTCAGGCTCACCCACCAAGCTCTGTACAAAAATTCGAAATCTCGGACCAAATTTTGCCCCCCTTTTAAGGCTATTTTATTTTAGAGTATTTAACCATAATTGTATATCTTTTAGATTTTTTCCTGAACTTGTACTACCCGTAGATGCTAGCTACCAAATTTCATAATTCGAGGTCAACCGGAAGTACCCTATTAATTTTGATACCTTTTATAGTGTCGAAATACACGTTTTTTGCTATATAAACGGCCATATATTTTTTAATAAGTAAATGTAGAAATGTTTTGGGAAATCTTGGGGCCCCTGATTTCTCGTAGATCTAGGTATATGGTTTGAATTTAAACTCCATGTCTCCGAGCGTTCCTGAGATAAAGTCTCTTAACAGACAGACAGACGGACAACAAAGTGATCTGATAAGGGTTCCTTTTCCTTAAAAGCTAAGAAACCCTATTTAAGTTTGAGTTACAGAGAATACTTCTAAAATCCTAATTAAAAATACGATGGCACTCAATGGTCGTGGCTTTAAAAGCCAATTAAACAAATCTAGTAGGTACAACTGAAATCTCGAAATTATTGGGAAATGGTAGGATGTACATTGTAGTTGTGATTTTAAGTCTCATTGAATTTTTAAGGAATTTCAATACTATACTACTTTACTTTTGGCTCTAAATTCAATACAAAAAATATAAGTAAAAGAAAAGTCTTCATAAAGCTAATAATAAATTATGAATACTGTCTATCTGTCTATGGTTCTTACATAACGCGGTAATGTGGGCGTAACGTAACTGTGTACAGTAAGTTCACATATTCGGCTAACAATTGAATCAATTGGCTCCTAATAACCCGTGGTTCCGTCACATCCTCTTTACACACATTTAAAATCTATCGCTATTAGTTGTTCTTTTCGGACGTTCGATTAATTATATAAATTTTAAAATAACTTTTTAGTTGATCTATTTAATGAAATGTTTAAAACCTTATGATAACTATCCGAAAGAATATAAAAATATTTTAATAAAGCTTGCATATGCATAAAGTAGTAAGTAAAACAAGAAATAAAAAAAGACACTTTTCCTTACAATTTCGCTGCACTAGGTTCCGCTGAACAACATGTAATGTCGACATTTCCTCTGCCTACCCTGCTTCGTGCGGGATACAGCGTTAGCTAAGAAAATAAATAAAAAAATTTCAGTCAGTCACTTTGTCCTCACCTCTGCGCAATTGCCGCGACGGTCGTCTGTTAAACGCCTCTTTCCTTCCTGTCGCTTAGATATTAATTTTCAAATCTCAATATAGCATTTTTTCTTCATTTGTACTGTTTGTTTTGACTTTTCATAGGTGTAGGTCAACAGAAATTATCCTATAGGTACGCTCTGATGACACGGCCAATTTCATACAACATGCGAAAAAACTGTTGAAGTTCTAAGATTTTTTCTATGTACTCCAATGAATTATATTAAACTAAACGCGACGTTAACTTCCGTCACTCCTGGATACAATGTCACTAAATAGAGGGACTGGAGAGCGGAATGTCTTCTATACCTTCACCACGACATCTTCACGCCTTTTCCAGCATAATGTGTGGTCACACAAAACAAAGTGTCAATACACTCCATTTTCCGTGGCCGTCGTAGAGCAGTGGGCACCGTCTGGCTCTAAGCGCGACGATTCTGAGTATGATGATGATTCTCACTCGGGAAAATGAATTGTTTCATTTCCTTTCACTTAGTAACAATATAAACTTGATAAGTATGCGGAATTTAAACACTAGATTCTGCCTACTTTGCTATATACGGGGTATAGAGTGAAACAAAAACAAATAAAAAATAAATACTTTTACAAAAAAGCCATGACGAACAGCCCAGTAGGACCACTGGGCAGTTCGTCTCGTCTCTTAAGAATTAGATTAAAAAAAAATTAAATCAAATCAGCTTCACGCTGTATCCCGCACACAGCAGGGTAGGCAGAGGGAACCTAGTGTTAAGACACTCCGTTCCCCACTTTCTGCCGAATTCTGGAGGCATTGCGTGATGAGTGGCAGAACTCAACGCCGCGCTTAACCTCGACACCAGAGCGAAGAAATGGAAATATAAATTTAAGTAAATATTTCATCTCCTCGAGTGGGGATCGAACCCACAACCAGACGGTTTTACTGTCACACCTCGTGCCGCTGTGGCACGACTGGCCTCAACCTAAGAATTAGATCATTCTACGAAATTCCGTCACTCAGTCCGTATCTCGAGATCAATCTCACATGCCTTCAGCAATTTGGTAAAAGGGATGATTGACCATTTAACTCAGTTTAACGAATTAAAGCCAATTTTAAAGGCGGTGATAAATGATACATTGGTTGTAATTGTGTCTTTTTAATGTGATCATTTGTGATACATTCTTCATTTTATATAATTTTTTTATCGTCGGAGAACTGTTTAGGAAGTCCCTGATTCATAGGTTCTGAGATTTTTTTTTCAGCTTGAACTCTGGCAAAACAAAACGTAAGTTTTTTTTATGGAAAATGACAAGGCAAACGAGAGGAGCTACAGGTGCGTTGCCGTCATTTAAGGTGGAGATAGACGCGCTACCCTACCGCTTTTGAAGGTACCGTAAGCTACTTTGAGGCGATCTTGGCCTTGCTTTCCAGATAATCGCGATACTGGCAGTCACTCGAAATGCTAAGGTCCAATGTTCTGGGCGCGACTATAAGAGGAGTGTTTTGGTAGACTGGTGACACGACAAATGGAGTTTTTTAGTGGTTAACGCGCAAACTTAATTGTCTTGACACTCTCTCTATCAATTTGTTAAATGCTCAAAATAATAATATTATCTTTGTTTTAGAAAACTAGTACTTAACATATCAAAAGTTTAAATAACTATTTTTGGGGCCCGTCGTGGCGCAGGGGCACAAACGTGCGACTATAAACGTGATAGGTTGTGGGTTCGATTCCCACTCGAGGAAATAAAATATTTATAATTTTATATTTAATATTTTATTTCCTCGAGTAAAGTTCCGCCACACAAGATGCAATGCCAAAATTCGGCTGAAAGTGGGAAACAGTTAATGGGAATAGAGTGTCTTAATACTAAGTTCCCAGGTTCCCTTTCTATATATACGGGATGCATTGTGTAGCAAAAAAATATAAAAATACTGAAAAGTTTGTTTGTTTAAATGCGCTTATCTCTATATGATGATAATATTTTTATCATGATTACTCCATTTGTAATAGAAGTGGATTCACTTTTATCGTTCAATAAGCAATGTTTATTAAATAAAAACCGGATAAGCGCGTATCGGGCGCGCCCACCGAGGGTTTCGTACAAATATTGGAGGTCTCGAGCTTTTTCTGAAATTCGAGCTTACCTTAGCCAGAGCCTTTCATCTGATACTTCACTTGAACTAGCGGCTTTGTTATTATATTTTTTTTAGGATTTAATCACAAATGTAAAGTATAAGCTGAACAGATTTTTTTCCTGAACTAGTATTATCTGTAGATGCTAGCTGCCAATTTTCATAATTCTAGGTCAACCGGAATTACCAAGATTTGAAGTTATCATTGCGCAGTGGGACAATATTTAATTGTAGTCACGAATTATACGGTTCCCTAAGAGAAATTATTAAAATATATACCTATATGAAAATTATGTCATTTTCATTTCTCTGTAGAGGCCGTCGTGGCCCAGGGGCACAAGGTGTGACGGTAACGCGACGGTTGTTGTTCGATCCCCACTCAAGGAAATAAAATATTTATTTAAATTCATATTTCCATTTCATTGCTCTGGTGTCGAGGTAAAGCGCGGCGTTGAGTTCCGCCACTCAACACGCAATGTCTCAAGAATTCAGCGGAAATAGAAAACGAAGTGTCCTTAACCACTAGGTTCTCTCTGCCTACCCTGCTAAGTATGTTATCATATTTTTTTTATAATTTATGTAGGTACAATTAATCCTTACTGTATTTATGCAAGGAGCGCGTCGACACTAATAAAAATAGCTTTGACTAACGTCGCTAAGGTCGGACGCGCATTTACATATAGGATGCCTCGTTTTCCTCGTCCTGTCACACTTCATTATATTTTCATCTATTTTTTTTAATGAACTATGTAATCTTTTAAGAAACACATCTTTTTCTAGAAATAATATAATTACACTTAGAAAATAGTTTTAAACCGTTTCCGTAAACGCGCAGGTTTATATCCCGTAGGTTTACGCCAAAATTTTTATACGATTTCTAAAAAAATATGTTTAAAAAATTCTTGTATTGATTTTACTATAGCTTCCTTAGGAGTTGAGTAAGACAACTAGACAACTAGGAATGTGTCGGTAGGGTGCACGTTTACCCGTCAAATCGAAATAAGAAAATGAATAAAAAGCAGAGAGGACAGTCGTGGCGCAGTGGCACAAACTGTGACTGTAAATCGACTGGTTGTGGGTTCGATCCCCACTCGAGGAGATGAAATATTTACTTAAATTTATATTTCCATTTCTTCGCTCTGGTGTCGAGGCAAAGCGCGGCGTTGAGTTCTGCCACTCAATACGTAATGCCTCCAGAATTCGGCAGAAAGTGGGGAACGGAGTGTCTTAACACTAGGTTCCCTCTGCCCACCCTGCTGTGTACGGGATACAGCGTGAAGCTGATTTTTTTTTTTTTTTTAATAAAAACCATATATGACACGGACACGAGTACATTTTAAGGTGCCCAAGGTACTGAGCGCAAGCCCAAAGGTTACAATAAAATAATTATTCCGATTTAAAACCTATGGTCTTCATCGACAAATGGACTATCCAATACAAAAATATTTTTCAATTTGATTCAGTAGTTCTTGAGATTACCGCGCTTAACAAAACACATTCTTCAATTTTATAATATTTTTATATAAGTTCTTTAGCATATTGAGCATATTAGTTATATTTTTTTTTTGGTTTATAATAGGCTGTGTCAAGTGGACGTAAGTTCGTATCCAAGTGAAAAAATATGTATGTATATTTAAAATAATAGTAATAACTGGAACCGTAGCGCTTGACTCTCCGTTCTCTCTGGGTACCCCGTTAGGAATAAAGAGTAAAGTTATAAGACATATAAAATTAGAAAATCAAAACAGTATCTATTTTGACATGCTCAACAACAATAATTATGTTATGACTAAACTACAAACTCTGTATCGATGCATCATTACCTTATCAATATTCAACTTGTGCTAATAGCCCCTAAATAAAAAAACAATACAAAAAGACAAATAACTCTATAATTAGATGTAGGTTTACAGAATACTTTTCTTTTTTAGCTTCACACTGTATCCCGCATATAGCAGGGTAAAAGAAAACTAGTGTCAAGACACTCCGTTACCCACTTTCAGCCAAATTTTTAGACACTATGTGTAGACGGGAATCGAACCACGCAACCATTGCGTTTACAGTTGTGCCGTTGAGGCTCAACGGTCTCTCAACATTCAACTCCCTCTAATAGTGACTAAATATAATACAAAAAAAAAACAAAACAAAATCATATACATATTTATGTATAGATATATAACATATCATGATATATTATAATATCATTAGTTACGATTAAATTTTGTTTGTAATTCAGTAAATGTTCGTATGATGCGCGCGATTTTCCTGAAACATGACTACAATGTACTTCCGGTTGCGGCAAAGATGTGTTGAAATAGACACGATATTGCTTTAGATTCTGCCTAGCAGTGACTAACTTGTATGTATACGACATACTTGTATTATGTAGTTTAGCGTGTTGTTTTAGCTGTCAGAGATCTCACTTCTAGATCCTAGACAAAAGGCAGTGACCTCGATTCTCTTCTGGGGCAACTAATTACGATTACCCAGACAAGGTACAACAGGTTCCCTTTCTGGGGGTACATTTTTGCTATTTATCTACATATGCATATGAATGGACATACTAAATATTTTTAATTAAGGGTCAGACGATTCGAGTGTGAACTAATTAATTATAATGCAAATTTAACTTTGTCATATATGAGTACTTTAAAAATAATCACGTAGCAAGAAATATGTGTATGCTAGAAAAATACATTTACATTCAAAATTGAATTAATAAGCAACAAAAATATTTTTGTTACTGACAAAAAAAACAGCTCTATCAATTCTATCATATTTTTATATTTATATGCTCTATGACCTGCGCAGGCGCATGACAAAGAACATAAAGGTCTCGACTCATAATTATAATCGGCCACACGCCCAGTGGTCGGTGGTCAGTGGTCAGTCAGTCTAACCACAACGTGCGAGTCGACACCACGCTAGTGTGTTACAAGTAAATATATAGATAAATAAAAATGTTCGCGTATATCTTCTTAACAGTGCTGTTTGCGTGTGCGCAGGCCAAGTTTTATACAGATTGTGGTATGTAGATTAATATATTTTATTATTAATATATTTTTATTATAAGCGAAAACGGTCGAAAATATATTTACAGTGACTTATTATTTAATTAAATCTTATAACACAAATAATGAAAGATAAGTACAATAACAATAATATATTTTTTCTTATAACTAATATTGTAGAGTGTAAAGTAAATTCTAAATATCGATAATGTTATATTAATATGATAACTTATCTTACTAGACTTTTCTATTTGTTAGTTTTTTATATTATTGTTTTTTTTTAGTTTCATTGTTAGTAGATTTATGTAATATTGCATATTAAAATAAATTAGACGCAAATGTATGTATGCTTCGTTTGTTACTATTATGCTGTTGCGTAGCATCTTACTCATCGATTACTAAAAGAAAACGTAATTTTTGTTCGTACACCTGATTGCACCTACTTTATTTTATTTGTACGTTTACTATTATTTATATAATATTTTATGTTTTATAAAGAAATTAAAAATGTAAGTATAATATAAAAAACATAGCGATTCAACAAATAAAGTTTACTTATTAATAATAAATATATAACTTAACTTAGCTTCACGCTTTATCCCTTGCGGGGTAGTCAGAGAGAACGGAGCGCCAAACGCTACGGTCTCTACATACCTCTTTCGCCTCGTCCACTGTCATCAACCTCTTCATACATGCCCTTCGGGGGGTCCTCATGCTTTTTACGTGACCTTCCTCCAGTATCTTTGATACTGTGTTTTCGAAGGTCAACCGAGGTCTCCCCCTACCTCTCTTACCGCTCACTTTTCCATCATAAATCTTTTTTGCCATTCTTTCATCACTCATTCGTTCGACGTGCCCAAACCAGCTGAGCACGTTCTTCTTCATTCTCACCGTGACATCCTCGCTAGTACCTGCCATTCTGTGTACCTCTTCATTGCGGATTCGATCAGCTAAGCTGACTCCGCATATCCTACGAAGAGATCGCATCTCCACAGCATTCATCTTTCTTTCATTCTTCTTCTGTAATACCCACGTTTCGCTGCCGTATAACAGAGTCGGTACCAAAACTGCATTGTGTACGGCCAAACGCGCAGCTGTGCTGACGTTTCGCCGTCTCATCAATGCAGCTAAGGCTCCGTTAACCTTGTTACCGGCAGCAATACGCCTTTCCACATCCATCTCGTATCTTCCATCTCTACTGAACATACTTCCCAAGTATACCACTTCATTCACTTGTTCTAATATCTTACTATTTACACTGATCTTACATTCAGTCCTTTCTTCATCTCTTTCAAAAATCAGAACCTTTGTCTTATTCACAATTTAAATATATGTTGTAAATATAATTGTTAATAACACATAAACGTCATCGAACCTAATGTTATATCAGCTTCGCGCTGTATCCCGCACACAGCAAGGTAGGCAGACGGAACCTAGTGTTAAAACACTCCGTTCCCCACTTTCTGCCTGAGTGTGGGGAACGGAGTGTATTAACACTAGGTTTCCTCTGCATAACCGGCTATTTTGTTTACACAGCGTGATATAAAAAAATATATGTAAAAAATATTAATTCCCCAAAAAAGGATTACATATAACATTATTCATTATTCGCCATTATTATTGACGACTGGATTTACATAAATAGAAAGCCAAATGTAAACAATACACAAAATGGAGCGCGTACAATCGCACAATGTGTAAAACGATAGCCTTTGTCCTTCGTCCGCGGTACCATCGTCCGATATTGAGAATTATAATATGGTTTCATTTAATTTTCGTCCCACAGTGTCGTTGTTAATTAAATATAAATATAGATATGCCACCATTTTTATTGATATATATAGATAATTTAAACGAACATTAGGTCGGTTTATTTGATGAGGCCAGTCGTGGCGTGACTGTAAAACCGACTGGTTGTGGGTTAGATCCCCACTCGAGGAGATGAAATATTTACTTAAATTTATATTTCCATTTTCTTCGCTCTAGTGTCGAGGTTAAGCGCGGCGTTGAGTTCTGCCACTCCACACGCAATGCCTCCAGAATTCGGCAGAAAGTGGGGAACGGAGTGTCTTAAAACTAGGTTCCCTCTGACTACCCTGCTGTGCTGTATACAGCGGGAGCTGATTTATTTTTTTATTTTTTTTATATAAATTTACCATTAAATAATTATTTGTTTAAATATGTATCTGTAATATATAAACAGAACACTAAAAATAAGTAGGTATATCCATTGATACCATATGAAACTGATAAAAAGCCATGTATAGATTTACACACAATCTATAACCTAATCTAGAAGTTTCTAGATTAATTCTTTATTCCTAGCGGCGGAGAGAGAATGCGGTCCCAAACACTACAATCACTGAGTATTTCTTTAGTCTATATTCTATAACAAATACTATTAACTATTGATAGTCGATATCGAGCCATTACCACCTAGGCACCTAATTTATTAGTGCTTAGAAGATAATAGCTCTTTTTATTTTAAAACAGCTTTGCAATTTGAGGAACGAAGGATCTGCTAAAGGAACAACGACAACAACTTGATAGTTGTTGTTGTTGTCCCTTTAGTAGCGTAGCGCGGCGTAATTTGATAATTACGCCGCTATAATCTATACTTATAATAAAATTGTAACGGATCGATGTCTGTATATGGAGGATAAATAAGAAAACATGTTATTGGGGACCTTTATTAATGTATAAATAGACCGAGATTTAGGATTCTCCAATGTAAATCGACACCTTATCAAGCAGTTACGTAGGGTTTGCAATTTCTCAATGATGAATAGTTGATTTGTGTATGTTTTAACCTGGAATTTTTGCGAAAACTGAATTTATGTGGGAAAAACTACGTTTGCAATATGCGAACAGTTACGGTTTACCTAGACAGGTGTGGAATATCTAAACATTATTCTATTAAATACGACAATTTTTGCAAGCAAAATCAAATCTCTTCCGAAAACACTTAAATTACGATTCATTTAATGCCTAACAAGATAGATAACCAAAGAGAACTGTTTTTTTGTTCCGAACAAAGATACAATATAATATTTAATATAATTAATAATTTTTATAATTAATAATAAAAAAAAAATATTCCATGTATTGTAGATCGAATAGTTTACAGTGAAATTATTCTATTTTAACTAGCTATAAGTGATTAATATATAAATTGTATTATGATGAAAAAAAAATAATATGATGAAAAAAATAATAATAATAATGAAAATAAAATAATAACACGTAGCGTTGTGTTCCACCACTCAATGTGATTTGTCTGCGGAGTGAATGGAAGAAACGAAAGGAGTGTCTAAACACTAAGTTCCCTCTACCTACCCTGCCATAAGCGGGATACAGCGTGAAACTAATACAAAAATATTATCATATAAATAAATATCATATACAATAAATTATATTTTTATGTTACTTAATAACGTTCCTAATAAAAAATTCTTGCTAAATGCTCATCTACTTAACCAAAAACAAGGGTTTTTCTATTTTTACCGAAGAATTTATGATCCCATGCTATATAATAACTCTTATCCTTCAGAGCGACCACGTACCTATGTTAATATCGTATCTTTATTTTTTTACCAAAACACAATTTTATTTTATATGAAAATGAAAAATATTGCATACTTTTGTGTACAAAAACATCGCGGTTTTGGAATCGGGAACCTAGTATCAGTTCCCCACTTCCCGCCGAATTTTCGTGGCATTGTGTGTTGAGTGGCGGAACTCGTCGCCTTACTTTGTCTCGTTACCAGAACAAGAAAACGAAAATACAAACATTTAATTTCCTCGAGTGGGAATGGAACCTACAACCGGTCGCGTTTACAGTCGCACACTTGTGTCCCTGCGCCGCAACTGGTCTCATAATACATTAAACTCATCTTATCTAGATTAAACTGTCTAGAATAAATTAAACTCATCTTATCTTATCACTGTGATCCCTCTGCCTACCCTTCTGTGTGCGGGATACAGCGTGAAGACAGATTGAATTTTATTAATCTAGAAAAAAATGGCGTACCTTATACTGAAAAGAGACTAGAACAGTCACGTGCTCGAACTACTGATGTATGAAACGTGGAAACGTATCATTTGATACGCCGCGAGCGCAATGAGAACATCAACTAATATTACGTCCATACATGCTATTATGACTCATACAACATCATTTTAGCACAGTTTATATAAATAAGCTGTAAGTGTGCTATAGTTGTGAGTTCGAATGTTTACTTGGGGAATGCTTATATTATAAATAAATAATTATATCTTTAAATATATAGCCTTTATGTGAGAATAAAATTGAGACTAAATTAAATTGCTACGGTCGATAATTCTTTTCTTTAATAAGATTAATCAGCTTCACGCTGTATCCTGCACACAGCAGGGTAGGCAGAGGGAACCTAGTGTTAAGACACTCCGTTCCCCACTTTTCTGCCGATTTCTGGAGGCATTGCGTGTTGAGTGGCAGAACTCAACGGCGCGCTTAACCTCGACACCAGAGCGAAGAAATGGAAATATAAATTTAAGTAAATATTTCATCTCCTCGAGTGGGGATCGAACCCACAACCAGTCGGTTTTACAGTCACACCTCGTGCCACTGCGCCACCACTGGTTTCTAATAAGATTAATATACCTGTAAATTACAAGTTCTATATCTAGCTATGCTATGTAAATTAGATTCACATCTTAGCTATCATAGCAGACAAAGAGAGAAAGATGGAGAGATAGTGTCCCTACTTTTTAGTACACAGTAGAGGATTCGGTAAAGGCTTAATATATTAAGTGGATGTCTCCAACGCCGTACATTGTAAGAAATAATATAAAAGAAATTTTAATTTTTCGAAAAAGCAAATTAAATTTTTAATAATAACATCGCAAGTTGACACAAAAATAAGAATAAGAAAAATCTTAAATTACAACTTAATTCAATGTTTAAAAAATTGTATTCAATGTTTAAAGTGGTGAATGTCAACAGCAGGCAGTCCTCTAGCGCCGGGGACGGACGGAACGAGGTTACATATTTTTGGAATAAAAATATTTAATTAATCCTTAAGCATAATTAACAAAAATATTTCAAATTAGATTTTATTAAGATTTACAAGGACTCCTTCTGTATTCCTTGATTTATTTTGTAATAAAAAAAATTGCACAGCTTGGACAAATTGTGTGGATGGATGGCTGAAAATAGATATACGAGTATTATGTATACATTTATATCACATTAAGGGCCCGTTGTAGCTCAGGGGCACAACGTGCGACTGTAGATACGACGGTTGAGGGTTCGAGACTCAGGTGAAGTGCGACGTTGAGTTTCTCGAAATTCAACGGAAAATGAGGAACGGAGTGTATTAACACTACCTATATTTACATATTTCAAATTTTAATCATACACAAAAATTACTAGCGTTACTACTTACTACTTTAAAATTTTGAAACGTAATTTCAATTCGATTATTTTGTGTTTAATATTGTAAATTTCTTCTAAGTTTCACGCTGTAAATTAACATTTACGTTTTCCACATTCCGCCGTTTCCAGGCCGCATTTCGTGTTGAGTGGCGGAATTCAACGCCGCAAAATTAAAGTCCAGGAATCGAGCTCACAACCTGTCGCGTTTACAGTCACACCCTTGTGCCACTGCGCCACGACTGGCCTCATAAACATTGTAATCAATAATGAATGACTAAGAACATATTATAATGAATCTCTAATTATATAATTAGATATTCATTATAATGAACTAATTAAACTAATATTCAAAATAAAGACAAAATATAGATAGAAGATCGAGGCCAGTCGTGGTTCAACGGCACGAAATGTTACTGTAAAACCGACTGGTTATGGGTTCGATCCCCACTCGAGGAGATGAAATATTTACTTAAATTTATATTTCCAATTCTTCGCTCTGGTGTCGAGATTAAGCGCGGCGTTGAGTTCTGCCACTCAATACGCAATGCCTCCAGAATTCAGCAGAAAATGGGGAACGGAGTGTCTTAACACTAAGTTCCCTCTGCCTACCCTGCTGTGTGCGGGATACAGCGTGAAGCTGATTTAATTTAATTTGATTTTATATAGATAATAATTAAAACTATCCATGTTGATATAAGTATATTAGAGTGAAAAATTAATTATTCGTTTATATTATAGTTAACTTTGTCCATTTCACTCGTACATACACCCTTGTGAACTAAACGCTGGTTTTGCTTAGAAAAGTTTGTACATCACGACGAATTATATTTATAATGCAAGAGAAAATAATGGGATTCACCTGACGTGTGGTTAGTTTTGACTTGTTTAAATGACCTCATAATGGTAGATTAGAAAGATGGGGGTGAAATTGACAAATTTCGTGAGAATCTCAGTTTATTTTCGCTTAGAATAAGTTTTTATTATTTTTTTTTTTATAGTTAAACTTAGTTTTGCTTGTCCCCGTCTGAGTTGGACGTGGTTTCGTTGTATACAATAGCACTGTTCTAATTCTACTTGGAGTAACGTTTATTTATCTTCTATCTATACTAACAAAGCTGAGGATATTGTTTAATTGATCGCACTAATCTTAGAAACTACTGCTTAGAATTAAAAAAATGAGATTAGATGACTATAGATCTAGCTATATTACGTCACGTGAATCGTTTCGAAATAAACCACAATGCTTTTGATCAGAGTTATCTCGGGCACTCCGGAATTGTTGTATTATGAAAACAAAACTGCAGGCAAAAAATAATTTATAATAAGAAGAGAGGCCAGTCGTGGCACAGGGGCACAAAGTGCGCCTGTAAATCGACTGGTTGTGGGTTCGATCCCCACTCGAGGAGATGAAATATTTATTTACATTTATATTTTCACACCTCACTTTCACGCCTCCAGAAATTTGCGGAAAGTGGGGAACGGAGTTTCTTAACACTAGGTTCTCTCTGCCTACCCTGCTGTGTGCGGGATACAGCGTAAAGCGGAAAAAAAAAGAAACTATAACTTAACAAATCAGACAGCAGTACAGTACTGTCAACAAGACGTGGCCGCCCTGAAGGCATCTGTCGACGGCTGCGCAGATTTGATTTTAGATTTTTTCTTACTTTTTAATATTTTTGATTTTTATTCTCGAGTGAACAATACGCATACATTCAGGAAAGCTTCATTACACCCACGACTTGTCGACTGTGCTGTAACTAAAAACATTTTTTCTTTAAATTTAAATTCCTTAACTATTTTTATAAAATGTATATTAAATGTGGCTAAACTCGATAAATAAATGACCTCTAAAAATACTTTATCGCGCCTAACCTTAGCTTGTAATACTAATAAATAATACTACACCTTTTAGACAAAGTCAATGTACCTAGATGCACTGCTAGGTTGTTAATTTAAAGGCAGATTAGAGATCGGCTTTAATGAACGTGTGACCTCCAACGAACGATACTTGATACTGTGTATTAGTTACAATATAACATTAATTAATTTAATTAATTGAATTGAGACCTTCGTGGCCCAGAGGCACATCGGTTGGACTGAAAACGCGACAGTTGTGGGTTCGACTCTCTATCGGGGAAATGAAATTATTAACAATTTTCATTTCCTCGCTCTGGCAAGAGCCACCACTCAACACGCAATGCCTTGAGAATTCAGCGGAAAGTGGGGAAGTGCCTTAATGGGAACGAAGTATCTTAACGCCAGGTTCCCGGGTTTCCTCTGCTCACCTTGCTTGAGACGATATGTGCGAGATCCAGAGTGAAATCGCACCCACAATCAAAGCGTTTACTGTCGCTGTGCCGGTCCACCGCGACCCTGAAGCACTTATTATAAAAATAAAAAATTGAGTCCATTTTTTTCTAAATATGAGAGCAAGGTCGCTCTGTTGCAGCTGTAACAACTGGACGTGGGAGTTCGTATTTTTAGAGTTATTGAATGAATACATTAACCTAGTCGGTAGTAATTACTGATAAGGCCATGTACATACATACATACACCTATTCTATTGTAATGTAAATCATACTGTGCATTGATTTTAGTTTTCTAACTGGAACTAGCAAAAACAAAGCGGCTTAATAAAGGCGACAAATTATTTAACAGACTCATATGGTCAAGGTCAAGCTGTGACTACGTCATAAAATCTAAGAAACTGAATTTGAACCATGAATTCTAGTACTTGTACTCTCGTGACACTTGCCATCTATACCTGGTTTAGGTGATAATCAACAATATGAAACCTGAATAGTGGAACTCTTCACAGATAATAAACTATTCAAGTTTATAGCCTTATATATATTTTTTCATTTTCACGAATTTGCACTTGTAGCACTTGCTGTAGAAAAGCGATGTTGTAGATTTTTCTTTTTTTATATTCAAGATGTACCTGTATATAGGGTAGGGTAGGATAGGGAGGGGGTACTAGTGCAAAGACACTTCGTTCCCCAACTTTTCACCGAATTCTGGAGGCATTGCGTGTTAAATAGCGAAACTTAACGAGGACATGAAAATATTAACTATAAAATTTCCTCGAGCGGCAATCGAACTCACTACCTGTCGCGTTTACTGTCGGACGCTTGTGTCCGTGAACCACGACAGATCTCGTACATTTTTCTTTAACTATAATACTATTATTTATTATACTTTCCACTGTTAATGAAATTGTTATTGTATATCCTAGCGTCGTGCTATGTCTAATCAAGCATTTCTACTATGTTAATATTCCATAACATCCCAATATAAGAACGGTAAAAACGTATATTTTAATTTCTAGCTTTTATTCGCTTTATTACACATATAACAGAGAAGATAGACATATCTTATTGTCAAGACAATACGTTCTCCATCTTCTGTTCAAATTTCCAGATCAATACCTCGAATGGAGTGTCACAACACGCAATTGTGTTGAGTAACTTTAAGGAACTCTACTTCTCTCTTTCTCTCTCTCTCTCTTGTCATAATTAGTCTTGCATATTTTATATTTTAATGTTTTCCTTATTCCCAGGTTCAAAACTAGCGACCATTGACAACGTGGGCGTAAGCGGGTGCGCCGAGAACGCCAAGGAGTGCGTGCTCAGGAGGAACAGTAATGTATCCATATCCGTCGATTTCACACCAAGTAAGTAATTATCAAGAACACTGGCATAAAATCTTCTATTTTTAACATTTTTGAAGTGTCATGCACACTTAGAAAAGAAAAATACTTATTTTAAAAATTTGAACGTAACGGGACTCGAACCCGCGCCTCCTGGAAGCCGACTAGGCGCTCTGATCACTAAGCCATACGTTCAAAAAATTCTAATTTTAAGAAAAGAATAAAGTAGCAAAATTAATTGTTTTCAACTTTAAGAAATTTTCTAACTTAAGTCACGTCACGTGCATAGATTGATTTCGTCACGTGCATAGAAGCAATAATAAATAGATTTTATAAGTTAAAATTGGATTTATAAGTTTTTTTTTTGAGATTAAGTAACCGTCTTCTATATTTTTTTTTAACTAACCCAAATAATTTGCCTATAAGTACATATTGTATTTGACATAAGATATATCCAGTCTACCTAACGAATATACCTAATTTAAATTAATTACATTTTTAAATAAGAAAATCTAAGAAATAACATGATATCTCCATTTGCCCAGCGGTGGACGCGACCGGCTTGGAGACGGTGGTGCACGGCGTCATCATGAACCTGCCCGTGCCGTTCCCGCTGCCGCAGCCCGACGCCTGCAAGGACAGTGGACTTGCATGTCCTTTAAAAGTAAGCTTATTAGTTATTATATGTATATATTATAAAGTATAATTATATATTGAAATAAACAATATTAGCCTGTAAAGTTATGACCAAATGAGTACATTAAAAAAAACAGCTTCACGCTGTATCCCGCACACGGCAGGGTAGGTAGATTTTTTTATTCGCCAATTCTGGAGATATTGCGTGTTGAGTGGTGGAACTCAACGCCGCACTTTGCTTCGACACCAGAGCGAAGAAGTAGAAATAAAAAGTTTAATAAAAAAATACAGAACTATTTAAAAAAATATATATTTTTTTACAGGCCGGAGACAAAGAATCGTATAGAACTACAATGCCAATCCTCAAGTCATATCCCAAAGTGAGAGTGGACGTGAAATGGGAACTGAAGAACCAGGACGGAGATGACCTCGTCTGCATCATGATACCCGCGAGGATCAATTAGAAACTATATTTGAAAAATCATGATAATAATCTTCTCTTAAAAAAATGAGTAAAAGTTTGGAAAAAGAAAATTTATTAATGTGTTTCGAATTACCAGAATTGATAAATTCATTTTCAATAATATTAAATTTTATATAATACAGATAAAGTTTATGATCATAATTATAAAAATACTCCATTTTCACATTCCAACATATTAATAGCAATTGAAAGAATTGCACAAAATAAATAATAAAACGATAAGACAATCTTTAATTAACTTTAAAACCAAAAAATTAAAGCTAAGTGTGTTTTTAGATGTAAGGCCTGTATTTATAAATTGTTCTCAACTATGAGATCTATCTTGAGATGGCGTTTTCATTCATAGATATGTAATTTATTAATGAAAAAGCCATGTCCAGATCTCAGAGTTAAGAGTGGCTTATATATACGGGAATAATAAGTATTTTTTTCCAATAATATATATTTTTACCTTTTAAATTAATATTTTTTGTGATGTAAAGTAAGAGTCTTAATCAGCGTTGCCAGACGTCCCGATTTTATCCCAAAATTAAATGTCCGGATCGGGACAAACAAGTCCCGCCTTTTACGAATTATTCTGTTTACTTTGTGAAATCTTTTTTAATACTTTAATATTTTTACTAATGACTTACATTTAGAAATATATAAATAATTAAACATTCCATTCTGTGGACAAGGTAAACCATTTATTTTATCACCATTTAAAACTTTATTTAAATAAATAATAAACAAAATACTGATTATTTTGATATTTTTACTTTCGTAGCGCTAGTGACGAAATAATCCCGCTTTATGGCAACGCTGATCTTTATAATGGTTTTTTTAAGTAACTTTATTTATATAACAATAACGACAATCAATTGCAGAGGACTTGTGCACTTGTACAAAAGAAAAATATAAATAATTTTTTATCTAAAATATTTTTTCTTTTCTTAAAAAAAAACCATCTTGACGTTGTATCCAGAACACAACAGTGTAGGCAGAAATTGAGAACGGAGTGTCTTAACACTAAATGTCAGAAAGACACTCCGTTCCCAATTTTTGCCGATTTCTGGAGGAATTGCGTGTTGAGTGGCGGAACTCAACGCCGCGTTTTACCTCGACACCAGAGCGAAGAAATAAAAATATAGATTTAAATAAATGTTTCACTTCCTCGAGTGTGGATCAAACCCCCAGACAGTCGCATTTACGCCACGACTGCCCTCAACTTTCCTTTTCTTAAAAAATTAAAAATTAAATTAGCTTCACGCTGTATCCCGCACACAGCAGGGTAGGACCTAGTGTTAAGACACTCCGTTCCCCACTTTCTGCCGAATTCTGGAGGCATTGCGTGTTGAGTGGCAGAACTCAACGCCGCGCTTAACCTCGGCACCAGAGCGAAGAAATGGAAATATAAATTTAAGTAAATATTTCATCTCCTCGAGTGGGATTCGAACCCACAACCAGTCGGTTTTGCAGTCACACCTCGTGCCGCTGCGCCACGACCGGCCTTGGCTGGCTTCAAAATTCAAGATTAGGTACTGCTTTCTACAAAACAGATTTTGAAAATGAAACAGAAATAGAAATTCACAAAATTGAATTTATTTCAATATTTTATTTTCATTACAAGAATAAAAAATATATAATAAATCTATGTATTGTATGTCCATATAAAGTTTATATTATTTTTAAAATATAGTTTTCAATTAGTTTTGTTTTAAGGCCTCTGTTAGTGACAAATGTTTCCTTTAATTTTTTTAGTATAGCAATATGAAATTTGCAGCATTTTTAACAGTTTCTTCTGTTTGGGAACAATTTTTAATTCTGCATTGTTCTGTTCTGTTTGATTAAAAATTCATGTTCTACATAATAAAAATTATTACAATCTTGTACATTATGCCATGAATCGCTCAATTCAGACATCTTCTATATGAAACTAAATATCATTTTTGTTTCATAGAACATTTACATTTAGTGCAAAGTTGTCCCGGCTTGTCTTTTTTAAAATGAACATTAAATTCTGTCCTAACAATCTTTCTATACATAGAATCTTTAACACAAGTTACGTTATCTTTACTACACTCACTTGCATACATGTTATACATTTGTTTTATACTTAAATTTGATGTTAAATATTGTTTTTTCATAGAAAATTGTTTAACGGGTTTTCCGTCAGTAGTTGTGAACGACATTACATGTTTCCGTACTCTGTCTTTTAGTTCCGTTGGCAACGGGTGAGCACTGGACTCGGACTGCCCTCTACCATCAGGTTTCGGCAAATTCAATTCACTTTTACTCATATGTACATTATAAATAGGTCGTTGTGATATCGCTAAAGTGCCTAAATAGAAATTCTTACATACAACATGTCTCACAGCTCGAACAACAAAAAAATATTTAAATGCATATTTTCTTTTAATATTATCTATATCTTTTTTCTTTGCTTTTATACTATTTCTTTCTGTAGTATTCAATAAGAAATGTTTTTTTTCATTTGCATTCAAGGAGTAGAAAGCACTAAATATATGTTGCCTGTCTGCATCACTGATTTTTTCATTGCATTTAAACTTGCAGGAATATAAACAGTCTTTTGTGGTACTAATTTGTTTTTCTGGAACATATTTTCCTCTACAACTGATATAGGCTTCGCCTCTTTGGTGTTTCAATTTTCTTACATTACAAGCCCATGTGTTGGGGTTACGTATTTTGCTTCGAAATGATCTTTTGTTTTTTTTCTTTTTAACTTCTATTTCATTTATTGCTTCTGGCTTGTTCCTAAAAAATATAAAATTGTAACTTTATTTTTTAATAAAATAAATGAATTAAATAAATTAGTTTCTTTATGTGAAAATAAGTGTTATGTACGGTCACAGAACATATTCTTTATATAAATTACCGTTTCACAATTGTTCACAGCCACTTTATTTTGCATGCTGTGTTTACCTTTAAGTGGCTGTACATCAATTGTTATTAGTTTTTAAGTTAGATTTACTTGAAATGTAATAATGTATGAGCTGTTGCTAAACTTAATAAAATAAAAATAAATGCCAGAGGACTGACTGCAGGTTTGTAAATGATAAATGTATAGCCTGAAATCTTCCTTGCTACTCAGACTATCCAACATAAAAATAGTTTATCAATTACAAACAAATCCTTATAAAATTAGTATAGATGACAGGATAAACAAAAATGACTTACACAATACTCTTTTCACTAATAACTTGAACTTCAGGCTCAAGTTTAGCTATCACACATTGTGGATCTTTCAAAAACGTTTCATATTGTCCAAAATACTGTTGCTGTAGGCTATTGGTTAAGAGATGTTGTTTAAACATGGGGACTTGCGGTAAGATGACATGAGAAGTAATTTGTAACTGCTGTGTCATATCTCCTTGTAGGGATTGCATTTGAGCTTGTAAAGGCACATGTATTTGTTGACAAGACATAACTGTTTGGTTCTGAGTTATTAAATGAGGATTTTGTATTTCATGTATGTGGGAAGTGACGGGGAGCTGAAGGGATTCTGAGGTGATGGTCTGTTGGTAGGATACCTTGCCTTGGGAATGTAAAGATGGGTGGAGAGCAGGTGGGTACACTTGTACTATATGGGGTAAGCTTGCTGGTACTTGTAATTGATCCATTTTTATGGTGGTATCTGAAATTTTTAAATGATTGCTTGTTTATTACTTATTTAGAATGTTCTTGTTTATTTTATTTATAACATTTTAAAAAAGGGAAGAATTTCTTTAAACTAAAATATGTTTTGTTATGATAACACTCTCATAATTTAATTATCGATCGATTATTATAAAATGAAAATAAAAGAACTACTTAAAAATATATTGTAATTGCACAAAACAATGATATTCATATAAATTACAATACACTACTATACAATAATAATACTCACAGAAACAAAAATAGTTCTCACTACTTAGCTGTTATTAGAATCTTGTTTTAAATTTTAAAACTTGAAAGTTTAAGTTTATTACTACTTAATATTCTAATTGAGCGTTTTGTTTACAAAATACAAAATTTAGTTAGAAACAGTTCCATCTCAGTAGCAAAACAATACAATATGGTGGATATTTCCAATAAATGAAATGTTGCCATATCGAAAAACTTTATAAAAACCGCAACTTAAAAAAAAAAAACCGAATATAATTATAAAAATTGTAGATGTTAATTATTTTATTTGTTATATCTTATTAAATTGTAACACCAATGACACTAATATAGATACCTAATAAACAGTATTAATTTTGAATAACTTTTATGGGACTTAATAAACAGTCTTTATTTCGAATAATTTTCATTTTTAACCATAGAAATGTAAGTAAACTTTATTTATATATAAGTTAATTTCGTAACATCTCTTACATCTGATTATTTTTAAATATGCCAACTTATTAGTAAAATGTCCTATATTTTTTTATATAAAATTAAGGAATAAAAGTTTTAACGTTAATGATATTTATAAGACCATATTAACATTATTAAGGAAAGGACAAAAAGTTTAAAGTAAAACAACATATTTATAATACGTTACATTTAATAATTTTTCTATATTGAATATAAAAATACAGTATAGATTTATAAATGCTATAAAATCTTATATAAATTCTTGAAGTCCTTTCTAAGTTTCTAGCCCTATGTAAATCAGCTTTACAATGTATCAGGCATACAGCAGGCAGGCAACAAAGGGAACCTAGTGAAAAAACACTCCATCCCCAATTTTCCACTGATTTTTTTGAGGCATTGCGTGTTTAGTTGCGGAACTCAAAGCCGGGCTTTTGCCTTGGTGCCAGAGTAAAGAAATGAAAATGTTTTTATTTCATCTATGTAAATATTTTTTTATTGTATAATTATATAAAATAATATAATATTCTTAATAAAAACTATTTAATTATTTAATTAACAATAGTTATTTACAAACTATAAGGCAGTAATTCTTAATTAATAGTTGAATACAATCTAATTAAAAAATGCTTTGTTAAAAGATATCAAAAGCTCTAACAATATAGTTTATATAGTTTTCCATTTCTGTATTTTATTTTAGTATTTTTTTTCAACATCAATGTTATTAGTAATTTTATATAAGCATAATTATTTTTCGTCGAGTAAAGTTTTTATAAAAGACAATTCATTATTAATAAATTATAAATATCGTTTATCTTGAAATTTATTTTCTAAGAAATGATAAACATAGTCGTATACAACCAACATGATTGCACCTCCTGGTCCCAGTCGCAATACTTTCGGTAGTAATCCTTTGTAAAGTGCACGGAACCTGAAATGATGATTAATATTTAAATTTTATTTGGCTTTAACAAAAAGGTATTGTAATCCTAAGCATAAAAAAAATAAAAAAATTGCAAACTCTTTCTTTCACATTAAATATTAAATATTTATAAGTAATTCAAAACTTCTTTTTCCAATTTTTCAAATTATAACGAAATTGTATGCGTGAATTAAAATGAATTGCAGTGAAGTTCCGACTAATTGATTACATTAGGAACATTCATTTGCCAACTATTAATAATTATACCAATTAACGAACTTCAAAAATAGAAGTGATTAAGATCATTGACTTTGTCTTCTAATAATAGATACATATATGCAAATAAGTAAATGGCGCCATCGTGGCGTAGTTGAAAAGTTTAAGCAATTTTAGTTTCCTGAGTAATCAGATACAAGACGGTGTCAGTTCCCCAACTCAACACACAATGTCTTGAAATGAGCTAAAAGACAACAAGTATTTTAGCATAAAGTACTTTATCGTATGGAGGTAAATACAGTACAAAGTTATCATTCTCAAGACGGTGACATCTTTGTTTTGAACCCCACTTGAGGGAATATTAATATTTTTAATATAGATAGTTTTAGTTTATATAACTACCTGTGTGATTTATAAAAAAAGGCACAAAATCACGATTATGGTATGAGAAGCATCTCACTGTAAAAGTTTCAACTGTGTAACTATCATAACTCATGAGATACAGCATGGTAAACCAACAGATAATCGTATGGACGGAAGGACAAAAGAGACTCAATAATAGGTCTCAATAATTTCGTTTTGCCCCTTGACATACGAGATCTATAAGGAAATGGACTTTACTTAAAAGAAAACAAAAAAAATATTTAAATGTGACCGGTCAATGACATAGCATCTTTCAACGAGATATTCAAAAATAAAACATTTATCTTTATTTTTCATGAAGTTGCATGACGAAATATTGGATAATATCCAAATATTTTGTTTATCATGAAGGTAAAATCATGAATTCTGAAAACAGTCTCATTACACATATAAATATTGAAATAAATATACGTGAATATATTGTATCTTACCAAGTACGGGAAGTAATTATCTTTATTTTGCAAGTACTTGTTCTTCTAAAGTAGCCAAATAAAATAAGGTCATAGGTTCCATCCGGCTTAAAATAGACGAAGAACGCAGAATAAATGACTTTTTTTTTGCCTAAGTCCCCAAAAATGTAATAGATATGGTATAAAAAATATGATTGATATATTATGGATAATATTATATTTTAAAGACATTAATTTTCAATATTTTGACGTTTTACAGTATAATAATAATAAAAGTAAAAATAAGCAGTTATTAACAATCAGTATCTATACAAATAACCATCAGATAATATGTCAGTCCTTGGCACGGCGCCACGCTAAAAGTACGGTTTTGTACAATGTTCCATGGATAATTTTAAAGCAGTAAATATGGAAAATTGACATTTCTTTCGCAAAATATAGAGATAAATTTATATTGTGGTCCACAAATCTGTATAAACACAAGTACTAACAATATATATGGACTCTACTTGAACATAAGAAATAGAAATAGAATGCTGTTTAAATTCTTGTCATATATAAACACTTACCCTTCTTCTTTATACACTAAAATAATTGCTCCCGTAGTAGACCTATACTTTATAGTACCCGGCATTGGTTGTGGACCTTGAATTCTACTCTTTGCTACATCAAACGGAATATTCACACATGAACCTAGGACTCCTGATGTGAAACCAATGGCTACTTTGCGACCAAATTCTAATAAAGGATCCTGTAATAAAATAATGAAATTAGTATCAATTGTACATTAGTGTACAGATAGTACTAAAAATTACAGTGTACTGATTGATGGTGGTAAGTTCTGTTTATAGTTGGATGAATTTTTATATTAAAAATATGCGTACTTCATTTTATAAATAGTGTCTGCTGGAGAATGTAGTGATACTTTACTAATTTCTCTCTGGCTACTTTATAAACTTCAGGAACATGTAAAGATATATAAACGATATAACTCATGAATAACGTGCTAAGTTGAATTTGAGACCAGTCGTGGCGCAGGGTCACAAGCATTTGACTATTAAACGACAGGTGCGATAGGTTTCGGGTACGATTCCCACTTGAGGAAATGAAATGGGTTAGAGTCCCGCTACGTACAAATTTTTATACGTTTTCTAAATAAGTATTTTTCTTTCCTAAGTGTGGAATAACACTTTAAAAAATGTTTAGAAATAATTATTATTTTCTCGTGAACGCTCTGGTAAAGAGGCAAAGCGCGGCGTTGATGTAAGCTATTAATATATTTTTTTCGATAACCTTTTACCTCATGGTGTCTTACCCATTCATTTATTAAGTTTTAGAGCTATTGCGTATTGAGTGCCGGAGCACTCTTCTTTATCTCAGTAAACTAAGAAACATTTACTATGGAATACATATGATACATACGAAAATGCCCCATGTATGATTAAATTCACGATCAGATTGATCAGCACAAAATAATTTTAAAAAATGTCCTACATATAACAACATATGTTACGATAAACACACACTCATGAGGCACAAGCATTAAGATATTTTTTTTCTATCTGAATCAATTTTAAATGTTTCACTAAAGTCTCTCTAACAGAAAAAAACATAAAATTTTGATACATGAAATACAAAATAATCTCGCTAAGTATCTCAACAACGATAAGGTTATCTTTAAACAAACAGCTTCTTTCTTTAGAGTACCTACTTTGCAAATATTTATCAATTTCAGAATATAATGTACACTATTGTTGTAAATAGAAATATAGCAATAGATTTGTAAGTGTACAATTTATTATGAAATATGACTTAAATAATCAATTACTCATATAATATAGTCTTTGCAATGTTCTTTTAGAATATGTAAAGGCCCTTAGCATACGCGAATTCGGGGCTTAGTTAGAAAACAAAACCGTGGTACCGTTTTGTAAATTTGTGGGCCGCTTTTTAGATAAAAAACAGTTAAGATACTATAACGTTATGATGAAAGGTTGATATCGTCGTTCAAAGAATAAACAATATAATACTCGTAAATTGTTTCTGGCTATCCAATACAACAACAAATATGCGTGAAGATAAAAGGTATATAACAACAAATATGCGTGAAGATAAAAGGTATATAACAACAAATATGCGTGAAGATAAAAGGTATACGTATTGTATCGCATAATAATTTTAGACTTTAAGTAAAGGCTCATATCTATAACATCAATTTACTCACCTCATGCTCCGGTAAATATCCTTTAACGCTGTGATAAAATCCAAAATACACCATATTAAATATTCCATTCCTAGCTATCGTAGCTGTTAGACCTTTATTAAGACCTCTAAATCCGAGGCCATTTTCTCTAACTATTTGTCGTGTAACTGACCAAGTACTCGGCACTTCAGTTGCCAAGGCCCTGTTTGATTGAAGTGTCACCTTGACCACTTCGAATGGATTAACTAAAATTGCTTCGGTGATACCTGAACCTAAACCTGCTAATGCGAAAGTCTGTAAGATAATAAAACTTTGTTTTATTGTCAAAAAATGTAGAGCCAAGACGAATTGGGTAAAAGGTCATCCTGTTCAGCATTTTCAATTTTTGAGTAAAATTATTCGGCCACATCAAGGGAACACCTTGTTCATGCAATATTTTATACATATAAGTTTTCATCGTTCGTCATTGCATTTCTTAGAAATCACAAAAATATATAAAATGACCAACTAAAATCATAATCGAACATATCTAATTACACTAATTACAACATTTTACATTCCATTAATAATATAAGTGTTATAATTTGTTTAAATGTTAACGCTTTTACCATTACTTATCACGAACTTGTACAAATAAATCTACGCCAAATAAATATTTTTGTATAAATATAACTTCAGTGTAAATAAACTAAAGTCAATTATACATTGTATATTTAAAAACAATATAACACAATTATAATGTAAGCAAATATAAATATTTTTTCTTATTTTTATCAGCTTCACGCTGTATCCCGCTTAGAGGGAAACTAGAGCTAAGACACTCCATTCCCCATTTTACGCCGAGTTTAGGAGGCATTGCGTGTTGAGTGGCAGAACTCAACGCCGCTCTTTGCCTCGATACCAGAACGAAGAAATAAAATACAAATGTAAATAAATAATTTTAAAAAATGCAAATGTAAATATTTATTATTATAAAATTTAAAGGTTAAATATTGAATATTAGTTGAAGAAAATTGGTTTTTGACTTTAGTAAAAAAATGTATATTACGAATTAAATAATATAAATACTATATGTAATATGTTCAGAATACTTACAAGTGGAGTAGGTGTGCTGGAGCCAAACAAAAATAATTTCTTATATTGTTCAAAAGTAGCAAATTTCACAGCTCGCTTCGGTGTTTCCGCTAAAATAGGAGGCAAAATTCCTTTCCAAAATGATGTCAAACCTTCATATCTGTACATCTTCTTCATACAATCAATTATTCCATTATAATAATGACTAGAACTTTGGAGAGATGATTTTGTGGCTTGCAGCTGTAATCTTGTTTTAACGAGATCTAGAGGATGCATTATACAAACTTCTATGAAGCCAGCACTTCCACCAGCTCCGATTTGCATTGCTGCTTGTTTTAAGTGTTTTTCTATGTCAGCCATGGTTAATAAACAATATTATAGCGTTGTTAAAACAACAAAATAGTCACTGTAATCATTCCGCACAAGCGTTCGCAAAACACAAGTGAGCACTGAATACTCAACGCGCAAGTGAGTTTATTTTAAAAATACACAAAATTGCGCCTTCATCTCAAACAGTCACTAGGGATGTCCACAATATAAAATAAACTGTAATGCCGGTTCTTAAATATCCTACATATTAAAGCGAACTATTTACTGGCAACATTCACATAACATGTCAAACTTTGATCAAAACTAAAGTGTCAAATATCGATAGCTGTTTCTACCAAACCTAATTCTATTATTAATTAACTAAGTGAAATATTAAACTAATACTAATAATGCTTTCTCTGGTTTCCATTGTTATATATGTATTATAATTCATCAGTTAATTCACATGAAGTGTGCATGCCTGAAACAATCGATGTTTATAAAGACTGTTTTCCTGTGTACACTCACACTGTCGTCCAAAATGGCAGGGAAGAAATACTTGCACTTGTATTTGAACATTAGCTGATGTGAAATGTGCATTAAGTTATTCGAACACAGTATTAAGTGGGTGAAGTGTAAACTAGACGGAAATGTGGACATAGTGTAAGATGGGCTCGCAAATCTTAGAAATACTACGTCAGGGTATATGGGCATCGTTGACTGGTGGTTGGTTTTACGATCCTCATCAAAATTTATTTTGCAACACTGTACATTTGTATATATGGCTGTTTCTGCTATGTCTACCTTTTTCTGTTTATTTGGTAAGTCGTTTTTAATATAGCTTTATGTTTATAGGTTAAGGTTTATAATGTCATATGAAATCAGGTCACAATGTTATTATACTTTGATTAGTCAAACAGGTAAATACTCAGTGAATTGTGACTAAGTCATTGCCCTGAAAGAAAGACATGGTTTGACATTGTCAGCTTACTGTTATTTCTATATTTCTAATTAAATATTATTTTAATATCTAAGAAACCTGCATCTAAATAGTGATTTAAGAATATCACAACTTAAATTTTTATTAGTTTTTACATATTTTTCTAAGCATTACTTATAAAATAAAAAGTATGCATAAATTAACTTTAGAATCAGTAAGTTATTTGATTTTCACGATTATTACACATTTTAATTTTAATGAAACTATATAACTGGATTAATCATCTATTTTTAGTATTTAACATTTTTTGGAAACCCAATGTTTCAAACACTTTGCAGTAGTTTGTGGTCACAGGCAGACTGAGATGCAATTGTTTGTCAGTTGACATAATTATTATATCAAACTACTGCCAATAAATGCCTCACACACTGCCCTGGATTCCTGCAGAATGAGGTGACTGTATCTTGCCCTCTGGTTTGGTGGATTTGAGACTTCAGAGATGTTATGAGTGGGTCTCAGGTGGTAGAAAGTTTCCTGCCATCCTTTCTATTGAAATTAAGATGTTTTTGTATTTCATAAGCCTCGTGGATAATTCTAGGAATATCCTTCCTCCTCCTTTCCTCAATAAGGATTTAGGGCTTATCGATCCTGATGTAATGGCTGGCCTTATCCACAGTATGCTCTCACACAGCTGTCTTTGATACATGCCCATTCTTGGTATTGGAGATGTGTTCCTACACCCTAACACTGATGCTTCTCTTTCTTTGACTGATGTATTATAGCCACAGTCACAATGTAGCATTATAAAGCATTTTTATTGCTGATTAAAAGTTTCCTATACCTTTGATTGCATTACATACAAGATAAGAAAAACATTTCCAATTAGTCATCTAAACATTGTTGTGCAACCAATACAAATTCAATCATTATCACTTGTACTTGGTGCTTACTAAAAAATATTATTTTCTTTATCTATTCCTTTTTTTACTAAGTAAGGTGCTTAAAAATATATCTTTAAAAAAATATCAATAAAAGTATAATATGATTCCTCTCTTATATCATTGATATCCTGTTTATTTGTGTCTAGATATATTATTCGATATGTATGTAAAAGTTATGTACTTTTACTAATATATAAATTTATTACGTCATATTTCATTAAATGTATTTAATGTAAATTAGTGTAGTAATTGTAAATTCTAAAGATTTAAGATATTATTTTAGTGATAAATAATTTATGTTGGATATATAAGGAAAATTTATTGAATAATACTATTTCATGTTCATAAGTGAAATCAAAGTATTTTTTTATATTATTATTAACAAATATTAAAGGAAATGATTCATTTGTTTAATATAAATGTCATAAACAGGATGTTCTAGTGGTTAGAAATACTTAATTCTTAAATTATTAATAGAGGATGGAATTTTATTGTTAGTAGTATTTGTATATGATATTTGAGACATTCTGAGGGTCTGAGTAACTCAAGGCACAGGTACAGTTGATTACAATAATATAATAAACCGACTATCCAAAACAAAAAAATCCTGATTAAAATGCTCTACCTAATATACTTCACCTTTATAGTATTAGCCTATGTTTAAGTAAAAAGAATCTGAACAACTTCTGCTCAAATGTTAGGTATTTATTATATATAAAATTATATGTGATGCAGTAGGAATGTGTTGGTTTGTATGTTCAATCCCCACTAAGGAGAATAAATTATTATTATTTCTCCATCTTCGTGAGACTAAATATTGCATTGTGTTCTGCCACTCGATACTCAATGTTTCAAGATTGGATCTAATGCAAAAAAGGGAATGTCTTGGCAGAATACAGAGTAAAGCTAAAAAAACTTATGTATCAGTTATTTCTTGTTATTAATAATTTTTATTACTTTAGTAACTCATCTAAACATTAGTAAAATAGCAAGTATTTGTGTGTCAAGTTGTGGGTTCAATCCCCAGTCAAGGAAATGAAATATTTATTTACATTTATATTTTCATTTTTTCAATCTGGTGTCGCGGCAAAAGCGCAACTTTGAGTTGCGTCGCTCAAGACACAATGCCTCCAAAATTTGGCAGTAAGTGGGCAACAGAGTGTCTTAACACTAGGTTCTCTCTGCTGTGTGTGGGATACAGATTTTTACTAATAAATTAAGTATTGACCTTAACATATGTTTAATGGATTTGGCAATGAAAAAATTAAAAAGAGATAGTGAAATCTTAGAAAATCTTAAGGCTGGATATTAAGGTCTCATGTATAAATAAGCTTATCAAAGAAAGGTATGTTATGAAGAAATAGCATTAATACCAAAGTCAATATAGGTCAAGCATGCTCACAATTTAATTAGAAATACTACTTCAATTTAAGTAAAAAAAAAATTTAAAAATGTCAACTATTTATATAGTAAAATGATAATGTTTTTTGATAATTTTGTTAGTTACAATAATTAGTAACTACTATTACAGGTTATTTATAGCAAACTAAGACTTTTTTATAATATATGGAGTAATAAAAATTATTCCATATATGGCAATTTTTTTTCTGAATATACTTAACTTAACTTAACTTAGCTTCACGCTTTATCCCTTGCGGGGCAGTCAGAGAGAACGGAGCGCCAAACGCTACGGTTTTTCTGAATATGTAATTGAATATTCAATTTTTTTTTCTTTATTGTTTGAATATAGTTAAATTTACTACTTGTTTATAAATTAAGTAAGTAGTACTTTTTGGGTTCAGTTGTAGCACAGGAGCACAAGGGTGCTGTAACTGTAAATGCAACAGGTTATGGGTTTGATGCCCACTGGAGGAAATTCCATTTCCTTTAACGGGTTAACTGTCAGTGTGAAGTAAGTTTTATTTATTTTATTATGGTTGAAGTACCTTAATAAAAGTGTATAACTTTATGGTCAAAGCTTCTATGTTACCAAGTTGTATGGGCTTAAAATATGCTATTTTTTTCCTTAGTGTGAAATAACACTTTAAAAATGTAATAAAAGACATAAATTCTTAGTAAGTAATTAATTGTCATCAGCAGACAACCAGGAAATATGTAGAAAATAAAAATAACTACAGTAATAAAATAAGGAAATGCATTACTAAATCATTATTTTATCTTATAATGTTTATATTTTTATATTAAATGATGTGAAGTGTTTCTGGCATAGTGGAACAGCATATGTTGGGTTTACAACCCAATGGTTGTGTTTATGATTCCCATTCTGGGAAATCAATTATTTTCATTTTGTCATTATAGCAACTTGAAAAAGCATTGAGTGGCAAATATAGTGACCAAACACTAGACTCAGTGTCTATCGGAATCTGTAGGAAGCTTCAAAACATGTTAAAATCTCATACAAATTTGTTGTAAAATCTCTAGTAATTTTCTACATTTCTGTACTATCTCTCTCATTAATATATTGTTTGTAGTTGACCATATCAGCAATGAAGATAAAAGCTGATAAATATATGCAAAATATTGATTCATTAAAATAAGATTGTAATTTGTATTATTACTTAGTGTAAATATCGTGTCCATAGGTGACTACTATACTGGGTCTGGAATCAATCGTAAAACAAAAACGTTTTCACATTGTATCCCGCATATAGTAGGGAAGACATAGAGGAAGACCTCTGCTTCGGCTGCTGTCTCTGCCTCAAAAAAATCGCTCTCGGAGGCTTCTTAGCCTCCGCCGATTTTTTTGAGGCATTGGGTGCTGAGTAGACCTCAACGTCGGGCTTTTGCCTTCATGCCAGAACGCAAAAATGAAAATATTAATAAATAATAGTTTATTCCCCCGAGTGGAGATCGAACCCATAACTGTCGCATTACAGTCACACCCTTGTGCCCCTGCGTCATGACAACCTGATTTGTGGAGGCCGTCATCCATCTTAATTTCAGTTATTTATATTAATATTGTAAAGCTGAGCCGATTGATAGGCCGTCGTGGCGGCGCGGCGGCTAAGTGGTTTGATTGTAAACGTGACTTGTGAGTTCGATTTCCACTCAGGAGAATGAAATATTTAATATTCTTATTTTCTTGCTCGAGCAACGCCTCGAGACTTCGGCGGAACATAAGAAACGGAAGAGTCTTAATGGAAACGAAGTGTCGTAACACTGGGTTTCTAGTTTCCCTCTGCTGCTACCCTGCTATTTGCGTGAAGCTAAATAAAAGTTTGTTTGCTAATCTCAGAAACCGTACTTGCCCCTACTGGGTAGGAACTGCGGTTCCTGATTTGAATTCAATATTTATTTTTGTGTTGGATAGTGCGTTTTGCTGCAGGTGAAAGCTAGTATAATAGAAAAAAGATGTAATATAAAGTTATAACATGTATTTTTAAACATAAGAGTTGGTTCTTTTTAATTTAAATATTCCTATTTAAATTCCATGTTCCATGTTTAAACATTAATAGTATACTGTTCAAATTTATATGAGTACCAAGGAAGCGAAGATGATGCTTAAATAAAACCTCCCAATCGTCGTCGCATTTTAATTTTTAATGCTTGTTACCACAGCGATGAAATAAAGTATAATTTATTACCCCGAGTGGGAATCGAATCCACAATCTTCGCGTATGCAGGCAGACGCTGCGCCCCTTTGCCACGACGGTCTCCCACTATCAATTGAAATTAAGGGCCACATTTTTTACTCTAGGACTATCTTAACATAAAATATAGTTCTAGACTTACCAGGTATTATCATTATTTAACTGGATATTATTATTACTTAAGGAGGTATTATTATAATTTTACAGTATTTCCCTCCAGCGAGCCTCGGCTGGTTGGTCTACTGTGCCTTAGTGGCCCTTCTCTTCACCACCTTAAAACTGATCAACCACGGACTTCACCATATGTACGATACGAACGAACTCATCGTAGTAAACTCTACAGATGAAGCCGGAAATTCCAACGAGAATACGGCGTAAGTAGTAATTGTAATAGCTTTTTTTCTCTTAGAGTCTCGCATCTTCAGCATTCAGCAGAGTATGCAGGAAACCAGAACCTTGTGTTTTTTTTTAATACTACGGACACTTGGCCCGTATTCTTTTCTTACTTTTCTTTTACCTTTTTCCTTTTTTATTATTTTGTTTCATAGTATACCTAGTGTTAGGAAATTCCGACATTGACTTACAGCCTTATTTCTAAATATCATGTGTTAAGTGGAATAATCCAAAGACATGCTATTACTTACTAGATCAGAGCATTGAAAGTAATTTAAATATAATTATTCTTCAAATTAGAATCGAATTCGAAGCCATCGTTACAATTAGACATTCTCCTATTACGCCACAATTTTGTAAGTCGTCAGTGTTGAATTATTTTATACATTTTTACTTTTATACTGTTGAAAAGAAAAGTTGTTATATATGATTGGTATTTTTTAATTTTACTTTATCACGCTGCACCAAAGTTTTATTTCTTGCAAATAAATCACATAGCATTAATAAAATTTTATTTTGCATGTATTTTCTTATTGTTTCGTGTGCTTAGTAGACATATATATTTACGATCGTTTAGTTTGTTGTCGTCTCGCAGGCCGGAGGAGGGTATGGAGATGCGGACCATGGGCGCGGCCGCGGCGCACAGCGACAACGACTCCATAACCTCGCTGGAATACCACAAACCTAATAATAGTACTATAGGTATGACATATTTTTTGTGTTGGGTATTGGTTGTATGAATTTAAGAGATTATTCGCTTAAACACTTATTAGAAATTACATATTTCATTGTGACACTTGAAACATTTTTGGTTAGTTTTGTTAAATCTATACTGTAATTATGTTGATATATGAAATATAAATATATGTGTATAAAATAAGTAATACATTTAACATATTTTATTTTGTATTATTTACAGATTTGAAAGTTGATGTCCATCGGAAAGATAGTTCGGAATCGAGTATAGAAGATAGTGGCATGTCTGTGATGCCAAATGTTCCAATAGCTACCACTAAGTCCGATCTGTGCGTTGTTCAACCTGCTGAGGTCGTAGAACCTCCAAGCCCCGTCCAACAAGAGTTCGAGAAAGATCCAAATGCGGCCACAGAAGGGAACACAGAACCAAAACGAAAAGAGGGCATGGACGTATTGATGAATTAATAGTCGAAGAGTCAAGAAATCCCAGGGTAGATAGTATTATCCCAGTGAATGTGTTAATAGACGACGGTCCTTTTGCAAAAGTCAGTAGACGATTTCACGAATGCCCCCATAGACGGGGGTCGAATAACAGGGACTTTTTCAAAGAGTGGCTCTACTTAGATGGGAGTGAAGCAGCCGGAGAACCATATCAGTCAAAGTTTGCAAGACAACTGAGCTCAGATTCGAGAGATAATTCTGAACCAAGTGTGGGACCACCCTCGCCTAAAAAGAGAACGGCGCAAAGAAGAAGATATAATAATTATCACGACGAAAGCTGCACAAAGTCGGCCATGGCTCTTGCTACAGCTCAATCGTCAAATATGCGACGAAACTCAAATTCAACAATGTCGACAATACAATTACCGTTACTTAATTCGACGGCTCAACTCGTTTCACATATGAGAAGACACTCTAATAATGCTGATACAGGGTTCTTCGCAAGCGTAGAATTGGGGGAATACATGATGGTGAAATCTGAGGCTCCAGTGGGTGATACGGATAAAAATAAAGGAAAAAGCCCTGGTGTAAGAAGGATAAAGAGTGCGGCTTTGGAAATAGGTTGTCCGCCGCCCAGCGTTTCAAACTTATCACCTCATCCTAATAGTGCTGAAACGATTGGTGGTCAAGTGCTTAAAAATCCTAAAAGTGCAGTAATCCCTCCCCCAAGCAAGTGTCTCACCCGCGGTCCACATTTAAACTTATATCCTAAAAATGAGTCTGGTGAAGGATGCAGTTATCCATATCTCACTTATGGATCAGAAATAGTTTATCCTATAGCAGAGATATCGGATGAGATGCAGACATCTCAAAAAGAGACTGACCTAGATTCCAGCGGTGAAAGTTATAGTGAATACGAAGATGAAAAACAATTTCGTGGGTTTGACTGGGATGGAGAACAGTCTCCTGTGATACGGTCTAGTGATTCTGATTTCGAAGCAAATGGCTCCAGATCACCTTTACTTGATAAAGTTAATGAAATTAGAATGGTTCGGATAAAAAGTCAAAATGAATGCAAAAAACATTGTTGTGAAAATCATCCAACTACAAAAACTGCCTCAGAGTGTCCAAATGAAAAATCAAAGCCTGTGAGACTAAAAAAAGGCAAACCTGAGCCAAAATTAGATAAGCCCATTAATCCCTGTGATTGTAAATTTAACCCAGGTAGTGATTATTTCGATAAAGCTAGTGCGAGTTCTAAAGACTTACTAATAGAAAAATCGAGCTTAGAGTCAAATGAAAATGGCGATGCCACAGAAAAACCGCCACAAGAGAAAAAACCAGTAGAAAAGAAACTTTGGGACCACGATATATCTAACACTAGTAGCAGTAGTAGCGAATTAGACCGACCCGAGGACGACACTAAAGGTGATAGAAATAATGCACCAGAGACTGAAGAGTCGCAATTAACGTGTGATAGCAAAAGTGCTGATGAAAGAAGTGTCTACAGCTTAGATTGGCTGTTCGAAGAAACATCTGAAATGAAAACGGATTGTGGTGCTGAATCAATTTTAGGCCCTGAAGAAGTTTTATGCCAAAAATTAGCTAATGCCTTAGGCGAATCGTCATCAAATGTACCAAAAAACTTAGGTGCTATACCAAAACAAATTAAACATTTAGCTCGATCACGGGCTTCTTCCCAAAAAGAGAATAAGGTAAAAGATTCAAAGAAAGAAAAAGATGAGAATCAGACTGAAGATAGAATATTAATGGATGCTGTTGAGGCACAAGCTGCTTTAGTTCAAGGCTTGGAATGTCTTTTTGCGGCTACAAATGCGAATACAGTCGTAATGCCTCCTCCTAACAGAGATGAGAGATCAAGAAGTCATAGACAAAGTATACGAGGCGAAAGAGATAGTTTGCACAAAACGAGAAAAAGATCAATAGAGGAGGTCGCACAAACGTCCACTAACACTTTACTGCCAACTTCAATGCCTTTGCTAGCCGCTTTTCTGAACTCAAGGGTAGATTTTATGCCCTGTTGTGTACCTGATAATAATCAACCCCCCGCGGAGGGGCAAGCGCCAGAAGAGGGTCAAAGATTGAGGCCCTTAATGGATCGCAATCATAGAAATCGAATTAGAAAAATTAAACGTTCAACACGTCAACGTAATAATCCGCCGGCACAAAACGCGGCGGACAAAAAGGACAAGCCACCTACATCAGATAACCCTAATGCCAACAACGTGCATTTTGCGACGTCCTTTGATGATACTACAGACGGCGCGATCCACTGTTTTATGGACGAATATGGTAACTGGATGTCATATACGTTTGACAAAAACAGCACCGGCAGAACTCAACTTCAACCTATCTCAATGCCAGATAAAGAGGAAGGGACCAAAAGTGTAGCCCCTAAACCTGATAACCCCGACAATTCCCAAGAAACAGCCGGTGAATGTAGTTGCGGTTCATTAGAGTCTGAAGTTGCAAATACTGAAAGTGTACCAAAAACAAAACGAGGCGATAGCATAGACCAAAGCTCTTCAAATCAGGGGAGCAATAATCCGTTACTATCGAGTAATAATAACGTATCGACAGTGGTTCCTATTAATACGAATAGTTCAAATAAACGTTTTTACGTTTTCGAAGGAGGTACCGTTTCGCATACTGACCAACCGAGGTCTCCTGTCGCTTACGTCACTGATAGTTTGTTAGAGCAGATAGAGGCTGAAAGGCAGTCCAGAATGGGACTACCAAGCATGCATATCAATTTTCTAATGAGTCAGCAAAGAGCACAACAGCAAGCTCAGCAAGCAGAAAACACTTCGACTCACATACCTAGTCTAATGCCCTCGATAGGAGAAGAGAGTATTGATATACAGATGAGAAATAAATGGAATAAATTAGCGGAAAATATAGAGAAACCGGCACCTAAAACGAAAAAGTACTACAAATTTAAGTTTTCCAAATGCTTCGAAATCAAAGTTACTATGGATAGATTGAAGTTAATGGCTCTCTTCGATAGGAATCTAACGTTTAAGGAGACTTTTGTGTCAATAATGCTAGCGGTCGCGGTGGCTGCGCTCGGCTCGATGGTCCTGAATCTAGGATTCTATAGAGATATATACGCGTTTTGGTTTTGCTTCATAATGGCTGGAAGTCAATACTCATTACTAAAAAGTGTTCAACCTGACTCAGCATCGCCAGTACATGGCTTTAACAAAATGGTGCTCTTCTCACGGCCCGTTTACTTTTGTCTTTGTACAGCCATATTATGTGCAGTAAATACACAATTACAAGAATTTGAATCACCTGAAGATAGTTTAATGAGAACTAAACGTAGTACTGACGAAGTTAAACCTTTGACTATATACGGATTTGAGTTTAAAGAACACGATTTTTTATATGTGATACAAGAAATTCTTTCGAAATTTCTACTGTTTTTTCCTTTAGCCTTTAGCTTGGGATTATTTCCCCAAGTGAACACGTTCCTAATGTATCTATTGGAACAGATAGATATGCATATATTTGGTGGAAATGCAACCAGTAGCTTAAGTGCGGCCGTGTACTGCGTAGTTCGATCTATCGCGGCAATTGGAGTGTTATACGGTTTTGCTTATAGTGGGCTAGTAGAAGGAAAGAAAACTCAACACCAAAAGCATAACATTTTATTCTCCATATTCTGCGGTCTCCTCGTTCCTATAGCGTATCATTTGAGTAGAAGTGCAAGTGATTATACTCTCATTTGGAATTTAATAAAGAAGCACTTATTACCACCGGAGCTCTACGCCGTACAAAGCCCGGAGCCACCAGAGGCAGAAAAAAACGATCCTAACGCTTTAGGTGATCAAAAAAAAAACAACTCGGAAAGCAACATTTCAAAACAAAATTCAATGGGCAGTTCTACGTCAAAAATAAATTTTAGTTCAGAGACCAACATAGCAAGATCTCAGAAACGTTCACAAACTTCAAGTATAACGTCACTTAAGATGGATCCCAGGGGTGATACAATGAATTCGACAACTTCTCTTAAAGTTGATAGGTCGGAAGCTCCTACGGAAACTGAGGAGAAGAGTAGAGACTCTAATACCTTAAATTCAAATGCAAATAAGCAGGATTTCGAAAAAGCTGATGAGGATATGGAAGATCCCTTACCCAAGAAACTGCAAGCGACAGTTAACGCCAGGTTAAAGAATGATCTCATAGTGTGCACGTTTCTTGGGCTCTTCGTTTTTGGATTACATTGTACGACGGTTTTCACAACGCTGCGGCCACAGTTAAATACGGTAATACATTTTTTGATATTACTATTATTTTTCAATTAAATGTTTCTAATTTGGACGGAATGTGGAGAATAAACTGTGTTAATACTGGTTAATATTTGGTTCTCTCTATTTTTCAAGACCCTATTTGTGGTTCGCCAGATAATAAATAGGCCCCCCCATTACACATTACTTAAAAAAGACATTTTAAGGTTCCATTTGAGGTGTGCTAACAGCAGTCTCTAATTTAGTTAGTTTTCTTTGGAAACTAGTTAGTTTCCACCATATCGCAGATAAAAAGATTAAGAACAATTCTAAACTTATTTTTTTGGTGTCCCAGGTGCTCTGGATAATAGCAGGCACGCTGGGCTGGTTCCTGCACTACATAACGCCGCAGTTACGCAAACAGCAGCCGTGGTTGTGCCTCGCGGGGCCAGTGCTGAAGCAGCACGAGCACGCGCAGTTCGAGGTCACCGAGCCCGCCAAGCTTATGTACTTTGAGAGGGTTAGTGACTTTAGTAGTAAGTTTTGTAATGAATTGGTTTTGGATTCTATATATTATTGTTGGGGTTCCTAAACGTACCCTACGGTCGACGAGGAATATCCGCCCTGAATTTAACTCTAGGTAAAGTAAGATTTTTTTTTCTTTCTTTTAATGATTTTTATTCCCGAGTGAACGAGTGTGAGTGAAATGCTCGAAAGTTTAGAAAACCTAACTTCAGGACGGTCACAGCTCATCAACTGAATTGTATGTAGCATGCAATATCTTTGAATACTATCTAAACTGTTAATTTTGTCTGATTGTCAATCTCACATAGGTGTTCAACCGAAGTGTTAAGCCTAGAACAAAGATGAAGAATATATTAAAGTAGTGAAGTCCAGATTAAACAGGTTTTTCAAAATTTATTGAATTCTTTTGCCGTATATATTCTAAAAAACAACTTATCTATACTTCTTTACTAATATTATAAAGAGGAAAGATTTGTATTTTTGTATGTATGTTTGTATTGCTTTCACATAAAAACTACCGTACCGATTTCAAAAATACTTTCATTATTAGAAAGCTGCATCTTCACCGACCAACATAGGCTATATTACGTTTTAAAAAAAAATAGAGATCCCTAATAAAATCTATCGATATAATCGATAAAAAAGAGTGTGTAATTCTTCTATAGATATACTCATTATATTCTGTCATAATGAACAGCTTTTAACGTTGCATATAGAGGTATTCCGTAGTATATATATATATTTTTTTTCAATTATTATCATCAGTACAGTTCGATATTAATGTAGTATTTATATACAGGGTGGAAGTGTCAGCACCACATTAAATGAAACCACAGTTTTAACTACTCTATAAAAGCCTAATATAATTCAGAAAAAAATAAATTCGCAAAAATGAAAAAGTTTTTTTTTCAAACAAAATAAATAATAAAATTGTCATTTTAAAACAAAACGCCATTTGTAAGGATGACGCACGCACACATAAACCTATCAAAGGAACACCGCCGCACACGCCTCATTTCGAAATCGAGTCGTATGTATTAACGATAAAGTTCAAAGTTGTTTAACCTTTAGTAGTATTTTTGTAGTAGTAACTGTTTATGTTATTGGGATCTATACGTAATCGCGTCACACGAAATACAGGTATGGATAAAAATCGTGAAATGAAAAAAAAATCCTACGTCCAAACTGTTGAGGCATCTTGATTAATTTCTTTAGGTATAGGTTTGAAATATTTTACCCTATATGCTGTTTCCGTAAATGGAGCGCTGCCTCTTCCACCCTGTATAATGTGGTATCTATACATATTCTTTAATCGGTTAAGTCGTTTCTGAGATAAACGTCGACAAACAGAAAAACCATCAAACAGAATGTTTTTAAATATCATTGATGGTTCTATTACTTTGTTAAATGCCCCCAATATTTTTTTAATGAAAATCGACAATGCCACTGAATGATTTTAATAATTTTCACTTTAGAAATCTTAAGTGCGCTGCAAGCATACATTATATATTAAAACAGGAATGTAATTCCCTGTACTTTAACAAACAAATAATTCACAAATTGAAGCGGGCGAAGCCGCGAGCTGGTCGCTAGTAGATATATAGAATCATATATCGTACACCGTATGATGACAATGTACCCACACCCCCAGATGTTCGTGTACCTGTGCTTCCTGGAGCGCAACGTGCTGTACCCGGCGGTGGTGGTGGCGGCCGTGGCGCAGGACGCGCCCGCGCTCGCCGACAAGTACGGCGACGCGCTCGGCGCGCTGCTCGTGTGCGTCTGCGCGCTCAAAAGTCAGTCGCACTTGTTATAGCTCCGACAATGGAGGTGCATGAGGAACAGTGTCTAACCCAGCTTTGTATGGAATATAGCGTGAAGTTGCTGTTATTATGCAACTGTGGCGAAGCATGAAAGGTTTATGTTTTTTACGTGTATGTATGTTTGCCTTTGTTTCCTTGTAACTGTTAGTTACAAGGAAACTAGTAAACCGATTTTGAGAAATTTTATGTCGTTCATTTTGTCTTGCTGGCGCGAGTATTACTGGATTGTATATATTATTGAATTGAATGTACATCACCTCTCTAATCTACTATAGCTTAGTATATTTGATATTTATTTATTTATATTTATAATAATATTTTCATTGCCCAGGTCTAAGAAACGCCTATTCAGAAACAGACACGCAATATTTGATCCTAGTATTCGCAGTTCTGCTCTTCCAAAGAGATCTCAGCACGCAGAAGGTTTCGGAAACTTTCTTAGTGGATTACTTCCTGATGGCCATTATTTTTAGTAAAGTTTACGAGTTTTTGTTAAAGGTAAGACTTTTTAATTTTTTAGCGCATTCAGTTCGCTAATTATATAATAATTTTATTACACTAGATAAATATTTGTTTCTATATAAAATTCCACAAAAAATAAAAAAATGTGTCATTTTAATCCGCGATTATATCTCTGTGATTCTCGAAATTTCTAAGGAAACGAGAAAAGTGGTATTCTAAGTTTTATAGTGCATGACATGCCGCAGATCCAGTTCGTGGTGACGTACATCGCGCCGTGGCAGATCACGTGGGGCAGCGCCTTCCACGCCTTCGCGCAGCCCTTCTCCGTGCCGCACTCCGCCATGCTGTTCCTGCAGGCCGCGCTCTCCGCGCTGCTCTCCTCGCCGCTCACGCCCGCGCTGGGTGCGTACTGCCCCCCCTCTCCCCCCCCACACCACCCGGGAACAAGAAACAACAAGTAACGGTTCATATCGTTGCAGGTAGTGCAATATTCATGACGTCGTATGTGCGGCCGGTGAAGTTCTGGGAGCGCGACTATAATACTAAACGAGTGGATCAGAGCAACACTAGATTGTCATCACAGCTGGAAAGAAATCTGGGTGCAGGTTCGATTTTTTTTCTTTCTTTTTTTTCAGCATTAAGCTAAAAAATAAAAAATTAAAAAACTGAAAACTCTTAAGTAATTTTATACCTTCATTACAGATGATAACAACCTAAACTCAATATTCTATGAACACCTGACTCGCTCCCTGCAACACTATCTCTGCGGTGATCTGATGCTGGGACGATGGGGACAAGTGCAACAAGGAGACTGTTTTGGTTAGAAATATTTTATTTTAACAATGACTAAAAATATATTTAAAAACTTGCGAACAGCTCGTAGCTTAGCCAGCTTACACTATACAATTTTTTATTTTGCTAATGTGTTACATTTGTGTTCTCATAACATTATAATTTTGAAGATAATATACAGCCAAAAACAAAAAAAAGAGAGACAAACAGATCGAAAAAAATCTAGTTTTGAGTTCTGTTACATTACACAAATGGCCCCAATAATAGATTTTGTCATATATCTTCACAAAGGTGTGTTCACTCGAGGAAATGAATTAATATTTTCATTTCTTCGCTTTGGCACCAAGGTAAAACCAATGGACCACAACCAAGATCAAAAAGTGGAAAAAGGGAATGTCTTGATGAGAACGCAGTGTCTTAACACTAGGTTTTCAGGTTCTCTCTGTCGGCCACGCTATATGCGGGATACAGCGAGAAGCCAAAAAAAAAAAAACTTTATTAATTTATGTACATTTCTTTTTCAGTGTTAGCATCGGACTATTTGAACTGTCTAGTCCACATTGTGGAAATGGGCAATGGTCTAGTCTCCTTTCAGCTCAGAGGTCTTGAGTTCAGAGGGACATACTGCCAGCAGAGGGAAGTGGAGGCCATTAGTGAGGGACCTGAGGAGTTGAGTGGTGAGGGAATGTTATTTTAAACATTATTTTAATTTTAATTTTAAAGAATATAAAAAAAAAAAATTTTGCTGTTGATTTTGATGACAGATTAAAAAGCTATTAAGAGCAATAGTTTTTTTGCTTCACTCTGTATTTCGTATATAATAAAGTAAACCGATAACCGTAAGTGTTAAGACAATCCACTCTCCACGGACCTTCAAATTTTTGAGACCTTGCACGTTGAATGGCGAAACTCAACAGTACGCTGTTTCTTGTTACCAGAGCGAGCGAGCAGATGAAAATATCTATCTATCTATTCGCTCCAGTCGATATCAAACCCACAACCATCGCATTTACAGTCTGTGATAGCCTCAAGCTTAAGACGTTTTTTATTATCATTTTTAACATATTCAAGTTTATAACGGGACCGTCGTGTCGTTGTGGAATATAGTGTCTGATTATAAATGCGATGTTTCTGGTTTCGATCTCCACGAGGAAAAAAAAAATATTATATTTATATATATTTCCCCGCTTTTATATGACAACGTGCGGCGTTGAGTTGTTTTGACATTTAATTTGGCTTCACGTCACCGCATGTAGCTGTGCCAACCTGTACACAAACCTTTTATTCAAGCAACTACTACATAATGGTTTATGCCCAAGTCGGCACCTCTATACACATGTTTGTCTATAATTGACTTCGAATGAGTTTGAGTGGGAATAAGAATATGAGTTTTTCAGCTTCATTGACTCTTGTCACCATATTGGCCTAACATATTCTCGTAAAAGCTTTGGGTAGTTGTCGGTACGACTTGTCGGTACATATAATAATATGTAATAATTTGAACAGATAAGTTCTTTTTACTATCACAAAGTTTGTTAAGTTCGTCTGATGAAGCTGAGGATATTGGCACATACCCAAAGTAGCCTCGGATGATGAAAAACAAATCAATTAAATAGAATAGAAGATGATCTAATTAGTCGAGTCGATCCGACCAATTGAATCGTCATCTTGACATGTTCGCTTGTTTCGCCGTCAAACAACCGAGTTGACGAGCTGCCTGGCAAATCGATAGTGTCATTGTCTTTTCGCTTGATCTCAGTCACAAAAGTGATAAAAAAAATTCGTCTATTCTTCCACGTAGCTATTTGTAGCTCCGTCTACCCCTTCTTACCGTTCCGGACAGGGCGCGCTCGTATAGTGCTTGCGACGGATTGAATGTGCAGTTCTAGATAGGGCTGGCAGGGATCGCTACAAACAAACTTTCCATCATCAATCCCCTTACCGGAAAGTAAAAGTAAAATCCTTTCTCCTAGAGAACTGAATTAAAAAAGTTTAAGCTTACATTCGGATACTGTACCACTGCGTCACATCGGCCTCAATACAATAATTTTAATCTTCTTAATTTGTTATTTCCTGTGAACATCGAGTTGAGGCTGTGTCGTATCTTGCTCATGATGTATATTATGTTATTGCCCATGACCGTTCCAGAAGGTGGGTGTTTCTCGTCGTGGTCGGTGTGCGCGCGCGTGCTGTCGCCGGGCGCGTGGTGGGCGCTGCGCTGGCTGGCGTGGCAGCTGGCCACCTCGCGCTACGTGCTGGAGGGCTACTCCGTCACCGACAACAGCGCCGTCTCCATGCTGCAGGTCTTCGAGTTCCGGAAGGTGCTGCTCACCTACTACGTCAAGGTAGGAATAGTAGATCCCTTCTCTAAATAGTCCATAATAATTTCCTCATTGCACCAAAAAACAAACGACAACCTTCCCCGCTCAATTGACACTTATCTTAAATTGACACTTAACTTCTTTGGGGTTTCCATGTCATCGATTGTTGTTTAGTTTCGGGATCCTTATGACAAGATATTCTCATGGACTGCTTGAATTTTTTTGAGATTTCCTCTTGAATTATCGGCTCTTTAAATATGTGTAGATTTTAATCTCTATAATTTATGTTCTTCTCTATGGTTCCCACCATTGCTTTTTATTTTAAAATTTCTAACAAAGATTTTTTTTTCAGAGTATAATCTACTATACGATTCAATCAAGTAAACTAGAAGAGTGGTTATCATCACCAGAATTGTGTGAAGCTCTCAAACCAATGAGTGAAAGATCCTTTGTAGACTTGGATCCTATCTTCAATGTGAATCTCGACGAAGATTACGATTTTAGAGCTTCTGGGATTACTAAGTATGGCTTTCGGTTACTTCTATTGTAATTTTATATAATTTTTTCGATGCTTATAATTTTTTTATAAATTGATTTTTTTACTTAATAGTAACATTTTGACTTCAACATCTGTATATATCTGTTTATCAGGAGCAGATTCTGTGCAATATACCAAGAATGGATAGTCCACTGTAGTTCCCGTCGTGACGGCGGACGTGGAAACACATGGCGAAGACGAGGTTCCTCCAGAGACGGCTCTCTAGTAACGCTATGCTTCGCATTATCTCTGTTGGGTCGGAGGGCTCTGGCGGCAGCACACCATCTCTCTGCTTCAAGCGTAGAGTTCTTTCTCTACGGCCTCCATGCCCTATTTAAAGGAGACTTCCGTATAACCGCCGCGAGAGATGAATGGGTTTTCTCTGATGTGGCTTTACTCCATTCAGTCTTAGCGCCGGCTGTTAGAATGGCGTTGAAACTACATCAAGATCATTTTATGTTTCCCGAGGAGTATTGTAGTAGCGCGGCGTTGTACGCTGCTATCGCGGCGCACGCACAGCGTTTGGTTATATGTCACGAGGCGGCGCCGGCGTGGCGGTATAATGTGCTGCGTGGTGCACCGCATTTGTTGGCTTTACGGTGAGCTGGGAAGCTTTTATTTATTATTTGTAGTAATTGAATTAAATTATTAATAATAAATAAGTAGTGTTAGCATTCTCTTTTAAATCCTTTTAAAGTATTTGTTAATTAAAATCAATATATATTTGGAATCTCTACAATAAACCCATTCATGTAACGATATTACACGATATAGTTTGCAAGTTTTTTAATATAATTTTCAACTTAAAGTCACGTTTCAATATTTACTTATTTACATTATATCGTTGGTATCGTGTCACGGAAAATCATATAAGTAACAAGTAATAATTTCCCTCAATTCCAGCCACGTAATGGACGAAGGTAACGACGACTACAAAATAATAATGCTAAACAAGCGCCATTTGGGGTTCCGCGTGATCAAATTGAACCGGGAATGCGTGAGGGGCCTCTGGGCGGGGCAGCAGCAAGAACTGGTGTACCTGAGGAATAGGAACCCGGAGAGGGGGTCCATACAGAATGCTAAACAGGTTGGCTAATTGATAGATGAAATTGATTGATTTCAAATTGTTTATTTTTTGTCACCTTTTGGTCCTTCGAGCAGTCTTGATATAATGATACCAATGTACATACATATATGAAATTTAAATTCATCAGACAAGTAAACAGAAATAAATATAATAAGGCTCAGGTAAGTATAATAGTATGTGAGAGATAAAAAAGAAAGAGTGTAAGCTGCAAAAGCACCAGACGAAAGTACTGATAAACATGAAGTATGAAAAGGCAGAGAATGAAAGAGATGAAAGGTTAACGAACAACTTCGATAACACGAAGCTTTTCTGGTGAGAAGTTAGTGTTTCTTGAGGTTGCTCGCTAACCTGTAGAATGAAAGGGGTGCTTTAGAAGGACGGTGAAATCCTAACAGAACAACCACACGTTTTGCAGCGATGAGCGGAATTTTACAGGGAGATGTATGAATGTGATGACGCCTCAGTCTCAAGTAGAAGCGAAATGCTAAGTCTTGCTATAGCTGATAGCAAAATCAGTGTAAAAGAAGTTGAGAGTGCAATACGATGTCTGAAATGTGGTAAGTCAGCGGGAGCCAATGGAGTTACTGCCGAGATGATCGAATATGGTAGGCCACGCGTCTTGGACTTGTTCTGGTTTTTGTGCAATTTATGCTGGAAATCAGGAGAGGTCCCAGACTATTAGTGAGGTGCGGTCATCGTGACTTGCCATCGATTCACAGATAGGTGGCTGTTGTGGGAGGCCCAAGGAGGCTTTAGACCTGGAAAAGGGTGTATGGATCAGATTTTTTCCCTCCGCATGATCACAGAAAAATTTTTGGCCGTTAACCAAAAAGTTTTTTGTGCTTTTGTGGACTTGGAAAAGACGTTTGACAGAGTTGTAAGAGCGAAATTATTGGAGACACTACCCCGGTACAATGTGAGCGGATCTTTGCTGCAGGCCGTAAAGTCTCTTTACAGAGATCACTCAGCCTGCATGCGAGTAAGAGCTGGCATGTCGCTCTGGTTTGACATCCGATCGGGTGTTAAACAAGGTTGCGCCATGTCAGCTTGGTTGTTCAATTTGTATTTGGATAGCTGTCTCCAAGGAGTGAAACAAAGTGATGTGGAAGTGAAAGTAGGTGACTTGAATATGAATTTCCTGCTGTACGCAGATGATGCAGTACTAATTGCATCATCAGAATGCGAGTTACAGGCATTGGTCACCATTCTGAAAGAAGTGTGTGAAAATAATCTAAGCCTGAATACGAATAAGACAAAGGTTCTGGTTTTTGAACGAGATGAAGAAAGGACGGAATGTAAGATCAGTGTAAATGGTAAGATATTAGAACAAGTCGATGAAGTGGGAAGGAAAAGAAACTTGGGAAGTATGTTCAGTAGAGATAGAAGATACGAGATGGATGTGGAAAGGCGTATTGCTACCGGTAACAAGGTAACAGGGTTAACGGAGTCTTGGCTGCATTGATAAGACGGCGAAACGTCAGCACAGTTGCGCGTTTGGTCGTACACAATGCAGTGTTAGTACCTATGCATACGGCAGCGAAACGTGAGTATTACAGAAGAAGAATGCCGTGCCGTGGAGATGTGATCTCTTTGTAGGATATGCGGAGTCAGCTTAGCTGATGGAATCTGCAATGAAGAGGTACACAGAATGGCAGGTACTAGCGAGGATGTCATGGTGAGAATGAAGAAGAACGTGTTCAGCTGGTTTGGGCACGTCGAACGAATGAGTGATGAAAGAGTGGCGAAAAAGATTTATGATGGAAAAGTGAGTGGTAAAAGAGGTAGGGAGATACTTCGGTTGACCTTCGAAAACATACTGGAGGAAGGTCAGTAAAAAGCATGAGGACCCCCGGAGGGCATGTATGAAGAGGTCGATGACAGTGGACGAGGTGAAAGAGGTATGTAGAGACCGTAACGTTTGGCGCTCTGTTCTTTCTGACTACCCCGCTAGGAATAAAACCTGAAGCTAGTTAAGTTTTTTATATGATAAGGCTGGTGGGGGGCCTGAAACAATACCTGTTTTAATTATTTATAATACAATATTTAAAAGAGCAATTGCATACCGCCGCTGGCTTCTTTTAACAACAATCCATAATACTGAAATGAATATTAGTTGTCGACCGTCGTGATTCAGGGACACGGCGTTTGACTACACACAACATGCAGGACTGAATTGAATTCCGCCACTCGACATAAAATGTTTCGAAAAATGGGTGAATAGTAAGAAATGAAGTGTCTTAACGCTAGTTTCCCTCTATCTACTGGGCAGGCGCTGCGCAACATAATCAACTCGTCGTGCGACCAGCCCATCGGCTACCCCATCTACGTGTCGCCGCTCACGACGTCGTACGCGGACACGTCGCCGGCGCTGTGCGCGCTGGCGGGCGGCCCGCTCACCGCCGCCGCCGTGCGCGCGCAGCTCGTGCGCCTGTGGAGGCGGTGAGTCACTCCTAGGATACAGGGTGGAAGTGTCAGCACCACTTAAATGAAACCACACTTTTAAGTACTCTATAAAAACCTAATAAAATTAAAAAAAAACCAAAAATAAAAAAGTACTTTTTTCAAACAAAATAATAAAATTATTGTTGTAATATAAAACGTCATTTGTTAAGGACGACGCATGCACACATATACCTATCAAAGGGAAACCGCCGCACACGCCTCATTCTGAAATCGAGTCGTAGGTATTGGCGGCAAAGTTCAAAGTTGATTAACCTTTAGTAGTATTTTTGTAGTAGTATGTGTTTACGTTACTGGTATCTATGCGTAACTGCGTCACACGATATACGGTATGAATAAACATGGTGAAATGAAAAAAAAATCCTACGTTTGAGGTATCTTGATTAATTTCTTAAGGTATGGGCTTAAAATATTATGCCCTATATGCTGTTCCCGTAAAAGGAGCGCTGACGCTTCCACTCTGCATAGTTCTTTCATTTTCAAAAACAGGAACAGCGAGACCAGTTGTATTATTGTTAAATGAATTACAAACTTTATTAGCCTTGACTTTAATGATGAACTTTCATGGTGGTAATATTTTATTAATAAAATATTTATTTTTTTATTTCAGTATACGTCGTCGTTGCGGCGAGGGTTGTTCTAGCGGTGCATGCGAGACGTGCGAAGCGACCACCGCTGAGGCAGGCCGCGCGCCCCCCCGACCTCCCCCTCCGGAGAGAGGGAGGCCCTCACAGGGGAGCGGGCTAGGTGAGTGGACAGTTGAGACACTGTGTAGTCTCACTCACTGTGTTGTTTATAGCGTAACCACTAATTCATATATACATTCTCATCAAATTAATAATATTCCAAATATAATTGTCATTTATTTATTTTTTTTTAATTTTCAAACTTGCTTACATTATTATACATATATTGGTTTTCTTAATTTGCAGCTGGAACTCGAGGAAGCTTATCAAGTGCTGGCAAACCAACGTCTTCCACACTCGCTTCGTTAGCGGGATTGCTACGAGAACATTCTCATGAAAGAGCTCAGGAAGATTCTGGTAGGTTTTTTAAATATACCCTGTATCCTGCATATCGAACCCACAATTCACAATTACATTTTTTCTGTCTCAGGGTACATGTGAAAAACTAAATAATAAATAAAATAAAATTAGATAATATTTCAGAAATATGACAAAATAAAAATAAATAAATAATAAAATAATCACACCACCACCTCTTTTTTTCTAAAAAATTTTTTTAGAAAATAAAAGGTAGTGTCAAATCCCGGTACATTAAGATTTTTATATACTTTCAATAAAAAGTTAACACTTTAAAAATTCTAATAAGTTCGGTCTACCAAGCTATGCTGGAAAAACTAAGTGAATATTAGAGAAATCTGGCAAAAATTGTATATCGATTTAATGCCGTTTTCACTATTAAATTTTGGCATACTTCCTAATACTCGTGACTAAAAAATAATAAATAGTGCTTAAACAACTCAGTAATATTTTATAGAGGTTGACTTGGTGGAAATTGCCCTGTGAACTTAATGTCACTTTTACCAAATCTCTAATAACACATCTCTCAGATTGTTAAAACTGAACCTGAATCTATTAAATCATACCATTTTCATCTCTTTACATTCTGGACAGTGTCCTTTTATACTAAAAAGAGGTCCAAAGTTTTTGCTTCACATATTAATAAATAGATAATATATAGATAATATGTTTTCTACAGTGGTATACGTGACGGAGGGTGCGGAGGCTCGACGCAGGGCGGAGGAACGCGGTGTGAGGAGGGAGAGGAATATGAGGGCTAGGACACAGGTTCGCTTATTTTTTGATTTTAAATTTTTTGGAGATTTTTTTTTTTCAATTATAATAAATGTAATTATAATGGTATTATATATCATAAATATGATTGTTAATTGTCAAAATGTGCTGAACAGTTCATTTTATTCAATAGATTTGTCAAAAAAATATTTAATTTGGGCTACTTATATATTTCTTTGATATTGAAACTAAAAATCACAGACCCGTTATTTATAAAATAAATGATGTAAATTCTATTCTACGTCATTATATTTAATCTTTTTCTTTCATTTCTCAGCCCGGAAGTCGAACCCGCGGACGTCGGGAAAGAGCCTTACCGGCTTCGTTCCGTCTCCTCGCAGTATCAGACACTCTGAGACCAGAACACTGCGATTTACGTCTCACTGACGACGGACAGGTAAACGAGGTCTTGAGTTACGCTAGTATAGTACATGAGAAACAAATCTTAGTTATGGGTTCGAAGGACAATGAGGCTGTTGAAACGCAGTAGGACAACGTCTGATTGTAAATGCGAAGGTTGTGGGTTCGATCCCCACTATTGGGAATTAAATTATATTAATTTCGCCGCTATCGTAAGAAGACAAGCATAGTATTCAGTTTCATCACTCCAAACTTTAAACAGTTGAGAGAAAAGCGAGAACAGAATGTCTTTTTACTAATTTTTTGCCTATGCAGGGTAGGCACATGCGGGATACAGCGTGAAATTGTTGTTGAAAAAATATCTTACAAATGGTTTTTTTTATTTGGTAGAGTACGAGCGGATGGGAGTGCGCTTGGAGAGAACAACCACGGAGGGCCGCCAGCGCTAAGGTATCTCTCTTTAACATATGAGTACACCTTATCTATCTTTCTCTAGCAGTAGCGAGTCGATTAACCAAAATACAGTACGTTCGTCGAGTCGTGGCCGTCTTGAGTTGATTTTAGGATCTTTTCTTATTTTGCATTATTTTCCTCTCAGGTCATCGATACACAAAAATTAAGAAAGCCTAACGTAATACAACCATGAAATATTAGCAGTATACGCACTCAATTTATTTAAATTGTAAAAAAACTAATTTCTCTTCTAAATGTGGCCAGTGGAATACTGAGGTCATCCTAGCATAGTGGCACATCTTACTGTAAACTTGACGTTAACGTTAATGGGATCGATTCCCACTCGGGAGAATGAATTTTTAATAATATCGTTTCCTCGCTCTGGTAAAGAGAAAGTGTGGAGTTCCGTGACTCAACACGTAATTTTAAATGAAACTATTTTAACCGGATTAATCGCGTATATTTTGTATTTTTATACATTTTTGGAAACCCGACGTTTCGAACACTATCTAATAGTCCGTGGTCACGGGTAGACTGAGGTGGCATTCGTCTGTCAGTTGACATAATTATTATATCAAACTACCGCCAACGATTTCTTAATTGCCTCGCGTACTGCCCTGGATTCCTGCAGAATGAGCTGATAGTATCTTGCCCTCTGGTAATGTGGGTTTGAGACATCAATGATTTTATGAGTGGGTCCCAGGTGGTAGAAAGCTTCTAGCCATCCTCTCTATTGAAATTAGGATGTTTTTGTATTTCAATAGCCTCGCGGATCATTCTAGGAATGTATCTGTTTTCCTTAGCGAGGATTTGGGGTTTATCAAACCTAATGTAGTGGCTGGGTATATCCACAGTATGCTCACACACACCTGACTTCGATACATGCCCATTCTTGATATCGGAGATGTGTTCCTTCACCCTAACACCGATGTTTCTCTTTGTTTGACCGATGTATGATAAGCCACAGTCACAGTCTAGTTTGTATACACCTGCACTCTGTAAAGCAGTGGTTCCCAACCGGTGGTCCGCGGACCACCAGTGGTCAGCAGAAGCCTAAAAGTGGTCCGCGAACAATTTTAATTTTATGACGGGATGGTGAGGCGAAGGTTCTGTTTAATTATCACAGTTAATTTTTAATATACCTTCATGCATAGTGGTCCCTGCTACCAAGAATGATATAAAAGTGGTCCTTGATCAAGAAAAGGTTGGGAACCCCTGCTGTAAAGGAATATTACTTTTTACTGGTCTCAAGAATTGGCTCACTTTCTTGTTAGGCTTGAATATGGTTTTGTATTGGTGGCAGTTCTTCTTAAGATGTTGCCAATCCTGTCTGTAACCCCCTTCACATATAGTAGAAATGCCGGCTGTCTCTCTACTGTGGGTGGCTTGTTGGTCTTCTGACAACTTCAACGCGTAATGTTTCGGAAATTCGGCAGAAAGTGGGAAACGGAAGGACCCAATAGGAACGGGTTGTCTTAACACTTAAGCTAATCAAATTTTTGCAGGTTTCCGGATCCCGTTCCTCGCAAGCGTCCCAAGCGTCTCGAGAGTCGGCGTCAGGCTCCGGGTCCTCGCTGGAGGAGGCGCGAGGGCTGGACGTGTCTCTGCCGGATTGCAAGATAATTGCCAATAGGAATGTTGTTGCTTTTACTAGGTGGCTGTGTTTCATATTTTTTTATTCTATTTTACGCTGCATTCGGCAAAAAAGCAGAATACAAGCGAATCTAATGTTGAGTGTCAGAGCTCAACACTGTTTTCTGTCTCGTTACCAAGCGAGAAATGAAAATCAATTATCCCCACCATCGGGAATCCAACCCACAACCGGTTTTCCAATCAAATAAGTAACTGCAAATGCAGTTTTTCCCGCGTAAATTCCGATTCTGCAAGAATTCAGAGATATAATATAATAATATCCATTATTTCTGGATAAATATTGGAACTACACTAATCGCCATTGGTAAAACAAATTATCAAATAAGTAACTAATAATATAAAAAAATCTTACAGATATTTCATCAACGAAGGTACATCAAAAGATCTATCCAAACTGAGTAAAGACATTCGACACGAGCGTGAAAGCTACAGGGAATTAACTGGACGGTACATAGAGAAACCTGAGGGCTCAGCACCTAAGACGAGGGTACGCCGTTCGGAGTCCGGACGAGGTAATCTTTTCAATTGTTTCTCATAGTGGATAGGCATAGATAATCTAGTTTTAAGATATTGTTATAACAAGAGTCTATTGACATAGGACATTGTATTTATTTACTATGAATACACATTTCTACATAACGAAATATTTAACATTTTCATTTCCTCGTTTTGGTGTCGAGTTCCACCACCTCAGCTCAACACCGAGCGCCAGAATTCAGCGGAATGTGGAGAATGGACTAAGTTTCGCCTCTTTACCTGCTATATGCGGGACAGCATAGCAGCGGTATGAAGCTGTAAAAAATGGCACATTGTCTGATTGTAAATAGTTGTGGATTCGATTCCCTCTCGGAGGAACGCTTTCATTTCCTCGCTCTGGTAACAATACAAAGTTGCTGAGTTGAGTTCTGCCACTCAACAAGCAATAAATTTTCGTTGTAATATTGATTAGAATAAACTCATTAGGTATAACAGTGACTACTGGGTCGACCAGTACCACCAGTGGGGTCACTGTGGGCAGTAAAGTGGTGATAACAGAACCGCTAGGAGTATACGACTGTATCAACCTCGGCCGTCGTATCGACGTGCTGTGGCCGAGTGAATCGCAAAGGGAACGCGGTGGTAGAAGTAATTGGGGTTCTTGGGTGCCCACCGCTGGTATGGATGGACTTGTAAGTTGAAAATCTACTATTTTCTATTGTAAAATACATTTTTTACTGAAGTATTAAATTGTACCAAAAGCTACCATGTTTTACAAATTGCTACCATTTTCTACCATATTAAATAGTTTCATAATATAATATTCATATTAGTTTAATCGTTTAAAGTAGTGTGTTGTAAATTTCTGTCATATAATGAGAAATGGTTCAATAAATTGACAAAAAATCATGTGCATTAAACATGTAAGAAACATTACAATTAAAAAGATACCACTTTTCATGCTTACCAAAAGTAAGCAGTATATTGTTTGATGTTCTTTCAGTGCCATTTTCAATAAGTTGTGTGTTGACGTACAAAAGGAAGTACGTAAGGACGGTACTTTCCCGATAGAGCTTAACGATTGGATAAAAGAAACGTTTTTTTCTAATCTTTGAGCAGCTTTCGAGCTGAACCAAATTAGATCTTAAAGCACCTCCCCAGAAGCTTACGCATGAGACATTTTTGGACTGACAAATAGTATAGCACTATATAAGTGATTTTATATGAGCTTCGAAGCTTAAATTATGATCCAAAAGAATTCCTATATATTTTACTGTATCTGTTTTTGTAAGGACTAAATAGTTACATTTGTTTTGTTGGAGACGTGTATGAAGTTTAAGTTGTAAGGTTGTTTGGCCCCCGCACTAAGCGGGGGCGGAACTAGCTGTTTTATGAAAGCGGAAGTCTTAGATATTTTAATGATAGAAGATAATGAGATACCTATCTAGATATTTTTCGCATTCCTGCTTTAGCTTTTTCAAATATATCAAGCCATGTGGAACCTTCTTACATAATTGCGGTATCAGCTGCATAACAGACTATATCACGATCAACATTAATGTGAATATAATTTAAGTACATTATAAATAGTGTGGGACCTAGAATGCTTCCTTGTGGCACACCAAACCTGACAGTTTCCATATCACTTTTAAATGTGCCAACTCTTGTACAGTGTTTTCTATTAGTCAAATAGCTCCGAAAACATTCAAATGCTACTCCTCCCTCTTATGTCAAATTGGGTATCAAATTTTTCCAGGAGTTTTGGAATCGGGGTGGTATTGAAAGCCTTGGAGAAGTCTAAGAATATACAAATGTAGATTTCTTTACAATCTAAAGAGGCTATTTTAGTGGTACAAATTCCAGACAGCAGATTTTAATTAAATATAGTTGAAAGAGCCAAATCTAAAACATCCTTAATTTAGGAGGGTATTATTATGATCATCAGTACCTGATGCTTTGTCATTTTGTAATGATGCTATAACAAATTCTAATTTGTGTTAGTCAGTGGGTTTCATGAAGAAAGAGTTTGACACGATGGGCTTTGGATTAATTTCCTTTGACGGCTGAACTGAATAGATTTGGCTTTACTAAAAAAAAATTAAATACTATACTTTTTATCAATCTTTTTATAAGAAACTTAACTAACATCAATAATAATAATATTTTATTATAAATTTGTACCTTATATAAAACTTTCAGGTAGTACACAAATGGACGCCAAACCATCGCGATCCAAAACTAAGATCTCACGTGGAAAAAAGCATTCTTCTAGTCCAAATAGAAGACAGATACGTTCCCATCGCTGAAAACTGCGTACAAGATTTAGGAGATGAGGTGTGAAAAACATATGATCATGGATATACTGAATGCAAATGATTAAATAAGTAAGTCTAAGTCAAGGTCGATACAATGTCTGATTACACAATCATATAATCATATGCGACAGCTGTGGGTTCGATTTCCTTTTGGGGAATGATATATTTTCAGTAACTCCCTAGTGAGAAGACTGGTATGGTCAAAATACTCTTGACTCGAGTTTTCCTCAAGTATAAATGGTAATAATCAAGGGTAGGTAGAAAAGACAGTGTTAAGAAAATCGGTTTTCCAATTTCAGCCCATTTTAGAGATATTAGTGTTGAGAGGCAGAACATAACGCCATGTTTAAATAAACCTAACATGAATTTATATGTAAACAGAAAAGACTATGTGGTCTTCATTTTATGACAATTGATGGCTAAATCCATCTCTTTACAATTGTAAAAAAAAATTAGTTATTTTTTTAGGGTCATTTTATTATTACATATTATTTAATACTATCTAAATTAATAATATATAATAATAGATGTATAGATTAACAATTATTTATGAAATTCTTAAACATTTTGAAATCCATTTCGTTTGCATAAATTAATTTAAAAATAAAATACCGACATCAAAATTCAAAATGAAGAACGGAGTGTCTTAACACTATATGATCTCTGCCTATAAAAACTAATAATACTCTATCAGCTTTTTAAAAAAGCCACAAAGAAAAATAAATAAGCGACAATTATTCCATTAAAAGTTATGAAAATTAAAAACATTATAATATAATAGTTACTGTTAATTCGTGTTAAAACTGAAATATATCCATATAATGATAAAATTGGTGCTTTCTGTGTATATATGTATGTAATATGTGGATGATGATCACTCATTTCATTGTTCATACAAAATTTTACGAAAAAGAATAACCAAAATGGAACTTTAAATTGTTGTAATTTCGTCATTATAATTGATGATATGACTGTATGAAAGTTAATTGCAATCGTTTCTATAATTTAATAAAGATGTTTTTTTTTAATATATGGTTATAATAAGCTCTAAACTTTTTTTTATTTTGTTACGAGTTTTTTAAACAAGATATTATAAAAAAAGTATTTTTTTTTGTTATTTTTGTCTCATATTAGGGTAATGCTCAACGCGTTTTGAGGCCATGATTGTGGATTCGATCCCCACTCTGAGGAATGAATTTAATTTTTTTTCATTGCTTGTCGTGTTATTATTGGAGACTACCGCCACACAACACGCAACATCTTGTTTTATATTTAGTGAAAAGTAGGGTACTATAAGAAAATAAAGAAAAAACACTTATTCTTGAATGCTTAAGAGGAATTTTGCGAAACCTTCATACATTCATGGCATCAATTTTTTATACAATTTTTTTTTCTGTAAATGTTAAATATAAAATTAAGTCCACATTTAAATAATAAATGTATATAATATAAACAAGATTTTCATCTTTTGTAAATAAAACATACTGTATATAGTGTAAAAATGTATTTACATGTTAGTGTATGGTGTGTTAATTCTTATTGTTTTTTTTTTACCTTATTTTTAGTTCTTTTTTCCAAAAAAAATTATGTCTCAACCAAAAAAAATTGTATGTATATGTTTTAAAGTGGTTTAGTGGAATATATGGAAACTGTTTTTTTTATTGATTTATATTTGTATAATGATTCCCTTATTTAGTAACTTAGGTGTTTTTGTATACTTTAATTATAAGAGAGGCGATCGTTTGAATGTTTAAATGTATCTAAGGAGCACCCGACAACTTTGGTTTCCTAGACTTTTTTTAAATATTTTTTTAAAGCTCACCTTGACGCAGTAAAACAAGCTTTATATTATATATAGTAAACGCGAAGATTGTGGGTTTGTTTCCCACTATACGTAATTCATTATTTTTATTTACCCGCTCTGGTAGAAAAATTGCAATGTTGAGTTTCGCCATTTAAAACGCAATGTAAAAAATCATTTTTTTTATATTCTATAAAGTTTCATTAAGACACGAAGGAACCTTTAATTTTAAATGTAGACTGTCCAATGTTTTGACCGTATAAAAACAGTTGCTTTTCTAATAAGATACAAATTGTTTTTTTTTTTTACTACATTATAGATATTATCTTCTATCGTCATTATTTACCTTTTTAAAAAAATGCAGAATTTTTGAATTGTACGATAGAAGTAACATTTTTGCGATCATCTCTCATACTATAATATTATAAGAAGCTCGTGTATACACAATGTTTCGCTGTTATCTATTAAATAAATTAAATATTATTTATTTAATACTTATGATAATATTATTAATAATGTTTAAAAACGTATCATTTTTGAATAAGCGTCTCGCGTTGAGTTTTACGAATTTATCAAATCAAAAACTATTTGGATTTTATTATAGATTATGTCGAAATTCTAAATCTTTGAAGAAATAATATGTATTAATGTATCTTAATAAATAAATATTAGTCCCACATTTTCTTTCCTTTTTTGGTTTTAGTTTTTTTTAATTTTCCATTGATATTAATTTTCGATTCTTTATAAACATGTCTATCCAATCTGTGGCTTAATGTTAAAGATTTAAATAAAATTATATTTTTATTTAACTAAAAAGATTTTAAACCCAAAAATATCTCTATATGGTTTATAAACCATTTTAATTATCTGTCAAAGCACAGGTTCGATTCCCTACAATTTATATATAATCAAATTAATTATTTCTTTTTTGTTGTTTGTATAAAAAACATTACTGGGTATATTCGGTTTGTTTAACCAAACGTATGTATGTATTTTATTTAAAGTACCCTCTCATTTTTCCCGCCATTTTCTCAAAGTGTACAGAATATTCGTTCGCGAGTTGCCTTAATATATTTTAGACTGATTTTTTATAATCGTGAGCGTCACATCTATTATGATTGTAATAGTTAATTGCACTTAAAGATGTACATTAACGTTTAATTGACATTAAATTGTTAAATACAGTATAATCGACGAATCGTGGCTGCTGACATTAGATTTTCTTAAGTTTTGCGCATTGTTCACTCTCGCTCGGAAAGAAAATCAAAAGTAAGAAGAATTCTAAAATGAAATCAGCGCAGACTACGTAATGTTTTAATGTCAATTAAATCATAATTGTAGTCTCTAAGTGTATTAGCCTTCTAAGCTAGTGCTCTAGTGTACTTACGGACCGCGGGTTACACTTTACTGAATTTGTTCTTTATTCAATATTTTTGTATTTTCAATTTTTTGTATGTACTCGTAATTCCATTATATTTATTATTTTGTTTTATAGAAAAAAAAACCATTTCATGTGATCTTCATTATTTATTAAGTTTCAATATTTTTTTACTATGTTCATTTGATTGAAAATTGTGTATTAATAATTAATATTAAAATATGATCTGGTTTATGAATAGTTTAAATTTAAAATATAACCTTTTAATTGTTTTTTTTTTAGTTACAAAAGACAAAGGAAAGCACAATCCGTCCACAAAGATGTGTTTTTCTCAAAGCTCTGGTAAATAATAATGCGTTATAAACGTTGTAGTTATTACTTAAAACTGTTTCTTTTGTTTATTAACCCCATAATTATCATTTTAATAAAAAAAATAGAAGGGCAAATAATAATTAGTATATAAATATGAAAAAAAATGTTTTCTTGTCAATTTTCATTTAATAAATTTAAAATAATAGTATGGGAATGAGTCTTTTTTTAAATACTATTAAAATAAAATAAATCATAAGTTTCACAATATAATAACTTTTTATTATATTCATGTTCTTTTCAATATGTACAGTCATTTTCTTTTTTAGTTTCAGCTAAAAGTTTTATTGTAAAGCAAATGTATGTTGTTAGATATAAAGTGGAAGCCGCAGTTAGATGAATTATGTTAATACATTATAAATATGAAGTATCCTGCAATAAAGTGATACATGGCATTTGTTGTTTTCTTTTGAACCTGTATTCTTTTTGATAAAAGTCCGGCTCGAAGGACCATTTCTTGAAAGTATACTTTTTAAATTTTTGCTCGTTTTATAATTACAAATACTTATTAATATTGAATTATGTCTAAACAATTGATTGTAGTGACATTTGTAAGCCAATTTTTTAGTTGATTTTGTGTATACTTTTGTATCTTCAATACTGTTTATAATTAAGAATGAAAACCTGAAATAAAAATAAGTCTTCGATTAACATTTTGTAGATAATTAAAAATAAAACAACGTTTTTAGGAAGAAATATGTTTATTATATTATTATGTATAAGTAGCTAGTGCAAGGTTTTATATTAAGTGAAATTAAGTATCTATTGTTAAATCTATTAATATCCATAGATTGAACTAATCAATAGAAAATCAAATATAATGATTTTTCTCAAGAATATTTTTTTTCGTAATTATTATAAAAAGATTTATATCTTAAGATTTTTATCTTGTACTTATGTACATATTGTTCAAAAGGTTTTAAAGATACTTTCCCAAAAACAGTCTTCCCTGTTCAAATATGTTTTTTAATATGGTCTTAATAAAAAATATGTAGATGTACGTTTGTTTTGATAATAACGGAGAGATTAGATTTTTAGTACTTAAAAGACAAATCTATATGCAACTACATACTTATTAGGCCATTGTTAGCATTATTCGATATTAAAAAGATAATATAAGCATTCACTATAATATGTAATTTTTCTAAATATCATAATATGAATGGACCCGAATATGGTCCGGAATTTATTTACGACATTTAAATATCTAAGCTCGTTATTCTCTACGCGAAATGTTAAATTTTAAGCGGTTAATAAACATTAGGTAATAACAATACTCCTTTTTTTTGTATTAGTAACTGGATTGTTCAAATAAGATTAAGTATTGTTTTATCGTATACAAAGAGCTTTTTACTCAAATTTCCTTTTATTTCTCGTTTCTAATATAACTTTTTATAACTGATTTGATGTAAAACATTCAATAAAGTGAATGCTTTTGGTCCTGATATTTTTAATGCATAATGACATAGAGTATGCTCTACATTTTACTACAATTACTTGTTAAAATTACAAATATAGGTCAACTGGAAGGATAACAAGCACCTAAAAGGTATAGCTACTTAGCAAAACCCTGGTAATAAGTAAGATTATTGAAAAAATGGACCATAAGTTTACAACTACTATATAATTTTTTTTCAGCATCACGCTGGAGCGTTGCCAGACATACCAAATTCGACGAGATGTCCCGATTTTTAGCCACAAAATTAAATTTTCCGACTGATGGGACTGGCATGGTCCCGCCGTTCGGGAAGTGTCCCATGTACTGTACAAATTCTTTTTAAAATATTTTAATTTATTAATAAATTGGAAACAATCTCAGAGATAGACACTGAGGTACAGAATAATCTAAATAATCCGTTATTGTTATAAGTATGGTGACGTTTTTCCATTAATTTATTTTAAATTGGTATTTATCACACAATAAATAGATAAATACTACTTCTGTTCATATTTTTATGCGGGACTACTACTACTACTTAAAGCGGGACTTTTAGTGAAAAAGTCCAGTTTTTTAAATTAAAACGTCAAGAATCTGGCAACGCTATTCTTCAATATACCTAAGAAACCTAACACAAACGTTGTGTATCGTTTTGCGAAACTTAGTACCGCTTTGTCTGACCACATACTGAAAAAATGACGCGTTAAATGTGTTTCAAACTCAAAAGTATAACATGGTTGTTGTGTATAATATTTGTATAATTTGACAATTTGTATATAATTATTGTATAATATGGGATTTTACATGCATTTGGTTTTATTATCTTAGGTTTACTACTGCTCAACGGTTTTTAATTATTTACTTAAGAGATAACCACTAACTACTACTTTACTATCCTTATCTCATAAAAAAAAAGATTACATTACTATAATTTCTACTAATTAGTTACATATTTTTGGTAAATCTAATTTTTTTTAGTCTACAATATATGATAGAATGAAATACTGATATCAAATTTCGATTAAATAAATCGATATGTCATCGATTATTATTTATATTAATGATATTTTCCAAGATATAACCAATAATTATTAGGCCGGATATAGAATACAAGCACAATACCTATAGTTAATATTTATAAATAATTTTTGAACTGAACTATTTCTAAACTATAAAGCAAAAATTATAGCATAAACAGTAAAAACAAAGCAAGGACAGAAATAAGAAAATAAAATTATAATACAAAATTATATTTTATTTGATAACATATTTCAAAATTATATATATTTTTAAAATAGAATATTTACAAAGTACTTACAAACTACGCTAATATAACATTTTAAGCTGCTGTTTACAATTTAAAAATTAACAAAAACATATCTTAACCTTTTGTTTTTACGCCATAATCCCGTGACAATTACTTTAAAAACTCTGCCTAAAAAAATGTATAATTCAATATTATTTTAAGCGAAATTAAAATGGCAAATTTTAACGTGATAAATATTATTTCTTTTCCAACCAATATTACAAATACACGATGTTTATTAACGTTAATCGATTAAAACCCACTTAAATATAGGCGTAGGAATGGGGGGAGGGGGGATTGGTTCGTGCCCACCCCAGAGTAGACTAGTCTACTGCCCCTTAGTTTTTAATGTAATCATGTTTACATTATAAAACATGATTACATTAAAAACTAAGCACTGACCAACTACACAACTAAAATGTACCTCTATTATATTATTTCAATATAATAGAGGTACATTTTATTTATTCACTATAATGTTGTACTAAAACAAACAACCTTTCTTTTATAAATATCGGCCATTTTATATAGAAAGAAATAATTAACTTTTATCCATAAAAAAAAATATCAAATATCGAAGATCAAGTAAAACGAATGTAAGATATATTTTAAAACATTGAAAATATATATATATATATTTTTTATAAATATTTAAATAATTATAATTTACGTTTCGATAATCAAAAATGTTACTTTTTTCGAGTCATCGTCACTCCTGTCAATTATTTCATTTCAATACCATTAAAATTCGCTATTATTTATTTTTCACACAAAAAGTATTGTCTTCAAATTCTTTATATTTACTTATCATGCAAAAAAATTGGTTTGACATTATACACAACCAATTGTGTTCATAAATACGTATACATTTTATTAATATCAATATTAAAATTATGCATTTGATAATAAATAAAACCTGTAAGTCCAGCAAAATAATAAAAATAGTGTTTACATACAAATTTGACTTTACTTATCTGTGACAGCATAAATAATATCTACAAAACAGAAACTAAACATTTAATTATCTGTAACACAAATTCTACAAAACTCAACCTTTTAATAATTATTTATCTATGGCATATATATAATTTCAACGTCAGTGGCAAGTCAATATGGTCCTAAAACAAAGACGGCGATATTTTTTGTTATCTATTTTCTTACACAAATTTACGCGCCATCTTTCTTTTTCCCGGACATCCGGTCTATAAGGTTGTTAATCATGTCGGCGTCGACGAGGCCGATGAATTTGTCTACTATTAAACCATTTTTGATTGCTATTACTGCTGGAACTGCTTTCACCTGGAAATCGTGAAAAGTTATGATTTTAGTCTTTTTATCGTTATATAACGTCCTTGGAATAGGAGGGGGGAGGGTGGGTCTTCGAAAGACGAAGATTGAATGAAATCTCTCCTTTTTAACCATCCTCTCTTTACCAGTTAATATAACTAGATATTGGAAGATAAAATATAAATATATACTGTACATATTAATTATCGAAGAACGAAGTATTTTAACAGTAAAATTTCTATCTACCTCAAAAATATGCATCAAATTTATCATATTAAATTATTATCAATTATATCATTCAATATTATCTTCTAAATCTAGCTTTGCCTAGTTACTCTTTCTATAATCATATATTAGTCTTTTAGCTTCAGCATATAAAAACATTATTATTATCAGCTTCACGCTGTATCCCACACACAGCAGGGTAGGCAGAGGGACCTAGTGTTAAGACACTCCGTTCTTCACTTTCTGCCGAATACTGGAGGCATTGCGTGTTGAGTGGGAGAACTCAAAGCCGCGCTTTGCCTCGACACCAGAACGAAGAAATGGAAATATATATTTAAGTAAATATTTCACCGCCTCGAGTGGGGATCGAACCCACAACCAGTCGGTTTTACAGTCAAACTTTGTGCCACTGCGCCACGACTGGCCTCTAGTATAAAACCATGTAAAACTATATTTTAATATTTTATATACTGAAAAAAAAACAAACACAGTATTAAGATTTCAGTCTATGCTGATAAAGGCAATTTTTTCATTTGGATATTGATTGATTTAAATATTTTTTAGTCCTTGTAGTAATTAATAAAATAAGTAATATTAAAAGCAAAGTGCTTCATTTTATTTTTTTCTCTAAATACATTGACTGAAAAAGTAACTAACCTCAAAAGCGTGGACTAATTCAGCATTATCCTCCACATCCACCACCGCCAGGTCTAAGTTACTGAGGGGCTCTATGAGCTCCTTCAGTTTGGGTGTGAGTATCTTACAGGGTTCGCACCAGTCCGCGTGGAAGTTCACTATGACCGGTTTGTCGTTGTTCATAACCTAGAAATCAAATATTAAAATATAATAAATATTTTCTTACTTCTAATAATAATAAATGCCTCCAAAACTCGGCGGAAAGTGGGAAACGGAGTGTCTTAACACTACGTTCCCTCTGTCTACCCAACTGTGTGCAAGATACAGCGTGAAGCTGAAAATGAATAATAATCACCTGGAAAGTGCTGACATAGATTTTTTTTTAATTTTTCAGGCTAAATTTTTTGTTAGTAATATTTCTGGGGTGGAATGAGTAATTATTTATAAAATCGTTTGGGTAACAGAGTTTGAAATGAAAAATATATATACATATATATATTCGTATAAATATATATATTCACCTAAGTGTAGATTCGTACCTACAACCATCGTGTTTACTTTTTAGCTGTGCAACAACGGCGTCTTAAATTTTTATAAAGAAAAATACATACGAAATACATAGCAAACTAAGATATTTACATGAAATATTACAATTACAACAGCAACGTTATATTTAGACACGAAGCACCAGCTGTGTACTATTTTTGTTAAAAAACCGCGTGTTACTTTGCCGACGCAAGCGTACGTGAACGAATTGTGAATTCTAATTACCTCTTTATCCCACTTAAGATTCACGAAACGTAAATAAAGAAAGTATTACTATACGATCATAATATGAAAATTCATAAAAGTATCTCAAAAAGAAATATGATGACAAACTTTTTTATCCTATTTGCATTATTATATTGCTTAATTGTATAATCTCATTTAATAAGGCCTACGTGGCGCAGGGCGACGAGGGTGCAAACGCTACGGTTCTGGGTTCGGTTCCCACTCGGGGGAATGAAATATACAGTATTTTAATTTCTTGGCACCAGAATTCGGCGGAAATTGAAGGGAGTGTTTTAATGGGGACGAAATGTCTTTAACATTAGCTTTACAGAACCTAGGTTATTTGCGGGATAGTGTAAAATAAAAAAAAAAATGCTTGTTAAAAAGTCCTTCAAACTAAAGACGGCTGGCATCTGAAAGTGTATACAATTCACAAAATTGATTTGTGATACTTTTTAAAAATATATAAAAATTAGCTCACCCGCTCTGACCAAATAAGCTCACTTCGAGCTTCTCATCGTGCTACGTCGAAATTCTTATGTTTGTTACAATGTATTTTTTGAGGACAGTCGTGGCGCAGGGGCACAAAGTGTAGTACACGCAACTGGTGGATACGATCCACTCAAGGAAATGAAATATTTATTTTATTTATATTTTCATTTCTTTGCTCTGGTGTCCAGCAAAGCACGGTATTCAGCCGCCACTCAACACGTAATACCTCTAGAAATCGGCGGAAAGTGGGGAACGGAGTGTCTTAACATTAGGTTCCTTCTGCCTAACCTGCTGTGTGCGGGATACAGCATGAAGCTGATATATAATGATATATGAATCATTGATAATGAGAATGATATGTTGTTAGCATCTCTGTAAGGAGATTTTTAGTAATAATACGCTACCCAAAGTAGTAGTAGTAGTAGTAGTAGTAGTACCTAGAATTACCACTTGGCGGGAGAGAATGCAATTTATTAAATATTTTGTAAATTATCTTAAGTTGAAAATAATATGACAAATTTAAATTGTTTTATAAAATTATGTATAAGTTCACATAACTAACAAAAGAAATTATAAATATGAGATTATAAATTCAAAAAGAACAAAAATTTAAAAGACTTCAAAATAATTTAAAAATTTTATGCTTTTTGATATGTCAAACTAGGCACAATAAAAGTTACAAAAAAGATTTAGAAAACAGGGTAACCTACCTTATTAACAAATTCATCATTTGTCTTAACCAGTATTGTTTCATTGTGCACCACCGACGTGGATATCTTCGCCCGCCTCAGCCCCGCCAGCCGCCGCGCCGGGGACCGCAGCCCTTGGCATATTGCACTACTCATTTTACTAAAATAAATTACAAATCATATGAGAACACCATCTAATTTGATTTAAGAAATCAATATTATATAATTTGATGTATGAGGTGGTTAAAAAAAGGAACATACCAAAAAGATTATTGTTTGAACTTTGTAGGGTATGCGAATATTACACTAGAATTGTGTAAGAAATTATTGATGAAAAATTTATTTACACTTTGAAAAAAGTAATTATTTATTGAATAGAAAAAAATAGTATTCCAAATTGTGTTACAAGATTGGGGTATTTTTAACCTCATGCTTTGTTTAATATACAATAACACTGATACTCAAATGCCTACATGCATATTATGTTGAACTTCACGGCCAAATGAAAATAAATCTTTCCCCCCAAGTGGGAATTGAACAATGGTAAAAAATGTATTGGACTAGCATAATCCCATTAAGTTTCCAAACTTAGAGATTGATACCACAAAATTGCTCATAAAATATGACACTTCCCTAAAATAACAATAAACAACCACTAAAATATTTTCAAAAAACCTAACATTAATAAGTAATGTTATTCATTATTTTCTACTATAGTACTATGTGATATATGTATGTAAATAAATTGTAAAATCATATTCAATAATAAAATCATAAATGTATGTTATCAAAATTTAAAAAGAAGTAAATAATAAAAAACATATTTCTATTTAACACTTTTTTATTTATTTAAAATAATTATACACAAAGTCAGGTTAACTATCAAAATGAAAATAAATAAATAAAATCACTTTTGAAAAAGTATAATACTTTCAGCTGTCAGTTAGAAACAAAATGTGATAAAACCCAAAACCTTTGCTTTTACAATCACATGCTATGTTGCTGTATATTCTTAAATTATTTTATTATTCTTATATTCTTTTATAATATTTCTTTATTCTTATATTCTTTTATAATATTCTTTGATTATATAAATTTTATAATAAAATCTATTAGGAAATAACACAATTACTTACTATTTAGAAGATAAATGACTGTTCAAATGAAACAGTTATCTTTATCAGTGCTGATAAGTTTTCTCAAAAGATATCTAATATTGTATGATAAAGTAAGACATGTTAATTCTTTAATTATTTAATTTTATTATTGTATTAAATAAAAGTTATTGTCGAACACGCAATATTAGCGTGACATATATGAAATTAATAAATTTATACCATTAAGCCCATTGTAGTACAGTGGAAAAATATCTAAGTGTGAACACATTGGGTGTGAGTTCAGTCCAATCAGCTCAATAAGTTATTTTTATTTCCTCAATTTGACAAGACAAAATGTGACATTGAGTCCTATCACTTAACAAGCAATATAGTGTCCAGATACTCTCTCTATACCTACCATGCTATCTAAGATGCATTGTTTTTGCTTCTTTAAATTGATAGAAAAATAATGTCGTGCACTTTATTAATGAAGTCATTGAACCAATCTTTTTATCAATGCTTGTTCTATATTTTATATACAAATCAAGCATCACTATTTATCATACAAACTTTGAATAAAATTTAATTACAACCACACACATGAAAACAATAAAAAATTAAAATAAAATGAAGCAATCTATTTTACAGATAAAGTAAATCTTATACAATATATAGTATAAAAAAATAAAATAATCAAGTGAGTAGTAACAAAAAATTATAGTACCATCAAAATTTTCCCATGATTAATTTAACAAATAAACAAGCAAATAATAACCAAAAGGCCAGCCTTCCTATTTATAGACATAAAATTTGGCATTAAAAACACTTACCCACAATTATAGTCACTTAATTATGTCTACCAACGTACTGAACACGTTCTGTCTCCACAGGTGGGATAAATATATAAACAAAAAGATAATTAACACCCAAAACAAGACTGACAGTCAAAGAAACGAGAGTGAGAAGACGGAAAACAAAGTATGGATGTCCTAAATTGGCAATTATCAGATCTATTCCCCCTTTTGGCAACTGTATCCAAATAACAGTTGTAACTATCGTTATAGCTAACGCGATCTTTCCTATATAAGAGGTACCCGTCCTAACCGACACCCAACACAGCAATATACCAATACACCAAGCAATAGTTACAATGTACACCCCTACACCAGAATTATGCATTGTAAAGCATACCTATATTGTATTAATTTTTAGTTAAACATCGTTATGAATGATTACGTTAATTAAAAATAATACATGCAGACAAATAAAGTTATTACAGCTTATCTTAATCACTGTCACATAGGCGCACGATATTATTGTCGAATTAAACAAATCACTTTTTACCAGATTTTAATATTTTTTTAAAACAAACTATTTTATAAATATGAAACTGAATCACTATGCCAAACGGACGATGACGATATTGGCAGATTAGAGTATTAGAGATTTGATTTATCGAGATTTGACATTTGTCAAAAGAATGTATGCCACAGACATTAGGGTTTTAAGTCAAAACAAAAAAGCAAACATATAATTGTTAGTTAATTGTCATTGAATATGAGTGAAATCTACTATCGTTTATTTATAAAATTCTAATAAATTTTATACTATAGCCTCTCGTGGAATACTTATGTGTGTAAGGAAAGCAGCTAAAACAAGATAAGGGAAGCTATTTGTTATAAATAACTCTCTCTAACTCCACTCTGACCTTTTTTATGTTTAATACTCTACTGTACTCGCTTTATTCCACATTGTAATCTAAATACTTATTTAAATTTATATTTCAATTTCTTTACTCTAGTGTCGAGACAATGAGTGGCGTTAAGTTCCGCCAATGAACCCGCAACGGTCTTCAGAATTGGAATGTCTTAACACTAGGTTCCCTCTGCCCGCTGTGTGGGAAATATAGCGTAAAGGTGATTTTATTTAATTTAAATAATAAAGTTATAAGACACTTCCTTATTCGGCTTCCCATCCAATTTTGAAGTCTTAACATGTGCGATGGAAAAAGGTGGGGGGACCGTACGGTCCGTGCTCACCCTAGAATAATCTGGTGGCAATTTAAAGTCAAATTTAAGCAAACTGCGAAAAATTATTATTATAACATCAAATGAACAATAGATAAAACGAAAGAAGATATTAGTAACTTTAAAACGAGTAAATATTCATTATTATTATAATATATATTATGTATATTCACCACGATACCATTCTCATTGAAATATTTGTTCCCATTGTACGATAACTACCGTACCAAAACGGCTACCTATGTTACCGTGTTATTTTTATCATTTTATTGTTTTTTATTCTACACAATATTTTATCTATAATTAAGAAATTATAAGATGATTTTAGTTTGGCAACATTAAACATAACAGTGAATTTCTAGTGCTGTGTGTTGCTGTCAATTTATTAGAAAGGTGAGTATTAATTTACTTTTCTGTTAAAATATATATTTCCCACAGTCAGTTATTCACAAACAATAGCGAAAAAATATAATTATCGTCTTCGATTTCTATATTTGTTTGTATGCTTAGGAAATAACCATTAAAACTTTAACGCCATTTTCTACTCTGCGCTAGTCATTTGATACAGTTTTCTTTTATCACTTCTCACCTTAGATATGCATTTTTTTAAACTGAACCATATTTTTGTAAGTAATTTTGAAAATAATGCCTATGTGCGTTAGTATTTATTTTACCCTGAACTTAAACGTCATGTAGAAAACGTTATACTTGCGCCGATTTGTTTTTGATGACTAATCGACTAACAAGGTCTAATAATTCCGATTCAAATGGAAGGGCAAAATATAATATTAAGTCACTGACCTGTATTTCTTAATATATACGATTTAATTGTTCCCTTTATACGAGAGTGTATCAGCTGTAACATGAAATATGTTACACTTAAAAATTAAAAACAAAAACTTGCACGCAGTTTACTAAATAGAATTTATATTAGTTTTATTTGGAGCTTATTTATAATTATCTTAAAATACATATATATCTCTATACAATTTTTATAGATCTCTATATAAATTGTTTGTTTTCTTTGTTTAAATTCAAAAAATAATGTTGTGAGGTTTGTGATCAAACAATTTTTTATAATAATTAAAACTTGATTTACATCTATATTTTAATCTCACTGTATTTTTTCTATAGGAACAGAACAAGCTTTATTATAAATTTTCTGTATATATTCTTATTCAAACCATTCATTTATAACCACCCATGCTAACAAAAAAAAATTAAATAAGTAGAACAGTTTTACAATTATTTACATTATATTGTTAGTAGTCCAAATACTTGTCCCATTATATTCAATTTATTTTCAATACAAGTTTATTTAAAATTTTTAAGAATTTATAATTAATATGTATTTTTAACATTTTTAAAGTGTTATTCCACACTTAGGAAAGAAAAATACTTATTTAAAAAACATAAAAATTTGATTGTAGCAGGACTCGAACCTAAATCAGTTTAATATGTATTTAATAAATTTAAAGACCTTTTACTGCTACACAGTCTGACTACTAGGCAGTCTGACTCTTCTGGCTTTAAGTTGGGAATGCAATGTCTTTACTTTGGGTTCTCTCTGTGTAGAAAAAAATTGAAGCTGAAATACAAATATTTAAAACTAAACTTCTCACATATTTTTTTATTTACTGCTGTAGTACTGACTATTTATAGTAAAATGTGTACCTGCCATGTTATACAACATGATGTCATTATTAGTGGGTGTGTGTCATTTGACATAAATATGTTATTTTAATACCTGTTCAATTGTGTCAAATAATAACATTATTTTTATCAGTAAAAGGTTTAAAGTCTATTATCATTATGATTTTTTGTATATATATATTTTTAAAATAATATAAATTCAATTCATATTCAAAAGAAACGCAGATTATCTGCAGTTTATCAATTTAATTAAATATTTATAATTTTTTATAATAATCAACAATTAAAATTTTTGTACATATAGTTTATTTCACAAATTTTTAATTTCTTCTATTTTAAACTTATCTGGTTGAATACTGTCAGACCTAAGTGTCAATTTTGTAACAAAACCAAGAAAACATTAATGACAAATATGAAATACATATTCATATTAAATATTAATGTTATTGTGGCACACAGGCACAATGTTGTGACTCTTCTTCTTCTTCTTCTTCTTCCTGGCATTAGTCCCGGCTTTTGCCAGGGTCTGCCTTCCTACTTAACCTACTCCACTTTGCACGGTCTTTAGCGTCCTCGGTGGTTAGACCATTGGCTCTCATGTCCTGCTTCACGACATCCAACCAGCGCTTCTTTGGGCGTCCGAGAGGTCTCACTCCAGGGACTGACATAGCAAGGCACTTGCATCCGACATAGTTCCTAGGCCGGCGCGTAACGTGACCAAACCATCTCAGGCGACGCTCTTGGAGCTTAACCGCTACGTCACGGACTCCAAGACTACCTCGAATGAATGTGTTGCGTATGCGGTCAGACCGCGTTACGCCGCACATCCACCTCAGCATCTTCATTTCCGTGACGTGAAGCTCTTGAGTATTGTGACTGTAACATAATAAATAATTGTTATTAATATTTTCATTTCTTTGCTCTGGCACCAAGGCTAACACAAGGAGGTGAGTTCAGCCACTCAACATGCTATATTATTAATGTGCTTTAAAAAAAATAGCTGAAAGAGGAGTATGGAGTGTCCTAATACTAGGTTCCTTCTACCCTTACCTACTTTGCTATATGTGGGATACAGCATGAAATTAATTTATTAAACATTCGATTTTAACTACTTTTAATGATATAAAACTCAAAATTAGCTTAAAATTTCATCTCTAAAAATCTTCAAGGTTGTCTAAAAACCTAAATTTCTAGACATAAGTATAATATAACCATTTGGATGCCAGCCAATGTTTTTGTATTTCTGTAATCTTGTCATTTGTGAATAGGTGCTGTGACTCATCAGTTTCTATTGTAGTTATTCTTTTGTAGTTGTCTTTGCAATTTCATTTAACCTTATATTTTGTGTAGTTAAATATAATATGTGAAATGTATTAAGGAAAATTGGTAAATTTGTCTAGTCTATAATAACCAAAGAGGGTGTATTCCTAACTTTTTCTTGGTGTAAAGCAGGATATTTGCACATTTTAAGTAAAAAGCAGGAATTTTTCGACAAAAGCAGGACAAAAAATTAAAATAATGAGGTTTTAATTTATGATAAATAATATTTACATTTATTTGAGTTTTAAATTGAGCTTGCAATGGATGATAAATATCAATATAAAATGTTTTTTAATGGAAAAACGTAACTACACTTACACAATATTGTTATGGTTTACCATATGTAAGACAGTTAAGTCCTCAGAATAATCATACATAACTTAGGAGTATACTTTGTATTTCTATGAAATTAGTACATAAGTAATAAAAATCTGAAGTTAATAAAAAAAGATTTCTCACAGTATGTGGAATAATCTGTGAAAAGCGGGGACTATAGCTGTCCCGATGGGGACATTTAATTCTTGGGCTAAAAATGGGGATGTCCCGCCAAAATCGGGATATTTAGTAGTTTAGCTGGTGTATACTTTAGTTGCTGCTTTAGTTTTCAGTAGAGACAACTAGCTAATGTCAAATAAATTTGCCTTTTTGTAAAATTACAAGTTATTATAAAATACTTGAAATTCTTAAATCTCTAACAATTTTTTCTAGTAATATAAATAAAACATTTAAAAACCATCTGTTGTGGTGAAATTAAATAAATAATTATAATGTAATATAAAAACCTCCCTGACAGATGAAATTGGATGGTTAAAATGTATTCACAATCACTGTCAATGCATTATGCACCAAAGTCCATACCATGATTCATGACGTCCAGCTGCCAATATCAAAAATGGTATGTGTTTTGCCACCATTTTTTGACATTGATAGTTTTAAATTTCGAATTCGATTTCGAAATTTTAAAAAAGCTATAACTTTTTTGACTTTCGTTTCGCCATTTTAAATTGTTTTTTAGATTATTATAATATAAAAACTATAACTTTAATGTTCTAAACAATAATTTTTCTGATTAGTAGTAAACATTTTTATAGAAGCTATCATAATAAAGGCTTTATAATATGTATTGGTATCCCGAGATTTTTAATCGCTAAAACCTATGATGCATCCTGTGACAAGATACAAGAAAACTGGTTACAAGCCTAAGGTCACGGTCGATCGCGTGGAGTGCAATGAGTCACTTTACATTTATAGGTATTTATTTTTATTACCCTTGTTTACTTTGTTCCGAAGCAGGTTTTGAAATGTAGGAAGTGATACGAGATGCTGAAACTCTTGTTTTGTCGATAAGAGCTTTTTAAATTACTTATTTTCCTTGAATTTTATTTGATGTATCTTTATTTTATATTTTGTACGATACTTAAATTATTACGTGATTCGATTTGATTCTATAGTACTTATTATAGTCATTGGTTCCTTTTCAGTGCACGTAAGTTTTTATATTCTTATTTTCTTACTTATGGAATTTAGGCGTGTTATTGGGCATATTCTGTCAATAAAGCGTAAAAATGAAAATGTTAAAAATAGACAAATACTCTGAAATATAAAGGTAATCTTAAATTTAAATAAAAGTTTTCTAATTTCTGTTACACAATTTATAGCAGTCAGTATTGAAAACTACGGTTTATTTTTTTCATTCACGGTGATTTAATATGTTAGTTATGAAATATATATCACTTTTTGAAAAATCGATAATTTTATAAGTTTCTTTCTTTCTATAGTCAAATTTGTCAATTTTCAATTAAAAATATTTTTCTCAACTTTAATTTGCTTTTCTGTGTCAAATTGATGTAATTGATCATTTTTATGAGTAGTGATTATTAAAATGTGATTCGAAGTAGTTACGTCTTCGATGTCACGGTCGCGTATGCTATTGAGTCATTGATACACTCCATTGCGGTTTTCTTTCCGCTGTACGGGATGTAAGATTTTTGCCTTGAGGCGTTTCTTACAGGAAGTGGCTGGTAGTCGTTTTTTGTAGAAGGCTTCTCTAGATTTATATATGTCTTTTATCATGATTAACCAAAATTGGATTTATTAATTACTTAAACAGTTTCTATATGTATAGCACAAATAATAAATTTGCTATTTTTATTAGAGGATATTCTGGCGCAGTGAAACGACGTGTGACTGTAAACGCGATGATTGTGAGTTCAATCAACATTCAGGGGCAAAATTACTTGATTGATTATACAACCATTTTACTGACATAAAATATAAATCATTCCTTTAAATAGTATTTGGATACGTACTCATCGTTAATAAGTTTTTTTACCCATTGTAAAGATGTTAACATCTTCGCTTATCCTATAAATTTATACCTTGGAATTCCTCTCGAATTACATTGTGAGAATGTTTAACATGCATTACAGGTATAGGAACTGGTCTAGACGCAGTCAGTCTATAAATATTCATACATACCTACTTTTACTTACTAAGTTGAAGAAATAAAATAATTTTACGATTATCTTTCTTGAAAACACACCAAAATTATATATATATAACATTTATATTGTATTATTTATAATATTAACTTAATATGATATATGTATATAGTTTTATTGTTTTTTAAACGTTACTAATTTATTAAATTACTCAGAGAGAGTTGATATGAGGGATAATTTCGATTTTAAAATAGTAAAATTCTGGTTTATTTTAACTTTTATAAATTAAACTAAAAAATATAAATAAACAGGGCAGTTGTGGCTCAGGGGCACAAGCGTGCAACTGTTGACGGAGCGGTTTCAATGCGGTGGGTGCGATTCCCACTCGAGGAAATGAAACTATTTTCATTTTCACGTTCTGGTAACGGGGTAAAGCGCGGCGTTGACTTCCGCCACTCACGTCGTAATGCCTCCAGAATGTGGTGAAAAGTGAGGTCTCTAGATGTCTTTTTTCATTAGCCCTCGGAATCGCCGACTTAAATTCATGTGGTATATTGACTAGTTATTTGGTACTACATTGCTAGTTTAAGTACTTTAAGTTCAAGTAAAACGAATACTAGAATTTATTTGATATTATATTTATTTTTATCTAAAGTTTATATAATTTCAAAATATATGTAATCTGTAACGGTGCGATTGTTGTTCAACGGAATTTTATTTTACCTAAATATATAGAGGATAGTGATTAGGTGTATATTTTTTATTATAATAATTCAAAATTATATTTAGTTTCTTAAGTCTACATATTTATATTAACAAAAGCAAACTCAAATCTATCCGTTTGTGTGTGTTAGTTAGTGTTTTAAATATTTTATATCTTCTCATACCTTGGCAATATAAATATGCTGAAGAAATTCTGAGTGACGTGAATTTAACGGTGCAATCTAACTGAGAAGATCACTGCAACTTTCCTTTATTAAATTCCTTTCCATTCTATGCTATCAATATGACAGACATTTTATAATATGAACTTGTAATATGCGGGATACAGCGTGAAAGCAATTACACACTATATCCCGCACATACCATATTAAGCAGATTGAACCTGAGAATATATAATAATAGTGTTACGACACTTCATTCCCATAAAGATACTTCCGTCACTTCCGTTCTCCATTTTTCACCGAATGCATTTTTCCACCGAGGCATTGCATTTTTAGTGGCGTTATTCTCGCTTTGCCTCGTTACCAAAACGCGGAAATAAAAATATATATTTAATATTTCATATCATCGAGTGGGAATCGAACACACAATCCATCGCTACGCGTGCGTCGTGTCAAAATAACTGTAAAGTAATATTAGAAAAAAAGATTGAGTTGCATATAGAGTATGCCATAATGATTGTTTCTGAGTTCATCTTAATATATTTCAATTGCAAAACGTTAAATTATTATTAGTCTGCATTGAATCATCGGAAGCGCACCGTTGTATGACGATATGCACATGATATATGCATTTATTAGATATATATTCATACATTCATACATACATTGTGGCTGCTCTGTCTCGGTCCTTGTAACGGATGTTAATTGTAATTTTAAATTGTCCTTTAAATTAATTAATTTCTGGTAATGCAAAAATGTTGTTTATATTTATTTATATTTATTTCAATCAAGCGGTTTTAGATCGGGAGGGGAACTCGGTAGATCTTCGTGAATAACTGTATTCACGATTCGAATCGACGAACGATCGATTATACTGGAGGATAGTTAAGTAAAAAGCATGAAGAAGTATTGAGAAATTGATGATAGTTGAGGAGGTGAAAGAGTCTCTGCATTGCACTCTCTGGCTACCCCGCTATACCCCGCAGGGATAGTTAAAATAAAGCAAAACTATATACATTCATCAATACGTTTAAATTTTCATGCCAGTTGTGAGCGGTACATGTGTGTGACTGTAAACGAGACAGGTTATAGGTTCGATTCCCACTATAGGAAATTAAATATTTAATATTCTTATTTTCTTACTGTGGTGTAGAGGCAACATGCACGGCGTTGAGTTCCCCCATTCAACACGCAACGCCTCCAGAATTCGGCGGAATATAAGCTGCGGATATAGCGTGAAGATGCAAAATAAGCTAAATTTTACATTTAAAATTTTATATGTAGTTTCGATGATTACGTTATAGAGATTTCGCTCGCTCGCTTTTAGTAGCTACAATGGCAATTCTATTATATTACGATATTTTTACTGTTTACAGTTTATTATTGTACACTTATATCAAAGTGAATGCGGGGTGGTATTCTATAACAGTTATTTAGTAGATAGTTCTCGTGCCGCGTACTGTAATAATATTTTACTGTTGTCATTACTGGCTTAATTTATATGAAATAGGATTATTTTTCTTCTCTATATCATAAAATAAATTACTTTGTTTCATACTTTTAACCCAGTGGAGTGTTAAAATACAAAAAAAATACAACTATCCTTTTAGTAATAAAAACAGCTTCACTCCTTATTTCGTTTCCTTTCTGTATATATCTAGTGTCAAGACACTCTATTCTCCGCTTTCCACCCCGATTCCTGACATAATGTGGTGAGTGGTAAAAGCCAAACGCCGTATTAAGCACAAGTATATACATTCAATAATAATTTGACGCCAGTCGTGGCGCTAAGGTACAATCGTGTGATTGTTAACGCGACAGATTGTGGGTTCGATTTCCACTGGAAGAAATGAAACATAAAAAAAAAAATCCTCGCTCTGTTAACAAGGCAAAGAGCGGCGTTGAGTTTCGCCAATTAAGATACAGTGCCTCAAAAAATCGGTGGAATGTAAGGAAATGAAAGTATCTTAACACTGGGTTCCCAGGTTCCCTCTGACTGTCCTGCGAGATAGCCTGTTTGTTATGTGCGAGTTTTTTTAAAACATAAAGTAATAAAAAAACAATCGCAAAACAAAAAAATAAACACAATTGTATAGGTATTTCGAAATTAAGTCTATAAATAATGACCAATAAAACATCCTGAACAGGTATTTCAAGAATGTACAGCACCTGTCAGTGCTTTAAGAATTCCCAACGCGTTGAGTTGAGTTTTTGTCGTATGCGACAATCGGCTAGGTTCTTGTGGTCGTCCTTGCTCTGCGTCGTGAAGTCGACCTTGACCTTAACTCCTAAATGGATGTTATGAAAGTAATTAGTCAGTCCATAAAAAGTTAATTGAGCCTACTATCTCATATTTTTATTATCTTTTTAATATTGAAGTTGACGCCATTGGAAACTTGTGACAGTCAGTAGGTTTTTTTTACTGTTAAATTGATAAAAAGAACGCAGATTTACGTTATTTTCTATGGAGTTGGTTAGGCAGGGAGAACTTAGTGATTAGACACTTCGTTGTATGGTTTTCATTTAGATTCCATATAGAGTGACGGAACTCAACGCTGAAAGTCAATTTAGATACAGGCAATCATGGACGGGGATGGAACCCCCAACTATTAAGTTTACATTCAGTCACTGCTCCATTGCACGATAACAACCGTAATGATATATCTTTGCTATATCATTGAATATTCTATGTAACACTCATATTTCCTCATATGTATGTATGATGTCAATCATTAAAATTCTGCAAACATTGAATAGAAAGGTGCTGAAATATTAGTTTCACCACGGCTTCTAATTCAATTATGTTTCTTATCGGTGCCTTCGACTATAACCGTTCTAGTTATTTCTTTACTTGTATATTTTTAGGGTTCTGTACCTCAAAATAAAAGGAAGAGAAATATTAAAGGATAATTTTGTTGTTGTTGTCGTTGTTTGTCCGTCAATCTATCTACAAAAATATTTTTTCTCAAGATTAAGTAGAAATATTATGCTATAATAATATAAAATTTCAAGATCTACCATTTTTTATGTTTCATTCTTGCCGCATAATGTACGTAATATAACATACATTACGTAATATGTCGTGTTATCAAAACCTGTAGGGTTGCTCCGATGACCTAGAACTATAAAATTTGGCAAGTAGACTCAGACACTTAGACTTAGGTACAGAATTGGAAGTCTCGTTGACATACTTAATTATGAAATTTATGCGGAACTCTCGGTGGGCTAGACTGACGCACCCTACTATCTTTTATATTATTACTTGAGTCATATAATAATAATATAGAAATAATAATGATGAATTATTATTTACTAGATAATCAATTAACGTCTACAGAAAGTGTCGCCATAGCCACGTGTACCACTTAATACAAAAATATATCTTTTCAAACATACGGTAATATATGTTATATATATTTTATTAATTTAATATATTTTTACGCATTATTAAACATATATTAGCACTTCTGCATTTATTCTGCACTTAAAATAAAATAAAATAAATCACTTCACGCTGTATCCGGCACACAGCAGGGTAGGCAGAGGGAACCTAGTGTTAAGATACTCCGTTCCCCACTTTCTGCCCAATTCTGGGGGCATTGCCTATTAAGTGGCAGAACTCAACGCCGCGCCGCTTTGCATCAACACCAGAGCGAAGAAATAGAAATATAAATTTAAATAAATATTTCATATCCTCAAGTGGGGATCGAACCCACCACCACCCGGTTTTACAGTCACACTTTGTGCCCCTGCGCTACGACTGGCCTCAGCCCTTATTCTGCACTTTTTTCTTTCTATAACCTCTTCAGATTACAAGTACACGTATGTGCACCTTTATTTATTGCGGAAAACAGGTAAGTAGTGACCTCTAATAGCATCCCCCAGTATTAAAACGCGTTCTTAAAAGTACAGACTTTCTAAAAAAAAACAAAGATGGCGTTTTCACAAATATCGACCTTTCAAAGTTATCGTTTGAATTTTTCACTTTGAAAATTTTCTCAACTGTCCGCATTCTTTTTGTTGTAAAATCTATAAAAAATTAAATAACGAAGGTTTTTACGTAAATCTGGTGAATTTCTATTGTTGAATATCTGAATTAACGTGTGAGATGGTAAGTTACAAGATTTTATAGTTATTTGTACTAGTATTTGAATGATATTTTTGTGTTACACTTATGTGTACCTCGGTATCTTATATTACGATTTTTCAATGTATGTGTGGGTGTTTCAGGCAATGAATGACGAAGAAATAGAAAGATTATTGAACGAAAGTGATTTTGATTTCTCTGACGATGACGATGAGGACGAATATTTGCCTTCAGAATTCCTTCAAAATATTTGTCAGCTGGAAGAATCTGATGAAGAGCAAGAAGAGGGGCCGTCTCAACAACATACAGAAGAAGTGGTTCAAAGTTCATCACGGCTGTTTTGGCGAACTAAGGAGATGATATCCCGAGGTCCAGGTATAGCGGATGATAAACTACTATCCCAGGGTACCTCTGAAATAAATGTGCTATACTCTTTTTTTGAATATCTGGGGCAAGATTTTTGGGATTTAGTAGCTGAACAAACCAATTTGTACTCCGCGCAAAAACGTGATCTTAAATCAGTTAATACTAACTCTATTGAATTGATCCGCTTCTCTGGCGTATTGTTGATAATGGGGACACTAAAGTATCCTCAGGGTAAGCTCTACTGGAATAGAGATTTGTGTGTGCCGATTATTCGCGAAGCGATCACCCGACAACGCTTTTATGAGCTACGCAATTTTATTCACTTTGCAAACGCAGAACAGTCTAATAGGTCTGACAAACTTTGGAAAATACGACCTCTCATAGATTCTATCCTAAACAAATGTTATACATTACCATGCTCAAAACACATGTCAATAGATGAGCAGATGATCCCATTTTCCGGGCGATGCATGTACCGACAATACGTGCCATCTAAGCCTAGTCCACTTGGCCTCAAAAACTTTGTGCTGGCTGATAGGGATGGCCTGGTCCTGGATTTCGAAATTTATGTTGGTAAAGATACTATACCCCAAGAACTTATGCGAAATCTTGGATTGGGTGCCGGTATAGTACAAACTCTTTGCCGTACAATTAACAACAAGTGTGTTCTATACACTGATCGATTTTTCACGAGCTTGAAACTAGCTGAGCACTTGAATCAAAGCGATAAAGAGATCTATCTGACGGGAACGGCTATGACGAATAGAATTGGACCAGTTAAAAGCAAGTTCAAGACAGACAAGCAGTTAGCAAGAGGTGAATGGGATGAAAAAGTAAGAAGCGATGGAAATGTATGTGTTCTTAAGTGGAAAGACACAAAATCAGTTACAATGCTATCTACGTGTGTAGGAAGTACGCCTGTAGATAGCTGCAAGCGTTGGTGCAGAGTCCAGAAGCAAAAAATTGATGTCAATCAACCTGCTGTTGTTAAAAATTATAACACCTGCATGGGTGGAATAGATTTGTGCGACAGATTGATAGCGTACTATCGGACTGCAATGCGTACAAAGAAATGGACAGTGAGAGCCTTCTGTCACTTTTTAGATATGGTAGTCATGAACTGCTGGATTATGTATACACGCTGCTGTAAGAATGAAAATATTCAAATGAAGGATAAGCTGGGATTACTGCAATATAGGATCAATTTAGGGAAGGCGATGATGAAATATGATGGTGGGCGATGTGATCCTTATTTCATTACTTCTGGCACTACCTCAAGACCCAGCCGCGACTCTAGCTATACAGGTATACCCAACCCCAGCTATACTGAAAGAGAGAACTATGCTGGACCTCCTGTAAAGAAGAACCGGCCGATCGTCACACAACCAATACCAGAAGTTAGGCTGGACAATGTAGGGCACCTACCCCGTTATATAGACGCAAAATTTGCGTCTAAATGTAGACATCCGACATGTTCCTCACGGTGTCGCACCATGTGCGTAAAATGTAATATGTACCTATGTATTTTAAAAAATAATTGCTTCGAAAGTTATCACACTAAGAAGAACTTTGGTCCTCATTGAAATCTCAGGTACACATATGTGTAACCATGTTTTTTTTAATTTCCAGTTGAATAAAAAAAATAAAAAAAAATATGTGTTTTATTTTAACCCAAATGAACTCAAAAAACTCATAAAATATATAATTACACTTTTTTTTCGAGCCCAGATCTCAAGAGGATAAACTACTAGAAGGCGCGCGCGGCTTCGCCCGCTATTAGGAGTGAATTCTAAAAAAACCACGAAACACGTGTTCAATAAAATATTTTTAACAGTCTGAATTTAAACTTTTATTAAAATCGGTGGCAATTTAAAGATTTTTCCATATAAACTTTCAACTCTTTATTTGAACCCTTAGGGGGTGAATTCTTAAAAACCATGAAACACGTGTTCAATGAAATATTTTTAAGACTCTGAATTTCAAATTTTATAAAAATCGGTGCAGATTAATTTTTTTTCCATACAAACTTTCAACCCCTATTTCATCCTTTTAGGGTTAAAATTTTTGAAATTCCCTTCTTAGTGGATGTCCAGAATATGAAAATAAACATCTGCCCAAATTTCACGTTTCTACCATCAGCGGTTACGGCTCTGCGTGCGTCTTACCTCAGTCAGTCAGCACAAGTCCTTTTATATATATAGATAACTGTGCCAAATTTCATACTCGTTCGTCCGCACATTTTTTTTTAAAACAACCATTTAACATTTTAATTTGAGATAGTGTTTCGTTTAGACTAGTTTAGAGAGATCCAAAATCACATTTACTTAACCTTATTTAAAATAAAAAAATATATCAAAACTTAACCTTATTTAATGCACTTAATTTCAAAGTCATGCAAAAAGAAAGTTTTTAACCTAATTATAACTTATCTTTCAATTCTGAAGTATGGCATTAGTACTGTACCAACATAGCAATATAAAATGATTGCCTATTAAGATGATACTAAGTGTACATAAGTGGTCAGAGCTCTTAAAACCAATACATAAATCGCGATTTAGTAATTTTATACGACCTTAATACTTTACTAATATTATAAAACTGAATAGTTTGTTTGGTTGTACACACTAACCTCAAGAACTACTCGTTACAGTTTAAAGAATATTTTTGTTTTTTGTTATATCGAGGAGGGCTATATAGGCCATATAGCAACTGTTATGTTAATTATAGGTAGTCCAGCGTACCTGCTGTCAGAGTGTGCTGTGAAATAGATATCAAACTAAAGCTATCAAAAGTGTGTAAGGTTTTCGACGTAGCTTGATAGGAATGCATGTCAGTGATCAGAATGCTTGGACGGTTACAATGAGGCTTGGGTTTGTGTCTCGCTAAGTAAAGTTTTTTAAAAATGTTTTTTTACTCCTAAAGATGTAACAAATAATTATGAACCTTTTAAATTTCCTCAAGATGAAGCACACCACTTGTATTGAGCACACGGGGCAAACCGCGAGCAAGAGCTAGTAAATAAAAATTATATAGAAATTAAATATAACCTTATTGTTGCATAGAATAATCGAAGATCACAATACTAATAACTAATTTGAAAGTAATTGGTATCAAGTAAAAGGAAAGGCCGATGATTTATTTCTATAAATCTATACTTTTACTCAATTATTTTATAGTTTCTCATATTCCTTTCTATTTTAGACTTGTTATTTGCGTTGGCGATCTTTGAGACCGAGACTATCATTGAACTGAAACATAATTCTGATATTTTTATTAAAGTTTAATGAAAATATGTAAATGTTTTTTTTTTTATGTTTTTTTTTGTTTTATTGTTTAACTACAAGCCGTTTGACTGTAAATGCTATGATTGTGAGCTTAATCTCCGCTCGCGGAAAGATTATATTTAAATTAATTTAATTTCCCCACTCTGGTTGACACAAAGCGCGGCGTTGAGTACCGCCACTCAACACAATGTCCCAAAAGATTTGTGGAAAGTGGGGACGGGACTGTCTTGACAAATAAGTTCCCCTGCCTTACTTTAGATATGTGTCTTTACATTATAAAGTTACAGGTATAGGTAAAATCAATGTTTTTTTGATGTTTTTTTTTATTTCATACTTAAATAGATTTTATTTTGTTGACATGGTTTTTAAATTTAATTAAGTTTTACAATAAATATTTTAAATAAAATCAAATTTAAATAGCAAACAAAATATTTATTATAGAATGCAAATTATAAACAAACGCTTGTAATAGAAACTTGATTTTGTTTAATAATTTATCTATCTATTCCGCTAAGAACTGCATCTTAGATTTTAATACTTTCACTTTTGGTTTTGATTTTGAAATTTAATTACGAATATAGCAGAAATATTTACAAAATTTAAGATTATTTAGTTTTCACATGACTTCTTTTATGTAATTGTATGTTTTGTAAAATATTATTTGGGACGGAATGTCTTAACAATAGGTTCCCAGGTTCCCCCTACCTACCCTGCTATGTGCGGCGTGTAGTTAGCAATAAACCTGTTGAGAATATAATTCGATATTTTGTTATCGAAAGTAAAAAAGCAGGTGCTATAGATTGTGCTTGAAGCTATAAATTACGATTATTACGAGCCTAAACTAGAATTGTTTACTAGCACCTGAAGTCTTCCACTATTTAGATCCTACGCCACCATGAAACTCCGTCATCATATTAAATTTTTATTTTAAAAAATTTAAACTGTTATTTCACACTTAGAAAAGAAAAAAATATATAATTAATAGTATTCTCTCTTGCCAGACGATAATTCTTAGTAATTATCTTTGGGTAGCGGAAATTTGTAAAAATTTTCCTACAGAGATGCTAACAGCATAAATAAGTTGTAACAAGCGTATAAAAATTTCGACTTAGATTGATGAGAACGGATGGCTTAGTGGTCAGAGCGCCTGGTCGGTTTCCAGGAGGCGCGGGTTCGGGTCCCGCTACATACATAGTATCATATTCATTGTCACCGATGGTGCGTAAAACTCAAGTTTGATCGTGATGCAGTTCTTATCACTTGGCCCAACACATTTTCCTACAATAACAGGTACAAGTCAACGTAATAAAACCGTGGTTAAAACGATAGTTACCCCTGTAGCCAACTCATGCAGAATATACAATATATTTACGTATATATATTTACGTATATATATTTAGTAATTTCTTAGTCTATTGTTTTACAGCACGGTCTACGAGTTTTGGCTGACCTGAATTTAACTTTTGCACTTTTCCAATGTAAGGAAATTCTAAAATCAAGTTTGCGTAGCCGTTTACAGCTAACTTTAGGGCGGCCACGACTCGAATACCGTACTGTACCTTAGCCTGACACTACCCAGTACTTAACCTAAACCGCAATCTGTCTATATACCACAGTGCAGTCGTATTCGAGAGCTTAAAACTAGTTTATTTTCTAAGCAAATTACACTTTATTCCTACTATTAGCGGACGGACGGACAAGTCTTGGATGTTAGTAGAATTTACAGTTACACAAATGCTGTATAATTTACAGGAACGTCACGTCTCGCCCTTAATTGACATTAAATTAGTACAAATTTACTTTGTATAACGATTTAAGGCGATTTAAATGCTAATTAAAATATCGGAATGTGGTAGTTAGGCAGGGTTAGTAGAGTATCTTTGATTTTTTTATATAGACTACCGGTTGGTGGATGCTTAATTTAGTTGTATATGTAAATGATAAATATTATCATACAAATATTATAGGCCAGTCGTGGCGCAGCGGCACAAAGTGTGACTGTAAAACCAATCGACCGACCGACCGGTTGTGGGTTCGATCCGCACTCAATGAGATGAAATATTTACTTAAATTTATATTTTCATTTCTTCGCTCTGGTGTCGAGGCAAAGCGCGGCGTTGAGTTCTACCACTCAAAACGCAACGCCTCCAGAATCCGGCAGAAAGTGGAGAACGGAGTGTCTTAACACTAGGTTCCCTCTGCCTACCCTGCTGTGTGCGGGATACGGCGTGAAGCTGATTTAATTTAATTTATTAATATTTGAAGAAATTACAACTTTTAGTGTTCGCTTGCCGTCGCTGAGGAACCGCTTAGCGTTGTACGCCGCGTAGTTTCGGATGTGCATTGATCTTCAAATGTAATAAACAAATTTTAGATATAATTAAGAGATTGTATGTACACCTCGATATTTATTTATCTTTGAAAATATTCTCATCGAATACCTTTCTGTATTTTGTCGATTCAATAATCGATAAATGGATAATAATAGATGTATTAATTCAAATTGAGCTATTTTTTAATTGCCTACATTCCTGGGAACCATTGGGGAAAGTGTAACCTGAACATTTTGTTAATACAAAAAGTATTAATATAATGCATCATTTTAAAATTATTTGTTATTATTTAGTTATTACTTGTTCGCATATATGCATCTTACTGTAAACATGATGAATGTGGGTTACATCCTCAGTCTGGAAAATTGTTATATCTGCCTACCTTGCTAAATGCCATGTACTTACTTATCTTCTATATTTATTTATCTAATTAGACTTTATTTAAAATTATTTTATATTTTTTTTTAAATAGATATCGTATACTGTGGAGCAAAAAGTTTATAGACACGTCTATGTAACGCATTGTTTACTAGGTGAAAAATGAATTCTGTAAATGACCAGTGTCAAAATTAAGAACCCAAAATATTCGTGTATTTTGGTTCAGCAAAGTTACTAACACTTACATGTACAGCTTAAAAGTAAAAAATAATGTAAGAAATTCTTATAGATAATTGAAAAATGTGGGAATTAAGCTTTTTAACGGGAACAAATATTTAATTTATCATTTTATAGCCTTTTTCTACTTTTCTGCTTTCCCTACAATTCGACGTTATTTTTTTATGATAGGGTCTAGCAATTGACTTAGTCTTTTAATGTAAAAATCATTAACCTTACTTCGTGTTAGGTCACTTGTTGTAATTGTATCGATGGCTTGTAATCAATAGTGAAAGTCGATTACTATTGTTCACAATAGTCAATAGTCTATGTTGTGGCAAATTGAGCTCACCTAAATAAATTACTTGCATTTTCTCTTCTCAAAGTTTCTACGTATTTGATGTAATGTGATGTAAAACATATCGATTTTGTTTAAATATTGTTTCATTTACCTAGGATCCTAGTGTTAAAACACTCCGTTTCCATTAATACAAGGATTTTTATAATATATATAAAGCCCAAAAAGCGTGTTCAAAATTATAGTGTATGCTTTCGTTGTGTATTATACACATGTTTTCTTTCTAGTGAATGTGTATAGAAAGTTTAATATTACTAGTATCAGCTTCACGCTGTATCTCGTACACAGCAGGGTAGGCAAAGGGAACCTCGTGTTAAGACACTCCGTTCCCCACTTTCTGCCGAATTCTGGAGGCATTGCGTGTTGAGTGGCAGAAGTCAACGTCGCGCTTTGCCTCGACACGATATTACTAGTAAGAATCAATTTTTTTAATCAAATTTTTTTTTCAGTTTCAAATCAAAATTTTTTTTCAACATCACGCTGTATCTCACATACAACAGGCTAGGCAAAGGAACCTGTCGCGTTTACAGTCAAACTTTGTGCCCCAGCGACACAACTGGTCTTAAAACTACTTCAAGTACAAAAAAATACTTATTAAATTGTGGAGCTTTACTACTTAATTGAATCGTTACTTAACACCAACAATGTCAGTATTGTCAGTTTGACAGGAAGCTACAACCGGTTCGCTTCAGTCTTGCTCACTAAAAACACTTTTGGGACAGTCATTTGACAAATCATCTAAACGACCGTAACGTTCTCAAAATAGATTGTCATAATCCGACTTTAAATATTTATACGCATCTAGACATGTTGACGCCATTTGTATTGATTCCTTTGACCTTGCGCCTTTTATGTAACTTAATGAAAGCTTTCTTTCTCATCTTTATTTAAACTTTGGTTTATACACATCTTAACCGTTATGGTGGAATTTAGTTTCTTTGTTACTTATCAGGTTAATGTATTTGATAGTTTTTATTCTTTTCTGATTGTTTATTTATCTGTGCTTCTTGATAGATAGAAAAGTATTTTTTTGCAAAAATAACAAAAAAAAGTTTTGTTTTTGCAAACATAACAAAACCTTTGTCACTGCAGTTATTTTATACATTGCTCCTAGACAGGTTTATTGTTAACATTTAAAAATTTGCGTCCCATTGTTACTTGACTCATATATATAGCTATGAAATTATCCTATATTGCATATATTTTTAGCCCTATGTTTTAGAGAAAAGTGTAAATATATGCAGTTGTGTAAAACTAGTCCTTGGTTCTTCCTCTCGATCTGGGAAATAGATAAAGCATTTTATAGAAAGCTAAGTCTATCTTTTAACAGAACAGATATCGGCCTCTAAATTCCTACTCGTTTATACCATTAAGCAGTACGATCGTATTGAACGTTAAATACAAGTACAAAATTGTCCACTAAAATGTGGCTGAAACATTTCCTTTTACGGTTTTGAACTAGAAAATCGATTTACCGCTAATTCTGCAGTTTAAACAGGTTTTAATGTTTTCAGAATTAGTTACTATTATGTTGTTTGATAAATATAGATATTGAGATTTTTTAAAATGTATATTTGTGTTGTCTGTCATGATATTTAGGTTTTTAAAAATCCTGGCATATACACACATACGGAACCTAGTATTAAAATACTGCATCAAGTGTTGTCATGTAATCTACATTAATAAAAGTCCGTGCTATTCAGATTCTTATTATTGGATTTATTAGATAGTTCGACCTAACAAAAGCGTGTTGAAAACGGAATACAAGACGACAGTTAGAGTAAATAATAATATGTGCAAGTACTCTGTATTATTTCACACATTTTGTTTATCTTTTTATATATTCTTTTGTTTTTTGTATGGCATTCTTTATTCTCCAGAAATATTAAGTCAGGGTAATGTTTATTGTTTGCAGCCGTAAGCGAAATCTTTTTGTTTTGCAACTTGCGAGATGCATTTGTTTCCATTTACCTCGCGCTGGAAGTTGAAACAAAAAGTATTTTACCTCTACCGGATAGACCTAAGGTTTCATTTTTGCTGTAAACTGGTGCATTGTTCCTGAAGTATTAAGTTTTAAAATGATATATTATATTTTTGCTTAGCACTAGTATATAATATAATTTGCTCGTGAAATTCTTAATACGTTCTACACTTTCCTTTTTTAAATCTCTTTTAAATTTAACTATCTATATCTTATATGAATTTTGTCTTTAATTTATACACAAATATCTGAAGAGTATATAAGTTTATCTTTTCCTGCCTATTGTTATCATTTTGTGTCATACACCGGACTGCTGTACTAAAAAGTTTATAGTCGGCCGGTTTTGTTTGCTCTTCCAATTCATCATGTAGCCCTGTGTGCGTTGCATCGCGCATGTAGAGCGGGCGTGGAAAATGCAGGGGTGGCAACCCCTTTCTAGGGCGGCGGTGAGACGCGATGTTATCGTTTTTATGTTTTATTTTATTTATATAAGTTTTATACATTAGATCCAAAATCCAGTGGCGTAGCTGGGGGGGTGCGAGCGGTGCGGTCGCACCGGGCAACAAATGGAAAGGGGCAACAAAGTCTACGATCAATTCTTCTAATTTTTTTTCAATCAAGAATCAAGGAATGTACAAGAAAAATAAGAGAATGAAAATGAAAAATACAATCTCGCTATCATGTCAATTGAACATGAACTAGTCGATACTATTGATTTTGAAAATGTGATTAATGACTTTGCTAGTCAAAAAGCGCGTAATCTCCGTTTTAAATTTTTGCAATATTTTTTACCAAAATCTAATGTTATAACTTATAACTTAACTTAGCTTCACGCTTTATCCCTAGCGAGGTAGTCAGAGAGAACGGAACGCCAAACGCCGTAGCGAGACCGTTGTCTCAACATACCTCTTTCGCCTTGTCCACTGTTATCAACCTCTTCATACATGCCCTCCGGGGAGTCCTCATGCTTTTTATATGACTTTCCTCCAGTATCTTTGATACTGTGTTTTCGAAGGTCAACCGAGGTCTCCCTCTTTCTCTCTTACCACTCACTTGTCCATCATAAATCTTTTTTGCGATTATTTCATCACTCATTCGTTCGACGTGCCCAAACCAGCTGAGCGTGTTCTTCTTCATTCTCACCGTGACATCCTCGCTAATACCTGCCATTCTGTGTATCGCTTCATTACGGATTCAATCGGCTAAGCTGACTCCGCATATCCTACGAAGAGATTCCCCACGGCATTCATCTTTCTTTCATTCTTCTTCTGTAATACCCACGTTTTGCTGTCGTTCAACAGCGTCGGTACCAACACTGCATTGTGTATGGCCAAACGCGCAGGTGTGCTGACGTTTCGCCGTCACATCAATGCAGCTAAGGCTCCATTAACCCTGTTACCGGCAGCAATACGCCTTTCCACATCCATCCCGTATTTTCCATCTCTACTGAACAATCTTCCCAAATATACCACTTCATTCACCTATTCTAATATTTTACCATTTACACTGATTTTGCGTCCGTTCTTCATTTCTTTCAAAAATGACCTTGAGATGAATTTCAGAACCTTTGTCTTATTCGCATGGAGGCTTAGACCATTATTTTCACACCCTTCTTTCAGAGTGGTGACCAATGCCCGCAACTCGCATTCTGATGATGCAATAAGCACTGCATCATCTGCGTACAGCAGGCAATTCACATTCAGGTCACCTTTCACTTCAGGCCAACTTTCACTCCCATATTACTTTGTTTCACTCCATGGAGACAGCTATTTTATTTTTTTTGGGGAAAAGGACAAGGCAAACGAGCGTTCGGGTCACCTGATGGTAAGTGATTACCGCCGTCCACGGCCCCGTGCAACACCAGAGGAGCTACAGGTGCGTTGCCGGCCTTTAAGGTGGAGATAGACGCGCTTTTTGAAGGTACTCATGTCATATCGACCTGGAAACACTGCCGCGGGTAGGCCATTCCACAGTTCCGTGGTGCGTGGAAGGAAGTTCCTACGAAACTGCACAGTAGTGGATTGCCACGTATCCAGGTGGTGTGGATGATATTTCAGCTTATATCGTACTGTGCGGTTAGAAAATTCGGCGGCAGGTAATAGGTCAAACAGTTCTTCAGAACACTCCCCATGATAAATGCAATAGAGAACGCACAGCGAGGAAACGTCTCTACGCAAAGCCAAAGTATCAAGCCTTTCACAGATTATTGGGTCCCCAATGATTCGAATGGCTCTACGTTGTATGCGATCGAATGGTTCAAGCTGATACTGAGGTAAACCAGCCCAGAGATGAGAACAGAACTCCATATGAGGCCGAACCTGCCTGCCTGCCGGCCAAACGGTGTTTTGGCGTGAAGTACCGTCTCGCTCTATTGATGACCCCCAGTCTCTTCGAGGCCAACTTGGCCTTGCTTTCCAAATGATTGCGATACTGGCAGTCACTCGAAACATTGAGGCCCAATATACTGATACTGGGCGCTGCTGTAAGGGGAATGGTCTGAAAGACTGGTGAGACGATAAATGGGATTTTTTTTGTGGTTAACGCGCAAACTTGTGTCTTCAGGGGGTTAAACTGAACTAGGTTCCTTTCACCCCATGAGGAGACATTGTTGAGGGATGCCTCAACGGAAGACACAAGTTTATTTCGGCACTGTTCGGCGTTTTCCCGAGAAAGACTTGCTCGGCCGGAGTAAACAGCGTTCACCGTGCTATCATCTGCATAGCAATGAATGCTAGAATCCTCTAACATGTCATTGATATGCAGAAGAAACAGCGTAGGGGACAGCACGCAGCCTTGGGGAACGCCAGCGTTCACGGGTATATGATTAGAGCAAAAACCGTCGACAGCGACCTTGATGCTGCGCCCAGTGAGAAAGCTGGCGATCCACTTGCATAAATTCTCGGGAAGCCCATAGGATGGAAGTTTAGTCAGGAGCGCCTCATGCCACACTCGATCAAAGGCCTTCGCCATGTCCAAACTAACTGCCAGGCCCTCTCCCTTGCTTTCAATAGCCGCAGCCCAGCGATGGGTAAGGTAAACTAGAAGATCACCGGTTGAGCGACCATGGCGAAAGCCATATTGTCGGTCACTAATCAATCGGTGATCCTCTAGATAAACCAAAAGCTGGCTATTGATAATGCTCTCCATGACTTTTGAGAGCAGGGAGGTGATAGCAATAGGCCTGTAGTTAGATGGATCGGAACCATCGCCTTTCTTTGAGATCGGGTGGATAAGAGCGCTCTTCCATGAGTCTGGGACAACGCCGACTGAGTAAGAGTGCCGAAACAAACGCGTTAGCACCGGTGTCAGCTCAGGAGCACAGGAACGGAGCACTAAGGGAAAGATGCCATCTGGCCCGCTCGACTTGTGGATGTCCAAAGAGGACAGAGCTCGCCTAACAGCTGTTTGGTTAAACTTAACCTCAGGCTATCCAAATACAAATTGAACAACCAAGCTGACATTTTTTTTTTCGTGAGGAAATCCTGTTACAGATACCGGCCCGAGTGGGGACTCGAGCGGGTTATGTGGGACTTGCGGACTGGCAGATGTAGGCCGTCCGAATACCCACTAAAATCTCACGGTGCTCCTCCTCGACCGCCACTGGCCGCGAGACGCGGGGACAATAGTCTTCCGCGAAGCGCGGCGGCTGTCAAACGCCTTTTCCAAGTCTACAAAAGCACAGAAAACTTTTTGGTTAACGGCTATAAATTTTTCCGTGATCATGCGGAGGGAAAAGATCTGATCGATACACCCTCTTCCAGGTCTAAAGCCTCCTTGGGCCTCCTACAACGGCCTTTCAGATCTCTCTTGCATTCTTCTCGCTAATATTTTAGCATAAACTTTACTACTTGAGGCCGGTCGTGGCGCAGCGGCACGAGGTGTGACTGCAAAACCGACTGGTTGTGGGTTCGATCCCCACTCGAGGAGATGAAATATTTACTTAAATTTATATTTCCATTTCTTCGCTCTGGTGTCGAGTTTAAGCGCGGCGTTGAGTTCTGCCACTCAACACGCAATGCCTCCAGAATTCGGCAGAAAGTGGGGAACGGAGTGTCTTAACACTAGGTTCCCTCTGCCTACCCTGCTGTGTGCGGGATACAGCGTGAAGCTAATTTAATTTTATTTTTTTTTATCTTTACTACCCAAGCTAATCAAACCGATAGCCCTATGGTTTGCGCAGTCTTTCATCGTGCCTTTATACAAAGGCACGATGAACGCACCTCGCCAATCATCTGGGATCTCCCCTGATTTCCAGCATAAATTGTACAAAAACCAGAACAAGTCCAAAATGCGTGGCCCACCATATTCGATCATCTCGGCAAAAACTCCATCTGCTCTCGCTGCCTTACCACATTTCAGACTTCGTATTGCATTCTCAACTTCTTTTATACTGATTTCGCCATCAGCTACATCAACATTTAACATTTCGCTGTTACTTGAGACTGAGGACTCCATCACATTCATACATCTCCTTGTAAAATTCCGCCCATCGCTGCAACATGTGTGGTTCTTTCGTGAAAATTTCATCGTCCTTCGAAAGCAACCTCACAAGCAACCTCGAGAAACACTAACTTCTCGTCAGAAAAGCTACGTGTTTTCTCTGAAGTTGTTCGTTAACCTTTCGTCTCTTTTATTCTCTGCCTTTTCACGCTTCATCTTCATGAGTACTTTCGTTTGGTGATTTTGTAGCTTATACTGTTTCTTTTTAATTTCTCTCATACTTTTATCCTTAGCTGAGGCTTTATAATCCTGCCATGCTTTCTTTTGTCTTTTCATAGCAGTTTCCACTTCATCATCCCACCATTCGTCGCGGTTTTTGGTAAAGCCTTCCTTCTTTCCCTTTACCATATACCTCTATTGCTGCTTCTTTCATGCAATCGCTAAGGTTCTACCAGCATACTCCAATACTTTCATTTCCAGATTCGCTGCTGTCTAGCTTCTTGGAAACTCTTTCTTGATATTCCTCTCTAATCGGTGGATCTTGAAGATTCTAGTTTCTTATGCGATAATTCGACTCCAAGTTTGGACACCTTGTGTAGTTGCGCCAACCTGCAAACAGACCCCTTATTCTAGCAACGACTAGATAATGGTCTGTTCCCAGCTCAGAACCACTAAACACTCGCGTGTCTATAACTTGGCTTCGAATACGCTGATCCACTAGGAATAAATCAATCATACTTTTCCCTTCCGCTCGCTCCCATGTATACATGTGAATTTATTTGTGTTCAAACGTCGTGTTTGCCACAAACAAATTCCTTTTCTTGCAAATTTCCAATATAAGCTTTCCAGTCTCATTTATTTTCTTGTCACCATACTGACCACTCCCACCCCCTCCCTCGTAACCGCTTCGCGTAGTTCCGATTCAAATCGCCACATATTATTAATTTTTCATTCCCTCTAACGCTACCTAGAACATCCCTGACACTCTCCCAAAACTTCTCGAGTTCGCTTAATAGAGCTGTGGATACTGGCGCATACGCAACTAACAAGAATACTCTTGTTAACCCCAGCTTGAAGCGAACCCAAAGCAGTTTCGGGTTGATCGCCTTGTATTCAACTGCTGCACTAACCAATCGAGAGGACAATAACACCTACACCTTGACAGCCCCGCTCCCTCTCTGGTACGCCGGCCCAGAAAGCGACCCGACTGCCCGGCAAATCGGTCGTGTCATTGCCCTTTCGCTTGGTCTCTGTCACACAAACGACATCCAAATCTCTATCATCCATCGCATCTAATAATTCATTCATCTTTTCTTCTATCCCTCCTCTTACATTCCACGTAGCTATTTGTAGCTCCGTCCTCCACCTCGTGGCGTGTTGGGTGGCGGTCTCCAACGCCGCATTCGTCGCCACTTGACACACCATTGTACCCCCATTATAACTTATATATAGTTATTATAGTTTTGAAGCAATAAAAAATTATATATCTACTCTACTGTGGTTTGAAATCTGAAATTATTTTGACCATTTTAAAGGGCAACAAGTCCTAAGCCGCACCAGGCAACAAATACCCTAGCTACGCCACTGCCAAAATCAATATACGATTTTGGATCTTCAAAGCTTAGGTGTGATGATTGTTGTTATAGGATGGCCTATAATAGATTTTTTCTGAACTCTATCGTAGTATTGATATCATTAATAGTTTGCACTATTAATATTGAAGTAGAAGGTGATTGCCTTGTCCTCTCAAGTTTCCGGAGATATGAGACTCTTATCAAGGTATTGAGCGTAATGTAACTTATTCATGTTTTTGCATTGTAACATTGGCGAAAAATGCAATTTATTGACATACAGACAGACGAATTGAGTATAATTAAAACATTTATGCTTTTTACTTGTCCAAAAATTAAATATATGGATATCTTTATATTGAGGCAGGAACATGAGCTTGCGATTTTCAAAGTAAAGTAAAAGTCTCAAGAAATCGGCGGAAAGTAGGGAACGGAGTGTCTTAACAATATATTTCCTTTGCCTATCCTGCTGTATATGGTATACATCGTAAGATTAAAAAAAAAGAAAAAATCTAAAAATTATTCAAAATTGCTTAAAAACTAGATCCGTTTCATGAATATCCATCGACTCGATATATCTGGCGCCACTGCATGCGCCACACTAGCACCATCGAGCCGAACCACGCCAGTACGCACTCGTTGATACTGTGGAGCGGACGTGTCGAGTACGCTCCTCCGAGCCGATATTAAAATAACGCTCTTTATTATAAAATACGCGTCCATTTTACCGTCCTTAAGCTCTATTACTGTGAAGAGCTGTAGTGTTTAAATGGTTTTTATAAATATTTCTATCTGAATAAACCGTGCCAGTCCTCACCGGGTGTGTAGCGTTTTGGTTAATTAAATGTTTTCTATTAGTATTAATGGTTGTCGATACGTTGATCGTGATAATTCTTATCGGTCAGTTACGCTTGGAGGTATTTCGTGATTATAAATAGTTGTTTATTATTGATTGCCAAATGACGTTTGCTACGTTTTTACCTTTGCCTCTGAAGGTCTCTACATTTACAGTTCGCATGTTGGCTACGTATCCTTTGTTTGTTTATTCCGCTGGTAACTTATTTTGTATTATAGTGGTCCCTACCTGCGGCTTCGCTCGCGTGATCGTATATAAATAACTCAAAATATTTTATGAGTCATGATACATTCTTTGTGCTGGAGGTAACTCTTACCGCAGGTATAGTGGGTTAAGTCCAATTGATAAGCGTAATGCTTAATAGCCTGGCTCAATTAAATAGACTATGCAACACAAAAAGGAGTTTTTAATTCGAAACATTAGTTGTCTTCAGTCTTAGTATATTATTATAACGTAGATTTTTAATGTTACAATATCTGATATTTTAAAATCAGTATGAACACGCTTTTACGTCTAAGTATTCGTCTAATGTCTACGTCAATTAGCATTCTTATAACGCTCCGATTATTTTCTAACGTACCAATTATAGTTTCATTCTACTTTATTCCAATAAATTAAGCAAAAACTTCTATATATCATATTTATATAAGATTGTTTTTAACGCCTTTTTAAAAGTGGATGTAAGAGTTATTTTAATATTTTTTTTATGTGATTCAGAGTTAATAACACAACCAACCAACAAACACGTGTCATTTTTAAGTCTGATTTGATCATTAAAATTCTTCAACTACCCGTCTGGTCTGTTTAATAATCAGTAAAACGTCAACTTTGTTCACAGATCACTAAAATACAAATCTAATCTAATTTAACCTATCTAAATAAATCTATTTCGAAGACTTTTGTCTGCTGCCTCGCTTCTCTCTTTTTGCACTTCATACGTTCCTTAGACATTAAAACTGACTATTTGTTAACTTCACGCCGTATCCAGCATATAGCAGAGTAGACAGGGGAACTTGGAGACCTAGTGTTAAGACACTCAGCTCCCAATTTTCCGCCGGACTCTAGAGGCATTGCGTGTTGAGTGGCGTAACTCAACGCTGCAAATTAAGAAAAGGCTCCTATGTCGGTTGATAATGTACAATTATTCTATAATACAATAATTTTAATATAAATCAAAGTTACAATTTATTTTTTGCTTCATGACTACATTCCTCATACAGATTCTTGTTACCTTTTTACTATATTGTATATGCTCTCGTTATTTATATCTACCTCATTCCAGTTTCTTATTGCATTACAATCTACTCTCACGACATGGTCAGAATGCAATAATTGCAAAGAAATTTCTGTTTATTACTAGTGAACTACTATATTCTGTTATAAACTTTTCTTACATCTTTTATTAACTTTTTTGCTCTGTAAACCGTTCCGCTTTAATAAAAAAGAACTTTTTAAATCAGGATTGCAATCATCTCGTCGTCGTATTTCCATCGTACGTTTAAAAATTGGTTTCCTGATGGATATGCATGATTGGAGTCAAAAGCGTTTTTTTTTTAGTTTCTGTTTTTGTTTGTTCAGGATTTTTGTGTGTTTGAATACAAGCATTTTTATTTCATAACTACATTTCACCAAATAGTACTAACAAAGAAATATAGCCCTGACCTGACCTGATTTAAACAGTTCATCACAACCATAAACAAAATATAAAATTGCCTGAATCCTTCTTCGATAAATTGACCATTCAACACAAAAACAAATTCTTAATTAGAATCAGTGGCTACCGAGATTAATGCCTTCTACCAAACAAACTCTTCACCTGTTTAATATTAGTATCTATAGAAGTATAGATTAATATCAAGACTCTCAAAGAAATTTACAAATCAGTAATGAACACTTAACAAATAAGTATTCACTTAACAAAATTGTAGTTTAGAGATAATAAAAAGTAATCGCTGTTCGACTCTTAATGTGAATTGTCCGAGATATTTAATGGTTTGCACTCGTTTGTTTCCACGGTTGGTGCCATTTCGTCCCGAGTTGGTAACGAGATAACTGTCTTGTATTTTTGATGTTCTACTTTGTGTTTAACAGTTTGTTAATGATATGTAATGGACTATTAAGAAATTAAGATGTGTTTTGATGCCTCTGTGGAGAAGAGAACATTAAATGCGGCGTTTGGGTGTTTGACCCTCTTTCTCTTCTCTGGTACTACGGTACTACGTTAGGTACGACATAGCGCGGCGTTGAGTTCCGCCACTGAACACGCAATATCAAAGAAATTGATCGATCGACTAAGTTTAACTTGCTACAAACTTCGTATTTTCGTAAATTTAAATTTGTACTTTAGATAAGTGTTATCTTTTTGAAATAGTGTTTGAAAATGAATAGGTACTTTATGTAGTAGTTTATTTGTATTCTTCAAGAATTTTCAAGAGAAGTTTTATTGAAATTTCTTGAAAAGCTTAAATTCATTGTTTCATTCATTTTGTGAGTGACTTTATTTTATCGCAGTGCTATTTTTTGTTTCTTTTGTATTAAAAGAAAAATGTTACTTATCTACGTCTATTAAAAATATATATTTTGCCATAATTTTTTTTTTACAGCTAGCGTATAGCAAATATAGCAAAGTAGGCTTAGAAAACTTACGATTAAAAACGCTACGTACTCCACTTCTCCGCCCAAATCCGAGACATCATGTTAAATGGAATTTAACTTTGGTTAAATGAAACTACTATCACATGAAAAATGGAAAAAATACATTCCCCCGGATAGAGATCTGAATAGAGACCCATAACACGTTTATTCTATTTCAATGTGATACGTTTGCCTTTTAAGGTTAATTGAAAATAAAATGAGCTATATTTTCAGCGATACACCAATCGCTTATATTTTTTTAAACGGACTATATAGAAAGAATTGTAAGGTAAAAAAACAATCTGCTTTTAATTCGTATCTAATAATCGTTACTTAAATTACATCGGCTTCAACTGTTGCGTGTCCTGGGCCCGTTCGTGTTGTTATTCAGATATGGATTTTGTTTATTACTATATGCTGCCGAAATTTACGTTAACGACGAATATAATTTACTTTCATTTTTAGTTTCTTGGCTAGTACATAAAATTGACGAAATATTGAAAAAAAAAAACGGCGCTTAGCAGGATAAACCTATTGACTATATATAAGACACTCCGTTTCCCACTCAGTTTTCCAGCCTCTTGAGTGTTGAAACTCAACGCCGCGCTATCCAAAAATATTAACAAATAATACTATTTTTCACATTCTCCTTAACTAGGATTATTTAAATAAAATACATTGTGTTCTTGGTTCATAATTGCATTACTTCGCAATTTACAAAGTTGCCGAGCAAACCTTACACACTCTATTAGTTCTATTAAGGAAAGTAGCGCCATCTTAGACGTACGTAATCTAATTAGTCCAATCTGGAGCTTCGTCTGAAACCTTTTCACGTGAACACATCGCCACGTCTCACATGTGCGCCCTCAACGCGTTGAATATTATAACTTTAATGTATACTCCTATATGATTAAACACTGTGGCATACTAGTTCATTATTATTTTTGTGTGTCGATATTACACGCGATTTCTTGAATTAGGTCGGAAATTAAATATATGCAGCAAAAAGCGGCAAGCTGATAAAAGACATTCCAGGCATCTTCCTCATCTTATGAGGCAAGCAATGAATTCGTCCTTGTGAACTATAACTCTGAACATCAGTTACAAAAGTGACGCGAAGCAACATTGCGTGTTGACTGATAACTTTTTAATACGATTATTAAACAACCAATTAAACATTGACGGACAACGCACAGTCCATAATGCTGGACTTAGAATGTTAAAATCTAGGTAGAGGTTTGGGCGTATAGGAGAGCAATAATAGAGGATATCTCGAAATTCCACCTGAAATTCATTTTTCAATTATAAAGTGTTCGGTTGGACAAAAGTGCTACTAAATAATTTTATTATCGAAGTGACTGTAACTTTAGATTCCAATGTATGGTTTTTGTCATTTATTAATAATGTTATTATATTAGAACACGAAAGTAATTCAGATTAGTAACTAGATAATTATGTAAATCTTGGGGACGCTGCCGCGAGCAGCTTGCTGGTGTGTAATATAACATATAATGTTTAACCGAAGACCTTGAAAGAAGAATAACGTTTGCGAACCAACATCTGTCGTTACAATCGCGAAGGCGAAATAAAACAAAAACAAACAAACGCTCTCATAACAGCAGACAATGATCCAAAGGGATCAACGACACCGCCGCACCGTTGCGTAGGAGTCGTTCGGTCTATTTTAATTTCGATCATACTTCTGTCCCATTTCCACGCCCAGGAATATCCGCAGTTCCACTTTGTCTGGTGGTATTGTGCAATTATTGGCAACTGCTCGGTTGTTCTGGGGGGCTGTGCCAAAAAATACACGTGCTATAGCTGAAGATTGAAACTGATTTCGTTTTTTATGTTTTTCTTTTGCTATGTTTTTAATTCTGCGTCATTTTGTTTTTTTAGGTTTCGTTGTATATATTATTGTGCTAGTTTGTGGGGAATTTGGATTACTTAGGATTTGTTAAATAAAATTGGCCTTGATACTATGGAAAATTATTAATTTGAACGTAGGTACTTTTAATTTTGTGATTATTAAAAAAAATTGTACCATACATTTTTTTACAACAAGGATGAATTTTCATGTTTATACATCACTTTGTAAACAGCAACATTCTTTTCTTTTGTATTGGAATTAGGTAATAGGCTGCCTAACAGCCAAGTATATTTTATATACTTATCACGACCAACGTATCCCTAACTTCAATGTAGTAAATGCTTATAATGACCCAAGTCTTCAAGTGCAGAATTGTGTATGTAATTTAATTCCGGTTTTGCAGGTGCCAGTGTGTAAATTAGAAACTATTTTTATATAAGTTTTTACATACAGTGTGTTTGATAAGTGCATATAGCGTGTTAGTGCAGTGTGATGGATAGTGATTGCTAGGACGCCATCACGTATAATGTCGAAAACTTTAAACGCCTACAGAATGTAAGTATAGTAGATATCTTAAAAATAACTTCAAGTTATAGCCCGCATATGTATAGCAAATTAGGCAGAGTGAACGTAGTGTTAAACACACAGAGTGTCTTAACATTAGGTTCTCGGTCTTGATACTAATATGAAAAGACGCAATATGAAAAAATATAAAAAAAAATACATTGTCTTAATGTGAATTACCTATTTATTTTACTTTCGATAGGCATAAATTAAAAAAAACACCAGGGTAGATAGAGGAGTATAATACTAAGGCAGTCTTTTCTCTAGATTCTGCCCAATTTTAGACATAGCATGTCGAGTGGCGGAACTCAACGCCACTCAACATGCTCAGATATGTAAATGAGTAGTTAATTCTCCCGAATGGGGAATAGACCCACAATCGTCGCAGTTACAGCCAGACTATTCCTAATGTTAAAAATGTCAGTTTCTGTCAAAATATGTTTTGATATTAAATATAAAGAGATAAATCATTTGCATCTATGTAATATAACATCCAACTAATACAATAGCGGTGTCTACAGTGTTCCGAAGGACATTGTCGACGATCCATTTGTCGCCCTTTGTCCTCGCACCGTCCTTGAACTTTGAAGCTTTTTGAAGTTGAGCAAGCTTTCGTCCTTCAACGGTGTAATGAGTGTTGTTACACGACTGACCTATTTTAAGCTTTCAAGCGTTTAAATGTATGAAATGTGTTGTGTTACGTTATTTCTTTATTTCTTTATATGTATGTCTCTAAATTGTATAAAAATAGTGTCTATTCTATATTATAACATACTATATATAGTGCTAACTTATTTAAGAAGTTATATCGTGGATATATTAATAATATTAATATAATATTTTTCTTATTTATATTACTTTCTACATATTTTTTATTATTTGACGTAAAAAAGTAATGAAAAGTAAAAAAAGATATACATTATCTAAATGTGAATTTGAGTTTTTACATACAATAAAAGTAGACATTAATTTAAAAAAAAGCAGCGTGGTAGGTATACCTACCGTTAAGATACTACGTCCCACAGATTCTACCAAATTTTCGAGTTGATTGGCGAAACTCAACGCCGAGCTTAGAATATCCCTTAATGTTTAATAACGACGTAATTAAGTGCTGTACAAATATTAGTGTTACTTTTTTTATAAATGGATGCCATATTTTTATTTTGTTTCACCTTTTAAGTTGGTTTGCGTAAAATGTTCTAGTATCTCGTTAGTGCGTTTTTTTTATAAAAAAAAATATTTAAAAGAAAACTGCGAGAGGATGAGTCTAGACGCAAAAATTGTGACGGACAGATGAAATGTTGTTCTTTTAACCGTTGAAATTAATGAATGATCTACAGCTACATAGTATATAAAATATATAACTTACATAAGGGTTTTTTTTTTGTAAAAACATTTCATGAAATAATAGTACTTTTGTGTAATTTTGTATGTTTTACTTATTATATTGTTAGAATTGTAATATCTTTTTTAAAATAAGACAATTTAAATTTGTTTTTGTTGGGTGTCATTCACATTAAGCACTACCGCGCCAGTCAGCGTCACGCTTTTATCATATCTTTGTAACGAAAATTTGACACCTGTTGTCGCTATAATTGATCAAAGGAACCACAATACTCCAGAAACTAAGTGAGTAATAAAGAAAGTAGAAGTTATACATTTAAACATTTTAGTACTAATATATTCTACATAATTTGTTTCTCGAAGAATGTTTTGTTTTTCCTCTTCACGCTGTATCCCGCACATAATGTTAAAAATGTCATATCATAGTAGGCAGAGGGGACCCGGGGACCTAGTGTGAAGATACTCCGTTCCCATTAAGACACTCACTCCCTTCGTTCCCCGATTTCTGTTGAATCTTGGAAGCATTGCGTGTTGAGCGGTGGCAATCAACGCCATGCTTGCCTCGTTACCAGAGCCAGCCGAACAAAAGAGCCAGGAGAACGAAATTTGATTGAGAATATAATTCCTAATAATTTCTTTCTCAACTTAAACTTGTGATATTCTGTCTATATCTTTTAATAACAGATAGCAAACACAGTAGGGTCTACTTTTTCATAAGTTAGTAAAAGTTTTACATTAATAAATTAAAAAAAAAACATGCAGCCCTTTATGCATTGAAATATACTGCGCCCCCAGTTTTGTCTAGACGCATCGATTGCCCTCACTCTTTGTCCACTATAGTGACGCTATAATTGGATTAGGAGTTTCTACTGTTTTTTCTTTAATATGATTATTTTGACAGATTCGGACAAAAGAAGATTTTAACTTGGCTTGGCTTTCAACTAAAAGATTATTTCTTATGTGCCCGTGAACATGGTTTTACACTTTCAGTATTCAAGTATTTTGCTTTGTTGAGCGTTGTTTTACCTTTTTTTTTATATAGCTTCGCGTTATTTTTGGCATTTAGCAGGTTAAGCAGATTGCCATGTTGTATATACAATTTTGCTATTATACATGTTTTAATTTAAAAAGTAACATAACTTATGTTACTGTCTGAATTAAAACATTATCGCACCTTTATGTCAAATGTAAATGTGCTTCTGTTTAATAGCAATGTATCAAACTTTCCATTTCCGTTCTCAAGAGGGTGACAAAGCCGGCAACAACGTTAACAAAAACCTTGTAACCCACATATAAGCTATGCACGGAACATGCACTTAAGTGACGGAACTTAACACCGCGCTTTGTTCGTTACCAGTCGTTACCGAGGAAATGAAAATAATTCCCTTTAAGAAGCCACAACGGCCATGTATACTATATTATAAAAATAATATGTACGATCCAAATGCATCGCATGTCTCAAATGCAATAACAAAAACAATATTTCATACGAAATATTTTAATGTTAGCACTTTAAGAATAAAATAAAATAGTATAAAACAGAAAACGCAATATAACACGTCGTTACATTATACCAGTATGAAATACAGACCGGTTGCATCGGGCGCGTTGCCAGGACCTCCCTGGTGCAGGATATTCTTTAAATCGCCCTTTTTGTGTTCGCCGTTTAGAATTTATATAGGAAAGTGGAAAATTTATTGTGTCTGCTCCACTCCTTTTGTTGTGTTTGGTTTTTTAAAAATGTAATTTCCGCTAAAGATAGGAAAATCTTTTAGAAAACAACAAATAGTCGTGACGCGCAGAGGCAAACGTGACAGGTTCTGGGTTCGATTCCCACTCGAGGAATATTTTATGATTCATGATGATAAAGAAATTAACTTGTGTTGTTTTATTTAGAAGCTGTTTTATCATTGTAGAGGTAGGTCGATTCGATTGTCTGATTTAATTTGGCCGTTTGAAAGCCTTGAACGTCTATTTGCTTTTGAAATCAAGTGATGCAGTTCTTATTTTAGCGCATGTTTCACAGGTTACGGGTAATAAAGAATAAAATAGAAAGAACCTAACACTAACCACTTCGTTATCCGCTTCCTGGTACTTAACGTTGCCTTTTATCTGGCCAGATAAGTAAATAAAAATATTTCTTGTTTTGTTTTAGCTTCACGCTTTATGTGCTAGATATATCGTGAAGCTAAGTAGGGTAAAGGAAACATGGGTTCCCACATAAGATACTCCGTTTTTTCACTTATATAAAAATATTTTTTAAATGTAAATATTGTTCAAGTAGGTAATTAATGAGCCAACCGACTCCCCGCACTCATGGCTTGTACAGTCAGATTTTGTAATTTCATCACAAAAAGGTAACTTTTACTGTATACACTGTGGTTTTATTTGTTCTGTGGAGCAGGCTTAGTCAGGCTTAGGGGGTTGGCGCCCTTGGTCGCCATGGCAACGGGATATTTTATGCGCCCCGCGTCGTTCATTACCTCTCCTCTCTCTAAGTGTAGGGGTCCCGCAAGGTTACGTTCTTTGTTAGGGCATTGGTACCTATGAAAGTTACATGTATTTTATATTTTTTATACTGATTTTTTTTAGTAATTTGCTCACCATTTTCCTTATAATTATAATAATTAGTTTTTATTGTTTCGTTTTTCATCGACTTTACTAATAGAGTAGCGGTAAAAAAAGTGCCATTCTGTAATCTCTACCTGTCTCTTATCTTGGATAGAATACTTTGAAAAGAATAAAAATACTTGAATTAAAATATCTACATTTTTCTGAATTTAAACTCATGGTTGAACATGGCTGAAGCTGCACGCAATTGTTAAGTTAATATTAATTTCGTCACAAAAGACTGTTTATACTGACTTGCTTAATATGAGTCGACGATGACGAAGTTGACTCATCTCTGTACAACTCTTCAGTTTTCCCAATTTCCAGTGTTAGAATTTTCCGTTCATTGAAGGTTTCATAAGAAAAATTGTAATAGACGGTATCACTACGTATAAAAGCGCCTTGGGAGCAAATTAGTTTCAGGCCGTTGAATCAGATTTATTCAAACAAAATTAATTTGAAATGAAAATTGCCTTTGTAAAGATGAAGAAGAAAATTAAAACTAATGAGAAGAGAAAATAAAAAGTTTTGAAATGCACGTTGATCAATCGACATCGTTGCGGTCGTATCGGTCGGACGGTCAAAGGTCTCTAAAATCTAATAAATCTGTCTAATATATTATACGTTATATACGTTTGCGTCTAAAAAGTGTTCAAGTTTTTTTCATAGAATGGTGGGCAGAAAGCGCCTGGTGTTGAGACACTCCGTTCCCTTTAAAGCATTTCGTCACCCCACTTTTCGCCGAATTCTTGAATTGGGATTGCATTTTATGTGGCAGAACTTAACACCGCACTGCCCAATTCTCGAAGATGGCTATCGTGTGTTGTAAATACCTAGAGTTCTTTGTAAAAAATCTATACTAGACTGGAGGCCGCTCTTTATAAAAATAAAAGAAATAGCCTTAAACGAAAAAAAAACTTAAGAAATTTTGTAATTTTTGCGAGCATTCCTTTGTTTCAATCAAGGAAATGTTACTTTTTACTTAGTTTATATAAATAGGCCCTTTTAAATATTTTAAATGAATTCATTTGGGACTATGTTTGCAATTCTTTTCTTCTTTGGATACTTTTTAAAAAACGTATAAAATTTGAAACATAATGAAAAGTTTAACGAATAGTATCTGAAATCGTCTAAAATGCGTAAAATGTTCCCGTTACGTTCAATTTACTATATATTTTCTAAAAAAAAATTTTTTTCTAAGTAATAAACACTTTTAAACAGTTAAAAGTATAGGTAATTTTCTACTAAATTAGCTTAAACTAAATTAAAAATATATTTTTAACATTTAATTAACTATAATTGCATCAAACATATCGACATTCTTGTCATATTAATATATTTATCCATACAAGGTCTGTTCATGGTAAAAATGCCATTGTCCTTAAAGTTGCCAGTATGCAGATGTTTTTTCCGTATACGGGCAGATCTTAGTACTAAAATATTTTCTCTAGTTATTCTACATATTTATAAGTCAGGTGATAATTCCTTTTTGGACCTAAAGTGTTTTTACCACTTTTTATATTTTACACTTATATTTTATTGCATCTTAAAAGATTGTGAGGAATTTTGAGCAATTTTAACAAAAACATTTTTTTTTAAATATTGATACCATCTTGGGATCTCTACGGTTGTCTATATTTTACTTAAGGTCACGTGTTCGGTTTCCGCGTTAAGTTAATATTTTGAATAATCGTATAATAAAAGTTTTATTCCTTATTCTATTCTCTTAGGACCTAATCGTTCTGACATATTTTAGGAACCTGCTCTTTGGCTTTTTTTTAATTTATTTATTCCTATATTTACACATCAATAATAGTATTACATTTTAAATATTTAATGAGGAAAGAAAAAAAAAATACACAGCATATATAACCATTTTGCAAGAAAATTGCTTCAATGTCGGGGTAAAAACTTTGGACATCTCACTAAAATTCTCTGTGCTTTTTAAAGTGTTGTTGCCTGTTTTTTTTTCATTTAATTCCCCTAAAATTTTATAAAATAAAAAAAAATACTTAGGTACTAACATATTAAAAACCCAGTAAAACTTTTCATGTGGTAGTACTACATACCAGTAAAATTTGCACTTGTGCATTATCACATACTTGTGCTTAACAACCGCAGTAAAGTTATAGTTTGCACTTTGAAGTAAAATATAACGAGACTTTTTAAAGATATTTAGCGTTAAATTTTCAGAGATTTTATACAATGTAGAAATAATAGGTAATATTTTTAGGGTTCCGTAGCGAAACGAACAGCCATATTAAAATTTACTTCTAAGCAAACAAATAAGATGGATATAAAATAACCTAGGAATGCCTCAAGAATGTTTACTATAACGTGATAGATAAAGCTGTGTAGCGCACAACACGTCGACCTCGACGAATTGGTTCGTGTTTCGTAAACTAGTGTTTTACGCACTCCTACCGTCGACTACAGTTGGAGATAACATTTTTATAGTCTATAATAGTAAACTAGTTTTTTACTTGCAGCTTTCCCTCCATAGAAAAGCTAAAGTGTTGTATAGAACGCAAGACACATTCTAAGTGCCCAAAGTACAAATTTACAGTAGATACACAGGTTGACATCGACACGATTAACTTAATGTAATATTATAGCCTATAATAGCTTATCAATATTATTTCAATTCAGAGTACTTAGTTCCTGAGATTATAGAGTTCTACCTTTTCTTTTTGTAAAAGGCGAAAGATTTATACGTTTTGAAGGGAAACCAGAGATAAAGGTCTACCAAACTAACTTCTGTTTTATATTATAAGTTACGAAAGGTACAAGATACAGTAATGTAGATATTACATCATGTTCGCCATATGTGGTGCAATGCAAAAGTAATAAAGTATCTGGAACACCCTGGGGGATTTTTGAAGCTTTATTTCGTATTCGTTTCAGCGTCTTTTCAAGAATATTGGGCTATGGTTTAAGAATATCAATATTGTTACAGCAAAAAACATGTTTTTTGGGTTAAGACTTTAATTTTAATTCTTTAGAAACAGCTTATTCTAAATTCTTCCAGTCTAAATTGATTTATTTTCAAATTTGCAGCTTGAAAGATAAATAAACGAATCGTCAAAGAGATAAAAAAATATATTATTAACAGTATCACTGCTAAAATCAATTTTCTTTGACGAGCTTATATAATGGAAAACAAAAATTCATTCGCATTATAAACAGTAAAGTAAATTATTAAATTATAAAATATAACAAATAACCATCAAGTCAAGTCAAATTTAAAGATTTTTAAGTTTGTGGGCGTATGCACTCATTTTGCTTGAATTCAACTACAGATATAAGTTTTCTTTCTATGAAATGCCTATGTGTACTTTTATGATTTCTTTCTATATTTGTATTGAAATTTACCTACATAAATAAAAAATAAATAAATAAATTTATTTATTTTTTATTTAAATCCTTAACTTAATGCAACTAATCATTAGCAAGCCTTTTTTATATTTGTTGAGAACTTCAATGTCTCGTAAAAAAAACATATTTAGTTTTATAATATTAATAGGGTGACGGTTGATTAAATTATCTTTGCCTATCTCAGAGATTATGGATGATTCGTAGATAAAGTAAAACAAAAACTGGAAAAAAATATTGTATATTAGTATGTATTTTTAGGCCAATTGAGGATTTAAATCCCTTTCAATTCCCCAATCTGGCAAAAACAAACCGCGGCGTTGAGTTCTGCCACACATTGAGCAATGTATCAAGTTCAACAGTAAAACGAGAAGTGGAGTGTCTTGACAATAAATTCTCTCTGCTTGCCATGCTTGAAAAAACATGAAGCTACAAAATAAATGTAATATGTATAAAAAAGCTGCTCAGGGATCTCATGAAAGTTAGTTCGCGAAATTGGGTGAAGGAAGAACACGTGAAGACCCTCTTTTATTACCCGGGGGAGAAAATTCTGCGGGTTTAGTTTTAAACGAGAAATTTTACAAGCAAATTCTACATTGCAACCTTATGTAATATTAAAATTGTGTTGAAAACTTTGTATATACTTTGAGTTACTGATGTCTTATTTTTTTTTTCTTTTTTTAGATTCACGTTGTATCACGCACATAGCAGAGTAGACAGAGGGTTTCTGGGGACCTAGTGTTAAGACTCTTAGTGCCCATTAAGACACTCCCATCTCCACGCTGAAGTTTGAAGGCGTGTTGAGTGGCGAAACTCAACGCCGCGCTCTGCTTCGTTACCAGAGCAAGAAATAAAAAAAAATTCAATTCCTGTTCTTTGTAAATGTAATTTTACTTAAATAAACATATTGTTATTATAAAATAGTGTTGTCCGAAAATCAAAATGAACTTAATGACTATAAGCGGGGAATTGAGTTCGGATACTCAACACGTTATATTATGAAAATTGGGCGGAGAATGGAGAACGGAGTGCATTTACAATGAGTTCTTAGCCTACCGTGTTAAACACTGTATTAACATTAAACAAAAAAAAACTATTAAAAAGAAATGTCCAACATATATAGATTAAGATTCTTACTTACAAAGACGGTTCAAATATCTTCTATAAAAGCATTAAATGTATGGCTTCGGTATAATTACGTTTGGTTCATAATTAAATTTGGCTGCTTAGAAATAAATCTCATTTCCTAAGATTACTTAATATGGGTTGATGACATCAACACTCTGAATACAAAAAAAAAATATCTTTATATTGAGTGTCGCCACTCGACACAGCTTTCCGTATGTGTTCGGAAAGCAGACAATGCAGTGTCTTAACACTACGTTATTTAGGAGAAAGCGTGAAGTTATAATTTATCCATACATATACATGAACTGCTAATAATAACTCTCGTTTTCATTTATATATCAATTACTGGTGACGCAAGCACTTTGTTGATTTTACAATAAGCCAAGGAAAAGTTATATATAAATACTAACTAATAGCCTATATAATACTACTGTGTATAGTATGTGTGACACGTAAGTTAAAATGCATATTATTATAAACATATAGATATATGTACTTTGTAATTAGTCAAACGGTGTTGCGGTGTTGATATCCGCTACTCAACACGCAATGCCTCCTGAATTCGGCGGAAAGTGGGAAACGGTATCGAACGAAACGAAATCGGTGTATAATTAGAACAGAGTGTTTTTAACACCATATTCCCAGGTTTCCTCTGCCTACCCAGCTGTGCGAAATACGACGCGTAGTGAAGTTAAAATAATATATATATGTAGATATGTGTGTTGCGAATTGAAAATTTTCTTAAGGCTTTTTTTTAGATCAGAATGTGTACATTATAGAAAAAACTATTTTATTTCTCATCATATTTTCTTTGCTTACTACTAGTATTACTGGTAAGAATAATCTAGATTCAAATATACTTACTACGTCATTGTTTAGTCAGACGTCGAAGGCGTTTATTTTTGATACAATTTAAGTTGCCCCAACATCAAATGTGAACCCGCACCTCATGCATATAAAATCAGTGTCAAAAATACAATCGATATAATAACAATAAAAATGCAAACCCAAAAAGAATAAAGTATATATTTAATATTATTAAAAAAATCGAAAATCAGGTTACGTTCAGATTTTAATACGTTTCTAAAAAAAATACAACACAAGACCTTGACATTGAAACGTGAATAATTGACTACATGACACAGTGCTATTCTAGTAGCTTATCTAATCAGCTGTGCAGCACGCTACAAGTTTATAGGCAAATAGGTGTTGGGACGTAAAAGGCAGTGTTGGGAACGTGAGGGCACGCCGCAGGAAACGCTATCATATGTAAATCGCGACATTTTAGATGTGGGTCAACGGTCCTAGCGTACTGGTTTAGTATATTAATAATATCGTCAAGAATCAGTAGGTTGATTGATTGTTGCTTTGGGAAAGTCTATGCTGTGGATTTTTATTTTTTTTATAATTAATATATTTGATATGTAAATTAGATATAATATCTAATTATTATATTTTAAATAAAAATAATTTACGAACTCAACGTTACGTCTCGATTATGATTAGAATCACATTAAAAAGTCAGGACAACCACGAGTCGGGCTCGCCCACCGAGGGGTTCCGTACAAAAATTGGAGATCTCAAGCATTTTTTGAAATTCTAGCTTATCTTAACCAAAACCCTTTCATCTGATACCTCACTTGAACTTTAACAACAGCTTTAATACTAAATTTTGGACCCCTTTAAAGGCTTTATTTTTTAGGATTTAACCACAAATGTATAGTTTTTAGATTTTTTCCTGAACTAATACCACCTTTAGATGCTAGCTGCCATATTTCATAATTTTAGGTCAACCGGAAGTACCCTATTAATTTGGATTCCCTTTATAGTGTCGAAATACGCGTTTTTTGCGATAAACGGCTATATATTTTTTAATAAGTAAATGTAGAAGTATGTTTTTTACGGTTTGAAGTGCAACTCAATATCTGCAACTGCAACTCGATATCTCCAAGCGTTCCTAAGATAAAGGCTTTTGACAGACGGACAGACATACGGACAGCAAAGTAATGTTAAAAAGATTTTTTTTCCCTTAAAAGAGAACCCTAATGACCACTCTAATATTTCAATAAAAAAATATTTCAAAAGACGAGGAAGTCAAGATACAAAAAAAAACACGCTTTTATATTAATTACCAACAGTATTTACTGTTTATATTTAAAAAATGTAAGCAAATTGATAAATTACCAATAAAAGTGATCATTCGGAAGTATCAATCCGTATCCCCGTGGTTTCCGGCAGTAACGACGTCCCACGGCCCGGCCCACGCCGCGCCCGCTTTCCTTTTGCAATCCTTACTATCGATTATTGTCATACGCTGGTGATTCATTTTTTTATTGGTCATTCGATATTATATGAGTAAATAATATTTGAATTTACTTAATTTACTCAATGTTTTAAACATTATTATAAATTTCGTCGTAGTTATAGTAATGTTCTTTGTTTCTCGTTTCGTCGTTTCGGTGTATATCAAATATTCCGCCACTAATACGCAATGTTTGGAAAATCGGGTGGAAAGTGTGGAATGCTGTGTTTTATCAAGTAGGTTTTGCCTAACTTGCTAAAAAAGCGTAAATCAGAAAAAATAATGCAAGATTTACTGCCTCAGTGCCAGATGAAAAGCTATAATTTCATTTAATATTTCAATATTTTTAATTTTTTATCATTCGTTTTTTTTTTAATTTCGTTGCATTTTCACTACATGCTCGTTTTTTATAAAAAAAATACCGCTACATTGATAAAGTTATTCAATTGACACTTAAAATGCCAATATTATAAGAATTTTCTTCAGCATATACGTATAGGCATACCGATGGATTCAACTGTCCATCGAGCAAGATGGAAGAGAAGCGTAAAGCGTGAAGTAAATATAAAAAATACTATTATGTTTAGAATGTAAAACGTCCATTAATATAAAATATATTTCAAGCATTCCTTTTAAATGTCTATCTTGTTGTCTGACATGCGTCACTCCGAGGGTCAGATACCTCCAAGGCAGTTATAGCATCCATATTCCCGATAAAAATCAATATAATCTAAGTATATATCTATCTAAACAGGTTAAAACTCCTAACAAACATTATGGTTCAAATATTTTGAACTGTTTTAAAGATTTTACTTAATATATACCTGTTTTTAATGAATAAAAATGTTAAGTTATAATGACATAAAAATGTAAGTATATTTTTTTTGTTCTCATACTTTATATTACATTATAATATAAAGTATGAATACATAAAAAATATGTAGTAGTAACGACTGAATTTTATTGTCTTGTATTATTTTTTATTAATATTGTCTGTCGTGATATAACTACAACTACAAGACAATAAACAAAACATATTGAATATCGTACATATTCATAATATTGCATTTCATTTATTTTAAACGAGTCGTAATTTGTACAGCAAGAAAAATAAAAATGTCAAATTCATATTTCATTTCTTAGTTGAGTTTCGCCACTCTATACACAATCTCAAATTCTAGTGGAAAACCGAGATAGGAGTGTAATGTTCACTCCGTCTACCCTGCTATTAGTAGAAAATGACATAAAAATTGTAATCTACACTAATTAAATTGTAATAAGACAAAAAAATAAAATGAAATGACGTGAAACTAGAAAAAAATCTATCAATAAATAATGCTTTTGAAAGAATATAATATCCATAAAATTTACGTAATAGTTGCTATTTAAAAGTCATTAAGCGAAGCCGATATTCAATAAAAATAATAGATTTCGCAATTAGTTTTAATTAAAATAAGAATTTACAACGTGTATATTTTATGTTTTTTTTTTATCATTATTTTATTACCCTATTGCAACGGTCGTCACATTTAATGTTATTTGTAAGATAATATTAACATATTCAATGTTTTTATTAAAATTTCCTAAAATAAAAAAGACTTTAAAATGTGTAAAAGTATAATAAATTGATAAATTCAATTTACCGTATACTATATTATTAATATAGTATACGGTACCGTACCGTATAATATATTATTAATTTAAGAAATATTTTTTATAAGAACATTTTTCATAGATACCGTAAAAAATATTTTTAAAAATAGTATGTAGATTTTTAGCTACAACGTGTATTTAAGGGTTAAGGGAAACCGGTTCAATTTTTACATTTAGATAAAGAATTTCCAATATAAGCTGGTAGCACTAGATATTTGTTAATGCCATAAGATATATTTACATGATAAGTATCGTTTTACTTATCCAAGGCTCATCTCACGGTCGGTCACTGACGGAAAGGTTTACTGTTTGTTTTTCTTGTGTAACATTTAAATGTAGGTTCTTATTTAAGTCACTTTAATAGTAGACAAAACTATTAGCTATTTTTTTTATCGATCGTACATGTGATTTCTATGTATTTACATATACTCGTATACAATTGTTAGTCATAAAAATGTAATTTTGTTGCATTCATAATATATGGCGGACGACTGATCTAAAATTTTAATGGATTAGTTAACAAATTAACTCTGATTTGTTAATTATTAAAGACATAGCGTACATACTCATGTACGCTTTGTGTTTAATAGTTTCTGGGTATCTATTGTGTCATATGAGAAGTACTTGATTTTTACTTTGAGATTTTCCTATAATAGCTAGATAGGTTGACAAAACCAAGCGTTAAGGACACTGTTCTCGACAATCAGGATCATCTCCGAAAAATCAAGCAATCTCCGAATTCGAGACATTGTGCATTGAATAGAGGAACTTAACGCCGCAACTATATCTTACCAGAGTGGAATAATAAACCCACTACAATAACAACGATAACCTAATTATAAAAACACTAAAGCTTATATAATTAATAATATTAACAGTAATTAACATTGTCCGCAGAAAGAAGATCGAATCGCTAGGCAGGATGACGGCGATGACGCAGGAGGAGATGGTAGCAGGCGCGCGCACGGTGGCCGCAGGGCTGGAGGCCCTGAGAGCGGAGCATGCCCAGCTCTTAGCTGGTCTGGCAACGAACACAGAACATGAACACGAGAAGGTCGCCCTGGTCAGAAAGGGCATCGATGCTATTGAACTTGGATTGGGTGAAGCGCAGGTCGGTTATAGTTTTGCAGATTTGTAGATATTTAGAACTTAGAGAAAAGGCTTTTAAAGTTGAAAGCAAAATTTATGTTTTAAAAATGTTATGATCCAGTCGTGGCGCAGGGGCACAAAATGTGACTGTAGACTGTAAAACCGGCTGGTTATGGGTTCGATCTCCACTCGAGGAGATTAAATATTTACGTACATTTATATTTCTATTTTTTCGCTCTGGTGTCGAGGCAAAGCGCGGCGTTGAGTTCTGCCACGCAACACTCAATGCCTCCAGAATTCAAAGTTTCTTCATGGGGTAAAAGAAACTTTTTTCGATACCCCCCAGAAGACACAGTACGTCACAAACTCAAATATCATCCACACCATCTGGGTACGTGACACTCCACTATTGTGCGGTTTCGTACGAACTTTCTTCCATGCGCCACGCAACTCTGGAATAGACTCCCTGCAGCAGTGTTTCCAGGCGGATACGACTTTGGCATCTTCAAAAAGGACATCTATCTCCATCTCAAAGGCCGGCAACACACCTGTAGCTCCTCTGGTGCCACATGGGGACGTAGGCGGCGGTGATCACCAACCATTAAGTGACCTGTACGCTCTTTGTCTTGACCTTGTCTTTTTCCAAAATAAAAGAAAAGATACTTTTTTTTTCTACAGTGGGCAAATTTAAAACACATTGCGGAATACTATTATAGAGACACATACTCAGATCCATAAATTATTTAATTACTTTTCGGAGACGATAACTAGGCGTGACAAGTTTGTCTTTGTTTTCCAAAGCTATCGTATATCTGTCATTGTTTATAGTGTCGAATTATGAAACATTCTCAGTATATTAAATTAAATACAAAAATAATAAGATGTAATTCCATATAACAAGTTATATCTAACATAATTATTTATATTAGGTACTATTAATGTATATACTCGTATTTTGATATTTTAAAAATTTTTACACAGTGTTTGTTATTCCACACTGAACGTATGGCTTAGTGGTCAGAGCTGGTCGGTTTCCAGGAGGCGCGGGTTTGAGTCCCGCTACGTTCAAATTTTTATACGTTTTCTAAATAAGTATGTATATATTTCGATTTATTCTCATTCAGTAAATACGTACCAAAAATAATACATCTAACTGATATCTATATTTAAACTGGAAAGGGCCAGCGGTGCATCAATAATGCGTACCTAGTACGTACAGCCCGTCGACTGCATTGATCGGACCGCAAATAGACAAACATTAGACTAATCAATGTTCATAAAATCTCTTTGGATATCAATTATAGAACTGCACGCAGAGTATGGGCTGTTGTGATTTATGATTCTGTGGTTTGTTGTCTATGGTTGTGATTGTACTTTGAATTGTTTTTTTTTTATTTCAAGTTTAAACTTATTTCGGTTACGTCAGTAAACAGAGAGATGAAACTTGATAATTTTGTTTTTACTTGTATGTTGTAACTAAAACCAAAGCTATACCCTTTAGTTAACAGATTGTTTTAGCTTCACGCCGTATACCGCAGTGGAAACATAGAAACGTAGTGTTAAGACACTTCCATTCCGTACAGTTTCGTGGTCGAATTCTGAAAGCATTGCGTGTTGAATGAGAAAATATTAAATATTTCATTTTCTCGAGTGGGAATCGAACCCACGTTTGTGCTCGCGCTCCACGAGAATCCCAAAAGGAGCATAATTTTTATTTACTATATGTACCAAAATATTACCGACAGCCCTACATTTGCACGATGCGACGCAGACACTTTAAATTCCTGTCTATAAATAATGTACACTAGTTATTGAAATGCACGTCGATGTATGTATATGCAAAAATGTACAATGTTTTTAAACAATAATGGTTCCAAATTCAGTTTCGGTTCAAAAACTTAAATTAGTTAGTTAGTTAAGATAATGGTAATGTAGGAAGATGGATGTAGACAGACAGAATTTTTAGTAGTAGTAACTTATGAATCGTAACGTAAAACAGACTGGAAACGCGAAGAATCTGGGTTCGATTCCCACTCGGAAGAATTAATTATTTTTGTTTACTCGCTCTCACGGCATTGAGTTCCGCCACTCAATCATAAAATATAGTATTATAAAGATTGTATTATTACCAAAAACAATTTTCGTATATCAATTTCATAATAGCATACAAATTGTAATCATATTTCTTAACTGATATTAGTAGATATGTATAAGATTGCAGAACAACTGAGTAAAAATAAACGTGACAGTATGCGGTCAGTGTATCGGATATCTATTTGGATAACTATCGCTTTATTTGGACAGATTGCCTTGGGTATTATTAAAATATGAGTTTTTAAAAAATTGGTGTTTGAATAAACGACTGACTTATTGGGTAAAAATGAGAAAAATCTTATTTAAAGAGGTCATTATGGATTCGATTCTCAGTAGAGTAATGATATCTAGAAAAACTGGTGTTCGGGTCAGTCACTCAGATGTATCTATAAATGAGAGAAAAACAGATAAATATATAACACACTGAAATCATTACACTTTGACCCAATTTCGAATCAATTGAAAGAAAAAAATTAACAAAGGTAAAATAACTAAACTAATAACATTTTATGCGTATCAAATACATATAAAAATATACTAATCTTCATTAGACAGTATGAATGTAAGTAATGAGTGGTTGTTATAAGAGAAACTCGTTCAGTGCCCCATTTCCTGGGGCTTTTCAATTCGTTTCATCGTGGAACGTGCCCTATATTCTTTCTATAGTGTAAGGACGCCCTTAAGACATCTTCACTTTAAGGGTTACATACAACATAGGGATGGGAAAGTGTTTTTTTATGGCATACCATGGTGTTATGTTGTAATAGAGTAGGCTGTGCCCACCCCAGAATAGTGTGGTGTCTACCCCAGCTTTTTCTAACAAAAAGATAAGCTCAAAGCCAATTTTCAAGGTCCTCCCTTGATTACATCTTTAGATACGCTAGTGATAATGTAATTGATATGTCGGTACTATATTTATTGTCTGGGGTTTTTATCTCTTACAGATAAAATATGTATTTCCAAATACATAATAGTTCTTACAATTCTTCTGAAATTAACTAAGAGTTGTTATAGCATATAGGACATTCTAAGTTAATTCCATACTTGGACCGCACTTACTGTGAGTTACGTCGAAACCATCTCTCTCTGTTTCTTTCTCTCTCTCTCCCTCTCCCTCCACCCCATAAATATTATTTCAATTCGGATTAACAGTTTCTGAGAGTAATGCTTTGAAACAAACAGTCAAACAATGCAGCTGTATTACCGATAGGGATGGAAAAATGCGATGATTCTACTTGTGACACCGATTGATCGTTCTATACTACTTTTGCTTGAAAAAAATGATTACATTTGAAATTATGAAAATATTAGTATCTCAGTATTTCTTGTTTTGAAATAAAACAAAAATCAAACAAAGTGTTAAACAAGGTTTTTTATGGGACAATGAGAAAATAGGTCTTCGTACTCATATAGAGTGCAGTTGTTGTGCATCTGTCCCAATTAAAGTCGTTACTCCATTTGCTTCTAACCCAGATAACGATTTTTACTCTGCTACTCTTTTACATTATTATTTAGTAATCTTATTTATTAATTTTTATTTGTGCAAAAACGTATATACACTACAATTACAATATTAACAAATATTAATTTAATAGTAGTTAAAAGCTTATTAATTAGAGGCCAGTCGTGGTGCAGGGAGACAAAGTGTAACTGTAAAATCGACTGGTTGTGGGTTCGATCCCCACTCGAAGAGATTAAATATTTACTTAAATTTATATTTCCATTTCTTCGCTCTAGTGTCGAGGCAAAGCGCGGCGTTGAGTCCTGCCACTTAACACGCAATGCCTCCAGAATCCGGCAGAAAGTGGGTAACGGAGTGTCTTAACACTAAGTTCCCTCTGCCTACCCTGCTGTGTGCGCGATACAGCGTGAAGCTGATTCTAAAAGTTTATTGTCGTCACCTAAATTAACCGAAAATAAATATTAAGGGAAACGTGTTTTCAAAGGTAAATAAAAATGGTAAAAAAATATTAGTTTATTTTTTCTGTTTATTAGTTAATAAATTTGTTTAGTTTAAGCCGGTGCTCGTCGCTAGGCACTTTCGTACAAAAACGATCGCTACTGGGTAATAAATACCACATTATTCATAGTTTCCTACGTTAAAACCTGGATATTAAAATGTTTTTTTTAGTATGTTCTATTTATTTGTACCATAATCTATAAATAAAACATGATATTTATCAACTCCATTCTTCATATTATTAAAAACTTTACAATTAGTATTATTTTTGCTTTTTAAACTTTTGTTTGTATGGACTTTGCTGAATAAATAATTTGCAGTGTAGAAGTAAAGGCATAACTAAACATTTCGCCAATTCTTTAAACTCATCCCTCATTGGGCCAAATGAACCTTCCGAGTGTTCCTTATGATAATAACATGTCCTTAGAATATTCTCATTATCTAAAACGTGTTCTACCCATTGCACACATACTGCTAGCACTTTTTATCTTCAAAATAAAGGAATCTCAGGAATGTTATTGTAATCCGCTTTCTGCTGAGCGTCACTGTCATGGATACTGATCTACTCCTCATGATCCTCATTTTCTGATGTAATTTCACTGTGACTTTCTTCTTGTAATATCTATTTTATAGTACTAACTCAAATTGACATATTCATAGTATTGAAGTGATAAAACAAAAAAATATATGTCAAAAAGCCGTTACATAAACGGTCGCCACCGGGTAAATTTTACCCATTTTTACTTTATATGTCCACGGGTCCAACTCTGTCACTTGGGGAGCACGTGTTTTGTTTCTAAGTAGAAGGATACCTAAAGCGGCAAGTCTCTAAATTATGTGGAATAATAGAATAATATATATTTTTGTTACCTCTGTGGTATTTTTTACCCGGTAGCAACGAACGCCGGGTTAATAAAACGCCATTGGATCATGTTTCTGAATGGAACGGGACTAACTATTGATGAGGAAGAATGATTTATCACTTAACTGAGCAAATGTCGAACCATTAAAAAAATATATTATAAAACCTACTTTTCTAGCTATTAACAAAATCACATAAAAATCGTATTAATTAAAAAAAAATCTACGATCAAGATAAACAAGTTCTACAGTGGAGTGTAATCGCGGTACAAATCTGTTTCTAGAGCCCTAGATTAGCACAAAGCCCTACATGTGCCGGGGGTCATTCAACTAAATAGTTGGTACACAGGCAACTATCGATCGAATAGCCGGGAGTAAAATGCTGCAGTACATATTAGCTATATACTCGATTTTGTGTAGCTTCAATCTGTATCCCGCAGACAGCAAGTAAGGCAGAGGCAAGAGTAAGTAAGTAGACTAGTAAGTGTTAAGACACTATTTCTATTAAGACACTTCCGTTTCCCACTTTACGTTGAATTCTGGAGGCATTGCGTATTGCGTGGCGTATATACTCAACGCCTCCCTTCGCCTCGTTACCAGAGCAGCGAATTTAAAATATTAAATATTTCATTTCTTTCATCTGTACCTGCACCAGTAACCTGCGTTTACGTAGCAAATTGCACCCCTGCGCCATTACTGACCCCAATACTTATACTTACTTTTATTGAATTAAATTTAGTAATGTCTAGCTTTTTAAATATATTTTAGAAAATAGGTGATAATCATCAAGATTATTGAATGGTGGAAACTCACGTCACCTTTGTCTTCACAAAAAACTGGAAAAAATAAAGAACCGTGTGACAACCATGTCATTTAAACAAGACAATATTGAGCGAAGGAGCAAAACACATTTATATTATAAATAAAATATATATTTTTTTAAGTACATCATCATAAAGTCAATATTAGGAAACTAAATAAAATTTACCATACTCCAAGAGACAAGATATCCTTTAACGAGTGTTGTACAAGGGTGTATGCTAGGGCTAGGGGTTGGTGAACTAATAACTAAGTACACAGCCCAGGGGTTGATAAGGGCCTGGCTGAATGGTAGACGCGTGTTATGGTAAATTAGGGGGAGTCCTAGACTCTTCTGATAAGAGTCTTGTACTGCCAGGTTCTATGTTTTGTTTTGAATGGAAATGCTTTCGGTTATTTATATGTAAATTTTTTAAATTATTAGATTTTGATTATTAATAAATATATCAAAATGTGATTCATATTTTGATTTTGATTTTTAATAAACCTTTTTTTCAATTATACCTGGAGTTGGTCGTCGTAGAATTTAGTCGTCGGTTTAATGTATATATTTGTTTTTTTTTTATACGGAAACACTTAATATTATTTGCATTTCGACGAATCCCGACTTACCGTCAGATATTGTTAGTCTGAAAATAACATTGCTGAACTAGTACTTGTTCTAGTCCTACAATTACTCAAGGAAAATTGATGTAATATTCTTTTCACCATGTGTAACCTTCTTTTTCAATTATTTTAATTTTAACGTAGCTTAAAGGGACTATTATTTACTTGATAATAACTAACAAAAACAATTTCCTTTCCAGGTGATGATGGCCTTAGCCTCTCACCTCCAATCAGTGGAAGCTGAGAAACAGAAGCTCCGTACTCAAGTGCGTCGGCTCTGTCAAGAGAACGCCTGGCTCAGGGACGAGCTGGCGGCCGCCCAACAACGCCTGCAGGCTTCCGAACAGAGGGTCTCACAGTTGGAGGAGGAAAATAAGCATTTGGACTTTATGGCGTCTATACGGTAGGTTTATTACATTTATTGGTGAGGTATTACTTATAAACTGTGCGTTAATTGAGTATCTATATATAAATAGGTAGTAGTTACCGACCTAGTCGGTTTCCAGGAGGCCCGGGTTCGAGTCCCGCTACGTTTAAATTTTTATACGTTTTCTAAATAAGTATTTCTCTATCCTAAGGGCGGAATAACACTTTAAACATGTTAAAAAATAGGTAGTAGTTGTTTTAGAAGAAGTGATTTTTTAATTACAGTATCAACTTGTCAGTACCAAATTTTGCCGGCAATCGTATTATTGTATGATTATAATGGCAAAGGGAACCTTGTGTTAAGACACTCCACTGTTCAAATTACGCCCAATTTTTAAACATTACGTGGTAAGTGGCGGAATTCAACGCTGCGCCTCGTCATTTACTAGTGTAAGAATAGTGACGAAAATTTTTCATTATCAACCTTTCCTGGAATCGAATATTTTTTTTTACAATTTGTAATTAATCGTGGACTTATTTAAGTGGCTATTATGCTTGCTAAAATTGAGCCACGTACATTAAAGATATGAGTCACTTTCTGTTCCTTACCTTGCTCTGCGTGAAAAAGCGTGAAAACGCTCTACATTAAATATTTTAGGCGTGTTGGTTGAACCTACAATATTTCTATGATAATTATAAAAAAAAGTTAAAGTCTATACAGAACGTAAACAATGATCTATTTGACCTAAAAGAAAGTCCTTTGTAAAAAACAAAGGAACTTCACTGTAAGATGTAGATTAACTTTTTTAATTAAAAAAAAAACAAAAAGTTTCCCTTCATCTGGTTTTATTGTAAAAAGCTTTCAATACGATCAAATATTAAATAAAAGGTTTTTTTTGAGATTAAAAGTTATAATCATTTCTATAAAAAGTTCGCTCGCTACCAAATAGTGTTGAAAATCACTGGATATTGTGATAAGTTAAATAAATAAATCAGCTTAAGGCTGTATTCCGCGCACAGCAGGGTACGCAGAGGCAACCTAATGTTAAGACGCTCCGTTCCCCACTTTCTACCGAATTCTGGAGGCATAGAGTGGCAGAACTCAACGCCGCGCATTGCCTTGATACCAGAGCGAAGAAATGGAAATATAAATTTAAATCAATATTTCATCTCATCGAACCCACAACCAGTCGGTTTTCACTTTGTGCCACTGCGCCACGACTGGCCTCCTGTGAATGTGTGATAAGTAATATTGAAATGATATAGTGACGTGCTCCCGTCTAATTACTGTTAAATAAATTAGCAACCAATCTGCATTTCAATAAGGTTTTATTGTTATGCTAATATTTCGCACGTCAATTTACACCCTAACGTGCAGTTCGACAACATCTGATTAAACATGATAGTTGTAGATTCGATTGATATTCTGGAAAATAATGATATTTAAATTACTCCCATTTCTCCGTGTTACCATCTTATTCATCGCCATTCATAGCTTAATGTCTCGAAAATTGGACGGAAAGTGTGAAACGGGATATCTTAACATTAGGTTCCCTCTACTTACCCTGCTAGTCTATAAATAGCCAATGGTAATCGAGATATGAAAATAAATTTACAAGCGATTTAGTTCAGTAGGTTTAATCGGAAAATTCCAGTCGAGTGAATCGAGCTTATGGCGTGCAAAGGAAATACTTAAAGCGTTTTACATACATATAATTAGGGCCGCTTTCTCAATTTTCACACATTATATGAAATTTTTCAAGCCTACCATGAAAAATTCGTATAATCTATTGTGGGTACGTTAACCTACATATTTGAAATATACACGTATGTTTCAAATATGTAGGTTATATACGTACGTTGGTATTACTCTTGGATTAACCTATTTCTTTTAGTTGGATGGAAATCAAAATTAAAATTTCACAATATTAATGTATAATATTATTGATTTATTTTTATTTAATGTATAATATTGGTGCTAGATCGATTGAGGCCAATCGTAGCGCAGTAGCACAAGCACTCGAGGAAGAGAAACATTTAATATTTTTATTTCTTTGTTCTAGTCGCAAGCGCGGCGTTAAGTACTGCCAATCAACACGCAATATCGCTATAATTCAACCGAAAGTGTGAAATGAAATGTCAGGCTTTCTCTCCCCACCTTGATCGGGGTGCGAGATACAGTGTCAAACTGAAAAACAATATTGACGCTACTGATGTTTTAAAAACAAATACGTTTTGATATCAATAAATAAAAATTAAAATGGCTATTATAAAAATGATCGGAAAGTGGAGAACGAAGTGCGCGAACTACTCTATACTATACTAGATATCAGTATAAAGCTCTTGAATTTGCTTAGTTGAGCTTACTAATCTCAGGAATTATAATATTTCGAATAAATAAATTTCTTTTGTGTACGATAGTCCGATTATCGGGAAAGTCTTTCTCGGGCTATGTTACATCACGTTACTTATTATGATTTATTTACTATATTTGTGGTCAGAGTTACCTCGGATACTTAGGATGTATTATGTGTCAAAGGTACAAGGAGTACAGTACAAGTTCCTTTAACTTAATATTAACTGTATTTTGTTTCAGTAAATACGACAGCGATATAACCGAGGAGTCCGAGACCAGCCGCAGCGGCCAGAGCGACAACAAGCGCGACGACCCCATGGTGGATCTGTTCCCCGATGACGACCACGAGGACAACAGGAATAATAAATGTATGTTAAGTTTATATTATGTTATTTATTTATTTATTTGTGTATGTATTTTTTAACGAACATGACATGGTAGGCAAAGGGAACCTGGGAACTTACTGCGGTGTCTTTTCACGATTTTTCCCGACTGCTAAGGAAGGGTTATGTTTTTCGCGCGTATCTTGTATGTATGTATTATTCTTTATTACCTTATATCTCCAGAACCGCTGAACGGATTTACATAATTGAGGTATCGTTAGATTCGTATTAGCAGTCCAAGTGTTCTTAGATAGGTGACGTTAAATAAAAACAAACATGGCGGCTGTGGGACGCCATTGGACTTAGTGAAAAAAAAATTTTTCGTTTTGAATACTTCAATATTGGTCTCAAATTCAAGAGCTTACTACGAGGATTTCAAAAAGGTATATCATGATTATGATTAGCATAATAAATTTTAACAAAAAAGTGAAAAATAAAAAAAATATTTGTAAAAACAAAAACCCCGATTGTATAAAGCTAAAAAAAAAATAAACAAGTCCAATAGTTTATTACGATTAACAGTCGGGACCTATAAGTAATTCTTCAATCAATCAAATCTTTACCAGGAACCCCGCATAATTTAAAGAGGTCCCGACTGTTAATCCTAATAAACTATTGGATTTGTTTATTTTCTTTTTAGTTTTATGCAATCGAGATTTTTATTTTTACAAATATTTTTTTCTCCATTTCCTTTGAATTCTTGAGGCATAATATGTTGAGTGGCAAAACTCAACGCCGATATTTGCCTCGATACCAGAGCGAGGAAATTAAATGATTAAATATTTCATTTCCTTGGATGGGAAACAAACCTAAAACTGTTGCGTTTATAATCTATATCTATAAATCCGCGTGCCACATGTAAGAAATTCATATTTCTGAGTATATTGCAAACTGTACTTATTTCAAGCAAGCAGTATTTGATATCCGAATCGGCACAAAGAAAGAGTCAGATTAAATCAGATATGACGGCACTCCGTTTCAAAACATGACCGACTAATAAAAACTCTTAATCAATCGTGTAATTCAACCCGACATGGGAAGTAAACGATACTCCGCCATCTTGTCATATCCGCTATTTGCTGATATGCCACATGTTTTTGTATTATCGTACGGGCATTAAAATGTGTTTTTGATATTATGTTCTCAATATGTAAAATTATTTTCGTAAAGTTACGCTCGCGGCGGTTGTGGGTTCGATTCCCGCTTCGCGAGAATAAATTATATTCTCTAGTAACAAAACAAGCTTAAATTCCGCTAGTCAACAGGCATTGTGTTGAAAATTTGGCAGTGCGTGGGGAACATGTCAAAAGTGTCTCAACACTTGGTTCTATCTGTCTACCATGTAAACAAAATGTTTAAATTTTTACATTTAACAGTATATTTGTATTGACATAAGGTAGCTTCGTAATATATAATAATTCTGTAAGAATTTTCGAGACATTGCGTGTTGAATGACGTATCTCACTCAACGCAGCGTTTCGTCTTGTATATGTACTCTTCGGGCCCCCGCAGCCATGTCGCCCACGCCGCCGTCGCAGTTCGCGCAGCAGGTCAACGTGGGCTACGAGATCCCGGCGCGCCTGCGCACGCTGCACAACCTCGTCATACAGTACGCGTCGCAGGGCCGCTACGAGGTGGCCGTGCCGCTCTGCAAGCAGGCGCTCGAGGACCTGGAGAAGACCTCCGGCCACGACCACCCCGACGTGGCCACCATGTTGAACATACTGGCTTTGGTTTATAGGTCACTTTACATACAACCTGTTTTCTTTATTTTTTGATAAGTGGTAGTCTAACATGCGTTAAGCTATAGAAGACCTGGCAAAGACCTCTGGATGTGACCATCCTCGTGTAGCTACCATGTTGAATGTACTAGGTTTGTTTTATAGGTGAGCTTAGATCTTAGTTATTTTCTTTATTCTTCGTAATTGGGAAATAGAAAGCAAGCATTAGAAGACATGAATTGAACATGATTTTTTCTGAATATAATCATCCAAATGTGGCCACTAATTTATGTTGAATATAATTATTAGCTTTGATTTGAACTCACAACTTAAACTTAGAAGTTTCTTTTTGCAAAAGATAGATATAGCAGATTCAATTTTTTTTATTATTTCTAAAATCAGGTAAAATAAAATGCTTCATATTTCATTTTACTAACTATTTTACTAAGAATATAATGATATTAATAAATTATTAAATTATTTAAGACACTTATTAAGTCGTTTCATACTTTTCTGAATGTCACACACTATACTATCACTTTTCCTTATATTTTGCCTTAGATATTAATTATATTAAAACATATATTTTTCAAACAGAGATCAAAATAAATACAAGGAAGCGGCCAACCTCTTGAACGATGCTCTCTCGATCCGTGAAAAGACACTCGGCGAGAACCATCCCGCCGTCGCCGCCACGCTCAACAACCTCGCCGTGCTCTATGGGAAACGAGGTAACTAATAAATAACCATATCTTGTTTGTAGTTTTTATTCTATCGATTTTTAAACTTATACTTTTGAAGCGTTAGGAAAACGGCAACATTTTAATTTTATAATAGTATTTAATTACTAGAAGAACTGAAAGATCATTGAAGAAGGTTAGATTTACGACAGTACAATTTAGAGTTTTCTTCTTATTTCACTCTTATGGTGGAAAATTTATATTTCGCTATACTGGAAGCACTTAAATCGTGAAATGATATTACGTCTAATACTTCCAGAAACTAATGTTCCTATAAAATAACAAATTTAAACAAGTACTTCGAACTTACCATTGAACTGATCAGGAATAGGTTTAGAGTTGATTTGTACGCACCAGACGTAGGAGCGGGAGGTCGAAATCTATCGCAATCGAAAGCTTACCCAAAAAACTCAGCCTGACTAGAACTGTCATCAATTCCTATCTAGAACGTGCTTCAAAGGCGGCGCTAGTAAAACCATTTCGAAATTGTTTAAGTAAAAAAAGGAGAGTCCTAGAATATAGCATGTATAGTAAAATTGGCAAAGCTGGATGTCTGTACAGTATAAGGTGTCCTCAGGCAAGTACCGCGAGGCGGAGCCGCTGTGCAAGCGCGCGCTGTGCATCCGCGAGGCCGTGCTGGGCCGCGACCACCCCGACGTCGCCAAGCAGCTCAACAACCTCGCGCTGCTGTGCCAGAACCAGGTACACAAATACATCTTGTTAAGAGAACACACTTTTAGTAAAATATAAACCAACTTAATAAAAGCTATTAAAAACATACAGGTGGTTTTGGTGATGACACTTATGATTTTTATTACAGAATAAGTACGAGGAAGTGGAACAGTATTACCAGCGCGCGCTAGAAATATACGAAAGCAAACTAGGACCTGATGACCCAAATGTCGCTAAAACCAAGAACAATCTCGCCTCTTGCTATCTCAAACAGGTAATTAAAGGACACGCATCGATATCAAAATCTTTATATTTATAAATATTTTTACCATAGCGAGAATATGAAAATAATTATTTCAACTGAATAGAAACTGTATCCACAACCGTTGCGTTTACAGTCCGGCGCTGTGCCACTGTGCTACTACAACCTCAACATATATCGTATATATTTCCAAAATAAATGTTTTTTCCACAAATCCATAATATCTTATTTGTTCTTCAAATAAATCAAATCAGCTTCACGCTGTACCCCGAACACAGCAGGGTAGGCAGAGGACACCTAGTGTTAAGACACTCCGTTCCCCACTTTCTGCCGGATTCTGGAGGCATTGCGTGTTGAGTGGCAGGACTCAACGCCGCGCTTTGCCTCAATACCAGAGCGAAGAAATGGAAATATAAATTTCACTAAATATTTCATCTCCTCGAGTGGGATCGAACCCACAACCAGTCGGTTTTACAGTCACACTTTGTGCCGCTGCGCCACGACTGTCCTCTTATTTGTTCTTTTAATTAAAAATTTATAAGAGAAGAAATATGTATAATAAAAAAAGCGAAAAGATAATTCACACTGACTTAAGATATAAATACGGATGTTTAAAAAATGACTGAAGATCGATGAGGCTAAATGATAATGTATATAACAGCATCTAAGCGCAGTAGAATAGGATCAGACTGTTTGACTTTACGAAATAATATGTCTATATCGTCTAAATAACGCAATGTTCACCAGATTATGAGTTCAAATACTAGTTGTTTTGCCTTTAAAAATCTATATATATAAAAGGACTTGTGCTGACTGACTGAGGTAAGACGCACGCAGAGCCGTAACCGCTGTGCGTAGAAACGTGAAATTTGGGCAGATGTTTATTTTCATATTCTGGACATCCACTAAGAAGGGAATTTGAAAAATTTTAACCCTAAAGGGATGAAATAGGGGTTGAAAGTGTGTATGGAAAAAAAAATAATCTGTACCGTTTTTTATAAAATTTGAAATTAAGACTGTTAAAAATATTTCATTGAACACGTGTTTCGTGGTTTTTTTAGAATTCACTCCTAATAAGCGGGCGAAGCCGCGCGCGCCCACTAGTAAATATATATGATTTTTTAACTTTCACATTACTTTTTTCTATACTGGAAACTATAAATTTAATATTATTTACTACTTACCGGGAATTAAATGTACTTTAATATATATTCATACTAATGTCATATATAATTTAATTTAAGGGCAAATACAAGGAAGCTGAAACTCTATACAAGCAAGTGTTGACGAGAGCGCACGAACGTGAATTTGGCACTATTGATGGTAAGTCTGAAATTATTATTAAAATATACTATATTATATTATTATATTATATATGATTATGTTATTTTAAATGTGATTTTTTTTACATTTAATAACAAAAGAAGCACTTAAAAATATAAGATAAAACATTATTTAATGTGAGTTTTAAATTATTTTTAAAATATAGATAAATATTTACAAGATAATATTTTTGTATTTTTTGTTATTAATAAAAGTATACTATATACATGTCAACATGTATGTAGTATATATAGAGTAATAAAAAAATCCTATTTTATTAATAATATAAGTAATTTTTAATAAAGAGTATGTTCCTAATGAGTAAGTTTTTTTTTGTTTTGTTTATAAAATTATATTTATTTTAATTTATACCTGGTTCATAAGATCTTCAATGGAACTTTTATAATACTTAGCTAGATATCTAGCATTTGGAGTTTTCATAGTTCTATGTGTAAAATAGAATTTAAATACAAATAGTTACAGTAATATTTCCTAAAACTTCAATTATTTTTCAACTTTAAAAACTTATTGAACTTCTTAAATATCTAAAACAAAGGTAGTATTGTAGAAATTTATTAATCCCAATATCAATATAAAATTCTATCAAAAGAAAATAAAAAATATATATAATCGTTTCGTTTAAACATAGCTTCACTGAAGATTTTAATATGAATATATTTTCCATATTAAAATATGGTATTTTATGTTGCCCCGCTTGACCATATAATTTTATATTTCAGAATATATAGCGTCATTAAAAAAACCAAAAAAATAACCTCCAAGTATTACAGCAGACTAACTACGAGATGTGCAATAACTACATACATATACATTCCGTTTTAAATAAAAAAAAAATAACATAAATATATATTATAAATGTTATATAAAAATAAATGAATGACAATATACTTTTACAATTATTAATTTTGACAAGAAAGTGCCAAACTGTCAACATTATTTGTAATAGTAAAAAATATTTTATTTATTTTCTTATATATTCGTTTTTATTCTTATGGCATTTATTATATTGACACATTTTTTTATATTTTAATAGTATTTTGTCATTCACATATAGTACAGGTGAAGGATTCGTTAACCAAAGCACAAATCCCACTTAATAAATAATTTATGTAATCTGTGGAACATATAAAAATATTTTAAAAAGATTTTTTATATGGTTATGATTGGACGTAATGATCTAGTGATGAAAAATAAAAAAATGCATGATTAAAAAAAGCTTTTCCCCTGCTTTTAGTTTTAGTTGTTTTATAAATTCAATATTTACTATTTGTTTTAGATCTCTTTTTGCATTTTTGTAATACTCGAATTTTTTTCTGTAGTTTGCCTTTTTGAATTTCTTTTGTTTGTTAGGTAACGGTAGCTAGTTTGTTTTTGTTATAATTATATATGATTTGATTAATTAATTATTATTATATTTTATTTAATAGTATTTGTAATATTTAAGAGCCAAATGGGGCCAAGTTTGAAGCTATTTTAATATAGATTTTTTTTATTGTTGATTAATTCCAAATATTATTGTGACGGCAAATAATTATATTTTCTTAAGCAATACAATTTATAAACTGGAACTACGTAATTGTTGTAAATTATAGGACTATATGAAGATATTCGTTTTTCATAAAGCATCTTATACTTTAGCATTAAGTGAGATATTTAGTTTTAAATTTATTAAACTTGACTATGAAATTCACATTTCATACAATCAAGTGAGTCACTAAAAGGTCCGATCACTTTTATCTTTATCGTAAAGGTAAAGAGTATGGTTGTGAAATAATATAATAAATATATTTACTATTAATAAAGCTCTCTTGCCTGAATGCTGTGAAGCTGCCAAAGTAAATAAATAGTGCCTTAAATATTCTATAAAATAGATTATATATACTATATAAATTAAAGTATATTTAAATGAATTGTTATAAGCATTTACATATATCATTGGAAAGAACTTGGTGATTTTTCTTATATATTTTTTATTCTTATTAGTATCCGTTATATCTGAATTTTGAATATTGTATAAATTTTATTTAAATGTATTTAATTTTACATAAATAAAAGTAAATTTATCCGTTTAGTTTAGTATTTTAGTTTTATTCCTTCTATGTCGTGGGTTTGACAGTGACAGTGTCTGTCATTAGGTGAGTGACACAAGTTTGGATATTTTATGTGTGGCACAGGTAGGAAAGGACCGCAAATTATTATAAGATTTTTAATTATCGCGATTTTTTACACGTTTAAAATGAAACTTTTAAACCAAATTACTTGCATATATTTAGTTTTATTCATTTTTGAACACCCGATGTTTCGAACACTGCAGCAGTCCGTGGTCACGGATACACTGTAAAAATTGTTCAAACTGTTGGGTTTTCAAAAATGTATAAACTGAATATACACGATTAATCTGATTTTAGAGTTTTTATTTAAGACAGTAAATTATATAAATATTTTTATATGATTTTACATCTTTTAATACGTAGTGAAGTTGTTAAGAGATGTCAGCCATTTGTGTCACACCTTCCCAACTTGTGTCACATTTTATTAATTTTGACTATATAATAAATGTTATATTTTGTGCATGAAATGAAATGTCTTTGTGTATTTTTTACTTACTTCTATTTATTTTTTTTATTAATAATCAGCAATAAATTATAACAATTTTCTTTTCTTATTTTAAGATATTTATAAAACGAGTACTTTACAACTGTTTTTTAGTTCCTAAAAAAATATTTACGAGATGATAGATTTCTCATAAAAATATGAAGCAACAATCACTTTGAAAATAATATGGTAAAAAAACTCAAAGATGCATGTGAAAGTATTGTTTTATAATTAGAGAAATGATTAATTACAGTGAAAAAATAATGTATAAATTAAAATAACATGGACATTTCTTACTGATTATATTTTATATTGACTAGATTATTGATCTTAAAATATTCTAATATTGAAACATTGTAATATATCGTCAAAGTTATATTTATTTATTTTCAATTTATGTTTATGTATCTAAAACGATAATAAATACACTTTTATTTACATATAGGTGACAATAAACCAATCTGGCAAGTGGCAGAGGAACGAGAAGAAAATAAACACCTGCAAAAGGAGAACGCGCCGTACGGAGAATACGGAGGGTGGCATAAGGCTGCCAAGGTTAGTTTTATGTTTTTATAAAAAAAATAATCAGCTTTACGCTGTATCCCGCACACAGCAGAGTAGGCAGAGGGAACCTAGTGTAAGACACTCCATTTCCCACTTTCTGCCGAATTCTAGAGACATTGCTGTGTTAAGTATTATGTATTATGTTTTGATATATTTATGTTTTTCTAGATTCTTTATCGCCGTTTGAAAATTTTCAAGTTTTTGTATAATTTAATATTACATACAAATATACATACATGTTATTGTGTTATACAAAGTTTGGATTGTTAACATATTATATATTTTTTAACATAATATAGTAGTTGTTGCGAGATAGATTTCATTAATATTTTTTTAAGAGTCTTTGCTTGAGTGGCGGAATTCAGGGGGGGGGCTGAACTTTAGCTTTAAATAGATATGTTCGTGTAAATATTGTTTTTTTTTTTATTTTTTCGGAGAAAATTTTGTTATAAGTAAAATTTCTGGGGTACAGACCGTTCTGAGGTGGGCACGGACCACCCGGCTTCCCTCCCCTTTCTACGCCAATGTCTCTGCCTACAACTCTGTACGCAAAATAGAACGTGAAACTTAAAATAAAAGTAATTAATATTGATGGATATTCCAGGTGGATTCCCCAACTGTGACAACTACGTTAAAGAACTTGGGCGCGTTGTACCGTCGCCAAGGGAAATACGAAGCGGCCGAGACACTAGAGGACTGTGCCCTCCGCAGCCGGAAGGAGGTTAGTGACCATATTCTCTGTTGTTATTAAGGGGCTAAGTTCAGATGATACCAGGATGTGAAATATAATAAAAAAAGTTTTTTAAAAACATTTGGGTCCCGCTACTTTCAAATTAATATAGATTTAAATTATTTCTATTTTATTCGAAAAACAATTAAATATTTGATATGCTGTCATGTTGCCCGATGACGTTTTATTTATAAGAAATATAATCGCTGATGCTTTCGAAAGCACTATCATACATTGTTCTGTATTTTTGATTTGCCATAAAATTTATTATTATTTTTGTAATTTGACATACATTAAGTGTCCCAAAATATTAAAAAAAATCTCTAGTGATATTAAATATTTACTAATGTTTTAGGAGCATTTGACAAAGTTATATTACATTTTTGTATCAAATCTGAACTTAATCTTATTTTTAAAATATATGTTTTTTTACAAGAAATTTTAATTATATATTTTCTATAACAGGGGTTCCCAACCTTTTCTTGATCAAGGACCACTTTTATATCATTCTTAGTAGCAGGGACCACTATGCATGTAGGTGTAATAAAAATTAACTGTGATAATTAACCAGAAACTTCACATCACCTTCCCCAGTCATAAAATTAAAATCGCTCGCGGACCATATTTAGGCTTCTGCGGACCACTGGTGGTCCGCGGACCACTGGTTGGGAACCACTGTTTTATAATGATTGAAACTAAATATAACTCAATTATAACTTTTATTCTCAGCAACTGAGGCTCTCTAATCTTTATACTATATTTTTCTAAGCTTACTGCTTTTTCTACTTGCAGTTAATAATATTTTAATAATATAATACAAATTATGTCATTATAACATAAGCTTCAGCTATTGTGAATCCTGATTTCAACAAAGTAGATGTAGTAGTTTTTCTAACTTTATTATTTATGTTTTTCTATATCTAGAAATAACATCTCCATCTATAAACTACATACATCATTAAATTTATTTTGTAAAATAATTCATTTAAAAAAAACCTTTGAGTACAAATAGAAGTAGTATTTTAAATTAATTTTGGTATTTATTAATATATTTATAAAATGATTTTAAAGAAGGTCCTTTTTAAAAGATATTTCAAAGTGTTGTTGAATTTGTTACGCACGCTGCCTAGCACGGCCCACCTCATGTAAGTCAATTTGTATGACTACATACATATAAGTATATTTTAGTTGAACTAAACTAGATATAATATTATGGTTATTTGATAGTTTAAGGTAGTAAAATATTGAAAATCATTTAAATAAATTGATTGAAATATTTATACAATAATTTAATTTGTAAGAATATTGTGGACACTAAGGAAATTCACATTTTAAACTAATTCTTGAAATATATTGTGTAGATTATTTTTATTTTTTAATAAAATAAAAATTGATACTATCTATATACATATTTTATGTTTAAAAAAAACATTATTCATTAAAGATCTTTGTTAACAAAAACAATGCAGCATATATGTACATAACAATTTTTACTAAATTTAAAATTCAAAGCACAGATAACAAAATTAAAAAAACATAAACCACAGATTATATCAAAGGATATAGCAAAATATGGGATTTTAGGCATTGGACATCGTGAAACAGTCACGAGCGAGGAACACGAGGCCGCGTGAGGCCGACGCGAGGGAGCACGACGAGGTTAGAACATGAATGGGACCGGAATTGACTTATTGTCCCTCTTTTTATATTGGGTTTTGTCCTGAAATATGCTTGTCCTTGTCCTTGTCCTTTTTAAACATTTTATATCCTAGTATTGTATATTTGGATTTCATTTTGGGATATTCATTCACATTGAATAAATCATGAAAAATTGTATTCCACTGCATTATACTCCCTTTCCGATCCTGTCCTATATCATATATTTTTTTCACAAAATATAATCAATAATAGACATAGATTAGAATAGAATAAAACCAGTAGCGATTACTTATTTAAGTGAATGCTGAGATAATTCCGTATTCGTAGTATTTACATTAAATTATATTAAATTAAAAATTTGTACATAAATATGTCTATGATATCGTCAGTAGGACTAAAAAGTAGTTTTTTACGAACTTCTAACGAAAGTTATCCTAATGAACGTATGATGATTCCCAAGTCATTTGTTTAATTGACTTTATAATACATAATATTCGAGTTTGTTTACCTCCAATAACTGGACTGTCCATTCCTTGCAACTCCTCTTTCCTAACATTGGTTTTCAAAGTTTCTTGTTTGCGCTTGTTCCACTCGCTGTGTGCTTTTTGTGTACTAGGGTTTAGCACTATCAGGTTATTACGTCAAAATTAGTTTTTTGGTATAGAAATATAGATTTTTGTAGGTTGATCTTGTAAATAGTAGTGAAATAGAAATAGAAAAAAAATCACTTTTATTGTAAATCACATTTTAAAAGAGCGACTGTTGTATTGGCTCTTCGTAGCAGAACTGACTTCCTAGACGGCCGTGGCTTTCTATAGGAATGACTGACCTTACTGACCTATGTTTGCAATACATAAGTGCATGTAGTGACCTGATTGAATAAAGAATATTTTGATTTGATATTTATTTGTGCCTTGTTTTTAGGCACATTTTTTGTTAGTTGTATATAATATACCAAATAGTGTTTATACTATTTTAAGATTTGTACAAATTAGAAAAAGAATACTTGAAGTTATATATATAGCTTTTTGCGTACCTCCCGCATTTAGCTGGGTAGGCAGAGAGAACATAATATTTAAACACTGTTTTCTTTAGATTTTATAAATATAAATACATAATATAAGCTTTATATGTAATGTGTGTGTGTCTGTGTGTGGCAGCGTTGCAATCGCAATGTATTTCGCGGGTCCTCTACGGAGCTTCAAGACTAGGTATTAACTATAATTATATATAATTATGTTTATTTTATTTATGTTCACGCATCTTTCCCCATTTAATTAGCAGGAACAAAGTACTTAGTGTTAAGACACTTCGTTCTTTACTTTCTGTTTTCTTTCCGTTTTAGATAATTATGTATGTAAGATAAATTTTGCACTATAGTTTTATAAATTAAGAATTTTGCAATAATTTTCTATCTGTATGTACATTTTTAATATTTTTAATTATTGCACATGCTTATAATTTTATTGAAGCACTTTTATTTTATTTCAGTTTTGTTTTTGTTTGTTTGCTTTATAGGGCACGAATCAGGCGAGTGAGCCGCGGATGAACTTAAAATCAAAATTGTTCAATGCGTTAGGTATCAACACGGGAGGAGCCGGCCAGTAGTGCTTTACACGCCTAGGGAACTAGGACATAGGGCTTAGGGCCTGCAGACCTAAAATATAGAGTCTAGGCGCCTACAATTCGAGGACCGTTTAGGCCCATATATTATAAGCTCACTCGCTTCTATGTGAATCCTCCTTGTTAACTGAGGAGCGTTCATGTCTCACACTCAAATTATTTGCCCGCCTATTTGTGTTTTGTAGTCACTTTATTATTAAACTTTGTTTGGTAAAGAATATCTTTGAATCTTTACTGTTTTTTTTACTATTATAATTGTTAAATCATGTCATGGTATCACAATATAAAGCCTGTGAAATCCAATATGGCGGGCTGACTAGCTTAGATTAATTTATTAGCATGCTATTTTAGGCATAAGTTATAAGAGAAAAATACAAAAAATATTATTGAAAAATATCAAAATACGTCGTGAATGTGTGATACGATTTTTTTTTATGGAAGCATGTATGCCGTCCTCGAGAGATATTTGTAATAATTATAATTAATTATTATATATATACGAAAATAGAATTAATGGTGCGAGTTGAAGTGCTAGTTCTGGAGTGAATACTATAGAGTGTTAATAACTAGAAATTGAAGTATTACGAATACATTCAAAGGAGTCGATTTAATATCGATTTTTAAGAAATCGATAGTTTCATACTGTAACAAATAAGTTATAATGTTGTAACTTTTTACAGGAAATTTTGAGACTTGTATGTTTTTAATAATTAACATATTGCTACGCTTTTATGAGGTAATATCGATATTGAATCGATTTTGAATAATGTTATTCGATTGTTATTCGTAATCGTTTCTTTTATAGTATGATCATGAAGTATATTTGAAATATTATTTGCATTTAGAATCTGTGGCGTGTCAGTTTATTTTTTAATTCAATTCTTTGCATGATACAACGACGTTGTTTTATTCGCTTACAATTTTTTATTTTTAATATAATGATGATTATTTTTATTATTATAATTATTTATTATCTGTCGGATGCATGATTTTTTTTATTCTGGTAATATTGAAGTATATTTAGTAGTTATATTTTTAAAATGTTATGCTTAACTCATTCCAGTGTAGCGTACGTTTCGGTCTAAGCTTTATGTGAATAGATTATATAAATATAATTGTATTTTTTTATAATATCGATTTTATTTTTATCCGTACGAGGTGCTGCTTGGGAATGTTAATTTTACACTACATTTTTAATTATACAACAGACACAAATTACCGTCATTTTTTATTGTTTTTTTTTTCCTTTTATTAAGAATCTCCATTGCAACAGACACTCGAGGAATATTTTTAATTTGGTTCTTGTCTAACATCGCGGTGTCGAATAATTTTTAATTGTTAATAAATATTTATGTATCATTTGTTTTTGTTTTATTTTCATTTTATTTTATGTTACTTTTTTCGAGTTTTGTGCGGTCGTAAGGTGAGTCTACGGTGTTATGCAATTTATAGTCCACGACATACACAGATACTTGTATTGTAAACATGTAAGGAACACAAAGCACTGACAAATGCATGAGAACACATACAAAAACAAATAATTACAGAAAACAGAATTACAGATGTGTTTTTTAACGGCTTTCGCTGTTAGTCTCGTAGATGCATGTCGCATCTCATTCATTTCATATTCTATTTTCTATATTTCTTACATTTAGTATGAAATCATTATTATATTTGAAAATGATTAACGGGCATTTATATTTTAATTAATTAAAATGTCCCGCCCAGTTTTTGTTTTTTTACCATATGTCAAACATTATGTACAATGTCATTATAACATACATCCTAACGTGTTTGAAATAAGAATTGCCATTCATTACAATATAATTGGATTTTTTTTTATAAAAAAGACAATTTAAAATGATAAAATATTAGTGTTTGGAGTATAAATTGCATAACACGGGGCAGGGCGCGGGCGAGGTGTCTCGGAGCGCCAGTTTCTCGAAACTTCGCGAAAGTCTGAAGCGCTCGTCCGTGAGACTATTGCACCGCCTCGCCGGCCGACACTCCGCGCACCTCCCCGACATAGACTACACCGACCCCGAGAGGTTTGTGGACACTTACACACAACATGTAGAACATTATAATTCATTATTCAAAAATATATACTTTTATGTAGAGTTGAAAAAGTTACTTTATAGAAAAATCATCGTTGTGTAGATTGTGATTTTTTAAAGTTCTTAATTAAAAGTAGAATGAACTCTAAATAATTTTCTATTCGTCGTTTAGCGGACTAGCGTGTTTGTCTCACAAGTTTTACTTCACAAAACATTTGTAGTTGCTGGTTCACTCACCTATTTTTTTCGCATTTACGTAGCTTCTTAACTATATTATGCTATGCAATTAGCTTTTTGCCCCATTAGAAGCACAAAAATGTTAATAATTTCGATCACTAATAAAAAAACGTGGTATAACATGCAAAAAAACCTAATATTATAAATATTTTGATAAAAAAAAACTTATTTCTATAGCATGAAACGCGCAAGCTCCCTGTCCGAGCTCAGTAGATCGCAGGAGGAGCCCCGGTAACCTCCGGCCCGGCGGAGGATGCTCATCATCAGGTATATCACCTCCACCATCGTCAGGATACTGTCGCTGCAATCATGACGTTCAGTAGATTTGTGAACGTCTGACTAATTGTCTTTGAATAAAGAGATGTTGACAAAATTAAAGATTCAATTTTAAATGTATAATATTTCATATTTTATGGTATTCTGTGTAATTATATAAATTAAAAGGGCTTTCATATTTTTGAAGTTACAGTATAAGTCGATGTTATATTAGTCACCATCTTGGTTTTACGGTAAAAATATGATATAACATGCTCTTTCAAATTTATATCTATTAAAGTTGAAAATAAAATTATTAAGTATATTATGGAATTTGTATGCTTATTTAAAGTACCTAGTCAGTATTTTGTCAACATCTCTATAACATTTTAATAACTACATAGATAAAAAAATAATCTGGAGCCTCTTAACGTTGAATCTGCTATATTTTGTGGAAAAATTAGAAAATAATTCAATAGAATAAGCTTACATCATTCCAACGAAAATTGAAGTAGATGTTGTTTGTGATTTGCGTCAATGGTAATGAATAAAACATTTTAGTGTACTTAATTTTAAATTCATAATTATATTGTATTTTATATTTGCATATGTTTCTTTCGTACGAATTATAAGAATAATTTCACAATTCTTTAGTTGTTCACGTGCTATTTTTATCTGTTAACACAATAACACCTTTTTTTGGAACATGTATGTTTTTTTTTTTTTAAATAATGTGCAATTTTTTATATATTTAGAAATATTTTAACTGATGCATTTAAAAATCAGGTGCTTAGAAATTAAATATTTTATTATTTATTAAATTTAAAATGAAATAAAAATATTTTAGTATCCTATCAAGTGTAGGCTGAATAATTGCTAATGTCTTTTAACAATAAAAGCTCTAGAATCTAAGAAAAAAAATATTGTTTATGGCGCCTTGTCAGTATTTTGCCCAAAAGTGTACTTAAAAGCTTTCTGTGGCTTAATCACTGCAAAGTCTTTGTAATTTTTAGATATTTAGTAGAATATGTAGAATTTACTGCGCAAGAAATCACGAAAAAAAAAGAAATAATAACGAGTTTGGTTCTCGGTTGTAGTAAGCAAATGAATTCTTGCGCGGCTTCAAAATAATAATGCAGCTTTTTTTATTATATTGATCTCAGTTACGATCTGAAATAAAGATAATTATTAATCATTCTGAAGTTTCACTTTTCATCCATATTGATAAATTGTACAGTTTTATCCAAATATATTAAAATTCAATAAAAATGTAACTGACAGAATTGTTCTTAATAGAAAATCTCAAATGTTGAAATATGTTCAAAACTCACTGGACACACTCTTGCACTACATTAATTATATTAACAAAATATAGGTAAAAATATTTTTTATTTGAAATTGCTATGACTATTATGTTAAAAGTTCTTATATAGTAGCGCGACATTAACCGCTGAGTTGATTAGTAAAAAAAGTCAAAAAGTTGTGGCACAGCGGCACAAGTGTGCGATGCAGTTGCGTGTAAACGCAACTGGTTGTGGGTTCAATTCCCACTCAAGAAAATGAAATAATTAATATTGTCGGTTACTCGCTTTGGTAACGGAGCAAAGCGCGGAATTTACATCCATACGTCCACTATACGCAATGTTTTCAAAATTCAGCGGAAAGTGATGAACTAAAGTGTCTTAATGGAAACGGAGTGTCTAAACTCTCATTGCCCTCAACCTACCCTGTGCTGGATACAGCGTGAAACAAAAATATGTTACAAAAAACTAAACTTATCTAGTGCCCTTTTATATTTGTCTTTAAGCAACTTCGCATTTTATGGGGCAATAAAAGGCTGCGCCTATTATAATTATCTATATATTACAATATAGAATATAGATAATTATATATTATATAATTATGTAGGGAACTATTATTTATATTTATAGTTTATTTAATATATATTACTTATATATTTCAATATCGTAATTTATTTATTTATCATTTATATACATACATTTAATATAATTTATATAACAAGTATTCGTATTTAGTTTATTTATATGGAAGCGCTCACTACCGTCGACCGAACCTCTAAGGTGTTCTAATATTTACGCCTACCCACTTGTCGACGGCATATTTCATTTCTAACAGTCGATGCTTGCCACTCGATGCGCTTTCCATACGTTCTATTGTTTTCTTTATTATTTCCTTCCAAATCAGTATTTATCGTGTTCTGTTTTATATATATGTTTGTGGTTGACTTTCCTGTATATCGTGTCGTGTATAATTGTGTTAACACTGTATGTACATTTAAAGTGGTGTTGATTAAACTCAGTGCTATTCGTAAGTACACTTTTATTCTCCCATCTTTTATCATCCTATCATCAACACTACACTTATAATAAAACTGTTGAAAAGTCTGTCTGTACATTAATATTTTTCCAAAAAATGCCATCTGAACCAAAACTGTTCTACTTCATGAAATAATGTGGAAAGGATTGTAAAATCCACGCAAACGAAGTTGCGACAGCTAGATATTGATAAACAACTTTTTCCTTTTCTTCTAAAGAGAGTGTAATAAAAGGTGGATCCTAACGCCGCGCGTAGCAGTTGTGGGTTGAGCCCGAGCTCCCCCGAAGTCGGCCCGAGTGCCGTAGCCGGCCCGAGTGCCGAAGTCGAGCCGATGTCGTCGGACGGGCCGAGCGATGCCGAAGTCGCCCCGACCGAGCATCCCGCGAAGGCGGCCGAGGGCACCCGAGTGCCCCGCGCCCCCCGCGCCCCCCCTGTGCCCCAGCTATCGGGCAGCGAGATGGAGGAGGACGGTTCCTCCTCCTCCGCAGAGAGTGACGACGGTTTCGAGACCGTCTCCAAACGTTCGGCCAAGCGTAAGGCCAAGGCCCCTAAGGCCCTCCCTCCGCCCAAAAAGGCTAATAAGCCAAAAGTAGGCAAAGTTTCCCGCCCGGAAGGCGCCGCGTCGCCGGTCCCCCTCTCCCCTGCCCCCGCTACCGCGGTTGAGCGGGAAGAGGCTGAGACCCCCCGCGCCCCCCGAGTCAAGCCTCCTCCCCCAATTTATGTGCAGGAAAAGCACAAGTGGGACAAGGTATCCCATTGGCTTAATAGCCAAAAGATCAATTATTCTACCGCGCGCTTAACGCAGGTCGGTATCAAAGTCCAGGTTGCCTCCTCGTCGGAGCACCGTCAGCTGACTTCATTCCTTCGGGAATATGGTATTGGTTACCACTCCTACGCCCTGGAGGACGAGCGCCAATTGCGCGTAGTCCTGAAGGGTATCCCTAAGGAGATAGACGTCGAATACGTCTTCACAGATCTCCGTAACAAAGGTTTTCCCGTGCGCCAAGCGCACCGTCTCTACAATTCGCGTACTAAAGCGAAATTTGACTCTGTGTTAGCTGTCCTGGACCTCACTAACGAGGGAAAGGAAATTTTCAATTTGAGGTCGGTGTGTTCGCTCACCGGCATCAAAGTCGAACCCCCGTATACTAGGGGCCTCATAGGGCAGTGCCATCGCTGCCAGTTATATGGTCACTCGGCCAGGAATTGTTTCGCGCGGCCTAGGTGCGTAAAGTCCCTAGACGACCACGCGACTGCGGATTGTCCCCGCAAAGTTCCCGACCCCGCCGTCCCCCCTAGCTGTGTGCTCTGCGAGACGCAGGGACATCCCGCGAATTACCGCGGATGCTCCCGCGCCCCTCGCAGACGCCCCACTAGGCGTGGAGGCAAAACCAGCCAAAATAAACAGGCGCCGGCGCCTATTCAATACGCGCCCGCCCCTCCCCCCAAGGTGAACGCTTGGTTCAAACCTGCGCCTCCCTTGGCACCCACCCGCCCTGCGGCGCCGGCCATCCAGCCGGTCGCCCAGGTGCCGATTTCTCGTCCTGCTGCGCCTTCCTGCGCATCCCCCGCGAACGCGGACGACCTAGCACTCGTGCTAGCGTTCGCGAGCATTTTAGACAACGGCGAACTTAAGGTGTTCGCCGACAAGCTGAGGAACTCGAATGGTTCCCAGCAAGCACGTTTGCAGGCGCTCGCAGAGCACCAAGGTCTTCTGGGAGCCATCGCGGGCTTCCACGCAAAATAATTTTATCCAATGGCGGTCATCAATAGATTTATCCCATTGCCCGCTGACTCGCAACTCGCGCGTATTAAGCCAAAAGCCCTGTCTATAGCGACTTTTAACGCAAACGGTGTCAAACGGCAAATTGAGTTAATGAGCGCCTTCGCTCACTCCCACCAATTAGATATATTCTGTATACAGGAGTCTTTTCTGAAACCTGGGGTTCGCAGTCCTAGTATTGCGAACTACAGGATTGTGAGAAATGATAGGGCCACCAAAGGGGGAGGCACTATGATTTATTACAAAAAGAATCTACACTGTATACCGCTCGACCCTCCGTCTCTCGAAACAGCCGAAGCGTCGGTGTGCCAGGTATTCCTTACAGGCCATCAGCCACTGATAATTGCCTCTGTCTACCGCTCAGGGAAGAGGCAATTACTAGAAAGCGATATTTTATCGCTACTTAGTATGGGTGACTCGGTCCTTCTGATCGGGGATCTCAATTGTAAACATAAAAACTGGAATTCGACGGTGACTCACTCCGACGGTGTGAATCTCCTCGAATACACCAGTAAATATAACGCTTTCGTTATAGGCCCTACTTCGCCCACTCGCTTTGGTGCCCGAGGCACAGGCGAGGTCCTCGACATAGCGGTACTATCGAATGTTGGTTTGCTACAACAATCGATAGAAACATTTTCGGACCTTGATTCAGATCATCGTCCAGTCATCCTCAAGCTAGGTGTGGAGCGCCCCTCAGGCCCTCCCACCAAAACAGTTGTCGACTGGAGGAGATTTTCAAAGCTCCTCCGCTCTAATGAATCCCCGTTAAAGGAATTATTACCTGGCATCGCTGACTCTGCGGTGTTAGCGATAGACGCGGCGAATCAATTCACAACTTACATTCTCAACACAATCGAGAGTTGTTCGAAAGAGGTGCCAAACTTACCCGAAGGTAGGTTTGAAATCTCAGATAAACTCAGGCGGTTGATAAGACGCAGAAACAAAGCAATGCGACGACACGACAAATATCCGACTGACGATAATCGTAGGAAATATAATAGGTTAAAGAGGAGAGTTCGATTCGAATTCGAACTTCTGCGCGGTGAGTCGTGGGATAAAAAGCTCGAGGGGCTCGCGCCATCGCACCAGGCATTCTGGGCGCTGTCGCGAGCTTTTAGAGTCGATTGTCTCTCGACTATGCCTCCTCTTATTAGGCCCGATCTTACAATTGCTGCCGATGACACCGAAAAAGCGGAGTGCCTCGCTGACAGTTTAGAGGCTCAATGTACACCGAGTGGTCAGCCCTGCGACCCGAGCCATATCGAAAGAGTGGATTCCGCGGTCGCAGAGTGGGCGTCGACGCCCCCGCAAGGGGAACCGCTTCGCCCGACCTCGACCGACGAGGTCAAAGCCCTCATCAAAAATCTCAAAGATAGGAAGGCCCCGGGGCCTGATAAAATATCAAATAGAACTTTCAAGTCACTTCCGGCTCAGTTCATATCTCTGTTGGTCATTATTTTTAATTCACTTTTAAAATCGTGCTCCTTCCCCGACGAGTGGAAGGAAGCCATTGTTATAGGTATACCAAAACCTAATAAGCCGCGGAATTTACCCTCCAGCTACAGACCTATCAGCCTTCTCAGCTGTTTAGGTAAATTATATGAGAGAATCATTCTCATTAGACTCTCCGAGGCGGTAGAGACCTATTGTCCGCTTATCAATGAGCAATTTGGTTTCAGAAAGAGACATTCTGCCATCCACCAAGTCCACCGCGTGGTAGAGCATATCGCTCGTCACCACGTGAGGACCGCACTTCGCAGTAACACTGCTGCCATCTTCCTCGACATAGCGAAAGCCTTTGACAAGGTCTGGCACAACGGCTTGATTTTCAAGCTGAGGCGTGCTGGCTTGCAGACTGTCTCGTGCACATCCTGCGGGACTTTCTGTCTAACAGGTATTTTCGCTATAAAGTCGAAGGCACTATCTCTTCTCCCCGCCTCCTCCGCGCAGGCGTTCCCCAGGGTTCAACCCTCTCTCCTATGTTATATTCGCTGTACACCAGTGACATACCCCGCACGGGGCTTGTTCACCTGGCTATGTACGCGGATGACACCGCCCTATACACTTCTTCGCGTGACACACGCCTACTAGCTGAGAGACTTCAGAAAGCGGCCCACGCACTCGGTGAGTGGTTCCGCCTATGGAGAATCGAGGTTAATCCCGAGAAAAGTAAAGCCATCCTCTTCCCTATGGCTCGCCATATAGAGGTCTCTACCATACGTCTATTAGACAAGCCTATCCCTTGGGAAAAGCAAGTCAAATATCTAGGTGTCACTCTAGACTCTAGATTCTCCTTCAGACCCCACATCACGAATGTTTGCAATAAAGCAAAGTTCGTTCTTACTCGTCTGTTCTGGTTGATAAACAAGCGGAGTAAAATGTCACTTAGACATAAGCTGACATTATACAAAACTTGTGTAAGGCCAATATTGTCATACGCTTGTGTCGCGTTCGCGCACACTAAGCTTGCTCCCCTTCAAATTGTACAAAATAAATTCTTACGTATCGCATCAGGTTGCCCCTGGTTCGTACGTAACGTCGACCTACATAGAGATTTTGAACTGGAATCGATTAACGAGCACTGCAAACGCTTAGCGATGCGCTACTTTGAGCGCGCAGGCTCGCACGCGAACCCCTTAATAAAAATGGCGTGTGATTACACACCCAACGCGCACCCAAAAAGAAGACGCCCGCGAAGCGTCCTTTTAGACCCCGATGACGCCATTACGTTAGCTAACGCCCCGTATATAGGTAGGAAATACACTACACATACACGACACAAACACCGTCGTCGACGGAATCGACGACGAAGTCCAGTTTTTTCCACGGCTCGGCCGCGTCTCGGCGCGGTCGGGCCCAGCGGTTAGGGACCGCTAGCTCCCTTAGATTAGTCTAATTTTTGTCCCCAGTCGCGGCTTCACGTCGCGGCTGGCTTTGTTTAGCATAGGGAAATTCCCAGCCCGCTCGTCGATTGTAAGCCGAGGTTCGAGCCCCGCAGGGGGCGCCCTTACAGTCGTCGACCCCTCTCAAGCAGCCAGGTAGTGCTTGCTTTTTCTTCTGGGACAGAGTACCCTCTTCCCTACCCACCCGGTGTCGCTGTAAAGGCCAATAGGGCTAACAGCAATTACCTCAAGTTCGAAAAAAAAAAAAAAAAAAAAGCCGCGCGTAGTTCAACAAACAAAAGAAAATGGACAATCATCTCTATCTCTATATCTTATAAAATAAGAACGATTTTTTTCTCTGTCTGGCCTTTCTACGTTATCTTCTTCTAAACCACCCAACGGATTTTAATGCGGTTTTCACCATTATGTAGAGTATTTCTCAGGGAAGGATTATATATGGTTTATTATATGTATATTTTATTGTAATTTGACATAAATATGATAAATGTGTATAAAGTCCTACCCGTTCAGACACTTTCACGCATGCGCTGCTTTAATGGTAAGTCCTACATGAAAACAATGTAGTAGAGTATTATTCCTCTTAATAAGATCTACAAAAAAGTCAGCGACAGCATATTCGTATCTTCTAAGGATAACATACAGTGAGCATATTTCTGTCTAAAAATAGTAATTTGAATATATTTTTTATTTTGAGGGATGTTTGTCCATAATGGTATCAATCCTTATCCTTTTAAATACTTTATTAATTTTCTACGTTAAACGAAGATAAAATTTGCTCTTTACACTAATTTGAAATTACGAATAGTTTTAGAGAAAAACGCATTTAATTGTTGACACATCACGCCGGCTATAAACCGCAGTTTTGGCGCAAGTTTTATTTATTACCTTACTCTCAGCATATAACTAAGTATATTAGTTACGTTGGCCATTTAATGTAGATCAAAACTGTCTTTTCCTGTTTTTCATTTTAATAAGTACTTTAGAAGTTGTTACAATATCAAAAAATCCTTGCTTTGAAACGGCCCGCCACACGCCATGCGTCCCCCCGCGCCCCGCGACGTTTTGCTTATAGAAGCGCGTCCGCCGCGCCCGCCTGCCTCTGTACTGTAGAAAAGTAGGTGAAGATGCGATTGTACGTATTGGATAATTGGAGTTTAATATATTTTGTTTCGTCTATTTTGATTAATAGAATAGTAGGTAGTCTTTTGTTCATAATTTCTTCCGTATAAGTATTTTAGTTTAAGAGAACAGTAGGTAGGCTTTTGTTTATCATTTCTTGCGTTTAAGTATCCTGTTGTTTATTTTGTTTACTCTTCTTCTGTTCTTTTATAATTTTCTTTACCTTTTAAACATAGGAAATGTTTTTAATTTAATTATACCACGACAAAGTCGTTCAAATATAGGTCGTAGAACAAGAAATGCAAATAAAAATCGTTTAAATCTTAGTAATGAAAGCGTATATGAGACGGAAATTAGATAGTAATCTATATATATAAAAGGACTTGTGCTGACTGACTGAGGTAAGACGCACGCAGAGCCGTAACCGCTGATGGTAGAAACGTGAAATTTGGGCAGACGTTTATTTTCATATTCTGGGCATCCACTAAGAAGGGAATTTAAAAAATTTTAACCCTAAAGGGATGAAATAGGGGTTGAAAGTTTGTATGGAAAATTTTTTTAATCTGTACCAATTTTTATAAAATTTGAAATTCAGACTCTTAAAAATATTACATTGAATACGTGTTTCATGGTTTTTAAGAATTCACCCGCTAAGGGTTCAAATAAGGGGTTGAAAGTTTATATAGAAAAATCTTACAATTGCCACCGATTTTTATAAAAATTTAAATTCAGACTGTTAAAAATATTTTATTGAACACGTGTTTTTTGGTTTTTTTAGAATTCACTCCTAATAAGCGGGCGAAGCCGCGCGCGCCATCTAGTTTAAATATATTTACTTATTGAGAGGGATGTGTGTCAATAATGATATTAATTCTTACCCTTTTAAATAAGTTATTAATTTTCTACGTTAAACAAAGATAAATTTTGCTTTTTACAATATTTCGAAATTACAAATAGTTTTAGAGAAAAGCTATATTGACTCATGTTATCCCTTACTCTCAGTGTATAAATAAGTATATTAGTTATCTTGGCCATTTAATGTAGATCAAAATGTTGATTAGTAGCACAGATTTGAAATTACGATACTAAAAAATTCTTGCTGTGTAACGGCTCGCCGACTTCCACGCTTCCCCCCGCGCCCTCGACATTTTGCTTATAAAAATGGATCCGCCGCACCCGCCTAGCTTCCCCCGGGCATGGAAGGAGGGCCTGCTCATCATGTTGCCCAAGGCTGGGAAGAGCCCATAGCAGCCTGAGGGGTACCGATCTATAACCCTCCTTTGCGCGGTCTCCAAGCTGTCCGAGAAGTTATTCCTCTCACTTCTCCAGGCGCACATCCACTCATGAAGCGAGCAGTTTGGCGAGCGGGTATACTACTCTGGTTACACTACGCCGTAACAGCGATCAACCGAAAGGAGAGAGCAATAGCAGTCTTCTTCGACGTAGTACGCGTATTCGAACACGTCTGGCACCCGGACCTACTTCATTAAGTGCTCAGAGCCGGCACCCCCCAGCACGTTGCGCATGTCTTTGCCTCCCTGCCTCAGTAACAGGACATTTTTCCTTGAGAGTTAAGAGTTCGAGGTATAGCAGCGACTCGATCGTTGCCGTTGTTCCCCAGGGCAGCATTTTGTCACCTGCTCTCTACGCACTATACACTGATGACATCACATCGCCCTAGCGAGTATCACTCAAAGAGAAATCCTGCAGGTGGTCCAGAACCTCATCCTCCGTCGAGTGACGCAGGCGCCATACTACGTGAGAAACACCTCGCATCACCGCAACCTAAAAATAGAAAGCCTGGAGGTACACATTGGACGTCTCGCGTCCAACGCATTCCGCTGCGCCAATGTATCGGGTCACCTGCACCTAAGGAGCAGCACTCCGTGGCATATCCGGCCGCCCGACGTCAGACGTCAGATGACTTCCGAGGGACTTTCTATCCTCCTCCAAATGCGACTCATGAGCCTTGCATTGATCCTTGGTCGTTTAAGCTGGGCCTCCCTCAGGAAACCGAGGGTCTCACCTGACTGAGTTGACCGCCTAGATGGCATTTGATAATCTTTCCAATCCCGTCCCGCATGCCTCTCTCTGTGTCTGCTCTAGAGCAGGTTATCGCTTGAGACCACGGCCATGGAACCAACGCCCAAATGTCGTTCGGAGCTACTACGGAGATGGACGAGAGAATGCTTCAATTCTACGCCTGGCTCTATAGCAAAGTAAATTTAGAAGCGATTGCACGTATTTTGGAGTTATCCAATAATTATAATGTATTTCGTCGCAGCATTGTTGGTTACATCTTTCGTTTAAGTATTTTTGGGTAAGAGAATAGTAGGTAGTCTGTTGTTTATAATTTCTTTCGTTTAAGTTTTCTGTTGTTTGTGTCATTTGTTCAGGTGTGTGTTTTTTTAAACAATTGGAACATCCTTATTGGAGCTACGAAAATGTGGGTTGCATTAAGGTTTCAATAATTTTCACATTATTAATCTTAAGTGCTTTGCAAACATAGGTACATTATATGAATAATTCAGTAGTTAAAGCGGGCGAAGCCGCGAGCGGGTCGCTAGTAATATATATAATAATAGAGTTGGCAGAGGGAACCCAGTAGTAGTAATTTTTGGATGTTGGGGCGGTGAAATGAAAATATATGCATTTTTCACACTGTGTCCTCCAAATAGCAAGGTGGGCCGAGGGAACATACCTGCAGTGTTAAGCTACTCCTTTGCCGTTGTTAGGTAATAGTAGGGCAAAGAAATGAAAATATTAAATATGCCATTTCACTGGAATGAAATAGAACCCACAACTGTAGCGTTTACAATCAGACACTGTTGTAAGCCAAGGTTGGTCTTATATGGAACGCCCTTGACACCGTCGACATCCTCTCAAGCAACCACGTAGTGCTTGCAAGTTTTTCAGGAGGTGTAGCTGTAAAAGCCAGTAGGGCCAACAGCATTAACCTCAAGTTTCAAAAAACATATAACGAACGGCCTTTAACAAGGATGACAATGATACACTAAACATTTTTTTGTATTATAGCACCTACGGCACTAATTTAATAGAATTTACGAAATACTTAGTTATTCTATCTCCTTTGCAACTTTTTAAAGAAATGAAGTTTAAAACCAGAGTTGTCTTGTATTAGTCACATATATTTCTATATAAACATATTACGTACATACATAGAAAGGGAACCCTAAATATTTAGTCTCTGATGAGAAGAGCAGGCGCGTTACAAAGTGTCACCGCCGTCGTGTTTACGGCCGGTCACTTCATTATATACGATTACAATTATTATTTGGGACGCTCCATTTTTTTGTTCTCTTTGTTATTATTATAATTATTAGAGTAGATATTGTATTTGAATGTGAATCGTTTTATAAGTATTGACTGTATTTTGCAATGTACCTAAGTAGGTAGCTCTAACTATCATTAAGATCGTAGATTTTTGAAATAATCTCTAAATAGTTTGTCTTGTTTCCATTTTGTCTCCATTTTCATTGGAATACCAATTTAATGAAATGAAAATGCGTTACATTTTTAAAGGTTGCAGAATTTGAAGCAGTACGTACGTACGCAGTAGTACATAAGTATATAATGTATGTTTTAAATAACATGGTCATGGCGCAGGAGCACAAGCGTGCAACTGTATATTCGACGCGTCGTGAGTTCGATTACCACTCGAGGAAGTGAAATGTTTATTAATATTTTCATTTCCTCGCTCTGAAAACGAGGCAAAGCGTGACCTTAAATTGCGCCAATCAACATGGAATGCCTCCAGAATTCGCCGGAATGTGGGAAACGGAGTGGCATAACACTAGCTTAAGTAAACGAATCAAAATATAAATATCACTATCACATATACTAACTTTTTACTTCTATAAAACTTTTTAATTTAAATCAGCTTCACACTGTATCCCGCACACAGCAGGGTAGGCAGAGGGAACGCAACGCCGCGCTTTGCCTCGACACCAGAACGAAGAAATGGAAATATAAATTTAAATAAATATATCATTTCCTCGAGTGGGGATCGAACCCATAACCAGTCGGTTTACAGTCACACTCTGTGCTCCTGCGCCACGACTGGCCTCTAAATAAGTTTTACATATAAAAATATATATATAAAACTTTTTATATATAAATTTTTATACACATAGCTTCCGTAGCTTAGTTCTTAACAGGCATCGTCAACAAATGAAACTACTAGACTTAAAAGGAAAATTTGTAAAGTTTTATGGTGAAAACTGCATTAAAATCCATTGCGATTGCGTAGTTTATTAGATTTACGTGAGTGACCTGGTTTTAAACCTTGTAGAGTTGCAAGTCCTTCAACTTTCAAAAACACTGTATCTCAGAAATGGTAATAAACTATTTATATAATTTTTACGGATAATTTTATGATCTACAACTTCGCATCCATTTTTTTCAAATGATTTACTTACTATTTATGAGAAAAAAATCTAAAATTTGACCTTTAACCTAGAATAAGTTTTAAACGCAACGTATATAAAATACCCAACCTTGTACATTTCATATGTAATGGAGTACCCAAGTTACCTATCTATTGAATTTTATTCATGTGCGGTTTTTTGTTGTTTGACCATAATTTTGGTAGTTAGCTGGACAGTTACTTAAAGTGCTCCGTTGGAGCAAATATTATCCACTATATCATGGCGCAGGAGCACAAGGATGTGACTGTGACGCGACGATTGTGAATTCGATTCCTCTCGAGGTCATGAAAAACAAAACGCAAAATATTTATTATAACCAGCATATTCGAGCAGTACCTACTTCCACGAAGGACAAAAACAATTAAATAACTCAAATCCGTTTCATCATATAGTTATTATCGCCGTAATTATTATAAATTTCTCCTCCTTCCGAAGAACAGAGGGGTCGGTGTTTGGGCAGCTGCAGGCGCGCGACGACGAACAATATATGCTCATTTTTTACGTTTGTTTATTATTTTATCTTGATTCTTGCGTGATTTCACTGCGTGATGATCAAGCACTGAGTCAGTTTTGTCATCACTCACTCATTTTCCCGCATAGCAGGATATGCATTAAAACATTTCTTTCTCTACCTTTAGACAGAATTCGAGACGAGATAATGCATGTTGAACGGAGGAAGTCAACGCCGACGTTTCTTTTGTCAGATCAAGAAAATGAAAACAATTCATTCCTTCGAGTTGGGATCAAACCCACAACCATCGCGGTTATAGTTAGACACTGAACATAATTAGTTAATTTAAATTATAAGCGTTAAGTTATTTATTTGTGAAGCTAGTTGTTGCGTAGTGGCACAAGCACAAGTGTGTGACAAGTTGTGGGTTCGATGCACACTCAATGAATAAAATATTTAATATTTTCATTACTCTTTCCAAGATAAAGCGCGGCGTCAGGCTCCGCCCCTCAGCGCGCAATGTCTTGAAAAAACGACGATGCGTTGAGATCGGAGTGTTTTAACGCTAGGTAACTTGCCATTATAGGTTTGTCTTTGTAGAACGAATAAATGCAGAAAATAGAAGATTCGTAAAAAAATTACACCAAGCCAGGCTGTCGTGGCGCAGTTTCACAAGTGTGCGACTGTAAACGCAACGGTTGTTGGTTCAATTCCCATTCGGGAAGTGAATTGTTACTTATTACAATTTTCATTTCTTCGCTCTGGTAACAAGGCAAAGTGCGGCGTTGAAATCCGCCAATTAACACGCAATGCCTCGAAAACTCGGCGGGAAACGGAGTGTCTTGGCACTAGCTTCACTCTACCTACCCTGCTATATGCGGGTTACAGCATTAAACTGAAAAAAAATGTTATCAACATATAAAATATATATATAAGACATTATAAAGGAAGACATTACTAATTGACGTTTACATTTCCAAAGGATCAAGCATCCTTCCTATAACCTATAAATCGCAAAGCGTTTGAACGCGGCATACATCATACATATCGCACACGATCCATTTATATTTCCTGCTTTATTTACATTGCATTTGTATGAGAACAGAGAGAAACCTAGTAGATATATAAATTGCATTAAATATGTACAAATTACTATATAGGTAGGTACTACATATTAATGGAAGTTAAAGCTAACCGCTCATTTTTCCATCATAAATCTTTTTTGCCATTCTTTCATCACTCATTCGTTCGACGTGCCCAAACCAGCTGAGCACGTTCTTTTTCATTCTCACCGTGACATCCTCGCTAGTACCTGCCATTCTGTGTACCTCTTCATTGCGGATTCGATCAGCTAAGCTGAGTCTATTTGATCTTTCTTAATTCTTTCTTTATTTCTTTCAAATAACTAAATCTTTGTTTTACCGCATTCCGACTTAGACTATTATTTTTCTCCCATAATTTCACTGTCACAACTCTGTCAAACACCTTTTCCAAGTCCACAAAAGCACAGGAAACTTATGTTAACAGCCAAAAAATTTACCGTAATCATGCGGAGGAAAAAGATTTGATCCATACACCCTCTTCCAATTCTAAAGCCTCCTTGGGCCTCCCACAACAGCCTTTCGGACCTCTTTTGTATTCTTCTTGCTAATATTTTAAAATAATGGAATATACCTTATTTAAATAAAATAAAGATAATCTTAATATGACTTTATTTACGGAATATAGCACACGTGCTTGGAAGCCTCAATAGGTCATACTTAAATATTATGCAATTCCTACAAATATCAAACACGTATGTATAACTAATAGTTCTTGTTTTTGAAATCAGTTAAAACTATTTTTAGTTTTATTTATTTAATATAACTTGCTATATAAAGTATCTAAAATCGATATTTCATTTAACACTCACAAGCTATTAAAATAGCCGCGTCATGGGAACCAAAGGGCGAGGTCCCACGGGATTCGCCAACCCCTATCGAAGAACACATGTAAATGTCACTTCACACCTAAATCTTAATTACTTAATAAAAACTAACAAAAAAGCCCGTTTATAATTTAAATTGAATAAATTTGTGGCCGTCGTGGCGAAAAAAATAAAGTGCGTAACTGTAACGTTATATACGCGTAACTGTAAGTGACGACGGTTGTAGGTTTGATCACCACTGGGGGGAATGAATTATTAATATATTCATTTCTTCACTCTGGGACCAAGACAAAAGCCTGGCATTCAATACGCAAAGCCTTGAAAAATTCGGCGGAGAGTGGAGAACGGAGTGTCTTAACAATAGGTTTCCTTTGCCTACCCTAGTAAATAGGATCCCATATTTACTAGGGTAACAGCGTGAAGCTGATATTTTTTTTCAATTACTAAAATGTTGATAGAAAAAACTAAAACTCGTGTATGAAACATTACTCATTATATGTTTTTTTTTATGGAAAAGGACAAGGCAAACGGGCGTTCGGATCACCTGATTGTAAGTGATCACCGCCATCAACGACCCCGTGCAAAACCAGAGGAGCCTCAAGTGCGTTGCCGGCCGACAAGGTGGAAATAGACGCGCTTTTTGAAGGTACCTTCGTGGCGCGTGGAAAGAAGTTCCTACTAAACCGCACAGTGGTGGATTGCCACGTATCCAGGTGGTGTGGATGATATTTCAGCTTATGGCGTACTGTGCGGTTAGAAAATTCTGCGGCAGGTAACAGGTCAAACTGTTCTTCAGAACACTCCCCATGATAAATACCGAAAGAATAATAAACTCATTATAAGTACCGAAAGTAACTCTGATTGCAAGTTATATCGGATCTATTCTTTTATATATGAAGTATACATATAGCCCTTATCGATAAGTGAACTATACTATACTCCAACAAAAATTACTTTTTATATTAATAGAATAGGTTCCTGAGAAAAAGGAAAGTCTTTTGGTTTAGGGTGTTATCAACCAAAAAAAAATGATATTTTGTGTTTTTTGCGTTTTTGCATTAAAATTTACATTAGAGTCCGATATGAAAATCGAAAAAAAGTGTATCAAAGATACTGGGGAAAGGTCTCGAAAAAAGCAGAGGACAGTCCGGAGGGCGTGTCTTTTTTTATATTATTTAAAAAGAATACTACTGTGATCTGTTTATTGATATCATACATTTTGTTTCACACCCACGACTATCCCGCATGTAGCAGGATAGGCAGCGGGAGCGGAGTGTTAAGACACCTCGTTTCCCACTTTCCGCTTAGTTTTTGAGGCATTGCGTGATGAGTAACTGAACTTAACACTGTGCTCTGCTACTTGAAAGTAGGAATGAAAATATTAAATAGCGTTTATAGTTACACGCTTGCGCCCCTCGGCCGCACCACGACTGGCCTTCTCTTACTTAAAATTAATCAATTCATATTTATACGTGAACACTCAGAATGGAGAGATGCCCCACAAGACTCGATTCTCATAATTTTTTTGCTTTATGATTTATGCTATATATATTACTCTCATCTTAACACTAGGTAGTGTTAAGATACCGCTTTTCTCCGTTTACGTCCGATTTCGAGAGAATGAATTATTTACGCGTTGAGTCGTCGCACATCATCTACCGGATCCAGAAAAATATTCATAATTATTTCTTCCTAGTGAGAATCGAACCCAATAATATCGCGCTTGAAGTCAATCCTCTGAGCCACGACTGGCCTCGACTGTTGGAGTCGAGGCCAGTCGTGGCTCAGAGGCACAAAGATTAACTGCAAAATCGACTGGTTGTGGGTTCGATTCTCACTCGAGGAAATAAAATATTTATTGACATTTATATTTTAATTTCTTCACTCTGGTGTCGAGGCTAAGCGCGGCGTTGAGTTCCACCAGAAAGAAAGGAGTGTCTGTTGAGAAAGGAGTGTCTTAACACTAGGTTCCCTCTGCTTACCATGCTGTGTGCGGGGGATACAGCGTGAAACTAAAAAAAAAGAAGTCAGACACTGTTATTTAAAATCTCATTTTATTACTAGTATCTTGAAGTAGCTGCCTATGTAGTCGTGTAGAGATAAAATGACTCAATCTTCAATAGTCCCGCCCAAAGCTTAAAGCTGCGCCCGCGCATTACACTCCTGAAAGCGGTTTCAGGATGACGTGTTCAAACTAACCAAGCATTATTTATTAAAACATTTTTGTAAAATGAAGACTTATATTATATAATAGTTAAAGAAAGTTTTGTATGTGTTGCAAAAACAAAATTTCGGTAAAATTAAGATAAAAAAATCATTATACTTTTAACATAAACGTAGTGCTTTTCCATGGTCAGGAAAATAACATTAAAAAAAAATACTAGTACAAATTACTATATTAAAATCATAAAAAGTCCTCAAATTTTGACTGACAAAAAAAACAGAAGATATTACCATGGAATTCATACGTACAAACTTCTTGATACAAAATGATATAGAAAAACAAGATTATCAAAATACTGACAACGTTTACCAAGAGGTCTTCAACCAGCAAGATTTCACCGATTACTTCCAAATGTTTTGCAATCGTCCTGAGGTCTTCCAGGGTCCTGCCCAGGGTGTGGAGTACCCAGGGCTTGGAGAATGGGAGTGGAATGAGCAGATGTTTGTGAAGGAAGAAGATATGGAGACGAGAGCGTCTACGAGTTTTAGTGAGGAAGGTTAGTATATTTTTAACATTTTTAAGTGTTATTCCACACTCAGGAAAAAAAATACTGTTAATTCTGTTAATACTGTTAAAAAATACTGTAAGTAAGGTTAGTATATTTTTACTTTTTTGGGAGTTCTTATTTGTAAGAAAATATCTTATTTGATTCATTGAGTCCGTTGTGCTGCTAAGGCGCAGCGCAGCGTATGACTGTGAACGCGACGGTTGTAGGTTTGTTTACCACTCGGGGGAATTAATTATTTTTATTTCCTCGCTTTGATTTCGAGCTCCGCCACCCAATATGCAAAATATCGAAAATTGGATGGAAATATGTGTATGAAAATATATAAGCGTAAATCTAAACTTAATCTTAATAATTTAATTATTAATTATTAAAATTAAGTTTTTTTCATTCCTTTATATAATTGAAAGGAATAACATATATATATTTATTACTATTTTTACAAGTTACTGGATTCTTCATCGAGACAAGTTGCTCTCCAAATTTATTTTTCCATTTTGTACAGTGTCAATATTTGTTTTTAATTGTATTACTAATTAAAAATTTTAAGTGATTCTATCCCGTTATTACTTAGGGATTAAGTGATAATAAGTTCAAATTGTGAGTGTGTGTGTATTTTGTTCACACCAATAAAGTGATTAAAGAAATTTTATTAAATAGTGTTTATTTTATTATGAGTTAGACATACGAGTATGAATGTCGTAGGAATAAATTATTATTTTTTAATTTCCTTCTCCTTTCTCTGGCAACAAGGCTAAACGCGGCGTTGAGTTCCGCCGATTCGACTGATAGTGAGTAATGGAGTGTCTTAACGCTAGATTATCTCTGTCTACCCCGCTATAAGTGGGATACAGCGTGAAGCCAAAAAAATAACTTATTTTATATATCTATACAATATACGTCTCTATATGTATCTCTATATATAATAAGACAGTAAAAATATTTTGTCTGTACATTTAGTAATTTTGACTGAAATGGATAGAGGGACACTTAAAAAGAATAATAGAAAGAAAAAATATATTTTTTTTAATTTCTTGTCTGTCTGTCTGTCGGTCTGTCTGTCCGTCTGTCTGTCTGTCGACATATTTTTGCCCGCATTTTTCTCTGAAAGTACTGAACCGATTTACTTGAAAACTTCACCAATTGCTTTGTTTTAACTCAACTTAAGTACTAAAGTTTAGTTCATCAAAATCGGTTCATTAAAAAAAAGTTATCGTCATTTGAATGAACTCAAGGCATTAGTTTGCCTGCGAACTAACGTACGCAATAGCAATGTAGCAATCGCGCTGGTAAGATTCCTGGCTAAAGAATGACATTCGAAACGTCTTGATTATATGACTGTTCATAAAAATATATATTTTTGAAGCACTATTATAAATTTTTTTATACAATAAAGTAAACAAAATTGAATTGTTAGTGGAGATTACCTTCACAAATCATAACAGTTAAGTTGAAATCGTAATTAAATCAATACAAAGATAAAGAACGATTTGGTCTTCAAAGAGATATAGAAAAAAATAGATAGATTTTTTGGTTCGTTCGTTCGTTTGAAATAAATCTATATAAAAATGCCTAAAAACATCCTTTCTACGTGTACTCTGTAATACTTACCAATTGTACATTTAGCTAATAATATGTGTAACTAATTTAAAAACTCTACAGGATTAATATGCAAACATTACAGTTATTTTACAAATAATATTATAAATCATTACCCAAATCAATAATTTTATATTTAAGGCTGTTTCTGAAGCAGTACATTAAATTATTAAGTGACATCAGCACATTTAACAGAGCTTTAAAAACATAACATAGGTAAAAATAACGTAATGTTACAAAAATATATACATATAATAAATAATAAGCTTTACGTATATTTTATGAATATCAAATATCAACATTGGTCATATTTTTTAGTTCGAAATAATCAAAAATTCTTATAGAAGTTACGATCATGTTGTAAAAAAAACATATTAGAATATTACAGATTAAAGTAATAAAAAAATCATATTAGAAATCACGCGACGATTCCGCGAAACTCGCGATGTATCCCGCACACAACAGGGTATGCAGAGGGAACCTAGTGTTAAGACACTCCGTTGGAAATTCGAAGAAATGGAAATATAAATTTAAGTAAATATTTCATCTCCTCGAGTGGGGATCAAACCCACAACCAGTCGGTTTTACAGTCACACTTCGTGCCGCTGCGCCACGACTGGCCTCAATTATAATAAAATATTTTCCTTAATCAAAACGCGACGTTAAATAACGCCACTCCACACACAATATCTCGAAATTTAGGCGGCGCGTGCGTGGGCAACGTAGTGTCTTGTCACTAGATCCCCTCTGCCTACCCTACTTTGCGGGATAAAGAGGGAAAAGAAGATACCTAACGTTTTTACAACTCACAGCCTTTATAAACAGACCTACTAACACCTAAACATCCTACCAATAAAACCCACCTGGTGCGCAGTAAACAACTAGGCGCCGGCGCCTCACGTGGTGTCGATTCACCTTGCTACTGTAATGTTGACCACAAGTTCATTTCTATGAAATAATTTGTCAGCTCCCGCTTTCTCCGTTTCCGTTCGTATTTCCGAAAATCATCGCTTAGTCCTCTCTATTATGTAGTTAGAGATACTTACTGGGCTTTAGCTTTAAGCAGATACGTAAACGTTATTTTTTTAAGCTTTCAGGGAAGTTTTTGGGGTGCGCACAGGACTGAGCCCTGTGCAAAAGATAGCTTCTGTCTACTGTGCCATGGCATGGCATGTGCATATTGGTTCGAATTAAAAAATTTTTTTTGCGTTGCATAGTTCCTTTTGCATTTGCTCCGATGTAAATCACTGTAGGCACTTGAAGTCAGAATTACGTCGAGCACTTATAGTGTGCTATGAAACAAGTCCTAGTTAACAGGGGAGGAGAGAGAACACAGAATTAAATCTTCCAATTCTCCGTCCAATTTTCGAGACATGGCGTGTTGAGTACGGGGACCCTTGCGTATAGTTATACGCTGGATCGTTGCGTCATGACGCCACCAACGAGTCAGCTCAAAATAATCATTACGAAGTACGATAATACTATGACATTTACATATATTAGATTTTTTTTCTAATTCTAAAGGCGTGTTAAGTGGTGGAATCTAACGCCGCGATTTGCTTCGATATAGGAATTGAACCCACAACATGTCGCGTTCACTATTACACATTTGTGCCGTTACGCCAAGACTGGCCTCGATAGCATTTTTTTTAGGAAATAATAATTATTTATTAAATTGATTACTCCCCAAAATATATTTTATTTAAAAAAAATACTTAAAATATAAGCAATAGCATGCATATCAAACAAAAATATTAATGAACTATTTATTCACTGTGCATTATTTCAGACGCGCGGTCACCGTCTGCGAGCCGCAAAGAGAGGACCGCCTTCACCAAAGTCCAGATAAAGAGCTTGGAGGCGGAGTTTGAGAGAGCCAACTATCTCACACGCTTGAGAAGATACGAGATAGCCGTCGCGCTACATCTTACTGAGAGACAGGTGTGGTATGGTATTACTTCAAAATTAGGAAAAAAAAGAAAGGAAAAGCAAGGTTGCCCGGCGTTGAGTTCCGCTCCTGAACCCGCAATGCCTCAAAAAATTGGAAAATGAGAAACAAGGTGTCTTATTACTAGATTCGATTTAGATAGATAGATTTCATTTGATTTTATTAAAATTAGGAAAACAATATTTTTAGCTTCACACTGTATTCCACTAATAGCAGGCAAGCTTACCCTCCGATTTAACTGGTAAATTTGTGTCTTGGTAGACAATTATTATTTTCTCGTTCTGGTGATCTGAAAATAAAATGTATCCATTCAGCCGACCGGGAACGAACCCTCTTTCATCGCGTAAGCGAATAGTTGTTTCGTATTGTGGAAGTGGCAGAAACAACTTCATTTTTTTTCAGCTTCACGCAGTATCCCGCACACCGCAGGGTAGGCAGAGGAAACTTAGTGTTAAGACACTGTTCCCCACTTTCTGCCGAATTCTAGAGACATTGCGTGTTGAGTAGCAGAATTCAACGCCGCGCTTTGCCTCGCCACAAGAGCGAAGAAATGGAGCATATAAAGTTAAGTTAATAACTGTGGAGACTCGAGGAGATGAAATTTTGAACCACAAAAATAGAACCCACAACCAGTCGGTTTTACAGTCTCACATTGTGCCCCTGCGCCACGACTGGCCTCAACTTTATGTAGAAACTAAATGAACTACTCGTATGTTATGAACATTTTGGCCGATTTCTTTGACAGAACGTGGAATTGACAACATTTTAAATGTAATAAAATCCCCGCGAGGGATCACCCACATCGTCGTCTTTCTTAATATTCTTAAAGTAAACTTAAAATGAAGATTTAGTTTATCTCTTCTTCTTCTGTTATTCAAAATAAAATATAAAATCTCGTTTTTTAGGTGAAAGTTTGGTTCCAGAATAGAAGAATGAAATGGAAAAGAACTAAAGGAGCATCGAAACAAAACAAAAAAGAGATCAGTCATAATAAACTTGCCAACAATTGAATGAAATACAAATAATACTTTGTAACATTCCTAAAAACACACATTTAATACACGTAATCGTGTATTAAATGTGTTTTTTATATCTTATCTTTGTGCGAATATTTTTTTAAAATAAAATATTGATTTAGTACCACCGTCACAATGTCACCGAGTGTCACAATTTTTTTTTCTATCACTAACTATTCTGTTTCAAGCCTTAATATATCGTACTTTAAAGTAAGTATAATATATTTTTAAATAATATTTGGGAATGAATAACATAATAAGAAATTATTTTAGAAAATAATAATTGTAATTATTAAAATTGTATAGTGTAATTAAGTAAATATATAATTTGTAATTAATAAAGGCCTTGTTAACGCAGTTGCACGGGCGTGTGACAGTAGACGCGACGATTGTGGGTTCAATTCTCACTCGGAGAAATTAATTGTTGTTTTTATTTCTCCGCTCTGGTAAGAAGGCATCGTGCTGCGTTTAGTTCCGCCACTCAACACGCAATGTGGAGAATATAGTGTCTTAACACTGAGATTCTAGGTGCCCTCTGCCTACTTTGCTGCATGCGGCATTCTGCGTGAAGCTGGAAATAAAGTAAATACATCCACTCTTCTCTCTTGTCTGTAAATGTTATGCATAAATCGGTTTACTTATTTATTTATAACATTTTTAATATCTACATAAACCTTATAAAAATAAATTAAAGCTACAATTAATTTTCATAAGATTTTATTTACATCACTATTGTTCACTATCCTGTACTCACATGTCTTAGAAAAATAGAATATTGTAATCGTTTTAAGAATAAGTAATAAAATTAATTAATTTTTAACAACTTATTTACCTAAATATCTTTATTATAATATATTATATACTAGTTGATTCCACACTTATGTACAAATTATTTTTTATCTGTTAGAAGTAATTTTAGTTTAAGCTTTTCGAAATAAAAAAAAAATCTTTTACTTGTCTGTGGTTTTAAAACATTCCCATTAAATAATATAAGAAATGAAAATAACATAAAAAGAATAGCTTCTCAAAATCACTATTTATAATATAAAGAACATTATTTTAGCAAATAAACTTTTTATTTAATTGCTTCTTAAGACATGATAAAATAGTAATCATAGACATTAACTTTGAGAATCTTAAAAAAATAGCATAAAAAATTGGGAAATCAATAGATAAATAAATAAAAAATAAAAACAAAAGTTCAGGACATAAGGATATGTTTATTAGACAAAGTCACGACGAGACGCGACGAAACTAATAATAATTATTGTTATAAAACAATATTTCGTAAACTAACACGATATCTTTGGAAGAAACTAACTCTGGCTCGCTTTTGATCAACATATTCACTTCCAAAATCTAAATTATTAACAAATAACACATATTAAGGCGAAATACTTCAATTTATTACAAATATTGCCATTTTTTTACTTAAGATTATAAATGTGACAGTTTGCGAGGAGGGATGTTTCACGCAAAAACTGCTGAATGGATTGAGATGAAACTTTACAGTCATATAGCTTATATATCAGAATAATACATAAGCTAAAATTTATATAAAAATTTTGCATAATTTCGCTATAATGTAACATTGAGTTCCAGCGGCCGCGTTTGTGTCGCTGGTTTAATATAAATACATGTAATGAGAAAAAAACATAATTTTTTAAACAAAAAAAATGGCTATCCAGAATCTACTACAATGTAAAAACAGTGTCATTTACATACATATAATAGAAAAAAAAAACTATTTTTTTTCCACTAAAAACATAATAAACCTAATTAATCATACATTACGTCTGTACGTTGAATACATTTGCCATACATACATAATATGCATATATAAAATCTATCTTAACTAATATCAACCTCAGACATTCCTTTATCAATTATAAAGTACTAATTACATAGTTATAGTATTATAATATATATGTATATAATATATACAAGAATTATCATAACTTTAGTGGATAAATTCAAACATTCGTTTAGTTCCAAGCGTATTTTGATTATTTACATGTTCAATACAAAAATATTAGTTTTTTGAATAACTATAATTTTTTAACTTTTTTTTTATATACATTCCCAGTCCTTGTATTGGGCTCTTAGGAAAAGAAAAAAAATCAAAAAGATTAAATTGAAATTTATCTTCAATTACATAAAAGCTTGAGACAGAAAAGATCTGAAATAATCACAGAGGGTCAAACTTTTGGGGAAATTTAGGCAAAAAACAAACCACTTATATTGTAGTGGGGTCCAAGTTTGAGAACCTTTAGAAGCTTCGCCTTAACACACTTGTAAGCTGTACACATTACAATACAGTCGACGGTCGTGGCCGCGCTGAAGTTAGCCGATGGCTGCTCAATTTAATTTTAGGATTTCTACTTACATTCGATTATTTTCTTCCCGAGTAAAAGATGCGGAAAGTTAGGAAAGTCCACTTCGACGCGGCCACGACACATCGGCCGCACTGTTAATATTAACATTGGACCGTATCTTAACGGGACATTCATAAACTACAAAATTCGCCAAATTTCCTTATTTTTTAAGCCGGCGCAGTGGCATGCGCGGGAATTCTTTATTAATTATTCTGCTCTATTAAGAAATCAAACAACGTCTCAATATTAGCGTAGCGTAGGAAACAGAGTGTCTTAACATTAGTTTCTCTCTGCCTACACTGCTGTATGCGAGATGTAACCAGAAAACAAAAATTATTTCATGTCATGTTTCAAAATTTAGCACTTCCCCCACCACTTTGTCACACAACCCTCCCTTTATAAAATGCAATTTATGTATGCCCCATTAGATATATCACCAAAAAATTATAAAACAAGCAATTTTAAACAATATATAACATATATAATTAACTTACAACTCAACCACGAGCATACAAAATACAAAGCTCAGCTAACAAAATCGATAACCGAAATAATATCAATGTCATAGAAAATCGATTCAGGAACATCGATTATCGATAAGGAAAGCAGTTTTTTTTTTGGAGATTTATTTACAGATTTTAATGAGAAAATTTCGCAGGCACTTTATTTTATATATTATTAAGGGCCGCCATTAAATATTATATGGAAAAATAATTTCTTTGATTTGCACAACAATTGGTCTATGTATATAACAAGGGTGTCTCAGTTAAATATTGTCCATACATTTTTTGGTATTACTAGTGGCTAGTTTGTTTGTCTGTGTATTAGTTTCTACGAAACCTATTAAGTTAATTAATTAATATTACATTAAATGAAAAAATATGCTCCAATGATATTTGAGGGGTACAGCTACACCTAAATACTTACAATCAACATTTTTTTATGATAAATAGTTGAAAAAAACCACCTTGAGTCTCGATTTCATGCAAATGATACGAATTAAATGATTTTTTTTGTATGTATGATAAATAAATTATAAATGCATGTTCTAACCTGACTAGAGAATTTTGTATGGGAATTCCAAAGGCAGTGTCTATTTGAGATTAGAAAGAAAATGAAAACTAAAAATAATAATAAAAAAATACAAGCATAAATAAATAAATAAAAAGCAAAATGGATCGTATCATTTGCATAAAGACTTCCACCAATATTCACAGCTCAGAATCGAACCTACACCTACACTAATATTTACATAAGGCTTCATGTGCTCTCACTTAGGTATTGCTTTGCCATTCGGCATATCACTTATACAAAAAAACACTCCAAGTCACTTTGGAAAACACTTTCACTTTTAAGTTGGCAACACTTAAATACTTAACACTTTTTTTCCATAGCATTTTTTTTTCCATAGTTAGATAATCATCTCAAATCAGGTTTCTTTTATTAGTTAGGGCATTTTAATCTGTGCCTTTATTTACTAGCGTAAAAAGTTGCTGTAACTATTATTTTACAGTCATATTAATTTTCGTATGGCAACACTGTTCGACAAGTGTCATCACCACATACAAAGCCTGTCGCTATGGTCTCGGGTCACTAACTGTAGGTGAACTAGAAATGGACACTACATTAGTCATTACATTGGACACTGTCTGCGGTATAACTGTCAACGATTTAGGTATCTTGGGTAAGATCATCGAATTCGTAACCAGTGGAGAGTTTAACACCGTTTCAGTTGTAATCGACACTGCAGGCCCCAAATGAGGTATTTTAATGGGAGTAGATACCAATAAAGGTGAAGTTATAGTATTTAATGAAGTTTGTGAAGTCACTGTTGCCGATTTCGACGGGATAGGCGCAATAGTTATATTCTTAAGGCCTACATTCTTTAAAATCGTTGCCGCATTAGATCCTATATTTAAATCTGGCATTTCCTTCTTATCATCAGTTGTTATATTCTGTAATACAGTGCCACCATTGCCCAACATAGTGGATGGTTGGATTTCAGTTATAACTGTTGTTTCATCGGGGAAGGTTATATTAAGATTTTTGCTTTCTTTGTTCTCTTGTAGTTTTTGCTGTCTCTCACGTCTTATTAGACACATTTTGTTATAATCTTCGAAGGTTATGTGGTATCGGGTGCCCCCGGAAAGCACTTGGACGAGGCTGGGTAGTGAGTGTCCGTCTACTGCTAGCTTTAGAGGCTCCCGAGCCACTTTTGCTAGGTTTTCCTGAAATATAATAGAAAATAAATAATATTTTTTTGTAATAATCTTTAAATATAAATCAGCTTCACGCTGTATCCCGCACACAGCAGGGGAGGCAGAGGGAACCTAGTGTTAAGACACTCCGTTCCCTTTCTGACGAATTCTGGAGGCATTGCGTGTTGAGTGGCAGAACTCAACGCCGCGCTTAGCCTCGACTATATTAAATATAAGTAATATACAAAAAAAAATTCAATAGCAATAAAGGATTTCTTGACATCCGGAATCGGAATTCTGACATTTATTTAGCAAAATTTAAATATCAAAACGAAATGTAATAATAAATGTAAACAAACTAACTCAATAAATTGATCCAATATTTTTTAAAATTGTTATTCCACAAACACTAGCACCGGAAACGTTTTACAAAACATATAAAAAATTAAACACAACAGGACTAAAACCGTCACCTTGCAACCATCTATCTAAGCTATAAATGTGTACATATAATAAATTTTTAACTGGTCTATACATGGACGATTTCATAAAAAAATCATCAATTTAATATAAAACAATGACTTTAAAATTTTTCGTCAGTTTATCTCTGTGTTTGTGCAAGTTAATCTCAGAAATGGTTTAAACAATTTTAATGCAGTTTCCACTATATTGTGTTTTGCCAAAAATTCCTTTACATTTACAATTTTTTTTTATTTAAATCGATTCATAATTAAAAAAGTTATCAATATTCCTTTTTTTTTAAAAAAAAGTAATAATTTGGGTTTTATTCAAGTGGCTATTGAAATTTATTAAAAATTAAAGTGGAACCAAAGTTTCACTTTAGTTATCAGGACATGAGAGTAAATCAAATTAGTAAATAAATAATTGTTTACTTAAAGCGAAAAAGAAGCGAAGCCGCGAGCGGGTCGCAAGTATTAAATAAAAAAAAGAACAATTATACTCACGGGAGTTATAGGCATCAGATTAGGCCTCCACCCTTTGCTACTAGCTTTAACCTTTTTGGGGGTATCCAATCTATCTTTTTTATCTTTTTTCCCATCAAATTTGAGGCCGGGCATTTCTTTTTTCTCTTTACCATCATTTTTAGGTAATGGCGCCACAGCAATTTCTGTGGGATCAGACGCCGAGACACCTTTGACTAATTGTTGTATATTATGCAAGACATTTTGTATGGCTTTCCTGCCTTGGGCGTTGGGTGTATTTATTGCTATAAGTTCAGGTGGCAATGCTTTAGCCTTTTTCTCAGACTTAGACTTAGTTTTAGCAAAAACTGGTGGGGGCATAAACTTTTTAGGTTCCTTGTCCTCATTTTGATTAGATTTCAGCAAACTTTTGCCATTTAGAGATGGTTTTTTCCGAAACTCTATCAAACTGACCGATTCACGTCGCGTTTCTGGTATGTTGTCGTAAGCTCGCAACCTACTTTGTACCGAAGTACTGTAGTTGACGGCATGAGGAGACGCATTGTGTGCCAAAATTAGATCACCACTTCTAAAATATTTCTCCAAAATTATTAAATGTCTTAAAAAACTGGATTGGTTGCCGTACGGCCTTTGTAATTCAGCCCAAAGTTTTCTAGTCTCGTTATCGTATTGTATTATACTGTTACATTTCTCCCAGCCCTCAGGCGTAACTCCTTTTACGTTGTTAAACTCCACATTACACTGTAAATTCATTTCCTCTTCACCCGGAAACAATTCTCTAACAGATATTGATGGATTAGTTTCTAATCGTTTCACCGGATTCGAATACTTCGAGTCAATTTTTTTAGTATCTTTCTCTACGGTCATTTTCTTTGATAATTCACTTATATTTTTCTTTACTTGTGTAAAACTTTCTGACAGCTGCCATTTGTTTTTTAATGTATTAATATCTGCTGATTTTTTATTTGGTATCGTCTCTATCGTACATTCGTCATTTAACGGGATATTTTTAAGAATAGTTATTTCTTTTGGCCTTTCTGCTTCAAATTCATATTCATCAATTTTAGATTTATTATCCTTGTGTGATAATATTTGACCTATTTTATGTAATCTTTTAGCATTTTTCTCATTAACTCGGTGTTGATTACCGGGTTTTTGTATACCAATGTTATGGACTTTTAAGATATTCTTTTGTTTTTGCGTCAAATTAGTTTTACTTTGAAATTGGGCTGGATTATTTTGTTTCTGGAGCAAATATCTCAATTCAGTCTGTTTATCTAGTATTAATGGAGTTTCCATATCACACATTAGATCTTCTGTATCACTTTGTGTGTTATTTTCTGTAGTTTTAGCGTTTGGTACTAGTATTTTATTAGATGATATCAAACTTTCTATATCTTCTTCTAAGTTTTGTTTATCTTCTGTACTCTCTTCTTTAGGTTTCTCCTTCTCTGGGGAGCTCTCTGTAGTTCTTGATGATGTTTCACTATTATTCTCAGGTTCTATAGATTTCCTTTGTTTAGATTTGTTTCGTGCTTTTTTCTTCTGTTTGTTTGCGCTTGTGTTGCAATCTTCTAGAACTTTAGTATCGTCTGTGCCTTGGTGTTCTAGAGGTATTTCCACTTTGTATATTTGTAGTAATCTGAAATAAAAGTGAATAAAATATTTAAAATTTAGGCAGGTCACGCAGACAGAATCTAGAATTAAGACACTCTGTTCACCATATATCATAAAAGGGTTAATTATAGACAAAAATGTTTAATTATAGACATTGCGTGATGAGAAGCGGAACTCAACGCTGCTCTTTGTCTTGGTGTCAGAGTGAAGAAATAAACATAATTCATTCCTTCGAGTGTGCATTGAACCCACAAGCAATAACAAAATTATTTTTTACAATTCTTTTGATATACATAGTTAAAGCTTTCAAAAAAATACAAGGTATTACAAATACAAATTAAATTTTCAATACACCTGTATTGAAAATTTAATTTGTATTCAAAAGTACAGATTATTAAAAAACTGCTATCGACCTTGAGGGTACATAGTGACGGAATATGACGGTAATATGTGTAACAATACTTGGGGTTCAATTCCGGGTGAACGGTATATAAAACTTAACCTAAATAAAAATACATTTAAAAACAAAAAGAACCCACTTCCTCGTGTAAGCCTCAGCGTGTTTATCATTGTGACCGGGTCGCTGCAACAGAGTGCAATAATATCTGCACACTTTGCACAGTACCGGCCTCTCATTGAATTCAACTGGAATACCCGCTTGCTTGAATAGCGGGTTAAAATCCGCGTAATCCTGGAAATTATATAGAAGAATAACTATTATATACAGTTATTCTCGTCTGATATGGTATTCTTATCTGTATTATTTTATCGTCAGCTTAGAGAGTAAACCTGCTCAATAGACATTCTCGTGTTTTACTTGTTAATTTTTTAACGCACTGCAATGACACCAAATCGACCTTCATTTACTTTCATATAGTACAAAATACGAATCCATTTTCAAAATTTTTAAAACTTCTGATAATCTATTAGTCTCTCTTGAAAATTTGTTTATAAGGCCGTTAGCAAGTTTACACTCTGAGCCGACGTTTTGTTTTTATATGACTAAAAGAAAACAATTAAAGTGTATGAAAAAAAATATATAATTTAGTTTGTAGAGTAATGAAACAATGGAATTATTATTTTGTTTATTTGTTTTAAATTTTGAACTATCAATTGGGTTGAGTATAGCTTCATATATCGATGGAGTCTGGACTGTAACCACTGGGACGGTTGCGGGTTCAAATCCACAATATACAATTATATTTAAACTTCATTGAACTGATCTGATAAAACAACGCGACTTTAAGTTTCGCCATTGAACACACAACATTTTAAACATAGAGAAAAAATTGTAAACAAGTATTTCAACATAAAGTTTTCTCGTGCTCTTAAAAATAATAAACATAAAGAGACCAACTCACGTGATGTATAAAATGTAAATTATGATGTTTAGTCAATCTTCTCCTGCACAAGACGCACGCCATCAGCGGCGTTAAGATACGATAGTGTTCCGCACATAGTGGTATTGTATGGAGACCGGGATAGTCGGATTTCAGTTTAAGCTGTAAAAAAAGCAACAGAAGAAGCTGTAAGAAAAGAACAGAGGTCGCCAGGGCGCAACGTCTTACTATAATAAGCACGTCGATAGTTCGAGTCTCAATCGGGAAAATTAATTTTTTTCATTTCCTCTCACTGGTAACGGGACAAAGCATCGATGAGTTCCACCACTGAACTCGCTATGTCTCGAAAATTGGGGGGCGTGTGGAGAACCGGAGTGTTTAAGCACTACGTTCTCTCTGTCTTTTGTAGGGTATATGCATTCCGCTATCAGGGTATGTACCTATAAAATGATGTAATTAAAAAAGGACATATTTTATATTGTTTTATTGAAAGTTTTTTGTAAAAAAAATCATTAATAAAGAACTTGATATTTTAATAAAAAAAAAAACTATCGATATTGTACTACAAAAGGTGTTCGTTTCTTTGCTTATTTTAATATAATTCCTACAAAACAATTAAATTTTCCAAATAAACCTTTTTTTATTTTTTCACTCTCCGTTTAAATAAAAAATAATGCTTGTATTAGATACAGATAAAGTAAAAGCAAACCAAATATCCAAAAAAAACCCAAATTAACTTTTATTAACTATATAATAACAATAACAAAAGCAAATCTTACCAGCTTATTAACACCAGATCTCATCTTAATGAGCCACTTCCTGCGGATGGCGTGGTCCGCGGGCGCCGCGCACGCCGCCGTGTGGCAGTTGGCGAGACGCGTGGTGGTGGTCGTGGGTTCATCCTCGCTCTCTTCTTCTATAGGAGGGGAGAGAGGCTTCTCTGGACAACTGGTGGAAACAGAGATTTGATGACTATTGTGTATATATTTTTTTTAGTTTCTTCAAATTTTTCATTACGGAAGTTTATACAACTATTTTAACTTTATTATAAACCACCCAAACAAAGTTTAGGAGCCAGAAAGCACTTTCTACGTTTACAGATTAAGATAAAAATGCCTTAAAATAAATAAAATATATAATAATACGGGGGGAGGTCCATAAGTTGGTGGAATAGAGGGGATGGAGTGAGGATAGGGGCGCTCGCTTAATGTCATACTACATGGGGACTCATCATTAGTATATAAATAGAGTTTCAGCCCTGTTGCGTCAATAATAAGAAAAGAGAACGCGGCAGCCATTTTCCTCGACCTTGCCAGCGCGTCTGATCGCGTCTGGCATACCGGACTACTCTGGAAGATCGCTAGCACCGGAGTTCCCTACCCCATCCTCAGGATCCTTGCCGATTTCCTTCGCTGCAGGACCTTCCGGGTGAGGGTAGACGGCGCAGTCTCCGAGCTCCACAACATCGGAGCGGGCGTCCCGCAAGGAAGTACACTTTCACCCTCCCTGTACTGTACATACGCAAACGACATCCCACTCCACCGGGACGCTGAACTGGCGCTCTATGCCGATGATATCGCGCTCCTGGTGAAATCACTGAATCCGATTCACGCTGCCAGCAAACTACAGCGCGCTCTAGATTTGCTTCCGGATTGGCTAGCGGAGTGGAGGTTGACGCTGAACGTAGCCAAGACTCAGTCAGGCCATGGTGTTTGGGTCCCACAGGAAGCTCCTTCCTCCGCTAATCCTCCTAGGTGAGCGCATCAGATGGACTCCGAGTGCCACGTATCTGGGTGTCGTTATAGACAAAGGTCTAAGGATGACGGCCCAGGTCAAAAAAGCAAGAAACGCCGCAAGGGTAGCCCTCCACCTTCTGCGGCCGGTTCTTCGCTCCCGCTTGCCTCTCCGTACCAAGCTCTCCATTTACAAAACGTACGTCAGACCCCATCTGACGTACGCTTCACCGGCGTGGTACGCGCTCTGCAGCGCGAACCTACGCCGCTTGCTACAGACAACTCAGAACGTTGCACTCCGACATGTTGTTCAGGCCCCCCGATTCGTGAGAAACGCCACCATACAGCGTGACCTCCGCGTCGAGGGGCTTGAGGAACATATCACCCAGCTCGCCGTCCGCGCCTTTCACCGTGCCGATGTCTCGGATTTTCCTCACATTCGAGACATCGCGCCGTGGCACACCCGCCCACCAGATATACGTCGACTTCCAAGGGATATCCTTCCCCCTTCCGATTCCTGAGCTGCCGCTTGCGGTACGAGGGGCAGTTGGCGCGCCGGTCCACGTGGCGGTAGTAAGTAAGTAAGTAAGTACTACTTACACGGTGGCGGGCGGCGAGGCGGGGCGCGGCGCGTCCGGCGGCTTGGCCACGGGCCGCTTGCGGTACGAGGGGCAGTTGGCGCGCCGGTCCACGTGGCGGTAGTAAGTAAGTAAGTAAGTAAGTACTACTTACACGGTGGCGGGCGGCGAGGCGGGGCGCGGCGCGTCCGGCGGCTTGGCCACGGGCCGCTTGCGGTACGAGGGGCAGTTGGCGCGCCGGTCCACGTGGCGGTAGTAAGTAAGTAAGTAAGTACTACTTACACGGTGGCGGGCGGCGAGGCGGGGCGCGGCGCGTCCGGCGGCTTGGCCACGGGCCGCTTGCGGTACGAGGGGCAGTTGGCGCGCCGGTCCACGTGGCGGTAGTAAGTAAGTAAGTAAGTACTACTTACACGGTGGCGGGCGGCGAGGCGGGGCGCGGCGCGTCCGGCGGCTTGGCCACGGGCCGCTTGCGGTACGAGGGGCAGTTGGCGCGCCGGTCCACGTGGCGGTAGTAAGTAAGTAAGTAAGTAAGTACTACTTACACGGTGGCGGGCGGCGAGGCGGGGCGCGGCGCGTCCGGCGGCTTGGCCACGGGCCGCTTGCGGTACGAGGGGCAGTTGGCGCGCCGGTCCACGTGGCGGTAGTAAGTAAGTAAGTAAGTACTACTTACACGGTGGCGGGCGGCGAGGCGGGGCGCGGCGCGTCCGGCGGCTTGGCCACGGGCCGCTTGCGGTACGAGGGGCAGTTGGCGCGCCGGTCCACGTGGCGGTAGTAAGTAAGTAAGTAAGTAAGTACTACTTACACGGTGGCGGGCGGCGAGGCGGGGCGCGGCGCGTCCGGCGGCTTGGCCACGGGCCGCTTGCGGTACGAGGGGCAGTTGGCGCGCCGGTCCACGTGGCGGTAGTAAGTAAGTAAGTAAGTACTACTTACACGGTGGCGGGCGGCGAGGCGGGGCGCGGCGCGTCCGGCGGCTTGGCCACGGGCCGCTTGCGGTACGAGGGGCAGTTGGCGCGCCGGTCCACGTGGCGGTAGTAAGTAAGTAAGTAAGTACTACTTACACGGTGGCGGGCGGCGAGGCGGGGCGCGGCGCGTCCGGCGGCTTGGCCACGGGCCGCTTGCGGTACGAGGGGCAGTTGGCGCGCCGGTCCACGTGGCGGTAGTAAGTAAGTAAGTAAGTAAGTACTACTTACACGGTGGCGGGCGGCGAGGCGGGGCGCGGCGCGTCCGGCGGCTTGGCCACGGGCCGCTTGCGGTACGAGGGGCAGTTGGCGCGCCGGTCCACGTGGCGGTAGTAAGTAAGTAAGTAAGTACTACTTACACGGTGGCGGGCGGCGAGGCGGGGCGCGGCGCGTCCGGCGGCTTGGCCACGGGCCGCTTGCGGTACGAGGGGCAGTTGGCGCGCCGGTCCACGTGGCGGTAGTAAGTAAGTAAGTAAGTACTACTTACACGATGGCGGGCGGCGAGGCGGGGCGCGGCGCGTCCGGCGGCTTGGCCACGGGCCGCTTGCGGTACGAGGGGCAGTTGGCGCGCCGGTCCACGTGGCGGTAGTAAGTAAGTAAGTAAGTAAGTACTACTTACACGGTGGCGGGCGGCGAGGCGGGGCGCGGCGCGTCCGGCGGCTTGGCCACGGGCCGCTTGCGGTACGAGGGGCAGTTGGCGCGCCGGTCCACGTGGCGGTAGTAAGTAAGTAAGTAAGTAAGTACTACTTACACGGTGGCGGGCGGCGAGGCGGGGCGCGGCGCGTCCGGCGGCTTGGCCACGGGCCGCTTGCGGTACGAGGGGCAGTTGGCGCGCCGGTCCACGTGGCGGTAGTAAGTAAGTAAGTAAGTACTACTTACACGGTGGCGGGCGGCGAGGCGGGGCGCGGCGCGTCCGGCGGCTTGGCCACGGGCCGCTTGCGGTACGAGGGGCAGTTGGCGCGCCGGTCCACGTGGCGGTAGTAAGTAAGTAAGTAAGTACTACTTACACGGTGGCGGGCGGCGAGGCGGGGCGCGGCGCGTCCGGCGGCTTGGCCACGGGCCGCTTGCGGTACGAGGGGCAGTTGGCGCGCCGGTCCACGTGGCGGTAGTAAGTAAGTAAGTAAGTACTACTTACACGGTGGCGGGCGGCGAGGCGGGGCGCGGCGCGTCCGGCGGCTTGGCCACGGGCCGCTTGCGGTACGAGGGGCAGTTGGCGCGCCGGTCCACGTGGCGGTAGTAAGTAAGTAAGTAAGTACTACTTACACGGTGGCGGGCGGCGAGGCGGGGCGCGGCGCGTCCGGCGGCTTGGCCACGGGCCGCTTGCGGTACGAGGGGCAGTTGGCGCGCCGGTCCACGTGGCGGTAGTAAGTAAGTAAGTAAGTACTACTTACACGGTGGCGGGCGGCGAGGCGGGGCGCGGCGCGTCCGGCGGCTTGGCCACGGGCCGCTTGCGGTACGAGGGGCAGTTGGCGCGCCGGTCCACGTGGCGGTAGTAAGTAAGTAAGTAAGTACTACTTACACGGTGGCGGGCGGCGAGGCGGGGCGCGGCGCGTCCGGCGGCTTGGCCACGGGCCGCTTGCGGTACGAGGGGCAGTTGGCGCGCCGGTCCACGTGGCGGTAGTAAGTAAGTAAGTAAGTAAGTACTACTTACACGGTGGCGGGCGGCGAGGCGGGGCGCGGCGCGTCCGGCGGCTTGGCCACGGGCCGCTTGCGGTACGAGGGGCAGTTGGCGCGCCGGTCCACGTGGCGGTAGTAAGTAAGTAAGTAAGTAAGTACTACTTACACGGTGGCGGGCGGCGAGGCGGGGCGCGGCGCGTCCGGCGGCTTGGCCACGGGCCGCTTGCGGTACGAGGGGCAGTTGGCGCGCCGGTCCACGTGGCGGTAGTAAGTAAGTAAGTAAGTAAGTACTACTTACACGGTGGCGGGCGGCGAGGCGGGGCGCGGCGCGTCCGGCGGCTTGGCCACGGGCCGCTTGCGGTACGAGGGGCAGTTGGCGCGCCGGTCCACGTGGCGGTAGTAAGTAAGTAAGTAAGTAAGTACTACTTACACGGTGGCGGGCGGCGAGGCGGGGCGCGGCGCGTCCGGCGGCTTGGCCACGGGCCGCTTGCGGTACGAGGGGCAGTTGGCGCGCCGGTCCACGTGGCGGTAGTAAGTAAGTAAGTAAGTAAGTACTACTTACACGGTGGCGGGCGGCGAGGCGGGGCGCGGCGCGTCCGGCGGCTTGGCCACGGGCCGCTTGCGGTACGAGGGGCAGTTGGCGCGCCGGTCCACGTGGCGGTAGTAAGTAAGTAAGTAAGTACTACTTACACGGTGGCGGGCGGCGAGGCGGGGCGCGGCGCGTCCGGCGGCTTGGCCACGGGCCGCTTGCGGTACGAGGGGCAGTTGGCGCGCCGGTCCACGTGGCGGTAGTAAGTAAGTAAGTAAGTACTACTTACACGGTGGCGGGCGGCGAGGCGGGGCGCGGCGCGTCCGGCGGCTTGGCCACGGGCCGCTTGCGGTACGAGGGGCAGTTGGCGCGCCGGTCCACGTGGCGGTAGTAAGTAAGTAAGTAAGTACTACTTACACGGTGGCGGGCGGCGAGGCGGGGCGCGGCGCGTCCGGCGGCTTGGCCACGGGCCGCTTGCGGTACGAGGGGCAGTTGGCGCGCCGGTCCACGTGGCGGTAGTAAGTAAGTAAGTAAGTACTACTTACACGGTGGCGGGCGGCGAGGCGGGGCGCGGCGCGTCCGGCGGCTTGGCCACGGGCCGCTTGCGGTACGAGGGGCAGTTGGCGCGCCGGTCCACGTGGCGGTAGTAAGTAAGTAAGTAAGTACTACTTACACGGTGGCGGGCGGCGAGGCGGGGCGCGGCGCGTCCGGCGGCTTGGCCACGGGCCGCTTGCGGTACGAGGGGCAGTTGGCGCGCCGGTCCACGTGGCGGTAGTAAGTAAGTAAGTAAGTACTACTTACACGGTGGCGGGCGGCGAGGCGGGGCGCGGCGCGTCCGGCGGCTTGGCCACGGGCCGCTTGCGGTACGAGGGGCAGTTGGCGCGCCGGTCCACGTGGCGGTAGTAAGTAAGTAAGTAAGTACTACTTACACGGTGGCGGGCGGCGAGGCGGGGCGCGGCGCGTCCGGCGGCTTGGCCACGGGCCGCTTGCGGTACGAGGGGCAGTTGGCGCGCCGGTCCACGTGGCGGTAGTAAGTAAGTAAGTACTACTTACACGGTGGCGGGCGGCGAGGCGGGGCGCGGCGCGTCCGGCGGCTTGGCCACGGGCCGCTTGCGGTACGAGGGGCAGTTGGCGCGCCGGTCCACGTGGCGGTAGTAAGTAAGTAAGTAAGTAAGTACTACTTACACGGTGGCGGGCGGCGAGGCGGGGCGCGGCGCGTCCGGCGGCTTGGCCACGGGCCGCTTGCGGTACGAGGGGCAGTTGGCGCGCCGGTCCACGTGGCGGTAGTAAGTAAGTAAGTAAGTACTACTTACACGGTGGCGGGCGGCGAGGCGGGGCGCGGCGCGTCCGGCGGCTTGGCCACGGGCCGCTTGCGGTACGAGGGGCAGTTGGCGCGCCGGTCCACGTGGCGGTAGCACGCGTCGCACAGGCAGCTGTCGATGGTCAGCTTCTCTTCGTCTGGTTTGGGATAATAGAACTATATGTTTAATAATATCTTAATCAACTTCACGCTGTATACCAACATAGTGTTAAGACACTCCGTTCCCCATTTTCCGCTGAATGCTGGACGCATTGTGCGTTGAGTGGCTAAACTCAACGCCGTGCTTCGCCTCAACACCAGAGCGAAGAAATTGAAACATAAATTTAAATAAATATTCCATTTCCTCGAGTAAGGGATCAATTTTTTTTAACAGTAACAGGCTGCCTATTACTAAAACAAACCACCACAAAATCAAAACAACAAAGCACTATGCAAAACCTACTTCTGTCGTTAACACTTTCCATCTGACCAATATGGCTGTCAAACAGTTCATACACAGATTGTGTGGTCCAGGGTGAATGTTGAAGAAAGATGTCTTCACCGGGATAACTAGATTCTCCTAAGCAATGTAAACAATTACCGACAAGAAATTTAAAAAAAAATACTCACTGTCCAATACTTTCTTCTGTCTTTCACCACTTTTCATCTGAGCGATATGACAGGGTGTGTCAAACAGGCCGAACTTCCCCCCGCAATAGAAACACTGGTCCATACACAGCCTCCCAGGGTGAATACTGAAGGAAGATGCCTTCTCCGGGATGACCAGATTAAGGGTCTCCTTGGGTTCAGGTTCCGGAGGTACTTCCCCATCTAGGAAGGAATTCGTAGCTATTGAAATGAATAGCTAGAGATAGATAGAAGATATGAATAGATGAAAGAGTTTTTAACGCTTTATCCCGCATATAGATTTAAATATTCTATTCAAATCTATAACTGCGCAAAATATCACCTTTATTCGTTCTTACATTTAATATAAATTTTTAAAAATATGGAAAAGCACATGAAATAAAATTAAATCAATAAATGTAAATTAATGAGTTATATAACATTATTTATAAGCATAATAAAAAAAATCATAGCAAATGTTTATTAACGTTATACTAATATTATAAAAATTTAAAGGTTTGTTTGGTTAAAACCACTAATCTTGGGAACTGGTTCGAATTGAAAATTTATTTCTTTATTGGTTAGTTCATAAATCGAGAGAAACTTTAGATTAAATATAAACTATACAAATCAAAAATCAAATCAGCTTCACGCTGTATCCCGCACACAGCAGGGTAGGCAGAGGGAAATTAGTGTTAAGACACTCCGTTCCCCACTTTCTGCCGAATTCTGGAGGCATTGCGTGTTGAGGGGCAGAACTCAACGCCGCACTTAACCTCGACACCAGAGCGAAGAAATGGAAATATAAATTTAAGTAAATATTTCATCTCATCGAGTGGGGATCGAACCCACTACCAGTCGATTTTGCAGTCACACCTCGTGCCGCTGCGCCACGACTGGCCTCAACTATACACTAATAGTATATAAATAATGTTGAGGCCGGTCGTGGCAAATGCCTCCAAAATTCGGCGGAAAGAGTGTCTTAACACTAGGTTCCCTCTCTCTACCCTTGTGTGTGCGGGATACGTCAAGATGATTTTTTTTATTGCTTACAGTTACGATGTATCTGCGGATTTTCAGAGTTATTTATTTCTATCTGTTGAGGCTAGTTTCAATATAAGTTGACATAGCTGTTTCTACAACACTATTAATTAAGTTTCTAAAATTTAATTACTAAAATTGCATTTAGTTAAACATGTTTTACTCTTTTAAAAAACGTATAAACATTTGAAAGTAGCGAGATTTGAACTAGCAAGCCAAGTCCAAGGGCCTGGACCATAACCGCAACCATAAACGTTATTATGCTCAAACGTTTATTTGCTCAAACGTTTATTTGCTCTTCCCCCCGGACCACCGTAAGGTGCAAACGTGTCCAGAGACCGTGTTATTCTTTTTATAATATTACAAATAATTAAAATTTAAGTGAATAAATTCAACTACAAAAATAGGAGAACATAAACTAAAGGAGCCTAACTATAAGCTACACCTGTTCCTGCTCGCCTGGTACTTTGGACTCCGCCCACGTGAGTGACTACTGATTTTAATAATATCCAATCTGCGCAAACGCACATCCCGCCTTTCACCTGGCAGGCTGGATCCGCCCTACTGCTTGGGATCGTCCACGCCCCTTTAACCTAATTGGGTCATCTTCAAGCAAGAAGATTGCAGTCGCTCCTTATTTGCCGACTTCTATTGTTAGTAATTACCACTGCACTTATACTTTCCTAGTACCACGAAATGGAAAATACCCTAAATAAATCACTCTCTGACACGGATATTAATATTTTGGGACAAAATAACACTCCCCCTAACTTTATCTCGACTAGAAATAAGAGGAAAAGGGATGACGAAATATCAGTCGAATTTTCATCCTTCAAAGAGGAAATTAAAAATATGATTTCGAGTTTGTTATCAGGTCAAAATCAAGAATTTAAGAAGAATCTAGCTCTATTGAAAGAGATTCAAACTACTAATAAAAACATCGAAAATTCTGTAGCTTTCCTATCCTCCCAAAACGACGAATTTCAGAGAAAAATTACTAGTTTGGAGCATCAGATTAAGGAAGACAGAAAATATATAACCATTCTGGAAGATAAGATCGAAGAAATGCAGAGATATAGTCGTAAAACAAACTTTGAAATTAAAAATGTACCAAAACAAGTAAACGAATCCAAAGAAGATTTAATTAACATGGTTACATCATTATCAAACACCATTGACTGTGATCTAAACGTATCTGATATTCGCGACATCTACAGAGTTCGTATAAAAAAGGAAAATGTAATAAACACTCCGATCGTAGTAGAAACTTCTTCGACTCTATTAAAGAATAAAGTTGTAAAATTATGTAAAACATTTAACATTAAACATAAAAACAAACTTTGTGCCAAGCATCTCGGTCTGCGTTCATCTGTGGATACACCAGTTTTTATTACGGAACAATTGACTAACATGGCATCACGCTTATACTTCCTGGCACGCGACCTTATAAAATCTAAAACTTACAAATACTGTTGGACTGCCTACGGAAAAGTTTACGTGAGAAAAGAAGATACATCTCCTATCATACTAATAAAAAATGAAGCGCAAGTTCACAAGCTCTCACAAGAAGCATGACTAGAATCAGACTCATTTAACGTTTCTTGTGATAATGTGCTACATGTATTTTACTCACTAGGACTCTTTAACTTTTATATTTTCTTACTAGTAATGATAATGTTTATTTTTGTGTCCTTTTTATTTTTTTCTAACTATATTTGTTATACTATATTTGTTAATTTGTTAAGTAAAGTAAATATTTTATTTATATTAATTTTAACATATCTTAAAATTATACATAATTCATTCAATACACACAAACTCACACTCAAGCAAGCAATTAACCTAATAATATCAAAAATAAGCACACATAATAGATACCGGAATAATACTTTTGGCTTCTTCTTTTTACTTAACCCCGAATATATAAGCACTTTTATTATTATTATTAACATACATGGATCATAATTCATTTAAAACGTTACAAGATATTGACCGTACAGTGTTTACGAATTCTACACAATGTGATATTGAAGAGCTAACAAAAATAAAGGTAAATAGAAATGACTTCACGATTGTGTCGCAGAATATTAGGAGTATCTACAATAACTTGGATGATTTTCAAATAACTTTGTCACAAATTAATTTTTGCGTGGACATCTTAGTTTTAACGGAATGTAGATTAAATTCATCGAAAGAAGTGCCGCGTCTCCCTAACTATAATGTATTTGCAACGTCTCACCATATTAACCAAAACGACGGTGTAGTTATTTACGTCAAAAACATTCTTAAAGCCAATACCAAGGAAATAAGACTTACGCATGCTACATGTTTACAATTAACCACTGACAATACAATAATCCTGGGAATCTATAGATCGCCTTCAAATCCTAACGCAATAAACTTTATAAATTCCTTGAGTACCCACTTAGAAACTATTAAGTCATACAAGAATATTATTATTACTGGAGATATAAACATAAATATTATTTCTAAACCTAACGAGATCTCGTACGACTATAATAATAGACATAATTACCTTCTAATGTTGTCTACGCATGGGTTTCTTCCTGGACATTCACTTCCAACCAGAGGTAATAATTGCTTAGATCATTTCATGTTGAAACTTTGTAAAAATATGTACTCTTCATATATAGCAGTCATTAATACCTCTACAACTGACCATTCTACAATTTTCCTTAAACTCTCCTTGTTATGTAGAGCTAATCGTTGCCCTAAGACCAAAAAGTACACTGATTTCAGCAAGGCTCTTTCTATTTTGACTGAAAAAAATCTAACAGTTTTATTACATTGTGAAGATCCTAATCTCCTTACTGAACTACTAATTACTAAAGTGACAGAGTCATTGAACGAAAGTTCATATATGAAACATATCTCGAAGAAAAATCGTTCTATAAAACCTTGGGTTACTCCTGGTATTTTGCGTTGTATTCGGAATAGAAACAAGATGCAGAAAAAACTAAGAAGTAACCCAGATTGTGATATAATGAAAATAGCTTTTAAAAGATACCGCACTCATTGCAACAATTTAATTAAAAAGGCGAAAAGAAAATATGATAGAGAACAATTAATGTCATCAACTAAAAATCTAAAAAAACTTTGGGATAAAATTAGAGCTATTACTCCTTTAAAGCCCTCTAAATCAAATAGCGATAGTCTTCTGAATGTAAAGCCTACACCAATAGAGTCCGTGAATTATATTAACGACTATTTTGCAAATATTGGAAATCAGCTTGCAAATAATATACTTTTAAATTTAACTCAAAGAAATAACCTTCAATCTTTTATAAAATCTAAGGCGTTCTCTTTCGTACTGCTTGATACAGACTCTAAAGAAATAGATTCCATTATTGTGAATTTGAAATCTGATAGTGCCCCCGGATGGGATAATATTCCCACAACATTCCTAAAATTAGCCAGACACATCCTTACCCCAATTATCTGCCACTTAGCGAACCTATGTTTTAAGCTAGGCACCTTCCCTACTCTCCTAAAACAATCAATAATTACACCAGTTCATAAGGGAGGGGACAAAAGTAATATTAATAACTACAGACCGATCTCAGTTTTACCATCTATTGCCAAAGTTATAGAAAAGCTACTAAACTCAAGGCTACTTAATTATATGGAAAAATTTAATATTATCTCTAATTCACAATATGGCTTTCGACGTAAAAGAAGTACTGAAGATGCTGTTGTGACACTAACTTCTCATGTCTCTGAACTTCTTGATAAAGGCAAGAAATGCTTAACTATCTTTCTAGATCTCAAAAAAGCCTTTGACACAGTTTCCGTTCCTATCTTGCTGCAAAAACTTGAAAGTGTTGGTATAAGAGGTACTCCTCTACTATTATTTGAAGACTACCTAAGTAACAGAAAGCAGAGAGTAAAAATTGGAGAATACACAAGTGTCGACTGTTCTGTAAGCTTTGGCGTTCCCCAAGGAAGCGTTTTGGGGCCATCTCTATTTTTAATTTATATGAATGACTTGCTAAATACCAATATTAAGAATGGTCAAACTTTTGCTTACGCAGACGACACTGCAATTGTCTTCTCGGGTCCTTCCTGGAACGACGTAAAACAATTCGCGGAAATAGGGCTCGCAAAAGTGTCTCTCTGGCTTAAATCTAATGTTCTCACACTTAATATAGACAAAACTAACTACATTTGCTTTACTATAAACAATAGAACTCAACCCGGAACTAATTTTAAAATAGAATTGCACAACTGCCTTTACAGTGATACTTCTCCATGTGACTGTGCCCCATCGATCTTGAGTAGAGTTTCTACTACCAAATATCTTGGTGTAATGCTTGATCAGCGTTTATCATGGCATCCACATATTGACTATACAAGTGCGAGAATTCGAAAACTTATATGGATTTTTAAAAATTTAAGGCACGTAACAAATAAAACATTACTAACCCAAATCTACGTAGCTTTAGCACAGTCAGTATTGGGTTATTGTATCTCTGTATGGGGTGGAGCATCTAAAATAAAATTCCTTCAGATAGAAAGAGCACAGAGATCCTTGCTGAAGGTTATGTTTTTTAAACCTTTTAGATCTTCTACAGAGACTATATACACTAGCTGCGACTTATTGTCTGTAAGAAAGCTATATATATTGAATTGTGCTTTGAAGGTTCACAGAGCTGTAACTTTTTCAAATAACCTGGTGGAACCTAACAAAAGAAGAAATATTCCAGCATATGTTCCCTTTGTGAAAACTAAATTTGGTAACCATCAGTTTGCAAATCAGTCGAAGTATTTATACAATGTAATTAATAAAATATTAAACATATATTCCTTAAACCTATTCGAATGTAAAAAAGCAATTACTGCCTGGCTGCGAAGCCTAAATTATGACTCTACAGAAGCCTTAATGCAACGTTGAACTTGCTCTACGCGCGCGCGCACACCCACACACACACACACCCACACACACACACACACACACACACACACACACACACACACACACACACACACACACACACACACACACACTCACGCACACACACGCATACACACACATACACACACACACAATTAAATTGTTCTACATACATAAATTTAGTTTACTTTTTATTATTTTCCTCTAAAAAATTGTGTTGTAAAGTATCAATCTACAATATTTCATTTATTTTGTTTCCATAACGAATGTATAAAGTGTTATGGAAGAGCGGGGCCTCCTGTTACAAGTACTAGTATCATACTGGTAACTTACTAGGCTGGTCTCTCTACTTTCTATGTAGCTAAGTAATATGTGAAACTGAAATAAATATATTTTTATTTATTTATTTATTTTATTATTATGAAGCTACGTCAAGTGTGAAAGAATATTAAAAATTTAACTTTGAAAAGACACTATGTTCATTTTTTTTAAGTTTTTCCTAGTATTGGATACAACTTATTTTTCAGCCTCACGCTGTTTGCCGCACATAGCAGGGTAGGCAGCGGGAAACTGGAAACCTAGGATTAAGACACTCCGTTCCCATTAATACACCTGCGTTCCCTACTTTCCAGCAGAGGGAATCTAGTGTTAAGATATTTTAGCTTTATAATATTAAGTATAGAAAATGGTTATTCTTCAAAGAGTTTTGTTTATCGTCACAGCAAGCAAGCAATGGTGGATTAATTCTCTAGTTTTATAATAAGAAATTATTTAATTTTCAAGTATTCCCCTCATCATATTAGATCATTCTGCCCAAAACGAAAAGATTTTTTTTGAGTTTATATTATATAAAATCTATTTTAATTCCTAGTTCAATTTTTCTCTTACGTTTACAAGGAAAGACTTCCAAATAAACTGGTCCACCACCACCGATATTTTAGTCAGTAGTTATATTAAAAATGGAAGTTAATATTTTATAATAATTTACCTATATTATTTCTTTATATAAATAATGATTATCATTTTTAAAATTAACAATGAAATGATTATGTAGAAACATGTCTATGATGTATGGTCTTAAAAAAACGTATTATAAAAAATCTAACTATGACAAAAAATATATTTTTTAACTTCACGCTTTCACGTCCGTAGCAGGATGCTATATGCAGGATAAAGCGTGAAGATAGACTTAGGCAGAAGTCGTCAGTCGTGTATCGAACCCACAACCGCCAACGTTGACTAAGATGTGAATAATAAGATGTGACGCTAAGATGTGAATTTGTTTAAAAAAAAAGTTATAGAATATTTATTTTATAATCCACAACCTACCCTGATAAAGCCAACTCGCACTTGACCCTTTTTTTTATTGTCCCCTAACCTCGTATTATATAAATGTGTTAGTTGTTAAGGATGTTTCGTTAATAAATTGAATAACATCAAATTCTGTTGTAAAAAAACCAAAACTTAAGCTTTTAAGCTTTTATTTATTTCACCTAAGAAAAGACAAACTAGTAAACATTTTCATACTAAAAAAAATTCTATGGCCAAATTATTACGAAACAGCTGAAACTTTTTTTAATATATTGTAATAGATCATAATTTATATATTTTTTATTATCTGTGTGTATTTTCAATGATTAAGTTATTATAAAGTAAACAGAATTTGACATTTTAACGATCGACAAAACTTAAGTTGGTAAAATTTTCCTTAAGAAAATATGTAATTAAAAGAAAATTTTAAACAATAAACCAAATTCATATATCTTAAGAATTACAGAATCGATTTTGATTTTAAACGGCTGAACATGTCTTGAATCATGAAAAAAGACCTCCCGATTATTTCACTTTTCAAACAAAAAGAACAATTCTATTTAAAGTATGTATGTATGTGCATTTTAGTTAAGTTTTGTCGATAGTGGGGTGGGCATGGGGTGAGCAACATCCACACACCATGGTTGTTAAGACGATTACTGTAATGTGACTTTCTGTGCCCACCATCAGATGTAGGCTGTGCGGCGCCCTGTAAACAAAATTACAATATATTAGTTAAACAAAAACAAAATCTTAAATTATTATAAAAAAATTGTGATTTTTATTTCTACGAGGAAAAATTTTGAATTGGGCGAAATTTAACGCTGCCATTTGTCTAATTAGATCAGGGCAAGATTTTTTTACATAGATGTATAACATTGGTAAATGTTAACTGATGTAAAAACCTTACTTATTTAATAAAAAAATGCCTAAAATTTATTGGTCTAATTTAAGAAGCTCACCGTGGTCGGATCCAACACTGTTAAAATATTTTAAACGTATTTTATATATAAAAGCGTTATTCCACACTAAGGAAGGAAAAAATATTATAATAAGTTGTAACAAGGGTATAAGAACTTCGACGTAGCTTGATAAGAACGTATGGCTTAATGAAAACGAAATCGAAACGCTTATACCGTTTTCAAGAGGCGGGTTCAAATACCGCTACGTTTATTTTTTATACGTTTTCAAAAAAACGTATAAATTTATTTTTTCCCCAAAATGATATTTCAACTTACAATCTTCATAACACGTTTCGGCTAAGTAAACAGACTGAGAAGAGAAACGTAGAGCAACATTTATGTCAGAAACTACTACTACTACGTACCTATACTGTAATATTATGTCAATAGATTTATAATAAAACAATTTCTCCTTTTTATTCCCATTAAGACACTTCCCGATCCCCACTTCCAGCCGAATTCTGTGTGAGTGGCAGTGTTGAGTGGCGCAACTCAACGCCGCGCTTTGCCTCGCTACCAGAGCGAGCAAATGAAAATATTAAATATTTCATTTCCTCCTAGTGGGAATCGAACCCTGGGGGGTTCGATGTAAGTTTTGAAATATTCATTCATATATTTGATATGGTGCAGGGCACAGGGATTGTAAATGCGACAAGTTGGATTCCCGCTCTAGGAAATGGTATATTTAATATTTTCATTTACTCTTTTTCTCTTTCTCTGGTAACAATAGCGCGGCGTTGAGTTCTGCCACTCAACATGCAATGCCTCCAGAATTCGGCGGAAAGTGGAGAACGAAAGTGTCTTAACACTAGGTGCCGTCTGCCTACTTGTGCTGTGTATGGGATATAGCGTGAAGTTATAAAGAAAACAAAAGTAAAAAAATATGAAAATAGTCAATTTTAAGTTTAATGCAAACAATAAAAATTATCATTATTAGTATTTTTTTCATTGCTTAAACTAAACTTTGAGCTTTACAGAAGCTTTCACATATTGCCAATTGTCAAAAGGATTTGCCATGTTTTTTTTAAACTATATATAAATATGTATAATTTTTTTTATTTTTGAAGTATGAGAGTAGTGTAATTTAGAGTAAAATTATAATGTTTGATAATTGTAATTAAATTTTAAATTAGTAGCTTACAATTTTCAAAGTAAAATACGTATATGTTGCGGCTCTTGTGGCGTGGTGGATGTAGACGCGAAGGTTGTGGTTTGGATTTCCACATGGGGAAAACGCAGCACTGACAGATTGGACAAGAGAGAACCGAAAATTGGATGGTGCTTAGTGAACGGAGTGTCTTAACACTAAGATCTACATACCTTGCTAAATAGGGATACAGCGTTAAGAAAAAAAAAAAATTTACATAGACGTGGAAAATGTAACACAAACTGACCTCTCGTCCTCCAATTGTGTAGAACTCATCCTCCCCTCCAGTGTCACCGACTTCCAGCTGAGGTCTACCAGATCTGCCCTTACTCTTCTGGAAGGTCATCTTCAAGGAGCTCCTGTATTTCTTCTTGTCTCTGTCTCCAACTCCTCGATTCAGTTTGATGACAGTTTTCAAAGTTCCAGTATAATCAGATTTTCCGGCTTTACCTTTACCCATTGAATTGTAATAGTTGCCGTAAATACGTTCTTTTTCTTTTAATTTCTCGATTTTAGCTTCGTTCGCTGCTTTATGCGTTAGAAGTCCTAACGTCCGGAGAACATTTTCTTTGCGTTTCTGACTTTCTGGTGTTTCTAATATTACATTGCTCGGTCCTGGCATATTTTCAATGGAGTTACGCGCCGATTTAACCTTGGAAACCTTTAGTTTTAGTTCTTCAGGTTGACTCTTGGTTTCCATTGGTTCTACTTTCTTTTCTTCTGGTATAGTTTCTGGTTCAGGTTTCTCTGGTTCTTTTTCTTCTTTTGTCTGTGTCACTTCGGTTATTGGTTCTATCATTTCTTTCTCTTCTACTACTGGTATATCATCAGGTTCGATTGGAACAGTGGTTTCAATTTTTTCGGTTTTCGCAGAATCAGCGACGACGCTATCTAGTTTTGGGACTTCAGAGGTCAAAGATATGTTTTCGGGAATAGGTTTCACAATTTCTAACGGTGGGGCGAGTGCCTCAGCTTCTATTGGTTGCGTTGCTTCAGGGGATTTAACAGCCACAGGCGTGGGAGTCATTGAGACTGGTGACTTTATCTGTGGTGGTGGTGGTGGTGACTTAATCTTCTCTATCGTCGCCATTTTCTCTTCCATCTCCACGCCCGATTCAGAAGACTTCCTTGACAATGAACCACTTGATTTTCTTTTAGTTATTTGTACTTCGTTACTCAGTTTCGATTCGATGTTACGTGGCGTTATCGAAATTTGATTCGAGTCTAATACGCTTACTAACGCTTGACTCGAGTTGTTTGGATGTAATGTTGCATATTGATGTAAATCGATTTGCTGTGCCGGCGCAGCAGCCTTATCTACAGATTTCCTTATCTCAGTCAGTGTCACATCTTTGCCCAATGATTTCTCAAATATACTTATAGCGTCGGATTCTCTTGAATGAGTCGAACTGGTTGATTCCTTTCTTGCACTAACACTGTTCCTCTTAATTAATGTTACTGAGTTAGGAAGGTCTACGTCTATCGATCTTCGTACTTGATCCCTCTTTACTATTGAAATAGCAGAGTTATTTTCAAAGCAACTCAGTACATTTTCTTTTTCAATTAGCCTTTCTGGTGATCTGACAGGTTGTAAAGCTTTCAGAGGCTTAATGTCTGCTCCAGATTTAGGTATTAAGACAACATCGTTAGAAACCATCACAGATTTGCTGTCATTGGATTTGGACTCAGATTCCTGCCTTTGTCTTTTCTTGTCGAATTCTTCAAACTCTTTCAGTCTGTCCATTAGTTTGTCTATGCTGGCCACTGTGCTAGTTGGTTTGTATGTGATTTCTTGTCTATTTTCAGTACACTTTTCATCTGAATAATGAAGGCGTATGTTTTCGCTATCATCGTGTTTAGAAGGCGTACATTCATTATTTATTTCAGTGATTGAGTCTTTGTCTTTAACTGGTGTTTCAGGTGTAATGATACTGTTGTTATCTCCCAGTGGCTTAGACAGGCCGTAGAATTGACGCGCTGATTTAGTTTGTAATTGTTCAGTACTTGTATTGTTAGTCTCATTTGATATTTCTTGATCTTGATCAATATTTTGATCTAAATCATTGATGAGATCACTGATTTCCTTTGACAATGTGTCAACTGTCTCTATTCTGTCTTCTCCTAGCTCGTGTGTTATTGTACTACTACTTATACCATTCTTTGATTGGTTGGTGGTGATAGGTCTTGAAGTTGTGGCTGCTTTCTTCCCTCTTCTGGCTTTCCTCATATTTTTAGATACTTCTTTAGAGTTAAATGTTTTGGACATACTATTCAATATATTACTACGTTCTTGAAAGAGTGCTTCAGTCTTCATCAAATATTTTTCTTCTAGTTCTGATACATTAATGTTTTCTAACTTAATCCTATTACTGTTATTGTTGTCGGAGTCCAGTGATGTACTCCGTTTTAAGCTCAATTTCTTCTTATCTTTTTCTTTTAATATATTACTAGGCTCTGTATCTGTTTTTGTTTCTGTCAACTTTGAATCAACACTAAGAGAAGGCACTTTTCCAATAGGAGAGATCTGTACATTATTTTCAAATTCTATATCTAGTTCAGTCTTAGTTTTTTCTAAGTTTTTGCTGAGCTCACTTTCATTGAGTGTTTCGCTGAGGCTTATGTCTGATTCTGTTATGTCTGAGCATTTAGATATCTCACTACCATCCCTTGAGCGAGATCTACCTCTTTTCAGCTTCTTACACTCTTCGGAAACCTCAGGAGCATCAGCTGGCTTAGGATCTGAGAGTAACCTCCGTCTTTTCTTTTGTTCCTTCATAACAACTTCATTTAACAGATTGTTTTTAACTTTTCTAGGTTTCCCACTCCTCAAATTCTTTCCTTCAAAGAGGGATGGACTGTTGCTCCTTTCGGAACGCATTGAGTATGGACTTGTTCTTGGTCCCAAGACTAAGCTACTTGGAGAGTCTCCTAACACTGACTTCATCATGACCATATCAGAACTGAGCCTCACTCTTCTGCCTGCTGTTTTAGGACTCGAAGACCTAGAGTTAGGAGTCACCTCATCAATGGGCTCTTTCTTTATCTCTGCGGCAGGAATAAGTGGGATGGTATCTTTATCCTGTGCTATATCAATGTCTTTATTAGTTTTCCTAGTCCTCTTAACTGTTGCTCTAAGAACCTTTTTCTTGCCACCGGCAACTTTTTTAGTTCTTAATATTTTAGTTTTTTTAATACCTAGAGGTCTTTTCTTGACTACTGCTTTAGGCCGGGGTGGATTTTTTTTGAGTTCTTTGGATGTTTTAGGGTCATCTTGAGGCTTTGTCTTTTCCTCCTCGTTGAGATCCGAGGCCTTCTTTCGGGCACGAGTCTTGGGTTCCACTATAGTTTCTTCATCGGGGCTCTTGTCTGGCTCCTCTTTACCTTGCTTAGTTTTCATGATGGAATGTGTGGTGAAGGATTAATCTTTTCTTCCGACATCAGGTTGCTGTTTGTCAGCTCCCTTCACTCAGTCAATCGGAGATTGATTAAAGATGTCTTAAGGATTTGATCAATCCTTTTAATGTTATTCCAGAGTTTTGTCAATATATTAAATATTATGACAGGTCTTAGAGATAAATAATTTATCTGCAATTTGTGTAGAGTTGTAGAACTCTTAACTTATGTTATCCTTGATATTCAATGGTATCTTTCCATTATTTACAATTTGTGATATGCCATCTGCTCCTGAAATAGTGAAAAAAGTACACATTAATTATAAAATATAATTTAAACCAAATAAAATACTTAAAATAGCACAATGTTGCATTAAAATAGTTATCTGTCAATTAATTTAACAATTATATTAGTTTTAATGCTCAATTTGGTTAAAATAAACATTGCAATTAACAAAAAACACATATTCTCAAGTAATTCAGCCATAAATTAAGTCTCAAAGTGGTGGTAAACAAAAGCGATCAACAAGTTCTCGTTCATATTTCACCTATTTTAGCTTAGTAAATGTAAATAAATAAAACTTTAAACGTACTAGACGCGTAGACATTCACATAACGTGATAATATTTACGTTTACAGCGTTCGTTACATAGAAAATTGTAGCGGAAAAGCAATGAAAACTCAATGTTTTTGTGGGCACAGTGGTCTGGTGTGTTACTGTACACTACACTACAGTATAGGAGCAACGCCACCTACAGCTGAGCGATGCGTGTGCGTCGAAACAGAAAGCACCGAATCATTTCCCTACCCGTGGCGCACCTATGCTATGTACACACTAAATACTCACCATATATCCCTTTAAACAGCCAAAAACTTAAATAAACACTTAAACCAACACTCAACACGACATTATATACGTAAAAGTTCAATAAAAACACGCGTTTAAACTTAAAAAATGATTTTCTAAAAGCCCAAATGTATGCAGGCGACCGCCATAGTGTTTCCTTCGAAACGAATAATATAGTTCTTATTGCTTGTAGTCTATTCGCTATTCAAAATGGCGACCGTGTTGCGTTCACACCGCGTTTTTACACGTTTTTTTAATGGAAATCAGTCGAATATCCTGAACTATTGTGCTGATTTGGGGTTCCGCGGGAGCTAGGCGATTAACACCGGTAAGTATTGCGATGGATGTGCTCTTAACGCCGCGTAATGCGCCTCCGACCGCGACATGTGACAGTACTATGGTTGTACACCCGGCGGCGTAGGTGCCTCACGTGGAAATAATCATTTATTATGTTTATTTATTTTTGGTTAATTTGTCATTAGTTTAATTGTTTATTACTTTTTTGACTGTTTTACTTTTATAATAGGTTAACAGGGCCAACAGAGTCATAATTAATATTTTTTTTGTTTTTAACCTTTTTATTTTTTTGTTTCAGGTACAAGTCCAAAGAAAGTACTCAAGTTTCTCACAATCGCCGTTCGTACATAAAATAGAAGAACAATACGATTATGAAATAGTAAAAAATCCACCCGAATGGGCATATGTGGAGAGACTATTACCTTTCGAGACCATTCCAGAAGTTATCCTGAAAGATAATTATCCATCAGGGTGGATACCACCTCAGGAAGAAGCAAGAAATTTACCCTATTTTATACCTAGAACAAAAAATCATCAAATTCCTATATATTTATGTTTATCACATAAAGGCAATAGGAAAATTTCAAAGATTAAGAAAATAGAAGGTGATATTTGGTTAATGAATGATGAATTAAAAGCGTATTTAGAAAAGGTTAACAACCGTTACGTAGAAACTAGAGTGCACGAAATGGGTAAATTTATTGAGGTTAAGGGTGATTTTGTTAATCCATTAAAAGAATGGGCCTTTTCTAAAGGTTTTTGAAATATGTAGTTAATGTGGTAGAATAAATGTGTATTTAGATATGAGTTTGTTTTATTTTTGAAATCCTTTCAGTTATTGACACTATTAAATAATTTTATTAGAGCAATAAAATAATACAACTATTAAATTATTATAAATGTTATAAAATATTTCTTACCATTTAACTTTAAACTAAAATAATTAAATAAAAAAAAAAAAAATCTAAGCATTACTTAATAATTTTTATATCATAAAAATCGCACTACCTATGTAAAAGTTACTTTTATTCAAACAACAAAACAAAACAACATAAATTACAGAAAAAAAAGCAAAACAATCCATACGACTGTAACTCTTAAAAGTAACAAAAATAAATAAATAAAAAAAATTAAGCCATATACCTAGATAAATACACATGATCTTTTCCTTAAAAAAAATATTTCTTAACTTGTTAAAAAAAAACAAATAATATTAATCACAAGCTAACACACAATTAAGAAAAAATAAATAAATACATAATCACCACGTTGCGACGCCAACTTGCCTCGCCCGTTGTACATGAAGTACGTTTCATATCGCCGCCGCGAGGGGCGCTGTGGACGGCGGAAGGTTTTACCTACGTAGCTATATAACATCCGTTGTTGGCCCTAAACATATTAATTACCATCCACACCGATATTTCTTTGTTTTAAACACATTTACCTACACTTTCCTATCGAAATCAACACAAACATCATCAATACAAGCTCAAAACTAATGTTAAGAGGTTATTTCGTTTTAAAATGAATTAGGTTATTTATTACACTTTGTAATGGTTTATAAAGTTTATTAAGTTGACAAAACTCACGTTAAATATTAGATTTCGCTATCTCTCTACATAATATGCGGTTACGTAAGCGTTTTATGTACGTACCTATGTAATGTAAATATGTACAATCAAGGCCAAGTGCTTTCAGAACATGACGTTGCAATCAATATAAATAATACGGGGCTAAATTGTATATATTTTTCTATATATTTTTAGTTTTGATCGCTTTTAACTAGCTAAATATTAACTAATAAACTCGTGTCACTATTTAAATGGCTTTATATAACATTATTTCTAAATTACGTTTGTTTTTTTTATATTACGTAATCGTTATCTAAGTATGGCAAAAATGTTTTCTGCCTAAGATTTTTTGAAAAAATAAAATAATTAAGTAAAGAGTTTCTTTTGTATTTAATTATTAAAGTTTCATTGTAAACATAAAAATTACTATTCACTTAAGTTAATTTAGAGGCCGTACAAAATGAGTGTTGATATCGAAACCTTTAGGTTGTAAGTTGTGAAACTCTTTTGTTCCATAGACCGGATGTAAACTTTGTTTATGAAAAAAACAAGCCCGCTTTCGATGTTTTTTTGCTCTATGATATTTACGTAACAATCTCAGCCCCGTTTTGAAATTGAATACTGTATACATTTTGTATCTAAATTAGTAATTTGTTTTCATTTTATAGCCAGATACTACATGCGGCTTCGCCTGCGTGGTCAGATGGAGATAATTAAGAGTTGTATGATAGTTTTACGATTGTTGTTATCTTGGTATAAGATCAGCTTCACGCTGTATTCCGCAAACAGCAGGGTAAATAGAGGGAACCTAGTGTTAAGACACTCCGTTCATTTTCTGCCGCATTCTAGAGACATTACATGTTGAGGGGCAGAACTCAACGCCGCGCGTTGTCTCGAGACCAGAGTGAAGAAATGGAAATATAAATTTAAGTAAATATTTCATCTCCGCGAGTGGGGATCGAACCCACAACCAGTCGGTTTTACAGTCACACTTTGTACGCCACGACTAGCCTCGACTAGTATGATATGACTATATAAGTGCCCGAGGTAACCAGGATTGCAGGTACAGTGAACTATATTGAAACAATTTACGTAGTTACAGCCTTTCTCAATAAGTAGACTATCAAACAAAAGAATTTTCAATTGAAACCAGTAGTTCCTGAGATTAGTGCGCGCAACCAAAATAACTATTCAGTTTTATAATAGTATAGAGTATAGAATATATTCGGTGAAGTAAATAACAATGGAACATCATATAATTGATAACAAACAGTTCTATTAATAATAATAACAAACACATAAAAACAACTAACTTCAGGAAATATTTTAGGCGGAAATTACCACTCTATAAATGATATAAAACTTTGGTCATTTATATTTTTAGTTATATATAATCTAATTTCAAACACAAAAAGATAGAGTACAAGGAGTAAGGTAATAATAAATAATTACCTAATGAAACATAAGCGTGTTGCCTTTATTAACATCTAATTAGAACCGGAATTCCAAGCATGAGTCAGTTATTACAAAGAAAGTACGTATTGTATATCTATTATAGAATATATAAAAATAAAGCTATGTAATGAGGTCGTTGTACAGCAGAGGGTTAGTTGTGAGTTCGTTGTCGATACATACTCGGGGGAGGCATTTCTTCGTAGTGGTACGCAGCGTTGAGTTTGGTCACTAATCACTACTATATTAAAGTAATATCTTGACGGCGTGTCCCAAAATTAGGTTCTCTCTGTTTACCCTGTTATGCGGGAAAACTAGTGAAACTGCATAAAGCTGTTATTATGTATTGAGGACGTGGCTACATTAGCGTATCTAGAGATATTTTCTGGGGGAGGCCTGGACTTTTGTTTTGAACAGATATGTTCTTGTAAATGTTGTTTTGTTGTTCTTTTTTTATTATTTCTAGGAAAATTTGTTGTAAGTAAAATTTCTGGGGTGGGCTCAAACTATTCTAGGGTGGGCACGGTCCACCAGGCTCACTCCTTCCTACGCCCATGCTTGTCTGATTTAAGCGATAGTTTTGAATTCAAATTTGTGTTTCAAATTTGTTTTCCTGATCTGATCATCGTCCATCGTACCATGGGACATGGGCGGACCTGGCCTCCAGTGGTTTACATGGTAATACTAATGACAACTAAGTGACACGAAATTTAAATATTATGCTTATGTATATAATGATGTGTTTATTTTTATATTTAATTAGTTTACAATTTATTAAAAAACGCCAAGTTTGACGTTTTTCAAATTTGTAAAGGTTTTTCAATTTTTCAGCCTTCATTTTTGTTGGTAAAAGTTTTAGGGTGGGACATCTTCCTTCCTACGCTCATGCCATGAGATTTAACGCAATATAGTTTTAAAGTTTTAAACGTAAAGGGAAGAACGAAAATACTTGTCACAAGGCTAACTATACCTTCACCGACAAATGTGTATTTTGTGAAAATACAAAAAAACCTTAAAGCATTGTAATTTTTTTGTAACTTTAATAAGACGTTTAGGGTTGTATGCTAGACTACCTACAGACACCGATAGACACACAGACTCAGCTATTTTCGCCCCTTACTGTATCGTGAAAGCAGTATGATATGCTGTACGACTAAGTACTTTAAATATTCTTATAAATATAGTAATTTTCATAATATTTTTAAGTATTATTTTTAGCTTGACGGTTTCTCCTTATAGTAAGATCCACAGAGGAAATATAATGTTAAGACAGAGTGACTTTTGTCACACAACGTTAAATTTTCGAGACTTGCACGTAGAGCTGCGGAGCTCGTCGTCCGTATTTTGTGTTATATTTATAATTTAAAAGTATTACTTACTTACTTACTTACTTTTATATACTATTTTATAAAGAAAAAACACAATATTGTGCGATTTATATATTTTTTTTTACGTTTATAGGTACAAAAGTGTATATACGAGTATGTATTCAATATTTTATAATTCAAAAATGCACACCAACAAATAGTTACGTAAGAAAATTATATACATAATTTTAATACGATATCAGCCAAATACTTAGTAATACAGTATAACTGTATGAGTCAACTAAAAATGTCCTTTGTATGTACATAAAGTTGGTGATTCAATGAGAAGAAATTCACTTAAGTGCGATACGAACCGTATAAGTCTATTTATAATATACAATTTAAAGCTTTTTTAAACTTTATTCTGTATACCAGGGTAAACAAAGAAACTAGTGTTAAGATACTCCGCTCCACACTTTTCACGTTTTCGCCAGAATTCAAGAGACTGGGAAAAAGGGTGGAAGTTAACGTCGTGCTTTGTTGTAAAATAGCGGGGAAGCATACCCCCAAGACGGTTCGAACCCACAAGTATCGCGTTTACAATCTGGCTCTGGTCACTGCGATGATGGCCTGGTACACGACTTTAGGCTTTAAATAGTTATAATTATATATTATTTATTTTCACAGATCTTCCATGTTATGTGAGGCAGGCAGAGATTATCTAGAAATATTATTGCAGCTCAGCTCTCCTCATTCCGCTTCTTTTTAGCTTGATACTTTATCCCAGGCAGAGTAATCAGAGAGAATGGAGCGTTGAACTCTAGATTCTCAGCATACTTCTTTTGCCTCGTCCACTATCATCAACTCGTGTTTCTCGTGCGTTTTACAAACCCTTAAAGTGAATACTATATTCTCTAAGGTCAACCGTGGTTTTTTATATATTATTTGCCATTCTCCGCCTATTGCCTCGACGGGCCCAAGCCACTTGGGCACATTCTCTTTAACGTTCACTGCTTTAGTACACTTTGCTTACTTAGAGATATTTCGCCTTTGGTACTGAAAATGGTTCGTTGGGCTATTATTAAATCTGTAACGTAGTGACTGTGAACGCGTTTATAGTAGGTTCAATTCCCACTAAGGGAAATTAAATATTAAATATTTTCATTTCTTCGCTATCGTAATAGCGTTGAGTTTCGTCAATCAACCCACAATGCCTCCAGAATCCTGCGGGAAAATAAAGAACGGAAGTGTCTCGATGGTCACCTAGTATCTTAACACTAGGCTCCCAGGTTCCTTCTGCCTGTCCTGGTGTGTGCGGAATAAAGTGTGAAGTTAAAAAAATTTAAAAATCTATTTCATTTTTGTTATTTTACCTCTCCACATTTACTTTTATTCAGTGAACGTATCGAGCCGAAGCCGATCGACCGACGTAGGTCTACTAACATGTATGACGTAAGGGACAATTATAAAAATGTACATATTTGGAAAAACGTATAATTTTACTTATTTAGAAACACACACAAGAATTTGAACGTAGCGGGACTCAAACCCGCGTCTCCTGTAAATATTTTTGTACGTTTTCTAAATAAGTATTTTTCTCTCCTAAGTGTGGAATAACACTTTAAAAAATGTTTAAAATACGTATAATTTTTTTCTAAATACGTATTTTTTTCCTAAGACTGGAATAACACTTTAAAATGAAAGGATTGAAATAAAATAGGGGTAAAATTATTCTATAAAGGCTTTTTTATAATAAAAATGTACATAAATGGTCGCCGTCGTGGTGCAGATCCACCGCCGTGTAATGATTATATTTATTTTCATTTCTAATTTTTAGTAGAGAAAAGGTGACTTTGAGTTCCGCTATTTATCACTTAATGTTTCTAAAGTTGGGCGGGCTAGGTGGTTTCGGTGGCGCCTGCACAACGGAGTATCTTTTAGTATTACAAAGCACTTCTAGCCCAATTAAATTTATTTTTTAGATTCACGCGTATAGCTGTGTACGCAGTTAGAACCTAGTACTAAGTCACTACGTTGGCCACTTTCCGCTACCGCTGCGCCACTGTGGCCACACGCAATACTTTACAATATCGGCTTTAAGTGGAGAAAGGAGTGCCCTATACATACCTTACTATAAGAGGAATACAGCGTGAAGCTGAAAAAAAAATTACAAAAAATTTTATTAAAAAAATTACTAGTCTGATGTATATTAAATATGATGCGGCGACTATTTTATTTAGGAAAACTGGATCTTTTCTTTAATCATTTCTTTCTTTGATCCTTCCTTTTACCCAACTGCACGACATACATGTAGTTATGTGTTTATCAGTTTATGTATGTATCGTATTTATGAAGGAATGAATATATACGTAAAAACTACTTATTTTTTTATCAGCTTGACGCTGTATCCCGCACATAGTGTCTTAACCTAGTGTTAAGACACTCCATTCCTCACTTTCTGCCGAATTCTGGAGGCATTGCGTGTTGAGGTAAAAACTACTAACTTTCGACTTTTAATTTTAAAAAAATATTAGGCCTGTTTTTTCTTTTAGTTTTTATGCAATCGGATTTTTTGTTTATTTTAATATTTTTTTTATGATATAGATTTTGAAATTTTAATATAATTATAATTATAACATAAAACTGATATAATTTTTAAATTATGTCTTGTTTGTGAGAAATTAATATCAAGACAGTGGCCTTCATAATTAACCTTTAATTAATGTTGTAAATACAATACATCGGTATTTAGTTAAATGACGATTTAATGCTAACTAGCGTCTCTGGGTACGTCAGTGAGTGTTAAAATTTTTAGATAAGATTATAAGCCAGAAAAACAAATTATTATTTCATATTGTTATAAAATCATTTTGAATTATGCACATTTCACTGTGTATCTTTTTTATTTTTCAATTTGATATGTGTATAGGAGTTGTATAGGAGTTGAGGCCGTCGTGGCGCAGGCGCACAAGGGTGTGACGGTAACGCGACAGTTGTGGGTTCGATCCTCTCTATGAAATGAATGTATTAAGAAATGAATTATCATTTATTGATATATTCATTTCTTCGCTCTGGCACCAAGGCAAAAACCCGGCGTAGAGTTTCACCACCCAACACCCAACGAAAAATTCAGCGGAAAATTTAGTAAAAGGGGAAAGTTTTAAAAATATCTACTTATTTAGAAAATGTATAAAAATTTGAACCGACCGTCCGGTCGACCGCTCTGGTCGGTTTGCAGGAGGCGCAGGTTCGAGTCCCGCTACGTTCCAATTTTTATACGTTATCTAAATGAGTATTTTTTTTTACTAAGTGTGGAATAACACTTTAAAAACACTTTAAAACTTTGGAGTTATCGAAGTACAAAATCAATAACATTATTATTTATTTATTTTTGATCTCGATATTCAGTTGAATATATGTATTAATAAATATTTTTTCATTTTAGGAGCCTCAAGTGTGCCCAAAACGAGTCACCAAACCGTCACTTATACCGTTTGTTGTCGCGCCCATTCGTGAATGTGATACATACGACTTCCGGTGCATTATTTATGACGCGCCACAATTACATATATTTATACATTGTTCTGTACAAGTTTCTGGATATCCTCTCTCACTGAATTCGGCGGAAAATGGGGAACGAAGTGTCTTAACACTAGGTTTCCTCTGCCTACCTGTGTGCGGGATACAGCGTGAAGCTCTCTCATTACTTCTACATTTTAAAAGAGATTTTGCAGGTAGATTGTTAGTTTAAGAAAGATCTTTGTTCCTGATTGATTCATTGGACTTCATTAATTTAAAATAAAATAGAAACACTTCATTCTGTGGGCACTCGTTGGACAGGGGCCTAAGCGTGCGACGAGTATGGGTTCGATTCTCACTCGAAGTCATAAAATATTTCATATTTTAATTTCCTCGCTGTGGTAACGAAGTAAAGCTGTAGCGAATTCGTCGGAAAGTGGGAACCAGAGAGAGTGCCTTAGGGGCCGTTCAAGTATTACGTAAGCAGTTTTTTTGCAATTATTGACCGCCCCTCCCCTATGTCATCAAAAATAAGCAATCCTCTTATAAATATTTCATTGAAAACGTCAAAAATAAGCAAACCCAAGACCCCCCCCCCCCCCGCCCCCCTACAGTGCTTACGTAATACTTGAACGGCCCCTTAATGAGAATAGTGTCTTAGCTTAGCTGAGGGAACCTTCAGCCTAAGTCGTACGGCTGTACGTGCTGTTACCACAAACAGGGTGACAAAATAAAGGCATGCGTTGACTTCTGCCACACAAAAATTGGGCGCAAAATTGAATACCAATTGTTCAAGCACTAAGTTCATACGTAAATTAAGTAAAACAGAAATAAGAAAATGTTGATGAAAATAAGATATGTTTACTAAACACACTTTAAGCTCCTTATTAATAAGTAAATCTCTTTCAACTCGGAGATCTATCTTGAGAGCGATCTACAAATGCCGTTTTCGTTCATAGATTATTAAAACGACATCTCAAGAACGATTTCAGAGATTTTTTTATATGAAATTGCGTATAAAAAAATATTTATAATAATAATAATATCAAGACATCTCAAGATCGATCTCAGGGATGAGAGCGGTTTACAAATACGGCCCTAAGTCTCTGTACGTACTTGCTTACGTACACGATCAGCGTAGGTGTCCGCCCACGCCACCCGCCCACCAGTTGTAAACAACATACACTAAATAGCCGTAACTAAATTGAAATTATTAACAAAAATGTCAAATGATACTTTAAGTAGGTACCAATACATTTTAGTTGAAGCTTTTTTGAAATGTTTATTTAAAATTTTTATATTTTGCTACTAATCGCGTGCAATTTTGTATGTGTTGGAATATAAAACGTGGGGTAAAAATACAGTTATTCCCGTAGGAGGCTAAGGGAGGAACGAGGGTTCCTCTCATAGCCTTCGCCCATATGTTCTAACCTAGTATCCTAGTAGTGCCCGCTGGGTGCTGTTGTCGCGTGTCAGTCACTCAGTAACGGAGGAGTTTCATACATACTCGTACATACCTACCTCTGCCATTAATATTTCTAAAAGCTGCTGTGTTATGATTTTAATGCAATTTCATGCCTCCGTTCCATTTTATGAAAGTAGTGTCTTTTCTCTACATCCATACGAATTACACTAAACCCCTCCATCAAATTCCAATACACCTAACTCATTTTTTTTGTTTTAGTCATTATAACTTAATAACAAATTATGATTTCCTACATTTCAATAACTATATATTATACTATTAAATACAGTGAAATAAACAACCAACTTATCAGGACTCTATCTTAATCTACCTGCCTCGTCGAGAGGGGGGGGGGGGGGGGGAGAGTGGGGGGGGGGTCTGAAGAATGGCCAGGTAGATAACGAAATAGACGTTGTGAAGGAAAAAAACAGCGTTATAAATTTAAGGTATGTACGTACGAGTATGTGCACCTGTATGTTCGTCTGTGGCCTCGTTGCTCCTTAAAGGATGTACCAAATTTGATTGAATATTACGCTATATCTTTACTCTTGAGCGAATATACTTGCGACGTTATTTTAATCGACTTCTTTTTTTAGCTTCATACTGTACGAGGTTGAAAAATTATATTTATTAATTTTTATTTCGCTGAATAATTTTTTATTTCACGATAGAAGCTTTAAGTCTAATTTTTAAAAGTTAGTTCGTTATATATACATAATATTAGGCGTAACTCAACGCCGCGCATTGCCTCGTTACCAGATCGAGAAATTAAACAATTAAAATATTTCATTCCCCCGAGCGGGAGTCCAATCCACTACCGTGGCGCCTACAGTCGCACGCTTGTGTCCATGCGCCACGATGGCCTCAAATACCTCATCAATATGTTATAATATATCATTCTTATGTACGTGTGTTTGTCATCTTATTCCTCCCAAATGACTGAACAGTTTTTAATAAAATTACATAAGTTTTATACATGTTATAAATGATTCAAAACCATAATTACACACATTTCAATTGACCTGGAAATTAAAATCTATGTACTTTTATTGCAAAATAAACCTAAATCGATGATCTCAGCGAGAAATTTAATAAATTCCCAGTTAAATGAAAACTTAACAAGATTTCATGATTAATACCGAAGCGTCGCGAGGAAGAGCGATAGAATCACGTACTAGGTGAAGTAACGTATTTTTACGATATAATTGTATAACCACAACAGGAAAAGTAAAGGGAACGTAGGGATCTAGTGTTAAGGCACCGTTCCCCTTAAGGCACTTCCATTCCTCACTTTCCGCCGAACCTTGCTACCAGAGTGTGGAAAGAAAAATATAAAATATTTAATTTGCTCTAGTGGGAGTCAAAATCACAACCGTCCCTTGCTTGTGCCCCTGCGCTGCGCCACGAGTAGTCTTACGATCATTTTATACATAAAGAATGGAACTGAACAGAAAACATTGTTCTTGCACTCTGGTATCAGATAGTAGAGCCGTTCGTAAGTTTTTTATAACAATTTAGTACAATAAAACAATACAGTTAAGATTGTTTAGATAATATCTAATTAAGAAAATATATTTAAAAAAAATGTATTAGATAATATCTAATTAAAAAAAATCTTAACTTTTTTGTAGCTTCATGCTGTATATTGCACGTATCAGGATACGCGGAGGGCATCTGGGAACCTAGTAAAGACATTAAAGACACTAAAGACACTTCCGTTCTGTTATGTGTTTTTTAATAATAGTTATAGAATATTGCGTATGTAGATTTAGAGACAAAAGTTGATAAATATTTTCATATTGTCAATTGGGTGGGTGGGTTTGATTAACATTCAAGGAAATATTTTTCTTTCTTAGCTAAGTGCCAAGGCAAACGCGGCGTTGAGATCCGCTACTCAACAAGCAGTGCTTTCAAATTTCTGTGGAAAATGGAAATCGAAGTGCCTTAACACTCCATCACTCCCTTTGTATTCTGCTGTGTGCGGGAGGCAGTGTGAAGCTAAAAAAAAGTAGAATAGAGTGTCAAATTGTGAGCGTTCACTGAAGACAATGAAAAGCTGATAAACTAAATAAATGTTTTATATTTTAAATCAATTAGGTATTATATATAATGCTTGAAGCATTGACATTTTTGTTTGTTAACGTGAGGCCAGTCGTGGCGCAGGGACAGCAAATGAGTGTGACTGTTAAATCGATTGGTTGTGGGTTCGATCCCCACTCGAGAAGATGAAATATTTGTTTAAATTTATAATTCCATTTCTTCGCTCTAGTGTCGAGGCAAAGCGCGGCGTTGAGTTCCGCCACTCAGTACGCCTTGCCTTTAGAATTCAGCAGAATATAGGGAACGGAATGTCTTCACACTATGTTCCCTCTGCCTACCCTGCTGTGTGCGGAATACAGCGTGAAGCTGATTTATTTATTTTATTATTCAAGTTAACATATTTTTTAAAAGGTTTAATAAATCGAATTCCTAAACCAATTACCGAAAATTTCTTTGTTATTTTAAATTCTTCTAAATATTTATTTTAAAAACTCTATGAATTAAATTTCTTTTCTCTGCACACCTACCTCCTTATGGCTTTATCCCACCTTTATGGCTTAGAGAATGCGTTTATCCTATAAAATTGTATGTAATAAAGGATAAAAAAAAATCTACAAATTCCTAGGAATCTTTTAATATTTAATAGATAAAGAATAATTTTTGAGGCCAATCGTGGCGATCGGGCCCAAAGTGTGTCTGTAAACGCGACTGGTTGTGAGTTCGATCCCCACTCGAGATGAAATATTTATTTACATTTATAATTCCATTTCTGCACTCTGATCTCGAAGCGCAGAATTGTTTTCGCCACTCAACACGCAGTGCCTCCAAATTTCAGCGGAAACTGGGGAACGGTGTCTTAACACTAGGTACCTTGTGTCTATCCTGCTGTGTGCGGGATACAGCGTGAAGCTGATTTATTCTGACTAATAATTTTCCATCCAATCGATAGGGCTATCCAATATGATATGATAATAGTCCCAATTAGACTAACCTCACACGTTATCAGCGCGCCCTTGAGGCGGAGCGGAGGTCACGCGCTCCTAATATTGCTAACCTATTTACTGAGGAATGGCTGTCAAATACATAACAAATACATTATATTAGAATAATTCAAATATATAGTGTGTTTATATGATGTGAATTTGTGATAATATCGAACGTGCGACGGTTGTGGGTTCAGTTCCCTGTGGGCGGAATTATTTTTATTTCTTTGCTCTAGTAAAAAGACAAAGCGCGGCGTTGAGTTTAACCGCTCATCCCGCAATGTCTCGGAGGTTGGGCAGTGAGTGGGAAATGCAGATAGGCTATTCAGCTATATATGTTTGTAGGTACGAGATACAAGTTAAAAAATAGTAAAATCTGCATCATGTAGTAACGTACTGTACACTTCAAGGAATGATTGTATTTTTATTTTAGAAACTTTATTTTTACAGAAAACCTAATATTAAGACACTGCACTTTCCGTCGCAGTTGGAGATATTGCGTGTTAATTGACGGGACCTAACGTCACGTTTCGTACTACCGGAGCGGGAAAATGAAGATTATATGTTCGGCCGAATGGGGGTCGACTCGTAACGTGGAATCTATACATCTATACAAATAAATATAAATAAAATTGAAGTGTCTATCTGTGATTACAAAGTTGTTTCAAACTGTTCGTTAAAGTGAATATACGTAGTTATAATAACACGATACCTAAGCAGAAACAAGCGATTACAATTGTTTGTACGTCTATCTTTCTGTAAGTTCAAGCTTATCTCCGGAACGGCTGAATCAGTATCTCAAGAAACATGAGTATAATTTTTTTTTTATATAATGATAACTATAATGTCGAGGGTAGATCCTATTTTCTAAATTGTTTTGTTTTTAAATTAAAAAGCAAATCGGCTTAAAATCCCGTATCGCACGATAGGCAGAGAGAACCTATACACCGTTCCCCACTTTATTTTCGCCACCTACCCACCCTATTTTCGAGATATGGCTTTTTGAGTGCCGGAACTTGTCGTCTTTTTTTTATTATTTGAGTGATGAAACTAGAAGAATTCATACCTCAGAGTAGAATCGAACCTACAACTGTCGCGTTTATAACCATACACCGTTTTGCTGCGCCACAAGGGCCCTGAAGTTATAGTTATAGTTGACCTGTTAATTAAGCAGTGTGTTAGATAACCGAGTTACGTTAGTTACAGATGGAAGACCGAAAAAAAACTAAAAATAATTTTAAATTAATTTATTATTAATTAAATAAATAATTAAATTAAATTAAATTAGCTTCACGCTGTATCCCGCACACAGCAGGGTAGGCAGAGGGAACCTAGTGTTAAGACACTCCGTTCCCCACTTTCTGCCGAATTCTGGAGGCATTGCGTGTGGAGTGGCCGAACTCAACGCCGCGCTTAACCTCGACACCAGAGCGAAGAAATGGAAATATAAATTTAAGTAAATATTTCATCTCCTCGAGTGGGGATCGAACCCACAACCAGTCGGTGCAGTCACATCTCGTGCCGCTGCGCCACGACCGGCCTCACAAATAAATAAATAAATAATTACAATTAAAAACTTATCACTAAAAATTACGAATTACTCGATCGTAAGTTACAATATTTATGAACTTATAGAATCAAAATATGGTACTCTATACAGCACCAAATGTATGGGAAACATATCAATGCCGAAATGATCGATTCCGATCCCATCGAGGGAATCTGCATGTATTAGCTGTCTTCTTGGAAAGTAAATAATTAAATACTTTATTTCTTGTTTACAGTTTTGTATGTGTTATGATTTAGCTTGGTTATAATCAAGACAAAAAGTAGGTAAAGCTTCTATGTAAAAAGAATTATTAAAAATATTAAAGTCCCCTAGCAAATATAATAATAGAGAACGTAAAGAAAATCAGAGCAGAAGGAAGAGAAGTCAGACTGTTCTGGTTAAGGGCACACGTGGGTACTGCAGGGAATGAACGTGCCGATGAACTGGCAAAATGCGCGGCACTCACAAGTACTATCTGCGACTATGAGAAAATCCCCTGGTCATATGTTAAAAGATCAATCAGGGAAGAGTCCGTTGGCATATGGCAGGACAGATATGAATCATCCCAGACGGGGGCAGTTACCAAAAAATTCCTGCCAGATGTAGAAGTAGCCTACAAAATAGTAAGGACGACAGGATTTACTCCTTTACAGGTGCAAATGTTGACGGGTCATGGAGGTACAGCAGAGTACCTGCACAGATTCAAGTTGAAAGATTCATCAAGCTGTGAATGCGATGAGAATACAACAGAGTCGGTATGGCACATATTATTGGAGTGCCCCAGATATGCTGCCGCCCGCTTCGAACTTGAAATGGCAATCGATAGAGACCTAACCGAGATCGATCTTCCAAGCATCATGGCAGATCCAAACTCCCGGCAAGCGCTCCTCGGTTACGCTGAAAGGGCCTTTCGTATTGCATGCAATAGGAATAGTTCTTTGGGGCAAAGAGACTCACGTACTCTATACGCACCACTTACAAATACTGCAAAAGTAAGCTCCAAAACTCACCCGCATCTCACAAAAACGTCACATACATTAAAACATACACAATATACTACAATGATCCAGTTATTGCAACAAGCTGAAATGGGTACACCGACATTACGAACTAAAGGAGTAGCTCTTTTTATGGATGACAGTACTGAAAGGTTAGGCATAAGCTTTTGCAGATCTAGAAATAATAAATTTATTGCAATTTCACCTGGTCTAGCTTGTTTATTGAACGGGAGCACTAAAAGAACGGCAGTAAGACGAAAAATATACGAAGCGCTACCGATAAGGACGACTGGAGGCATAAACTGTCGAGTAGTGAGATCAAAGAACAAATTGGTCATACTGCTCGATTGGGGGGAACGGACGCCCTTCCAACGTTCACAGGAACTGCTTACAGTAGTAAGTGAAATTACAGGACAGGGAGCTCGTGTGATAAGTGTAGACGCTATGGTCGTTGACTATAATAAAGGAGAAGTCGCAGACCGAATGGGATGCATAAAAGCCTCAGAACAACATGAGGTGATAGCGTATGAGGACAGAGGTGAAGATCTCAGTTACCTAAAACTCAATCACTTGAGCACCCAGAAAGTAAACCCCCCATCTACCCTTGTGACCATCGAAAGCGGCTCAGAACTGTACCAACGTAAGACAGCAGAGGAACAGGCAAAACGTGCAGGAAACAAACCGAAACACACTGCTGCAAGAGGCGCATGCAGCGCCTTTATGACTGCCGTTGAAAACTTATTAGGTAGGAGGAAACCATCAATACATGAAACCCAGGTGATGGCCATAGATAATATCGCAAGAGACTCTGCAAAGACTACCGCTGTAAAAACATGGCCAAAGTTAACAAGAGCGGCTATGAATCAAGTAAAAACACCCAACTTGGTACCGATCATGGGATACAAAGACCACTACAAGAATACTTTCCTTGAATTCCTCGCAGTCCTTAAAGCTACTAAAGAAGTAAAGCTCAGAACTTGCAAGGAAATAATGCTTGCCTTTCAGGGAGAATACTCGATCCTGCAGGTAAAGCTCAAGGAGGCAGAAGCCGCCATATATAACAATGATACCGCCCAAACCATTACAGGCAACATGAACGGCAGTTACATGGCGGCGTATAATGCTGCAGTTGGCTTTGTGGAGTTAGATAAAGAGGAAACCAGACAAACAGGCAACCTCAAATTCAACTTAACTGATAATAATCCCATTGTTGTCGTCGCCAAGTGCACGAAAGTGATGCTAGAGGATAAAATGCTAGAGATGGCCAGAAACTTCGACAACACTCTAGAACCCACATCATCAGCGGAATGGGAGGTACCTGGGATGCAGTGGGTCAATGGGGTCCCCGGATGCGGTAAAACAACTTGGATTCTAAAACACTTTGACTTGAATAAAGACACTATTGTCACCACTACCACAGAGGCAGCCAAAGAACTCCGAGAGAAACTGTCGGTAAATATAGGGAACTTAGCAAAAAGTAAGGTTCGCACTATCGCTTCAATATTGGTTAACGGGGTCAGAAAATCAGAAATGTGCAAGCGCCTTATGGTAGACGAAGCCCTGATGAATCATTTTGGAGCAATAGTGACGGCTGCTAGAATCTTCCGAGTAGAAGAATTACTACTGATCGGAGATGTAAATCAACTTCCGCTATATTGACCGGGAGAATCTTTAATATGCTTTACCGCAGTCCATCCCAAATGCTAAGCATCAGCAAAAACCTACTGTGTACCCATAGAAGCCCCATGGACGTCGCTTACGCCCTACGAGAAATATACTGCGGTATATACTCAGCAAAAAGGGCAGTGCACTCTCTTCATATTGTAAACATCAAGGCGACGCCGGTACCAAAAGACCTAAAAAACACCTTCTACCTCACTTTTACGCAAGAGGAGAAAGACTTCATGATTCAACAAGGATATGGAGTGAGTACAGGTTCAAAGGTGTTAACGATTCACGAAGCTCAGGGTCTGACGAACGTGATGGTAGTAGTAGTGAACATGAAGTCGGCAAAATTACAGCTGCATGACAGCGTCCCGCACGCAGTCGTCGCAATAACGCGACACACTTACAGCTGCTGCTACTACAGCGGTAGCGAAGACGATGCAGTCAAAAGGCTGATCCGCAGTGCAACAATGGCAACGACGAAAGGCATTGTGGAATACAATTTAAAAATGGCCATTAAAGATAGAAACGAAGCGGTCATATCTTCTTTAGTAGAGGTTATGACCGCTTCGGTTATACCCTCCACATCCTGAATCCATCTTCCGACAGGCACTTAGAATATATAAATTGTTAAATTGTAATAGATATTAAGTTAATAGATAATAAGTGAAATATTTACAAAAAAAAAAAAAAAAAGGGAATCTAAAAATACCTATACCTATAATAATTATCTCTAGTTATAAGCCTTATTTAAGCAGCAGATAAATATAAAATTGATGATTAGCTAATAATAATGAAAAAGTTAAAAAAAAGTACGGACTACATGTCTGTAGTGCTTAGTTAAAATTATAATAAAAAAAAAAAAAAAATATTAAAGTAAATACTAATGGTAAGTTGCCAATATGTTTGAAATTAAAAAAATATAATTAATATTTTTTTCAGCTTCACGCTGTATTCCGCACATAGCAGTAGACAGCGGGAACATGAGGACCTAATGTTAAGTCATTTGGTTCCCTATAGCTGCACATTTTTAGGGCATTGTGTGACTGGATTCACTGCTTTGTCTTGTTATCAAAATAAATAAATCATAAAGAGGCCAGTCATAAAGAGGCGCAGGGGCACAAAGTGTGACTGCAAAACCGACTGGTTGTGGGTTCGATCCCCACTCGAGGAGATGCATATTTATTTAAATTTATATTTCCATTTTTTCGCTCTGGTGTCGAGGCGAAGCGCGGCGTTTAGTTCTGCCACTCAACACGCAATGCCATGCGGCAAAAAGTGGGGAACGGAGTGTCTTAACACTAGGTTCCCTCTGCCTACCCTGCCGTGTGTGGGATACAGTACTAAGCTGTCTTGTTATCAGAAGGAAAAAATAAAATAATTCATTCCCTTGAGTGGGGATCGAACCCACAAACGTGCCAATTATAGATAGACAAGATGAAGGCCAAAATAATAATTAAAAGCCTTTTTCTTATTTTTCTAATACGTATAATACATCATATTCAAAGAAGCACGTATCCACATTGAAAGCGCGCTGGTCACGTCCACAACCCTGATTGACTTACGATGTCGCATTAGTTTATCTTCATATAATTATACATTTAATGATAGGCAGTCAATATTGCGACTCTGAACGCGACAGATTGTGGGTTCTATTCCCACTCGACTAAATTAAATATTAAATATTTGCATTTAGTGGCTTTGGTAAAGCTAAAGTAAAAAAGCCAGTAAATGAAAATATTTATAAATTTGGCAGAAAGTGGGGAACGGAATTAGCTTAATGAGAGAATTTCGAACAACACCCATTTTTTTAACACTAGGTTCCGTCAGGTTCCTCTTGCCTACCCTGCTGTGTGCGAGATACAGCGTCAAGCTAAGAAGAAAGAGAAAGAAAAAAAATACATACGAATATGTATATGCGAAATGATAGGAATTGTGGAGCTAGTATTGTCTAACCGTTTTTACGATAAAACGAAAATCGCCCATACTTGATTCATACTCCGGCTCACACTTGGCCAATTTTAAAGTAGGAGTGGCCTTAAGCTTTTTTGAAGATTGGATACCCTCCTGTATTTAAACTAGTACAATAAGCATAGAAAAAAAACTATAAATTATTTAGTTAAGTTTGGCACTCTACCCTATTTAACATTTAAAAGTTTCCTTTATAATTATACAGAAAGATCCTTTTAAATTACATTAACAAGACCTCTTCTGTTTTGATAGCTGATATTATCTAAACTCTTTTTGCATTGAATGTAAAGAATTGTTTTTGTTTAAAGTGTTATTTTCTAAGGTAATGTATGTATTATGTAAAATTAAGTTGAATGGCTGATATTGAAAGATGAAAATCGGCAACATTGAAGGAACCCCTCAAAGTTTAAAATGATATTTTTTTATTTTACGCTTAGCTTTACGCTTAATTTCGCGCACGAACAATTTTTAAGACATTGCGTGGCGAGTAGCTGAACTCTACGCCGCGCGCTATATCTTGTTCTTAGACCGAGGAAAAGAAAATAACCCCTGCTTCCAATGGGAATAGAACCAACATCCGTTGTATTGCTGCGCCAGGAAAAAATATGTGAACATAAAGGTCTTTATAACAGGTTTTAGTTTTTTTAGGTCGACCCAGAGCTACGTACTGCGTACTATGTTGTAAAATCTAAGAAACTGATATTGACCCATTTGTAAAAGTTGTAATATCATCATCATAAAACTTGGCACTTGTGGTAATAATAAAATAATATGGTATCATCGAATTGGTCTGGTGATGGGGCAAGGACCTAAATACTGAGACTTCTCAGAGGTTACTAGAAAACCACTCGAGTGTAAGTGCATATATTCCATAGCATCTACTATATTATATAATACTTGTATTTGGTGTAGAAAAGCATGGTTTTTAGTTTTTTTTTGAGCTTCACTATGTATCGCGCAACCAGTATGCAGAGGGAACCTAGTGTTGAGAGATTCAGTTTCCATTAGTACTACTTCCGTTCCACACTTTCCACCGAATTCTGGAGTCTGCCTGTTGAGTGGAGAAACTCAACTACTAATATTTTATAGAAAATCATGGATTTTAGTTTTTCAAAATATTAAGTCATCATAAGTATAATTTGTGTTAAGTAGGTTAAAAATAAGAAAGTACCACAAGTACTCGTATATTCTTTCTAAACCACTTGTTTAGAAAGAATATACGAGTACTTGTGGCATGAACAGAAAACAATTAAATTTATTAGAAAAAAAATATTTTGTGTTTTAGTACACAATAAATTATCATGTGAAATTATAATAATTTTTTAAAAATATTATTAATTATATTTTTAATTTTTTAGAGTTAATATGATAAGAGAAATAAATAAAACAATCAATATTTTCAGCTTTTTATTTATATACATACAGTATTTATTATAAATTCAAGATTCTTAAACAATTACAATTATGCCATTACTATGATAAAGTAACAGCTTAAAATAAAATATTTTTTTGTTAAATATGTTGGCGTCACCAAACTATAAAAAAAACACCTGCACGTTTTTCCCACATAGCAGAACAGGCAGAGGGAACCTAGTGTTAAGGCACTCCGCTTCCAATTTTTCGTTCAATTTGTCTACCAGAGCCGGGAACAGTAATAAATGAGTATTTAAGTATAATCTTTCTCAAATGTGGGGATTGAACCCACAATCATCACGTTCACGACTGTAGACGCTATCTAGTACGTTAGAAAATTGTACTGCAAAAATGTTTCGAATCTAATTTTAATTTGTAACAGTAAAGTACAAATTAAAATTTAGATTTTAATCCCAAGAAAGAACAATACCCAAAAAAAACTTCTTAGGGATTTTTTTTAACAAAAGCATGTATTTATAACAAATAAAAATGAATATGATAATGTTCCAAAATAATCATTTTTCTTTAATAAATCTAATATATTTACGCTACGTTGGGGTAATATTTTTGATGTAAACAGTTTAAGAAAAAAATATTTTTTTTCAGTTTACCCTAAATTAATGTTATATGGTTGTGATTATAGATGATGTAAGGTTGCATACATCTATATTCAGTAAATTAATGTAAAAAGCACAACAGATTTTAACTTTCGACTCTTGTAAAATCAATTTTTTTTTCAGAAAATTGCTTATCATGGGGTAAGTTCGGATTTAATTAAAACCCTTCTGTTATTTTAATAACAGAGTCTATAGAAGAGTATTGTCTGATTTTCCTTAACTTTATTTATGAAAGTTACCTTATTTTGTTTAATAGCACTGATCTTACTTAGCAGAGTTTGTGGCGACGACCCATCGCAAAGTCGACACGAAATAACCTCGCGTTCAATGTGAATAATAAAAAAATAATGCCTAATTATCCTTTATTATCATTCGTACGGCCTTACTACATCGCCGATCTTACCCCAGCGTACTATATTCATATAATATTAACTTTAAACATATTAAATATAAACATATACTATAATTTCTTTAGTACTTAATCATTTAGATAATTATTGATTGGTGACGTCCATACATACGCAAAAAACTTATATTAGATAAAAATTACAAAACTTCTATTGACAAATCAAATAATACAAAAAATCCCACAAAATACAGCACTAAAATGAAAATAAATAAGAAAAAAAACAACTAAATGAAAGTCAATCATTGCTTCATGATTTAACCAAAAAATTTAGGACAATCACAGTACAATCACACTAATCTGGCATTTATATTAAAATCTTTTAATTTAAAATTAACTCTCCTAATACAATTTTTATAAACATGGGAGAAAGGATTGTTAAAGAAGAACTACAATTAAGCCAATAATATACCTTAATAAAGAAACATTTTAAAATTATAAATTTAAAAATTAATTAAGAAAGAGCGAAGAAATGAAAATAATTAGTTCTCCTGAGTGGGACTCGAACCTAAAACCGTCTCGTTTACAATCAGACGCCATGCAGCTGCGCTAGTTTTTGATATATTACAGTTACAAACACCCTATGGATCATTAACACAAAAAACATGATTTCCTTTTATGAACTGCTTCATTACTACTACTCCAAAGGTTCCAATAACCCGACATATCGTTCTTTATAGTACCAGATTAGTGAGATTCTACTGTTAACACACCTTCCAACCTTATAAAACTTCCTGTCCAAAAGTCATACACAAAATCACGATCAATACAATGTCACACAATCAGTCGGCTCTTTCCAACAGCTTACGAACTAACCTCCAGTCCTCCATGATGTCAGAATCAGGCAGCATGTAGACCACGTAAGGTGGTGATACAGATACCTGCCTCCTCCTCCTCTTGCGGCCCCACTCAGCTCCGCACGACCATAGGTCGACTGTGTGTCGTTCTTCTTCTATTTTTCTTATTTTCTCTAGTATTTCTTCTTTTAGCTTCTCGAACGCTAGCCATTTTTCACTCTGTAGACAAAGGAAAAGCATATTGAAAATCTAATTCAAAATGTTACCCGATCAGATTAGACAAAGGGTGGTGTAGAGATCCGCTATTTAATATATCAAGTGTACTAATAATAAAATAAGTATATAAAAAAATATAGATATTTATGTGAGCAAAATATACATACACAAAAAATCTTACTAATTATAATGCGATTATTTTTCTACTTCACGCTGCATCCCTCACATATAGGTAGGCAAAGAGAATCTGGGAACCTAGAGCACTCCGTTCCCATTAAGGCAGTTTTCTGCCCCACTTTCCACCAAATTCCGGAGGCATTGATTAGCGGAACTCAAAGTAACGCTTTGCCTCGTTACCAGAGCGAGGAAATGAAAATATTTAATATATTATTATTTACTCAAGTGGGAATCGAGCCCACACCTGTAGCGTTTACAGCTGTGTGCTTGTGCCCCTGCGCTACGTCTGGCACTAAATTGTTAAACATTTTATTTTTAGATATTAATCTTAATAATCTATAACTCTGTGAAAAATAAAAAGACAATAAACAGAGATATCGTAGTGAGTCCGTAACTCCGTTTTGAAATTATCTGTACTAATAATATAAAACTGAAGAGTTTTTTTTGGATGAAGGCACAAATCTCAAGAACTGCCTACTAGTTTGAACTAAAAAAAACATTTTCGTATTGGATAGTCCATAGATAACACTATCGATGTACCTGCGGTCAGAGTTACCTTTTTGGGACATTAAGAATGTTTCATATATCTTTAAAAAAACTCTTAGTTATTACTATTCGGCCACGCAAGTGAAGCCACAAGCAAAAATTAGTCATTCATATATCATGTTGATGATTTAAAATAACTACGTAAACATGTACTGGACAGCTTCAGTTATCGTTTGGTGTGTTTTGAGAAAAATAATTTTAACTAATGTACTCATAAACGCAAGAAAAATTAAATTACCCTTTAACCGGTTGAACCGTGTATTTAACTAGTATAAATGAATTTGAAAATCCGACGTTTCAAATACTCGGGTCGTGGTTACGGGTAGATGGACAGCTCCAAATTGTTTAAGTTAAAGAGTTTAATGTAAAATTAGTAAAAATAGTGAAAAAAAAATATCTTATGACCTCTAAAAAATTTAAAAAAATGGTCATAATAACGTTATGGAAACCTAAAAACACCAAATTATTTTTATTTTTTATGTCTAAATAGCTTACTAGTGTAAGTAACTCATTTTTCAGAAAATGCAAACAGTACTGTAATCTGACTACTTATAAGAACTGAATAAGAACAAGAGAATAATACAAGTTATATCCTGCGTATAGCAAGGTAGGTGGACATAGCCCAATAGTATTCTTACCACAGCGAGGAAGTAGAAATAATAAATTTCCGATTGAGAATAGAACCCACAACCGTCGCGTTTATATTCCAAGGCCGCAAGTGCCGCTGTACCAGTTCATTTAACAGCAACTGCAGTATAAAAAATGTGCGTTCTAGTCAACGTTATGACAAACGATAGGTTTTTCACTTTGTCATTTATTAGAGTGCACTTTGTTGTATGAACAAAAAAAACCTGTACAATTAACACACATACATATAAGTATATTAAGAACATTCACGTTCGATCTCTCCTTAATCAATGATTACAATTATGGACCACTATACAAACAACACTGGTAAATATTGCGCGGCGTAGAGTTCCGACACTTAACGTGCAATGTTTTGAAAATTGGGCGGAAAGTGAAATGAGTCGGTACCCTTGTTTACTAAGCGGGTAAAAGCGGGTATAAGGTACAGGAAATATGTACGTTGAACTACATATATTAAAATACCTTTAAGTACTTTATACCTATCTAAGACTAGACTCGATGTAACTAACAATTATTTTTCTTCTCGTCTCTTTCTTAGATTCCTTGCCTTTCCAATACAAAAAGAATTCTTCTACAAATTGAAATCGTAATTCTTGAGATTATAGCGTTCAACCAAACAAATTCTGCAGTTTTATAAAATGTATATAAAATTATAGCGTAATATAGTTTACTATAGGTGTATGCTCTTTTTGGCTTGAGTTGAAATCCTAAAAGCAATGTCCTTTTAGGCGGAAAACGGATACCAAAGTAATACTATTTAGTTACATAGACGTATTACAAAGTAGGCAGAGAGAACCCAGTGTCAAATTCTCTTTATTCCGCCAGAATTCGAGACAGCGTGTAGTGTAGCGTACGGAACAGAACAACATATCTTTTCCTGTCAGAGCAGACAAATAAAAATAATTCATTCCTACGAGTGGGAATCAAACTCATAACTATCACATTTATAGTGTGCATCTCTTATAATTTATACTAATACTAGAGGGCGCGCGCGGCTTCGCCCGCTTATTAGGAGTGAATTCTAAAACAACCACGAAACACGTATTCAATAAAATATTTTTAACAGTCTGAATTAAATTTTTTATAAAAATCGGTGGCAATTTAAAGATTTTTCCATATAAACTTCCAACCCCTTATTTGAACCCTTAGGGGGTGAATTCTTAAAAACCATGAAACACGTGTTCAATGAAATATTTTTAAGAGTCTGAATTTCAAATTTTATAAAAATCGGTACAGATTAATTTTTTTTTCCATACAAACTTTCAACCCCTATTTCATCCCTTTAGGGTTAAAATTTTTCAAATTCCCTTCTTAGTGGATGTCCAGAATATGAAAATAAACATCTGCCCAAATTTCACGTTTCTACCATCAGCGGTTACGGCTCTGCGTGCGTCTTACCTCAGTTAGTCAGCACAAGTCCTTTTATATTTATAGATTAGTATAGAGTACACTTGTTTGGTAGAACGCGATAATCGCAGATAGTACAGGTTCGAATTGGAAGATCCTTTTTGTGTTGTATAGAAGAAAGAATTGTTAAATAATTATTTTTTATCTTATCGTTGTATTCCTCATATAGTAGCCTCGTAGTAATCTGGGCACGTATGCCTGTAGGCCGGAAAGACACTTAGGTTCTTTCACTTTCCTCCGAATTGGAGGTGTTGTATGTTGCGTGTGCCAGAGCGAGGAAATAAAAAAAAGAAATATTTCATTTCCTCGAGTGAAAATTGAACCCACAACCTGCCGCGTATACACTCTGCACGCTTGTGCGTCCCGGCGCCACTGCAGACCTCAAGAACAAATTAGATTGAGGATTAAGATTAGAATGCGTCATGCGTCATAGACAACTCTCATCAGATATTTCCTTCATACTACGCGGGCGAAGCCGCCGGTAGAAACTAGCAAAATATAACATTCTATAATAAAACATATATATTTAAACGTTCTCACACCTGTGAATGGAGATATACTTTTCAATCATTTAATATAATAAGTACCCTACTTCGTAACGAGGATGCGTGAGGGGAGACACCTTTGTGTCGCAGTTGGGACGTCGCTAATAACTACTACTCTAATACACGAGGTTTTTGTGAGATCAGATTTCATATAGAACGTTCCATGAAATACGTAAAATATTAGATTGTAGATTTTTTTTTGTTTATAATATAGGTTTTTAGCTTCACGGTTTATTCCTAGTAAAGTAGCTGGAAAGACTGGAGGATTAAACGCTACAGTCTCAGCATACACCTGTCCACTGTCATCATATAGGGCCTACATGCCATTCGGTTTTTGTGCTTTTTATGAACGCACGTGAGCCCAAACTAGGAGACACGTCACGTCAAGTCACGTCGAGAAGGAATGTGAAACAATGGTAAAGAAGATTTAAGAAGCAAAAGTGAGTGGTAAGAGAAGTAGGGGAAAACCTTTGCTTTCGAGTGTAGATGATAATGGAGGAAAGTCACGTAAAAAGCATTAAGAAATATGTTTTATAATGTTGATTTTTAAATTGGAAATAAATAATTTGTTGAAGTATTAATCATTCGGTATTTGTTCTCTTTGTAACAAAACGTGAACGACATAAATTATCTCATCTATATATGTAAGTACCCACTAGAATCTCATAAATATATAATTATTATTATTTTTTAAATGGCGAAAATAAGCTATACTGTACATTAACGTTGTACATAAATATATTCAGAAAGGACTAGGTCGAATTGAAAAAATATTTTTTATTTCTAGTACATATAGAGGTCAGTTGTGGCGCAGGAGCATAAAGTGTGACTGTAAACGCGACTGGTTGTGGGTCGATGCCCACTCGAGGTATGAAATATTTATTTAAATTTATATTTCCATTTCTCCACTCTGGTGTCAAGGCAAAGCGCATCGTTGAGTTCCGCCACTCAAAACGCAATGAAGTCTCTTAACACTAGGTTCCCTCTGCTTACCCTGTTCTGTGCGAGATATACGCTTCTAATATTTCAAGTATTTTTGTTTTAGTTTCTACAGGGTGGAGCACGCATAGCAGGGTAGGCTGATAACATGAAAACCTAGTCTTAAGATACTAAACCCACAACCGTCGCGTTTACAGTTGCATACTTGTGCCACTGCTCCACGACCGCCTCATAAAAATCACACGATTTCTATTTAAATATGTAAATGTAACAAAAAGTATAAAATTTCAAACTCTACATACACAAAACTCATACAAGCATTCTCCATTTAAAAGGAATTTATATTGGCTGCGTGCCTTGCGAAAATTACTTTACTACAAAGTTTACCTACATACTATAAAAGATGAAGAAATTCTTGCAGAGATGTTATGAATTACCTAATTAAAAATATATGTAATAGCGACGATGTTAGAAGGTTCGAATTTTATTAAAAAAAAACATATTTATAGTAGCTACCGGTGTCATTTTGTCATTTTGTATTTTGTTTTTTCACCATTTATCGTGCATATAACAGGGTAGAGATAACCTAGTGTCAAGACACTTTGCTCTCTGACTGAATTCGACATGTTATTTATTGCATGGCGGAACTTAACGGTGTGCATGTCTCGACAGAGCAGATTTTTTTTTTAAATATTTGTAGAAGGTATGGCATTCGAAAAAAAAATAGCACGGCTGTTGAGTCCGTCGTGGTGTAATGGGATAGGGTGGGTGTGACTATAAAGACAATGGTTGTGACTTTGATTCCCACATTGGGAAATAAATTATTTTCATTCTTGCTCTGGTAAGTCAAATTGCGCTCAGTTCTGCAACTCAAGATGCTGTCTACTGATGATGAAACTAAGTTCTCTTTTTATACCTCTCGTAGAAAGCGTAAGTTGTGTTCCTTTTATTTAATTTAGTTTTATAGAATGAGGGAACTTATTATACATTAATATTTAATTACTTCTAATTTAAATGTTAAATTTTATTGTCGGTTAAATAACTTATTATATATAAGTTACTTTTGACATTTTAGTGAGTCATTTCACAATTAGGAAAGAAAAATATGAACGTAGCAGAATTTGAACCCGCGCCTCTTGGAAACCGTCCAAGTCAAACTTGACTTAACTTTGAAACCGTCCAAGTCCAAATCCTCGAACGGTTTCCAAGAGGCGCAGGTTCAAATCCTACTACGTTTAAATTTTTATACGTTTTCTAAATAAAAAACTTAGGTAATATAAACCAAAAGTGCAATCCCAATGACAAACTAAGTATTATTACTTTAATGCATAGAATGTTTCCTTTCGTAACTTTTGTTGCATCCCCACAGCCAGCCGTTCCCCTTTCCACCCTATAGCTCAGCTGTACGCAGGTAGAAATTACACAATGGGTTTGAATTGTCAGCTTTTTTTTGTTTATATGTATACAAAAGATTGAAGGTATGTTAGATATTATTAAATAGATCCTGTTTGTAACTTTCTCTCAAACTTTTTACGTTATTCTTATTTAATTATTAGGATATTTTGTCCATTTTTAAACGTTAAATACGAGTAAATGTACCAAAATATTAAAATATTGATAGATTAACATTATGATCACTTTTAAAATAACAGCTTTACCCTTCTCACTCGCGGAACTCAACGCCTACTCTGCTATACGGATACAAAGTGATGCTAAAAATACTATAGAACTAAATATTTTTCATGATTACCCTAAAAGTTACCTCTTGTATATTTGATACTTTAATAATGTAAATAAAAAAATAAATTACATCAGCTTCACGCTGTATCCCGCACACAGCAGGGTAGGCAGAGGGAACCTAGTGTTAAGACACTCCGTTCCCCACTTTCTGCCGAATTCTGGAGGCATTGCGTGTTGAGTGGCAGAACTCAACGCCGCGCTTAACCTCGACACCAGAGCGAAGAAATGGAAATATAAATTTTAAGTAAATATTTCATCTTCTCGAGTGGGGATCGAACCCACAACCAGTCGGTTTTACAGTCACACCTCGTGCCGCCGCGCCACGACCGGCCTCATTCATTTAATAATGTAACTTTTTTATTATGTAAATTTCATGTACAGTATATAAATGAATAAATCTCTAGCTGCTTCAGCGAAGTTTTAAAAATGTTTTTCAAGAGAATGTGAGTGAATAGGTTAATAAAATTGGCTTGAGCTACTTGTATTTGGCGTGCTTGTTGCTTATATATTTCCACTGAACTTTCAAAATGTTTTGTGATACATGTTTTTATGACGATATAACTTAGTAATAATTTATCATTGTGAAATATATTTTATTACGATTTTAAATATCTTATAGGTAATACGATATTACCTGACGATAATTCATTTTTTTTAGTTTCACGCTGTATCCCGCACAAAACAGTCTCTTCCCATTAGAACACTTCCGTTTCTCACTTTCTGCGAAATTCTCGAGACATTGCGTGTTGAGTGGGAAAACTTAACTCCGCGCTTTGTCTTGCGAGTGGCGAAATGAAAATATGAAATATCTTATTCCCTCGATTGAGAATCAACCCACAACCGTTGTCTTTACACTCATGACGCCACGACGGCCACTATATAAAATATAAAAATAAATAAATTAAATTAGCTTCACGCTGAATCCCGCACACAGCAGAGTAGGCAGAGGGAACCTAGTGTTAAGACACTCCGTTCCCCACTTTCTGCCGAATTCTGGAGGCATTGCGTGTTTAATGGCAGAACTCTACGCCGCGCTATGTCTCGACACCAGAGCGAAGAAATGGAAATATAAATTTAAGTAAATATTTCATCTCCTCGAGCGGAGATCCAACCCACAACCAGTCGGTTTTGCAGTCACACCTCGTGTCGCTGCGCCACGACCGGCCTCCGGACTATATAAAATATAGACACCTCATATATTTATATATTAAGTTTTATTTATATATTATTCACACATATATGCACCTACCACAATCCAATGCACCACAGTGGAGCAATCAACTGTGAAAACGATCGAACAAACAAACTCAGTTTATAACTACAACTATAACTATAACTAAGTAGTCTTGAATAGTATAAAGTAGAATAGATAAGAAAGGGAACTACAACAATGCTATATTGTACCGCTACATCTCGCTCAAATACCCGTCTTATGATTGTTTCTTATGCAAGTAGTGGTCGGACAGCTTGATTTTTGTTGCTTGATAGTTATTTTTTTTTCTTGACGTTTTTTTGCAAATGCGACGGTTAAGGGTTTGATTCCCATTCGTTGGAATGATTTTTTAATTTCCTCGCTGTGGTAAAAGACAAAGTGAGTTTTGCCACTAATACACAATATCTCGAAAATTGAGCGGAAACTGGGGAACGTAGTATCTTAGCACTTGACTCCCTACTCACTCTGCTAGGTATATGTGGGATACAGCGTGATAGTTTAGAAGGAAATATAATGAAGCAAATAAAACAGCTAGCTGTGCGTTGTATCCCGTACTCTATTTTATTGTATGAGAGATCCCTTAAATATTTATTTTATTTAAAAAAAATTGTAGTAACTGGTTTTTATTGTTTATTTTTATATACAGCAGTGTGTATATTGCAGAGGAAACCTAGTGTTAAAACACTCTGTTCCTCATTTTCAACATGAGTTTTTTTACTTAACAACATTTTTTAATAATTTTCGTTATAGCGGCAATTGAAGTACATCATCTACAAGAATTTCAACTCCCAAACTATCGCGTTTTATGAGATAAGACGTTGTGACAGTTGGACAGACGGGCGGACAGTCAGCGGAGCCTTAGTAATATGGTCCGGTTTTATCCTTTTGAGTACAGAACCCTACAAATAAAAATTTCACATATTTTCTGAGAAAAAGCTTTTTATGATCTTTTTATTCGGCGTTTGCGTTTTTATTGGCTAATTTCCACACTTAATATATTGGTCAATTTCTGATTATAAGCAAATTGTTTTAAGAATTAAAATAACTGGACCACTTACAAATAAAACCTATTAATAGTAATTAGTACTAATATTGTAAAGGGGATTTATAATGAGCTATTTACCTAGCGGTTCAAAATAGTTAGTTGAGGTCATCATGACGTAGTGACGTCACAAGTGCTTGTCACTAAACCTGACGGTTAATAGTTGTAGTTTGACTTGGTCGAATATTAAAGTTTAGAACATATTTTTTCCTTAGGTAAAGCTACTTTAAAACGTAAACTGGAAAATCCCTTTTTTTCTTGTTCGCCTAGACTTACACAACCTACGTGTTTCAAGTGTTAGTAACTTCGCAATAAGAACATTTTAACTATCACCCGCATATGCGGGTATGTATGTAAGTATTCTGCTATATAGCAGAATACTTACATAAAGAAAATCTAGTGTCAAGACACTCTATTCCCCAGTGTCCCAATCAACATTTAACGTCATTTAACGTCGCGCAATACAAAAAACCTTATTCATTATATAAATACAGATCCACTATAGTATAGATATACATAGTATGTAGGTATAACAGAGCTGCCGGCGCGGTGCGCTCGCGTCGAAAGCCGACGTGGCTTCCGGGAAACGCGCGAGGTCGAGTAACGGCCGTCTTGGGGCTAATTCAATGTTGCGTGATGTATACAACGACACTGTACGCTACTGTACGCTTGCCAAGCTGGAAACGGTCATACAAAATACGTTTAAATAAATATTTTTTGTTTATTTCTAGTAAAATAATGCTACACTATGTTCGCAGGTTCCCTTTGCGTACCCTGTTAAGTGCAGTGTATAGCGTGTACATAATTTCTAATGATTTCTAGTGTAATATGCACAGCTATTTTATACAATTCTAAAATAAACTAAAATTAGAAAGCTAATAGATTTTTTTTTATTTGATTGTTTTGTTGAAGTCGTTTCGATCATTTTACAAGTTTGTCTGAGATATTATGTTATACAGGATAAATTCTTTCAACATTTTTAAAATGTTATATCCACACTAGTATTACAGATAAATTATTTTAAAACCGTTTATTATATGAGACCAGTCGTGGCGCAGGGGCACAAAGTGGGACTGTAAACGCGACTGGTTGTCGGTTCGATCCCCACTCGAGGAAATGAAATATTTATTTAAACTTATATTTTCATGTCCAAATTATAAATGTTCGTAGAAAAGATCACTGTTATACATAATGATCGTCTCTTAATTTTGATAAAAAAAATCTAGAATTTAGAATTTTTAAGAAAAAATGCAAACTGCATATTTTTAATTATAACTGAAGTAATGCTATTACGTATAAAAGATCTTAAATTACAGGAATTTATTTTATTACCGTTAGCTATAATAAATTAAAATAATCTAATACATTTCACCAGTGCGAAGAAATGAAAATATAAGTTTAATAATTCGCCCGTTGAGAATTGAATCCACAATCGTCGCGTGTACAGCCAGAAACTACATCGCTGCACCACGAAAACCTAAAAAACATTCTAGAATGTAGTGCTGGGTTCAACAAGCTCTCTATATTCACGGGTAAAACGCAGAACGTTGTAAATGTACAGTAGTCATTTTCTACATATACAGCAACACGAGACAGAAGGTTCATAATAATTGATATAAGGAAACATAATCAACAATCCTTTAAGGACAACATATTACAATATTAAAAAAAACATACAAAAAGATATAAAAACTTATTTTCTTTCAATAAAAATAAAATATATTTTAATTTCAAAAGTAGAAATATATTATATTATATTCTATATAAAACCAACTTTTCATTTGATAAAGTTTCAAAAGAGTAAAGTGTCGACATACTGCGCGCGCGCCGAGTGCCGAGCGCCGACACGCCGCGGCGGGTTTCCGGCGACGCAACGCGAGGTCGGCCATTTTGTAGTGGCGTGATGCTCGTGCACACCTATCTATCTATCTATAATATATACAACTCTGAGTGACCTACAGATAACGTGTCGAGGAAACTTGGAAAGTTGAAATTTTGCATTGTCGTATGTATATAGTTTAGGGAGTTTTTAGGGGAGTATTAATTAAGATACGATTTTTCAAAACTCCTACGGGAATGCAAAAAAATGGGATTTTTGGAACCGACTTGTGTACCTAAATTTGAAGTCGACTAGTTTATGTGAAGAAATTATTGGATTTTCAGTTCTATGTAATTACAAATTGTACAAAAAACAGTTATATCTAGATCATTTTTTTTGGATCCCACTGTATCCCCCGCACATAGCAGAGAAAACCAAGTGTTAAGACACTCCCTTTCCTTTAAGACACTTCCGTTCTCCATTTCCATTGAATTCTGGAGGCATTGCGTGTTGAGTAGCGAAACTCAACGGCGCGCTTTGCCTCTTTACGAAACGAAACTTTTCAACAACCAAAGACAACCTGTTGCGTTTACAGTAAAAATATAATTGTAAGAAGTGACTTATTTATATTTTTAATGTATTAAAACCACTTCCTGGACAATTTCCAAGAGGCGCGGGTTCAAATCCCGCTCCGTAACGTAACGTTCAAATTATTATACGTTTTCTAAATAAGTATGACATAGTCCCGCATAGCAGACAGAAAGAACTTGGTTTAAAGAGACTCCGGTCTGTTCTTTCCACCTGATTTCGAAACATTACATGTTTGAAACTCAACTTGCTTTAAAAACTAAATTCATTTTCTTATATTGCGTAAAAAAACATTTCAATATCATTATTTTTACTATATATTTATTTAATTTTTCTACAATTACTCGGATATTGGTCTGCGCTTGCGCAGGAAGAAGGTAATTATGAATAATGTTTAAATAATATATTACGTTCGCATTTTTCTCATAACTATGAATGTTTTATTGATTATTTATTTCTTCATCTCGAAAATATTATATTACTACATTACCCGACAGCGCAAACGAAGGTAATGTGTTGGGCTTATTTTTTTTTTAGTTTAATGTATTATATTTGTTTATATTTTTACATATTGCAGACTAAACAACCAGAATTTATAAACTGTTCTTTCTCTATCCAGTGTTATAGAGTATATTGTGTTGGATAACCGAACTAACATTGTTGTTCACCTAACAATAGGGTAAGCAAAATATTCTTCCATATTTGAAGTTGATTAGTTCTTAGTTGAGGCCAGACGTGGCTTAGAGGCACAAAGTGTGACTGTAAACTCGACTGGTTGTGGGTTCGATCCCCACTCGAGGAAATGACATATTTACTTAAATGTATATTTTCATTTTCTTCGTTCTGGTGTCGAGACAAAGCACGAAATTGTAGTTCCGCCACTCAACACGCAGTGCCTCCAGAATTCGGCGAAAAGTGGTGAACGGAGTGTCTTAATACTAGATTCTCTCTGCTTACACTGCTGTGTGCGGGCTACAGCGTGAAGCTGATTTTCAGTTCTTAGTTTGTGGCATGCCCGAGTATTGATATTGATTAAATAATAATGTAAATATTCTCAACGAGATTATCAACAAATACAAGTTGCCATTTAGTATATAAAACATTAAATAATAACATCTACTTCTATAACAAAACTCAAATTATTCACTTATTATTAAAAGCATTTTTGTAAAGAAATACGTTAACAAAATACATGGAATAATTAAAAATAGCGGGGTATTTTCAAAGGTTACGCGTCGGCGTGAGTGGGCGTCCGCTGGTTTAGACCCATGACTATTATATTATTGGAATAGCTGATTAACATATAGACAAAAGATCTTATAATATATTTATATTTGTTTTTGAGGCCAGTCGTGGCGCAGCGGCACGAGGTGTGACTGTAAGACCGACTGGTTGTGGGTTCGATCCCCACTCGAAGAGATGAAATATTTACTTAAATTAATATTTCCATTTCTTCGCTCTGGTGTCGAGGCAAAGCGCGGCGTTGAGTTCTGCCACTTAACACGCATTGCCTCCAGAATTCGGCAGAAAGTGGGGTACGGAGTGTCTTACACTAAGTTCCCCCGGCCTACCCTGCTGTGTGCGGGATACAGCGTGAAGCTGATTTTTATATTTTATGTAATCTTTTATCTACATTCTTTATTAAAAACAAATATGTATTTATGCATCCTTATCCGCCAAGCAATAGTCTCTTACTATAGGTTTTTATGAAGAAAGGGTGTCTGTAAGAGGTCACTTATATTTTAAATTTATAGAACTCATTTTGTATTATTATTGTTGTGAAATAATGTTTTTTTTTATTAACAAAAAAAAATATATCTGGAACTTCAAGAAAACACTTTTGAACAAAAGAATCAAGTCAAAGCTAAAGTCACCAAGGTCGCTCCTGGAAAATATGTTTACGTTTTAGTCATTTTAGAAATACTGTATTGATAGTTTTTTTTTCATCACTAAAATATAGAAAAAAACGCACAGCCATGTAGCTTTGGCAAAAGATCAAAGGGCTAAAAGAAAGTGTCCCGCAATAACAAGAGGGAAAGGAAAAAACGAGATGTTATAGTTTAGTCGTTTCGTTTAAGGCCTTTCGATGCGTGGCACATGGATACAAAAGTTCGATTTCCACTCGGGCAAATGGTAAATATTTAATATTTTTATTTCCTCCTTCTCTTTGCATTTGTTTTAAAATAAACGTTTGTAGCAACAATATATATATTTAAAAAGCGACAAGTTTATAATACAACTCCCTATAAAAATGAGAATATAAAAAACTCCCCGGCGGGGAATCGAATCTTGAGGCGCCACTAAGATTCCCGAAGACTTCCCGTCGGGGAAGCGTGACAGGCGAAGATAATTCCCACTATACTATCGAGGATACTGTCACTTTAGACAAAATTTACCTTACTGTGTTGAGTTTTATTTCTTTCTTGTAAATTACTCAACCGTTTTAATTAATGCGTGTATTTTTAAAACCATCTTAATTTTATGCCTTAAACGTGCTAATTTCAGACACTACACTCAATCTGGGTAACTGATTCTTCGGGTAATATTGACAGTGGGACTTCGAACTGGTTTCGACAATTTTTCCGTATAATATAATATTATTGTCAATTTTTTTAATATGTTCTTTTTTAGGATGTTTTTTAGGAAATTTAGAGCAACAAGCCAATAAAGCGCTCAGAACGGCAATGCTATGGGGGAATCACAACAAACTAAGTTTCGCACCGCACAAAACCAATGCGATGATACTAACTAAAAAACTTAAATACGATTCCCCAATCATACAAATGGCAGGTATAAAAATCCAACTGGTCAAGGAGATAAAACTTCTTGGAGTAATAATTGACAGAAATATGTCCTTTAAATCCCACGTCACTGCACAATGCAGAAAAGCTGCCGATATCTACAAGAGATTGGCGTGCACCGCGAAAGTTACATGGGGCCTGAACTCGGAAATAATTAGAACCATCTACGTTGCGGTAATTGAACCTATAATCACCTACGGCGCGAGCGCCTGGTTCAAAGCCACTGAACTGCGCATGATTCAAAAACAGCTAAATATGCTGCAAAGAGGCTTTGCACAGAAGATATGTAGATCTTACCGCACCGTTTCTCACATTTCGGCTCTTATCCTGTCGGGGTTGCTCCCTTTAGACATCAGAATACAGGAGCAAGCCCTCATTCATCGTATGAAAATAGGTAAGATCTCCCACTACTTACCTCCAAACACAAGTCTAGAAACAAATGAGGATCCAACCAAACTGGAACACCCAGCCCTCACGCGTGCTTTAGACTACGACCATCTAGATGACACCAACCCTGAACCTCTGGACATCCTTCAGAAACTTGGACCCACTATCTTCACGGATGGCAGCAAGATAAACGAAAAGGTGGGTGCTGCACTTACTTGGTGGGAGCAAGGGAAGGAGAAGATGAACCTTGCCTTTACATTACATCCCTCATGCACGGTCTTTCAAGCCGAACTTTATGCCATCTACAGGGCAACCCAGGAAATTACTAATACTTGTGATCCTCTGGTAACTATACTAAGTGATTCAAGATCCTCACTAGACTTACTAAGGAACCCTAGATCCACTCATCCCTTAGCAAACGCAATACAAAGGAATATCCAGCGCATAAGGGAACAGGGAAGAGAGGTAAAATTGACATGGCTTCGTGCACACATAGGAACAGCTGGAAATGAAAGAGCAGACGAACTTGCCAAAAACGCCGCACTGTCAGCGAATCCTCACAGCTATGTCAAAACATCACTGGCCTACATCAAGACCAAAATTCGAGAGGAATCTATCCTGAGATGGCAGGATAGGTACACAACTTCAAGCACCGGAGCAACCACCAAGGAATTTCTTCCCGATGTAATAGCCGCGTTCAGGATCACCAGAACCGTCAAATGGAGCCCTATACTTGTGCAAATATTAACTGGGCATGGAGGTTTTGCTAGCTATCTTCATCGCTTTAAGCTGAAAGAAACCCCAGGATGCGAATGCGATCCTAGCATCGAAGAAACGGTGTGGCATATAATCTTGGACTGCCCACGGTTTTCTTTAGCTCGTATGAACCTAGAAACTTTAATGAACACCAAGCTAGAAAGACCAGGCTTAGCTTCTCTCATAGCTGACAACCAGAAGCGCCCAAGTTTCTTAAAGTTCTTAGAGGATATCTTTCAGATAGCCATGGCTAGAAACGGCAGTAAGATAGCAGCAAAAAGCATAACTAAGAAAGTCCAGCACCCTTCTACACCCACTCAAAATCTTACAACTGGACAATCAACAGACCAACCAACAACAATCCAACGCTTTCTGTGTAATGGACATATCAGTCCTCCGGGTTTGAAACTGAGACCTGTGGCCTTGTTTATGGATGAAGGAGAGGAGAAACTGGGCTTCAGCTTCTGTGTCGTAGGGCCGAAGAAATCCATTTACATATCACCAGGTCTAGCTGCCCTTACCAAGGGCTGTACCAGCAAGACCACCATGAGGAAATCGGACTACGAAAGCATGCCTATCATCAGGTTAGGGAACTGGGAATGTCGGATAGTTCGAACTAAAAACAAGACCATCGCACTATTCGACGGACAAGACGGAGTTTCCCCTTTCACCAAGGTGTGCAAGGTGCTCGACCATCTGGGCACCGCGAACACAGATGCAGCCAAACACGGATCCCGGACACTAAGCGTTGACGTAATGAAAGCAGATCTTGTAAAAGGTGCCGTCACAGACCTACTGGGATGTATTCCAGCCTCAGTAAAGTACAACATAGTTGTGTACGAAGATCGAGGACAAGATTTAGCTTTCTTAAGAGCAAAGAAAAAAGACGACGGGATTCCAAGCACTTCAACATTGAGCGGAGCGCAGCGCCTTGAAAGGAAGATAGCCTCGGAAGAGGAACAACAAAACAATCAGAAACAACCTAAAAACCAAAGCAAAAAGTTTAATTTCCCACCTACAATACTAAAACCGATACAAAAACTTATAAGAAAGGGTAGAATCACTAGAGCAGACAAAGGCCAAGTAACAGCACCTGACCTGTCTCCTGCAAACGATGCCATGCAACACATGCAAAACGCATTCCTAGAGTACACAGCAATTGTAAGGGAAACCATCAAAGTCAACCTTGCAACCTGCGAGAAAATTAGGACGACCTTTGAACTCGGAAACGAAGGTCTGCTTAAAGTGTTACTCGAAGAGGAGAAAGCCGCCATATATGACAATAATAAATTGGAATATTTAAGGGTAAACCCACCTAAATTCCCCCATATGGCGGCCTACAGCGGTAAAGATGGCTTTGTATACAAGGATGACAGGTCAACAGTAGAAAATTCCCCACCCAGGTACGCAACATCTTCGGACGACTCAATCCTCGTCATAGCTCGATGCACGGAGGTAGCGCTGGAACAAAGGATACTAAACACAGCGCTTACCATTCAAGCTTCAAAAAACCCAACCAGCATCTGGGAGCATTGGGAGCCACCTGACATAAAATGGGTGAATGGCGTTCCTGGCTGCGGTAAGTCCACTTGGGTGGTGAACAATTTCATCCCCGATAGAGATCTGGTAGCAACTACAACTACTGAGGCAGCCGAGGACCTCAGGAGTAAGATCCCTTTTAGTTGCACCAGGGACGCAAAAATCAAAGTCCGAACGATCGCCTCTATTCTGGTAAATAGTGTTACAGAAAATCCCGCAAGACTTTTCATGGATGAGGCCCTAATGAACCATTTTGGGGCAATCGTAATGGCGGCCATTTTATCAAAGGCCAAGACACTTATACTTATCGGGGACATAAATCAACTACCCTTTATCGACAGATTAAACCTCTTCCAAATGCACTATATCGGCCCAAACCTCGTGACGACCATCAGTCAAGAGCTAGCGAGATCATATAGATGTCCAATGGATGTGACATACGCGCTCAACGAAGTTTATAACGGAATCTACTCAGCCCGACAGATAACTCGCTCCTTGAGAAAATCGCGATATACGGGTGCTTCCATCCCTATAGATTCCCCCAATACTCTGTACCTGGTCCATACATAAGCAGAAAAAGCGGACCTAACCAGGAAAGGATACGGAAAGGGGGAAAACTCACGCACCCTGACCATCAACGAATCTCAGGGACTTACATACGAGTTTGTAGTAATCATCCAAACTAAGGCCATTAAAAACGCCCTACACGACAGCATATCACATGCAATCGTCGCCTTAACAAGGCATACAAAAGGATGCATCTACTACACTGACGCCGAAGAAGACGCTATCGGCAGGTTCATTCGCCGGGCAAATGAAGGTTCCGTGACTGATATAGTGGAATACAACATTAAAATGGCTATTTCCTATAGAGATGAGGAGGCAATGGATATATTACGGAAACAACTAACTGTGCCGCAATCAACATAATCAACGGCCAAAAACTCGGATTTGACAAAAGGAACTCGGATTTGACAAAAGCAGACCATTCAAGATATTAAAGTCCACTTCACATTTTAAAAAGAAAAACTAACATTTTTAAAAATCAATTAAGAACAAAAAAGGCACGGACAACAAAAGTCTGTAGCGCAAAACAATTTAAGCATAAAAAAAAAAAAAAAATGTTCTTTTTAATTAAAAAAATGTTAATATTAAAAACGAAAAGAAACTGAAAACTCAGCACAAGGAAAACACAAATATAGGTGAAGATAATGTTACTTTAGCACCAATAACTTACTAAACGATTTACCGTCTAAAATTGTACTTTGATAATCAATGATTAAAAGGTGACGATATTATTTATATTTTCATTTCTCCGCTCCGGTGTCGAGGGGAAACCGCGGCGTTGAGTTCCGCCACTCAACATGCAATGCCTCTAGAAATTGGCGGAAAGTGGGGAACGGAGTGTCTTAGCACTATGTTCCCTCTGCCTACACTGCTGTGCGGATAGGGATAGGGGGAGAGAGATACAGCGTGAAGCTGAAAAAATGTATCTACAATATACCAATGTTTCCTAGATTAATGAGAAGAATAATTATGACAACCTTTTTATGAATGGCTCTTCTCCTTGTGTTACCCATTTCATCAGGATAGATAACTTTGACAGATTACCAAATTCAGATTTTCTCCTATACTTATGTATTTTAAACGGCTTATGTGAATGTCTACGGGTGAAGAGTATTATGAGAGCACTAGTAAAACAAAACCACTCTAGAAATGTGCTTTAGGTTTTAAGATATAATGTAAGTTATCGCTCGTATCTGTTAAACTGTTGGTAATAAAACAAAATAATACATATTTTGCCAGGCCAGTCGTGGCGTAGCGGCACGAAGTGTGACTGTAAAACCGACTGGTTGTGGGTTCGATCCCCACTCGAGGAGATGAAATATTTACTTAAATTTACATTTCCATTTCTTCGCTGTGGTGTCGAGGCAAAGCGCGGCGTTGAGTTCTGCCACTGTTGAGAGTCTTAACACTAGGTTGCTGTATGCAGGATACAGCGTGAAGCTGATTTTTTTTTATTACGTATTGGAAACTTTTTCCTTTGACCACGGGGTCGAAGACACGTTTATCTGTGAGTGGAAAATATTCTGTATGTAACTGAGTTTCTTATTTAGTTTGAAGTCATCGTGGTGCAGGGGTCTCAAATATCTGATAGTAACCGCGGTGGTTGTAGGCTCGATCCCCACTCGTAATTAATTATTTTTATTTCCCTGCGTTAGATTAGGCAAGAGAACACGCTATGTCTCGAATTTGAACGAGGGGAAAGCTGGGAACGGAGTGTCTTGACTCTAAGTTTTTTCTGACAATCTTGCTATAAGCGGTATATAATAGAGAAGAGTTAAAAAACTAAATATAAATAAATATTTTCCAGCACGTCTGTTCTGCAATGTAGGCAGTAAAAAACTGATGACCTAGTGTTAAGACACTTCGTTCTTCACCTTTCGTCCAAATTTTAAGACTGCTACACAGACATAACAATGTATTACATTTTATATATATTATATAATATATATAGAAATATAAATATTAACCCGTTTTCTCGACATTAAGCAGTAATTCTATTATTAAAGTATATCGACGTAACGGCCCCACGTCGCCACTTCGCGTGTTTCTAATTGAACACTCTGCGGCGAGTCTAATAAATAATTGTGTTATATGGTGTCATGGTTTTGTAACTGAGGGCTTTTTAAATGTTATTTCCCTTTTTGTAAGTAGGTTGTGAAAGTTATGGCCCTTTATAGTGGTATGGGTAAGTTATATAATTAGATTAGTTGTACATTATATGTAAAACTTTTACCTCCGGCTTCGCCCGCGTCTAATGAAGTGCGCGTCTTTTTGAATTTGAACTGTTAGTTCCTGAGATTAGAGCGTTCAACCAAACAAACTCTTCAGCTTTATAATATTAAGTAAAGATCAGTTTCTTAATATAATGGCAAACAAAAAAAACTAGCATAAAGAGAACAAAAATACATTGGGGATGATTTTACGGAAGTTTTCTTTTTAACATTGATGTTTAAAACGTTTATGAGCTCAAAACCTTCTCGGCAGAATATTTTAAGTTGTAACATTTAAACGGGGTTTTATATACAATGTGGCGATTTCCAATCGAATAAATGCCTACTTCAAAAGCATGATAATGCAAAGTACACAAAACAACGACCATTATTTCTGGTAAATATGTATAAGCATCATCATCATTAATGTGTGGTAGACAAAGCGCGGCGTTAAGCTCCGCCATTTTACTTGAACGAAACGTCTTAACATAGATTTCCGCTGCTATATGCGTGAAAGGGAGTAATAAAATTCTTTCCCATAAAAAAAAACCAAGGAAACTCATCTAAAAGTACTCATAGGTACTTCGTACACATACATAGACGAAGATTTTTTTACTTCACGTTGTATTCTCTATTATATAGCAAGCTATATATAGTGAGGTAGGCAAAGGGAGGCTTGAGTTAAGCGACTCCGTTCCCATTAAACCACTTTCGTTCTCAATTTTTCGCCGAATTCTAGAAGAATTGAGTGTTAAGTTGCAGAACCCAATGCCGCTCTTGCACGGGAACTGTCAATATATTGTCTGTCGATATTAAATATTTTATTTTCTCCAATAGGAATCGAACCAACAACCTGTCACGGTCGGTTTCATACCTAAAGATATTTCACAACAACGAAGCTCCACACAGCCGCTCGTGATTCACCAAAGCGACGTGGGAGTATAATCACATCTGAAACTGACTCAGAAGGATTTACGTTGTTCGATCGCATCACTCGGTGATTTCATTTTAGCCTTTGTTTGCCACGTTTATATATACATTGTACATGTTTATATGTAGGTACTTACTTACGTATTGAGACTTCTAGGGAAATGGAAGCTTTTTTGCTTAGAAATTCACGATATTCTTTATGTATAAAGACAGACTATTATTTCATATTGTTTAGTAATATATTGAGTTTGAAAATATACTATAATATAATATATATGTAATACTTACTAATGATTATAGACATCGAAATAAACTTAATGATTTACAAAAATTGTGAAAGAGCAAAAGTAAAAATTACTAGATTTTACTATAAAAAATCACCTTCACGCTGCATCCTGCACACAGCAGGGTAAGCAGAGGGAACCTTGTGTTAAAACACTCAGCTGCCCACTTGCTGCAGAGGTCTGGAGACATTGCTTGTTGAGTGGCGGAACTTGACGCCGCGCTTTGCCTCGACACCAGAGCGAAGAAGTGAAAACATAAATGTAAATAAATATTTTATTTCCTGGAGTGAGGATCGAATCCACAACCAGTCGATTCGAATTTGTGTGCCTGCGCCACGACTGGCCTCAGATTTTACTTAAAAAGAAACAGTATTAAATACAATAATTAATACGTTTTTTTTGTTTTTTTTTTAGAACACTATTTGTATTGTTGTTCTAAACGTAGCGAGAGTCGTCTCTCGATAAATGAACATTCGAAAATATAATATTTTTTTCTATTCCAACCAGAGTAGTTCCTGAGAATAGCGTCGTTCGTGAGTTCAAATAGATGTAATGCCTACTTACAATATAGCGAAGGCTCCGTTCATTTTGCCATTTCGCTCATGTATATGAAATAAATAAAATCAGCTTCACGCTGTATCCCGCACACGGCAGGGTAGGCGGAGGGCAACCTAGTCTTAAGACACTCTGTTTCGGCCGAACCACTTTCTGCCGAATTTCAGGCATTGCGTGTTAAGTGGCAGAACTCAACGCCGCGTGTATATGCGTGTACACTGACATATTGTTTTTTGACATTAAATCAGAAATAGCCTTTAATCCTGTCATGGTGAAAGAATTTAACACGATGAGAATTTATAACTTAATCTTACACAGTTGTTATTTGTGACAAAAGTTCAGAATAAGAAAAAAATTGTGTCATTTCCTCCCATTCTCCATATCAACTCTCTTGAGAAAGTTTGCATATTAATTGAACGATCGCGACGTTACACATTATTTAGATTTAATATGGAAATACTAATGTCTCCATTATATGAAAAAGTTACGTGTGATTTATTTTTACATAGTTATTTTTACATACATAGCAGTATCAAGAATGTCGTACCTATAAGATTACACACTGCAGGGCGAGGTTTTGATGGAAAAAAATACATATAAAGGCGTTAAGTACCGGAGCGGCAAGAAGGGAGTGGAGTGTCTTAGCACCAGGCTGCTTTTGGCGAGGGAGGCGAACATTGTTATTTGTAAATTGCTCCAAAGGAAACTTGTCCTAACTATCCATTGTAGGTACATTGGTAAATATATACACATATGTATTTAAGGCCACATATTAGACTAGTCGTGGCGCAGAGGCACAAAGTGTGACTGTAAAATCGACTGGTTGTGGGTTCGATCCCCACTTGAGGAAATAAAATATTTATATACATTAATATTTTGATTTCTTCGCTTTGGTGTCAAGGCAAAGCGCGGCGTTGAGTTCTTAATGATGAATGCCTCCAGAACTCGGCATAAAACGAGGATCGGAGTGTCTTAAGACTAGGTTCTCTCTGCCTACCCTGATGTGTGCGGGATACAGCATGAAGCTGATTTAATTTAATTTTTGATATATATGTATTTAAGTATAGGCATTTTTGGCGCAACGGTTGTGAGTTTAATTCCCACTCGGGGGAATGAACTATTCTTACTTTACCAACACGCAACCTCTTTAGCATTGAACGAAAGGTAGCAAACGAAGAAAAAAGAAAAATATATGAAGGTACATAAGTAAAAGCAATATATGATATAACAATAACGAAACACAACAAGTGTTTAAATACTTATCAACCGAACGAAGTATCACAACTATCTGTATCGCTATCAGATAGTCTTATCTAACTGATAACGGCGATTATAACCTGCTCTATCCGAAGCAGATAATTTTTTATACATTCTATGTTATTTCTTAACCTTTTATTTTACAGATTTTTGGAATAGATTTCGAGTCAAGTTACACAAGTTTTTTTTTATCTATATTTTGTTTTTAAGATAAACATTTAAACGTTGAGGCCTTCGTGGCGCACTGGAACACCCTTGACTCGATCTTCATTCGGGGATATGAATTTGTATTATTTTTCAGCTTTAGTAGAGAAATCGCGAGGTTGAGTTCCGCCATTCAACGTGGTATATTTTCATATTTGGCGGAAACTGGAGAACGACCTCTTAATACTAGGTTAACTCTGTCGGGAGAACAACAGAAAACATATCTCCTCTGTTATGCGCTAAAAAGAGAAGCTCTTAAAAATATAATACGGAGTTGAGAAGTATCTGACTATACTTGGGATATTAATGTTCTTGTTTATTGAGTTTAAGTAGACAGTGCGGCGTTGGGCGCCGCACCTTAATCGAAACATTTTGTAATTGCTAGAAAGTGTTTCAAGTATTTTGTTAATATTTACAATATTCTGTGCAACAGAGGAAATAAAAAAACATAAATAAATAAATTTTCCTTAAACTTACTTAACTTTTTTTTAGTTTTTTATACTTATTAATATAATCATATCATGAATAAAAATTTTGTTTGTTTTATTAAGCAAAAAAAAATCTATAAAATATATTATATTTTATAAATATTTTTTGTATACCTCAAAATTTAGAATCAGATGTGTGAATTACATTATATTATATTTTCAATAGGCTAAGTACTTCCTTAGGGACCATATGTACATATAATATGTATGTATGTAACGTACATGCTATCTGTTGCAAACAGTCGTTAATATGCAAATGCAATAATATTATTGCCTTATTGGGATAATAAAGCATAACATATACATATTATGTATATATTTACATTTGTACGTATGTCTGTAGTTATTTATTTATAAGTTTAAGATCCTTTATTAACATCATTGTGGCATATTTGGATAGTATTGAGGCCACACCGTGGGGAACGTGTTTTAATGGGAACGGAGTGTCTTGAACCTTGGTTCCCAGAATCCCTCTGTCTATCCTGCTAGTTTTCGCCATGTCTAGAACTATCATCAATTCATTTCTATAACCACCAGTAGAATTGTTGTGCATCTGGTGTCGGTAGAGAGAGAGGAGCTGGGATATTCATATATGAGCGCCTTTTATATCTACACTTAGGTCGTTATTCGTCTAAAAGGGATAAAAAATAATCAACATCATATTTATTATGGTTCCTAGGTTCCCTCTGCCTACGCTTTGAGCGGGATACAGCGTGAATCTAGAGAAATAATGGATCATATGTAGTATATATATACTTAAATTAATTGAATGAAATAATTTACACGATTGGATTTGATGTGTTTCTACTTTATATTATACCCATAGTTAAGTAAGAAGTATTTAAATCACATAACACTAAAATAAAAATACAGCGTTTCTTTTCATATGTGAATATTTCTGTTATTTCAAGACTTTATTAGAAATCTAAGAAACTGAATTGAGCTTATATGTAATAATAGGGCCAGTGGCGCAGTGGCACGAGGTGTGACTGTAAAACCGACTGGTTGTGGGTTCGATCCCCACTCGAGGAGATGAAATATTTACTTAAATTTATATTTCCATTTCTTCGCTCTGGTGTCGAGGTTAAGCGCGGCGTTGAGTTCTGCCACTCAACACGCAATGCCTCCAGAATTCGGCAGAATGTGGGGAACGGAGTGTCGTTAACACTAGGTTCCCTCTGCCTACCCTGCTGTGTGCGGGATACAGCGTGAAGCTGATTTATTTTTTTTTATTTTATGTAATAATTGTATCTTCTTGAATTCTATTATACGCCACTAAGGTGACATTACAATAATATGGTATCATCGAGCTGGTCTGATCATGGAGCCAGGATCTGAATAGTAGAACTCTTCAGGGGTTCGAAGTAAACTGTTCGAGTTTTGGCTCAAATAAATTATACTTCCAAGCAAATTTTGTTTTTGTACGTCTTAGTCCTCAGTAAATGCGCTTTTTTATAGTTTTTTTTTATCTCGGTATAAAATTTTATTTAAATACTTATCGCGTATAATTTTGCAATAATTTTAGAGTCGTGGATCAATTCGGCTTATCAAAATATTTCAAATTAAGGCGCAAAAATATGTGTAACAAAATATATATTTTACTTTATTTTTTTACTTTAATTAATTAATATCGAAATAATAATATAAGTTAACAAACTTATATACAACAATAGTAAATCATAACAATACAAGCATTTGTTAGCGTCAATTTCAAATACATTAAAATAAGAAAAAAGTAAAATTATACTTTAGTATGTGCTACGAACATGTTACTATAGGAAGTACCTAAAAGCACTTTTTTAAGTTTATATAAAAATATATTTATAATATTTTTTTGTTACTTTTTATATAACCAGTAAACGAAAAGGTAAAAAAAATTGCAAAAAAAAATATTATTATAAACAACATATAATTAATTCTACATAATAATTTATTATTTATATATTTCACGCCATTCATAATATATGCAGATTTCCAAAATATGTATATGATTATGTTCGTAGCACCTGCAAAGCTACGAAGTTGCTACGCGCTACGAAGTCCGTTGGTGATAATTTTTTTTATGTGTATAAATTTAAGAATAGTTTATTTTTTATATATACATTTACTTAGATTTGAGTAATACCGTCGCGTGCGGATTTGCTTGTATCAAAAAAAAATTGTAGCTTATTTTTCACAATGTTATTTTATACCAAAACCAATTTTATGTTATTGGACTTAATTTATAAATATACTATTAAAATATAACATTTTATATTATTTATATTATCAAGGACAATATGTGACTGTTATTTATGTATTTATACTATTTTTCCAACTACAAGAACTTATATTATTATTAGCGCGCACGTGTAGTTCGCTGTGCAAGGAACTGACGATTGCGAAATTAATTTTTTTCTCGCCTGTAGGAATTTTGAGAAATCCAGTCATAACGCTATCTTACACTTCTCCTTTAACTATATTTACAGCGTTGTACGCCGCTTAGTGCATCACTGTTATAAACAATTTTTGTATATACATACCATATTTTATTGTATAAAAATTTCTATTAATCGATAAAATTCGTTGTTTTAATATATTTTTTAGCAGTTAGGCAGACAGTTCACAAACACTCAGTTTCCCACTTTCCATACAATTTCACGTCATCACCAGTGAAACAAACAATACAATGTCGCGCTTTAAGCAAAACAGAAAAATTATATTGAAAATATTAAAAAATATATAATCCAAATTATTCAATCAACAGATATTGAACCTATAACAATCTTCATAATCAGACGCAGTCCCACTGCGCCACGACGGCGTTATAATATACTTATAATTAACATTTTATAGTATAGAAGCGTGTTCCTATAAATGTACTCACCGTTTACTCCCATGTTCGCTGCAACGATAATTACGAAGGATGGAAATAAAACAATAACGGGAACCTAGTGTTAAGACACTCCATGTCTTACTTTCCGCTCAATGTTTAAAATATTGGGTGTTTAGTGGCGTGCACGGAACGGCGTTGAGTTCCGTCCACTTCTACCAGATTTTGCTCCACTGAGTATCTACTGGCACCCACAATCATTGCATTTACAATCAGACATTGTCCCGCTGCGCCATGACGGCCTCAATATTATGTATATGGAATGACGCAAATATTGATTATATTTACTTCGCAAATGACTTTGACGCTACGCCATCCTTACTCAGGCTACTCAGGTAGGGTAAAAATTTATCATAATGATCACGAGGCCGGTCGTGGCGCAGCGGCACGAGGTGTGACTGCAAAACCGACTGGTTGTGGGTTCGAATCCCACTCGAGGAGATGAAATATTTACTTAAATTTATATTTCCATTTCTTCGCTCTGGTGTAGAGGTTAAGCGCGGCGTTGAGTTCTGCCACTCAACACGCAATGCCTCCAGAATCCGGCAGAAAGTGGGGAACGGAGTGTTTTAACACTAGGTTCCCTCTGCCTACCCTGCTGTGTGCGGGATACAGCGTGAAGCTAATTTAATTTTTATTTATTTTTATTTTATAATAAAAACTTTACAACGGCTTAAACTACTTAAAATTTTATATGAAAAAGAAACTCAATTTCTTCAATGTTACTTAACTAATTATTTCAAGAAGCACTGAAGTATAAACTGCTCGTTGCTAAGCAACTAACTAACTTTTAATTATTTAAATAAAATATTATGTAATCTTTTATTTATATACATATATATGAACAACGTGGATGTACATTTAGCAAGAGGGTCAACATGAAAATAATTCATTCTCTCAAATGGATATCGAACCCACAACTGTCGCCAACCACACTCTATTTCTTATGAACCGCCCAATTTTCGAAACAGTGCAGTTATTGAATGGCGGAACTCAACGTCGCGTCGTATAAAACTAAATATATACTGAAATCAGAGCCAGTCTAATTTTAATTGCAATTGATAACAACGGAACATTTGTTTCCGCAGAAATCACAATTAACAACCCTCTACTGAAAATAAAATTTAGATACAATTTGGCAGAACTCAAAATAAGAAATATAAATTTAAGTAAATATTAGATCTCCTCTAATGGGAATCGAACCCAATTAATTAATTGACAATGGAAATTTCCGCAAAAATAATCTATCACAAATAAATTTTAAATTGTTAATTGCAATTAATAATTATCTAACTCTAGTTAAAATAACAAACTTAAAACTCTATAAGGTTAATTTTGCTTATTAGCCCTAATATAATAGTCAATATGTACAGTAAGTAGTACATTATATACGCAGAGTGTCCGCACCGCGCGCAGGCGCGATGGACGGATCGATTCTTCTTTTCTAATTTATATATGTATGTACGTTTGTTTATGTACATATAAATAATATAATATTTCTTTATATTTGAGGCCAGTCGTGGCGCAGCGGCACAAAGTGTGACTGTAAATCGACTGGTTGTGGTTTCGATCCCCACTCGAGGAGATGAAATATTTACATAAATTTTTATTTCCATTTCTTCGTTCTGGTGTCGAGACAAAGCGGGGCGTTAAGTTCTGCCACTCAACACGCAATGCTTCCAGAATTCAGCAGAAAGTGGGGAACGGAGTGTCTTAACACTAGATCCCCTCTGCCTACCCTGCTGTGTGCGGGATACAGCATGAAGGTGATGTTATTTATTTTATCAAATTTCTTTAAAGTTGTCAACCTAATAATAAGCTGGGACCTCGATACGATAATTTTAAAGTAACAGATCGATATCTTATACAAATTTACACCATGTACATATATCTAATTAGTAAATTCGTTGTATTGGTAAACATAACAAAGATAGGTAGAATTTTAAATTTAGTAATTTGATAAGGACTTTTTAACTATTGTGTAAATAATTGATTTCAAAAGTCCCGCCTCGTTTATTCCCATGGTCCTTCTCAGGTTTGAGGCAGTACCATTCATGAACCGGTAGTACATTTTTATATTGAATTAAATAAATAAATAAGCTCCACGCTGTATCCCGCACACAGCAGGGTAAGCAGAGGGTAGTGTTAAGACCCACCGTTTCCCACTTTCCGCCGAGTTCTGGAGGCATTGTGGGTTGAGTTGCGAAACTCAACGCCGCGCTTTGCCTCAACACCAGAGCGAAGAAATGAAAATATAAATGTAAATAAATATTTTATCTCCTCGAGAGGCGATCGAACCCACAACTGGCCGATTTTACAGTCACACTCTGTGCCTCTGCGCCGCGACTGCCCTGCGATTGAATTAAATCATTTGAGTTTTAATTAAATTCATTATCATCAACTCCCACACTGTACTGAGATAAACAGAGAACCAAGTGTCAAATGATTCGCCCTAATGTACTGCATATATTTTGCTAATTATTTAAAGTGGTGTTTCCCAACAGAGCACCCCTAACGTATATAATTTAAAAATAATAAGAGTTAATAAATAAATCAGCTTCACGCTGTATCCCGCACGCAGCAGGGTAGGCAGAGGGAACTTTCTGTCGAATTCCTTCCGCCACTCAAAACGCAATGCCTTCAAAATTCGGTGAAAAGTGGGGAGCAAGAGTGTCTTAATGGGAACGCAGTGTTTAAACACCAGTTTTCCACGTCACCGTCACGGTTATAGCTAGAAGACGTACGGTGAAGTGTTGTGAATCGATATAGAACTATTAATTGTCATTAATAAAAGATAAAATAAAGTGAAATGGTGAATAAAATAAACTGAAACAGTGCAATAAATGGAAATAAATACATTTAAGTAAATATTTCATCGCCCAGAGTGGGGATCGAACCCACAACCAGTCGGTTTTGCAGTCTCTCTTTGTGCCCCTGCATCACGACTGGCCTCTATTAATTTATTTAAATACCAAAATATGTTGATATATATCTGTGAATCACTATACACTCTTCTAGTATAGAAGAACATATCAATAATAGTAAAACAAAACTTTATAAATACGTACGTCATAATACTGTATGTTGTATTTAAATAAAAATAAAATAAAGCCGCTTCACGCTGTATGACTGTAAGCAGAGGGAACTTAGTGTTAAGACACTCCGTTCCTTACATTCCGCCGAGTTTTATAAAATAACGACATACACTGAGATGCTCTTTCTAGGGAGTTCAAATATAACAAATTTTCCCTTGTGTAAAATAAAATAGAATATAATAACAAATGAAGTTAGAACATTTAAATAGCCCGCGTCGCGTCGTTGTTGTGAGTTCGATTCTCGCTCATGATAAGATTTTTTTTAAATTAGCAGAAAGCTTGACGTTCAGCACGGTTATCCATTATGTCATTTGAAAATTATACTGGGGTGACGGAGTATCTTAACACTACTTTCCCCTCAGCCTACCCTACTGTATGCGGGATACAGCGTGATAATCTAATAGTAATAATCTAATATATACAGAAAGAACGTGTTAAAGGAGAACAAAATAACTATTGTATCATCCATTCCGATAAGTAACATCGCGATGCTTTCTCTCGGGACAGTGTACATTGAACGAGTACCTACTTTTAATATAACGAGATGAGCTTTGTGTGAATTCTAAACACAAAACATTCATACATAACAACATAAAGGAAATTAGGACATTAAACTTGTTTATCTGTTTATTATATCAAAAATCAAATCAAATCAGCTTCACGCTGTATCCCGCACACAGCAGGGTAGGCAGAGGAACCTTGTGTTGAGACACTCCGTTGTATTATATCAACATTTTAAAAAGCCGTTTGGTAGAGGTTTTTGATTTTTTTATAAAAAAGATATTTATTAGTTTATAATATAATATATTTTTACTAATATTATAAAGTTGAGGCCAATCTAGGGTAAGGCAAATCTAGCGTAGGGGCACACTAACTGTAAATGTGACAGGTTGTGGGAGTTTCCCATTCGAACAATGAAATATTTAATATTTGCTTTCTTTGCTATGGAGAAAAGCGCGGCATTGAGTTCCACTCAAAACGCCTTTAGAATTCGGTGAAAAGTAGGGAACGGAAGTGTCTTAATGGGAACGGTGTGTAGTATTAAGAATACTTAATGAAAAAGGTTTTATATTTTTTTTATAAAAGTTGCCATATAATTTTAACTATAACGATTCATTAAGTATTATTACTAAGAAAATAGCGTAGGTATATAATGTATATTTCTTATAAAGTTGTATGTTTTCTAAACAACAAAAACGTAAAGTTGAAATCTTTTACATGATTTACTATAAATAGAAAATATGGGACCAAAACTCAAATTATGGTTTAGAATGTTTTCACAGTTCAACGGGTCCCTCTAGCGCCAATAAAATTTATTTTTTTTTCCTATTTTACCACGTTCTTGGCGGTTTCTCTTTATTAAATCGACTTAAAAAATAATACAAGTAGTATGGAACCTTCAACCACCGCGTGTACATTCAGACATGGAACAACTGCACCATAAAGACCTCAAAGTGATATTAAATAAATAAAAATAAATAAATCAGCTTCGCGCTGTATTCCTCACACAGCAGGGTAGGCAGAGGAAACCTAGTGTTAAGACACTCCGTTTCCCACTTTCTGCCGAATTTTGGAGGTATTGCGTGTGAGTGGCATAACTCAACGCCACGCTTTGCGTCGACACCAGAGCGAACAAATGGAAATATAAATTTAAGTAAATATTTCATCTCCTCGAGTGGGGATCGAACCCACAACCAGAAGGTTTTACAGCCACAGATATTAAAAATCAATATTATATTCCATTAAGTTTAATGAATATTCGAATCATACATAAAAGTAAGCTTTAAAAGCTTAAATATAACTATTTAATTTATTCAAAAAAGTATTAAATAATGAAATTATGCACATAAGATTAATACTAAGTTATTAATGGTACAACCATTTACATATATTCGTAAAGCGCTCGTTAAAATGATTTATTATTCTCGAAGAAGTGACTTAAATATGCAAAAAGAACAGCAAACGCGCCATTTATAAATCGTATACTACGTCATTTCATTTTAACCGACTTCAAAAATATATGTTAAGTTAAACTACATATACTTAAATGGCGTTATGTATGTATATATGTGATATACCGACAGGTTGTGGGTTCGATTCCGACTCGATCAAATGAAATTATTCATTAACATTACTCTGAAAATTGATTTATTTATTTATTTATTCATATAAGCCTTAACCTTATACAATGATGGCTTATATTATAATAATATTACAATTTTGAAGGTAGGTAGGTAAGGTAATCTAACAAAAATTGATAAAACTCGGAGGGTAGTAATATTTTTTTAATTATTACTACCCTCCGAATTAGCTTTAAGGAAATGGACCAGGTTCCCTCTGCCTGACCTTGCAATGTGCGGGAGACAGCGTAGTTTTTTTAAGCAAAATATTATGCGATATTGTTGGAATTGAATACGTATTACATATATATTTAAGTATGATGATGTACTTAGACACCTTCAAGCACCGGTACTAAATTTCTTAAGTGTAAATATATATACGTACATGCCTTTTCACAAATTTCTGGAACACTAAAAGTCGTCACGGGATTATACTTTTTATTTATTCGCGACATGTTTCAAATCAGGGAATGGCAAATTCATTTAAATCAGTTTTGTAGGTTTTGAGACATTGATATCCTCGCAATTCTGATGACATTTTGAGTGAGTGAGGTAAAAAGACACTCCGATTCCCGCGAACCTTCCCACTCCAAGACATTACGTGTTGAGAAACGAAACTTAACGCCACGCTTTGTTATTGAAAGTAAGTTTAAAATACTAAATATCATAAATATAACACAAAAGTAACATTTAGAAATTCTTAAAAGCTAATATTTCAAAGTGCTTAATAAAGAAGGTAGGGCCCGCAACGGACGGGCGGACGCTAACAAGCTAGTAATGAGATCGTTTCATATTTAACAATGCTTCATTTTATGATTTATTTATAGTAATAACTATAAATTATAGTTTACTTTGTAATTTATTGATTTAGCATTTTATTTTTTTTTAATATAGCGAGAATGTATATGGCGGCGTTTCATTCCGGAATACTGCAAGAATCATTCCTGCAATCTGGAATCGAATCTACAACCGTCGCGTTAATAGTCGACGACTCTCTGTGCCACGACGACCTCAAGAGATGTTTATATCAAAATATTTTCAGTTGCCTAGCCTTGTTGGACCAAATACCGTAAGTTAATCCCACGTATTATAATATCAAAAAAAGTACTAATTAAAAAATACCTTTTAGAAACAAGATTTTATTTAAAGTCTGTTGTCGTATCAAATCTCTATATGTTTTTTTTCATGATTTTACAAATCAAGCCCTTTCATTTGATAACCATATTAGGTTACCCATTCTGTTACGGCAGCCATTTATCTGAACTTAAGTCATAATCGGACACTGGAATGTTAGTCAAACTGAGTTTTCGAGATGTAACATGCACTAACACACATACACGGCGCGGCGGCGAGACAAAGACTTGTAACAAAATTAGTGAAAAATGATGAGGGATATATCTAGTTTTTTCTTGCACCGACTTCATCATTATTTTTGTTTCCTATTCTAAAGAGACTTAGCTGTTGTTATCTAAATTCATAGATAAATTAATAACTTAAGCAAAATACCGTACCGTGGCCCAGTGTGGATGTGATATATTAGTTATAGTTGTATATTCAAAATTCAAATACATGTTGGCATAATATTTGTTAAGAACACTTGACTTTCTGGTTTCAACAAAGCGTGGCGTTAAGTTACGTCATCTAACATTAGCGAGAGTGGTAAGCGCAAGATCTGTTTTGCAATAACGCAGCAGGGGTGTACTTTTAGCCAATAGTTAACTTTTGATGGTTACTTGTAGTGAATGGTCATTTTGTTTTTACATTTCCAAATCAACGCAATAAAAAAATCAAAGTATTCAAAACCTATTGGACACTTATCATTGGCCAAAAATTGAATGAACTTAAGATGATGGATGGAAATAGAGAACTTGCAGTACAAATAAATTAAAATGATTATATGAATAATTAAAAATAAATAAATAAATCAGCTTTACGCTGTATCCAGCAGGGTAGACAGAGGGAACCTAGTGTTAAGACACTCCGTTCCACACTTTCTGCCGAATACTGGAGGTATTGCGTGTTGAGTGGCAGAACTCAACGCCGCGCTTTGCTTCGACATCAGAGCGAAGAAAATGGAAATATAAATTTAAGTAAATGAATAATTATATAACAGAAAAATGAATCATTATGTACAAAATTATATTTGTGAGTAATTTTGGATAAAATGAGTAAATACGAACGTATGTCAGCCCTTATAAGGAGCCCTCGGTGGGCGGGTCCGACTCGCACTTGTAATATCTCCATGGTTACGGCGCCGCTTTTTGGCTGAGCGAAAATACCTAAGCGAAGCAGAAGACACAAATAGCTGTCTATTTGTTATTATTTAAATTTTTTAAGCATTACGCTTTTTTCTGTACTGTCTAAGCACTCTGATCTCTGCTTTGCGCGAGTTAATCAAGAAATTGTGTGTTGAGTGTCGTGAGTCGGAACTCAACGCCGCATTTTGCCCTAACAGATCAGGAAAATGTCAATAATTCTATCCTAGTAATATCATCGTCATTGTAGTTTTGGTATTATCTATATTATCTATATATATAAAAGGACTTGTGCTGACTGACTGAGGTAAGACGCACGCAGAGCCGTAACCGCTGATGGTAGAAACGTAAAATTTGGGCAGATGTTTATATTTATATTCTGGACATCCACTAAGAAGGGAATTTGAAAAATTTTAACCCTAAAGGGATGAAATAGGGGTTGAAAGTTTGTATGGAATTTTTTTTTAATCTGTACCGATTTTTATAAAATTTGAAATTCAGACTTTTAAAAATATTTCATCACGTGTTCAACGTGTTTCATGGTTTTTTTAGAATTCACTCCTAATAAGCGAGCGAAGCCACGCGCGCCCTCTAGTGTGTTAATAAATTAATTTATCCCGATGAGAAGAATGCAAGATGAAAAAAAAAACAATTTTTTACAGCGTGAAACTGATTTATTTAATTATTTTTAAGGAAAATATAACAAAATATTTTATAATGAATTGATGTAACTATAATAACAGTCTTTGTCCCATATCATTATCAGAAAATAATATATTTTATGAAAGCTTTCTAAAAGTAAATGTGCCCTAAACTTATTCCCTAAAAAAAACATTTAATAATATTATACACAGACTTTTTGTATAAAAAATTAAATGGATTATTAAAAAATTAATCGGTTTCCGCTGTAACTTGCACACAGCAGGTTAGACAGAGGGAAACTAGTGTTAAAACACTCCGTTCCCCACTTTCCACCGAATTCCAGAAGCATTACGTGTTGAATGGCGGAACTCAACGCCGACCTTTGCCTCGACACCAGAGTAAATAAATGGAAATATTAATTTAAATAAATATTTCATTTTTATGAGTGCGAGTCGAGTTCACAATCAGTAGCATTTACAGTCACGCGTCTGTGCCACTGCGCCACGACTGGCCTCATGGGCTGAAATGGATTATGTTAGCCATATATGTATGTATGTATTTAATACATACTAAGGCTGGCAACTTTGTTTGCATTGGGTACAAGACGTAAAATTAAAAAGATTAATGTTTCTCTTTCCCATAGGAGTTTCGAGCTCCGTCTCTTAGCGCTCCCCTTCCTAACCTACCTACCCTCTCTAACCTACCTGCACGTCAAATTTCAATGATTTATAAGCCGCTCTCAACTCTGACGTCAAACTTGAGATTTCGTTTTTAGGGTTCTATTTCTTTTTTACGGAAAAAAGAAATAGAACTTTCACTTTGTTGTCCGTCCTTCTGTCTGTCTGTCAATACTCTTTATATCAGGCACGGAGATATCGAGTTGAAATTCAAACCATATATTGGTATATCTACGGCACCATCATTTCCTGATAAAAAATGTATTTTTATATTTGTTTAGAAAAAAGATATGGCCGTTTACATCGTAAAAAAATGCATATTTCGATACTATCAAGGGAATCAAAATTCATAGGGTACTTCCGGTTCACCTAGAACTATGAAATTTGGCAGCTAGCATTTACAGGTACTAGTTAAGGAAAAAATATAAAAATTATACATTTGTGGTTAAAGCCTTAGAAAGTAATAGCCTTAAAAGGGGCAAAATTTTGTATTAAATCCGCTAGTTCAAGTGAGGTATCAAATGGGCTAAGCTAAGCCTGAATTTCAAAAAAAGCTTAAGACCTTCAATTTTTACGGAACCCTCCGTGGGCGAGTCCGATTCGCCCTTGTCCGGTTTTTTCATTCATAAATTATAAAATATCAATGAAAACGGCATCTCAAGATCGATCTCAGACTTGAAAGCGATTTATATAAACGATATATTCGTTGTGACATACAACGTCACACAGTATTTAGTATACATATATATATAAGAGACAGCAACTTATTAACATTCCCGGCCCGCGCGTGAGAGCGCATCGCAGTGGAAACGGTATTCGCACACCTTAGCTCCACGTATGTATGTTGTAAAAACATATACCTATTAGAAATTCTTTGTATATATATTTGAATGTTATACAGTTTCATGTGAAACGAAGAGCTTAAGTGATTAATATATCCGACTATACATTTCTTATTTCTATGATAGATATTATTATAGATGTTATTTTCATTTCGTCGTTGTGGTAAACTTAAGCGCGGCCTTGAATTGCGCTACTCAATGAGCTATGTTTCGAAAATTGAGTCGGGTATTAAGTAAGGTGTCTTAAGACTAAGTTCCCTCTGCCTATCTTGTTATGTGGTACAAAGCACGAATATTTGTTTTTATGTTATTATTAACAATAACTATGAGGAGACTCATGGCGCAGGGGCACAAAGTGTGCCTGTAAGTGCGACTGGTTATGGGTTCGATCGCCACTCGAGGAAATTAAATATTTCTTTATATTTATATTTTCGTTTCTTCGCTCTGGTGTCGAGGACAAGCGCGGCGTTGAGTTCTGCTACTCAACACGCAATACCTCCAGAATTCGGCAGAAAGTGGGGGTCGGAGTGTCTTAACAGTAGTTTCCCTCTGCCTTCCCTGTTGTGTGCGGGATACAGCGTGAAGCTGATTTTAATAATATTTGTTTTAGGGTAAGTATGTATATATTTAGTTTAAATAAAAACTATAAAATATAACTATAGAGGCCGGTCGTGGCGCAGCGGCACGAGGTGTGACTGCAAAACCGACCGGTTGTGGGTTCGATCCCCACTCGAGGAGATGAAATATTTACTTAAATTTATATTTCCATTTCTTCGCTCTGGTGTCGAGGTTAAGCGCTGCCACTCAACACGCAATGCCTCCAGAATTCGGCAGAAAGTGGGGAACGGAGTGTCTTAACACTAGGTTCCCTCTGCTTACCCTGCTGTGTGCGGGATACAGCGTGAAGCTAATAAAGACACTCCGTTCCCCACTTTCTGCCGAATTCTGGAGGCATTGCGTGTTGAGTGGCAGAACTCAACGCCGCGCTTAACCTCGACACCAGAGCGAAGAAATGGAAATATAAAGTTAAGTAAATATTTCATCTCCTTGAGTGGGAATCGAACCCACAACCAGTCGGTTTTGCAGTCACACCTCGCCACGACCGGCCTCAACTTACTTACTTTATTTATATATTTTAAAAAATGCAGGACACAGTCTACTTTGCGGGATGGAGTGTACACAGAAAGAAAACAAAAATCTTTAAAAACGTATAATAAAATTATGTAGTGAGACTCATATTACGGGATATTCCAAATCTTACCTAAAGGAATACTAAATATATTATATTTACGTTACCAATTTTATAAATAAAATGGAGGCAGAAATTTTATACGAAAATATGTGTGTAATAAAAAGACGAGTGGCTGATAAAACAACAGTATATTTATTCTATAGGAGTGATTTCCGGAATTTTCACCACAAAATAAAATGCTCTGAAATTTACATTCATTTTGTTTAATATATTGAAAAGATGTATTATTTTATTGCTTATTAGTTCCTGTTCAATATATGAGAAAAATATGTTTGAAGCGGACAATCTTATTTTAAAAAAAAAGTACGTTAGTAGTGTTAGGACACTCCGTTCCCACGTTATCTACATTACGTGTTAAGATGATGGGGTTCGGCCTCGTTACCAAAACGAGGAAATCAATATATTAAATTGAGCATTTCCCCGAGTGAAAATCAACCCCACAACCTCCTATCCAAAGGTCCCATAGGCCACGTAACCTTAAAGTCACATAAATTATACAATAAACATTTAAACAGTCAGTCTTAAACATATACAAACTACAAAATAACACTACAAGTTAGTGTAAACCAAAAATTTTAAATACAGATTTAACTATAAACTTTTGACGTTGGTTATTAAATTTTATACAACGCTAAAACACACAATTCAAAAACTACGCAAATAAATGATATTTGGATTAAATAAACGAAGTTCGGGCGAGAGCTTCAAAATTTTGCGCTTCAAAATAACTTTTCCAATATTCTATGTATGGTACTGACGAAATAAATTTTCTCGAGCGAAAGTTCAAATTTCAATTTTGAATTCGTGAAATGTGACTGAAACGTACGTTTTACGCTTGCAGTTGGAAAAAAAACAGAGTAGCTATTAATTAAAGAAATAAATATATTTTGTTACAGCTTCATGCTTTAGCGTTGTATCCCGCATATAGCTGGGTAGGCAAAGGGAACCTAGTGTTATTAATATATTCCGGTCCCTATTTTCCGCCAAGTTTTTGAGTTTGAATCGACTGGCCTCAGTCAAAATGTTATTTTGGCCAGTCGTGGCACAGCACAAGGGAGTGACTGTAAACGCGTCAGATAGTGGGTTCGATTTTCAATCTTGTTATGAATTATTTTCATCCCCTCGCTCTGATGAGCAAAACAATTTGAGGCGTTGAGTTCCGCCATTTATCACACTAGATTTCCTCTTTCTCTGTCTGCTATATGCGAGATACAAAAAAAAAATGAACACCGAATTAACATGTATTTAAACAGAATTCTAATTTAAACCCAGTAGAAATATTGAAACTGAGGCCAGCCACTTGAGGAGATGAAATATTTACTTAAATTTGTATTTCTATTTCTTCGCTCTGGTGTCGAGGACAAGCGCGGCGTTGAGTTCTGCCACTCAACACGCAATGTCTCCAGAATTCGGCAGAAAGTGGGGAACGGAGTGTCTTAGCACTAGGTTCCCTCTCCTACCCTGCAGTGTGCGAGATACAGCGTGAAGCTGATTTATTTATTTTAGTAATATTAAACATTATGTATGAGCTTTATTTATTATTTTCGGTCATGTATGAAATATTTAAGCGTTTGATTTCTCAATAGCTTAAGCTTGTTGTTCAATATAAACCACAAAAATAACAAAAATTTTGTAGACATTTTCCTATTATGTTTTATTGGGTCAACTTGTCAATATGTAATGAAAGCTAAGACACTGAAGAAGACATAGTTATATGGAATTTAAAAAAATAATATCACCAAGAAATTTAGCTGTAATACGACTGCTAATGACAATACAATAATATGGTATCATCGAGCCGGAGCTTTATAAGTGTTGCTAGTAAACTCTACGGTCGAATTTGGGTTCATTTCATTTATAGCGTCGAGCAATTTTAATGAAATTTATAACATGGACCATGAACCAAGTTTTAATTTTTTTTTAAAACTATGTGAAATATTTTAAGGGTTATTTTAATCTTGATTCTAGAATTAGAAGTATTCGTTTACAAAATTTAACAAAATGTAAAGACAACACAGTAAGTTAAATTACAATCAAAAGTACTTATCAACTTATATTATATTATGTGATGATTTTCAAAAAATACTAAAGCTAAAAAAAAATAAAAAAATCTGCTTCACGATGAATCCCGCTTACAGCATAATACGCAGAGGGAACCCAGTGTTAAGAAACTCCATTTCCCATTTTCCGTCGAATTCTGAAGGCGTGTGGAGTGGTGGAACTAAGCGTCGCGCTTTGCCTCCACACCAGAGCGAAGACATGAAAATAAACATTTAAACAAATATTTCAATGTTTCCTCGAGCGGGGATCGAACCCAGAATCAATCGTGTTTACAGGCACACTTTGTGCCCTGTTCACTGTCACTGTAACTAAAAGGTATTTCTTTTAAATCATCAGATAACCTGACCATATCCTTTAGACTGTAATTATGAAAACATTTATAGATTATTTATTAATATTTTACTGTTATTAAATTGGTACTAAATTTGAAAACAAATAAAAATCAGCTACAAGCAAGAAAATTATAATTTCGGTTAGTTTTCACGAAAACAGCATTTTTTAAAAAACACAGCGTCGAATGACTGACATGAAATGACTTGTAACGGCTTCACTTGTATCGATTTCATGCGTTTCGTGTGTTTACGACAGGTTTTTGAGTATTATTTTCTGATACATTAAGTATAGAGCTAGGTAATGGAAGTAATTTATGAGCTGAGCCTAGATAGATGGCTTTTAAAAAAATATTACAAGAATTTGATTCTGTTTAATTTTTGTTTCTCAAAGCCCTGCCCTGCCCACACTGTGTGCCCAATATTGTGAAAACGTAGTGTTTCAGTTTGAAAGGCAATGTGCGCTCTATAAAATTATGTAATATAATAATTTTTATTATAATTTTTCTTTGTTTTCTAGTTTCAGTATCCCGCGAATAGCATTGAAGGCAGAAAGAAGTTAATGTCAAGACACTCTATTGTTCACTTAAAAATGTTGTTTGGAGGCCGCGTTAGGCTTTATTGGAGCGGTTGAATAAAACTAATTCATTCATTCAAGTTCTCCTTTTGATGTATAACCCAAGAAACAAATAGAGCGAGGAAACTCAACGACGCGTTTTGCACAAGTTAAGTTAGGGACTTTTAAACATTTGGAACGAATCTCGTATATTTATACATAAAAACGATAATTGATGATGATGAGATGAATAATCCGGTTAAACAGTTTCATTTCAAAAGATCAGAAATCTTATTTGTTTTCATTATCTTTATACATACCAAATGAAACTATTTTAAATTAAAAAAAAAATTAAATTAGCTTCACGCTGTATCCCGCACACAGCAGGGTAGGCAGAGGGAACCTAGTGTTAAGACACTCCGTTCCCCACTTTCTGCCGAATTCTGGAGGCATTGCGTGTTGAGTGGCAGAACTCAACGCCGCGCTTAACCTCGACACCAGAGCGAAGAAATGGAAATATAAATTTAAGTAAATATTTCATCTCCTCGAGTGGGATTCGAACCCACAACCAGTCGGTTTTGCAGTCACACCTCGTGCCGCTGCGCCACGACCGGCCTCTGAAACGAACTATTTTAATTAGATTAATATCATATATTGTAGTTTCCCTATTTGAAAATACATATTAGTCATCATCTGAGCAAAATAGTCTAGATATGAGTTATAATCATCTCCCCAAAACGAAAATCGAACTCACAACTAACTTGTTCAATGAGAATAGCAATATTAAAAATCTATAGTAACAAACTGAAACAACAGTAAAAAAACATTAAATGAAAAATACTCCATCACTTATCGAGACACACGGTATACATATTATAAGTCACCTCGCAATCCACATTCGATCATAACCGAGAGGTATCAACCATGCTATAGCAAGACAAAATCGCACATTCTGTACAATTATAATCTTTATTTTTATTAGAAATAAGATACAAAATCGCTTATGAGTGAGTGAAAACGGTGAACGAACGAGACGCGCCGCCGTAATAATAATAAGAAGAAAAAAAACGCGCCTCTATCGAGGGGTTAGCTTTTGCTTGTAAATAGAAACTACGTGATGTTGAATACATTCGAACTTAAAACAAAGATGGGTGTTCGCTTTGACTTAATGTTCTCATGGCGTATTGATTTCGTAATCTACATACTATCTATATTTAGCATCACGCTGGATCCCGTACATAGGTAGGCAGAGGGAACCTGGGAACCTAATGAAGATATAAAATATTTCGATTCTTCGAGTGGGAATCGAAGCCAAAACCTGTCAAATTTACAGTCACACGCTTGTGCCCCTGCGCCACGATAGGTCTGACCACAAGAAAAAGGTAAATTTATTATAATACCCTCGCTCCGGTAACGAGGAAAGCGTGGCAAGCAACGGCGGCGTTAAGTTCCGCCATTTAATACGTACTGCCTCTAGAATTCAGCATAATGTAGGTGACGGTAGTGTATTAACGGGAGCATAGTTACTTAACTTAAGCATAGTTCCCAGGTACCCTCTGCCTACTTTGCTATGTGCGGGAAACAGAGTAAAGATTAAAAAAGAGAGAATCGAATAACAGTACCTAGTGCATTTACAATAAATCGCCGTCCCATTTAACCGAGATAGTCTCTAAAAGTATTAGTCAGCTTCACGCTGTATCCCGCACACAGCAGGGTAGGCAGAGGGAATCTAGTGTTAAGACACTCCGTTCCCCACTTTCTGCCGAATTCTGGAGGCATTGCGTGTTGAGTGGCAGAACTCAACGCCGCGCTTAACCTCGACACCAGAGCCAAGAAATGGAAATATAAATTTAAAAATATTTGTAAAATAGCAATATAAATAATAAAAGGAACAATTACAGCATATAGCTAAAAATATAGCAAGAAATTGATTTACACCAAGAAGGCTAGTAAATCATAAGAAATTTTGTTACAAAACGAAGACGCCATTTTCTCTCGATTCTAACCCACGCTGTCTGTACTATACACGTGACGGTTATATGATGCGATGGACATTTAATGAAGAACGCTGTATCTCAAAACTCAATACTAAGGCGCCCTCTATCTGCCCTCTGCATGAAACTAGAGATGTATAAAACTAAAGTTAAAAATATAAAATAAATTAAACATTCTTGCACTCAATTTCAATCATTATTATGCAACTTATAGGTTTTTGTATCATTATATCATTACATGTTAACATTATCATTACATGCTGTACTTTCCGTCCGTTTTGGTTATGTAGAATTTAAATTAGATTACAATTTTAAAGTATGAATTACAGGTTATAAAGTGTGGCCTTGCGCGGTCCGCGTCGGCCGTCGTCGAGTATGTTCGTTGATCATGCGCGGGCGCACTTTCGCTACAAAAATAAATTCCTTGGCAGAATATCAAGGCGAGCCTTCGGAGCGTGTACGACGATGTCTATTGTGTTGTATAGTTCTTTGTCTTCAGTTTATATGTATATTAATATGTAATTAATTTGTATTTAGTATATTTTGGGCGTCATGTTCTACTTATCTCGCATACAGCGTGGAGGGAAACTAGTAATAAAACACTCTATTCCTCACATTCGAATGTCGGAACTCAATCATTACAAGAGCGAGAAAATCGCAATAAATCATTCCCCCGAGTGGGAATCGAACCTATGACAGTCTCATTTACGCCCTACCGCGCTGCAACGACAGTTTGGTTTGTATTTATGTGAAGAATAAATTAATTTATCCTTCGAGTTCACAAGAAATGTTAATGCTAAGACACTCTATTCTATGTATTAGCATAATCAGTTTCTAACTTCAGCATATATACGAACTATAATTAAACCTTCTGCGACGCCAATATTGTTATTTTAGCTTCACCTACATAGCAGAGGGAGCCTATGAACCTATTGTTAGGACACTTCATTCTACATTAAGATTTTTCCTTCTTTTTTAATTCTCTTTCCCCGTTACCGCCGAATTATTAAGGTGTTGCGTGGCGAAACTCAACCCCGCGCTTTACCTAGGTACCTGAGTGAGGAAATGAAAATATTAAATATTTCCCCCGTAAACTTCAAATCCACAACCGTTGCATTTATCTGCAAACGACCTCATGTATTATTGTATCACATTAAAACTGTATGACATCGAAATTTAATATAAACATATTCACTTTATAGAGGTACACAATTCTTCAGTGGTTTTGTGACTGACAGATAAGAAACTAATGGACTTAGTCAGTTCAAATTTGGCGTGTATGAGATATAGACGAAAGAGTGTAGGGGAGCACTAAGAATACATCTCTCTAAATTACTACTAGTATAGGATTTTCCATTTTACATCTTAAAATCTACATAACTAAAATTGCGGACGCCAAGCAGTAGTATATAATATAATGGATATATAATAGAAGTTTAAAGCTACAAATCCGTATTATACGTTGGTCAAAGTTTATTAGTTACGTTCCAATTGTGTGTCGTTGATCCCAGAGCTGAATAGAAAATTATATAATGTTAATATTATTCATAATTTTGTTGTTATTTACTTTTTTATTGTTATTTATTTTCAGTCTACTGTATCGTGATGAAAGCTAGTTTTTATGAAAAACTAACAAACTGAAATTAAAATCAGGAAAAATCTATACTACTTTTTTATTACATACGCTAATCTTGTTAAGATCAACGGTTTCAAATTAAAAAATATTTTTGTACTGGCTAGTGGATTCTATGAGGATAGCATAAATCTATATTATATGACGATAATAGTTTTGATGCAATCCACTATCTGAATCATAAACAAGTCGACAAGACTTAGTTATTTCCATTCCACCACGGGAGCAAAGGCACAGGTATTCACAAGTATTTAACAGATATTCCGCTAAAAAAAAATTAAAATGCCGTAAAATAAAAAGCAGAGAGAAATTCATCACTTGATGCTTTCCTGCTTTCCTGTTGTGATTCCTAATTCCGACAACCAAAATCTACATTTTATTACAAAATCCGCACACCCATCCTCCTTTAATCGGAGTGAGTGACACTTAACCTACCCAATCCGTATAGGAAAGAGGTCAATTAAATTGTGACCTCCTCATCAACATGCCTTCAATAGCTTCGCAAATACTAAGAGGCGGTGAAAATACAACCAGTTCTAATATAGCGTACAATAAATCGAGGTCACTTTGCTTATCGAACAAACGGTTTATTTGCTTGGAATTTGCTATGGATTTTCTACATGTATTTATATATACTAATATTACAGAGCTAAACAGTTTGTTTGATGAACGCGGTAATCTCAAGAACTACTGCTCCGAATTGGTTAGGTACTTTTTATCGAGGAAAGCTATATGCTGTATAAGTTGACCATGGGCACTTATGTGGGTCGTGTATGATACAATCCTTCGATATTTCCATTTGACCACGCGTCCCGACCCACAGGTAAATACTAGTATGTATAGCATACAGTATTGAGGCCAGACGTGGCGCAGGGGCACAAAGTGTGAATGTAAAATCGACTAGTTGTGGGTTCGATCCCCACTCGAGGAAAAGAAATATTTATTTACATTTATATTTCCATTTCTTCGCTCTGGTGTCGAGTTCCGCCACTCAACACACAATGCCTCCAGAACTTGGCTGAAAGTGGGGAACGGGGTGTCTTAGCACTAGGTTCCCTTTGCCTAGCCTGCTGTGTGCGGGATACAACGTGAAGCTGATTTAATTTTAATTTGACTTTATACCATACATAAACGTAATTAATCTGTTTTGAAAGATGTGATAATATGAACCGTTTCAATTCATTTAATTGTGACACATTTGAAAAAACCGACGGTTTGCTAATTTGTAAGTTCCCGCTTTGAATAATATTTATGCTTAAATTGAAACGTTTCATCTATTTTTTTCAGCGGGTCAGCAGGGAACCTATTCTAAAAAGCAATGGTGCCATCTCCGTTTTCCAACTTAATTAGAAAATGTCTAAAAAAATGTGTGTTTGAATGGCAGAAATCAACAACGTTCTGTGTCTTATAAGAGCGAGGAAATGGAAAATATTACTTCCCCATCGGACCTCAATTTATAAATCTAATATAATTAAATTTTGATGTTGAATTTCTTTAAAACGTAGTTCTTTTAAAGTAGTCCGTGGTTCAGGGGAAAACGTTCAAAACGTAGAGTTTTCAAAAATTGTATAATATTGAAGTATACGTTTTAAATTACTTAGTTTTTTTTATAGTACACATATAAAATAGCGGACAAGCGCGAGTCGAACTCGCCCACTGAGGGTTTCGTACAAAAATATTGGTTTAGAGCTTTTTTAGAAATTCAAGCTTAGCTTAGCTTAGCCAGAGTCCTTTTATCTAATACCTCACTTGAACTAGCAGCTTTTGTATCAAAATTTTGCCCCCATTTTAAGGCTATTATTCTAGGATTTAACTACAAATGTATTGTTTTCAGAATTTGTCTCAAACTAGTACTAGTTACCTGTAGATGCTAGCTACTAAATTTCATAATTCTAGGTTAACCGGAAGTATCCTATTAATTTTGATTTCTTTTATAGTGGCGAAATACGGGTTTTTGCGATATAAAGGGCCATTTATTTTTTAAGTAACTGTAGAAATATGTTTTTTTTTTCAGGAAGTTATGCTGCCGTATATCTGAGTATATGATTTGAATTTAAACTCGAAATCTCCAAGCGTTCTTGAAATTAACGGCTTTGACAGACTGACAGACAGACAGACGGGCTGACGGACGGTCAACAAAGTGATCTTATAAGGGTTTCTTTTTTCCTTAAAGGGTACGGAATCCTAAAAACAGTTTAAAACAGTTTCAAATCATATTTATTTTATTGTTTCAAAATGGAAACTTAAATGCAAATTGATTATTATATGATTGATTGATTATATGTATAATGTTATACAAAAACCTGTCTACAAAAATGGCTAGATTAAAATCCTATTTGGACCAATTATAGAGCTTTGGATTTGCAAAGTAAAGCCTGAATGTAAAAAAAATTTTTTGAACGATAAATATTTCAAAACTAAACATACTAACGTAATTGGAACGTGTTTGAATATCACTATTGACTGTATTATTGTGCTTGTCGTGGTGCAGCGGCACAGCGTCTCACTCTAAAACCGCGACAGTCGAGGGAATTAGTTATCTCATTTTGGTAGCAAGACGGCGTGACGTTAAGTACCGCAACTCAAATATCAATACCTGAAATTAAGGCGAAGCGTGGGGGATGGAGTGATAGAACGTGAAGCTACCGGCCCACTGACGGCTTCGCCCGCATACCACCTATAATACTTTTATTATGCTGCATTTGCTAACAGGTTGATAAATTCAATCATGAACACTATGTGGCTGTATGTTAGGACGTCATCAGTGGCAAGAGCGGCCCCCGCGGGACTCGAGCCTAGGCTTATCTTAAAATATAAAATTTTTCTATCATAAAATTTTCTCTCTGATGGAATAATTTTGTTAGTAAGTTTCAATATCTTTGACAAATAAAAAAACATTGAAAATTCACCTTCGTGACAAAATGCTTTATTGTGACTTATTTATAAGACATAGATATACGGTGTCGCGGATTTTTTTTAAGAACTAATAAAATAAAATATTTCAGCCATACGATGTATTGACATATATTTAACAATTTTTTGAAACGGCGCACGCGCTTGAAGCAATTTGATGGCGTTCATTATTATTGTTGTTTCGTTATTTAACGCTAACTAAGTTAAGACTTACATCGTAATATTATATAGCCTATACCTACCTCTTGAAGAAAGTAGCTTTCATACAAAATAAAAAAAAAGTAAATCGGATCAGTCGATCACAATGTTTAAACAAATAAACAAACTTTTCCGCTTTATTATATTAGTATAAATTTCCAATGGCCAACAATGATGATGACAATTTCGAATGATGGTACGACCAACTAAATGCGTGACTACTTAATGAATGTCGACCTTTCGTTTGAGCTTCATGTTGTATCCCCCAGATACTGGATCTGGGAACCTAGTGTTAAGACACTCCGTTCTCATTGAAAACATTCCATTCCCGACTTTCCTTCGAAATCTGGAGGCATTGCGTGTTGAGTGGCAGCAATCAATGCCGCACTTTGTCTCGTTGCTAGACCAACGAAATCGAAATATTAAATATTTTATTTTCTCAATAGGAAATCGAATCCACATCCTGTCGTCTTTACAGTCGCACGGTTGTCCCCCTGCGTCACGACTAACTTCAATATATTGATGTTATTTTACCAAATCGTATAATAATAATCGGCACAAAGTGTGACTGTAAAACCAGCTGGTTGTGGGTTCGATCTCCACTCGAGGAGATGAAATATTTACTTAAATTTATATTTCCATTCCCTCGCTCTGGTGTCGAAGCAAAGCGCGGCGTTGAGTTCTGCCACTTAACACGCAATGCCTCCAAAATTCGGCAGAAAGAGTGGAACGGAGTGTCTTACATTAGTAGTAGCGTGAAACTGTATAATAATACATACATACATTATTTACTGATATGACCAGAACAAACTCAAAAAAAATGTTGTTTAAAACAAAAGTTAAAAGTTTTTAGTACATAATTATTCCATAAAAATAAAATCGGCTCCACGCTGATAATGTGCGGCATTGAAATCTGCCACTTAACACGCAATGCCTCCAAAATTCGGCAGAATGTGGGGAACGGAGTGTCTTAACACTAGGTTCCCTCTGCCTACCCTGCTGTGTGTGGGATTCAGCATGAAGCTATTTCAGAAAGTAATATCATAAAAATCTATTTGTAAATACTAAGTCAACAAGTAAAAATATGGTAATATTAAAACAACTTCAAGGCGAAATAAATCAAAATTACAAATGGGGTTGTTTTAATTCGGTATCATATTTCAAATGTCCTTTAATCACAAGTATTTGAAGTAGTAACATATAATTTTTTAACCCCCACGCAGAAAGAGGGGTGTTATGTGTTTCACATATATCAGTCTGAAGCACCGTAGTTTTTGAATTGATGAACCGATTTGAGTGAGATTTTTTTATCGAAAGCCTTGTTCTTCGCAATGGCTCTTAACCATGTTTTATGAAAAAAATATTAGTAGTTTAGGAACTGCAAGCACCTTGCCAAGAACTTAAGATATATATTTGATTGGGGATTTTTTAAGTTTAAATTTCGCTATAAGTTATAAGACATTCCAATATGAAAATTATTTCAAAGTAAATAATTAAATATGGAAGTTACAGGAGCTATATATTAATAATACAGTCGCTGTGCTGTTTTCATTAAAATAATTAGTTAGCAGCGGTCAAAGGTCGAGTATAAATAGCCGGGGCGGAGGTAAGTAATACCTTTTAAATAGCTTTCTCGAGATTTCTTTGGTACTAAACGAAATAAATTTCATTTCTAAGTAATTTATTATTAAATGTACTGTGTTCTCGTTTATTTTTATTTATTAGAAATCGAAAATAAGACTTTAGGCGTCACGGCACAGGTTGATGTTTCCACTTGGGGGTTTGAATAATTTCATTTCCTCGCGCTAGTAACAAGACAAAACGCAGCGTTGAGTTCCTCCACTCAAACGGAGTGTCTCAACACTTGGTTCCCTCTGCCAACATAGCTATATGCAAGGTACAGCGTGAAACCTAAAAAAGTATTTACATAAGAAATTAAAGTACTTATAAAATAACATGTAGACATTTAGTATAAAAATATGCTAGCTCTTATACAAGAAAGGCCTGAAAGATCTAGATTATCTAATAATGTGTTTTTACTTTAGGTCTTTCAGGGCTTTCTTCGGTCATGATTGATGATTCTCGCGTCTAAAATATTACTGAGTGTACAAAAAGTTCCACCGCCAATAATAAATCATGTAACGGTGTTTTTTTAGCAATATTTATTATACGTTTAGATGTTGATAAAGCTGTAACTTTTTTAATAGTTTGTTTTAAGAAGAAAAAAAAAATGTTTTCTTTTTCTTTTTTATATATGTTACCGGACAAACCCGATTTTAGGACAAACTAGTTTGGACTAGGATGTTCTAGTTTTTCCTGACCACACTAGGATAAACTAGTTTGGCCTTATTGATTACAGGCTGAACTGGTTTGGCCTAATAGCGTTAGGATAAACTAGTTCAGCCTGGTAGAACTGTTAGGCCGAATTAGTTTGGCCGGGTAGCGTACGGATAAACTAGTTTTGCCGGGTTGTTTAAGGGTAATGAATTATTCACATTTCGATATTCTGAGGAACAAAACTAAACGTGTTTATTGATTACTTATTGTTACATGACGTTAAATAAAACCGTCAGTATCATTCATAAAGTAATCACAAAAGTCTTATCGGCAGCCTTAGAAAATACAACAAAATTAAAAACATTAGATATAAAAAGTCTCCGGTCATGCCGGAGGAGAGTGGGTCATTAAAAATAATAAAAAAAAAAAAACCTAACCTAACCTAACCTAACAGTTCTACCAGGCTGAACTAGTTTATCCTAACGCTATTAGGCCAAACCAGTTCAGCCTGTAATCAATAAGGCCAAACTAGTTTATCCTAGTGTGGTCAGGAAAAACTAGAACATCCTAGTCCAAACTAGTTTGTCCTAAAATCGGGTTTGTCCGGTGACATATACAAAATTGAATGAAAAATAAAGTTATGAAAAACAACAAAAACCGACTTCAATATTATACTTACATACACGCACAAAAAAAAAACTATAAAATTATATTTAATCACTTCAAAGTAAAGATAATTAAGGACCAACTAACAAAATCGTTACTAGCTATATACATATTAATAATCAAATGAATAATCGGAGCTAATAGTGTATATGTTTTTTTAAATAAAATAAATTTTATTTAGATTTTAGTAGATATATGTATTTAAAAATATATATATTAATATTTTCGTCTTGACTGGCACGGACTGGCATGATATTTGAAACATTGTGTTTTCAATCAACAAAAAAAAAATCATATCCTAGCGTGGGAATCGAATCCACAATCGTGATTACAGTCAAACGACCTGCGCTACGACAGACTGTAAAAGTTACACTATATAAAAAAAAAACCTAACTCCAATCCCTCATATCCAATCCTTAGGTGAAAATGTCAAGGCGAAGAATTTTTAGGATGCGACGAGAAGAGAATTTTGGATTCGATTTCCACTCGGTGGTATTTATTTAATATCTTTCATTTCTCAGCTTTGTTAACAAGACAAAACGCGGCGTTGAGTTACGCCACAAAAAAGCAGCTGCCTATCGTGTTAAAATAGGCGAGATACAAAACAAAGAAGGACAAAAAAAGGTATTAAACAAATAAAAATTCAAAGTCCAATATCCCTGGACGGTAACTAATTTACCGCTCGGAATTATTTCAAGCGCTTTAAAAAGACGTCTCAATAAGTAAAAACATTACATTATTAGATACTTCTGTAGGCTCTTATTACATTTATTTACATTAAGTAACTTTATAAACTAAGTTGCTCATCTATTCCTTTTAAATTTAGGTTTTTGGGCAAAATTTATAATGTTTTTAAGAAATTTACCATCTATTGTCCACTTTTAGATTTGAAATGATTTATGTTTTAGATAACGTTCTATAAATTACTTCTTAAATAACAAGAAAAGCTTATTTACAAAAATATCTTAAACGATAGAATATATGATTTTTTGGCCTCATGCTGTATCACGCACATAGCACGGTAGGCAGAGGAAGGGAATCTAATGTATAGGCACTGCGTACCCATAAAGACACTTCTGTTCCTCGTTTCTATTCAATTCTGGAGATATTGCGTTTTGAATCAATGCCACAACTTAAATATTTCATTTTTTCGTGTGGGAATGGAAACCACAACCTGTCGCGTTTACAGTCATACGCTAGTCATAAACTTTATTATATAATGTAATACCATATATGTATATGAGGCATAAATATAGAAAAATAAGATTATCAGGTGGGCTAATTTCGGTACTATTTTACGTTAAAACGGTCTTTAATAATCGATTTCCAACTAGTAACCTTTGGAACACAATATGTTTTTTGAGGCGACTTTTACACGTTTTAAATGAAACCTACAGCTTACGATAGAGTACGTAAGTAAGTACTAACCGTCACATGAGTCCAATGTATCAACGATAAGAAAGCAGAATAACCTAACCCTAAACATAATTTTAGTGCTCCTGACTTCACAGGTGTATGATGATTTCGTTAATTCTCTTTTTGGTTAATAGGTTCACAAAAAATATGTTGAGGCCAGTCGTCGCGCAGCGGCACGAGGTGTGACTGTAAAACGAACCGTTGTGGGTTCGATCCCCACTCGAGGAGATGAAATATTTACTTAAATTTATATTTCCATTTCTTCGCTCTGGTGTCGAGGTTAAGCGCGGCGTTGAGTTCTGCCCCACAACACGCAATGCCTCCTGAATTCGGTAGAAAGTGGGGAATGGAGTGTCTTAACACTAGGTTCCCTCTGCCTACCCTACTGTGTGCGGGATACAGCGTGAAGCTGATTGATTTTATATTTTTAAAATATGTTTTTGCGACATCTTACTACAATTTTATGAAAGAAAGAGTGGTGGTGGACTTTTCTGAATACAAAATCGATAATACTGAAGCAAGGTCACTTAAATAGTAAGAACCCCTTCCATGTATGGAAGGGATGTTGTCATCAACATTAGAGAGACAGTGGTGAAAGAGGTATCAAGAGATCGTAGCATTTGAAGCGCTGTTCTTTCTGGGTACCACCATTGGGGTAAATCGTAAAGCTAAAACAAATAAAGAAATAATCATAGTATTTATATTTATCTCTTCCATGTGATACGGGAGAGATAGCGATCATCATTCTGGGTTTTCCACTCATTTATATGAGCGAAAAATCCAGAAAATAATGTGTAGATTATCTTTACCTCACCAATATTTTAAAAATAATAAATTTTTGATTGATATTTGATTTTCGTGATTTTTACACATTTTAAATCTTTAACCTGAACCTCTGTAACCTGATTAATCATCATCACATTTTAGTATTGTGTATTTTTGAAACTTATTTTGAACACTATGCTGTAGAATTTCATTTTAAATACACAAAAATATTCCATGTTAATTACATTTAAGAAAAAAATATTTTATGTACTAAATACTAATACTAATCTAACAGTTTATAAATTTAGTTCAATCTTTTCCTCAAGTGACAGAGAAAAAAACAGCTTAAAATGACCTCGATCATGCGCTCTCTTTCTATTTACAGTTCGAGCTATATTTAAGTTGCAGTTTAAGTGAGGACAAACAGAATAACAAAGTAGAAGGCATTCCTAAAATTTTATTTAAAATTCATATATTTTAAGTATGAACACATACATATAATATTTCGATAAAACTATTGAATTAAATTATTTTCACAGAACGTACGTACGTAACACAAGTTCTTCTATTCAATTAACCTAAATATAAAGTATAATATATATTTTATAAGTAATAAATAGGTATTTTATATGAAAATATCCATTTGTTTAGAACTAACTAAAATATAATAAAACAATACAATTTTTAGGGTTTTACGGAAAATTGAAAAAAAAACCCAACTCTTATAAGATCACTTAGTTGTCTATCTGTTCCTGTTAAGACCTATCTCGAGTTCACGTTTAGATATCAGCTTCACGATGTATCCCGCACACAGCAGGGTAGGCAGAGGGAACCTAGTGTTAAGACACTCTGTTTGCCACTTTCTGCCGAATTCTGGAGGCATTGCGTGTTGAGTGGCAGAACTCAACGCCGCGCTTAGCCTCGACAACAGAGCGAAGAAATGGAAATATAAATTTAAGTAAATATTTTATCTCCTCGAGTGGGGATCGGACCTACAACCAGTCGGTTTTACAATCATACTTTGTGCCGCTGCGCCACGACTGGCCTCTGATGTGGAGATATCAAGCTAAAATTAATATATTTAATTACTATAACAACTATTCGGGTCTTCCCTTTGCACACAGAAAAAATTAAGCGTCTAAGTCAACACAATAAAAAGATATGAGCATTTATGCCTGATTTTTGTTGTAATTTGTATGAAATTCGGCGATTAATCAAAACCTATAAGGTACTTCAGTTAGACCCCCTCCTTTTTCCTTCCTCTACCTACCTCCTTAACTTTTACCTAGGAGTTAGACCAGTTGTGTTATTTGGCACGAAGAGAAAACTTACAATAACAATAAAGAAAGAAATTCGAAAATTAAAATTATATCAGTTTTTGATTCAAAAGAAATTACAAACTTATATTTATAGCTAATGTCATATAAAATAAGTGTATCGACTTAATTTGCCGCGTAATAAAAACCTATAGGGTACTTCTCGTGGAACTACAGATTTCCCTATTTCCCGTAGACCTGCGATAACGCCATTTGGCAAAAAGTAAGACTGTCGCGGTACAGTGGCACAGCGTGTGACTACAGTTGTGAGTTTGATTGCCATTCGAGGGTATGAAATATTAAATATTCTAATTTCCTTTTTCTTATAACAATACAAGGCCAGTCGAGGCCAGCGCAGCGGCACGAAGTGTGACTGTAAAACTGACTGGTTTTGGGTTCGATCCCCACTCGAGGAGATGAAATATTTACTTAAATGTATATTTCCATTTCTTCGCTGTGGTGTCGAGGCTAAGCGCGGCGTTGAGTTCTGCCACTCAACACGCAATGTATCCAGAATTCGGCAGAAAGTGGGGAACGGAGTGTCTTAACACTAAGTTTCTTCTGTCTACCCTGCTGTGTGCGGGATACAGCGTGAAGCTGATTTATAACAATACAAAGCGCAGCGTTGATTTCCCCCATTGAATGCATAATATTCAGAAAATTTGGCGGAAAGTTGGGAACGAAGTGTCTTAACACTAGTTTCCCTCTGCCTAACCTGCTTTATGCGGGATACGGTGTGAAGTAAAAATATAAATTATTCTTTTTATTTATCTTAAAAAGGGGCAAACGAGCCGAAGGACCACCGTAAACGGAATCTTTACCCATGGACATCTATAACAATTGCGGATGCGTTGCCGGCCTCACACATTTATTCTTCATTTATATAATATTTATTTACTTTACGGATTTTATAGTAGTGAAAAGTCTACATTAGCATTATCGATAGCTTTACAAAGATATAGATATAGAGAAATTCCGGATTTTTTTTTGAGAAATGGTGAATGTTCAGGAATGTGTAATAAAAATGCCAAATTAGCTATCGCAGCTTAACATTGCTAATGGCAGATATCGGTATATAACAAGATGAAACGGTAAAACATTCAGATTTATGTTGTATCCCACAAATAGCAGGTTAGGCAGAGAGAATGTAGTGTTAAAATACTCTGTTCCCCATTTTTCCCCAAATTTTCGAAATATTTTGTTTTCAGAGGAATTTGAGATTGTTGAGTGATAAGTAAGTTAACATTGTAGATACATATTACAATTTGCCATAAAAAAATTGGAAGATATTATGAAAGTTATCAGCATTTCCCGCATAACAGAGTAGGCAAACAGATCCTAATATCAAGACGTACTGTGTCGGAAACAAACGGCGCGATCTGTTTTGCGTTAACAGGCAAACTCTGAGGTAAACATGTAAAAGCAAATGCTTTTGCATACATTATTTTACGCTACAACCACAAATAAATAAATGATTACCACCAATTAATCTAAACCAACTTCCCATAAACCCAAAAATACTATGTCATGTTAATCATTCCGGAAAATCATGCGAGGAAAAAGAGACGCAACATATTAGAAAACCGTAGCGCGGCACGAATACCTCGACCTGAATTAGCTAAAACTGTTACACTAGACTCTTTCACCGATACGTACGTGGAAATCTTTGTATAGTTTGTTAGTTTGCTTTTAATATAAGTAAAGAAATTAGAATTGTTGGTGGTGGTATTGGATTCAAATGATGAATATTAAAATTATTTTATCTTGGCTTATACTAATGGCTTATGAACGAATAGTATTAGTGTTAAATATAGTTAAATAAATGAATACTTCAAGAAACTTTGAGACCGTCTTGGCGCAGAGGCACAACCGTGTGGCTGTAACGCGACGGCAGTAGATTCGATTCCTACTCTCTGGGGGAAAGATTTATAATTTATAAATATTTCATAGAAAACGCGCGGCGTTATGTTGCGCTTCTCAACACTCAATACCTTCAAAATTCGGTGGAAAATTAGTAACGGAGTATCTTAACTAGGTTCCCTCTGTTGCCTTGCTATTTGCGGAATACAGGGTGAAACAAAAAAAAACTACCGTCTTTCAGTTCCATCATCTGACTAGCTCGATGGTACCATAATATTATATTGTCGTATATTATATTGTGTATAATATTATATTGTGTAGAAGTGTGTAATTCACATTCTGAGACTTTAGTACATAGTCAGTTACAGCTCCACCTAATAAATGTGTGTTAATAAGACAAAACTTCTGTAAATATCATATTGTGAAAAAAATATTATAACATATTTTAGGGTATATGAAATGTTATATATTTAGAAAACGTATAAAAATTTGAATGTAACGAGACTCGAACCCGCGCCTCCTGGAAACCGACCTGGTCAGTTTGCGTTAGGCAATACGTTTTCTAAATAAGTATTTTTCTTTCCTAAGTGTGGAATAACACTTTAAAAATGTTAAAAAATGTGAAATGTTATCATTTCACACTATGATATATTTATATTTTTCATATTTGGCTAGCAATGTCGCGTCGCTGTGCCTTATTAAAAAAATCTTTCTACAAACAAAACATGGAAAGACCTTATAAATATATTTTTATAAACATGCTACATGCTTTTACCATCTTAATATATTTTTTCTTTATAGCTTCACTCTGTAGCCTGTATACGGCAGAGATGGCAGAGGAAACTCAGTGTTAAGACACTCCGTTCTACACTCACTGCCTAATTTTCTACACATTGCGTATTCAGTGGACAGACTCAAAAGGAGAAATGAAAATAAGTAACTTCCTCGAAGGGGAATCAAACCCACGAGTGCTGCATTTATGGTCACATGCTGTTCCACTGTTCCTAAATTATATAATAAGCTTACGCCTTATACTTTTCAATATTGCTATTACATTGATTTTATATTAACACTTAGAGACTTAAACGCGGCTTCGCTCGCTTAAACTTATTTTTATATTGTAGCGAAAGGATAACATATTTTCTTAATTATACATTATAAAACCTTAAACCTTTCTTATAACTCAAAGAATATATGTACAAAGTTTGATGATAATCGGTTGGATAGTTTTGGTGTGAGAGCGTAACAAACAAACATACATTCATATAATAAAGCGGAAGATTTTGTTTGTTTATTTCTTTATTTAAACGCTAAAATCTCTGGATCTACTGGTTCGATTTACTTTTTTTTGTTTTGCATGAAAGCTACATTCTTCAGGAGTGTTATGCGGTGTATTATGACATTATGGTGTAAGTCTTAGTTAACCTTAAGCAATGAAATAACAATAATAATGAACGCCATCGAATTGCTTTAGGCGAGTGCGGTGCAAAAATAGTTAAATATATATGTAGAAAATATGAATACTAAATATTATATTTAATTAGTTCTAAAAATAGTCCGCGACACCGTATATCTATCGCTTATAAATAAGTCTACAATAACGTGTTTTTTGAGAAAATAATAATTAAAAATTGCAAGGTATATCACCTTGAAATTTTGTTTTTCACCGTTTTTTATTTGACATGGATATTGAAACTTACGAGCGAAAGTTATTCCATTTGGCCTTTTATAGCATGTAATTTGGACGTATACTTTTCGAGAAAATGTAAAATTAATATAATTTAACACTCTGTTTGCGGCCGCAAGCATAGGCTCGAGTCCTGCGGGGGGCGCGCTTGCCGCCGATCTCGTCCTAGCAAGCAGCCACGTAGTGCACTTTCTCAGAATTATGAAAACAAGTTGTTCATAATTGAATTTGTTGGTAAATACAATATAATAAATATATATTAGTATTACTATATATGAGGTATGACAGAGTCGAGCTGCAGATTTAATCTTTCAGTTGCGTCAATAATTTAAATAAAAGCAATACAATCAATACACTGCCTACAACGGTTTGCCTCACGCGATGTATGATCTAATACATATTTTAGACTGAGCTTCATATGAATAAACAAAGTAAAATGAACAATGAAAAAATATCAATATAGCGATTAATAAGCCAATACATTAACTAGATAACTCTTTATAAGATTTAAACTTTTTTGTTTTTGTTTTTCATTTTCACGCTGTATCCCGCGTGTAGCAGGATAGGTAGAGGGAGCCTAGTATTAAGACACACCTTTTTCTACTTTCCGCCGAATTCTGCAGGTCATTAAAATATTAAATATTTCATTTCTTCGAGTGGGATTCGAACCCTCAACCAGTCGCGTTTACGTGCTTGTGCCACTGCACCCCGACTTCGTCACAGTTTCAAGATTTAATCATGTAAATAATGTTTTAAATGAGCTCGAAATTTTCCTACTTTAATCCCTATGTTAGATATAATGTTATATTTTAGTAAAAGTTCGCTGTTTCTTATTTACCACCCTAAAATAACCTATAGGGGTATAGAGTTAACCCTTAAGACCTACACCATCTTACCAGATCATAAAAGCCAATCAAAATATCTATAGACAATCCCTCTTTAAAATTTAAACTCACTACCATCGCGAACAATATTGTAATATTCTGGTCCAATCGCGAACACGTCTAAGCCAAGCTATAATATTGTAATATTCTAGTCCAGTATTATAATACAAATCTGTTATCTGCTACAAAACAGTGTAAGCTGTGACTAAATCGTATGACGGATTGATACACCAACAGTTAACGCCCCCGATTCTATATACGTAGGTTTTTGATCGCACCGAAAACAAAAGTTAAATATGTTTAATACTTCTTATTGAGGTCATCGTGGTGCAGACTAAAGTAAATACGACGGTTTGGGGTTCGATTACCTCTCCAATCGTATCGTATGAATTATTTTCATTCTCTCACTATGGATCCACCAATCAACGCGCAATATCCTCAAAATTGGGCAGTGCGTAGGGAAAGGAGTGTCTTAACATTGAATTTCGTGGGCCTACCCTGCTAAATGCTGTATGGCGCATATATCAGGGTAGGCAGAGAAAACCTAGTGACAAGACACTACGACGCATTTCCAGGAACCGCTCGTTTCAAAACATTACGTATTGAGTGACTAAGTATATCGTACTTATTACTATTAACCTATATAGATTTAGGTTATATATTTTAAAGAATTAAGATAAAGACCACATATTAGGTCTTGATCTTAAATATTTCGCGAATAATTAATTACTTGAAAATTTATTACCCATTAATGCTATAGACGTACAATTTCTTAAATATTTTATTAATTTTATTATATTCAATTTCGCGAAAAGTACATTTAAAAACATTTTTTTTAATATTTAAATAAATCTCTATCCTTCTAGGTATGTATCTCACATAGTATCTGTAAATAAGCTTACTTAATTTTTCTTCTTTAAATCGCACTACAGTGGAAGTCAAGTGTCGTGGGTGGTGATAAGATTATATATTTATTTCACACTGGGCCCCGTATTTCTGTAGTAGAGTAGACGTTCCTATATTTAAGACACTCCGTTCCCATGAGACATTTCGTATTGAGTGCCAGACACTCAACTAAACTCAACGCCGCGCTTTGTTTTCATACTAGAGCGAGTCTCACCACCCAAGTAGTGTTGAGTCAGACACTTTGATACGTTTGATGTTTTTTCATACTTTTACATTTATGATTAACTATCTTGTTCCATTAAGAAAGTTAAATATAAACAGTTTTAAAATTTGTATGAAAACCTCTGTTCTGAGGCGAGAGTGGAGTGATATTTAAATGTATGAGTAAAAAATAATTTCCAGGGGCGTAAGTAACTACTTTAAAGCACAAAAGATGTATGTAAGACTAAGTAACTATTAAAGTAACTCAAAATATAAACTTAAATATCTCTAATAATAAGTAAAATATATTTAACTTAATTTAAGTTAGTTAAACTTAAGTCCATATAAACAAACGATGAAACGTCATATCATTTTAAAGGTAAGGTCATATTGATATATAGATGGTAGACTCCATATAAAACAAAAATATTTTACAATAGAAAAAAAATTATAAACATTATCATCAAGTAGCTATCATTCTTAGAATACCTTTGACCTCCGGAGCTTGCGGAGTAAAAGCTCCCTACAAAGGAAGCTGAATAAAAAGTTGCAGCGACATATCAAGATTTCGGCGACGCGGCATGAGAACGTATAACTTACGTAGAACTATAACTGTAGGTACAAGTACAATGAATAACATTATACTAAGAAAAGACACAGTAGACAAAACTTTCTAAGAGACAAAGTATTTTTTTGGAGATTAACGTATGTATCCCACACCCTACTATAGGAGGGTAGACTAAAGGAATCTAGTTTTAAGGTACTCCGCTCCCCATTTTTCGCTAAATTCTGGAGTCATCGCTTATTGAGTGACGAAACTCAACGCCGCGATGAGTCTCAACACCAGAGCGAAGATATGAAAATGGCCTCTTGAATATGTTATTTAAGAAATTAATTTAATTATAAGTATAACCATTTTATTAATTAATTTATATTAATATATTATTCTGCTATATAAAATAAAACAACAACGACATCAACATCACTTAAAGGTAAACAAGATAAAAACTATATAAACTGTAAACGCTTACAGTCAGCGGCCCCCTGCAAGTAAATCGGGCTTATTTTTATTACATCCGACACCCCATTTCTCCTCGCTTTAGGGGTAGAATTTATTTATTAGCTCTCACTTACACTACGGGAAACACTTGGAAATAAGACTTAAATCCACATTTATTAGTTCTATATAAAAGTATTTCGTTATATAAGCCTTTATAATAATAACGTTAAAGTATTATTTATAAACCATAATTTCTTCGCTTTGGTAACAAGACAAAGTGCGGAGTTGATTTCCGCCACTTAACAAGTAATGTCTTCAAAATTGGGCGGTAAATAAATGTGAAACTTAGTGCTTTAACACTAGACTCGCTCTGCTCTGCTATATGCGGAATGCAGCGTGAAGCTAATTGTTTAACACTACCTCTCCGCATCCTTCATAAGGATGATTTAGTAGTGATATAGCTAAAGAGTTTATTGCAGATACTCCATGAAACGTATAGAAAATAAAGAAAATTGTAGTACAAAACCAAGTACTATAGACATATTCTGTATCTTAGATGTATAAAGTACATGAGCCTAAGCCCGGGTGGTTCACTAGAAGTCTCCAAAGAGTTCCACTATTCAAGTCCTGGATCCATAACCAGACCAGTTCGATGATACCATATTACTGTATTGTCACCTTAGCTACGTATACCTACTAAGTTTCAATGCGATACAATTATTAATAGTGAATCAAATTTAGTCTTTTATTTTTTATTACATAATAACGAAAGTAAATCTAACAAAAACATGTCAAAAAATACCGACAATTTTTCTAAATATATGAAAACGAAATCAATTTCAGTCATATAGTAAAAAAATATATAAATGATGTTCATAATACATCGGTCGTCTCAGAACCAGTGCAAGTAACAGGAAAACTAGACGATTTAAATCTTGCTTTATATTATTGAATACTCAATACGTTATGTGAATATAATAAGAGACTGAAACATATAAACAAAAATGGATATTAAAATATATACAATAGTCTATTTCAATTATACATAGACAAACGTCGCCTAATTTTATTTGCGTGGGATCTTAGAACCTAAGGCGTAAAATAAAAAATACAGTTTTTTCTCCGTTTCTTTAGGATTTCAAGAAGATACATTTCCTAATCATCCTACATCCCACCTTTTAACTCACTATCAGTCACTCAGCAACAGAAGTGTTTTATGTAGATATAAAGTTGGAACATGCTCGATTTCATATAGTAGCCAGTATCATATTCAAACGGTGGAAACTGGAATGCAGAGTGATTCATCACTACGTCTGCTTTTGTCTAACCAAATTTATAAGAAAAACAAAACAGTTTACGCTACATCCCGAACAGATTACACTAGATTCTTTCGTCTACACATGACAGAGTAGACGAAAGAACTGGATATACAATAACTACATATACATCAATACAGTAACAATAACAGTAAACAGGTACCTAGCAAAAATTCATTTCAAAATGATATCAAATCTCATAATATGATGGTGAAGACTAAAGGCGAAGGCTCATAAAATGCAAATCCACTTGGATGTCATCTTGTGTCGAACGAGTCTGGTTACGCCATCTGTCGCTTCCTTGCGCTATCTAACACCGACGACGTGCAATTTTTTATTTTTTAATCGCATCCTGTCTGGAGGATCGCGTTTTTAGGACCTTTTACCTTTTTTGACAGGTAAACAGATAAGATGATTTAATATTTGTTGATTTTTAGACGCTTGTAGCATTATTCGTTATTGTGCAACGTCATTAATAATTTAATAATATAGTTTTTCTCATTATAACGTCATCTTTTATTACAAAAAGACAATGTGTTTTCAATAATCACATTTCATTTGTTAATAAAACGTAATTAATAACCTAACCTCTTTATAAATTACTAAACCAAAATCAACATACAAATATAAAACAACATATAATTCAAGTCGAAAAACCTAAACGAACACAAACACCGCACACGAACCGTATTCATTATTATAATAACAAAATCGTATATCGTCCGAGCTATCTGCAAGTCTGCCACAACTTTCATATGACCTCTAATCATTACATACAAACACGTAAATTTATATATCAACATAAAAACGTCACGTACGCTTACATAAATAGCGATAACTGAACAATATTAAACGTATTATACATATATACTTTGAATATAAGTATATGTGTATCGAATGACATTTTCTCTTCACCAACTAAATAACCACGTGGATATCAAAATCAAGCCAAAAAAAAAAACAATTAATAAAAACCATTCATCTATTTCAATTTAAAAACAAAAAAAAAACCTTAACCAATTAATACTCTGTATAGAAAGAAAAATTAATAAAAAATTTAAAATAGGAACGCTGTAAATCCGGCTATAGACTATAGCATACATAATATACAGCCGAGTGGCAATTAAACAAAATGGCGTCGCCGCCCAGCCAGAGTGCACGGCGGCTTGGCAACGCGGCACCGCATTCTTGGGGACGGCAACGTCGCAAGCGATACGTACAGCTATAGCGCGCCTTGTCGACTCGGCCGATCGAGCGTCGATTTCGAATTCTGTTTTGTATATAAATTGTATGAATTTTATGCTTTTATTTGTGTTGTTTTAAACGTTTTTTTAATGAAATAATGTTGTTTTATAGGGTTAGAATTAATATTAAATTGTATATTTTAAATTAATTTGCTGTATTATAGGAATTTAGTACACTCATTTTCGTCGTCTAGTAAAATTATGTTAATAAAATGGCTTTGTGGTCTTAGAATAATAATAAATCGTATGTTCCATATTTATTTGTTGAAATTATATGCATTTAATGCATATATTTATGTTGTTTGAGAGATATTGTGAAGGATTTTACTGATATGATGATATTAATTTAATTGAATGATGTAAATAGATTAATATATAATATTACCTAATAGTCGATAATCACCAGAACGAAATGACTTTTCACAGAATATTCTCTTCTTTAGCGTTGTAATAAAAGTCTCTTCTAATAAAAGTATAAATAAATGTATATATACTAAAAACATACTATATTTTTTGACTGGTTTTATAAAAATAGATGTATCGAAGTTTCATTAAAAATTTTATGTCCAAAAGTTATTTAAAGTCACATTTAAACGTGGATTTAAATAATTTTTGCTTAAATTATATTTTTATAGCTCAAGAATTAAATTTCGTTGAATTTATTTAAACATATAGAGACAAATTTAATAAAATGGCTGTTACAGAACGTATTTTGTAATGATTAAATAAATATAATAAGTTTATTTTCACTAAGTGATGTCGATTTGCGATTTATGAAAAAAAGTACATCCGTGTCGATTTTGAATTAATGTTGTGGGAATTGTATAATTATAATATATTTTTTTAAATGCACACGGTATCCTGTATAAATAACAATAAATTTAAGTAATGCCTATTGTATTTTAAAAAAATATTTTAAAATTTATTTTGTTTTTATTACATTAATCGGATGTCTCTTTTTAAAATATGAATTGTTTCTAATTCACGCTTCACGCTGTATCCCACGCATAGAAAGGTAGGCAGAGAGAACTTAGTTTTAAGACCATCCGTTCCTCCGAATTTGGGCAGGCATTACGTGGCAGAACTCAACGCCGCACTTGTCATAGTTACCAGAGCGAGGATAATCAAAATATGTATTAAATATTTCATTTCTTCAAGTGGAAATCGAACACACAACCTTTACAGTCAGAATTAATTAAATTTGTTTTATATAATAATAGTAGTCGGCTTGCAACTTTGTATAGTGGCCTTTAAAAGGTAAAAATGAAAAATCATGTTTTTCCTGTTCCAGTAGACATTTCAAGAAATTTATTTCGAGATATTTATAGTTATTTTCCGCAAAGTACAATACAAAATACCAAAAATAATGAACATATTATACTCACAATTACATAGTGTGTTTGGTTGAACGCGCTAATCTCAAGAACTAAAAAAGGTGGTGATTTACGCCCAATATTAATAACCTATCTCTAACGTCAATCTTCGATTGTTCCATATATCTATCCAATCTAGAGATTGCAGAAAGCTAAAATAACTGCGCGCGCGGGTTACAATAACATGAGCGTGGCGTTGAGTTCCGCCATTCAACGTTTCCACTTTCTGGAAGCACCAGAATGAGGCAGAAAGTGGAAACGTTACTTTCTTAATGCGAACGGAATATCCGAACACTAGGTTGTCAGTTTCCCTTTGCCTACCACGCTACATACGGGATAGGGCGTGAAACTAAAAAAAACATGCACTCAACAGATCAGGGTAGAATTGCAAGAGAAAGTGTCGTATTGCACTCTATAGAACTGTACGTCAGAGTAGTATTATGTACGCGGTAGGGGCCGCCGTTTATATGCGGGACGCGGTCCGGCTATCTGGATATGTAATCGATCGTGATTTACATAGTATCGTTATATTTTACTGCATGTATGTATATAAAAAAGGTTTATTTGTTTATGTTTCATATTTATACTACTATACTAATATTATAAAGCTGAAGATTTTGTTTAGTTGAAAAAGTTGATCTCAGAAAGTATTCGTTCTCAATAAAAAAAAGGTATTGGATGGTTGATTTAGTGAGAAAAGCTATATTTTCTTAATTAACCTTTAAGTACCGACGTGCAGATTTTGTAACGTTAGTACCGACGTGAGGTCTGAAAGGCCGCGTATATAATTTAGATTTTTAAAAAAGGTAAGTTACGTATTTATCCTTGCGTAATGATAAAAAGTAAAGGGTTTAAAGAAAAAATAAAGAAAATCAACGTTGTTAAACATTTGGTTTGAATGTCGAAAAAAATCTGACTATTCAATTTAAAAAAAAAAACACGAAAAATACTCCTTTCAGAATAATAAAAAATAGTATTTCTCACTTACAACTAACTAATTTAAATATAAGAAAAAAAAATGTAAGAACATAAACTTTCTGAAAACGAAATGTCCACAGTCCAACCCTAACTTCTAAGCACAGTCAGGGCATCCTTTTTTTGCGCATCGCAAACAAACATAATCAGTCGAATTTCCTTTGAGTTTATGGTGGCACGAACGACAATCTTTCGTGTTCTGACCTCTACAGCTTAATCTTCACATGTTTACGGTTTATCATAAACAAGTAATCCTATCAAGCTCATTTTAAGTTCCGTGGCAACGTTAGAATTCAAAATCTTAGCTATATATGTTTTAATACCAACTGTGGTGTTGATTTTTTTATAATAATAACTCTATCAGTTTGTTTTTCCACATATACATAATATAAAAGATAAGAATTTAGGGACTACTAGGAACTAATATCCAAAATCCGGTAAAGAATTGCCAAAGCGTCTTCATCGGGGTTTTCAGGTGTTCAGGTTGAGTTTTGTCAGTATCACAAATATTAGTAATAGCTTACTCTGCTGCGGACTAAAATCTTCACCAACGTTGTCAAGTTTTGATTTGGAATCTTAAGGCGCAAACAGGCTCTCTTATGAGTCACTCCCTATTACAATTCAATTCAATCTATACTTATAATAAATCTGTAGAGAGGTCAATTCTGTACATAAAATATATTTTCAAAATAACTATCAGGGGGTGATTAGTGATCGATACTGATGCCAAAAATGCAATCAGTAAAATTTTTGTCTGTCTGTCTGTCTGTATATTCTTTATAGAAACAAAAACTACTAGACGGATTTTAACGAAACTTGGTACAGTTATTTTTCATACTCCTGGGCAGGTCATAGTATACTTTTCATCACGCCACAATAGGTAGGAGTAGAGCAGTGAAAGGAATTGTTAGGAAAACGGGAGAAGTTACTTGATTTTTTAAGCATCCGTCGCGGGTGCAGCCTTAATGGTTAAAGCTACAGTGAAACCATTTATAACGGAAATATTCTACATAAAATTATATAAAAAATATCCCAAGACAGCATATGTCTATCTTTTATGGTTGACTCACAAAATCATATTAGAAGTCATTATAGTTGTCAATCAATTCTGCTTATTAAATCAATAATCATGTATTTAAAGCGGGCGAAGCTGTGGGCGGGCTAGTTTATTAATAAAAATATAAATATTGGTGTAAATCTCTTTCATCTCCATAGTTTTTAATATATGTAAGAATAACAGTTTAGAGTTCTAAAACAAAGCATATAATAAAAAAATTACGTAAGTAAGGATATGAGGCCTGAGAGACCGCATCGGAATTTCAAAACATAATTATTCACCAAATGTTCGCGTGATGATAACACTGGATGTTCCGATATCAACGTAGGCATTGACAATGCAGCTATAAGCGGAGATTGTAATTTTATGGGGATAAGGGGGTACTCTAAGAAGAACCTAGGGAACCTAGTGTTGAGATATAACGTTCCCCGGAGGCAACTCAATACGCAATTTGTGCCGCACTTTATCTCAATACCAGAGCGGATAAATAAAAATATAAATTTAAATAAATATTTCATTACCTCGAGTAAGAATCGAACTCACAGCTATTGCGTTTACTTTGGCCTCAATAATAGATTTTCTCATATATAATCCATGTAAAAATATATATATTATTATAACAATGATATATGTTCATAGTTTAAATATTGTTATCGAAATATTTGTCAACAGGATTAAAAAGATAAAGATTATCATAGAATTTCTATTGTTAAAGTAGTATTCTTGGCTGATGTACGAATACCTCACCTACTACCACCTACATAATTAAAATAAAAATAAATAAATCAGCTTCACGTTGTATCCCGCACACTACAGGGTAGGCAGAGGGAACCTAGTGTACGGGAACGGAGTGTCTTACACTCCAGTCCCCACTTTTTGCCAAATTCTGGAGACATTGCATATTGAGTGGCAGAACTCAACGCCATGCTTGTCCTCGACACCAGAGCAAAGAAATGGAAATATAAATTTAAGTAAATATTTTATCTTCTCGAGTGGGGTTCGAACCCACAACCAGTAAGTTTCACAGTCACACTTTGTGCCCCTGCGCCACCACTGGCCTCTATTTATAAATAGTTCTCTACAGACATATTTAATATAGACTTCGTAGTTTACCACCGTGATAAGATAACTAATGAATCCGTGTTTCTAATTACATAAATAAATAAATAACGCCTTTGTGAACAGTAGTAGTGGGGATAATATTAAAAAGTGGAGATATTGCGTGTCGAGTGACGGAACTCAACGCCGTTATTTTCTTTCTACCAGAACGGGAAAATGAAAATAATTAGAATATAATCATTCCTTTCCGTCTGCATCAAACCCGCACCCGGGTATAATCTCATTTTATGTAATTAGGATATAAAAAAATCTAAATTAAATCAACTTCACGCTGTATTCTGCACACAGCAGGGTAGGTAGAGGGAACCTAGAGTTAAGACACTCCGTTCCCCACTTTCCCCCGAGTTCTGGAGGCATTGCGTTTTGAGTGGCTGTACTGAGCGCCGCGTTTTGCCTCGACACCAGAACGAAGAAATGAAAATATAAATAAATATTTCACATTCTCGAGTGGGGATAGAACCCACAACCAGTTGATTTACAGTCACACTTAGTGTCCCTGCGCCACGACTGGCCTCATAATGATATAGTAATTGATATTAGATTGGGTAGCGGCGATAGTGCTTTACTATAAATATACATACAACTCTTAACTCAATTTTTATACGTTTTCTAAATAAGTATCTTAAGAATGGACCCACGAATTTCGTCCTTGCAATCGAGAATTTGGCACGACGTAAGTTTAACAGTATAGTGGTCACTAATTTCTATATATGAATACCGAATAAACGATCATGATTTAAGACCATCTTTTTTCTTTGCATTCATTATGTTTTATATTACAGTAATTAATGTTTTCGTTGCAATCTAGTAATAATTGTATCGGAACTGGAAAGAGAAAGTATCCATATCAAAAAGGATAGTCGTCTTAGATATTATGCTTTTAGGTCCTTTTTTAGAAATTCTTCCACAAATATGACACATTTTTTTTTGTTTTGTTTATTTTTCTACTTCATTGTAAATATAAGCTTGAATACATTGGAAATTTTCCGTAGATGCGATCGGAAATAATGATTTTATTTATCAATTTATAAAATTTATATTTCTTATAAATACTAATTTTCTTCGATTTTCTAGCCCTAATACATACGAATTCACTATTTTGACAGTAAAATATAAGAAATACTAATGTTATAAGAAATATATTATTAAAAGGAAAAGGACGAAAAATTTATAAGAGACACTAATATTACAACTTGGTAATGGACATTTTTATGTCAAAAATCTATTATAAATATATAATTTACATAATGACGATGTGTAGTTATTGTGAGAATAACAATTTTACATAATTATTTAATCAATATTTTTCGTAATTATATGTAAGACATATTGAATTGGGTTCCATGAATCTCAGAACATTCATATTTTAATAGCTTTATAGTATAAGCTTTGATAATTTAACAATGTTCATTAGTTTTTCATAAGGAATTGCAGTAAATAATAAAATATATATATAAAAAAAAACATTTTCTTCGCATCAGGTAAGTAATACCCGAAGCATTTGTACAAAAATAGGCTTACACTGATGCATTATTTTTAATAAATACAGATCTTTTTATGACTTTTCTGAGAAGTGCGGCAACTATTCGGGCTTTATACCCTAGTAGACTAATTCATTAGCTTCACGCTTTTTTTTTTCCTCTACTTCGTCATCAACTAAATGTCCTCGTGATTTGGTACGGGCGACAGATAGATTTAGATAATACATTTGAATTATTTAATTCTTGTTTATGTAATTACTAATGAGATATTAAGTTATCGCTATTTTAATATAATTGACTGGTTTACACTTGAGCTATTTAATAGTTGATTTATTTTAAGTTACAGATACATTGAAGTCTTTTAATTTGCCTATTATTTCTTCTACAAATATTTTGAAAGAATTTATAGTATCCGGGCTATTGCAAATTTCTATTACGTCGTATGGATCTTGAATATTTGTTGCATTACATGTCATACAGTGTTGAAGTCTTGAGCGGGTAAATTTAGGACAATTTTTAATAAGGTGGTTCGAAGTTTGGGTGGAAACGCCATCGCATGGGCACTTGTCTGTGGTTTTTATCTTAAAACGATATAGATATTCTAAGTGGTACCCATGCCCCGTGAGTACCTGAGTCATTGCGAATGAATATTTAAAGTGACCCATGACTTTACGAATAACCTCAACAGTGGGAAGTAAAGACCTGGTGTGCTGTCCCGTGGTAGAATTAGAATATATCTGTCCAGCTTCAACTATAGTGGCTTCCTTTAGCCTTTGTTTCAGCTAGGAGACAGGAAAACAAGTATAGACGTAAGGATGGTGTGACACAGCTGCAGATTTGGCCGAATTGTCTGCTGTTTCATTGCCTACTAGGCCAACATGTGCTTCGACCCAGACAAATTCTACGCTTCTCCTTCTATCCCTCATCCGCTGCAAGTTATTGTGTATATTATGAACTAGCGCATGTGTGTTATTTTTATCTGCTATGGCTTGCAGCCCCGAAAGCGAGTCTGAAAGTATGATGATATTGTTTTCCATTAGCTTCACGCTATATCCCGCACACAGCAGGGTAGGCAGAGGGAACCTAGTGTTAAGACACTCCGTTCCCCACTTTCTGCCGAGTTCTGGAGGCATTGCGTGTTGAGTGGCAGAACTCAACGCCGCGCTTAACCTCGACAATTTCCAAGACTAATTCATTTAAGATTTAATTTACATTTCTATCTCCCATATTGCGTCTTGAAGGATGGAACGCAGCGTTGCACCTCCTCTATCCTTCGAGAACACAGAATCGATGATACTGAAGGATGGTCGAAATCAAAATCGAAAAAGCACGAGGACTTCCCGGAGGCCATATATATAAAGTGTTTGATGAAAAAAGTATTAAAAGGCTAGCGTTTGGTGCGCTGCTCTCTCTGGCTACAAAGTGAAGCTAACAAAAAACTTCCATACAGTTGAACCCAGTACTTTAGAGCATTCATAACTAACAACAATTTAAAACTCCAATAACAAAAAAAAAATGCTTATTCGAAATTGGGACAACAGAGAGTTCACAAGCTCGAGTGAGAATTATTTACTTATCAAACGTGCTATATTAGACCGAAGGGGAAAAAGCTTAGTTTCCTTGAAGTTTGCATTCAATAAATATAACTTGGAGTAAACTCGATGTTGTGAAATGAATTGTTGACTTGAAAACATTATAATTACATTATTACAAACAAGAGTAGGTACCTAAGGAGCCGTCGTGGTGCAGAGGAGCGTGTGACTGTTACGCGACGGTCGTGGGTTCGATCTCCATTCGTGGGAATGAATTGTTATTTATTAATATTATCATTTCTTGGCTATGGTACCAAGATAAAGGTGCGTTGACGTTGGAGTGATGCACTCGCACTCGCAAAGCCTCGAAAATTCGGTGGAAAGTGGCGAACGGGGTGTCTTAGTTGTAGGTTCCCTCTGCCTACCCACCCTGCTATGTGCAGCAAACAGCGTAAAGCTGTTAAGAAAAAGGTACCTAAGAAGAACAGTATAATATTATTAGCAAACACGTGTAGAAGAGAATAGATATAGGTGAAAGATTAAAAAATCAATGAAATTATGTCAATCGAGGCAGTTGCTTGTAGACTTTCATTGGAAAGGAAACTCGTGTGAAGTATTGTTATTGGGTGATACATACATATCACTTATTGCAGTTACGTAGAATCTCTTTCCGAATGATTTAGAAGCATATAGACGCTATGTGTTTATCTTGTTTTTTAAAAACGTTTACCGTTTCCGATTTCTTACAACAATATATTATTATACAATAATATATTAGTATTTATAAAGAGGCCAGTCGCGGCGCAGGGGCACAAAGTGTGACTGTAAAATCGACTGGTTATGGGTTCCCCACTCGAAGAGATGAAATATTTATTTAAATTTATACTTTCATTTCTATGCTGTAGTGTCGAGACAAAACTCGTTGAGTTCTGGCACTCAACACGCAATGCCTCCAGAATTCAAGTGGGGAACGGAGTGTCTTAACACTAAGTTCCCTCTCCCAACTCTGCTGTGTGCGGGATACAGCGTGAAGTTAATTTACTTACTTATTTAATTTTTATTTATATATACCTAAGAAGTACGTACCTATATATATTAATATAAGCAAGCAAAATAAAAAAAAATTATAATGAGATCTATATATAGCTGCATGTTTATAGGTCAGTCTTTTTTTTCCAGGTTCAAGTCGTATGGACCCTCATGTAACAGAGTAGGTAGAAAAACCAAGACGATCCGCTCTCTTTTATCAATATTGCATTTATCAATATTGCGTTAAGGTAATTTTTATTCTAAGAAAATGAGAAATATTATAAAAGTTATACCAAATATTTCATTGTTTCTAAATTAAATATACCCAAAATATCTAAATAAACTATCATAATATCTGAAGTGATTTATTAATAGATTTTATCTATCAGTGAGATTAGCATCTATGAGAAGAAAAGAGTACCACTAAGTAAACAAAATAATATAAACAATATTAACAATCAACCTCGAATCCGTCGCATGGGACAAGTATGCGATTGTAAACGCGACGATTCCGGGTTCCGGTCCGGGAAATGAAACATTTAATATTTTCATTTTTCCAGCTCTGATTCCCGCCACTTAACACGTAATGCCTCGAGAATTAGGTGGAAAAAAGAAGCACTTTAGTGTCTTAACACTGGGTACCTGGTTCGTTTCTGTCGTTATATCCTGTAGTAGGAGAGCTGCAGTAGGAGCTTTATTACTCAAAATTATGATTTCTGTTTTGAACATTACAATTCTTTGAAATTCGTGAATTCTTTTTATTACTGCAAATGCTTTCAAATCTGCAGAGTAATCTATTTTGATCATTGACAGTGCTAGAAAACGACTATATAAAGATTAAAAGTATATGCCCGCTAAAGACCGTGCAAAGTGGAGTAGGTTGAGCAGGAAGGCAGACCCTGGCAAAAGCTGGGATTAATGCCAGGAAGAAGGAAGGAAAGATTGAAAGTATATATAATTTTCAATTCTTGCATGTAAAAAGAAATAGTTACGTATTTTAGTAATAAGCGTTTCTATTCCAATAAGTAAGCTCGCGTAACACACACTATACTCCACTAGGCAGTGGAACGTGACACTGTATCAGATCATAAATTTAGCTCACCACTATACACAGATCATTTGGAAATGCCTATTCTTGGAGATATTGAAATTGTTTAATTAAAAGACGACGCAACCGTGGCGCAGTTAGTATCTGGAAAACAGTTGTGGGTTTAAATGATGTTAAATTAAGAAATTACATTAAATCAGCTTCACGCTGTATCCCGCAGCACAGCAGGGTAGACAGAGGGAACCTAGCGTTAAGACACTCCGTTACCCACTTTCTGCCGAATTCTGGAGGCATTGCGTGTTGAGTGGCAGAACTCAACGTCTGGAAGCATTGTGTGCTGAGTGCCGGAATTCAACGCTGCATTTTGCCTTGACACCAGAGTGAAGAAATGGAAATACAAATTGAAATAAATATTTAATTTCGTTAAGTGGGGATCGAACACTTTGTGCCTCTGCGCTACAACTGGTGCAGTTAAATTAAATTAGCTAAAAGCATATATTATAAGAAAAGTGTGAAGTTTTGAATGACGAAAAAATACGATGATAGATATACTTCCAATATGATTTTGAAAAATATTATAAACTTATTCTAATCCTTTGTGGATGAAGAAATAGTAGAAAACAAAAAAAAATGGAAGTACGACCATAAATTATTCCGCAGATAAATAATATACATATGTAAGTTATATAAAAATGATTATTATAATATTCTTTCTTTTATGGAATTTTCAACTAGGACCGCTAGTTCCAGAGATTAGCGCGTTCAACCAAATAAACTCTTCAGCTTTATATTATTAGTATAGATTAGTTGTGTGTTACGATACAAAAAAAATACTTTGCTCCATTTAAACATAGAATGTAGTTTTAATTAAAGATTTTTAATTTAAAAGCTTTATATGTATGTACTTGTTGTGTGTAGAGTAGTTGAGCAAAATAAATGTTTGTTTTATTTTGTAGCAATAATATTTTAATTTACTTTCTAGTACTAGTATCGTAAATTATTGTTATATAATTGTGTAGGTTAATATGTAGATTAGTAGGCGTTGTGACGCAGCGGTACAGAATCAGACTATAAATGCGACAGTTTTGAGTTCGATTTCCAAAGAAGGAATGTATTGTTTACATTTCCTCGTTCTTTTAACAAGACAAAGCGTTGCATTGAGTTCCGCCACTCAACACGCAATGTTTCGAAAATTGGATGGAAATTTAGGAACGGAGTGTCTTAACATTATGTTCTGCTAAACGAAAAAATGTGACACTATTCGATCAAATACGACACCATAGGACAAATGAGATGTGTCGTTGTTGTATGTGATAAATTACGATCGTGGGTAGCGTTAAGGGGAAAGGAAGGGAATGACGCTTCTTGAGGATATCCCGCGCCATCGAATGATTGTATGAAATCATAAACCAATATGTTAACAGAATATAAAAAGAAATTCGTGGTGCATGGGCACAAGTGTGTGACTGTAAGCGCGACTGGTTGGGGTTCGATCACCACTCGTGGAAATGATATATTTATTTAAATTTATATTTTCATTTCTTCGCTCTGGTGTAGAGGAAAAGTATATATTTTTTTAGCAAAGAAATAACCAGCTACTTCAGTTTGGCCTAACAATATGGTGAATACATAATATATTTTTTTTGTAACTTGAAAGGCTATAAGCGTTCTTTCTCCGACATAATAATATAAATAAATTTAAAAGTAACATTAAAAAATAAACCAAAATTATATTAATAGTATACCTTTTACCGACATGATGAATGGTGTATAAGCATAATATTAGGAACTGAGAGGAGAAATGAAGATATTAATTATTTCATTTCTTTCATGGAGAATCGAATCCACAAATTGTCACGTTTTAAGTTGCACCTGCGCCACGCCTGGCCTCATAGCCTCACTCCTTAAATTTTGGTTGTTGAAATTCATACGAAACTTAATAAATTTTGGTTTATATAATACTAGTCGTCATCCAAAACTTTACTTAACACTAGGTTCCCAGGATCCCTCTGCCTCCCCTGTTATATGCAGGATACAGCGTGAAGCTATGGCAACTTTGCCACACTACTTGATTTTTTGTCCAACCCTGAAGAATATTTAGTGATGTGTCGTAAACGAAGTGGCTTACCACTAATTTGCTTCAGATTACACAGCTAAGCAGGAATAAGTTTAAAAAGTGTTATTTTTTTATAAAATTTAGATAACTTTTAGCATAATAACGAATAAATTAAAAATACCAACAGGTGACTTTCATGAAATGGACAGGAAGGTATATTGAATTTCCCGTCGTCAGGGAATCCCGGTGAGTAAGCTGGCAATTAATAGGAACGCTGATATTTTTTTGTTTATCTTCAAGAGATTGAAGCGGGATGACAAATACTTTTAATATTATAGAGTTAATTCCATACTATGTATGTAATTTTATGTATCTGAATATGTATAAAATTATTTAATTTAGCATAATTTTAAATAATTTTAAATTTATGATTTTTTTATCAGCTTCACGCTGTATCACGCATACAGCAGGGTAGGCAGAGGAAACCTACTGTTAAGACACTCCGTTCCCCAATTTCTGCCAAATTCTGGAGGCGTTCCGTGTTGAGTGGCAGAACTCAATGCCACACTTTGCTTCAACACCAGAGCAAAGAAGTGGAAACATAAATTTAAGTAAATATTTCAAAATTTATATAACTATATTAAATTTAAGTTATATAAATTAAATAACTTTACACACATTTAACATTACACACAGGGGCGCAACTGTTAACGCGGGTTGTTGCAAAAGAAACCTAGTGGTAAGCCACTTCCTTCTTCATTTCGCGTCTAATTTTCAAGACATTGATTGCGGAATTCAACACTGCGTTTTGTCTTTCAGCTTTTGTATTTTTTTATAATTAAAACATTCATTTCTCGAGAGGATCGGACTCGTAACCATCACGAATACAGTCAGACACTAGCCCACTGCGCCACTAAAGACTATACAATTGTAGACTTATTATAATAAAAATTGCGTCATTTAGTTTCATTTCTTGAAATATTTCCATAATACACGACATTTAGTAATATTTACGGGCTCGAGAACACTTGACAAATTGGATTGTTAATCAAGAGTCTTAAGTTAAGCTGAAGTGTCATTATATTCGATGTTTAGACATTTTTTTTTTATATTTGATTTGAATATTGAACTAACATCTTAACAAAAAATATTTACTTTTTTTTAAAATATGCCAAATTGTCTCCCGTTGTAAACTACGTCCGAGTAATCTAGAGCATATTGTTTATATTATTATATTAGAAGATATCCAATATTTATAATGTAGGGATTGAATATATCAATATAGTAAATAAATATTATATATAACATAGAACGTTAAAGACCGTGCCAATATGGGGTAAGTTGAGCAGGAAATCAGACTTTGGCAACAAACGCCGGAGTCAATGCAGTGAGGAAGAGGAAGGGAAAAAAATTGATATTAAAAATAGAAAATAGGGTCTCTATTTTCTATTTTTATTATTACTGAATTGATCGTAGACAGTATTCAGTATTCCTTATCTTTAACACACAGTTATTTCTGTAACAATAAAAAATCTTTACAGATATTTCATTATCATTATCGAAATTAAGTAACTATTGATCCAAAGTTTTAAAAAAAATCACAAAAGGAGCCAAATCAAGTCTATTGTAAATATAAAGTTATATATTATTGTTGGAACACGGGAACAAATCAGATTATGAAATAAGTAATCACGCAGTTCCAACGGCCGCAGCCCCGGGAGGATCGCAAATCGCAATATAAAGTTTAGGTATTTAAAATTAGATTGGTGTGATGAACTCATTCAAATATATTAATATTATACTTTTTAATATTATATATCTTTTTAATATTTTCTCACAAAATCACTGAAACTTGTGCTTAGTACTTAGCTTAGCTTTGTAAAATGTCCTTTCATATTTTCAATAAAGTAGTTTCCCAGCGACGTAAGTTCGGTTTCGATCGCGAAAGAGAAACAAGCAGGTAATGGTTAGGCCGAACGGCCTCCTTGTAAGTAAAAAGTTTACATTTTCCACCAACAAAGAGGTTTGTATTTTGTTAGTACTTCGCTCCGCTCCCTCGAACTCAGTGAGCTCATTTTAACATTTTTGGCTCACTCGGTCCAGTCCGTATTTATTTAAGTAATAGAAGTATGCAGTTTACTCTTGCGAGTTCAACATAGTCCTTAATGGGTCCGCTCCGCCTGCGGTGGAAACTGAGCTGGAAGAATAGATCTTACGAAGTAAAAATCTGCGTAAATCCAAATATCTTTTGCGCAACGAATTTCTTAACAAATATTCTAACAAGCAAATATAACAACGAGATAAACAACAAAAAATAAAAAAAAAAATCTTGTAAAAGTTTCTTAGAGATACAAAACTCAGGTTCACGTAAAACAGGCTAAAGCTTTCATTAATTACGTAGTAAAACGTGGACAAGGCCTCGTCAACAAAATTAAGTCTATAAACAGAGATCTACATAAACCCCGATGTTACAATTATATTACGAAGCAATCTCAACAAACTTTTTTACAGGAAAATTACCTTTCAGACTTGAAAAATTTGACAAATTAAATAGAAAACAAAATTTTTAAAATTATAACTTCAGTTGTCCTTAATGGACAGGTTCCCTCTGCCTATTCTGCTATATACGTGATACAATGCGAAGATATGAAAAAAAAAACATTAAATACGTGACTGTCGTGGTGCAGCGACCCAGCGTCTGACTGTAGTGGATGTGATGTCGAATCTTACTTGAGAAAGTTATTTTCACTTCCTATCTCTAGGATAGATGCCTGTAATGTGGGTTAGATGCCCTTTATATTGTGTAAATGAAAAATCCAAAATAATTTATGAGAAAATGTATGAAAATGTCGGAGACATTTAATTACTCAGAATTATTGAAATTATTTAGCATTTTTTTTTATCTTTGGTTGCTATCGTGTCAGAAAAAGAAATTGAGAATTACATCAGAGTATAATTCTTTTATTGTCTTTTTATTGATGTTTGTTCTTAATTTAGTTTAAAATATTTTATATTTTTTTTATCATATGATTCTACTATGGCGTCTCCGTAAAGAAGAATAAGAGGCTGAGATCCTTCTACCGTTAATTGAAAATGTTGAGATACTTGTGTATCTCAACAGGAGGTTGTCTTGGTCTGACAATAAACAAGGTGGGTATTTGTAAAAGATGACATAAATAAAAGTGATCGTGGTGTTTTGGATATACAGGCTTCGGCATCCTCGAGGATGCTTGGAAGCTAATTTCTAGATAGATAATGTCCATAAATTTGACGTAAGTCTGTGGAGTTAGTGATTTATTTTGAAAATTCCCGCCTAACTAAACCGTCTTCTACAAGGCTTGCATGGAGATATAGATCCAATATGCACCCTTCCCAACATATACCTTTTATGCTCTACTGGCTGCTGCAATATGCTATTGGCTGGCAAGCCAGTAAAGGTATTAATTTAATATATACCCATTTGTTCTTGGCATCTATCCACGAATATAATTACAATATATAATATAATTAATATTATAAGTCAAACAGTGAATATTAAAATCTCTAACAACGAGGCTCTTTCTATATAGACGTGTAGAAATATTGAAAATTCGAGGCGACAATCTTCAACTTTGGGTAGGTGACCTTATAAATATTAAGAAAATAAATACAAAAATCCATTACTGTCACCTATATGTGTTTTTAATGCTCCAATCTATCTAAATGACAAAAAATAAATTTTATAATATAAAAACAAAAACAATTCACCCTGCAAACAAATTATGCTTCAAAAACGTAGTCCTAATTTTTATTATCGTAAATAGAATTTTCAGAAAGTGGGGCATCTATCCCTTTCAGGCATCTATCCTAGTTTTACCCTAGGATGAATGGATTTTAAATTGAAAATACTAAATATTTCATTTCTTCGAGTAATAACCGAGCCCACAGCTTGTATCATTTACAGTTGCATCCTTGCGCCACTGCGCCCCTATTGACCTCATAAGAGTGGAAAGCGAAATCTATGAATAACATCATTATTTTTTAAGGCTTATTGGTACCATTAATGCAATATAAGTTATTATAATTTAACTCAATATACGACTGTTTTGGCTTCGATTCCCTCTTGGGGAATAAGCTATTTTCATTCCTCGCACTAGTAATATGTCTCGTATGTCATTGAGTACGTTAAGAACGGAGTGTCTTACCATTAGGTTTTCTCTGTCCACCCTGCTATGTGGGATACAGTGTAAAGCTACATAAAACAAATATTTACATCAATATTTTTTTTCCAGCTTCAAGCTGACAGCTGACTTTGCGGGACACGCAAACAGCAGTATACGCAGAAGGAACCTAGTGTTAAGATACTCCGTTCTCCACATCGAGAGACCAGAGCGAAGAAATTAAAATATACATTTGTATAAATATTCTATTTTCTCGAATGGGGATCGAACCGACAACCAGATGCGTTTACATTCACACACTTGTGCCCACGCGCCACGGCTGGCCTCAAATATTTAATACAACTGATACAAAGACATAGGCCACACAAACGCTTTCCAACATAATTCAGTAATAAAGAAGTCGGGGTTAACGCATGGATAAGTTCGGAGAATGTGCGATAGTGCCCATACTGTTTATATTGTTTCTTACAATGTTATATTATATTATAGCGAAATCATTACTCATTTCGCTTCGTATTTTGTATACAAAACCTGTAATGGCGTGATAATAAATAATTTGCTTTTTTGATAACGCTAGGTATAAAGTGAAAAGTGTTCAGAATTGGCAAAATACATGTATGTATTTTGCCAATTCTGTATATATGTATAAATATATATGTATGTATGTAAGCATTAGGTCACGTAACGTCTAAACAAAAAACACATGAAATACTTAAAGTTTTCAGTTTCGAGTAGTAACATCCACAGCTGCCATTTTTCCTTCATAGGTAGATAGAATGGTGGAACCTATTGTTAAAACACATCTTGTTCTCCACTCTACACCGGAATTCTAGACATTGCTCTTTGAGTGACGAAACTTAACGCCACAATATGTTCTCCAGAACGGTGAAATGAAAATATCCTCAAATGGTGATCGAATTTAAAACTATTATGTTTGTTTAAAGGAATTTCTAAAATGGTTACGATTGAGGTGTAATAACGTAGTAAAATTTAGGGCGTCGTGGCGCATTAGCACAAAGTCTGATAGATACTTCATGCTTATGGGTTTGTTTTCCACTTGGAGGAGTGGATTATTTTCATTAAAAAGTAAGAAAGTAAAACGCGGCGTTGAATTCCGCCACTCAACACGCAACGTCTCGAAAATTAGACAGAAAATGGCGTGGTTACCTCTGCCAATCATGATATAGTATATGCGGTATATCCCCTTCTAAGATTAGCTTTTACGTGCATCCTTATGGCCCAAAGGACATAACAAAGAGTTATGTATAAAATATGATATATTCTAAGAGCCCAAGGTAATTCTGACCAAATAGATTAGCCTCACGTAACATATACCCTAAAGGCATCCTCAATAAATGGACTATTCAACACAAATAAAATTTCTACAAATCAAAGTTCCTAAAATTAGCACGTTTAAAAAACAAACTCACTCAGCTTTTCAATATTAGTATAGACATATCAATTAAAACACAATAAATAACATAAGAAAGAAACATTCCAAGAAGTAAAACAGTAAAAACTGTGGTAGCATTCAACGTGGCATCATATCAGCCCCACAAAGGAATCAAACCCATTTAAGATAATTACATCAATGCCGTACTTGATAATTGACTGCTGGTCGTTAGGTGACTGTATGGCCGAGGTATTCGACGTTGTACATCATTATATCCCAATGTTGGAGAGAGGGGGTTGTGTGTTATTGAAGATATAAATTGTATTAAAGAATAAAATTAACAAAAAATGTAGAAAATTAAATAATTCTACATTCTTAATGTATTTTTAGAGTATAGATTAAGATGGCAACTTAAAAGAATAACTTTACTATTTTAAGGACAAATAAGTTTAGTTTTATGTACAAATAGGTTTTCGGTTTAGTTTGAACACGATGAATTATTTTCATTCCCTTCGTTGAAAAACACCACTAAACACGCCACACTCGCTAATAATGGCTGCTATATCAGGGATACAGCGTGAACCTAAAAAATCAATTGCGACATGATAAATAAAGAAAATTCCTAACCAATAGTTACCTACATTATATAACAATTAATTAATTTCTTCAATTAAAAGAAAATCTATACACAAAAAACATAAAAGCAAAATTAACATAAAAAAAAAATAGTGAATATTCAAGCATTATTTTAGCTTACGCAACTGCCTAACGCGAAGTCTAACCGACCTTGACAGTCGCTATGAAACCACGCTTTTGATACCTACTTGTGAAATTCATAGTAACAATACAGGAAAATTGCCATATTGCAGTAAAGACATATACATAAGTATATGTTTTAGTAGAAATTATTGAAATCGAGTATTTTTTTATTTTAAATTATAGTTTATTTCTATTGGAAAATTGACAAATAACTTTTCAATGCTTTTCAATAACTCTACCTTTATATCTATACGTTTATTTAAGAAATTTTAGAGTATTGAGATAAAAAAAATAACCTATATCCAATAAATATAATTACTTCGCAGTCTTTGTCAATGTATATGTCTCAGTGACATCGAAACGAATAACGTGATATAATATAACCTATAATAGCCTTTTTTTAAAAATGGATTATACAGCACAAAAAGAATTGTAAAACACGAATCAGTAGTAGCCTAATACCCAGTAGTACCCTAGTAAAGATCATCACGTACGACGAAACATACTCAACTGCTTTATTATTATTATATTCTAGAATATTATATTATCTTTATCTAAGTTTACAGACCGATACACATTACAAAGGTGATATAAATTATAATAGGAGTAAATTAATCTTATTATAATTTAATATTAATCTCCATTTTGATGAGATAAACCACCCAAATAAGTGAAAAAGCAAGAAAAAAGGCATAATTTATATATTTCATAAATATATGAAATCTATATATATTATAAAAATATATATTTCCCAATAATAATAATAATGCAACAGACATCTGTCCAAGCGTTATCGCACCACAAACCACACACCGTTAGTCTGCGATTGGAACTTGATAACAAATCAAGTTTTATTTATAGACGTGAAAATGTAAAACAATCATACATACATATATATACGTAAATACATTGAAATTATATTGTTTCTTTCGTTTAACTGTATGTATGGATTGGTTTGAATTGAATGGATGTATACAAGAATATATTATTTAGATATATATAATAGCTATTACTAATTAGAATACCAATATGCTTAAGAAATAATAATTAATCTATAAAATGTAATATAAATCTGTTTTTATTAGCATATAAAATCAAAACACATTTCCTTATGAACTTCAAATTAAATACCTCGGGCGAAATATATGTTAAAAGAAAGAAAAAAAGATAAAATTCGCAATTGGTACGAGCACACTGCGCGGGCGCATAACCTCTCATGTGTGAGTGCGAGGCCCCACGGGGTACTATGGCCGTCTCGCTCGCACCCGCCCGTAGCCGCAGCGTGCGAGCGGGACGCAGACATCCCGTAGACGCTTTCAGAAACGCTACGCGCCGCCATTTTGTTGTTCCTTTTGTTAATAGAATGTTTTAGCCTACTCAATTTAGTTTTTTATTGCCTTTGGTTATGTAGCTTTTGTTAGGATTCGTTTTATGTTGGTTTATCTAATTTGAACGAGCCACTAATTAAATTAGATTACATCGCTAAAAATGATACTTTTATATGGTATATTTAAAGTACATTCCTTAGTATAATATTCTAAATAATGTAATATACAACGAAATATTATTATTAATAATCACAATACGAATATATTACTAGAATTCAATTAAATTTTCTAACCTAACCAAACGTAAGCACCAACAAAATAAATGATTAAACAAACCAAAAATTACGTAACAATTCAGCATTATGACAATTGTCTATGCCCAAAAGGGGGGTACCGGGTTCATTAAAACAATTTACGTATACGACGTGACAAATTATATTAATAATGAGAAAATTTATTTATATTTTTAGAAATATCTATTTGCGTTTGACATAACCTGAAAGATGTTGCGCCGTTCGAAACTTTTCGTGGCACATGCTGCCATCTGTCGAGTAACTTGGCAAATACAAAGCAAGGTTAGAGACCGATGTCTCTCGGCTATATTTATAACGCACCTAATGTAATTTGTGTCCAGGTTCTTATATTTTATGATGTCAACGTTTATTTTGGACTTTTGATGGGCGTATAGTATTAAATTTGCCGTTTTATTTAATGTTTATAATATTCTTGTAAATAAAACTAAAACAGAATAGGGGGCGTATATAAAACACAGAGTTTTCTCTGCTTAACTTGCAAAGAAAAAGAATATACTACAACAAAATCGTTTTCATACTGTTTTTAGAGTTCCGTGCCTCATAGAGAAAACGGAATCCTTAGAATCACTTTGTTGTTCGTCTGTTCGTTTATCAAGACCATTTATTTTCGAGATCGCGTGGAGATATCAAGCTGAAATTATTATAAAATATTCAAATCTACGGTTGGAGTACCCTTGGAGCATAGAAAGAATCAAGCTTCTAAGTCAACACAAGCAAACAGATTGACTGCATTTATGTATCGTTTTTGCATATTTTATATGAAATTCGCTGCGTAATCAAAACATAGATTTTGATGGGTATTTGAGGGGTACCCCCCGAGGACCTATAGTTATGAAAATTGACACGAAGTGAGAATTTACTATACGAATAAAAGAAATAAATCGAAAAGTGAAAATTTACTGGTATTTCATGGATAAAAAATGATCACAAATTTATAATTGTGGTTCATTTCATAAAAAAACGAGTGCATACGCCCAACGTCAAGTTAAGTTTGTCAATCTTTATAAATTATACTTTCCGTTGGCATACAACCCTGAGATTGGTAGGGAACCTTCGATAAGCGAGGTGGATTCGCCATTTTTATTACTAACGGAGAAAACTAATGCATAATATGTATATCAAAAGAAAATAAATGGAACCACTAAACGACATTTTTGTTGTCTTTCTATCTAACCCTTTGTAAAGACAATTTTTGCTCCTATTTCCTTTGGAACATCCTAATAACTAACGCAACGTGCATTCACACAGTACAAGGCACGCGAGGCGCAAACAGAACCCCTTATCGCTGTACATTTTAGAAACTTAATAGGCAATACTATTTGAACTGGCTGGCTCTGGCTTTATCACAAACAATCACGTAGCCGACCACTGACATTGATAACGACTTGATTCTGATGTCATACTCGTACATAACGCTATAAAACTACACTTCCTTTAAAGTACATCCTATTGCATATATGGCGAGGGAACTTGTAAAATGCGATTGATACGTAAACAGTTTGATTTTTTTTATTTGTTTTAGGTAGTGCCTTTCGTTGTGCGATGGGGCTGTGAGTTATGTAAAATTTATTGTTTTGGGTTCAATTTCTATTTGGGGGATGATTTTTTTTCAATATTGTAAAAATCAAAAACAATTTTAATTATGTTGTAACTTTATTAAAATAAAAATACGTTTTCTGAAATAAAATATTTTGTTTTGCACTGGACTACGAAGTAGAGATGTCGAGTTTTGGCCACTCAACTAACCAATGTCTCGATTTTAATCGGAAAGCGGAAGCGTCTTGACACTAGACTAGATTTCTACTAGATTTACTTACTCCCCACCCTGCCCTAAGCTGTTAATCTCTAATGGAGATTATTTTTAAATTTATGAATCTTTTCAACAACAAGGTGTTACAAAATATAAAAGTTAAAACGATAAGAAAAATACCTACACCTATATGAAGTTACATAAATAATTTTCTTTCAAGCATTTTAATTTTTCAAGCTCATAGCAGGATATCTAGAGGAAACTTGGGAACCTATTGAGTTAAGACTTTCTGTTCCCATATAAAGACATTTCTGCTTTTCAATTTTTGCTGAACTTTTGTCGCATAACTCAATGTCTCGTTTTGCCTCGTTTTAAAAGCGAGGAAAACAAAAATATTAAATATTTCACTATCCCTAACTGCAATCGAATCCATAACCGTTGCGTTTACAGTCGCAAACTCGTGCCACTGCGCCACAATGGCTTGAAAGCCATATATTGTTTGCAGTATTACGTTTTCCCCGCATATACATAGCAGAGTTGGCGGAGGGAAATCAGTGTTAAGACACTCCGTTCCCAACGCATGAATCGATTTCGTATACATTGATGCGAACCACACGACGGAAAAATCCGACTTGGTTTTTTTTCTTTTAAATATGTTCACAGGATCGATTCCCATTCGGTCGGCTTCATTCTAGTCAAAAAACAAAGCACAACGCTGATTTCCGCGGAGAGTCTTAACATTAAGTTCCTTCTGCTTACCCTTTTATTTCTTTTTCGTTAATATTGTACAATAAAAAATATTGTGGTTTAATATATGCCTACTGGAGTAAAAATTTTCAAAAATTAATCGATCGTCACAACAATTTAATGTTAGGACATTAACCTCACTATTTCATAGTGTTACATTAAATGGTGTAATAATTTGAGGTTTAAAACAGCGAATTTGATGTTTAAAATGACGAAGTAGAAATTTAAAAAGCCTGAATCTGGAGCTTAAAACCAATATTTAATTCTAAATCTTTCAGAAATATTTTAACGACTAAGTAAATATAAACTTCTGTCATCAAATAACAATTAATTCTTTGATTATGTATAGAAAATATTTTTAAGATCTTTAACAAGGAAAATAGCAACAACCATAGTAAAGGTATCCGTATTAAAAGTTGCAGAATGAAAACTGATATATAATTTATGAAGTGTTTTTTTGCTAACTTGAAGCTATATCATGCATAGAAGGTTCTTGTTTTATTCAATTCAGACATTACTAGGACTTTTAATCATCAAGTTACATAGAGATGTCAGTGCATCAGTTTACAGAAAGCTACCACCGGTTCGGGAAGCAGTTCTACTGAAAAGAACCAGCAACAAACTCAACAGTTTCTCTTTTTAAAATATAATTTACAATTGACGTATTAATTATAGTTAAAAAGACAGTACTATACCGCAGGATAAAATTCCATAGAAAAAATCTATAGATAGGTAATATTGGTTCAGGCAGGCTTTAAATATATGTTTTTCCATGTTAAATCAGAATAGAGAGTGTAAAAATGTGTCTGTGTTTCCGTTTATAGAAAATGAGAATTACTATTTATTTTTTGGGCTTGTTTTTAGTTACTATTAATAAAGTATATTTTGCCATATTTTACGTGTAATTTATTTATATAAGAGTGACTTTATTTTTACAAAATGTATGAAAAATTGAACAAAGCTAGTAGTGATAGAGAGCTAAAGCAGAGAGCGCTTGGACGTTTTCCAAGAGTTAACATTTTTATCGTTTTCTAAAAAATATAGTTTTCTTACCTATGTGTGGATTAACAATTTAAAAATGTAAAAGAAAATGGTATTGCATAAAATTTAATATATATGCTATGGTATGGTAAATTTAAAAAGTGTAAAAGCACTGATAAGACTTATGTTTGAGGTTAAAGATATTTATTTCCATTAAAGACATAGGCCACTTACATGGAAAACATTGGTTAACAAATTTAAAAATAGTTGTCGATCGTACATTAGTCAAATACAGTCACACATTTTTTTTTTTTGCTTACTAGTTTGATGCATTTGTTTTTTTTTTTTTTTTTAGAGTGGGTAGTTTTTAATTACATATTCGGATAGTTGCGTTTTAAATGCATCAAAAGAGCTTACATTCCTTAAAGTAGACGGCAAATTATTGTATAGTTGTGCCCCCTCATAGGTAAGCATTTTCTTTCCAATCTGTCTTCTGGTTTTAGGTAAAATCAATAAACTCGCACGTCGCGACCGCAAGGAACGATTTGTTGTAAATTTTAATTTAACAAAGGCTAAGTTAGTATGGATCGAATTTTTTTATATTTTTTTAATAAGTAAGCACGTACTGTTTATATATAGTTGTTTAAGGGTCATCAAATTGGTTTCTTTATATATAATTGAGTTAGGAGTTAAAAAGTTATAGTGAAAAAGAATTTTAATAATTTTGTTTTGTAAAGTTTGGATATCAGCTAGTTTGGTTTTAGCAGCATTTCCCCATATTTCAATTAAATAAAGGAGGTTAGACTTTACTAGAGAATTATAGATAATATAATGTAAGTGACGAGGAATACACCGGGCGATACGTCGGAGAGAGCCTGTAAGGGAGGACAATTTACTTCGTATGTGCTCGATTTGAACTTTCCAAGTTAGATTGCTATCAATTCGAAGGCCTAAATATTTTTCACAAGATTTTTGTTGTAACACTAAGTTATCTATTTTTAATGGATTATGCGGAGGGATGATTTTATTTATTGATTTAAATATTACGTAACACGTTTTTGATATATTAATAGTTAGTAGGTTATGTTGGAACCAATAGTGTAATTTATTTAGATCTTCTTGAGCTTTTGAAATTATTTGATGTATATTGGAACCAAAGTAGAACAGAGAAGTATCGTCCGCGTACAAAGATAGATATCCATGCAAGCCTATTTCGTGAATATTATTTATGTATATTAAAAACAACAAAGGTCCCAATATTGAGCCTTGTGGAATTCCGCACGTAACTGGACGCTTAGTACTTTGAACGCCATCGATTTTGACTATTTGATATCTATTTTCGAGGTAAGATTTAAGCATTTGGAAAACATTACCGCCCAAACCAAGACATTTTAATTTTTGTAAGAGTAGGTTGTGGCTTACTGTATCGAAAGCCTTCTTTAAGTCAATAAATATACCGAGGGCTATTTTTCCATCGTCAATGTTAGATTTTATTTTAGTTGTAAGGTCAATCGTTGCCGCCAAAGTATTGCTCTTAGGCCTGAATCCATATTGACGTACAAAAATATAATTAATACTATTTAAATATTGTTCCAAGCGGGTATATATAATTTTTTCCAAAATTTTTGAGAAAGTGGGTAAAACAGAGATCGGCCTATAATTTTCAGGGTTTGTTTTAATACCTGATTTAAAAATTGGGGTCACTTTAGCAGTCTTTAACGAATCGGGGAATTTACCTTGACTCAATAAATAATTAATAATATTTTCTAAATGAATCCTAACATGTTTTTATCAAAGTAATAATTTAACTTCAAATAAAAGTGGACATAAAAAATACGACAGCTTAAAAAGTATACAAAAAACGAGAGCACTTTTAATTGCTTCTACTATGGTAATGAACGTAGAATAAACTGAATTGTTTTGTGAAAAATCCGTTTATCTGTCGATAACGATATTCTCAGAGAATCCGAATGCAAATATTTTATAGGGGAAAAGTAAAGTACTTACTTGGCTTCACGCCGTATCCTGCATATAGCAGGTCAGGGAGTCTATTGTTAAGACATTCAATTCCCCATTTTCCGTAAAAATGTCTAATCTGCGTATTAAGTTGCGGAAGTCAACGCCGAAGACAAAGGCAATGGAGAAGTGCTGTCTGGTTACAAGAGCAAATAAATGAAAATAATAAATTTTCTGAATGGGAAATAATGAATAGGCTATATGTCTATATAGACTACAAAGAAGGGAAGGGAAGGCAAGAGAAACTTAGTCTTAAGACACTTCGTTCTCTGGTTTTCGCTTGAATTCGAGACATCACATGTAGTTAAGTGTGGAAAGACAACGCCCGCGTTGCGCTTTGCTTGTTACCAGTGCGGATATACGTATTTATTTATTGATCCACCAATTTGTTTACATCAGTACATACAAAAAACATACATAGTACATGAAATTAAAGCTAACAGTTGTAACGAACGCTTACAGGCAGATACATCTTGCCATATAAGAGTGAAAATAAACACCTAAACGTAGGCACAAAACAAGTAAAAAAGAAAATTTATAAAGTTAACGTACATGCATTTTTGGGATGAATAGAGTTTAGTGTTCAATAATAGTCGAACATTGCTAGTTAAATCAGCATTAATGCCGAATAGGTCACTGAGCTCATTAATAAACTAGCAAAGTCTATTGACAGGAGAGTTAGTTCCAAACTCTCTTTTCCGGGGTGGAGGGTATTTTGTTACGGAGAAATCTCACTGGTACACGTATATTAAACTTATTGAGTAGCTGAGGGCAGTCAATTCCGTTGGTGAAAATTTTAGAGACAAAATTATATATATCCGCTTTCTACGTTCTTTCAATAAATGTTTCGAAAATGATTTAATTGTACAATAAGAAGTAGTTTCCTTTTTGAAATTCCCTTTGAAGGTATCGGAAGAATCTTTTTTGTATTAGTTCAGTAGAGAATAACTCGCAGAGTGAGGCCTCCATACCACTTAACAATATTCTAAGATGTTGCAAATAAGAGATGTATAGAGCAGTATCCGAACCTTTTTATCACGTAACCTTTTAATGTTTCTTAATACAAACTTTAGTAGTTTTGAGCCCCAGTTTACTATTTGTTCAATGTGAGATACAAATGTTAATATTTCATCAAATACCCCAAACACCCAGATCGATGATTTGATCAAGTTCCTTGATATTATTTTGTGCGATACTACACTGAAATGACACAATATTTCTATTACGAAAATACCGTACAAAAACACCCTTTTTTGGTTGTGACCCATTTTACTGTGCTTATATACAAAGTTAAAGTTGCAAAATTACTGTGTTCAAATATATAATATCTAAAACGTATTAGTATCATTTATTATTATTTAAATTATCTTATATTTTTGGTTTTTTACGTCGCTTTGCACCGCATTATGCAATATTAGATACTGTCATAAATTACGCGTACGTTCTGTTCGTATATATAAACATTGAGCTTAGATAACCTATAAGAGAAAGACATGGCTTCGCGCGTCGTTTTCCTGAAAGACTACTATTTTCACGTGGGTCGAACATTCCTTAGGCTTCAGTGTATATCGGTTTAAATAAATTGATATACAAAATAAATATATCACATTGCGCTGTGTCCCGCACACAGCAGGGTAGGCAGGGGGAGCCTAGTGTTAAGACTTGAATTCTGAAGGTATTGCATGTTGTGTGGCGGAACTCAACGCTGCGCTTTGCCCATAAAGTGTCTGAATGGGAACTGAGTGTCTCAACATTAAGTTCCAGAGAAAACCTAGAGTAGGCAGAGGTCTAAAGTACCGATAAAGACACTTCTTAAAAAATGTAATTTTGTCATTTTTGCACCAAATAAGTAAATTATATCCAAAAACCGTCTACGAGTAGGTATGTATAATCTATAGGGCGAAAGAAAGAAATGATTATGTATACAGTGGTTCTACATACGCTCGATAAGCAAGAAATCTTTTAATATGAGGAGAATTTCGTTTTTACAAAAAAAAAATGGAAATATCTATAAAAGCTTTGAGGCCGTCGTGGCGCAGAGGCACAAGCAAAATGTAATATGTAATATTTTCATATCCTGCTCTGGTAGTTGTGCATGAATAGGAACGGGGTGGTCTAATACTAGGTTCCCTGTAAACCTGCTATGAGCGAGATTAAGGGTAAAGCTGAGAAAAAAATCTATAATAGCTTCTTCGTAATCTTTTATAGATGAAATAGATTATTATTATTATTGATGGAGATTTGTTAAAAGATAAAAAAGTCTTGCCGCATCGGAACAGCATGTGGCCTAGACGTGACGGTCATTGATTCGAATTCTTCTATTTCGGAGTATGAATTATTTCATTTCCTTGCTCTAATAACAAGACAAAGCGCGACTTTGAGTTCCACCACTCAACACGCAACGTCTCAAAAATTAGACAAAGTGGGGAATGGAGTGTTTTAACGCTAAGTTCCCTTCGCTTACCCTGAATTTTTGCGGGATACGACATGGAAGCTTCAAAAAAAATGCTATAGAATTGTTAAGTGAATCATCATCGTCATCATCTTTTGCAATACTGGTGTGTGAGAGCTCTGTGAAGCTGTAAAAGTTTTATAGCTTTTATTCACTAAATACCGGCGTCGAAACTATCGAAGTGCTCCGTTGGTCGTTATCGTCCTACACAAAATATGCAAGCTTCAATACTTACTATATTTAAATAAAGCCTATATTGAAAAAACTAGACCACTGATAAATGATTTTTTTTCTTTTATATAATATAATAACAATTTTAAAGCACTGTCATAAGTCCTATAATATAAAAAAAAACATATCTGTCTTTCAAAGTTTTTTTTTAATAGTGCGCGAAGCAGTTCTCTTAGGGACACGCTATATCCAGCAAGAAGCAAAGTGGCAGAGGATATATAGTGTTAAGACACTCCGTTCCGCACTTCCTGCCCAATGTTCTAAGCTTTGTGTGTCCAGCAGCGGAACTCAACGCCGGGCTGTTTTCTTGTGAAAGCGAGGACATGAAAATAACTATAGCTTTTACAATCACACTCAATGCCGTTGTGCCACGACGACTTTTCTGTAAAAGAAGTCAACTAAACAAAATAACAATATAAGCCAAGAATCAAATCCAAAACTTGGTTTACAAAATTGATATACAAAGTAAAATGAACGAATCCTAAGCCTGTAGAGCTTATAGCATCTTAGTTGAGCTATAAAGTGTGTTCTGTGCATAAATAGAAATTGACGTCACCACTTATAACTTTCTAAAAGTGGCAAAGAAACGACAAAACCGTAAAATGGTTACGATTTGGTTTCTGTATATAAAATTATTATAACACGTATAATATATATAAGTTTATTAGAAAAAAACATATTCTCGGGGTAACACGAGGGGGAAACCAAGTATTAAAAATTTAAGACATTCCTTTCCCCGTTTTCCGTACAATTTCAAGACATTGCGTGTTAAATGGAGGCAACGCCGAGCATTAACTTGTTACCAGAGCGAGGAAAAAGGAATAATTCTTCAGCACGAGCCGGAATCGAGCTTATAACCGCGTTTACATGTAGACTATGCCACTGCGCCACAACGGCCTCTGTATTCGAAATACACATTTTTTTATTATTTTTCTCTGTGGAAATATTTGATAATCCAAAATTAAAGATATAATATCAAATATAAAAGAATATCACAAAATTTTAATACCAAAAATGGGTTTATAGTATCTACTAATATATATTTTCTTGGCGCAAAGTCAATTTATTATCATATTGATCTTTAAGCTGTTACTTTGTATACAGTAATGCAAAGTACACATGAGCTCCGGCAGAAACATATTTGTTAAAAGATAGCTTTCACTATTACATATACTCCAATGCAAGTTGACCTCAGCTCATATATAAAACCAAAATATTCATATTAATAATGAACTTATTGTTATAGAACTAACACCTATAGATAAAGAAACTTAAAATCAGCTTCACGCTGTATCCCGCACACTGCAGGGTAGGCAGAGGGATCTTAGTGTTAAGACACTCCGTTCCCCACTTTCTGCTGAATTCTGGAGGCATTGCGTGATGAGTGGCAGAACTCAACGCCGCGCTTAACCTCGACACCAGAGCGAAGAAATGGAAATATAAATTTAAGTAAATATTTCATCTCTTCGAGTGGGGATCGACTCCACAACCAGTCGGTTTTACAGTCACACTTTGTGCCCCTGCGACACGACTGGCCTCACGAAACTTATAGAGCAACACATAGTCAATTTTTTATTCCGAAATTCTCGCGGGATTGGAATTTACGCGAGAAAAACGGTTTGCCCTGCGCGCGTACTTACCGCCTACCAATGGATGTAAATTAACTAATAATTTTTCTTTATATTATTATAGAACTAACATTGAATGATGGAGAAGTCTGTAAAGCAACATAAAGCCAATTTTTTATCCCGTAATATTGTGGATTTTTTCTTAAATACACTTAAATAAATATTGGTATAGTTTAAGTGTCCGGAGCCGCGCAGGGGCTTGTTATTATATTTCTTATAGTTTATACTAAGTCATATTTTGCTAAATTAACCTGCTAACTAAGGGACCAATGGGAATAGATTTCCTCAAAACGTGATGTAATATATATAGACTTTGATAAATAGACCATTCATTATGAAAATAATTTTTCAATTCGAATCAGCAGTTGCCGATCTTAGCGAGTTTAACCAAACAAACTCATTAGTTTTACAATATTAAAACCTATCTATATGTATAAATATGAAAGCATTTCCTCGAAGGCCTCTATTATAGAAATCGAGTACAATCAAATACGTACATACCAACTGTAAGACAATTGCGACCGTAGACAAAATATGTTTCATTTGCATATCTAAAATGTTAACTTTGTAAATATAATTGACGTCACTGTAACATTTAAGAAGTGCCTGGCTGTGTTTGTGGGTTCGATTCCAAACTGGGAGAAAATTTACAGTAGTCTTACGACTCCCAGTAACTAATATCCATAATGGCTCTGTTTCCGTGGATTTAAAACCTCATTTTTTTCTCGTTTCTGTAGGAATTTTCTCTATGCTAAATAAATGCGACATTTAAACTTTCTTAGTTCAGTAGATCCGTGTGCATTTTGTCTGTCAGTCACGGAAGTGTTTTATATATACATTATATATATATAAATAAAATATAAATGACATCATGTAATATGACGATGACACATAACGAGTTGATATACATTTCTTTTCCCATTTTTCCGCTGCCTATTTTACTATATAAATAAAAAATCAGCTTCACGCTGTATCCCGCACACTGCAGGGTAAGCTGGGGGAAATTAGTGTTAAGACACACCGTTCCCCACTTTCTACCGAATTCTGGAGGCATTGCGTGTTGAGTGGCAGAACTTAACGCGACGCTTATCCTCGACACCAGAATAAAGAAATGGAAATATAAATTTAAGTAAATATTTCATCTCCTCGAGTGGGGATCGACACCACACGCAGTCGGTTTTACAGTAATACTTTGTGTCTCTGCGCCACGACTGGCCTCAAAATTATTTTACTATATGCGGGATACTATCCAATATCCTGATCCACAGCGTGGAGGTACAAAAAAATGTGTATTATTTTTAATTTAACCAAAATTACAGTTAGGTAATAAAATTTAAACTACAGTAATTAATACATAATAGAATCTTTTAAATAAATGAGGCCCAAAGTGTGCCTGTAAACGCGACTGGTTGTGGGTTCGATCCCCACTCGAGGAAATTAAATATTTATTTAAATTTATATTTCCATTTCCAGAGTTCCGCCACGCAACATGCAATGCCCCCGAAATTCGGCGGTAAGTGGGGAACGGAGTATCTTAATAATAGGTTCCCTCCGCCTTCACTGCTGTGTGCGGGATACAGCGTGAAGCTGATTTTTTTTTAATCTTTTAAAGAACTTTACAAAAATTATTACCCTTTGTGGGAAATAATTTCTAAATAATAATAATTTGTAAAATATTCTTAAATATTATAAAAAAAGATCTATGTAAAGTTTGCAGTTAAAGTGTGTAACAATAATTTATTTAATTTTTACATTTTCATACGTTTTGTTTATTTAAATCGTAAATTGAATGAAAAAACAGTCACAAGTACTTAACTCAAATGAATTTTAATTTTATATATTCATATGTAATTACATTACAAAGTAGTTCCTAATACATAAAATTAAATATATATATTTTTTCCATAGTTTTTATAATTTATACAGCAGTGTAAAGAATATCGCGAATAAGGAACATCTGCCGCAAGTCCTACAGTGGAAAATAAATAAAGTTAAACTCAATTCATTTTATTCAAAACAAGAACTTACATGCTTCATTTTATATAAATCCATCAATATATCTTGATTTTTAATACGCTTTTATTATTGCGCTATATCCAAATATTCATCTTATTAATGTGTTCCATTCTGTTTAGTTTTTAAACTATTAATTTATTGTTAACTATTAATTTGCAAAGCTTTGCCCTAATCTATTTTTATGATGAAATATCAAAACTTAAAATCAAATCCTACACTAAACCATACAAAAAAACCCACAAAAATATCCCAAAAAAGCACAGACAAATCCACACAAAAGACCATAGTCACAGGCCCCAAACATCAGTGAGCAGTAGCAGCACAAGCAGACTCTGAAAACGTTCGCACGGCCTCGGGTGCGTTGACCCCGGCGCGGCCGTCGAACCCGCCGTAACGCGATCGTTCACTCGGGGGTCACTTTTATTGTACAATCTTGAATGTATGACTTTGATACTTTTATTTTGTACTGAAAATTTTTTATATGTGTTATTAAATGTATGAGGAATGTATGACTTTTTGATCGGTTTTGAGCGTTGGGATTGAATTTTATCAATATTTATAATGAAAATAAATAGTTTTTAACATAATTTAAAATAAAAATGAAACCGGAAACGTGTATATTTATTATTAAATATTTAAAATTTTTAAAAATGTATAATAACTTACTCCCAAATTATTCACGAAAGTTAAAGATCTCATTATATCTTATAATATATTTTTGCTCTTTATCTTTAATTAAAATTAAAACGTAGTTGCCAGCCGTGGGGCAAGGGCACGAGCATACGTGGGTTGTTAGCTGATGCCCACTAGAAGCAATGAAATATTTAATGTTTTTAATTCACACTCTCGTAACGAGACAAAAGCGCGGCGTTGAGTTTCGCCACTCAACACACAATGCCTCCAAAATTTGGCGAAATTGGGGAACGGAAGAGTGTTAATGGGAACGGATTTACTTAACATTGGGTTTCCAGGTTCTCATCATACATCGCAAAATTATAAAAAAATATTATAAAGAAAAAAGATCTAGGTAGTTGACGAAAACTTACGTTTACCTCGAATATAATCCTAATATAAAATAAAATATAGTCATATATAGTAAATAATACTTTGTTTATTATTATTACACGTAATAAAACTGCACCAAAATGATGATAGCATTTATTGTTCAACGCAAAACAATCAATGCAAATATCTCAGCAACTAAAGTTTTGTGTAGCTTTATGTTGTTTCCTGCACATAGCAGGATAGGTAGACGGAACTTGGGAACCTAGTATTACGCTCCGTTCCCTTTTAGACACATGCGTTTTCCACATTCCACCAAATTCTGGAGGCAATACGTGTTGAGGGGTAGAACTCAATGCATGCATTTTGCCTCGATACCAGCTACCAGAGCGAAGAAACGTAAATAATAAATATTTCATTTCTTCGAGTGGGATTTTAACCCACGACCTGACCCACGAACATCAAGATATATAAAAGCTTTTTAGCAAATATACATACATAAAAGCTAGTGCCTAGTTGAAACTAGCAGTAATACGACTAAAAATCAAACACTAAACCAAAACGAGGTCACTTCGTCAATTATAAGGAAAACTACGAACCTAATTTACCGCCAACTCATTAAGAGACGACAGCAATTAACCATCACGTTCATTGCACACTATATTTCTATGAATGCTGTTTTTTATAATTTAGGTTCTAATCCAATTAGGAAAAATGTTTACATTTAAAACTAGTGTTACACTCTCAGCTTCGCCTTCTTTTCTTATTTTTTCTAATATGTATTATAGGTGAGTGTATTTCAGAAAAAATGACCCTAGCAAAATTAGACTGTCCCACAACTTTAAGCACTTTTATTTCTAATTTATTATATGGATCATGTGGAAATAAGATTTTATATGGTTAAAGTAAATGTTTTAATGTTGACTTAAATTAAAAAGTACCATAAAAAGCGGATAACTATTTTTATATTTAAAAGAAAGCAAAATATGAGGTAAAGATTTCGACTGTCCCACGGTACTCTTGCTGATTTCAAATACGTCTTACTTTTAATATATGTATTAGACTTTGAATATGTTTAAGTGTTTAAATATATTCACAGGTATTTTTTTAAGTGTTTTTTCAACTCTTGTGTGATAAATTTATAGTAATTTTAAATAATATCGATATTTTAATCTTGTCCTACGAAAACTATAGTACCGGAAAATCCTGAGTAGTCACGGTGAGTTTGATAACTTACACAAGTAAAATCTACTAATTTGTATTGTTTTTATCTTCCTGGCACCACTATAATCGTATTTGTAAAATTGCCATTATTATACTAAAGTTAGTTTCGACAAAAACTGTGACGGAAGTTTCTGTATCTTCGGGGTACAGAAAAAGTGTTCCGAGAAGTGACGATGTTTTAAACACAAATTAATTCGTTTTCTTTTATTTATCACGTAGTAATTCAACAAAAATCTAACCTATATTATATTACTACAGCTTAAAACAAGATAATTTAATTAAATGCTAGTTATTTTTAACTTGAAAAGTTTTTTGGGATGAAAACGTCACTTCCTGTGCGTTACGTGACATATTACCGGAATAAAACTGTGACTATTAGGAATTGTAAAGCTTAGTGCACAAGGAATGTTTAAAAATTTTAATTTATAACTCATGTGTAACACTTGGAAATTACGGAGAGATCAAAAGTATCATTTGTATAATTTAAAATTAATTCGCGCAGCCATAGGGAATGTCAAGGTTTATGGGTAAATATTCATTTATTAATCAGAGATCCTCCAGATAACCAGCAAGAGCTGGCTATTTATATATATGCTCTGCATAATTTTAGAAAGCAAAGCCGTGATAGTGATTGAGCCTGCAGTTATTTGGATCTGACTCATCGCCTTCCTTCGAGAATGAGTGCATTACATCGATCTTCCACGAGTCTGGGATTACATCAACTGAGTAAAGATGCTGAAACAAATAAAAAAGCGTTGGAGCCTGACATTACGTAATGTGAAATATTGTGAGAAAAATCCAATACTTATATCTGGTTGTAAATACCGAAATTTGCAATAATCTGGTTGAATCTGCCCTTAAATTTTTAAATTTCTGGCAATGCAACTTCCACTTCACTTCCGATGGTGAAGTTGACATACCATCAAGTTAAGAGTAGTCTGAAATGTGGTTAAGCAGCGAAAGCAGATGGAGTTACTGCAGAGATGGTCAAATATTCACGGCGAAATATTACGTGACTTGGATTTGTAATTGTATCTGTGCAATTTATGCTGGAAATCAGATTGAGGATACCAGACGAATGGCGAGGCACAGTCAACGTGCAAGCTATATGGCATAATACGCACCATCATTTCATTAGCTTGCCAAAATATAGAGGAGAAAAATGCAAGAAAGAGCCGATAGGCTGTAGTGGGATGTCTAATTAAACTTTAGAATTGAAAGAGTATATGAATCCAATTTTTTCACGCGTGCGGAGTGAAAAGATTCAACAAAGACCCAATATTGGCAGTAACGTAAACAGATTTTTGTGGTTTCGTGGACTTAATAATGCAATTTCCTGGATTGTAAGAATTAAATTATGCGAGATACTATCCCGGTACAAGGTGAGTGGCCTCTTGCTCCAAGCTATAAAGTCTCTTTAAGGTGATCACTCAGCCTGTATGGGTGCACGATCTGGCATGTCACCTTGGTTTGGCATCAAATCGAGAGCTAAACAAGGCTGCGTTATGTCATGTTGGTTGTTCTATCTGTATTTGGACAAGTCTCTCCAAGGTGTATAAACATTGACATGAGAGATAAAGCCTTAGCTGCGTTGATGATGACGAAACGTCAGTATAGCTCCACACATTGCAGTCTCCATCTGATATCGATATGTATACGGTTCTAAAACGTGGATATTACAGAAGAAGAATAAAAGAAAGGTAAATTCTGTAGAGATATGATCTTTTGGTTCGACATGCTTGTCGTGTCGAGCCGTTTTATTGACCGAATCTGCATATCAAACAAAGTAGTATATTACCGTGTCCAAACCGACCACGTCGAGAGAAAGAGTGATAACAGAATGGCAAAAAAATTGAGAAAGGAAGAGCAGCAGTTTGTAAGACAAGCAGGCGAAAACCTCGATTGACCTATGAAAACACAGCATCGATGATACTGGAAAAAATTCACGTAAGAAGCACGAGGACCCCCTGGAGAGCATATGTGAAGAGGGTGATGTCAGTGGACAAGGTAAAAGATGTAAAAAAAATATGCTTTATTTTACTTTCAAAGTGACAGTGTGGATATTGCTTAAATTTTCCTTTTCATCACGAAGGTTTCAAATTAGTCACTGTCCGACATAAAGAATTGCACAAAATTAAGTTTTTTATTATCTATTTAGCATTTTATATTATTTATTTTATGATTATTAATATTTTGTTATTGTCAAGAATTGCTCAAGTTGAATGTTTTTTTGATTTTGTAATACGTTTAATCAGCAATGAATACTTTTCTACTGTGAATTGTCCAAGAAGTGACTAACAGAATTTATTTCGCTAATTATTTCGTAATGTGATAAAATTAAGCTACTTTTTTATTATTTTGGGAAAAAATATAAACATATCTGTTAGATAATAGGAGATGATTTGGTTTTAATACCTGTTTTTGTTAGTTCTGGTAGATCATAGTCCATGACGCAAAGGAATACTTTTCGCCATACGTTGAAAGAAAACTTGAATATTTTTTAAATTTATGGTATAATTTCAATTTGAATAGTATATTTAGGTAGTTAATAGTATACTCTTTAATATCAGAGTAAATATAAGCAATTTTATGATATGCCAAAATAATATTTCTTATTCGTCACAGGGTCATTTTTTCTGAAATACACAGAGGTATGTATTATACATATAAATAACAAAATCTTGAACCATCTGTCTATTAGTGAAAATCGAATTAAAATCGGGGGCGTATATTTGTGAACTACGACTTTTTTTAATACTTTTAAAAGAACGAACGTTGAGTGAATCGCGTTGCCAATAAAACGCCCGGCTGAGTGGAAAACTGAGGGCAAATCTTTCGTTAGGTTTTCTTACACCTCGACCGACCCCACTACAGGTTGTGGGTTCGAGTCTCACTCGAGGAAATGAAATAATCATTATGTCAAACTTGCGGCGTTGAGTTCCGCCACTCAAACGCATCGCAATGTCACAAGGATTCGGCGGAAAGTGGGGAACGGAAATGTCTTCATGGGAGCGGAATGTCGTGATACTAAATCCTCAGGTTTCCTATACCTACCCTGGTGGGTGCGGGATACAGAGTGAAGCTTAAAAACATAAATCGCACGCCATCTAGTGAGAGACGGACTGAATTTGATGCTATATACTAACTAAAAAGAACTATAGTTAAATTGTGACTTTTTTAAATAACTTATTAAAAAACGTAGCACTAATAAATAATTAAATCATTCAGTTTCACATCTGAAAAATGCAATCAATATTTTTTAAATATATTTTTCTTTTTCGCTTTACCTCGTCGATTTCGTCGTGAGGGGCCGTTCAAGTATTACGTAAGCAGTTTTTATGCAATTAATATGTAAAAAAAGTCAAATTTTTAAGAATTTTGTCACATTCGTTTATATAAAGTTTAAAATGCATCACAAAAATGTATACTATAAAACACAGTAAAAGACAGCAACTAAGCTTCTATTCTTATACAAAAATGTTTTTCTCTTATTTAAGGCTTGTATAAATCCCTCTCAATTCTGAAATCGATCATAAAAAAGCGATATTTAGATGCCCTTTCTATTCGTCTATTAATAAAAGATCGTCAAGATAAATTTCTGAGATAAGAGCAGTTTATAGAGCCAACGTGTGATCATATAAAACGCAGCGTTAAGATCCGTCGTCAAACGTGGTCAAGAATATATGTAGTGTGTTATCATAAAGTTTACTCTATTTCTGCTAAATATGGGTAAATATTGATGTCCAAAGGCAGCAAAAATCAAATAACAAAAAAATAGGTTAATTAACTTAAACACGGAATTTGAGATTTTTCCACGTTTTTTCTCGCAAAGCAGGTGTACGCAGGAACCTAGTCTTAAGATACTCTACTTTAAGGTATCACTCAATTTTAAGGACTGCGTGTTCAGCGGAACTCAATGTTCGTCTGTCCACCAGAGCCAGGAAATAAAAACAACTTAAAGATAATCATTTGAGTGGGGAACAAACCCTCAATCATGGCGTTTAGAGTTTTGCTGTCCTACTGCGACACAACAGCCTCAATATCGCTTTTAATTTATTTATTTAGTATTAACCTCACCCTGTATCCCGTATATAGCGGGGTGTGTAGAGGGAACCTGGAAACCTAGTGTTAAGCCACTTCATTCCTCGTTAAGACACTTCTGTTCCCCATTATCCATTTCCATTTTTTTAAATTAATATACTTTTTGTTTGTTATCAATATTCTTTTTTATTTCTTAACTGAAAATTAACCGTATTTTTTATTACTAAGCTAAAATAAAATAATTTCTACATTTTTTTACTGTAAAAGTTAAGAATTCGGGTTAACTCTCACACCGGCGCGGTCGGTCACCATAAGATGTGGTGTTCTCGACCTGTTTCTTTTATGGCGAGATAAGTTTTACTAGCGATGACACCACTTTATATTGGACCTAGTGTTCATAAACTTACATTTATGTGTATGCATACTCCGTTGTATTACTGTATATTGAATATATAATTTTTATTTATTCCGTTATATTTATTTACAATATTGTTTTCGGTGTCCCGCTCCTATAACAGGATACAGCGCAGCGTTGGGTTACGCTGCTCAACACGTAATGTTTGGAAAATTGGAAAAACGGAGCGTGTTAACGTTAGGTGGCCTCTGCGTACTTTGCTATATGCGGAGTACAGCTTAAAACTAAGAAATTAAAAAAAACTTCAGCTGTATACTGAGAAGACTATTTATATCTAAGTTACTTTACTAGACTCTAATGGCCTCAATGCGAATAAGGTTCTGATTTTTGAAAGAGATGAAGACAGGACGGAATGCAAAATCAGTGTAAATGGATATTAGAACAAGTGAATGTGAAGTGGTATATTTGGGAAGTATGTTCAGTAGAGATGGAAGATACGAGATGGATGTGGAAAGGCGTATTGCTGCCGGTAACAAGGTTAACGGGGCCTTAGCTGCATTGATGAGACGGCGAAACATCAGCACAGCTGCGCGTTTGGCCGTACACAATGCAGTGTTGGTACCGACGCTGTTATACGGCAGCGAAACGTGGGTATTACAGAAGAAGAATGAAAGAAAGATGAATGCCGTGGAGATGCGATCTCTTCGTAGGATATGAAGAGATACACAGAATGGCAGGTACTAGCGAGGATGTCACGGTGAGAATGAAGAAGAACGTGCTCAGCTTGTTTGGGCACGTTGAACGAATGAGTGATGAAAGAATAGCAAAAAAGATTTATGATGGAAAAGTGACTGGTAAGAGAGATCGGGGGAGACCTCGGTTGACCTTCGAAAACACAGTATCAAAGATACTGGAGGAAGGTCACGTAAAAAGCATGTATGAAGAGGTTGATGACAGTGGACGAGGCGAAAGAGGTATGTAGAGACCGTAGCGTTTGGCGCTCCGTCTCTCTGACTACCCCGCTAGGGATAAAGCGTGAAGCTAAGCTAAGTTAAGTTAAGTGAAGTTTACTTAAGTTTTTTGTTCTGTTCTGGCTAAAATAGCAGTTTTAGGTTTCTACAATCAAACCGGATACTCTCAAATAAACGAAAAACGAAAACGGTGAAGTGCGAGTCGAATTCGCTCGCCGAGGATTCCAAACCAATTGCTAGATGTTCAACGGGAAGTAGAGCTTATAAAAATTTATAAAACATGACATCAAAGTGGTCCAATAAGGGACTCGTTTTTTTCCTTTCGAGATTCGAAATCCCAAAGATGGAAGAGTAATCCTCGAAATAAGGGTTTCGCATAAATATAAATATTACAGATTTTAGTAATACAGTACCTATAAAATAAGCAATTACTAATAGTAAACTTTAGATAAAACATTAGAGTGCTTTCTCGCGATGACCTAACCTATACATAAAATGATTTCATCATTTCTATTTGAATAATATAGATATGCTAATATGTATGATGAAAACGTACGTCGTAACAAAAGATAAACGTTTATAGAGGGAACTCAGTTATAAGAGATTACATTCCCAAAATTTTTTATTTAATAAAACGATGTTTGTGATATCTTATCACAAACATCGTTTATCGTTTGGTGCAACAATGACATATTTGCATTTTTTTAAATATTGCAAGGGACGCATTTAAAATTTGTAAGTAGACTTTCCGAGTTTCCAAAGCATATTTAGTTATTAAAAAAATGCAATTATGTCATTGTTGCACTAAATAAGCTAATGTAATAAATAATAAAAAAATAAGCGATATGCAGACATATGTAAAATGTTGAATCAAAGACAGAAGAAACCTGGAAACCTAGTGATAAAACACTCCGTTCTCCATCACGACTCCCGACAGTTTTCACTTTGCGCAGAATTATTAAAGCACTGTGTGTTGAGTCGCGGAACTCAACACTTTTGCTCGTTACCAGAGCAAAGAAATAAGAATAATAAATATTCCATTATTATCCCCGAGTAGGAATCGAACCCATCACCAACGCGTGCGACTTTATAGTCTAGCGCCCCTGTGCCACGACGGACTAGATATTTCGTTAATTTAATTATAACTAAAGTTTCATTTACCCGCCTTTCTACCCAACACGCAAAATCTCGAATTTGGGACAAGTGTATTCACGCGTTCTCTCTGTTGTGCGGGATAAAGCGTGAAGCTGATAAAGATTTATAAGATTACGAACAACAAAATATTAATATTTAAAGTACTGTCATCACTCTCGTAGGTATGTATATCTTTTCCGTACATCGCACTCCACACCCGCGCCTACCGCGTACGTGACACATCTCTTCCACTATAATAAATCATTTTACGGAAATCCTAAATACTAATAAAACAATGTACATTTTCTTCAGTTCTACGCTTTATGCGGCATATAGTAGGGTATATAAATAGAATAATAAAACACTTCATTCACTTCAGAATTCGAGACACTCCATGATAAATGTTACTATTCATATATATGATTCCACTGAGACACTTTCTAAAATTAAAATTAAAATTTAAATTAAATTAAATTAAACATTCGCCTCGTTACCAGAGCGAGGTAATCAAAATATGAAATATATCATTTCCTCAGTGGGAAATGAGCCTACTACCGTCGCGTTTACAGTACCCTTGCACCCTTGTACTCTTGCGCCACGACCGCGAAAAGTTATTTATACTTAGAAATAGCCATATTCGATTTTTTTTATAATACATATTATTATATAATGATTACCTATGATGAGGCCGGTCGTGGCGCAGCGGCACGAGGCGTGACTGCAAAACCCACTGGTTGTGGGTTCGATCCCCACTCGAGGAGATGAAATATTTACTTAAATTTATATTTCCATTTCTTCGCTCTGGTGTCTAGGTTAAGCGCGGCGTTGAGTTCTGCCACTCAACACGCAATGCCTCCAGAATCCGGCAGAAAGTGGGGAACGGAGTGTCTTAACACTAGGTTCCCTCTGCCTACCCTGCTGTGTGCGGGATACAGCGTGAAGCTAATTTAATTTAATTTTTTATTACCTATGATGACAAAAAATATATAAATCAAATCGCATGATATATAAATGATCGAAAACTAATAAAAAATATATAAATAGGAGGATCCTTGCCAAAGGTTTCACGTGTAGAGGAAAGTCTAAGGTCTAAGGCAGTGTTTCCCAACGTGGGGTCCACGTCCCACTGGGGGGCAATATGATAGTTAAGGAGGACTATTCAAAAATTAACTCGGTACTACTTTAACTCTTTCGCTTCGGCCCATTATATGCAATGCATAGGTCTAGTCGGCCATCAGTGCCAAATAAAAAGAAAAGGAAACTCTTAAATAATTGCCGTAAATAATTATTAGGTATAATTTCGTTTGACTAGATCAAAATATCAAATGGGTGATTGGAGTCTTCAAAGAGACCACAGGCCCATCCCAACGTACATAGTGTTTTACATCAATCAGTTGTTGTTCATTTAAAATAAGTGTCCGTCAAAACTGTTGTAATAATTCGTAAGTTTTTGATTTCATTTTTATAATAGGGGGGCATTAAAAATTTTAGAAAGATTAATATGGGGCATGGCACAAAAAAGATTGGGAAACACTGGTCTAAGGCCTCGCGAAGCCTACTAGGAACAAAACATGTATAATGTCTTATCACTAGGTTTTAAAAAAGATATATAATCAACACAAACGTCTAAAAAGAAGAAATATAATTTTAGATATTCCACCTACTATTCTATTCCATTACCCTTAAAAGGAAAATTTATGTATATTAAATTCAAATTTAGTTATGAATTCGATCATGAAGCTTGTAAGTAACAGGAACTGAATATACTGGTATTATATGTTATTTTACATTAAAATTACCATAATATGGAATCAATGTATCTCTATAAGAAGGAAAAATATAGGAAAAATAGGTTCAGTGTGATGGGAAGTCATTTGTAGACACATATTTAAAAGAATATTATACTCTTACGGACTTTTAATGACATATTGTGTTTTTAAAAGATAATATTGTTTTATAACTGTGGCACAAATAGAAGCCGTCATAGCGTAGCATCACAGCGTCAAATTGTAGGTTCGATTTCCCCTCGCGAGAATGAATTAATTTCATTTAATCGTTCAAAAGTAACAACACAAAGCTAAGTTTCGCCGTGCAACAAGCAATGTCCGGAAAATTCGACAGAAAGTAGGGTACAGAGTGTCGAGCGCTATATGCGAGAAGTTACGTGACGCGTAAAATTACAAATTGTCGTTTTAAGGGTGACGACTACTGACACTCATATCATAAGTTTCGAGACAAAAATATTTTAAGGTTAGGTTAAACAAATCCTATTAATACTTATTTAGAAAACGTATAAAAATTTGAACGCAGCGGGACTCGAACCCGCGCCTCCTGGTAACCGACCAGGCGCTCTGACCACTAAGCCATGCGTTCTCGCCATGCTACGTCGAAATTTTTATACGTTTGTTACAACTTATTTATGTTGTTAGTATCTCTGTAGGGAGATTTTTACAAATTTCCGCTACCCAAAGATAATTACTAAGAATTATCGTTTGGCAAGAGAGAAACTATTTTTTTTTAAATATTTTTAAACATTTTTAAAGTGTTATTCCACACTTAGGAAAGAAAAATACTTATTTAGAAAACGTATAAAAATTTGAACGCAGCGGGACTCGAACCGACCAGGTCGGTTTCTAGGAAAAAAATATTTTAAAATATTTAAAAAAAAATTATACGTTTTCTAAATAAATATTTTTCTTTCATAAGTGTGGAATAACACTTTAAAAATGTTTAAAAAAATCCTATTAATATTATGAATGTGAACGTTGGCGATGATGGATGTTTATTTAACTTTCACAGAAATATCTAAGAGAATTTAGATTACAGTTTACTTATACATCATTTGGGTTACTAATAAATTATAATTTGTCAATAACTTCTAAGCCATTCAACAAATTATAAGAATGGTTTTCGGTTAAGCTCGAGTCTACCGTTGAAATCATATATTTTTTCTGGACCCGTTTCAACTTCATTGTTCATTGTCCCAAGCGAACTATGCAACATAAAATCCCGTTTATTTCCCGTTGCCCTAGGAATTTAGAGAAATTATCTATTATTGACCGCATTTCAGTCACTCAGTAACGGAATATTTTTACCATATCTATCTACATCTAGATTATCTCGCAATTTGAAATATGAGGTTTAACTTTGATCTTAACTTGATTTTCACAACTAAAACTAAATGTAAAATTCAAGTGTTCCTTCACAAATTATAAACGTAACAACCTTAAAGGTGTATGTATAACTACTAAAGCAAGGAGAACAAAGACCGCGTCCCCCACAGAGCGATCACATTACTTATTCATAGAAAAACATTTTAATTAAGTCAGAGGGAAGACACTCGTTAAGCATAACCGTCTGTCCGTTAGTTTGATAACATTGTTGTATACAATTAGTTAACACGCTCTAGCTTCACGCTCTTTCCCGCATAGCTGTGTACGTAGAGGGAACCTTGTATTAAGACATTCTGTAACAATATGGAACAATATTCCAATCATTATTTAGATTATTAATAACATGAAATGTCAATATTTCATTTATTAGTAACATGAAACTTTGAAATATATATATTGTTAGCGTACTCGTGTAAAAGGGGGTAGATTTAGGTGGAAAATAACTATAAAAGTAGTGGAATTGTGACAGTCGGGGGCACTCGCTTGTAAGTGACGGCCCCTATTGGAAGGTAGCTAGTGTGAAGTATTATTAGTAGGTGAGACATATCACCGATTTCTAACAATGTGTATTGCGTAATTTTTTTAGTTGTCATTTTCAAGCTCAATCCGCACAAAGAAGGGTAGATAATATTTCCTCGAGTGGAAATCCAACCCACCCACAAATCACGTTTACAGCCCCACGTCTGTGCCTCTGCACCACGACATCTTATATATTCAATTTTTATTTTTCGTAATAAAACTTATGTCGTATTATTCCAGTAGTGGCGCAGCGGCGAGGTGTGAAAACCGACTGATTGTCGGTTCGATCCCCACTAGAGGAGATGAAATATTTACTTAAATTTATATTTCCACTTATTTTACTTAAATTTATTTTTTTCTCTGGTGTCGATGTTAAGCGCTGCGTTGAGTTCTGCCACTCAACACGCAATGCCTCCAGAATTCGGCAGAGTGGAGAGTGGAGTGGAGAACGGCGTGTCTTAACACTAGATTCCCTCTGCCTACCCTGCTGTGTGCGGGATAAAGCGTGAAGCTGATTTAATTTTAATTTCTTATATTTAATTAATTTCGCTGTATACTATTCGATCTGTACAACTAAATTACTTTGTAACTATGCAATAAAACCTAATAAATTGAAATTGACATACATGTGATAGATGAATCGTTATGAAACTAAGCAGTTCTATCTAGCTTAGGGGCAAAACAGTAATATAGTACCACCGAACTGGTTCGATGGTGAAGCCAGGGTTTGAATGGTAAAAATTCGTTGAATTTAACCCAATACTAAGAGGACAGTAGATACAATAATATAGTATTACCAACCTGGTGTGACTGAGCTGAGAGATAGAGAGAGAGGGAGAAAGCCAGAGCCTGGATAGTGGAATTCTCTACTATCGCCATTTATTTAGACGAAATATGTATGTATTTAGTGAAAGAACCTAACAAACGACGTCTTTGTCTAAACAAATCGTAGCAACAACGTTTTTTAAAAGTAATTTAATATTAGGCTTTTCAACTGTCGCTCAAAATTAGAAACTTCCTAACCGTCGAAGCATCAAACACTAGACATGACTTTCTAAGGGGTTCTGACTACTAGGACATCTAACATGAGGCCAATCGTTGCGCAGGAGCACAAGCGTGAGACTGTAAACGCGATAGGTTGTGGGTTCAATTCCCACTCGAGGAAATGAAATATTTAATATTTTAATTTCCTCGCACTGGTAATGAGGCAAAGCGCGGCGTTGAGTGCCGTCATTCAATACGGAATGCCTCCAGAATTCAGCCAAAAATGGGGAGCGGAAGTTTCTTAATTTAAGCAGAGTGTCTTAACATCAGGTTCCCAAGTTCTCTTTGCGTACCTTTCTATATGTGGGATACAGCGTGAAGCTACAATAAAAAACATCCGTTTTTCATTGATGAAGCAACCGTAACTGTGTAAAATCTTAAAAATATAAAAAAAATACTGTAAAACTCCTCATCAAACATAAAGAAAACAACTTAGACAAGGATAATCAAAGTCTGTGGTGTGAAATTGCTCATTTAAAAAATACTTCCCAACTACCACACAACATCATTCGATGTCATCAAAATATTTAAAAAAAACTCAGCTTTACGCTGTATCCCCACATGCACACAGCAGGAAACTTTGTGTTAAGACACTTCGCTCCTTACTTTCCGCCTAATTTTTCGACGCATTGCGTGTTGAGTGGCGGAACTCAACGCCAGCCTTTTTGCCTTGGTGTCAGAGAGAAGAAAATATTAATAAACAACCGCTGAGTTACATCCTTGTCCTCCTGCGCCACGACGGCCTCAAAATAATATTTTAAATAACTAAGAATTCCAAAAAACAAAAAGATATTTAGCACCGTGCTTAAACATACAAAATCAATCTTCAATTTACTGTCGTTGCTGGTTTCGCAATGTTTTCCTTGAGAATCGCACACGAGATGAATTTTTAATTAGGAGGCTCATATTATTCTTTAGATTCCATGCTATTTTTACTATTTCATTAAAGGATTAACGGAAATGTCTTAATGGGAACGGAGTGTCTTAATATTAGGTTCCCAGGTTCCCTCTGCATACCTTACTATGCGCGGGATACAACGCGAAGCTACATATGTACATACTACCTACATGAAACAATGTCTTGCTATTCTATGGAAAATATTCAATTTGCATTGCAAAAATCAACAAGTAAATAAATATATTTTTATTGAAAACTTATATGAACCCGCACCTCTTGGAAACCGTCCAAGCGCTCTGACCACTAAGAAATATGTTCTTATCGAGCTACGTCGTAATTCATATACGCTTGTTATTATAACTTATTTATGTTGTTAGTACCGCTGCAGGGATTTTTTTTGAAATTTCCGCTACCCAAAGATAATTACTAAGAATTATCATTTGGCAAGAGAGAATGCTATTTATTAAATATTTTTATGACTTTTACAGTGTTATTTCACACGACGGAAAGAAAAATACTTTTTTTAGACGTAACGTATAAAAAATTATGAAATTTATCAAAAATCAGCTTCACGCTGTATCCTGCACACAGCAGGGTAGGCAGAGGGAACGTAGTGTTAAGACACTCCGTTCCCCACTTTCCGCCGAGTTCTGGAGGCATTCTGTGTTGAGTGGCGTAACGGAACACCGCGCTTTGCCTCGACACCAGAACGAGGAAATTAAAATATAAATGTAAATAAATAATTATTAAATTTATAATATCACGTATCAAAAAATTATACGTTTTCTAAAAAAAATATTTTTGTTTGTGTGGAATAACTTATAAAAACAAATAAATATTATGGTTAAAAAGAAATAAAACTATAAAAGCGAAATTCGTAGAACGACGCGACGTGGAAAACTACTAGGAATGCAGAAGAGAATCTTCTATTTTGTAACGTGAATAGATTTCTTGACATAGTGTTTTTTTTAGTTTTACATTGTATCTCGGGTAGACAAAGGGAACCTAATGTTAAAATACTCTGTTAACCACGCAACGTCGAATAACCGAGACATAGCACGTTGAGTGGCAGAATTTAACGCCGCGGTTTGTCTTAAACATAATAATAATTTACACTATTTTTATTTTGACATATTTCATGCGTCATTTTATGTTTCAACTATTGTTCCATACTTTAGTATTAAATACTACTGCAATTTAAGATACCTTAAAATAAAATGTTATAAAAAATATTTCTTTTTTCTATTATTTCTCTAAAAACTTAAAAACCAATTCTTTCCTTAGTAATAATATTACTTTTATAGATTTTTGTCAAATGATTCTTAGCACTAATCTATGAGTAGCGCGGATAGTATTTTTTTCCGAAGGATAATATGGTAACAATTAAAATAATTTTAAAAAGTAAACAAAAAAATCGATGGAGCTCACATTAATTTGCGACGAGTGCTTGGACGGTAAACAAGAAGCACGGGTTCGAGTCCTGCTACGATTTATTTATGCGTTTTCTAAACTATGAACGTATTATTTGTTTTCGTGCAGCGTGTCGAAACTCAATACTTAATCTAACGGGACTCTCGTCTAACCTAACGGGATTGAATTCAAAATCGTCACATTTAGAGATAAATGGAAAATAAGCTTTTATTATAATAAAGCACAGGTGTGTAATAAAATTTTAAATGTTGTTTTTTTAAAGTGTTTGTTTTTTTTGAAAATAAATGTAATAGACACGGTTTTTTGGCATGTAGCAAGATAGGCAGAGGGAGCCTTGTGTTAAGTTAACACTCCGCTCCCCATTTTCGGAACTCAATGCCGCGCTTTACCTTATTACCAGAGTTAGGAAATTAAAATGTTAAGTATTTCAATCTAATATAAATAGAATCCACAATCGTCGTGTTCTCAGGCACACGCTAGTGTAACTATACTACAACGACCTTACAATGATTATTAGATATAATATTACAAAAAAAAAAAGAAAATAGAGATTACAATGCATGATGTTGTTTTCCGCTACTCGACGCTCCCTAACGTCTTTGAAAATGAACAAAAATTACTATTATAGTCAACCGACAACCCTTTACCTCTCTTACCACTCACTTTTCCATCATTTGGCAAAAAAGTTGCCATTCTTTCATCACTCATTCGTTCGACGTGCCCAAACCAGCTGAGCACGTTCTACTTCATTATCACCAACCACCCCCCACATTCTTCTTAATTCTTATAATACTAGTAAAAGTATAATAAGAACTTAGCTTATATATCAATAATTAAATTGCAAACGATCAAACAATCCATACATCAAAACATACATATACATACATACATACGGCAAACCTTCACAAAGCTAGTGTCATCGACACAGGCCATTCACGGTGACGTCACATCCTGCGCGCGCGCTGCACTGTGCAATAATCGCGACCTAATTTATATTTATGATACAATGGATGTTGTTATGAAGAATTTCGTATTGTTGTTATATGAAAAGTTAATTCGGACTTTATTTTTGCACTGAAATTATATACTTTAAGTGATATTTATGCAGGGTGGGCTAAGACACTCACGTCATCCACGAACTTTCTTAATTATCGAGATATTGCGTGTTGAGTTGCGGAACTCAACTACGCATTTTGTTAACTACGGCTACAAAATGCAAATAATTAAATGATAATCATTCCCCCGAGTGGAGATGGAAACCACAACCATCGCTTACTTACTTTATGTTAAGTAAGTTAAAACCCTTTAACCTTTTTCTGTAAGATTTTCGATAACTTAATCTATTTGTTTAATTTTCTCCGGGGCCTTTACCTAGTTTTACCATCAATCCCTGTCTACAAGGGTTCTAGACCATAACGAACATATCAACTTTTTAAAAATGTATTTACCGAAGTATTCACTTATAAAAGGCAGAATTTCTGTGAAAGAGAAAATGACTAATATTATGAGTAATCCTTTTACAATTCATTTCCAGCTATCTAACTTTAAACAAACAATAATGAATTGATTTAGACCGTAGTAGTGCAGCGGCACACTCACGTCTGACTGTTAATGCGTCGGTTGTAGATTTGATTCCGACTCAGGATGATGAATTATTGTAATTTTGTCGCTCTGAAAACAAGACAAAGCGCGGCGTTGACTTTCTCCGCTCAAAACGTAACCTCTCGAAAAATGGAATGGGAAGTGGGGTATGTAGGATAAGAAGATATAAAGATACACTAAGGTGACTACTCTCCCAAACCTACGTATATGCCAAATTTTAACTCCTTATATGTCAAGTTATGTCATTGTGATGTCTGTCGGTGTAGCCACATCAAAATTAACAGTAAAACGAAAAAATATGAATGTTTACAAAATCGTCAACACCGTCTGCCCGTTCGGGACGGTCATACCGTGCGGCACGTAGGCTAGGTCATTTTAAACCAGTCATATCTCCCAAGGTATTTATATATTTATAAAAAAAAAATAGCAGGATAGGCAGAGAAAACGTGTTAAAACAGTCCGTTCGTCCGTTGAGTCCGTGGGCCGATCTTTCCGCCGAATTCTGAAACCATTGCGTGTTGAGTGGCGGAACTCAACGCCGCGCTTTTGCCTCGACACCAGCAAATATTTCATTTTCTCGAGAGAGGATCGAACCCACCAGCCGTCACCTTTACATCACGCTTTGTGCCCGTGTGCCAAGACTGGCCTCGTCGAACAATTTATTATAATGGTTGCACTGTAAAGTTTAATTTTCTATCTAGATGAAATGTTAAAGGTGACTATTGCATTTATTTTGATAAGGATGAATACTAAATTATAGAAAATACATTAACAATACGCCGAGGCCGGTCGTGGCGCAGCGGCACAAGGTGTGACTGCAAAATCGACTGGTTGTGGGTTCGATCGCCACTCGAGGAGATGAAATATTTAATTAAATTTATATTTCCATTTCTTCGCTCTGGTGTCGAGGTTAAGCGCGGCGTTGAGTTCTGCCACTCAACACGCAATGCCTCCAGAATTCGGCAGAAAGTGGAGAACGGAGTGTCTTAACACTAGGTTCCCTCTGCCTACCCTGCTGTGTGCGGGATACAGCGTGAAGCTAATTTTAATTTAACATTAACAATAACCCCCCGATAAATCTAAATTTAAATTATATTTTTAAATTATTATTGCGGCTCAACCTTCAGAGATAAATATATACTATCACTTTTTATTATATTTTTTAAAAGACAATATTATAGAATATTATAGTCAGCGCATTTTATGTAAGCGTTCAGGAACCTATTTTGGGTGACCTTTACTTAAAACAACGTAATTCCTTATTGCTTAGGTTGTAATTAACGTATCAGACAATAATTTGCATGTCAAATAGAAGAATATTTTAATATATTAGTATATATCGAAAATATTACAAATATGAAAAAAGTTGCCTTTGTTCATCCCAAGATCCTCAAGTATTTCTATATGATATTTTACCATAATCGGATCAGCAGTTTGGCCGTGATTGCGTCACAGACAGACAGAGATACTTTGGAATTTACAATATAAGTATGGATAATTAACTTTTCTAAAAACTAAATATATTATATTAACTTCCCATACAAATTTTAAGCTTGTTATTTCAAAGAAAATTCGGAAATTCAATTTTCTAACTGATCGAGTAACAAAACTATGTGCAAAAAGCTTTAAAGGCAAGCTTTTAAAATTAATTATTGCTTCCATTGACCACTTAGGCATCAAACGATGGACATGAGGGGGACAATTTAAAAGGCACACTACAAACATGTACTAGTTGCAGTGCGGTCGACGAGTCGTGGCCACCCTGGAGTTCGGCTCTCTGTATTTTCGTGCATTATTCACTCAGGAAGTAAATAAACAAAAGTAAGAAAAATCTAAAAATCATATCTACGCAGCCATCTACAAATAACTTCGAGGCGGCCACGACTCGTCGACCGTACTGTACTTGGTAAAATAAAATTTCGATAGGCAACCAGACAGTATCGCTATCGCTAGCGCTCAAATTTAATTAAAATCCAGACAGGAAAACATAATAGAGCTATGGTATGGATGCAATATGCATTATATGAAAATTTTGTTTGTCCAAAAACACGGTGGCAGTTACGTAGGTTTTATTGATAGTTTTAATCTTTTTACTAGTGGAATGTTTAAATTTATATTATACAAGTTGTATACTGCAATTCCGTTTGCGTGAATTATAATACTAAAGGGAAAATAGCAAAAAACATTTTCTATTTCCATAGGATATTCGGGAAATCCCCTCTTGGGGCTCCCCTGCAGACTCTTGGAAACCTTCATGAAAAATTCCAGTATCCTGCACCGCCTAGTGGCTGTCCAACTGTTTGACTACTATACGCAGGATTGCTGGATTCGGCTACAAACAGCATGTTTTTAATGCTTGATTTTAACACACTCTTATCAGGTCAATTTGTAACTTACTATGTAATTAAATTTAAGAATCTGATTTTTTTAACAATATTATGTTGTTAACGAGCTGGTCTGATGATGGGACCAGGATCTGGATGATGGTACTCTTCAAAAGTTACTAGTAAATCATTCGAGTTTAGAGTCATAAAATAATAGCTCTGAGCCCATTCTATATATATCATCGTCACCTGGTGAGAAAAAGCGTTATTTTTTTGTTTTTTTTTACTATTTATTATTTATGACTAACCCGTAAGATGAAGTTAAGAAAAAGACTAACATAATGAGTAAACTTTCCGCAATATATTTCTTAACAATAAAATAATTTGCTGACAAAAATCATCTTATGACCAATTCCTTGTGAAACTGTGGAACATAAAAGTATTTTACTTATGTATTTAAATAATTATATAAAGCCTTCGTAGCGCAGTTGGAACGCGTCATACTGTGAACGTGATGTTTGTGAGTTCGGTCCACACTGAGACAAAAAATTAAAAAAATTAGCTTCACACTGTTTCTCGCACACAGCATGGTAGGAAAAGGGAACCTAGTGTTAAGACACTCCGTTCCTCACTTTCAACCGAATCCTGAAGGCATTGCGTGTTCAGTGGCAGAATTCAACGCCGAACTTTGTTTGCCTCGACACCAGAACGAAGAAATATAACTTTAAGTAAATATTTCATCTTCTCGAGTGGAGATCGAACCCACAACCAGTCGGATTTACAGTCACACTTTAGACCCTGCGCCATAACTGGCCCAATGAGACGAATGATTTAAATTATTTTTATTTCCTTGCTCTGGTCGACAAGACGCAGTGTGGAGTCCCGCCACTGAACACGGAGTTCCGGAAACTGGAGAACACAGTCGCAACACTGGGTTCACCCAGCCTATCCTGCTATGGATGAAAAATGAAAAAGCGACACACAACAACAATCAACAAGATTTTTTTTAATACTAATTAATATTTTCTTTCCCTTCAGTAACAATATTACAAAAACAGACAAGTAAGTTAACACAATTTATAGCTTTTAAAATTACAAAGGTCCTTATTTTGTAACACTTCGATATATCCAAGTGTTATAGGGCGTGTTATCTGAACGAATGAATGAAAGGCTGCAGCAACCCGTTGTATAGGGCATCCTTAATCAAAGTCAAAGTCAAAGTCAAATAATTTTATTCAAAATAAGAAGTTACATGCTTCATTTTTTGAACGTCAAATAATTTACCACCAGTTCACTAAAATTAGTGCCTCAGACCTGAGAAGAACCGGCGCAAGAAACTCAGCGGGACTTATTTTTTTAAAATCAATTATACAAAATCACATTTCAGCGTTTCTGACAATGATACTTTGAAACAGACTGGAGCGAGCATTTCATTCCCAAGGCGTGTTATCATTTATATAATCATTAATTTGGTAATAACCTTTAACACACAATAAATAAGAAATAAAAAAAAATCAGCTTCACGCTGTATGCCGCACACAGCAGGGTAGGCAGAGGGAACCTAGTGTTAAGACACTCCGTTCGCAGCTTTATAAATATAAATTTAAGTATTAATTTAACTAAATATATAGAAATATAAATTTAAGTAAATATTTCATCTCCTCGAGTGGGGATCGAACCCACAACCTGTCGGTTGTACAGTCACACTTTGTGCCTCACTTAATAAATAAGACTGTTATATTAAATCACGTTTAATTATTAATTATTTCGATATAACTTCTTACATAACAACATAAACTCTTCATTATTTTAATTTTACCACACGAGCAAAGTGCAGTTGAAAGCTAGTTGTAGTTGTAATATATAAAACAATAATAAATATCAATTTAAATCTTCTTCAATAATTAACTTAAACCTTCAGTTATATCGCTTTCTTTTTGCTTATGTTATCATAATAATACGTATTTGATGATTATTTTTAAGTTTGTCACCGAAATAGTAACTTAAGTGGCAAAGATGCTGGCAGCTGTAACACAGTTTAAACTAGTACTGCCCGCTGGCTGCCGACGCTCACCTCTACTAAATTGTTGTTTTGTTTTTTCCATATTTCAACTTAATTAGAGTGTATATTAAACATTTAATTAGTGAATAAATTCAGCTTCACGCTGTAATCCGCACACAGCAGGGTAAGCAGATGGAACACTATTCAGACACTCCATCCTCCACTTCCCGCCGAAATCTGGAGGCTTTGCGTGTTGAGTGGCGGAACTCAAGGCCGCGCTTTGCGTCGGCACCAGAGCGAAGAAATGAAAATATAAATTTAATAAATATTTCATATCCTCGAGTAGGGATCGAGCCCACAACCTGTCGATTTTGCAGTCACACTCTGTGCCTCTGCGCCACGACTGGCCTCTTAGTGAATAAATTATTTATTTATATTATTTTATTCATATTTAAACAGTTATTGAGTTTTAAATTTGCGAACTTACAAGAAATATCTTAGATTTAAGAAACAAAAGACATATAATATTAACATATATATTACTAACATATCAATTTCCTTATAATGTCATATACTGTGATAGTAACATAAATCTTTTAATTCCCAGAAGCTGCACCGAGGAGTGAAACCGAAATGTAATTAGCATTCGCTCGTGCAAGGGACTTTGGGGAGATCAAAGGGAGGCCGGCTACGCTCAATCCTTCTTGTGTTACATACATACACTACCGTTCAAAATTATTTGAACACCTGTATATTTCCCTTTATAAAATTAAAACGAACGATAAAAGTCATTAAATATAAAAAATCAGCTTCATGCTGTATCCCGCATACGGAAGTGTAGGCAGAAGGAACGTAGTGTTAAAACACTCCGTTGCCACTTTCCACCGAACATTCGCTCGACACCAGACCGAAGAAACGGAAATATAAATTTAAGTAAATACGTCGTTTCCTCGAGTGGGGCACAAACCCACAAACAGTCGCTTTTACAGTCACACTTTGTGCCCTGCGTTACGACTGACTTTCTATTTAAATATATCGAACAAATAAGAATAAATATATTTATTTTTATTTATTCAATGGACATTATTAACTAGACTTCATTGAAATAAAAAAATGTTTATATTATTATTAAAATGAGAAGGTCATTAACCAAAATAGGAATTTATTTTCATTTAGGTAATTTAAATATTTTAATTTTTCGCATAGGAATCTATCTGAGCTTATGTTTTATCTTAGTCATATCTTAGTTATCTAGTAATTTTTTTGCAACAAGTGCATTTACTTTTTAGTTTATATAGAATGCTAAATACTAAAGAATACTCCGGAAAGATAGGAGTTATCACCAATCTTTAAAAATCTGTCTATTCAAAAAATTAAATCTGTAGACTACATTATTAAGAAGTTGAAAGTTCAAGTTACAAATTCCAATTATTGTCGTCAAGTTAGACCCCGCGTTACTACTTGCACTGACGAGTCAATAAATGATTGGGAACGTAGTATTGAGAATCAGATGCGATAAAGCTTTACTGAACCCGAAATGGTCACCAAGTTTTAATGTGCGCCGCAGTAAACCTATGATTACAGTACAGAGAAAGTTACTGGATGCTGTACTGTAAGAATGTATATCGGTATACAAACAATTCCTTAGAGCTTATTTACAATAAAAGAGATTTGAATTGGGTTGGACCAGACTAAATCATAATTGGAGTGGTTTGGATTGGTGAATAAAAACTCAAAAAGAATATTTTTTTTTATAGAAAAAGATAAAACAAACGAGCGTACGGGTCACCGCCGCCCTCAAGAAAATTGCATTGGCCTTACTAGAAAAAACAAATATGTTTAAATCTTTTACCATGATAATAATTTCACAAACATGGGGAGAAAAATAGGCCAAAATACATTGGAAAAATTTATTTTACCCAATATTTGTCAGTCTAATCAATAGTAAAACTACTGAAAATATTATTTTGATTATAAAAAGTTGTATAATATTAAGAATTAAGAAAATAAATGTTTTATAAAAAATATAGTAACGTTTCATTTAATAAATTCTTTCAATTTCGGTTTTTCTTAACAAAGACATTACTGTGTTTCTTGTGCCATGTAAGCAATAGTGCTTTATTAGGCTCGGTTCTCTATAGGAAAAAAAAATAAAGCGTCCGTATAACACGGTATGGAACGCAAAATAACATATACCAATAACTTTTATGATTAAATTGAATCAGCTTCACGCTGTACCCCTCACGCAGCAAGGTAGGCAGAGGGAACCTATTGTTAAGACACTCAGTTCCCCACTTTCCGCCGAGTTGTAGAGGCATTGCGTGTTGAGTAGCGAAACTCAACGCCGCGCTTGGCCTCGACACCAGTCGATTTTACAGTCACCCTTTTTATCGCCACGGCTGGCCTGTGATGATAAATACTAAGCTTTATTAAGGATCTTTTAAAAAATATATCTTTGAGCAAAAGTTTACTCGCAGTACAGCCCATTAAAGTGACCTCCAACGAATCTAACCTCGTCTACTAGATCAACCTACCTAAGGACAAGGCGATAGAGCGACCGCGGTTGAAACTGCTTTCTACACAACACAGCAAGACAAAAATCTCGAAGATAATATAATCGTATTCTTTACAAAAAATTCGGTTTTTTATATTATTCTCTAACAAAGTTGCGATATGATTATTGACTACATATAATGGAGCAATATACATTTTTAAATATTTTTATTTACCACGCTGTATCCGCATGCAACTGGGTAGGCAAAGAAGACACTTTACTCCCCAGCTTCCGCTGTATTCTAAAGGCATTGATTGAGGCATTGAGTGTTGAGTGGTGGAATTCAATAAATTAAATATTTAATTTTACGAAGTCGGAATCAAACTCCCAACTGTCGCACGTTTGTGCCCTAGCGCCACGACTCGCCTCAAATATCTATATGTATAAGATCTCTTTAAGAAAGGCCTTAGAATATTTTAAGGCACTAACGACGCAATGTATCTAGGAAAAAGGAAAGTAATACTAAAGTGTCTCTTCACTGGGCTCTCTTTACTTACCTTCTTAAAAATGAGAATGCGTGACAAAAAACAAAAAAAAAAGAATTCCATCAAACATATAAAATAATTAAAAAAAACATCTCGCTATCGGGTATTTATCCATTGCCGAAGTATCTACTCTGTATACCTTACGTATATAACGTTTACGAGAAATTTATAAACTTACAAATATTAAAAAAAATTGCATATATGCATATTTAAATATTTAATTATATTCCTACAATATCCATTACCAATATTATCACATATATTATGTCAAACCGATGTTTTACTTTCATTTAAGAAAATAATAAAAGAAAAATATATGATAGCAAAATAATCAAAACATTCCAAATTCAATTAGGCCATCATAACTACTTTTGCACGGTCAAGTTACATAGAAATGTCAGTAGTGTCAGTCTTACAGGAAAATACCACCGACTCGCAAAGCAGCTCTGTAAAGAACAGCCGGCGGGGGCGCCCATAGAGCGGCCGCCGGCCGCCTTAAAGAGGAAGACATCAACGCATCTTGTGTAACTTCTAACTGCTGTTACAAACGAAGAAAAACAACCGGTACGAATATGGATATAATATATGTAAGTAAAATATTTTTACAATATAAACTTAGGTTTTTTTTTAATATCATAAGTTAAACAGAAAAAATATCAATTTGATTCATTACTATAATATAAAATAATTCAAAATAGTAGCATGCAGTGTTAGGTTAAGCAACATTCATTTTTTTTGCTTCACATAAAGTTCATTTTAGTCGTAAAAATATTTGAATAACTGACATTCTTTGCTTAGACAATATGTCGAGCAATTGCTCGAAATCGAATCGAATCAATCGAAATACATCGATTTTTTTTTAATTTTTACCAACTAGATCCAATTGGATCTAGTTGGTAAAAATTAAAAATCTATGTATTTCGCACATAGCAGGGTAGGCAGGAGAACCTAGTGTTAAGACACTCTGCTCAACACCAAACTTTGCCCCGTTACCAAAATGAGGAAATATAATATAAAATATTTTATTCCCATTTACATTCACACGTTTGCGCCCTGCGCCACGATGGCCCCATATTTTTTTTTAATTTTAAAATAATATCTAACAATTATTAATTTTCAAATGAAATTCACACAAACATTTTGAAAATTACTAATTTTTCTTACATAAATTTAAAAAAAATATATAAATTGAATAGATTGAATAGATTGAATTAAATAAATTGTAGATATCCTACTAATATTATAAATATGAAAATTTGTCAGGATGGAAGTAAGTTTGTTCCATTTTCACTTAAAAACTACTGCACGGATTTAGATGAAACTTAAATCTTCTTAAATCTAGAGAGAGCAGACTTTGTTCTGCCTCTCTGTTAGGTGCAGGATATATGTTTTAAAAATTTGGTTCAATATATTAGCGCAATAACCTTAATTATAAGGTAATAAGGTAAGGAATAAATCTTTTTTTAAATCTATATTGTCAAAGAGACTTCTTTCGGTTCACAAATGACGTCATAAGTTACAATTTTTTGAGGTTCCCAACCCAAAAGGTTAAACGGGCCTCTTTTACTAGGACTCCGCTGTATGTCTGCCTGTCCGTCTGTCAGTAGGCTGTATCTCATAAAGCGTAATAGTTACACAGTTGAAATTTTTATAGATGATGTATTTCTAGTGCCGCTACAACAACATATGCTAAAAGAATTATCAGATTATAATATTTTTAAAGGGGCTCTGATACAACAAAAGTTTTTTTGCCATTTTTGTAGTATAGTATATTGGTACGGAACCAACTCGCACCAACAACTTGGCCGTTTAAATTTTTATTTATTTCCTATGACAAATTTGTTTTGCAGAAAAAATGTTGTTATCTAAATGTCTTTTATAAAGTATTTGTAATTGAAAAAATACATCATTGCATTTGCTTGACCTCAAAATCTAAGTACAATGCTTTTAAGTATTTCGCTAATAATAGTTTTAGTTCAAATATAACATATTAAAAAAAAGATGTAAATTTACATTTTTTATGTTTAGTTTTACATCGATGACTTCTCCTAAGCCACTATTTTATAATTTTCATATAAACTGTAATACAATAATTTAATCATTTAAATAAAATAAAAAGCTTAGTACATGCATAAAAAAATCACTTACCGTCTGCTGTACAGGTCACTGTACACTGGGACAGGTCACTGGGATGGCGGCTAATTCAATGTTCATTGTATTTACAATAACACGCAAATAAAACGGAAGCAAAGGAAATCTAGTGTTAAGATATTCCGTTCTCCACTTTCAGCCTAACTTTCGAGGCATTGCGTGTTGAGAGGCGTAAATTAGCAAGGAAATGAAAATGTTAATTCATTTCCTCAAGTAGGAATCAAACCCTGTTGGGTTCACAGTCACAAATTTAAATCACTGCACCATGATATACTTTATTCTTCATTATATATAAAACATAAAGGGACATTTAACTTGTATTTTATTTTTATTATGGATTGCTCCTCGTTATTAGTTATTGTTTATTAATGTTATTTAGAAAGCTAGTGACTTAAAATATGACAAAGTTTGTATGATATATACTACATAAAGGCAAAATAAAATTTATAATAGAAGCCTCTTGTAGCACAACGTTTTATAATTCCATTCTATTACATTATATTTTTTTGGAAAAAATCTTTTTTTTCTTTGTTTTTGTATCTTATAACTTGTACTGACTTATAAAAATGGCCGACCTTAAATGTTAACAATATTCAAATTACAATTAAATATATACAATAAATCTATTTAAAAAGTAACAATTAAATAAAAATATCAAAATGTACTCACTCGAAAATTCTGATGGGCAGCCTGCTCCTCCGCTTCATACTTGTGCTTGATGTTCTCCAAGCGCATCTGCTTTAAGATACCTGCTACCTCGATTCTGGAAATTTAGAAAATAAATGAATTTATAATTAATTGTTATTAAAGATATTATATTAAAAGACTATTATAAATTTATTTATTTTTTTAACTTCATGCTGTATCTAGAGAACTTAGTGTTATGATAGACCAATCCCCTATTTTTAACCCAATTTTCAAGACATTGACAAGACAACAATTTTCAAGATAAGATAGTGGAACGCCACAATTTGTCTTGTAACCAGAGCGAGGCAGATGCTGAAGCTGTATAACGACGGCCTCAAAAATAACAATATTTTTATTAAATAAAGAGGGGAACAGTGTCTTAGAGGGCAACTAGTTGCCCTCTGCCTAGATGAAAAATAAAATGAAATACGAATGCAGCGCCATCTATCGAGTCTAATTTTTATTTTTTATTTATTTAGGAAGCTATTGAAACATAGAAACAAAATGTCATCAAAATCAGTCTGGTTGAAGAATTTCTTTGCCTGAATGCTAATGCTAATGTCAAGAATAAAATTGTTAACATGTTTTAATAAAAAAAAATTTTGTTGGATAGTCTATCTATTGAAGAAAACTTAATCTCAGGCTATTTTATTATTTCATCTCTAGCTTTTCCAGTTTGCTCACATCTAACCACTTAGATGGAAGTCATACAAATAACTTTTATTCAAAATAAGAAGTTACATGCTTCATTTTTTGAACGTCAAATAATTTACCACCAGCTCACTAAAGTTCATGTCTCAGACCTGAGAAGAACTGGCGCAAGAAACGAGGCGGGATTTCTTTTTTTTTAAATCAATTATACAAAAACGCATTTTAACATTTCTGACAATGATACTTTGAAACAGACTGGAGCGAGCATTTCATTCCTAAGGTGTTATCATTTATAAAAACATTCATTTCGTAATAACCTCAATAAACATATCTACTATTACTACTACTATTCAAAACACATAGTTATTTAATTTGAATCAAAAGTTTCCGAAATTAGCATGTGAAACTAAACAGTCTACAGTTTTATAACATTAGTATATAAGTAAAGATAATAATAGTGAATAAAATAAATTGAACTCTGTTATTATGCTTCATACTGTAGCCTGCACACAGCAGGTAAGGCAGAGGGAACCTAGTGTTAAGACATTGCGTGTTTACTGGCAGAACTCAACGCCGTACATAGCCACTAGTACACCAGAGCGAGCGACATCTTTCATTACGCTTACTGTTATGTATGGTTTTGATAATTAGTTGTGAATTATTAAAGTACCCACAACTTATGTCACTTTTACAATAAGAGTGATATATCAACTTATGATATAATGCTGTTGTCATGAAATTATTGTCATTAAAGTAATTCAGAATAAATAAAACTGTGTTTGAATATAATACTAACTATAAAATAGGAAAAAAAATGGAAGTAATAGACAATACAAACCTAACTTTCATATTCTCTTGCAATTGATGCAATGGCACCAAATATTCTTGAGATCTCCCGCTCTGTACTTCAGCATGCTGCAACCGGACGTGCTTCACTCTTTCGTTGTACAGTTGTTCTCGAAGAACTGTGAATTGACGCTCCAGATTCGCTGGAATTTTAGTTGTTGAAGGTTAGAACATTTTTAATAATAAAATAAATATATGAGATTGTCGGACTGTAAAGGCGACAGTTGTGAGTTCGATTCTTACTCAGGGCAATGAATAATCCAATATTTTCATTTCCTAGCTCTGGTAACAAGGAAAAACAGCAATTAGTACTAAACCTCAACATGCAATACCTCAAAAAGTCAGCAGAAAGCAGGGGTACTGTCTTAAGGTGAGCAGATCATCTCAGGAGTCGCCTCATAGGAATCTCATTATAGGTTCTATTATATTCAAACACATTATTATTTATTTTCAATCACTTTAATGATAATAATTTCATGACAAGAGCATTATATCAACTTGCCCTACTTTAATAATACTTTTATTATAAAAGTGACATACATTGTGGGTACCTTAATAATTCATAGCTAATTATCAAAACCATATCTGCCTACCCTGCTAGGTGTTTTTTATTCTTATCTAATATCGTTTTGTTAACAATTATTATTAATTAATGAATAAGATGAAATAAACTAAACATAACATTTTTTTAGTATCTGAAAATTTTTACTAATCAATAAATGCAAGAGGATGTTTAATGTTTCTTGTAATACATTTAAATTGAATTTTTTTTCATTATTCATATTTTTTTTATTATTTTAATGTTTTCTTTTTGCAGATCATGTTTTTTCTCGCATAGCATAATAGGCAGAATTATTATTATTTTTTTATGACTTATTGTACACCATACTTTGAATGTCTATGATTATTGGTACCTGTTTTCTTAAATTAAGTTATTGGTTTTTGTGAAAAGAAGATTAATTGATGTCTCAGACCTCTCTTAGACTCTTAAGAACTAATGTCTTGTGCAACTTTAGAGATATTAAGTGATAAGTGACAGTACTTAACAAAAACTCTCAAGACATTACATTTTAACATTAAGGTCAGCTTCACAAATATAAATGCACAAAGCATGTATATTTGTTGTGTGCAATAAATTATATTATAGGCAAAATATAAGAATGCTAAATACAATATCATTCTTATTAATATTAATAATAGTTGAATGGTTATCATTGCTTTCAATGACATATTTTACTTATAAGACTTACTCTCATTTTAATGTAAATTACAATATTAGGTAAAACATAGATTATTATTATTATTATATATTTTCTAATATTGGTATAAAGACAAAATAAAGAAATCATATTTTAATTCAAGAAATCATAAAAAAAATAATTTATGGTAATATTTAAAAGAAAATTAAATTTTTTTGTAATTTATTAAAAATGTTAAAGTAATAAGTGACAATACATTACAAGTTTAATTAAAACAAATTAAATAGAAAGAACATTAAATTTAAGTCCCTAAGGTTCAAATTCGCACATATTATAACAAATTTGTTTGTAAACATAACCTAAGGGTAACTGTTAACTAACCTAGATTGTCCAAGCATTCGTTGCGTCGTCTCTCACATTCACTCTCATCTAGCTCCGAGGAGTCATCAGAGTCCGCTTCATCAGCTTCTTCAGCACTTGAGTCTCTATCAGGTCTTGACGATCCCACAGACCTTTCAGTGTCTCCACCAGACATATCTCCATCACCATCGCTGTCCCCCTCAACTTTCATTGAGGGCATCTTGATTGTATTGAAAATCAAGCAAAAATTAACAGTTAAATAAAATGTAGAACAATTTTTGTGAATAGTTAGTTTTCGCTCCTTTCCAATCGTTCCAAATAAAAACAAGTAATGTCAACGTCAACAACTGTCAAATATGTCATTTCTGAACTATAAGGCTACAGATAAAAAATGAAAAATATATAATAGCACATAGATTATATTATATGAAATATTGGATACGGTACTTACTCCACGGTAACTATTTTATGTGCGTACGATATTTTGAGTCTTATTTTAATCAAACCCTTTCTGTATTTGAACAAAAGAATAAACATAATACAAGATCAGCGTATCCTAAAAAGATATGGGAACAAGCGAATGATGTGGTATGGTACAATAATATGTTTAGTAGTGTTCAACTATTCAGTAGTCATTGCAGGGACATAAGTGTGCAACTAAAAATACGACGGTTGTGGGTTCGATTCACTAGGGAAATGAAATATTTAATATTTTCATTTCAAAATAAAATTCTATTTTTTCGTCCAGTTTTAAACATAATGAAGTAAGATGTTTAGCAATGAGGTAAGATATTATGACGGTAGTGGGAAATATTTTTTTCTGAACTACTTCTGAATATCCGTGGATGGCTGCTGCGTGGGCGTAGCTACAATTTGTAATAAATCGCTTCGAATGAAAATGCTCATATAATTATGATTGAACTTCACGTACAGGTAAGTTCGTCTAATCATTTAGTATTAAAATAATGGTAATTTATATTGTTAGTGTTCAATATTATTAGTTATTTAGTCTGCCCTGCAATGCACGAAAAAGAGGTGATGATAAAGTAGCTTAACATTTTTAAAGTATTTGTATATTTAATGATTTTATTTCAAAAAACCTTACCAGTTTTGATAGCAGTGGTTTCCTAGCTACGCCACTGTTCTTACGATGCGGCTTTCTAAAAGTAAGGAAATATAAAATGATAGTCTATATTACAACATATATTGGAAAAGGAAAGGGGGGGGCGCTGCCTGCGAACGGTCTGCTTAAGTACTCTGTGTATCTTTCGATTTAATTTAACATGTATAGTGATGAAAACTTTATATAAAGTGCCGTGAGTGAAAGTACTAAATGTGATAGTGAACATATAGTGTTATAATAACTTTATACATACGTTTTAGTGCAAAATATCGTCTAAACAATAACCGTTTACCGGACTCAATTCAACTGACTACCGACACAAAATTATAAAAGTGCAAAACTGCTATTTATTAAATTATTTTTATAATTTTAAAAGAAAAAATAATTAAAAAGAAAAAAAAATATTAAACTCTTATTAATTAAAATAAAATATATATATATAAAATCATCGCTATTAACATTTTACTAAATTAAACTTTTTATGGTTTGAGGTGCCATCTAGCCATTATTTGGAGTAAACCAATTATCGATCTACAATTGCAATGGCAAATAAATGCAACCATTGTGGTAAATTCCTGGCGACAATAGAGGGCGTCAAGTGCACGAAGTGTGTCTCACTGTATCATAAGGCATGTGCTAATGTTAGCCCGACAGGCCGCCAACCACTGAAATGGCTCTGTCGTGGTTGTAAGGCTCCTGCTTCTGAAAAAGGAGCCATCCACAATACCTTAAGCAGTCAGTCAGATAACACGGAGGAGGCATTTGAGGATGCGATTGAAAATAAGACCCTTGCTCAAGAAATTAGATTGCTGAGAATCGAACTTGCATCTGTTAGCAAAGAAATGGCCTCTTTTAGACAGGAACTGTCACGTTTAAATTCGGTTGTTGCCGAGTTTCACAACAGAGTTGACAACTTTGAGGAACGCCTAACGAACCTGGAATCGTTCAGTAGAGAACGTCAACCTGTCTCGGCGGAGGAAAGTGACTCTGCTCAAATTATTACCCGCTTACAGTCAGAGTTAAATGAACGCGAGCAGGAAAACCTCTTGAATGACGTAGAAATCTCAGGGCTTGATGAGAAGAGTGGAGAAAATGTGACGCATATGGTCATACTTTTAGCAAAAAAGCTTGGCTCTGAATTGACGGAACAAGATATAGTTAGTGCGGAGCGGTCGGGCCCGCGACGTATCACAGCGGACAAGAACCTGCCGCCGCGCTCGCGCCCCATCGCCGTGCGACTGGCGCGGCGCGCACTGCGCGACGGCCTGCTGCGGGCGGCGCGCATGCGGCGCGGGACCGACTCGGCCGGCATCTCCACCACGGAGCCTAAGCGCGTTTACGTAAATGAACGATTGACGCATGTCAACCGGCATTTGTTTTATAAGGCGCGGGAGGAATGCCGTCGTGTCGGCTGGAAATTTTCTTGGACCAAAGGGGGGCGTATTTATGTTAGGCAAACTGAGTTGTCAGAAATACGTCGCATTCGCTCTTTAAACGACGTCATCAAGTTTTTTGGCAATGTATCTATTTGAAAAATGTATTTGATTGCTATCGTTTGTTGCACTTATTTTTCTTATTTTTATTTACACCTAGTGATGCAATACTATTGTTGCTTAATTTGTTTAGTATGTCAGATAATAACTTTATTTGTTTAAATGTAAGAATGGCACTTGCGATTTTTGTAATCGTGTTTCCTTTAGGAGTTTTAAAAGAATATATTGTAATCTATATAAATAACTATTTTATGACGTGTTACAGCAGTATGTCGTCCTTTTTTGAGAGTATAAAACTATTTGTTGACCTATATCTATTTACATTTTATATTTTTATATTTAACTATATATTGCATATTGTTTTGTTTATTGTATATTTTAATTTATTGACAGCTTTACTTTTTATTTATATAGTCAATGTTAGATCATTTATTTTTCTCGTAATTAAATATCTATTTATTTTGATTAGCAATGATTAAGCCCCGCAGGCTCAGAATTGGTCTCTTAAATGCAGGATCGCTAGGTACGGGTCATGACGAATTTCTTTTTGCAATGGATCGACATAATGTGGATATCATGGCCATAAATGAAACATGGCTAATTGATGGGGAGGACGGACGCGCGCCTGATGTATCAGGCTACTTTTTACGTCATAAATCCCGACCGTCTGGCCTTCGTGAGCGAGGGGGTGGTGTAGGTTTCTACGTTAGACGTGGCTTTTCCGTACAAACACTGTCACACCCTGGAATTTTAGCAGTGGAGCAAATGTGGTTAAGTTTTAAGGCGAGTGGCAAAATTATAATAGTAGGTACTGCATATAAGCCACCATGGTTAAACACCCGAATTTTTGTTGATGCTCTAATGGAAACATTTAGCACTTTCAGTTACTATGACCATATTATCTTGTTAGGTGACTTTAACATTAATCTTCTAGACGTAAATAACTCCCATATTAATATTCTCAACGAATTTTTATCCGTCACTAATATGCGACAATTTGTAGATAGGCCTACGCACTTCACAAATCATAGTGAGAGCCTTATTGACCTTATTTGCTCAAACTGTGAAGTTGAGGGGATTTGGATCGATTATGTATGCACTCTAAGTCATCATGCTTTTATATCGTGCGAAATTAAAATTGCTAAAGAAAAACAGATTAGGGAAAAAAGTTACTTTAGACAAATTTGTGATGTAGATAAAGATATATTGAAATCAATGATAACTACGTTGCCTTGGGAAGATATAATGAATAAAGAAAGTGTCAATGATGTATTAAGTGCTTTTAATCATAATGTTCTGGAAATATTTAATTTTTTAGCTCCAATTAAGTTACGTTACCTTAAAGATATAAATTACCCCTGGATAACCTATAATATTAAGCTAATGATAAGAAAACGGAATGAAGCCCATGCTAAAGCGAGGAAAACAAATTCTAGTACCCAAATAGAATTTTACAAGGATATGAAAAACGTGGTGGAAAGGGCTATTTTTAGTGAAAAGAGTACATATTTTACAATCTTTATAAACAGTAATAATGTTAATTCTCCTTATTTATGGAAAAAATTAGAAAAATACCTTACTTTTAAACCCAAAAGAAACCAATATTTACCTGATCATCTAAGTGACCCCGAAAAGCTAAATCAACATTTTCTTAGTGTACCTGGTAAGCAGCATGCATCTTTGACTAATATAACATATTTCTATGCTCATACCTATACTGCTGCTGTGTTCAATCTAAGTCCTGTTGATATAACGACTGTACGTAAAATAATAGACGGGATTAAATCCAATGCTATGGGCTCTGATGGAATTTCTCGTGAAATGTTGCAAATGATTTTCCTTTATATACCCCACGTTGTCACTGATATAATAAATAAGTCTATAAATTCCTGTACGTTTCCAATAGAATGGCAGAAAGCCATAATTCGACCTATTCCGAAAGTAAATAGTCCCTTGGAGCCTAAAGACCTAAGACCAGTTAGTATTTTGCCTTGTTTTTCAAAAATTTTAGAAAAAGCAATTTATAATCAAGTCACGGAATATCTTAATTTAAATAATATTTTGCCCGACAAGCAATCCGGCTTTCGTAAACGGCACGGAACTGCTACTGCATTATTGGATGTGGTGGATGATATCTTGAGTTCTCAGGACAATGGGGAGGGTACAATATTAGTATTGTTAGATTTTTCAAGAGCGTTCGATACTATAAATATCCCACTTTTACTTTCAAAATTACACTACTACGGTTTTAGCCATGCGGCTATCAAATGGTTTTCCAGTTACCTAAGCTTTAGGACTCAAGCAGTTGAAATTAAAAAAGAAGATGGTTCTGTGACTGCTTCGGAATACAGTTCTGTGGGGCGTGGGGTACCACAAGGTTCGATACTTGGTCCTCTGCTGTTTATTTTATATTGCGCAGATATTGTTACACAGATTAAAGCATGTCGTTTTCATATATATGCTGATGACATACAATTATATATTTCTTTCAAACCAAGTGAAACGGATAGCGCCGTTGACCGATTAAATAATGATTTGAAAAATATAGCTCTGTGGTCGGAGGCTAACTGTCTTGCGTTAAATCCAAATAAAACAAAATTTTTAATACTCGGTTCCTACAATCAAATAAAAAAAATCTCATGCAGATCACCTCAAGTAAGAATCCAAAGCGAAATAATTGAACGTGTAATAGAAGCTCGGAATCTAGGTGTGCTGATTGACGAAAACCTTCGATTTGAACAACATGTTGTCAATACGGTTCGCAATTGTTTTTATAGATTGAAGGTTCTATATCGTATTAGACCATATCTAAGACCTGATTTACGAGTACACCTATGTGAATCTTTAGTACTGTCCAAATTAAACTACGCGGATGTGATGATAGGACCTAGGCTTTTGGCTAGAACCAAAAACCTCATACAAAGAGTACAAAACGCTTGTGCTCGTTATTGCTTCAATATACCACCGCGTATACATGTAACACCGTATATTAATAATGCCAGTATGTTGAAAATGGATTTCCGCAGACAGCTACACTTTGCTACCTTGCTGTTTGGTGTTGTGAACTATCGTACTCCTAAATATCTATACGATAAATTGGGCTGGTCACATGATTATAGCAACTATGATACTAGAGCTTCATCACACTTGATGCTCGTGCCAGTGCATCATTCAGCAGCTTTCCGGGGAAGTTACAAATATATGGCTTCTAAATGTTGGAATGATCTTCCTCCGCCGATGCGCGGATTGAAGTCCATTACCAATTTTAAATTAAAATTTAAAAAATATCTATTAAATATACAAAAAACCATGTATTTGTGAAAGGAATAATGTTCATTCTATCTTTATTTATATTGATTTATGATGAAAGCCAAAAACTGTATTATAAAAAATACGTATGTATATGTTGATAATATCTATATTTATATTATATTATATTTATATTATATCTAAATAAAATAAAAAGTGGAAAATTTATAGGACAGAATAGTTTCATTTATTGTTTATTAAACAGTTTCGTTCGCAGGCGCGTCTTTTTCTAGGCGGTCACTGAAAATCAGCGTTGGTACTATTGAGTACTGTTGCTCATATGCCAACATCTATGCTGAGTGGCCTACCTTTTTTAACGTCACACTGCTGTACACTTTGTTTCAATTTATGCCTTGCCAATGTATAGTATAAAGTATAATAGTAAGATTATTTGCATGCTTGATCTGTGTATTACTATTATTTTTTTGTTTGTAATTCTTTTTCTTTTTTTTTTTGTCTGTATAGCAGTTGTTGTTGTTAAAATAAAGTTTAAATAAATAAATAAATAAATAAACATGAATTGCTGCACTTCACAAGGAAAGACTCATGAGCACACAGTGATCATCTCATGCGTCACTGTAGCCGCTGTTGCCATTTTGAATTTAATAGCGCACAAATAAAACATACGTTTTCTAAAAGTAAAACAAATCTATGCCACTGTTCGCTGCATCAACGCCACTTCATCTAAATTATAACAATTAATTAGTCTTTAGAGGCCAGTTGTGGCGCAGCGGCGCAAAGTGTGACTGTAAAACCGACTGGTTGCGGGTTCCATCCCGAGATGAAATATTTACTTAAATTTTTATTTCTATTTCATCGCTCCGGTGTCGAGGCAAAGCGCGGCGTTGAGTTCTGCCATTCAACACGCAATGCCTCCAGAATTCGGCAGAAAGTGGGGAACGGAGTGTCTTAACACTAGGTTCCCTCTGCCTACCCTGCTGTGCGGGATACAGCGTGAAGCTGATAAAAAAAAAACTTAGTACACCCCTTTCCATATAACTAACTTATTCTCTCCTCTCCCGAAGGTTGCCTGGAAGAGATCGCTCACTTAGCGATAAGGCCGCCTGTTGTGCTATCCAATATATCACACTTTAATGTTCAATATGTATGTATATGTTTTATTTGTCGTACAATAAAGAGTATTTTATTTTACTTTAAATATGAGGTCGGGGGAAAAGTATTTTCGTATTTTGAATGTATTTTTAGGAATCAAACAAAAGTCTTTGGCTGTACTGAATGTAACTAGTTAGTTTAAATACCACTAAATGTGACATTCTGAAGATGCAATAAATTGAAAAACTAGTTCCCGCCATTTTTCAATTGTTTTTTAAGCAAGCAAAATGTACGTATGTATTCGGTACACTTTAAAGTTTTATTACAAAAAAGGTAAAAATGCGACGAACGCTGCAAATTTCCAAAGTAAATTATAAGAGTTTTTATTAATTAAGAAAAGTGAGTCAGTGTACCCGACTGAGCCACCGTTCCACACTCAACCCTATATTAAAAAAATCAGCTTCACGCTGTATCCTCCCACACAGCAGGGTAGGCAGAGGGAACCTAGTGTTAAAACGGAATTCTGGTGACATTGCGTGTTGAGTGGCAGAACTCAACGCCGCGCTTTGTCTCGACACCAGAGCGAAGAAATGGAAATATAAATTTGAGTAAATATTTCATCTACTCGAGTGGGGATCGAACCCACAACTAGTCGGTTTTACAGTCACACTTTGTACCGCTGCGCCACGACTGGCCTCATATATAAATGATACAAGTTTATAAATAAATATTAACCACTGTCGGTCTGTCTATCTGTCTAAAAGTCAGGGCTTAGATAATATACCGCCAATCCTCCTAAACTCGTGTGCCTGTGCTTTATGTGAACCGTTACTTTACTTATTTAATTAATGTCTCAAAGAACGCGTTTTTTCTGTATGGAAATCTGCACGAATAACGCTAGTTTTTAGGAATCGTGGTAAGTCAAATATAGAAAGAAAATTACTGCCCAATATCGTTATTACAAGCTATTTCTAAAGTTTTTGAGAGATTAGTCCACAAAGCCATATACCCTTTGCTACATAGGGACATAATTCCTGAACAACACGGCTTTGCTCAACTTTGCTCGACAACCACTAAACTAGTAGTTTACACAAATCATTTATTTGAAAGTATTGATTGATATTAATAAGCAAGTGGATAGAGTTTACACACATTTTAGAAAAGCTTTTGACACAGTAGATCACAAAATTCTGTTAGAATTTGAATTTGCTTTTAATGGAATCCGTGGTAATTTATTGCATTGGTGTAAGTCATACATTACTAATCGTACTGAAAAGGTTGCCGTTAGTGGTTACCAGTCAGAATTTGTTCCCATAACCTCTGGCGTTCCACGGGGGTAAATTAGGCCCCTTATTGCTTTTAATGTTCATTAATGATATTAAGAAATGTTTTAAATTCTGTAACATTCTACTCTACGCGGATGACCTACAAATTTATCTATATACAATCTTAATAACCAATTTAAGTTTCAAGAAGATCTTAATAACTTATCAACATATTGCAAAAACAATAAACTTAATTTAAATATAAATAAATGTAAGCATATCATCTTCACAAAAAACAAAAACTTTAGCCACTTTTCGTATAGATTATATCGCACCTTTAGAATTATAGGGACCTAATCAAAAAAACCATGATTTTGATGTTTTGTCAGAAATTGACCTAAAACGACGCTGTCAATTTCTGACAAAAACTCAAAATCATGGTTTTTGTTAAGTGATATATTAAAATAACTGCTTACACGTTAAAAACGTTCGCACACATAAAATACTTAATTTTATTATTCAAATGCATTATAACATAGAATTAAGTATCTATTGAGTAAATCATGCCAAGCAGCTACCTTTTTCGCATTCACGTTCGCGTCGGTATTTTTATTTTCTATAATTAATACTCTCTCCCTCACCAATTCTTTGAAGATCATCTAAGGAATAGAAGCGTAAGCATTGAAACATAACATACGTATGAATGCGTAGTTTTTCCACCTAAACTCCGATTCCGAGTTAAAACATAGATTATATAGTTCCACAAATCTCTATTAATAATTAAGAAAATGCAAGCACTACGTGGCTGCTTGAGAATATTGGAGAATCCTAAATCTTGAATCTCATTATCAACGTAAAATACATATTTAAAAGTGTAAAAAGTCGAGAGGCGCGGTAGGAAGCGTGGCGGTAATGGCGGCAATCCGTTTCGCGGCAAGATTTTCGTATCTTAAATTTAAATATGTATATTGTTAATATACTTCTTGTATATTGTTACTTTGGCCATTTAATGTAGATCAAAACAGTGTTTTACATATTTAAATTTAAGAGATATATTGATATATTTACTGATGATAATATACTGTATTTTAATTATCTGTAGTATGCCAAAGCAAGTATGCTATGGCAACATTGTTCTTTAATAGGCAGCCATATTTTATTTAAAATTGTATAAAAGGCGGTAGATATTTATTTGAAGTAATTTGCCAAAATTTTACTTATTTGCTTTTTGCATTTGCTTTAGCATTTTTTTTGCCGCAAATGTAATCGTGATTCGTGAAACACTCGGTGATATATATACTGAAACAATTTTAATAAACGGATAGTCAATTTGCCAAGCAATTTCAAGGTAACTTAGCCAGTGAGACGAGTGGTTAGGACTACTCTCTGACCGTGTAACGCAGGCTAACATAGATTGCTTTGTAAATATCGCGTACTTTTTGTATGCATGATTTTGTTGGAATACTTGCCGATTGATATATTATTTTTTGAAAATATTAAGTTTACTAAACGATTTGAATAAATCAATTTGATGTACCCTCAATTAAAAATAATATCGAATTGCAAAATTGACGGTATTTTTTTTGTACAGTCTACCCTACAATAAAGCATTTAAAAACGGTGCAACTAACATTTCACTGATACGTATGTTATTTTGTATTTATGTTAAAAACGCGACGGGACGGCAATTCAGCGGAGCCTCGAAGTCTGATGACAACAAGAGAGGCGCAAATGACTCATGACTGACGGCGGCACCACCTGCACCGGCAGGTACCATACTCGAGGCCATAGTAGCTGTAGCAGCGTAATCTACGTGCGTCTAAGAAGACTCGTGCAGTCGACAAGCAGTGCAGTGAAGTAGCAGCCAAGCTACCGCTGACCGCAGGTGACGCCGATCGCCGCTGAACGAGCGAGGTAAGAGCAATTATCACAAAAATATCAAGATATCAGAAAATCATTCATTCAATAACAAAAAAAACTTAAAAAGTAGTGAAAAAATCAAGTCAGTATGCTAAACATAAAGGCAATGCATAATCATGTTAAGCAGTCGATTCATATTCCAAATATCGAAATTAGCTGAAAGTTGTGACTTAACGCAATTTCACAAATAATTGAATTTAAAAAACATATTTAGATAAAATCATTTAATAATTAAAATATATTTGACTGCTGTTATTTTATTGAAAATAGAATTGGATGATATTCAAGTGAATATACTTGATTGTTATACTATTGCTGTTATATTGTTGAAAATATGGTTCTCCTCGGTTAGTTCCATAGGAACGATTATGAAGTAGTGGAGATAAAAAAATCTATTAATGTTGTGAGATATTTCTAAGAAGTAACATGTCGTTGACTTATGATGTACCTATATAGTTATGTGCATTAGGTTTTGTATGTTAATTCTATTTATGATTTATTTCAGATGGAAGATACGAGATGATGGATGTGGAAAGGCATATCGCTGCCGGTAATAAGGTTAACGGAGCCTTAGCTGCATTGATGAGACGGCGAAACGTCAGCACAGCTGCGCGTGTGGCCGTACACAATGCAGTGTTGGTACCGACGCTGTTATACGGCAGCGAAACGTGGGTATTACAGAAGAAGAACGAAAGAAAAATGAATGCTGTGGAGATGCGATTTCTTCGTAGGATATGCGGAGTCAGCTTAGCTGATCGAATCCGCAATGAAGAGGTACACAGAATGGCAGGTACTAGCGAGGATGTCACGGTGAGAATGAAGAAGAACGTGCTCAGCTGGTTTGGGCACGTCGAACGAATGAGTGATGAAAGAATGGCAAAAAAGATTTATGATGGAAAAGTGAGCGGTAAGAGAGGTAGGGGGAGGCCTCGGTTGACCTTTGAAAACACAGTATCAATGATACTGGAGGAAGGTCACGTAAAAAGCGTGAGGACCCCCCGGAGGGCATGTATGAAGAGGTTGATGACAGTGGACGAGGTGCAATTGGTATGTAGAGGCATAGGGCCTCCCTCATGCAGTGGGCGTAGAAAAAGCTATGACGACGACTACTCCCCGAGGCCGAGTGACAAACAGGACGGCCGACTATTAACTTGATATATTTACCGATGATAATATACTGTATTTTAATTATCTGCAGTGTGCCATAGCAAGTATGTTATGGCAACATTGTTCTTGAATAGGCAGCCATATTTTAACAAATTTGTACAAAAAGCGGTAGATATTTCTTTAAGGTAATTTACCACATTAGGCTGGAGTAGTGAAGGCGAGTGTCAGTTAACTCAAAAAGGGGCCCTTTAAGCCTACTTCTGCGGTCGCAAGTCCCAGGCACTGCTCCAAGCACATCAGTATTGTTTATTTTGTTATTTTAAAATGTAATTAAATAAAATAATTTATGCAAACTGCAGTTTTCTTCACAACATCTAATACAGAAGACAACAATATGCTGAGAGTAATGGATATATGAAACATGAGTCGATACAGCCGTCTATAGCAGGCGTGATGTGTCAACATTTAAATATGTTTTTCTCTAAAGCTATGATTTTGAAATAATGTAAAGAGCAAGTTTTATTTTCGTTTAGATAATTGACAGACTATTTCAAAAGGATAAAGATTAATACTATTATAAACAAACATCCCTCAAAATAAAAAAATACATTCAAATTATTATTTTTAAACAGAATTATGCCTACTATGCAGCTTCACGCTGTATCCCGCATACAGCAGGGTAGGCAGAGGGATCCTGGTGTTAAGACACTCCGTTCCCCACCCTCCGCCGAATTCTGGAGGCATTGCGTGTTGAGTGGCAGAACTCAACGCCGCGCTTTGCCTCAACATTAGAGCGAAGAAATGGAAATATAAATTTAAATAAATATTTCATCTCCTCGAGAGGGTATCGAACCCACAACCAGTCGATTTTACAGTTGCACTATGTGCCCCTGCGCCGCAACTGGCCTCAAATACGCTTACTTACTTACGCGTAATTCTTAAAAGATATGAATATGCTGTCGCTGACTTTTTTGTAGAGAGTTGTTTTTGTTTGTTTGCCTGGTGCAGCTTAGGATTTGATGCCCTTTAAAATGGTCAAAATAATTACAGATTTCAAAACACAGTAGAGTAGATATATAAAATTTTATTTCTTCAAAACTTACATTAGATTTTGGTAAAAATTTAAAAACGGACATTACGCGCTTTTTGATTAGCAAAGTCATTATTTACGTTTTCATAATCAATAGTATCGACTAGTAGTTCATGTTCGATTGACATGATAGCGAGATTGTACACATTTTCATTCTCTCATTTTTCTTGTACATTTTTTGATTGAAAAAAAAATTTAAAAAATTATCGTAGGCTTTGATGCCCTTTTCCTTTTGATGCCCGGTGCGACTGCACCGCTCGCACCCCCCCAGCCACGCCACTGACCCCAGTACATTATTTTTATATAGGACTTACCATTAAAGCAGGCACGTAAGTGTCTCCATGGGTAAAACTTTATACACATTTGTTGTATTTATGTCAATTTGCATAAGAATGTACATATAATAACCTTTTAAAATAAACTTTATATAAATCTGAGGCCAGTCGTAGCGCAGCGGCACGACGTGTGACTGTAAAACCGACTGTTTGTGGGTTCGATCCCCACTCGAGGAGAAGAAATATTTACTTAAATTTATATTTCCATTTCTTCGCTCTGGTGTCGAGGCTAAGCGCGGCGTTGAGTTCTGCCACTCAACACGCAATGCCTACAGAATTCGGCAGAAAGTGGGGAACGGAGTGTCTTTACACTAGGTTCCCCCTGCCTACCCTGCTGTGTGCGGGATACAGCGTGAAGCTGATTTTTTTGATTTATATAAACCTTCCTTGAGAAATATTCTAATTAATGGTGAAAACCGCATTAAAATCCATTGAGTGGTTTAGAAAAAGACTTAGAAAGGGCACACACAGAGGCGGAGGGCGACTTTATTTTATAGATACGCATTGTTATTTATGCAATATATCATAATTATAATGAATAGTTTATACGTAATAATATCAAATTAGATTTTTTTTATATTTTTAAAACTGATAACAAGTTGTAGGCATTTAGTTATTAATGTCCTGCAGAAGCGAGCTATTCGTGCAATCTATAACTTAGGTCCTAAACACTTCTTAAGGCAAAAGTTTAAAGAAATGAATATACTGACAGTTGCATCTCAATATATTTTTAAAAGCGTTACGTATGTTAAAAAAAAACATTCATAATTTTACCAAAATTGGTGATGTTCATAATATTAACACCAGGAATAGGCTTAATCTTGGTGCACCTGTAACTCGGTTGCATCGAATTCGTATTTCTTTTATGGGACAATGTATACGCTTTTACAATAGGGTCCCAGAAAACGCCAGAGAATTTTCTAAATCACGATTTAAAAAAAAATTGAAAAGACGTTTGCGTGTTAAAGGTTATTACCAAATTAATGATTTTGTAAATGATAACACGCCTTGGGAATGAAATGCTCGCTCCAGTCTATTTCAAAGGTATCATTGTTACAGATAATTAAATATGTATTTAATTGATTTTTAAAAAATAAGGACCGCCTCGTTTCTTGCGCCGGTTCTTCTCAGGTCTGAGGCATTAACTTTAGTGAGCTGGTGGTAAATTATTTGACGTTCAAAAAATGAAGCATGTAACTTCTTATTTTGAATAAAATTATTTGAATTTGATTTTATGACATTAAAATAATATATGGTGCCAGTCGTGGCGCAGCGGCACGAGGTGTGACTGTAAAACCGACTGGTTGTCGATTTAACCCCTACTCGAGGAGATGAAATATTTACTTAAATTTATATTTACATTTCTTCGCTCTGGTGTCGAGGTTAAGCGCGGCGTTGAGTTCTGCCACTCAACACGCAATGCCTCCAGAATGAGGCAGAAAGTGGGGAACGTAGTGTCTTAACAGTAGGTTCCCTCTGCTTACCCTGCTGTGTGCGGGATACAGGGTAAAGCTGATTTTATTTTTAAAACAATATATTTTATGGTAAAAATCCAACATTTTGTTACTAATAATCACTAAAATCATATTCTTAAATCTATTCTCCTGTATTAAAATGTATATAAAATACCAGTATATAACTTGACTACCTTGACTACCTCTTTATTTTTTTATTTTATTTTTTTTTTACTTCAGTATGTACCCAGGGTCTATAATAGGGTAGGTAAAGGGAACCAAGTGTTAAGCCACTCGTTTAAAATTTTTTTCCGAATTCTGGATTGAGAAGCGAAAATCAACGCCGTGCTTTTTCTCGACACTATAGCGAAGAAATCAAAATATTAATTTAATTTCCTTAATTTAACTTATCGCGTTTACAGCCTCGCGCTTATGCCCCTGCGCCACTGCTCACTGCAGCTGTTCTGTACTTCCACGCTTTTTTAAATTGTCACAAAAAAAAGAGAAATTCTAATATTGGAAAAGAATTCATAGTTTACATATTTAAAAAAGATATAAAATAGATCTGTTCACCACCAAAAATAAAACAAACACATTATCTGATATTAAATTTAATAGGTACTCTATTATTTACATTAAATTGTTCACTATTAACATGGTATTTATAATAATCGCTCAGTTGTCAATATATTTTATGTACAGGACTATTTATAAATTATATCATATAATAATAATAATAATAATATCAATACTGTTAAGTTTCCGCAAATCCACATATTATAATTTTAAATGTGTGCCAAAAATGTTTGAAAATTCCGTTAAATTCAAACAAATCCGTGCACAGATTAAAAAAACTTAACACACGTAATGACAAAGAAACTAGCTTAAACATTTTAGCACCTCCACAGGCTAAGTAATTAATTCAAACAATTCACTATAATACTCGATTAATATTTAAAAAAATAGTTACAACACGATACGGTTAGCACTCGCTAATTTTTTTTGTAACATATAAACGTATATATAAAATATGATTATTATATAAGTATTTAAAAAAACTTGTGATTATTAAAAAGTTAGTGACCACGTTGTATTAGTGGCGTGTATTTATTTGGCACTAAATCATTTGGAATGCACAATATCTACTTATATGTAAGATATTAATATAACGAGACTAATTGCATGCTTCAACTTTGTTTGGGACCTGGCAACACTTTTTAAGAAAATTTAATTATCTGCAGCGATGGTAATATTTGTTGTATAAAAAATAAATTAGTATATACGGATTGTATGTTACGCTATATTCGTTGTTAGGAATAGTGTTGCCATGCCAAATATATTTTGTATTATTGTTTTTCTTACAAAGGGCGCAAATGCAAGTGTATGACTAAAAACTAAAAAAAATCCTTTCTTTTTTCCTATTTGATTATGATTATTAAAAAAAGAATAACACAATATAATTTACGCCCTTTATATGAAAAGATATCAATAACAAATACAATATCACATAAAATATTTTGAACCAGTATTATTAAAAAAGCACATTTCATTTACAGATGTAAAATCTATTGTCCTAAATTTATATTAAAAACGGTAAATTTGAAAAAAGTGATCGATCAACATGGCGAAAAATCTTTTATTTTTTTTAAATAGGAATACTATAAAAAATTAGATATGTCATATTTATATTACGTGATAGGGGTTTTAAAATATTGCTTCATCTACTCACTATTCAACTGTTTTAGTTAACTTGTTTTTTTTAATAGATTAAATCTCATACAATGAGGGTACCTCTAGGGGAAGAAAATTTCTGAAAAGTCCCTATTATTATTAATAACTACGGTATAAATTTGGCAATAGATAATAATTATTGTTATTCATCATAGTAATAATTATGATTACACTTATATAAGTTCATAGCAAATAATAAATTCCATTGCATTTATTGTTCAATATATAAAATAGTGTTGTTAACAGATAAAATATTATTTATTATAGATTATAAATAGATTTCGTATAGATTATTAAATTGTTATATTATTGCTTATTGCCAACTAAATATGATAATTGATAACTCCACGGATAAATCGATAGTTTAATTAAAAATTAAAATTGAATTGTTTGAAATGCAATATAATTCATCGGAATTACAATGTCTTAACACTAGATTCTCTCTGAATACCCTGCTGAATGTTTGCGGGACATGTGTATTAAGTTAAATTTTATAACTTAAAAATTAAGTTGTATAACTTAAAAAATAACCGCAATATTTAAATAACGCAAAGTAACATTGATTCATATTATTCATTTTATAATTCTTTTATGTTTAATTATTCTGCGTCGCGGTCCGTTACTCAGTAAATATCAAATCTTTAAAATTGAGCGTAAAGTGGGAAACTAATCCTCAAAAATATTCATAAACTTTGAAAAAGAGAAAAAAAAACGGAGTTAGCAATTATCTTATTTAGATAATGATATTAAAATTTGCATGTTATTGTGAGAATGATGTTTAATTAATAAAATATCAATTTAAATATTAAAAAACTTTATGAAATCTTACAATAAAATAATTAAATTGTGATTAAAAATTTACAACAATAATAATAATAATAATTAATCGTCTATTATATTTAATAATCGAATAGTATTTGTAAGTACATTATTAATTTTGGAATGATTAAGTACACGGTTAAATATTGTGACAGTTAAACCTTTATCGTTCTATAGCTTCCACAAAGCTACAATAATTACGTCGAATTATTCCAAATTTCCAAATATTCATAAGGCAGTAAGTGTATATTACGAATTATTTAAAACAAAAATGAACAATTTCAACACCTACAATAATTTTAAACACACGATACCAAAAAATTACAATCGAATTGTATTTGTGTCACCAAAATTATAAGAAAAAAAACGTAAAATCGACAATCGTGAAGTAATTTAATTGCTATGAGAAAACATCACTAAGCTTACTATGTCTACCGCACACACTGTTTTAATAAGAATAAAAATCACGAATCGAAATAATTTCCTGTTTCCGTTTCGGCGTTAACAAACATAATTAATAGGCAAATGTAAAACCATTTGCGTCGCGTACTCGTACGTCACTCGTGTTTTGGCGGGAAATGTGTCAACTGTCATTCAACTTTGACAGTTGACGTCCCGTTTGACGTTTGTTTCGACACTCAGTCTCTGCGAGGAGTATTTGTTTAGCAAATGTAAAACCACTTGCGTCGCGCACTCGTACGTCGCTGTTTTGGCGGGAACCGCGTCAACTATCACAAGAATTTGACATTTGACGTTCCATTTCACGTTTGTTGCTTTATTTGTTTGTTTTTTGACTTTGACATTTGCTTTTTCAAATGGCATTTGACGTTTTAGCTGTCGCTAGGTTTGTTTCAGCCAATGCGCTGGCACCCATTGCGGTTCTCGCTCTAAGCTGTTTATTTCGTTTAACAATTGTTGGTAGGCGCGTTGTGTGTCGTTGTTTATTATTATCATGTCGAACAGATGGCCCCATCTTAGTTCCATGTCGCGGGCGGTCGCTATTATTTCTTTTAGTTCTTCTTCCTAATAAAAAATGAAAATTGAGTTTAGAAAAATATATAACAATATTGATTTATTTTTTATTTTCTATTATATAACATTATTTATTTAATATTTCTGTAAAAGTAATTTCAAATACTTCTTCATTTCTCATTTCGGTTTCATTTCACCAAATTTAAATATTAATTATTATTTATTTATTTAATTAGAGGCCGGTCGTGGCTCAGCGGCACGAGGTGTGACTGTAAAACCGACTGGTTGTGGGTTCGATCCCCACTCGAGGAGATGAAATATTTACTTAAATTTATATTTCCATTTCTTCGCTCTGGTGTCGAGGTTAAGCGCGGCGTTGAGTTCTGCCACTCAACACGCAATGCCTCCAGAATTCGGCAGAAAGTGGGGAACGGAAGTGTCGGACGGGGTAACACTAGGTTCCCTCTGCCTACCCTGCTGTGTGCGGGATACAGCGTGAAGCTGATTTAATTTTTATTTTTTTTTAATTATTATTTAAATATTTATTAACTGGCACAGACAAAAGAAGTCTATGTTATGAAGAGTTCTAAATCATTCAATAAAAAAGTAAATACAAAAAAATCAAAAACATCTTACTTTAAACGCCTCGCCGTTCCTTATCTTCTTCTGTCTTAGTTTCTCCAAGCTCGGCGGCGCCACGAACACCGTGTACGGCTTCAGATCGGAGTTGCGTAGTAGTTTCAACGACTGTGGATGCAGATTCAATACGCATATCTTACCGGAGTTCACCACTTCCCTAATCGCTTCTAGTGATGTACCTGAAAATTTTTGATTTTAAATAAATTAAAAAAATATACAGTCAAATTGACTACTTCCTTCTTTTCCTCAGTCAAAAATATAGATTTTTTGGATAAAATAACTTTTAGTATAATTTTTTAAGCCGTTGCATCTCGAGATTTCCATCAAGCACTTTCTACTCATTTTAGAGATATTATATTTTAATATGGCAATATACAATGCCACGCGTTGTCCTTGTCACGATGGATAAATAAAATAATAATTTAATTCTTATTATTACTATGTTTACATTTTCTTATTATCAACTTCTTACCATAATAAGCCTTCTCATATTCGCCATGTTCAACAAACTTCCTATTAAGTATATCCGCTTCGAACTGAGCGCGGGATATGAAGTGGTAGTCCTGTCCGGCCGCCTCGTGGTCCTTGCGGGCGCGGGACGTGTCTGAGGGTGAATAGAGTGAATAGAATTATAATTTCTATGATATACCTACTAAGAAAAAACTTTTTATTGGTGTGTATGTGTCTGTGTTTATGTACACATGTGGGGATGTGTGCATGGTGTAGCAATAGGAGAGAGAGTGCAGTTTGTTCGTGCCAACCCCAGAAATATTACTTACAAAAATTTACTCGGAAAAATTGTGAAAAAAATTTTACACAATCACATTTTTTTAAAGCTAAAGTTTAGGCCGTCCTGGAAAATACCGCAAGATACGCCTATAGGTGTATATATATGTGTGTATGTGTGATTGTGTACGTGTGACTGTATATGTGTGACTATGTATGTGTGTTTATAAGGAAAACAAGTTTGTTATACACACTCTGATATACAATCACATGTTAACGTATAAACGTCTAATTGTAATTGTATGTCAGTGTCCGTTTTTTTAAGGTATGTGTGTGTAGGTTTTGAATATCCAAACGTATATTTTATATGTGAATCTTCTGCATAATATTTATATACATATATATTGTATGTACATAACATACAATATATATGTATATAAATATTATGCAGAGGATTCACTTATAAAATATACGTTTGGATATTGTGAGGAATGGACAAATGAGAACAAAAAAAAAATCTTGGTAATTAATTTCTCACAAATAATCTACCTGCCATTCGTTTTTTATGTATATGTATGTTTGTCTGTCTTAATATATATACTCACGAGGCACAGCAGCAGCAAATCTCGCGGCATCTTCCATTAATCGTTGTCGTAGTTCGTGTCTTCCTATATTGGGTGGTCCTATGAGGACAATGGGTCGCTTGTGGGATGCTCGTGGGTAGTATAACGCTACTTCTTCGTAGGTTAAGATCTCTTCTTGTTCGTATTCTGTAATTGTTAAGTTAAACTGGAGGTTTTGTCTGTGCAATTATGGACGAAGTCATCAAGACCAGGAACTACCAGAGACATAATATGGAAGATGGCACTATCGACATCTGTCGAGCGTGTCATTGACCTGGGGAGTCCCTCAGATATGATCCCTTCTATATGGTCTTATGGAGTTGGAGGTACCTTACTTTAGGTAAAATCCCACATCTGTTCTTGAAAATAGATATGCGGTCTATTATTACTGACAGGTATATTGTTGCCAATAGACCTGATATAGTACTAGTAGATCGAATGGCGCGCCGCGCAGTGATTGTAAACATCACTATCCCAGTGATGGATCCCAGTGAGGAGGTTCCTCTCTCTGGAGCCCTAGTCACCGATGGATTGGAACCTTGTCCCAACGTTGGAAGAGTGATTTTTTTATATATTTTTTATAACAAGTTGTATTTAAAAATGTAAAATTTATTCCTCATGAATAATAAAAGTAAATATAGAAGAAGTTAATTATAAGACAGTAGGAAAAGGAAATAAATAACCAATCAATTATGTTTCAAGTGTAGTTAAAGTAATATGAGAAGTCGTTGTATAATGTTTACTTTAAGTTAACATTATGTTACTATTATTTATGTTTTCCTTTATTATATATCATGGATACCCAGCTTTCCTACTTCCCCTCTCAACGTACCGTCGACGCCCGCCGCCGTGTACAGCGGGTAGCCCGCCTCGCTGGTGGGCTTGCGCGGCTTGCGGCGCCGCGCGCGCGCGCACAGCAGCGTGGCGCCCTTGCGCGCGCGCCGCGCCCCCTCGCCCGCCTCGCCCGCCAGCGACAGCTTCATGGACTCACGTCTGAAGGAGGACGACATTATTAGTAAATAGAAAATTACTTTTTTTGGACATACTCTATTAACATTTCATGATCTTGAGAGCATAAAAGCGTTAAGAAACGGACCATGTGCCAAAAAAGGACTGTAAGTTTTGGTAAGTAATAAACTTTTATCTGTTTACTTTTAACTTTTTACAAAACAAATGCGTAAACAAAATTAATATTTATTTTTAAATTGCATTACTATAGCAGATTATCACTTATTTTCTTAATTTTATACAGCACAGACACTGATAAATAATAACGTCATTTTATAACATTTGGAAATCAGACCTACAATACATTCTCCGCCATATTAAAATCTATAAAAAATACATAGTACATACTGATGTTGGAAAGCTTGACTCGGTATCAACCCCGCGAGGGTCTGGTCCTCCTCGCCCTCGCGGAACGCCTGCCACCAGTTCGGGTCTTCTCTACTGATTACATGTAACACATCTCCTTTTTGAAAACTAATACCTGTAATTAGGAAAAGATAGAAGATGATATAAAGAATAATTTTAAAACGACAGGTTTTCAAGCAACGGGAATGTCGTGACAAGAAGGCGGCTGACCGAGCTCGCGGCAGGGGATGTAGACGTCGTCCTCGGGGTCGTAGTCGAAGTGCGCGCGCACGTGCAGCACGCGGTGCGCGGGCGGCGGCGCGGCGCGCGCGCGCGGCGCCAGCACCAGCGCCAGCGTGCCCGCCAGCGCGCCCAGCACCTGGCACACCTCGTGCACCGACTTGCCGCGCATCGCCACGCCGTTCACCTCCAGCAGCTGCGGAGTAAGATATATGAAGATCTTGGTGGCAGTAGGCCGACAAGAATATTGCCACAATATGATTTTCAAATAATACTTTTCCAATTCCTATATGATGTAAAAATTATAGCAACATAACAATGTAATAAATACCATTATATCTATATAATTTAACATCTGTATAATTTAATATTTGTACAATTTGTCAATTACATACACTGTGTCCTTCAGCTTCACACTTTATTCCATGTAATAAGTATCGCCTTTCGTGTATAGATTTACTTCGTATTATCAAATTCAAATTATTATAATTTTATTAGTTAAGAGGCCGGTCGTGGCGCAGCGGCACGAGGTGTGACTGCAAAACCGACTGGTTGTGGGTTCGATCCCCACTCGAGGAGATGAAATATTTACTTAAATTTATATTTCCATTTCTTCGCTCTGGTGTCGAGGTTAAGCGCGGCGTTGAGTTCTGCCACTCAACACGCAATGCCTCCAGAATTCGGTAGAAAGTAGGGAACGGAGTGTCTTAACACTAGGTTCCCTCTACCTACCCTGCTGTGTGCGGGATACAGCGTGAAGCTAATTTAATTTTAATTTTTTTTATTAGTTAAGAATCAATTATGGCATATAAAAACTAAATTTAAAAGATCTCATATTATAATGTCTTAATTTATAATTGCAAGACTGGGCATGAGGCTGTCGTTATAATTAGACAGTTGATAATTGAAATTATACAACATTCCGAGGCAATATCTTTAAGATTTTGAATAACGAAACTGACATGATTAAGTAATCCTCATCAGAAACTTAATAAGTTTTAAACATTTTTCTCACCTCATCTCCTTCATGAAGCAAGCCCGACTTCTCCGCGGCACCACCCCTCACTATCCTACCAATGATTACCGCTTCACCCTCATTTCTTACTGTAGCACCTGTGTATGAATAAAAATAATTAATGAAAAATTAACAGCACTTCAAATATCTGTCAATTACCTAGGGATCCATAATATATAAATTAGAAATTCATAAATCTAAAAGTTACTAAATTGATTTTGTACCGTATTTAACTCAAAAACGATCACATAGTCATAGACAGAGTTTCTGACACTCCGTGCGATAAGAAAAGTGTCTAAACTCAAACTCAGCCTATTTTTATAATATTTACGAAAACAAAAATTATGAGCACCATACGGCTGTTTCTTGTATCCAAGTTCTCACTGCTTGTCTCATATTGAGAAAAGGTCACAAATAAAAAAAAATGTTAGCTCCGCTGTATCCCACAAATAATAGGGTAGGTAGAGGAAACCTGGGAACCTACTGTTAAGACAGTACTTTCCCATTAAGACATTTCTGTCCTCATTTTTTAAATATTATATTAACTATAACTCACCAAGTGGTTCATTAGTTTTTTCTATTTTGATAATTTTAATGTTCTCGCTGGAGTCATCCGGCGAGTTAGGTAAGTACTTGTCGTCCTTGTAGTTATTGCCAGTCTGAAAAAAATATTAATAATGTTTAATTGCGTTATTAAAAAACATCAGTATGTACTGTTGGAGATGGTTGCAAGTTCAAATCATATTCAAATACTTCTCCCGGTCTTTTTCAACCTAATATTTTATTTATATGAGATTCAAGCAATTCATATTAGGAAAAAAATACAAAATTTTTAAAATGGTTTAAAGAAAAACAATCATTTAAAAATGCCCCTTTCTATAAACTCCGAATTTGTTAACTTCCAAGACAAAACCTTTTTCTTTATCTTTTCCTTTTTCTTTTAGAAAAAAACTCTCCCTTACCTTATTTCTCTTCCCCCTGTTAAAGCACGAAGGGTCTAACAATGCTGCAGCCTGATCGTGCGCCTGTATCAGACTCTCCACTTCCAAGCCTCCCAATATCGATAGTAGTTCCGCTGCGACTCCGGACGTCTCACCTCCTGATGCTGTATGGGATCCAAGTACGTCTATACACTGGAAAAATTTTTTTTCGTTATTAATAATCTATATATAAGTATTAATAAAAGAAAAAGATTTATTTATAATTTCGCTATTGTGTCTTAGTTGAGAGTTATTTTAAAACCAATAGACTGAAAGTTTATTTAAGTCTATTTAATTAATTTTTTTTAGCTTCACGCTGTATTCTGCATATAACAGGATAGGCAAAGGGAAAGTTTGTCAACCCTTTAAGACATTAGACACTTTCCGTCGAATTCCTGAAGTCTTGAGTGGCGGAACTTGAAAAATAATAAACTTAAAAAATAACTATAATATATCTCTGAGTAGGTTTCTAAGTCACCATCAATGCATGGAGCTATGTACACATATATAACATATACTCGTACGTCATCTAGTAGAAAAATACTAATTTATGACGTAATGTACTGTATAATGTTTTGTCTAGAGTAAACAAAAGTCAAAATATTTCTAGTCTTTCTTTAAACCATTTTTTTATTAATATTTAAATGCATACGTTTATTAACATAAAAAAATATCAATCTTAGAAGTTTTAACTTCAAAAATATTTGAGTATTTTTACAATGGAAAAATCGGAATTAAACCTACAACTATATTTTTTTTCAAAAAAGGTCAAAACTAAAGGCAAATAGACTCTCGTCTCTCATTACTAATTAAAAACTAATTAAACCAAAAAGAATATTAATTATTAGTTAAAAAGTTATAAAAACTATAGTATAACAATCAAAGGCATTCACAAGTAAGTGTTCAATATTCATGCCATTAAATGAAAGCCAGTTCTAAAGAAAGGTATTCGTTTGAGCTGACTTTTTTGATTTAAAATTTTCTTTCAGTTTTTCATTCTATCGAAGCGTATTTCATCTTTATTTTAGCTGAGTTTTTTTAATATCAAGGTAGGCATTGGGAACGTAGTATTAAGACACTCCTTTCTCCACTTTCCGCCGAAAATTATTTGCTTTGCCTTTTAACCAAGGAAAGGGAGTTAAATAATATTAAATATTTCATTTCCTTAAATGGGGATAAAACCCATGACCGTCGCGTTTATGTTTGTAATGCTTACTGCGCCATGACGACCTCTAATATACTTTTTCGTTGACTTAATAATATTATTCATATTAAATATGCTTACTTTCGAGAAATAATGAGATACTAAAGATATGTAAAAGAGGTATGTAGAAGTCTAGTAGCCATACTATTATCTTAGAAGCAGAGCTGCCTATGAATTGAAAACGGACGAAATAGCATTCTTGCTGACAATACTAATATTTTCGTACAAAATGTCGATCCAAAAATATATAAGCAAAACACATTTAGGTGCCCTATACCTATCCTGCTATATGCGAGATACAGCGTGAAGCTAAATATACTCACATCCTTCAATCGATCGGTAGCCCGATGCGTCTGTGGCGGACACAACCCAGGTCTCTTATGCCTAACAGCGGTAAGCACTGCTGATCTGGTCGCCAATGCAGTTCTGAGTGCAGGACAGAGGAGCACAGTGGCAGCCCCCGCTACTCTTGCAGCTAAGGCACTCTCGCCGTTCGAACTGAGCGCCTTTTGTACCCTGGTTAACGCTGCACATACTTCTTGGTAATCTGGAAAAGGAAGTAAATGTTATGAAAGTCTACTTAAGTAAACAAAACGTAAAAATATTTATTTATTAAGACATTTTAAAGCCTTTGTAGCACAGCAGTGTGAGGCGCACAGTTGTGGGTTTGATTCTCACTCTAATTGGGGTTTACTTATTAATTTTACAAAACCCGGCGTGGAATTCCACCACTAAAAATGCAATGTGTCGAAAATTGGACAGTATGTGGAGAACGGCGTGTGGACAGCTATAGATAGACAGAGGAAACCTGTTATAGGTTCCCTCTGTCTATAGCTATGGGAAATAGTACAAAATTGAAGACTTTGAACAGTTGTTAATAATTACCACTTTTAGTGTATGATAAACATACTTATATTTAATTTTTATTAAAATAATAAATTAAATTGATAACAGTCTCAGATTTTATATGTTGTAATTTTAAAAGATTATACAAGGCTTTCATAGAAATAGCAAACACAATGAAGGATTCATATCTTTGAGATATATAATAGGAACAATATACACAAATTATCTATAAATAATGACTTGAGGTAAAGAATAGAATATAATATAGGCGAAAGAAAGAATAGAGTATACTACAAATTATACTCCATTCTTTCTTTTCCAAACTCTAAAAGCTTTTGCCTCTATTATTTTCGTTGAGGCAAAGTTAGAGGTCGTTTTCAAATTCCTTTTTTCCGCAAAATCAGTTTCGATGAAGGCGTTCGAGTTTTGAGCGCTGTTCATTAAAAGTTCCGATGGATACTAGCGGAATACACAAAAATGTGGACCTGGATCAAATAGCCTAGAAAAGATATTTATTGAGGTATCTTTTACTGTTTATATATAGCTTATACACATTATTTTGCCTACCTCACGCTGTATCCCGTATGCAGTAGTGGGTTCGATTCCACTCAAGAGAAAAAAAGAACACGCAATTTCTCGAAAAATTGGGCGGAACGTGGGGAACGTGGGGAAAGGGAATTCACACTAATCTTTTGAGAAGACAAAAGAATAAACGAAAAGAGATAAAATGAAACATTACCAGGATCATCCAAACAACATACGAACAAGCCGAGTGTAACATAATCTCTCTAAAGTAGTAACCCACAGGCCAATATTAAACGATCGAGCTAGTGGACCGGAAGTAACGAGGCCCTGCGGTGAGCAGATTCATAATTGGTTTATATAATATCTGTGCTTTTCCACCGGAACGGACGGTGGGTGTTTCTGAATAATTTATTTATAAAAATAGTAGTAGGTAAGTATGATTATAGCAAAGTTCTATCAAGGCTCAGAATAAATTATTTTTATTTTCCCGCTATGGCATGGACATTGAGCGGCGTTGAGCTCTGCTATTTGTCATGCATTGTGGCACACTCGGAGATCGGAATATCTTGATACTACGTTTTTTCTGCTAATCTGCTATGTGTATAGTGAAACTAGACACTGTGTTAACCGCTTCCGCCCAGATTAGGGTGGATCCGTCGTGATTTACGCAATTCAACGCCGTCTTTCTAGAACGTTAAAATTTTTAATTTCTAATATTAAAACAAATACAGCAACAATATAGCTTTTACTTTATTTTTTTAGCTTCACGTTGCATAGCAGAGTAAGTAGTGAGCTCAAAAAGCTAGTGTTAAAACACATCCGTTCCCCACATGCCGCCAAATTCTGGAAGCATTGCGTGTTTAATGGTGGAACTTAACACCGCGCTTTACCTCATTACCTCGTATTAAATATTTTATTTCCTGACTACCAATCGTATCCACAACACATTATAATCGCACGCTCGTGCCGACGCCCCGATTGACCTCAAATTGCCTAAAATAATTAACTGACATAACCATACTTAACCACGTTACCCTATTGCCTACCGACACATACTATATTATTAAAAATTAAATTAAATCAAAATTAAATCAGCTTCACGCTGTATCCCGCACACAGCAGGGTAGGCAGAGGGAACCTAGTGTTAACACTCCTGTTCCCCACTTTCTGCCGAATTCTGGAGGCATTGCGTGTTGAGGGGCAGAACTCAACGCCGCGCTTAGCCTCGACACCAGAGCGAAGAAATGGAAATATAAATTTAAGTAAATATTTCATCTCCTCGCCACTCGAGGAGATGAAATATTTACTTAATAATAAAAAAGATCGAACCCACAACCAGTCGGTTTTACAGTCACACCTTGTGCCGCTGCGCCACGACCGGCCTCTATATTTAAACTGTATATATAGAACCTATTAAGTTAATATAATTTTACGACAAAACACACTTTCTCATACATAATGCTGTAAGCCCGCTCGTAGTTTATGGGGGCTGAGCGTTTGTGGACGTCGCTATTTATGGGGATATTATGGTTAATTTAGTATTTAGGGTTTATCTGAGGCAAATCGCCACTGGTTTTGGTTATTAATGTTTTTAGAGGCTGTTTATAGAAAATTTTGTATATTATTACATTAGTAAGCAGAAGGAACCTGGGGACCTAGGTAGTGGAGATTCTGTTTCCATTAATACACTTCCGTTCGTCCGTTTTACGCCGAATTCTGGATGCATATCGTGTTTTGTGGCGAAATTCAATGTCGCGATTTGTCTCGTTACCAGAGCGAAGTGATGAAAAATGAAATATATCATTTTTTCGAGTGGGAATTGAACCCATGACCTGTCGCGTTTACAGTTTCAGTCACTTGTGCCTCTGCGCCATGACTCATACTATAATCTTGCCATAATTTCTGTTTAAGCTTATTTACTTAACACAATTTTTATTATGCATGTATTTTTTACTGTCTAACAAAACATGAAGCTCTTTTTTAACTGACGCGTCAGTCATGTAGTTGTGACGTCAGCTGAATGACGCTGATTTATATAGATAACAAAAAATAAATAAATATAAAAAAGGGCAATAGATAACGCGATAATAGACGCAGGACTGACTGAAGTGTAATTAGAAACAACATATAATTAAATTTTACATAGAAATTGCAGTAAATCTAATTATAATTTAATGAATATTAAATATATTCTAATTGTAATTTAATGAATATTAAACTCATTATGATATAACTTTTTTTTACTTTACACTGTGTCCCAGTTTTAAGACACTCCGTTCTCCACTTGCTTCCAGAATTCAAGACATTATGTGTATAGTACAGAATATTTTTTTCTCTCAAAGAATATTCAAATTGAGGCGCAAAATGTGATTGTAAAATGAATGGTTGTGGGTTCGAACCTCACTCGAGGAAATAAAATATTTATTTAAATTTTCCATTTCTTCGCTGTTGCATCGAGGCGAAGCGGGACTTTGAGTTCCCCCATTCAACACACATTGTCTCTAGAATTCGGCGGAAAGTAAGGAACGGAGTGTCTTAACATTAGGCACCCACTGTGCTATGTGCGGGATACAGCGTGAAGCTGATTTATTTATTTTTAATTATACTTCTAAAATATTCTTATCTTTAACTTACCAACAAGTGCATACAGCTGTGTAGCCTCATCACTGGCGTCCTCTTCGTAAGCATCATTAATGAAGGCGGTACTGGAAGGGGGGTTCGACTCCAATGCTTGTAACTTATGGGAACCTCGAAGTGAATTTCGGAGGAACTCATTTTGGGCGGCGATTCGTTCCTCTGCTTCTTTCCTTTGACGGAGTTGTTCCTGTAAGAAAAAGAAACTATGTTTAATGTTTGTTCTAAATATACTAATAGAAAAATAAAAATTAATCAGGTACTTTTTTTACCGTGTTCCTTCGCATAGTACAATTTAAATATAAAACGAGAAAAAGTGAGTACAACATAGTGGTGGTGTCCTGCTTATAGCAGAGTAGGCGGAGGGAACCTAATGTAAAGACACTCCGTTACCCAAGCACTGCCAATTTTTTTCTCAACTCTACGCTGTTGCCTTGGTCAGCAAAGCAAAGATACGAAAATATGAAGAAATAATAATTCATTCCGAGTGGGAATCGAACCCACAACCGTCGCGTTACATCCACACACTTCTTTGAAAACCACGAGCAAAAACGCAAATTATCTCAATCTTAATTTTAGATGATATTTTCTACTAAACCACAGAAATTTCTATAAGACAGATCAATAAGATAGGCAAAATTGATTGATATTATTATATACATATCTGATATTGTATTTACTATATATATAATACACCTTAGTGCTTCGAGTGAGGTGAATATGATACATTCGAATAATTTAGACAACATCTGAGGAGTGATATCGAGTATAACAACAGACAAGACAACTGACGGGTTACCTATTGATGTTTCCCCTTTAACCTGTATAGGGTAATTTGATAATATACATCATATATATGCTATTTATATATGTATAGTTTGGCAGCGCAGTCTAAATGTAAACGCGGCGGTTGTGGATTTGAGTCTCATTTCAGGTCTCAACCAGGTTCCTTCTGCTTATTTTATATAGCGTGAAGCTGGTTTTTTTATGATATTAATAATTCTTCAATATAATGTATATGGAAGTTGATAAATATGGCAAATATAGTTCATAAGTTTTTTTTGTGCTATACGCTGTATCACACATATAACAAAGTAGGCAGAGGGAAAACAGTGTTAAGACCCAACGTTCCCCACCTTTCGCTGAAATATCGAGGCATTGCGTGTCCAGTGGCACAGCTGAAATCTGCACCTTGGTACCAGAGCGAAGAAATACAAATAGTAATCGAACTCACAACCGTCGCGTTACAATCGCACGTTTTTGCTCCTGTGCTAAAACGTTCTGATGAGAGAATTTAACTAGAAAAACAAATAGAAACACAACTTTTTCGTCCTCCCACAATATAATCGACCAAAAAGTTATTAAAGATTTTTCATCCACCTCGTCGATGGTTAGTGAAAAACGACAGACGTGTCATCCCCTAGCAATTTCCACGTTATATCGACGAGGCGGCCCGACAGTTCCTTTTCACATTCAATAGGTATTAGACTGGGACCCCAGGTCTCCCAGATCTACGTCATTTTAGCAAGGCTGAAATTTTGAGGATTAATAGTCTAATATGTAATTAAGATTGTATGCATACTTACTAACATGAAAGTGAGTGGTAAACTTAAGATCACGCTAGTAGAAGCGCTCGTATTTACGTATGTTTCTAAGAATAAAGTAAAATATATATATTTATTATCAGAATATTTATGTGGGCCTTTACTACTGCCAGACGTTCTAAAGGTTTTTAAAATTGGTGCCAACTCCTACTATTTCAAGACCCCGATGGCTCAATCTTCCACCCAGACGGAGATGTATCTTTATTTGGCGCTACCTTTGAAAGGGTTTGGCCCTTTCAAGTTAGTGAGTACGTATACTGTCTTGACTACATATTAGACTAATAGTCCTTAAAATTTCAGCTGTGCTAAAATAACGTATGTCTGGGGGCCTTGGGATCTTGAGCCATAAGAAGTACTGCACCAGCAGCTAATGCTCCCGAACGATTTATTCCAGTGCTCTTCTCGAATTTCCTTTTTGAATTAATAGAAGCCTATTTTTGGATTTGTTATTGGTATCGTGGGTAAATTCTTGGTTGTTTTTTTTTTATTGTGGTGTATTGATTGTGGGTACGTAGTTATTGAGATATTGCAAAAAGATTATTTATCTCATGGTTTTTAAGAATTCACCCCCTACGGGTTCAAATAAGGGGTTGAAAGTTTATATGGAAAAATCTTTAAATTGCCACCAATTTTTATAAAAAATTAAATTCAGACTGTTTAAAATATTTTATTGAACACGTGTTTCGTGGTTTTTTTAGAATTCACTCCTAATAAGCGGGCAAAGCCGCGCGCGCCCACTACTTTTATATAAAAATACAAAGAAAATGTTCAAATAAAACAAATGTTGAATTCAAGCAGTACGTGTCCCAACTGCACTATAACGGCGTCTATTAATAACTTTTTTAGCTTCACGCTGTATCCCGCATATAACATATCAGGCAGGGGGAATTTAGAATAAAGACACTGTGTTCCAGACTTTCAGACCTAAGTTCGAGACATTGCGTGTTGAATAGTTACTAGAGCGAAGAAATTAAAATACTTCATATTTGCGTGGAAATCGAACCCACAACCATCGCGTTCACCACAACGACGACCTAATTACTAATTATAATAGTAAATCATACTAAACCACAATAACATTATATTCCTAAATACACGATATACATATATACAGTAAATGTTTGAATGTATAACCTGTCAAATCAAATATTGACAGTACGGTAATTAGCATAACAGAAGGAGACCTTGCGCTTGTTGGTGAATGACGTCACCGTGCCACGGAGGTACGGGGTTTGATTTGCACCGTGCAATGTGACTTTCACGCGTCTTTTATTTGACTACAAATAATGTCATTGTTTTGTTTCGTGAATAAGTTGGTAATATTATTTATATCAGTGAGTTACTTTAAATAGCCATTGCTTTAGAGTATTATTTTGTGAAAATTGGTAATTATTAAGTTTTATTATGATTTTTTTAATAATTTTGACCCTCAGTCTATAATAAATTGAAATAAATACTTGTAGTGTATAGACAAGATACACGACGACTAACGTCATGTAATATAGCCTATCGCCTTAATTGAGAAATGAACTATACAATACGAAAATAATTTTAAATTCAATTCAGTAGTTCCTGAGGTTAGCACGTTCAACCAAACAAAGGTTTTAGTTTCGTTATATTTGTATAAATATAGAAATACAACAAATAGTATTTTTAGAACCGAATGAAAATATATTTGACATTGCCTTTAGTTTGGTAGTCACTAAAAAGTCACTTGAGTCACTAGTTCAATGACAGTCAACCAGTGATATCATAAGAACGATCGTAATATAAAAGATATTTTCCAGAAAACATTTATAAAAAATTGGCCGAAACGAAATTTGAACCCGAATCTTTTGGAAAACCGCCCAAGACGAAGCGACAGTTGGTTTCTATTCTCTACGAATTTCTTTCCGTTTTATTTAAAAGAAAAGGTTAATAATAAACCTAAGTAAGATAGCTTACCTGTTAAAAGCTAACTAAAGCTTTTGTTCCACAATGTACAAGAGACTAGGTAAATAATTAGTAACTCGTTCAGAAACCTTCAGCGTAATACAAATTTTATTTTATATAAATGTAGTTTACAAGAAAATTGTAATATTTTAATATTTGATTCAGCCTCCATTATCAAATAGAATACAAAAGATTTTTTAGTCGAACCATTACTTTCTAAGATTATGGTGATCAATCAAATAAAATTCTACACTTTATAATATTACCTTTTAAACATTTCATGACTTTACTCACAATATATTATTTTTTTAGCTTAGCAGGTGGAGTAAATCTAGTATTAAGACTCTGTTTCGTGGCGGAACTGAACGCCGCGCTTTGATTTCTTCATAATATATAGTACAACTAACAATTTTAAATATATAATCATATAAAATAAATATAAAAGAAATACCCTAATATATCATATCGGCTTTACATTTTAATAAAAGCTCACAAAGCCGAGGTTTTGTAACCAGCTTTATATTCTTTTAACGCCCGTATGTTTGTAAAAGGGAAACATTAACATTGTATCGCACACTTTCAACTTTCATTCGTACATAAAAAAACGTTTTTAGTGGTAGTAGTAAAGGTATGGTCGCAGGTTTGAATTTGAGTGGTTATTTAAGAACTATCAAGACCGTCGTGGAGCAGGGGCATAAGCGACGGTAAGCGGTTATGGGTTCCATTCCCATAGTAGATAGTGGAATATTTTATATTTTCGTTTTCTAGCTCTGGTAACCAGGCAAAACGTTGAGATGCGCTATTCAACACGAAATGCCTACAGAATTCTGTAGAAAGTGGAGAACGGAAGTAGCTTAAGGGGAACGGAGTGTCTTAACAATAAGCTCCCAGGTTCCCTCTGCCTATATGTCAATAATACACACAATTTAGCTATTAAATTTACAATCAACAGGAATATCCTTCTAAATAGAAGCTGTCCTACTGTAACACGACGGAAGATACAACTTCGAAAACGATGAGAAAAAAAGAAATATATTTTTTTAAAGCTAAAAATATATCAAAAGACATTTGAATAGCTAAAAATGCCTTATATGGTAAATTCTTATAAGAGAAATGCACCGCAGTAGGTATGCGAGTGTTACAACTTTGCATTTCCAGTCCGCGTACCTAAACGGAGCGAGCTAACGTTTCTAGAACATTTTATATAGAAATAAATAAGCACAAAGAGTAAGACTACCTATAAGTATACAGGGTCATCGCAGCATATGAATGTAATCGCGACGAATGTAGGTTCGATTCCCAATGACCTTCATTTTCGCGTTTCTTTAAGAAAAACGTTCCACAAAACAATGTCTAATGTCTTGGAAACTGTACTGAAAGTGAACATTATTTACCATATATATGAAAATCAAAACCGCAACCATCGCGTTAATACGCTTATAATAATAAATAATAATAAACGTCTAATAATATAGTAATAATAAAGTTAAGTGATGTACCGCGGTTTAGTAAAAATATTATTAATAGTTTCAGAAATATTTTCCTTAACTCAGTAATAAAACACTGCGTTTTCCACAGAATGCTCGAGACTTTGTGCGTAGAGTGGCGGAACTCAACGCAACGCTTACGTGGCGTCAAAATAACTATATTCCTTTAATATTTTATTTTAAATGTAGATAACAATTGAAATAACTGTTAATCCTTAAAACTAATAATTTTTGCAGCTCAACATATAAATTGAAATAGTTTAAACTTTAACTTCAATTAAATAACAATTGTTTTTATTGAAAAAAATGTATACAAACAGTACACCAGTAAACTTTACAAACAAATCTATACGAAATCTAGTTACACAACATATGACGTCACAGCCCAGAGGGAGTGTCGTAGATACACATACACACACAAACTCACACACAACATACATACACAATTTGTATACGTATATACGTACATATGCTATGCTGTTATGCTATACACGTAGCTATACTCGTACAGCCACACTGCGGTTGTGAGATACTATTTATAGTCCGTAGTCGAGAAGGCCGTACTATCAAAATTGTATAAATAGCCTTGTATTAGGCCATGTGATAACTAGAAATAGCTTTGGGCTTTTCCTTTTTTTTATTTTTAGTACTAACTTAGGCTTTGAGGCCAGTGGTGGTGAAGGGGCAAAAGTGTGCGGCTGTAAATGTGACGGGTTATGGGTTTCATTTCCATTCGAGGAAATATTTTTTTTAAATCGAAACGAAACTTAATTTTGTTTCTTCAGCAGAATAAATTTCTTTATTCTGCTGAAGAAGCAAAATTGAGTTTTGTTACGCAACATGCGTGTTGCTTGCCTCAAGAATTCGGCGAAAAGCGGAGAACGGAAGTGTCTTAATAGGGACGGATTGTTTTAACCTAGTGCAGGTTCCTAGATTCCCTTTGCCTATCCTGCTATAAACGGTATGAAGCCAAAACATGCATCAGACCAAAGTGTGACGTGCTATCTTTTCTCGAGATAATGAATTATTTTCATCAGACAAAATGGTTTTTGGGCGAAAAGTAGAGAACGGAGTTTCTTGACTTTAGATTTAGGATACGAAATAAAGCTGGAATAAGAACTAATATGTTTTTTTTCAGTGTAACCACTAGGAGAGGGAACTGTGGAGTAAGTTTAGTTCGAAACTTTTAGTTACGCAAATGTGTTTAGTTTTTACGAGTGCAAGTCGATAGCTCGTTCACTTCTTTTACAAAGCTTCTATTTAGCTTATCAGTTTCACGTATTTTTCCCCATTGCAAAGTAGACAGAGGCAATTTGGTGTTAAGATACTCCGTTCTCCATTTTCTGTTGAATGACCTAGGTATTGCACGTTGGTGGCGGCGTTGAAGGCAACAAGTCATCGATCAAAAAGGCACATACATATTAAAAATAAATAAAAAATTATACCTAAGATAAATATTTTCGTTTGTATGAACAATAGGAAAATATTTTTGCCCCTACCTTATATGTACGTAATGGCTGTTGAAATGTCGGCTGATAGAGCTAACTACTTAATGTGATCTTCGAAGTTAAGCGTAGATTATCCGCAGATCACAATATTTTCTATGTACATATTCGTAAAATAGTATAGCAACACTACCTTACTTACAGCCTTTATGTTCGATTTGTAGCGCATTTAGGACACGTTAGACTTACTTATGTATTTCTGATGACCACCAGCTGATGGTTATGGTTTCCACACTCCAATTTCTAAGGTCCTTGACTTTACCCTGACCAATAATTTTACCCAAAACTACTCATTTACTTGATTTTTTAGACGTCCAATAATTTACTAACGCTCCACTAATGTTACTGCATCAGACCTGAGAAAACGACGGAAGGAACTCAACGAGATTTTTTACAAATAGAAAATTTAAAGAGAACAGAACAACGAAACCTCTACAACGTTTAATTAAAAATTCCACTAAATTAAATAACTCACATATTCGCAAATTTAAATATTCCAATTAACGTTACGTTACGAAAAAGAGAAAAAAATGGTGGAAAACGCAACAAAAATCGGTGTAAAACCTCATTCAAAACTATGCGCTGGGCCAAAGTTAAAGCTGCTAATTAGTGAAGCTTTCCAGATGAGTCCATTCAAATGGTAGCAACTATTACAAAAGTGTCTTTTTCACTTCACAGAGAATATTTTATAGCGTCTCTAATGAATTTTCTTCTATTCATCATATATGACATTTTTTTTTATTAAAAATGTCAGTCAGAATTGAATAGAAGTTTTGGCGCAATTTTTTTTTTAATTAGTTCAGATCAAGTAGATCTGGTATTAGTTTGGAATATTTTATTAATTCTTTCAAGATATACTAGCGTAGCGTGTGTAGCCTGAATTTGCTCTTCTTGGCTTCGTTTTCTTTATTACGTCAATTACACAGCAGTTCTTAGCACTTTCGTTTCCCAGTTACCATCGAATTTTCAAGACATCCCGTGTTGATGGAACACAAAACCAAAAAAATAAAACAACATTTTTATATGTTTTCCGAAAAAAATATCATATGGCATTTAAAAATATAATGTATAACTATATCATATGGCTAGGAATATATGTATATATATGTATATTAAACGAAACTCTCTCAAAGTTAGCTGGCGCGGATATACTCATTATGCATATTTTATTTGACGAAAGTCATTTAACACGGCATTACGACCAACGGCGTGGAAGTGACGATGTTTTTGACTGTTAAGTAAGGCCAGCCTAAATACTTTTTCACTTTAATTTTTTTCTAGTTTCACGCTGTATCCCGCATATATAATAGTAGGTTAAACAAAGGGAACGCAACGCCCATTTATAAAGATATTGTATGTTGAGTGGTAGAACTCAACTAAACTCATTCTTTTGCAACTCAACACGTGAGATCAATGTCTCGAACTGATGGAACGTGGGAAACAGAGTGTCTCAACTCTAGGTTTCGTCTGCCAACGTTGCTATATGCAATATACAGTGTGAAGCAATTATTTATATAATCCACTACATAATATTGATATGCACGCACTGACAAAAACATAATACAAATACATACAAAATACATATGTAAGTATACAGTGTTCATACCATATATGGCATTGAAGCAAACTAGTTATAACACTTACCGAATACGCCTTTATTCTTTCTGGGTCGACGTTGTGTTGCGACCGCGTTTGCGCACGCGGCGAAGACGACACCATGATCTATAGATCACTTGTATAGATCATGTGTGCCATATTGTGTTGAAAATCTTTTGGATATCGATAGATCTGCCTTTTTGAGATCTATAGATCTTATACACTAAATTTATGCCGAGTTGATTTTTGTTTTTGATATAAGATAATTTTAAATTTTCACTATTTAAGTTGTACGGTTTCAAACACAAATCATTGCACGTTTACTGTAATATTTTATTTTTGTGCTGAAAATGTTGAAAGGCTCTGCTTTAAAATATAATATTTCAATAGGATAAAATTTTAATAACAGTAATATAATTAAAATGACGATAGTCCAATATATTGTCAATTTAATATAAAACCTCCAATCAGAAATAAATAACAAAAAACTTATGAAACGTTCCGAAATGTAATTTAAATATTATTAAAAAATATTTTTTAATTAATATAAGTAAAAAATATGACAGACGCGACGTGTTTATTACGAATTAAAAATAAATGTACTTTTGTATATTTAAAGTGTTATTGAACCACCTAAATAATAAAACGTTAGCACCCGCTCTTCTTGGAAATCGCCAAGAGGCGCGGGTTCAAATCCAGCGACGTTAACATCTTTTTACCTTTTCTAAAATAAATATACTTCTGATTATGGAGCTCCTGCATATAATTGTGTGTAAATTTAATTAATTTTCTAGTGTAACTAGAAATTTATATTTTTCCTGCAGTACATAGTCAAGTATTATCGAATAAATTTAATATAATTAAAAGCTACGATTAAATTACTGCAGCAAAAATATAAAACAAAATGCACTTTGTGAAAATTAAACATTCTAAAATTTCTATAGTTTCCAATTAACTTGCTTTTTTTCCCTTTACGTTGTAGTCCGCACATAGCAAGGATATGCAGAGAGAACTTGGATACCTAGTGTTAAAACACTCCGTTCTCAATAAGACACGTTCTCCGCTCTCCAACGAATTCTCGAGTCATTGACATTAAGCCCGACCGCACCGCGAGCGGAGCGGACCCATTAAGGACTACGCTGAACTCTTAAGGAGCAGAGCGAAGTAATTACAAAATACAAAACCAGTGTGAGAATGTAAAGTTATTTTATTAAAAAGGAAGGTCCCGCCTAAGCATTTCCCACTTATTTCTCTTTAGCGGTAGAGAGCGGAGTTTATTTGTAATAACCTATAAGAGTATAACTTAGTGATCAAAGCGCTTGGACCAATTGACCGTTAAATTTAATGTTTTATACATATTCTAAAATTATTTTAATCATGAAATAACAGTTTAAAAAATGAAGATGTGTAAAGATAAACCTGATATCATCATTTTAACTCATAAGTTTACTCGATCTCTAATTAAACGTTGCGTACAAACTAGTTTCTGGTAGTTTACTTGGAGTTGCGTCACGTTTGTTGCAACGCGGTAACGATGTTACGGAGGTATTCGTGTTGGTTAGTAGCGTCGTGGGTCGAACAGAAGAAATACTGTAGTGTTTTATTTAGCTTCACGCTGTATCCCGCATATAGCAGGATAGGCAGAGGGAATCTAGTGTCCGTTCCCGATGCACCACCCAAGTTTTGAGACATTACGTATTGTGTTGCGAAGCTGAACACCGATAGATGACCCCGCAGGAACGATCCTCATCAGGGAGGATGTTTTTAATTAATATATTTTCCCTGCTGTGGGAAACCAACGTCTTTAAGAAAGGTATATTTAATTTATGTGTGCGAATTGATAATAAAAGTAAATGAACAGTATTTTTAAATAAATATTATATACTAGCGACCCGCTCGCGGCTTCGCCCGCTTAACTACGGAATTATTCATGTAATGTACCTATGTTTGCAAAACACTTAAGATTACTAATGTGAAAATTATTTAAACCTTAATTCAACCCGCGTTTTCGTAGTTCCAATAAGGATGTTTCAATTGTTTAAAAAAACTCACTTAAACAAATGACACAAACAATAGAAAACTTTAACGAAAGAAATTATAAACAATAGACTACCTACTATTCTCTTACCCAAAAATACTTAAACGAAAGATGTAACCAACTATGTCGCGTTGAAATACATTATAATTATTGGATAACCCCAAAATACGTGCAATCGCTTCTAAATTAACTTTGCTATAAAGCCAGGTGCAGAATTGAAGCATTCTCTGGCCCATCTCCGTAGTAGCTCCGAACGACATCTGGGCGTTGACACAGTATGAAATTGGAAGGATTATCAAATGCCATCTAGGCGGTCAACTCAGTCAGGAGAGACTCTCGGTTTCCTGAGGGAGGCCCATCTTAAATAACCAAGGTTCAATGCAAGGCTCATGAGTCGGATTTGGAGGAGAATAGAAAGTCCCTCGGAAGTAGTTTTACGTCTGACCTCGGGCGGCCGGGTATGCCACGGAGTGCTGCCCCTTAGGTGCAGGTGATACATTGGCGCAGCGGAATGCGTTGGACGCGAGACGACCAATGCGTACCTCCAGGCTTTCTATTTTTATGTTGCGATGATGCGTGGTGTCCCTCACTTAGTATGGCGCCTGCGTCACTCGACGGAGGATGAGGTTCTGGACCACCTGCAGGATTTCTCGTTGAGTAATACTCGCTAGGGCGTTGTGATGTCATCAGTGTATAGTGCGTAGAGAGCAGGTGATAAAATGCTGCCCTGGGGAACAACGGCAGCGATCGAGTCGCTGCTAGACCTTGAACTCTCAACTCTCACGCAAAATGTCCTGTCACTGAGGCAGGGAGGCAAAGACATACGCGATGTGCTGGGGGGTGCCGGCTCTGAGCACTTAATGAAGTAGGCCCGGGTGCCAACGCGGTCGAATACGCGCGCTACGTCGAAGAAGACTACTATTGCACTCTCCTTTCGGTTAATCGCTGTTGCGGCGTAGTATAACCAGAGTGGTATACCCGCTTGCCAAACTGCTCGCTTCGTGGGTGGATGTGCGACTGGAGAAGTGAGAGGAATAACTTCCCGAACAGCTTGGCGACCGCGCTAAGGAGGGTTATAGATCGGTATCCCACAGGCCGCGGGCTCTTCCCAGCCTTGGGCAACATGATGAGCAGGCCTTCCTTCCATGCCCGGGGGAAAGAATCCAGGCGGGTGCGGCGGATCCATTTTTATAAGCAAAAGGTTGCGGGTCGCAGGGGGACGCGTGGTGGGCGGCGAGTCGTTACACTGCAAGAATTTTTTAGTACCGTAATTTTAAATCTGTGCTACTAATCTTCTAAATAACTTATTGAAATTAAAAATAGTAAGCAACATTTTAATCTATATGAAATGGCCAAAAGGTAACTATTATACTTATATATATACTGAAAGTAAGGGTTAAACATGAGTCGATATAGCTTTTCTCTAAAACTATTTGTAATTTCGAAATATTGTAAAGAGCAAAGTTTATCTTTGTTTAACGTAGAAAATTAAGAACTTATTTAAAAGGATAAGGATTAATATCATTATGGACACACAATAAGAAAATATATTTAAATTACCGTCTAATTTCCGTCTCCTCTACGCTTTCATTAGTAAGACTTAAACGATTTTTATTTGCATTTCTTGTTCTACGACCTATGAACGACTTTTTCGTGGCATAATTAAATTAAAAAAGGAAATGTTTAAAAAGGTAAAAAATAATAATAAAAGAACAGAAGAAGAGTAAACAAAATAAACAACAGGATACTTAAACGAAAGAAATGATAAACAAAAGACTACCTACTGTTAATCAAAAAAGGGTGAAACTAAATATATCGCGCTGAAATAATACATTAAACTCTAATTATCCAATACGTACAATCGCATCTAAATCTACTTCGCTACAGAGGCAGGCGGAGAGACGGGCGCGGCGGACGCGTCGCGGGGCGCGGGGGGACGCATGGCGCGTGGCGAGCCGTTTCGCAGCAAGGATTTTTTGATATTGTAACAACTTCTAAAGTACTTATTAAAATGAAAAACAGTAAAAGACAGTTTTGATCTACATTAAATGGCCAACGTAACTAATATACTTATTTATATGCTGAGAGTAAGGTAATAAGTGAAACTTGCGCCAAAACTGCGGTTTATAGCTGGCGTGATGTGTCAATAATTAAATGCGTTTTTCTCTAAAACTATTCGTAATTTCAAATTAGTGTAAAGAGCAAATTTTATCTTCGTTTAACGTAGAAAATTAATAAAGTATTTAAAAGGATAAGGATTGATACCATTATGGACAAACATCCCTCACAATAAAAAATATACAGAAATTACTATTTTTAGACAGAAATATACTCACTGTATGTTATCCTTAGAAGATACAAATATGCTGTCGCTGACTTTTTTGTAGATCTTATTAAGAGGAATAATACTCTAGTACATTATTTTCATGTAGGACTTACCATTAAAGCAGCGCATGCGTGAAAGCATCTCAACGGGTAGGACTTTATGCACATTTATCATATTTATGTCAAATTACAATAAAATATACATATAATAAACGATATATAAACCTTCCCTGAGAAATACTCTACCTAATGGTGAAAACCGCATCAAAATCCGTTGGGTGGTTTAGAAGAAGATCGCTTAGAAAGGCCAGACAGAGACGAAATGCGTTCTTATTTTATAAGATATAGAGAAGTACCTACTTTTAATATTAATTCTCACATTTTACAGTCGGTTAAAATTCAATTAACGTTGACTGACGTCAATTCTGCGAACGAAACGCTGCATTAGATACATGTATGTACGTACGTTTGATAAAAGCAATGGAATTCCGATAGATGCGAAATCAAATTTGTTCGGCGATCGAAGCTGATACGAGTATTGGAAGCATCGAAAAATATATTTAATTAAATTTTAACTTTATATGGTTGTACGATTTATAAAAAAACATTCTATACAAGAGTAATTCTGTTTGCTTGAACTATGAAGGGTAAAATACTATTTTTTCTCTATTTAGGAGGAATTTCAGGAAATGATCTTTTAGGTCCTTTAGAAATATAGGGGAGCCCTACATCTTCGAAAGGCATTACTTTTAGGGAAAAAAATCAGGTTTCTACGCTCCTTAGGTTCTTCCTCGTTATTATCTGGCTGACAGACAGTCAGCCAAATAATAACGAAAGTTTTATATTGATTTAGATTAATTAGTAAGGATTTAGAGAAATTATGATTTTATATTTGATCAGATTGATTCTTGTTGTTTTGCATTCAAAATGAATTTGAACAGCTTATAATTGTGGAGTTTTCTGACACCTAACAATACCCTTTATAAAGTTCCCTCCGCCTACCCGCCTATATGTGGGATACAGCGTGAAGCTGAAAGAGAAGTTGAAATCCTTCATAATTATATGAATAAATACTTGTAAGGTACACTTGACGTGTTCGTTTCCGAGTCGTCCAAAGAGGATCATTAAAATATAACAATATAGCCCTTAAGAAAAAACTTTAGTAATGATCGTTGACTAGTGAGTTGTAGGTATATAAAACTTCTTATTCTATACGTTAATTTATCCTATAAATATTTAGATTAGAAAGGAAATGAGATTATTTTTTTTTTGAAGTCATCTTGACGTACTCAACTTATGACTATGAGCACGATGGTTCCGGGTTCGATGTTCACTCGAGAAAATCAGTTATTTTGATTTATTCCTTCGGATAACAAGACGTGGCGTTAAGTTTCGCCATTTAACACACAATATTTCAAAAAAAAGACTTAAAGTGGCAAACGGCATTCAGTTTCATAATATCTACTAGATTTTTACAGATCTTTTTTTATTACATTTAAAGAAAAATATTTATAGTGTGAGTAAAAATAATTTAATTGCAAAATGTGTATGACACATAGAAAAATTGTTAATAAAATTGAATTAGGCACTCAGAAAATGAACTGGAACTAACGGAGTATAATAGAATTAAGAAGTTATTATTACTATTAGTCTTAATCCAGTTAAGGCTAGCTTAGGGTTGGGCTGTTTCATTAGATATACGGTTTTATTAGGGTAGATGAGATAAAATACAGCAAGTTTATTTGCTTCATGGTAATATATGAGGAAATGCTGAAATATTTATTTATTTATTTTTATTTATTTAAACTATTTTTTATTTATTTAAATAAAAAATAGTGAGGCAGTCGAGGCCTGGGACAGCGACTAGCATGTTTGTAACGTGTTCGTTGTAGGTTCGATTCCCGTTTGGGGAAATTATTATATTTGGTCGCTCTGGAAGATGAAACGCGGCATTGAAGCTAGGGAACGGAGTGTCTTAACACTGGGTTCCCCTTGTCTGTTATGCTATGCGGGAGAAAACGTGAAGCTGTTATTAAAGTAATACAATTATTAAAATGTTTGAAGAAAAAGTAATGAATTAAAAGTGTGACAACGCTTGTTATATAAAATAAAAATATAACCTAGTAATTTACTACTCTGTACATAATATCAGGAAATATAATTATATAGATATTTATTCATTACATATATAAATATTATGTTCAGTAATATAATCATGCGATTAAAATAGGTACTTTATTTTTTTAATGAAAAAAAATGTAAAAAACAAACTAGAACTAGACCATTTCGTTATTACTAAGTATTAGTTACTACAATTATATCCTGTATACATTTATTTCAGTTTAAAATAATAAAAAACCAGTGAACTTTAAACCAAATAAAAAACCCATTACTTAAACTAAATCAATATCAAAACAATCAAATCTAGCGTACGTATTATTTACCAAAAATTATTCACTAATTTAACAGTTATAAGGGAACAAAAGAACAGACATACATACACACGAGCTAAAACACAACCGGGTTTTTCTTGCACAGCATTAAAAAATAATTTATTTCTCTAGTGTAAATTCCAGTATAATTTTAATTAAGAGTAACCAGCTCGTTTAAAATATTTCGTAACACAAATCAAATACAATTAGCATATGTTTATACTACAAACTTAAACTACAAAATAAACTGGGAACGGGCCGAGTATTTGTCTTTCACTCCGTCGGGCAAAGGTTTTATACGAGATTAATTAATACTGAGGCCAGGCGTGGCGCAGGGGCATAAGAGTGTGAATGTGAACGCGAGAGATTGTGGGTTCGATTCCCGAACGAGGAAATTAAATAACTAATACTTTTATTTCCTTGCTCTTGTAACGACACAAAAGCGCGGCTTAAGTTAAGCTATTCAACCCGCAATGCTCTCAGAATACGGCGAAAAGTGGGGAACGGAAGTATCTTAACATTAGGTTCCCAGGTTCCATCTGCCTATCCTGCCATGTGCTGAATACATAGTAAAAAATAATTATTATTAATATTGCCTTTGGCTTATATGTGTACTGTTTTGTATTTCACATTCAATTACGTACGAAATCAATTTGTGTTTAAATTATTATTGTGTGTAATTTAGGAGATTATTTTAGCCTCATGATGCATCCCGCTTTGGCAGGGTAGAGAGAAGGAACCTAGTATTACGACACTCAAGTTCCCCACGTTTTGCTCAATTTTCGGGATATTATGTGTTTAGGAGCTGAGTTCAACGCCGCGTTTAGTTTTGTTACTAAAACCATTCTGTAGTTCTATAAATATTCGAAAAAGTGTAGTTTCATTTTAAACCCAATGTAATAAATTTTTAAATAGATTGCTGTTATTTTATTAGTGGTCTTATTTAAGCATCAAGTTAAAATATGTAGAATATGATTTTTAAGGAAAGAGAAAAGTTATCATTTAGTATAATATAGAAATATCATACAAAAATAGTTTTAGTATATAAACAATTTAAGTACAAGATATTGTTTATTTTCAATTACGGAAGAAAGCGGAGAACGGAGGATCTTATCATTAGGTTTTCTCTGTCAAACCTGCAATACGAAAAAACTATGAAGCTGCTAAAGGAGGATTAAGTTTAAGCGTGTATATATGTCCGTCCCTTAGTTCCCTTGTTACTGTTAAACCAATAAGCAGATTTTGACAAATCCAACGACGTATCGTTGGATTTGTCTTGCTGGCGCAAGTGTTATATTAATTTAGTCTAGTCACTCGTTACCAAACTTCTCCGAATAAAATTCAAATCCACAAGAATCACACTCAAGTAAAAAAAATTGAGCTATATATCATATATTTCTGTAGATATAACAACTACCTAAAATAAAGTAGTAAATAGACCGAATGATTGCCAATTAAAACACTTGGCACGTATGCACCGTCTCGTTGCGGTTTTCCCGATGGCCGATGGTTTTCCTTGTGTAAAGCGTGAAATTACGAAGAATTTATTATATATTCTATTATTATTATTATTCAGCTTCACGCTGTATCCCACACATAGCAGTGCATTGAGTGGCGAAGCTCAACGCCGCGCTTCGCCTCTAAACCAGAGCCAAGAAAATGAAAAAAATATAAATAAATATTTCATTTCTTTTAGTGGAGATTGAATCCACAACCAGTCGATTTTACAGTCACATTTCCTACCCCTGCGCCGCGACTGGCCTCTATTCAATTGAAAATAATGTATTATAAATTCAATAATATGTTGTATAATAAGAACATAACATGTCTAGTATACGAGAGGTGGCCCGCAATTTGCGTGGACTATAAAATGTTAAATTTAGTTTAGTTTCTTTGCGTTTTCGAAAAAAAATCTTAAAATATCTTAACGTTCTCTCTAGCAAAAACGATCACCCTTAGAAATAATACTTGGGAAGTTAAAAATTTGTAAAATTCAGCCTACAAAAATTCTATCGTTAAAATAAGTTCTAACAAGCGGATAGTATTTCAACGTTCAATGAGAATGTCCTAATTGACGACGAGGTTTTGGACGGTTTCCAAGAGGTGCGGGTTCATGTCCCGCTATGTTAAGTGTTGCTTTTCTTATTATATGGAAAATACTTTACAAATGATAAAAGAAGTAGATTATTTTTTAAATATTACTGAGTAAGTTACGGCGTTCAATTCCGCCACTCAACGTGCTATGTAGACAATTGGGCTATGTAGATAAAAGAGTGGAGAATGCAGTCAAATCCAGATCAGAGTTCAAATCCAGATTCCTTCAACCTTGCCATGCGGGAAAACGCGTGAAACTGCTATTGAGTTTAGAAATTTAAAGATATTCCGGTCCATTTTAATAAGATTCTGTAAAAGATTTTTCTAAAAATTTAACTCATCGTGTAAATATTGACGGCCCATAAACCCTTTATGATTCTAGGCGAAGTGTTATCTCTATTGTTACGAGATATCGATATCGCAGAATGTGAGCTCGATAAAATTGATAAAAGATTAAATGTTTTTATATACAAATATAAATGTCGGTCGCTGTGTTGGTATATTAGGTACGGCTAATATCTTGATGGTAGCGGGTTCAGTTCTGTATCAACCTAAAAGGTTTAGTCGATACATCATTCAAAGTCAAATCTTTTATATAAAAAAATATAGTATATAGTAAGCAGTTTGCGTTTTCTTGTTTATTCCCTTTTCTCAAATAATAAATTAAAAACTAAAACGAGTAACGTAAGATTATAGAGTACGAAGCAAGACTCAGTAAGTAACAGAAGAAGGAGAAGACTCCCAGATGGTCTTCGAAAACACAGTATGCATAATAAAGGAGGATCACGTAAAAAACCTAAGGACCCTCCGGAGGACATGTATGTGCAGGTTGATGAAAGTGGATAGTCAAAAGAGGTGTACAGGGAAAGTAGCATAGGACGCTCCATTCTCTCTGGTCTCACAAACGTCGCTTTTGTGACACGCTTGTGCCTCTGCGCCAAGACGGCCTCAATTGTTTTATATTTCGCTCAGGCCAAACAAATCGCGGCGTTTAGATCTGTTACACAACACATTTTGTCTTAAAACGAAAAATAGAGATTAATGACACTACGTTCTTTCTGTTTACCTTGCATGGGGGAAAAAGAGCGAATAGCTCAATCTTGTATTAAATGAAACAGAATAGCAAATTAATAATCTCATTAAATCAAGCTATTTTATTATATAATTTTAGAACAAAAATAAATGTATATTTCTATAGTATACTTTATATTAATATTTATTTTGTTCCCAGTAAGCCTGTATTTCAATGAAGATTAAACGCTATAAATCACTTTCAGTTATTGAAATATTACTACATCGTATACGAGAGGTATATGTAATTTCTTGATATATATGTATACATTATTTTAATATATTATACTTTTTAAATGAGAAATGTATGTCTTTATAAATGAGATTGCTCAATATTTTAACTATTTAATCGTCAGTTATGAGCTAAGTAAAATCTCTGAGTCTGCAAACAGATTATATGATAACAACTTTAACGAAAACCCAAGTAAAATATCTAGACATTTAGTTTTTTAGATTTCAACTCATTAATAACCCATCAGGATGGTCTAGAGCACCTTCAACAATTAATTACTATACAAGCGTTAAAATCTATACAAATTTCATGAAACCGAACGAATTGGTTAATCGTACTTATCTAAAGAACTACTTACTGATCTGAATTAAGAATTCGTGTTGGATAGTCCATTTACCGAGGAAGGGTATAGCCTACATTACATTATATTTTTTAAAACTAATCATAAAAAATCAGCTTCACGCTGTATACCGCAAACAGCACAAAGGCAGAAGGAACTAGTGTTAAGATACTCCGTTCTCCACTTTCTGCCAAATTCTGGAGGCATTGCGTGTTGAGTGGTGGAACTCAACGCCGCGAATTGCCTCGATACCAGAGCGAAGAAATGGAAATATAAATTTAAGTTAATATTTAATTTCCTCGAGTGGGTTTCGAACCCACAACCAATGCCACGACCGGCCTCCAAACTAATTATATTATAGTAAATTAATATTACCTCATTATCACCTTGATATCTCCGACACAAACAGAACTGTTTCAACCTATCCACAGACGCGCAACACTTAGTTGTGTCTAACAAGTACGCGTTCAAAGTTTGTAATATTTTTGTCATATTTAACTTTTAAATTAAACTACATTTATACATTTTAAACGGCATTTTGTTATTAACACATTAGAATCTAGATCTAATTAGGAGGTGACTAAAACCAAAAAATCTAGATTTTTCAAAATATTTTTCTAGATTTTTTTTATAGCTACGTGCGAATAGAGAGCTAGGTGAACAAACACTGTGTTATCAGAGGCTGGCTATCTCGACTTTGTCACGGCTGATATTTAATGCTGTGATGTGATAACGGCCGTGCGCTGTGGGCGTACGTTTTGTTTCTATTCTTGTAATTTACTTCATTATTATGCAAATTGAATTTTCAGTTTGCTGAAATTTTGCTTGGGTTTTCGTTGTAGTTGGTTATTATATAACGTGGGTGCAGTCTCAGAGATTTTAGTTAGCTCATAACTGACGTTAAATAGTTAGTCTATTCTATTGTATAGAAATAATTGAATAATTACATTTGTTTGGATATTAATTCCGCTGTCTGTAAAATTTTCAAAAAAGAGGCCAGTCGTAGAGGGCAAGGCAAGGGCACAAAGTGTGACTGTAAAATCGACTAGTTGTGGGTTCAATCTCCATTCGAGGTAATTAAATACTTATTTATATTTTCATTTCTTCGCTCTGGTATAGGGGCAACTGGTCTGGTACTGTGTGCGATACAGCGTGAAGCTAATTTATTTATTTTATTTTAAATATTAAATTTTCGATTTTTTTTCTGCACAATGCACCCTCACAATAAAGTTTCTCTATTACATTACATTTTGTTATCTTTCTTCTCATAAGAAAATTCTATTACTCTAAGTATGATATTGTCAACGTGTCTCTTGCTACGTAATTTAAAAATAATACACACATTCCCTTTTAAAAATTGAATTAGCTTTGTGTTCCTACCCTCATTTTGTTTTCAAATATTGCCAAACATAAATATAAATCTATTTTTATACGATTAATTTTGTCTATTGTATTACTATACGTCTAAAAACCACAAAAAACAGAACACTAAAACAAATACCTAACAATTTCTCACAAAAGAAACATAAAAACAGATAAAACAGAAGATAAGTAATACAAAAATTTACTAAAATACTCTAAACAATATAAAACAATTTGAAATACATTATCAACCAAAGGCAGCTTTCAGTCATACATTATAACTATTCATCTCATAGCGACACTCCAATAAATGTAACAGTCGAGTACTATAAATGTAAAAGCAGAGACCATTCAACACCCAAGTGTTTCAGAAGTCAGAAATGTAGGTTAAATATGGTGACGTAGGTGTCTTATAATATACCTAGTCGTTTTTGTATCGTGAGGTAACCTCGAGCGAGTTACGTGGGGCTCATGGACCGATAGTTGTAGGCCGTCAATACTATCCTCTAAAACCTCATGGTGCTCCTCCACGACCGCCACAGGAGCCAAGAGAGAGGAGGAGAGGGGAGACGGGAGCCAAGGGATTCTTCCATAACCTCGTCGGCAATGTACCTAGCCTAACATAAGATAAAAATTATGTGAAATATCTTCATATGTGTCTACATACAAATACCTTACGTAGCGCAACTCAACGCCGCTGAATAAACAATTAAAATAATAGACACGAAAACGAGATAGGCAAAAATAGAGTAAAAATAACAATTCAAGCCAAAATTTATAAAAATATAACAGCATGCTGGCACACAGACATCTTTGTGCTATCTTTTATTTCTGGAACGAGCCACTCGAGTCTGTCGTTTTAAAAGCGAAATGGGAGCTTTATTCATGGTTTCATTGAAGCTAACCTAGTTATGGAGTATGAAGTGAAAAAGCAAACAGCTTCACGCTTTTTCCCGCATACCAGGTTCGACAGGGGGAACCTAGTGTTAAGGTATTCTGTTCCCGAAGTACTTACTAATTTTCGAGACATTCCGTGATAATTGGCGGAATTCAACCTCGCGATTTGTCTACTAGAGCGAGTTAGGATATGACAATCACTACATATTATAATAATTTCACCGGGTGCGAATAGAATGCCCTACTACTATTTTTACAGTTAGACACTACCACTGTGCCAGGACGGCCTCAAGAACAGAGATATGAGACACATATTATAAAACATGCGGTTTCTCTGCACATTTCGTGACAAAATGGCACTGATAAGTTTTGATAGCAATCAAATACTTAAAATATTCCGTTACGAATATTTTAATAATGTCTATAATGTCTTTTATTTGGGACACTCAAATAACTGATATAATAAAAAAATTGCAAAAAATAATAAAGAATAATACTTTTATTAAATGTAGTACAGAAATTTAAAGCATTTCGCTTAAGTTAATTATGTTTTTTTTTTCTTTTTACTTTAATCCACCAATATCAGTCCTCACAGCCAGTCGTGGGGCAGGGTCACAAGTGTGCGTCTGTAAGCAGGTTGTGGGTTCAATTCCACTCCGAGAGAAGATTTCATATTTTCATTTGCCATGCTCTGGTAAAGAGACAAAGCGCGGCGCGGCCAGTTCCGCCACTCAAAACGCAATGCCAGAATTAAGCGTAAAGTGGGGAACGGAAGTGTCACAATGGGAACGGAGTTTAAACATTAGGTTTCCAGGTTCTCTATGCCTACCTCCCTGTGTAGAATATAGCGTAAAGCTAAAAAAAAAATCACTCCCTTCTAAAAAAAGCAATTTTTATTCTCCATAAATAATTTTAAGGAAAATATATAAAGGCATTCCTCATTAAATGTAAAACGGTCATATGAGTTTTCAGTTATACACTTAGGTCAAGAGACAGGTGTTAGTATCTAGGTTACAAATATAACCTAACATGACTAACACCTTGTTTGGACGTGGCTAGCCATATACATGGTGTTTCTGGGAATTGAAAAAGAAATAGCTATTTTATAAAAAGTTTTAGTTGATATTTACGCTACATCACGCTGTATCCCGCATGTTACAGTGTATGGTGGGAAAAACGGAGGGATTATTATGTTTCATCACTCTCTATATATAGAGATATGTGATTTTTTTTCTCTCTAGCCTAAATTTCATTGTGAGCTCAATAACTAATCTATTTAGACTAATTTGTAGTTTTTTTTGTGTGTCATATTTTATTATATATCAGGGTAGGTAGAGAGTACCTGTTTTAAGATACTCAGTTCTCTACCTTCCTTGTGAATTTGATACGTTACATGTTGTGGGGCGGAACTCAACGCCGTATTTATCTGTAATGAAAACAATTCATTCCGCCCTAGTGGAAAACTAACCTGCAACCATCGCGCTAATAGTCAAGCGCACCACACCACCACAATGACTTAAGCACGTAGATAGAAAAAGAGAAATAACAAGCATTAACAATTATTTAAAAGGAATTTGATTTTAGAAAGAGAAATTTATTAAACTTGACATTTGTGTCTTCTGTCTGTTAAAAGCTGTGATGAAATGTTATTTTTATGAAATGTTGAAATATTTTAGATGTCAATTTTTTTTCGTTACATTTTCTCTTCTTTTTTATGGTGCAGGTGGGTCACTTGGAAGAGATAACAAGGCTGCTTTTACATGAAATATGTGTTTCTCTTTTTTATTCCTTTTGTGATTATTACTTGATATACAATTCTGATTGATGCAGCAGGTGTAAAATAAGCAAAATAAAATATGTCTTTGTAATGTCTAATCAATATAACGGTAGTTATGAGTTCAAATTGTAAAAGATATTATATAAAAAAATCATTATGCGTTATTATTTGTTTACGTTATAAAAGTTTCGGCGTAGCTTGATGAGAACATATGGCTTAATGGTCAGAGTACTTGGCCAGTTTCGAAGAGCGTGGGTTCAAATACCACAATGTTCAATTTTTTATACGTTTTCTTAAGAAATATTTTAATTTAAAAGGTCAAAAATATGAAGTTCATACAAACTAACCCGCTTGAACTAGAATAGGATGACAATAGGCTTTAATGGTATGCATTTTACGCATAAGAATCATATTTATGTTATTATTTTTTTATCTTTAAAAAAAAAACAACCACAAAAGTCTAAATATAGACTTACATCAATCAAACTGTTATTACTTCAAGGGTATATATATTTTTAGTTATTCGTAAAGGGATGGAGGGTTGAGAGCATTTTGTACTGTGCCGCATAATTTATCAAGTATAATCGACCCGCATGTTTCGAAGAATATATATGAATGTTACAGTTTCATTTGGATAAAATTAAATACAAATGTGAAACTAAAAATACAATCAGCCCAGTAGTGGCCCAGGGGCACTAGGTGTGACTAAAAACCGACTGGTTGTGGGTTCGATCCCCACTCGAGGAGATGAAATATTTACTTAAATTTATATTTCCATTTATACATTCCATTCTATATTTCCTTGGGCAACGGAGTGTCCTAACTCTAGGTTCTCTCTGCCTAACCTGCAGTGTGCGCGATACAGCGTGAAGCTGATTTATTTATTTATTTATTTAAAAATACAGTGAATATAATCTATGTATTATATGTATATGTATATTTTTGTTTTCATATTTTTTTATCTTAATACAAGCGTATTAAGTGAAAGTATAGGGCACTTTATATATTTGACCATGACCATCGTGGCGCAATGGGATAAACGCAGTGGTTGTGAGTTGAATTCTCGCTGGGAGAAATATTTTATTTTCATTTCCCCGCTCTGACAATATAGGCGCAACGTTGATTCTTAGACAATATATTCCGTCCGAGTTCGAAATAGAGCGTGCGGCTCTATCTCGAATTCGGACGGAAAGTACTAACGGAGTGTCTTAACACTATGGTTGCCCTTTAAAGCGTTAACCTGCTTCTTTATACAGACGTAAATCAATTACAATTATTTTCTCCACATATAGTATCTATATAAGCCGCCATAATCGCTTATTTAATGAACAAAAGCCAATATTAATAAAATTCAATTAATTTTATCTGTCCGTACCGTTTTTGGGTAATTTCACTGATAGCGTGTGTTATACACTTAACTGTACTGGCGTCATATCAATGATTAAAATGCATTCGGTTATTAACTTAATGCAATAACAGTTTAATTATATATTTGATTTTTGTGGGTGACTTTTCGTCGCTCTGGTAACAAGACTATACAGGTGTTATGTTTCATTTCAATCTAACCCACGACCATTGCATGTGTAACGTATATAGCAGGATAGATCCACTGAAAAAAAAGGGGGTTGGTGGGCCTACCCCTAGGATGGGTATGCGAGATACAGGTGAAGGTAAAAAAAACTGTAAAATAGTCAAATTTGAATTAATAAATTCTGCTCGTTTTCAGTTCTTGGCAAAAAATCACTAATACAAATATAAAATGTACCCACAACCACATTACAACGATGCCACAATTGTAACCAAATAAAATAAAGACAATGTTTTATTTAAGTGAAAAATTTAACCCTTAGTCAAACCGTGGTCTCTACAAGATAGTTAATTAAACTTTTACTATCAACAATCTACAGCTTCTCCCATTTATCTCTAGTACCTACCCTAAAGTAAAGTAGCTAAGTTAAAATCTAAGATATATTTTTTGTATTATACCATACTGACTTTTATATATCGTTGACAATAAAAAAAACTGGTATTTGTGACGGATGAATGGCAGGTGACTTAGTTCTAAGTGTGGAAGGTTAAGAAGTTTTCAATTTGAAGTAGTAGTTCCTGATATTAGTGTTTTCAACCTAACAAATTGTTCAGTTTCACTTTGCGACCAATTTCGAAACATTGTGTTTTAAGTAGCGGTACTCATATCGATTCCAGAATAAGAAAATTTAAATAGCTTATTCCCCGAGTGGAGATTGAAACCACAACATCCCGTATAGACGCTATGGCACTGCACCATGGTGGTTTTTAGTAGAAAATTGAAAGCAAAAGTCGACTCGTTAGTTATCTCTGCATCCACCGTTTTGATCAGTGCCTTTTGAACAATCAATAGTTCTGTCTGTGTTCAAAGATACGAGTTTCAGTATAGGAAAAATGTTGAAAGGGAAGAAAATATTTGTTTAGTTATTTTGCATCTTGTTGTAATATAATAGAAAAAGTGCTATTAATTGATTTTATCAACGTAACCAACGTTGTTAATATTATTCGATTATGAGTAAGGTATTATAAAATAATAATATTTCGGACATAGGTTCCATTTCCAATCGGGAGAATGACTTATTTCCATCTCACCGTCCTGGCTATAAAACAAAGCGCGGTGTTGAATTCCGCAGGTGAGTAAGGAACGGAAGTGTCTTAACACTAGGTTACCTTCTGACTGTTCTGCTATGTGCGGGTCACGGCGTGCGTGTATGTTATAGCTTAAGAAGATTTATAAGGATTACTTTTCCATTCATTTTCTTTTTTTGTATAGACTCAAAATAGATTATAAATACCTATATATAAATTGACCAGTGAGGCCAGTCGTGGCGCAGGGGCACAAAGTGTCACTATAAAATCGACTGGTTGTGTGTTGATCCCCGCTCGAGATGAAATATTTATTGCAATTTATATTGAACGGAGTGTCTTAACACTAGGTTCCCTCTGCTTACCTTGTTGTGTGCAGGATATAGCGTGAAGCTGATTTTTTTAATAAATTAACTTAAATGTCCTTCACTATACGAGTATACATATACTCATATAGAAGGAAGTAATATCGGGAATGTTGTTCGCTGAACGCAATATCATGTTCCCAAGTCCGCCGGGAGGCTGCCTCCGTTAGATAGAATTGAAAGGCCGAATGGACAACTTAATACTATTGAAATGTTTGTGCATTGAAATTTTGTTAGCTATATTAAATTTTCAATATCCAATGAAATATTTGTAAGCGGCGTTGAGTATAACCACTCAATACACAAGGCCTTCAGAATCCAGCAGAGTGTGGAATGGAAGTGTCCTAATAGGAACGCAGGTTCCCTCTGCCTATCCTGCTATATTCGGGATATATGTATATGGAGTGAAGCCGAAAAACATCTAGCTAATTTAATTCCGATAATTTAACATATTTACATTATACTCGTAGCATTAATTAATAGAAAACATGCGTTTCACAGCTTCTTTTACTATTTATTTAGAACTATAGAGACCAGTGAGGCCAGTCGTGGCGCAGCGGCACGAAGTGTGATTGTAAAACCGACTAGTTGTAGGTTCGATCCCCACTCGAGGAGATGAAATATTTACTTAAATTTACATTTCCATTTCTTCGCTCTGGTGTCGAGGACAAGCGCAGCGTTGAGTTCTGCCACTCAACACGCAATGCCTCCAGAGTTCGGCAGAAAGTGGGGAACGAAGTGTCTTAACACTAGGTTCCCTCTGCCAACCCTGCAATGTGCGAGATACAACGTGAAGCTGTTTTTTTATTATTTAGAAATATAGATTCAAAATAAAAAAAACAAACAAAATAAAACCTGATTCAGTCAATTACAGTAAGCCTCGATTCAAGTGGAAATGCAAATACGTCTTTGCAAGGTATTAAAGGAATATTCATCATCATCTCCAAGTTTCGAGAGACATAAATGTTTTATAAGTAACAAAGTATAATTTACTTTGTTGTTGTTAGTCTGTTACTTTAGGGGTTGAAAATAAAGGGTTGTACGGTGTTGACATCAATGGATTATGTTTTTGAACTGAGTTGAGTCGGTTGTGGCGCAGCGATCCAGAGTTTCACTGTGAACTAGGCGCTTTTCCCATTTGGTGGAATTAATTATTTTTACTTCTTGCTCTGATAACAAGGTTACGCGTGGTGTTAGGTTATGCCACTCAAAACACAATGTCTTGAAAATTGTTCGAAAAATGGATACCGGAGTGTCTTAGTGTAACACAGCGTGAAGCTAGTAAAAAAGTATTTTAAAACGGTTTTAAGTAGCTGTACTACATAGCAGAGTATGCAAAGAGAGACATAATGTTAAGATACTCCGTCCAAATTTAAGACACTTTCGTTGTCTACTTTCAACTGAATTTTTAAGGACACGCAATCGTGTTGAGTAGCGGAAGTAACCACGTTGCTCATAAAAATAAAAGTATAATTTATCTAACAAATATTAAATTCATAAACAAATTTAACAAAAAAACAGCTTAACGCTGTATTCTGCACAAAGCAGGGTAGGCAGAGGGAACCTAGTGCTAAGACACTCCGTTACCCACTTTTCGCCGAATTTTGAAGGCATTGGGTGTTGAGTGGCGCAACTCAACACCGTATGCACACCAGAGCGAAGAAATGGAAATATAGATTGAAATAATTATTTTATCTCCTAAAGTGAGGATCGAACCTACAACCAGTCACACTTTGTGCCAATGCGCCATGAATGGCGACAAATTAATCCAACAATAATAAAAATGTTCTTATTTTGCGCTCATTTTAAATGAAATCGATAACAATTGAACTATGTAGGAAACCGCAATAAACACCTGCTGTTGCTATCTCTTTCCCACTACACATTATACTTCACCAAATGACAAGGACAGGTATATGTGATTCACAATCATCATACGGTCTGTTTGGGAGTTGTCGCCATAGTGACAGACAAACAGTCACGTACTTCCCGCTTCCTGTCGCATTCAATGCTTTATTACTATTGAAATTGATACTCAGATTTTATAATATTTTACTTATTTAGAAAAAAATTGCCTTTGTAGTTTGTTGTGCTTTTATATAAGCTGAAACAGTGAAATCGAAAATATTTTAAGTATAATAATTTAGGATTTCTTTGCATAAAATAAGGCTAACGCGCGTCGTGGTGTATACACGACGGCCGTAGGTTCGATTCTTATTCGGAAAAATGGTTACTTACTTATTAAGAACTTCCTAAGTGTGGAATAACACTATAAAATGTTTTTTTTTTAAAGAAGGTTACTTCTTTTTTTTTTCTTGCTCTCTGGTAGACGAAACACGTGGGCGGGAATGTAGAGGACGTGGGTAGAGAGTGAGGGGGAATTGTAGGACATAGAGAGGGGAAAGAGTGGTGGTTGGATATCTTAACACTAGTCAACCTCCAAATACCCTGCGGTAGTACCACACAAAAAACACTCCGTATTCCACTTAACTTGAGTTAGATTCGACCCAACTCACCGTCGACGTTGTTAGTGTTAGTCCTTTTAGTATTATTTATAGCATATGAGTCACAGACTTCACAGCTGTGGATATAAAAAGAAAACGGCATATAGAACTTCCTATCGCATTCACGAACCATTGAATCTTAGTTTGGACTTGGAAATGTCAATGAGAAAATTCTTCTCGAATATCTGTGTACTTATATGTAGGTACGTCTTTTTGTTTCGCGTACCTCTTAAAATGTCAATGTGTAAATATTTATTTCTCTCAGAGCTATTTATAGTTTTAGTTTATACTTTTAAACTAATATAACAAAGCCGAAGATTTTGTTTGATTGAACATAAAAAGCTCAGGAATATTTTTTACCTTGAACCAGTAGGTTCCTGGTTCAAGGTAAACTATAATTTTGTGTCGGATGATCTATTGATCAGGGAAGGCTATATTACATAAAGTTAATTTTAATACTAAACAGAACTTTAAAAATTAGGATATGGTTTGCGTTTGCTATAATTTGTAATTATATTTATGGACATAAGTGTTTTAATTGGAGGCAGAGTGACTGTTAATAGGTTCCCAGGTTCCCTCTGCACAACCCGCTATGTGTGGGATGCGGTGTGAACCTAAAAAATATAAAAATATTATAATAGCAAGCATTATATCATAAGCTGTATGTAACATTATATGAACGATTTGGTTTGAACCTATTAATCATATAAGTGATCAAATTAGACGTCGTTTGTGAATGATTGATATCTATTATACAATTGCAATAGAACGTACCATTCATATATGCTGAATGACATAAAAAGAAAACTGGTGTATTTATTATACAAAGACAAAAGGAACGTATGTTGTACGCTTGTATGATAAATACAATACAATTATTGTTTTGTAAGCAATTTGGAATGGCAGCCATACAGTGCTATTTGGAGGTTCCAAGAAACTTAGCTGTAAATATTTTGTACATATTTAAATAATTAAACAATGAAGGATAAAAGAATAGCAAAAAAAATTGTGAAGAAAGAGGGATTGGTTAAAAAGTGCACTAAGGGGGAACCAGGTGGGACCTCGGTTGGTAGTCGGTAACTTCGTCAGTAACAACGTCGGTATTGATGATACTGGAGGTAAGTCACGTAAAAAGCATGAGGACTTCCAGAGTGATTTGTTAGATAACAGTTGAGGATGCGAAAGATGTATAGAGACCGTAGAGTCTGGCGCTGCCTTTTCTCTGGCTACTCCAAAGTGATAAAGCATGAAGATAAAGAAAGCTCCAAGAGGCCATTATAATCATTTTTAAATGGCCAATTTAAACAAAAATGTCAGTAGTGTCCGTCCTACAGGACACTCACAAACAACGAATCTTTCTTTTCCAAGCGTACCATACCCTCCGAAAACAGTTGTGGATTCTATAACCACTTGGGGGAACAATGATATTATATAAAGCGCGGCGTTGACTACCGCTGCTTAACATGCAATATTTCGTCAATTAGGGAACGTAGCGTTTTAACACTGTGTTTCTTCTGGAACTCTACAATAGGCGGGATGAAGAGGAACCTAAAAAAAACATTATCAAAACAACAGTATAATCTACAAAATGGAAACATAAAATGTCATTGAAATCTAATATTACAAATGAATTTCATATATTCAATGCTTGCATTCACATCAATGTTCCATTAGCAGAGTCGTTATCAAATAGTAGTTGTGATAGCGAATGTGGAGCCCGCCCGATGCTTCGATATATAGAAATCTCTACAATCACAAGTTTTTGTTAGCTTCACGCTGTATCCCGCTTACAGCAGGGTAGGCAGAGGGAACTTTGTGTTAAGACAGTACGAAGTGTCACCACGTTCCGCATGAATTTTTCGAAGCTTTTATAATAAGATATTTATTATAAAAGCTTCGAGAAATGTGCTTCTTTTGGCTTTAATATTAAGAATTTGTTAACTTCATGCTTAAGTAGGAAAGGCAAAGGAAATCCAGTGTTAAGATATTCCGTTTCCCACTCACCGCCCAATTCTCGGAAATTTGCGTGTTTAGTGACGTGAACTCTTCGTCGCGCTTTGTTACCAGAGCGAGGAAATTGAAGTAATTACTTCTTCCAAATGGCAATCGAATCATTTCAGTAAAATGTGTCGCTGCGGTGTTAACCGCCCCTAAATTCAGTTTCTATTAAAAATAATAAAAAGTCAATTGAGTTCCATAGAAAAGCGCATAATAGCTGAGAACCAAACATACAAACAACACAGTTACAAAGTGCGATACGCTGTTTCTATTCAGAATGCGGTTCTAGTTCGCACTTCGTCGCCGGAAGCGAAACAAGAAAGTTAGATATAACTTTGTATATACGTACGTACAATGATGTAAAGTTGCTCTCAGAGATATCAATTAACGTTTAATTGACATTAGACTGATGCAAATATTTGCTTTTGCGATAGTTATGATTCAAATGCGAGTATTTAATTATATAATAACAGTTTGTTGTTTGTAAATGCGTAATATATTACTTTTATTATGTAATTCATTTTATGTATATATGTACTTATGTGTTAAAATGGCCGTCAGATTTATTATGGTTTTAATTATAGGCTAATAAATAATAAAATGTTACTGCATACTAATCATATATTGCATAACATAAACTGCATTGGGCGCTCCGTTGAGTTTCATACAACACGCAATGCCTAAAGATTTCGGCGGAAAGTGGGGAACGGAAGTGTCGCAATGGGAACGGAGTGTCTTAACACTAGATCCAAAAATTCCCTCTTACTTTATGCGGAAACTGCATTAAATGGACTACTTTTTCAATATATGTAGGTATAACTATTAAAATAACTACTTGCTCGTTGGGAGCAAAGTAACTACAACTTTCGATTATATCTCAAAACTATAATAGACGGCACAGAAGGCAGCCAGTCACGTGTGAGAGCTATAATTTCCCCAAGGAGAGCGATACCTCACCTACCTTCATGCTGTATCACGCATATTGCAGGCTAAGTTGGAATCTGGTGGTGTTGAGACACTCCGTTGCCCATTTTTCGCACCAAATCGAAGTTATGCATACTGAGTGGAGAGCCAAGGCCGCTCTTAATCTTTTTACTAGAGCGTAGAAATGGAAATAATTCATCCCCCGAATGGGAATCGAACCCGTCGAGTTTACATTCAGCCAAGCACCTCTAACCACTAAATATTTACGAGTATAATGAATAATTTCGAAGATAACACTTAAAATGTATTATAATGCTATACAATACAATTAAATACTAAAAGCAAAAAGGAATGTTCTGCTTTGTAACTTCACCGCACTGGAGTTTAATGTACATTTTAACTAAGTTACACATTCTTTGGAAGCCAATGTATCTGGGTTTTGCGTCGTATTTTTTTATTTTAAATTTATCGGTTTTTTTATAAAATGGATCAAAATAATCTCGTCACACATCCTACAAAGCAAAAAGTCCTTCAAAGTGAAAAGATACTTTCTGGGGAACAGTGGCACTTGATGGATACCTATTTCTTGAAATTATAAAAATAAACATAAAAAAATATAAAGTCTCTAAAATAACAATATTATAAAAATTTAAACATTTCAACGTAAATAGCTAATATCGTCATTGTATTCCAACTGACGTTAACAGGTACATGTTACTTCAATAGTGGAAATTCGTTACGCATATGTAGAAGTATATTTATATAAATATAAAATTTTATTGGTATATTATTATATGAAGATGGAAAATTCTGTTTTTCTCCGTTTTCGTAAGTGCTCCTCCACTTTCCTTATCCTACTAACATGTCAAATCAAGTCTTTTATTTTCTTTGCATGTTTACAGTCAGTCATTTTATTAAGATTATAAGTATATTATAAGTATACTAGTAAAGAATAAAATAGCGATAAAGGTAAAAAAAATATTAAAATTTTAATTGTACTAATTTTCAAGAAAAACCCTTTACGGAAAACAAAATAAGTATCAGACAAATTTTTATCGTCGTTTGACACTGTCTTCTTATTGTTCACATTCTATAGGTAGCTCTTTGCTTTTATATTTTTTTGCCAACCAATTCTTTTGCTAGAAATACTACGAGAAGCATCTAGCGAAACACTAGTGTTCTTATATTAATCAAAATAAATCATCCTTATTTTCAAACGAGACTAAGTAGCTATACCAAGCGATTTACGTAAGCGATTTACATACACCTGTTAACTATAAATTAAATATTTAATTTAATAGTAGGTACACTATCAATATTATTATATTCAATAATTTATGTATTTCTCATATATACATTACATACAAAATAATAATATTCATTTCTAGGAAGCCATTCTCAAGTAAGTAATGGGTTACACAAACTGGTACAAATGAGGGTACTTTGAAAATCCTACTTTCTAGCTTTAATAATAAAGTTTATAATAGCTTAATAGTTATTTATCATTTCAAATTCCCACGTCACGAATCGATTAGAACAATCGATGATGTAACTAGTAGTTAGTCTGCGTGTTTGTTTGTGGATAGCAAAAATTGGAGTTTTTTTTGTCATTTTTATACGAGGAGAAAGACGGAGAGATTCTAGTAACACACTTTGTATACATTAATGGTATTTAAAGGCGTGCTAAATTTGTTTAAATCGGAGTTGATCTTTCTTAAATTTATATATTTCAAACCAGGAGACCCTTTCAGGAGGGAACATGTACCTAATGATACCCTTACCTAGTAGATACTTGACAGATATCTATTACTTAAAGTTAGTTTAAATTTATAGCAATATTAATCTATAGTTTGTAGAAGCCTTCGTATCGCAACGGATCAGGATTCTGATCACGGATTCTCATTATAAACGCAACGATTATTGGTTCGGTTCCTACTCGGGGGAAAAGTAATACTTTAATTACTTTCATATCCTCGCTCCAATATTTATACATTCAAAAATTTAATTGCTTCTTCAATCTTCGCAAGAATTGAATGTAGAGTTTATAGAGAAATATTTTTTTAATAATTGAAGAGTACACTCATCGCGCAGTGTCTCTCAACTTGGATGACAAGCAAACGAAGTGTATTAACACTATGTTCCTTCTGTCTACCCTTCGTGAAGCTAATTTAAAATATTATTACAAAACAATTTGGGCGTTAAATACGCCTTTGACTAATGTGGTAAGGTTCGATGTAGCGCGTCTAACAATTGTGCAAGAAGCTTAACCCAAGGTTCGACTCAAGGCTCGTTAGAGAACGGAGAATTACTTAGGTATGTTCTATTCGTAATAAGTATGTAATAAATACAGGTAATGCGCTTGCGCAATTGCTTTTGTTTTATTTTATAAATAAGATACTGCTTTTCAGCGGCATAGGCTGAGAGAACATTGAAAACTCTCCGTTCTTTATTTAAAAAAAAACAATAGCATTTACATAATTTTTCATAATTAATCATATTCGTCTAATCATTAGGGAGTTTCACCCAATATATATTTATCAGATATTTCATTTATAATATATCTGTTACAGTCCGCTAGGCATAAGCTGAGCTCTGCATTTGTGTGAGAGATCACCAATAATAGATCCAGAAAAATAACTTTTGGAAATTTATTATTTCTAAAAAATATATAGATTCTTCTACACCAACTTGTATCGTCATCATTTTCACTCTCGTCTGTTGAGTTGGTTGTTTTAATAATACTTTTTTGTGTTAAGTATTATCTCCTTTCCATATAATTTCCTTTATTTGTACTGCAAGCACTTTTCTTGCCAAATTGTAGGTCCACGGGATTTCATACAAAATCCAGTTATAACGACGCATAAACGCTCGTGTCTTTTGATTGCGTTGACTTACGCCCCATATTAATAACCTATCTCCAACGTCAATCTTAGATTGTTTCATACATCTATCCAATCTAGAGATTAGATAGATATATGAAACAATCTAAGATTGACGTTGGAGATAGGTTATTAATATTGGGCGTTAGAAGCTTGATTTTTAATGTACTTCAAGGGACAGTGGTCTAGAATATTTGACATTAGTTTCACCGTTATACCTCCACGCAATGTCGAGATAAATAATCTTGACAAACAGACACACGGACAACAAAGTGATCCTATAAGGGTTCCAATTAACGTTTTAAAATACTTTACTCTAAAAATATAAATTGAAATAGAGAACGAGAGAGTCCAGTCGTGGCGCAGCGGTACAAAGTGTGACTGTAAAACTGACTGGTTGTGGGTTCGATCCCCACTCGAGGAAATGAAATATTTACTTAAATTTATATTTCCATTTCTTCGCACTGTTGTCGACGCTAAGCGCGGCGTTGAGTTGTGCCTTTCAACACGCATTGCCTCCAGAATTCGGCAGAAAGTGGGGAACTAGTGTCTTAACACTAGGTTCCCTCTGCCTACGCTGCTGTGTGCGGGATACAGCGTGAAGCTGATTTATTTATTATTAAGTACGAGTATGGAGTTAATGAATCAAAATTCAAATTAATAAAATAAAATAACAATCCAAGATAATGATACCTACATGTGTTGTAAATAGTGCAGGTTGTGTGAAAGAACATGGGAAACGTAAACTTAGAACGGTAGAGTTGAGCCCAACAAGTGGCCGAGTCCGACCGGTTTGAACCTGCGCGTGCAGCCGCTCTGACCTACTCTGAATGTTTCTATTACGCTACGGCTGTACTAACTATTAAATATCGTGTATCTCTTGTTGGCTTGACATGGACTTTTAAAGAGATTTCTACAGCTTTTGAAATGAATTCCTCATTATTTTTTTTTGTTCTGTTGTCGAAGCAAAGCGCGGCGTTGAGTTCCGTTATTCAACAGGCAATGCCTCCAGAATTTGGCGGAAAGTGGTGATCAGAAGCGTCTTAATTAGAACGGAATGTCTGAACACTAGGTTTCCAGATTCCCTCTGCTTACCCTGCTATATGCGGAATGTGTAGATACATAGCACGTCTCGTTAAGTTAGTTAATATTAAAACAATTTCGACCATAAATTCGTGGGTAACGTAATATTCACTCGCACATGTGCCCACGAGCTTTCGCGTATCGGATATCCCGCATACTGTTTTTATGTGCCCAGCTTATGCATTTTAAGCTTTTTTGGATAAATTTGCATTTATAAAGTATCATTTTGTGGTTATGATGCAATAGTTGCTTGGATATTGTTGGATATACGTGATTTCTGTGTTTTTTTTTACTTTCACATTCTGTCACGCATACGGTAGGGTAGGTAGAGAAGTTATTATTTATTTTTTTATGAAAAAGACAAGGCAAACGAGCGTAACTTGATGGTAAGTGATCAACGCCACCCACGACCCCGTGTAACACCAAAGCAACTACAGATGCGATGCCAGGCTTTAAGGTGGAGATAGACGCGCTTTTTGAAAGTACCCAGTTTGTATCAACCTGGAAACACTGCCATAGTAGTAGAGTAGGCCATTCCTCAGTTAAGACAATATATTAGCTGCTTTCCACCCAAATTTGAGACAATGTGTGTTGAGTAGCGCTTTTTCTCCCATAACAGGGTAGGCAAATACAGTACGGTCGATATATTGTGGCCGACTTGAAATCAAGTTCAAAAACTTTTGGTCCATTGTACATAAAAAAGGAAAATATATCAAAAATAAGAAAACTTCTACAATCAAATCTGTGCAGCCATTTACAGCTAGTGAAGTTAAAGATGGCAGCGTAAGGTTAGGATTAGGGCTTTCAACTCATCGAACGCACTGTATTAAAACTCTAACTCCTTTTGTAAGAATAAACTAAAACACTAGTGACGGTACGGTACACACAGTGTATACATCGAATGTCTCTAAATAAACAAGAATGTCTTTAAAATGCTAAATTTATTGCGACACTACAGCTAGTTTAACATTTTCAATACACCGCACCATAAACACAGCACATTATCGGATACTATTTCCGTACACTTAAAAATATACACTATCCAGACATCAAAAAACCAGTAATGTCTGACATTTATGTTGGTATTTCCATCGTAGTCTATTCGTACCATTTCTACTAAACAAGTATAAAAAAAAATAGCTTTTAATCTTTGTGAGATGTGGAATCCATGAATATTTGATAGAATCATAACTGTTTTCACCAAGTGTTGCATATTTAAGCGATATCTAAACTAGTTCCTTCCTACTTTGATTGCGGACTCGTTAGTTTGGTACCGGTATTTATATCAAAACGTGTTCTTTCGATAGTTTTATGTGTTAAATGTGTGTGTATGTATGTATGTTACATATACTTCCCATCTGCCTTTGGAATTGTTACTTTTGGTAAGGTGTCATTTAATTTTACCATTTTTATCTTGATTAAAACTACATTACATAAGTTTTTAGTTTTAATTTTGTCATATTAGTTCACTGTGATAATGCGTATGTCATTCCGTCGAACGTGACGGTCGTGGGTTCAGTCCACACACTGGGGATGGTTGTATTTATTTTTATTTCCATGCTCTGACAGACAAAATGCAGCGCCGAGTTAAGGCGGAAATTAGATACCACAGTGTCTTAACTCTCAGTTATTATGGTTTATCTCTGTTATATGCCGCATTTAAAGATGAAGCTAAAAATCTCTCTTTTTCTTATAAACTACAAGTGCAATATTTTGAAGAGCCGTATTCGTAAGACTATTCAATATAAGGACTGAAGGGCACTTTATATATGAAGCGTTTCTGTACCTATTCATATAACGTCATTAAAAAAATGTAAGGGTCATAATTTTGAATGTAAAAGACGAAGAAGGGTCGTTAATGTGAATCGTATGCTTTAAAAAAACTTAACGCTAAAAACATTATTTGAGTAGTTTCAGTTATTTAATTTTATACCAATATCTAGCTAAAGAGTTTGGTTAAACGCATTTATCTCAGGAATTACATACTGGTTCCAATTGAAAGTGTTTTTTAGAACGTGTATACATATGTTATACATAGTTGTTACTTGTTCCCGTTCAACCACGGGGCGAGGCCGTAAAACCGTGGCCGATAAAAGCTAGTGTAAAAAATTGGGATGCGCTAACATCTTTGTTGGTATTTTGACCCTATGTGAGGGAAAGTTAATTTATATTTAAAAAACCGGACAAGTACGAGTCGGACCCGCCCACCGAGAGTTCCGTAAAAAATTGGAGGTCTCGAGCTTTTTCGGCTATTAAAGCTTAGCTTAGACTGAGCACTCACTTGAACTAGCGACTTTAATACGAAATTTTGCCCTCCTTTAAGACTAATATTTTTTAGAATTTAAACATAAATATATAATTTTCAGATTGTTTCCTGAACTCGTACTACCCGTAGATGCTGATAGCTGCCAAATTTCATAACTCTAGATCAACCGGAAGCACCCTATTAATTTTGATTCCAATTATAGTGTCGAAATACGCCATTTTTGCGATATAAACGGCCATATCTTTTTTAAGTATGATTTTTTCAGGGAAGTAGATCTAAGTATGTGGTTTTGATTTCAACTCGATATCTACAAGCGTACCTGAGACAAAGGCTCTTGACAGACAGACAAACGAACGGACAACAAAGTGATCCTACAAGAGATCCTTTTTTCCTTAAAACAAACGGTTAATAAGTTCAGATAGATAAAATCATGTTTGTAATTGAGGCCGTCATGGCGCAGTGGCACAACGTATCACTTGTAAGCATTTTTACATAAGAGGTACAAATTTACCCGTAGGGTTTTTCTGCCTGCTATGCATGCGGGATACAGCGTGACACTAAAAAGTGATTAGCTTGAAAAATGTACGGTTTTCGACAAACATTTCTAAAAATAATAAATAAAAGTTATACTTCAAACAGTATCAAGCCTATGAAGAATATTTTAAAAATAAAATCAGAAAATGTTTTATATAAAATATTTTTCTTTTAAATATTATTTCGTTTGAAATTTAAGTCGCTTTCAATACTAAGGCAACAAGCATGACTCAGTGAAGGTGAAGACAGAGGCCAAGGCGAAAAGCGATGTCAGTTTCGGCTTGAAATAATTTATAAATTAAATATAAGATTTTCATAAATTGATTATATTATTAAGGCCGTCGTGGCGCAGTGGCACAAGCGTGAGACTGTAAGCTCGACGGTTGTGGGATTTCATTTTTACTCGTGGAAATTAAATATTTAATACTTTAATTTTCTCGCACTAACCAATCAATACGCCTTACCTCCAGAATTTGGCGGAAAGTAGGAAATAAAAGTGTCTAAATGTGAACAGAGTGTCTTAACACAGGTTCCCAGGTTCCCTCTGCCTATCCTGCTATGTGAGTGATACAACGCGAAGCTAAACAATTATACTGATACTATTTTAAGGGCATAGACAGAATAAATTTGTAAAGAAATAAAATAAAAAAAAATGTAATAGGTAGGGCTTTTTAATGTCGACTCTTGAGGCTTGGCCTTTGAGTGGAAGATGTATTATGTAACGTTTTCAGGGCGACCTTGTGTTATTTAATCACTATAATTTATGCTATTAATATAATAAATGTTTATATTGAAGTAAGAAATGGTTACTAGAACTAGGTAAATAATTATACTGGTCGTCGCCCGCATCTTTCTTTGCGTTCCTATGACAGTACCTAATAGAATTTCGAGAAACCTTTCCTCAGCGCTCATTCCTCCAGTTGGGAATCGAACCCACACCTGTCTCGTTTACAGTACACGTACACAGTTACAGACACGATTCCTTTAAACCGCGACGGCTTCAAAAAAAAATATTTAAATAAAACTCAGTTACAAATTAAATTTTGAGACAGAAATTGTGGTAATGCAATTGTTGAGCAAAGAGATAATATGAGAATACTAAAGTATACGAATAAACCTCAGAGCTGCACGTTCTCTAATATAATTAAACAATTTACGTTTAGAGGTTGTAGTACCGCCGCTTCATAGCCGCTAAACATGACAGTTCTGGGTTCGATTCCCACTCGTACTAATGAATTATTTTCATTTCCTCGCTCTGGTTATGGGATAAAGTGCGGGGTTGAGTTCCGCCACTCATCACGCAATCTCCTCAAAATTCAGTGGAAAGTGAGGAACAGATGGGTCTGAATGGGAAACGAGTGTCTTAAAACTGTTCAAAGCCTGCCTACCGTGCTATGTGCGGAACACAGCGTGAAAAAATATAAATTTTCTTTAGAAGAGAAACTCGTACAGTTTCCTTTAGTCACCGGGGTATTAATTCCAAAGGGATTTTGAATTCTATGCCGGTACGTGGGGACATACAGAACTAGAATGTATTTTAGTAGCGCGGTACTGTAGGTAGGTAACCTACTGTATATTAAATAAAATGTTCGCTTTCAAACTGTTGAGTTTTTGGTTTAGTGACAATTTGAATGATGAGAGCATTTCTTTTGAGGTCGGATTGAGGCATGTCGTGGCGCTACAGCACAAGCGTGTGACTGTAAATGGGACAGGTTATGTGTTCTATTTCCACTTGAAGAAATTAAATATTTAATATTTTCATTTTCAGCGCCGCTTTGAGTTTTAGTTCTTGGCGGAAAGTGGGAAAAAGAGTGTCTTAATAAGAACGGAGTGTCTTAATACTGGCTTCCCAGGTTCCCTCTGCCTATCGTCGTATGTTCGAGGTACAGCGTGAAGCTAAAAATAAGACACTGCATATTTCACTATAAGCATTCGTTATGACAAAACGAGTGTCTAGTTCCTACAATCCTAAAGATGCCAGCATATATATCTATGTATTTATAGATATATAGATAGATAGTAGAATCATTCATTACGTACCTCGCCTTTGTGATCGTCTAGTGTTGTTTAATATACGCTGAAGGGTGTTAAAGGAGTGTGGCACCGCATTTTGCATCCCTTAGTACCGAAAATTAAGCTATATTAATAATTGATATGAGATTTCGAAATTCATAGAGGCCCTCGTGGCGCAATTGGAGAACGTGCGACTTTAACGATGGTTGTGAGTTTTATGTTTATGTGGAATTTTCATGTATTTCTTTTATTTTCTTGCTGTGAAAAGTGGAGAATGTAATGTGCGAACTCTAGGTTCCTACTGTCTAGAAAAATCATAAAACAGTTTTTTTTTTAGAAACACATTGCTATCCGCACACAGCAGGGTAGATTTAATACTAGGTTCCCAGATTCACACCTGATAATCTAGTGCTTAGCCACTCTCTTCACATTAAGGTACTTCCGTTCTCTATTTTCTGCCACATAAAAGAATTTCCGTAGAATTTTTTTTACTTTTTTCGTTTATTTCTTATGTATATACGTATGTATTTTTTATTTCTTAAGCATTTCTGTTTTATTTTTTTACTAAGGTAGACCGTCGTAAGTAATTGACACTACTCAGTGTGAGTGCCTGTATTGAAATATATTTATTTGCGTATTATATTGGTTTCGGATATTTTACTACAGGTTGGAATTGAAATAATGTTCTTATATTAGATATTCCATTTAACAAGAAGGGCTATATTACATTACATAACGGGAGTCGTATCCATATAATTTACTGAAATCGCGGCCAGAGTTACCTTATGCACTAAGAATAAGCCCTATACCTATAGCGAGAAACTAGAATAAATAAAAAAAAATAAAAATCAAATAGAAAAGAGGCCGGTCGTGGCGCAGCGGCACGAGGTGTGACTGTAAAACCGACTGGTTGTGGGTTCGATCCCCACTCGAGGAGATGAAATATTTACTTAAATTTATATTTTCATTTCTTCGCTCTGATGTCGAGGTTAAGCACGGCGTTGAGTTCTGCCACTCAACACGCAATGCCTCCAGAATTCGGCAGAAAGTGGGGAACGGGAGTGTCTTAACACTAGGTTCCCTCTGCCTACCCTGGTGTGTGTGGGATACAGCGTGAAGCTGATTTAAAATAAATAAATGCTACTATATGCGGGATATAGCGTGAAGCTAAAAAAAAACCCAGAAAAGTAAGATTCTACAGAACGAGGCAATCTCGAGTAAATGTAAGCTGTGTTCCCAGCGCCGCTATCCTTAGCTACTTGTTTAACTTTCTAACGGGGGTGCATTTTTCAGGATTTTCAAGTTTAAAATGTCGCGCGACGGACGAAGAATAAGAACATTTGTATGGCTCTCGAGAATGTTTCAGTGACATGTAGTTGATGTTGCTCTTACATAAAACGCTAACGTGTACCGATTTTTAATTGTTAAATGTCGTAGTTTGGATTATTCCAATGGTTTCAGGTTCAAATCCATCTCCGAGAAATATTTAGATATTTTATGACTGTGTAACGTTTGGCTTTCCTTTTCCCCTGGATATTCCGTTAGATATTAAGTATGAACGTAAAAAAACAAAAACAATTATTTTTTTAAGTCTAAACTTTTAGGCCGCTCGTGGCGCAGAGGCACAAAGAGTGACTGTGAAAACGACTGATTGTGGGTTCGATCCCCGCTCGAGGAAATGAAATATTTACTTAAATTTATATTTCTATTTCTTCGCTCTGGTGTCGAGACAAAAGCGTGGCGTTGAGTTCTACCACTTAACACGCAATACCTCCAGAATTCGGCAGAAAGTGGGGAACGGAGTGTCTTTCACTAAGTTCCCCCTGCCTACCCTGCTGTGTGCGGGATACAACGTGAAGCTGATTTATTTTTTATTTTTCTAAACTATTAGAGTAAATAGGCCGGCGTGACAACAAATTTGCAATAAAGATTAGTACATACTATTTTAAGTTTTTTTTAGATAATCACTATGTCTCGCGTGTAAGGGCTCATAGAGGAAACGTAGTGTTAAAACACTCCTATTCCCCGCTCAAATTTCACGCCGTATCAAAACCAGGAATAAAAAATACATTTGCCTAAGTGGGAAACACCCGTAACCTCCGCGTTCACACTCAGAATCTGCCAACCACTAATTATTTTAAATGTAAGTATTATCGTTCACAAAACAAAAATTTCTTTGTAAAAAAATCTTGTTCATATACTTTTATAAGGATATCAGTTATAGATACTGCATTTTATACGATTGCGTTTTAAATTGAATCACTTAACCCACATCGATAATATCAGGAGTGACGTCCAAGGAGAATTGCTTGGCGAAGCCACAAAATATTATAGGAAATGAAAACTTTGTATGTTTCCAGAAAATATCTAAGTAACTTACTAGAAAATTAGTTTTTTATTTATTTTAGCTTCTCGATATATTCTACAGGCAGGTTACGTAGAAAGATAATAATATTAAATCTATTTTTAAGGTTTATGCAATGAATATAAAAAATAATGATACTAATATAATAATTGTGAATGTAAGTTTGTTTGTTACGCTTTCTCGCCATAACTACTTAACCGATTATCATGAAACTTTGTACACTTATTCTTAGAAGTATAAACAAGGACATTAAAATATATATCAAAAATATCCAATAGTCTAATGATATTTACATTACCCTCAATTTTCTTTGACCGCATAATGTTACGTAAAAACACTTATCAGAAGTATCTTATATAAATCAGCTTCACGCTGTATCCCGCATGCACCAGGGTAGGCAGAGGGAGCCTAGTACTAAGACACTCCGTTCTTCAAGGTCCAAAGTCAGGGAACAGAAATACCTTGTATATTAAAGTCAAAATACATAAATTAATATTTTCTTTATATTATATATTTTTATTAAAATATAAAACAACATAGCAATATAAAAACGTAAGATGCAACATACTCAACGGCTTTTTAGTATCTATCATCTTATTGGCGATGGCGATATTTAATGTGAACAGGTTGTAGCAGGTGTCTAAGTTCTAGATTATTTTTTGCGTATGTTAGTAGAGCTAGTTGAAGAAGTTCAATGGAATACTTTTATTAGAAAACGTATAAATATTTGAACACAGCGGGATTTGAACACGCATCACGATATTATACACGATCGAAACATATTTTTCTTTATTGAATTAAAAGTACACCTTCAAAAATAAAAAAAAAATCAATTGATTCGCGAAAAGGAATACTTTTATAATAAGACAGCAATATTTTTTTTTTGTACCTTTACGCGTTTTCCCGCATAGCAGGGTAGATAGATCCTATCAAATTAAATGTTCAAGACACTTCGTTTCTCCACTCACTATTGTATTGTCACTATTGTATATATTTCAAGATATTATTACTGTGTATTACGTATGTAGTTGTTTTTGCAATAGTAAAAAGGTTATTGCATTCTATGCTATATACAGATGGAGAAACATCTGTTAAACATCTGGCGTACTTTAACCTTGCTAAGGTATAAGTTATCACTAAGTAACATAAGGCTAAGTGATAATCTTGCATCAGGTAATACGAAGTGCGGCGTTTAGTTTCACTACCCAACTCTCTTAAAGTATATTTAAAATATAACCTTCAAATATACCTCAATTATAATTTATTATTTAGGTATATGTAATATAAATTGAATTTAAATCAGCTTCTCGCTGTATCCCGCACTCAGCAAGGTTAGCAGAGAGAACCTAGTGTTAAGACACTCCGTTTCCTACTTTCCGCCAAGTTCTGATGACATAACGTGTTGAATGGCGGAATTCAACGCCGCACTTTGCCTCAACACCAGAGTGAAGAAATGAAAATATAAATGTAAATAAATATTTCATTCCCTCGAGTGGGGATCTAACCCACAACCAGTCAATTTTACAGTCGTACTTTGTGCCTCTGCGCCACGACCGGCCTCAAACATACATACACGTTTTTATTAATGTGCGGATACACACATCTCTAAAACTACTGAATTTAGACTGTTCTCTAAGTTGCACATTTACATCAAAAAGATCATTTCGATATGACTTTTAGTTTCCGAATAATTGGAAAAAAATAATGAATAATAAAGTTATTCAGAAAATGGACGAATTGTCGGACGGAAGTAACGGATTGTTATCACTAGGTTCCCTCTGCCTACCTTGCCTTATATAAGGCCTGTCATCATCCGTACTTCGGTGGCTTCCCCCTTATTTCACTTACATACACTAGATTTCCTCCCATATCTTTATCGGTTCTCGCGTAAAATATACCGTTATTTGTACGTTGTTTTACGATCAGCAATATTCGATGAGGGTGGACGTTGAAGAGGGTATTTACCCTTCTAATAATACATTACTCTTCTTCGGTGTTCCAAAATTGTATCTGTCACTTTGGGTAATACGTATGGTATGGAAATACATACATACATATGTATGAATAATATAATATTTCATAATAACATTCAGTGGGAGTCGACTTTAATTGAGACGGTCGTGGTTTCGATTCTTACTCAGGGGAAAGAAGTTAGAGTAAGAGTATATTATTAGGGCGATTTATTCGCTCGGTCTATCCTAATCAAATTAAATATTTAAAAAAAAATTGTAACATCGCAACACATTAATAATATCTATATTACGTACGTATAAATATATGTAAAATCGAAATGTCCGTCTATCGTCACAGCCAGTTCACTAAGTATTATAATAAAGTTTACATACAAAGGATCCCAACTAAGCTTCCACCTAACTTTAAGTCCTAGATTTGCAAGTGACCTATTTACACAAACAGTATCTTCAACTGGCTGGACCAAAAGTCCACGGTCTTAATGAACGACTCGGGCTTAAGCGAAGGTAATGGGTTCGATATTCATTGAACGGTTGATATTTATGGCGTATCTCGATATATTTTCTGTGGGGAAACCAGATAGGACTAAGTGTATAGTAGTAAAACACCAAAAAATCGATGCAAATTTTTATCAGTTTTGCAATAATTAATTCTAGTTAAATATTTATATCTATACCACCAACAGCAGAAACTTCGAATCGCCTCAATTAGCTGATATAGTTAATAAGTTCGACTCGTGTAGTTCGTGTAGACCAAATCGCAGTCAAGAATCCGGATTTCGAAACTAAGTTTGCACAGCACCAGGTAGAGCGCTGGATAAACTTTGCTGGATGTGTTAGTTCAAACATAATTATTATATGCTTATTCAGTTACCTATGATAATGGGTTTTAATTAAGGTATATGAAACATTTACGAGTACGAGGTGAGGTATGAGGCCAATCGTGGGGCAGGACCACAAGCATGGGATTGTAAACGCGAAAGGTTGTGGTATCGATTCCCAGTCGAGGGATATTTACGTCGGACGTCACACGCTGTATCTTATCTCTCCCTCTCTCTCTCTCTCCCTCTCTCTATCAGCTTGACTAAATGAGCACCATTCATTACGTCCAGGTCGATTCAAACCCGTGACTGTTGTGTTTATAGCTAGACCGTATAATTGTACCTCGGAAGTCTCAATTATAAACAATATATCTAAAATAATCGATATTTCATCAAATTCCCTACAACGCGTCGTCGTTCCCAGCGGCACCAAATTGTATATTACTATGATTGTGATAAGTGTGAAAAGTTGGAGCATAAAGCCGGAATCTCTTTAAATTAGCTTTGGAAAGTTTTATAGCAAAAAATGGATTAAGATTTAAAGTTATTTTGGGGCTCTAGCGTACGACTGTAATGCGAGAGGTTGTGGATTCGACTTCCACTTATGGATATATAATATTGAATATTTTCTTTACCTCGTACTGGTAACGAGGCAAAGTGCAACGTTAAGTTCCGCAACTCAACACGCAATGCCTTCTGAATTCAGGTGGAAAGTTGGGAACGGAGTGTCTTAGCACCTGGTCCCCAAGTTCCCTTTGCCTACACTGCTTTGTGCAAGGTATAGTGTGAAACTAAGATAAGATATTGAAGAGATCAGTATTAGTAGAGAGTAGTATTGTGAATCTTAAACATCTATAAAATTAAAAGTAGTAGTGCGTAGCTTTAAAGGTACATAAAAGTCAGTGAATTTCTTTACCTGCTTTACCTTGAATAGCGAATTCAAATGCCAAACTTAATGGTTGTCTAAGAGCTAAAGTATACATTGACATCTGGCTACTGTAAAATTTTGATCCGTTATCTTATTTAAAGAGAAATTCTATAAAAAAAATAAGTTTAATGCTTTTCCAGACCGAGTATCAGAGTAGGCAGAGGTAATTTAGTGCTAAGACACTCCTATCTCCATTCTCCGACAAATTCTGGAAGCACTACACTAAATTGGTTAAGAAATAAATATAACAGTTTCCTAATTTTATCGTCGTGATTGGTGATTTACGCAGCTTTACACTGTATGACTATATTTAATAATTAAATATCCTATAAAAGAAAAACTTATATTTCTACATAGTTAAAAGTAGTTAAAGTATATTACTATTTTCATTAAAAAAAAACAGATATTTTATTTTATACTAATAACATATAATTAATAGTCCATGACAAAAGCTATTACGCATCATACAAAAATATTGCAAAAACACCACATACCGACGAATATTTGTAAAAGAAACACGTTTAACCATACGTTTGCCAAATACGAAACAGGGTTGCCACCACAATTTTTATTATATTTCCCGTATCCTTCATTTTTTTAATGATATACTGTAATATAGACTGAATAATATAAAAAAAACTAAGAAAAAACGTCATAAGTATAAACTATAAATATTAGGAAATGGTAAGACATATACACTGAAAATACGTTTTTCAACGTTTTTTAAAGCGTTAATATGGAAACACTTAGAAAGTAAAAATACTTTTTAGGTTTCCAAGAAGCGCTGGTTCGAATTAATTTTTTAAAACATTTTATAAAAAGTACTAAAAAAAAAAAATTCACCTATTTATTTATTTTTAGTGGGGAACGGAGTGTCTTAACACTAGGTTCCCTCTGCCTACCCTGCTGTGTGCGGGATACAGCGTGAAGCTAATTTATTTTAATTTATTTATTTATTTATTTTTAAGCATGGCAATTCTATATGGTCAGCCTTACGAATACACCTTGAATAGAAACAAGGCTAATATTCATAAATAAACATAGACACTATAGAAATACATACATATTTATATAAAGCTATATGCTTAGCGCCTACATACGTTGTGTACATATGAAACAATTGATGATTAATATATTGAATAATATTTGCAGCTTGCACGGCAAAGCATTCATTTAAATATCTTCTATTTTTGTGGAAATATATAAATAATATAATCATATCAAAAACTATTGTGTTTCGATTTAAATTATAATAAAATTTACATAATAAAATACCTAGTTCCTTTATGAAGTACAATAATAACTCATAGTTACCAACTATTGAAAATATTCTTGTAAAATTAACTTTGCGCAATTCAGTTAAGTAAAATATAAAATAATCTTTAAATTAATAGATTTAACGATTAAAACATTTAAAAATTACACCGAACACGGTTAGTCTAATTACTAATACAATTTCAACACTATTAAACTTTATTACTAATCAATTCTAGATAATTACCTATTACTGTTTAATTTCGTGTGTAAAAAACACCAATCCAAGAAATATCACATTAAAACAAACACTAAAAAGCCTTTCAACATTTTCAACAATTTAAGTTGTACAAGAAGCATTTGTCACTGACACTGACAGCAGAAATGGAGCGAAATGCAACTAACTTTTTTAATCTCGCGAGCGTCATTCCAACGCAAAGACCCGACGCGTACTGGCGAGCCGAGTGTGGTCTGTTCGGCCCTACGCGAAACCTACTTTATTGTACACTCGATTTCATATATTTCGTTAAATTTTATATTTGTTTGTTTATTTTGTATTACTTTTATGCAGAATATTACAATTTATTCATAATATTTAAAAAAAAATACAATTGATTTTAAAATTTAAAAATAGCCATATTTTGTAAAATATATTTGAAGTTTGAGAAATTTTGAAGTTAATGTAAGACACTGTAAATAAGAAATTTGCGAATATACGCTTCGTTTTTTTTCCACCATTACTAAGAAAACGAAAAAAATATATACATAAGTATAATCGAACCCCCCAACCATCGCATACAATGCCGACCCAATATTTGAAAAAAAAAATCATAAATAATAAAGGCATACATATTTACTGAGTAAAACTGACGAGATTCTCTAGTTCAAAAATAAAACAGGTTTCGTTTGAGACACGGTGGCGGATGTGAAGTCTTTAACGTCAATTTCATTGAAGAGATTGTGCACTCGACTGTATAAGTATTACAAATTGAAAGGTGACAATTACTATAAGTTTTGATATTTCAATACCAAACACACAAATCTTTATAGAGACCTTTATTTTTATGAACTTGCATAATGTTTTCTTCTCTTTAATTTTAACTATAATTTAGCTGTGTTTTATATTTATCTATAATATTTATTTATTTTTTAAACTTAAACAACAGATAAATTATATTTATATGTATCTAAATATTGTGTTTAATAAAATGTCGAGTATTAATTACAGTCAAGCTGTATGCAATTAAAAACGACGTAATGCCCTGAGAATGTACCTGACATTTACTTTTATTACGAAAGTTAGAGATTCAAATGCTGTAGGTATAGGATTAACTTTTAAGCTAATATATTTTTTGGTACATTTAAAAACCTAAGTAAGCTGAGCTAGTAATCACAAAATTATTCAATTTATTTTGTAAGCGAAATAAACTTAGTATAAAGAATCATACGCAAAATTGTATATAAATACTCTTTTATTTTTACTCTACTTTTAGTTGAGTAATACTTAGTACTAACGACATATTTATCCTACTAAAAGTAGAGTAAGAAGTACTTTTAGTAGAGTAAGAAATAAACAGCGGCAAAGTGCGAGTCGGATTCATCAAATGATAGAATTGGTAGTCACAGTGGTACAACTTATGACAGTCAATGTGAAGTTTCGCAGTTCGTGTTCCACCATTAAACACGCTCTGTTTGTACTAGCTACTCTGTTGATACCAGGCTCTATTGCACTATATTATTTATAGCAGTTAAAAAAGAATCAGCTTCACGCTGTATCCCGCACAGAGCAGGGAAGACGATGAAGTTAAATTTATTTATAATGTTTATTTTTATGCATGTAGATTTAGATTATAGAGTTAGATTAAGTTAATAAGTGGCAACTGAAATGAATGACTGGACTGTCTTAAGCAGATATTGTATAAATATAGAAATATATGTATGTAATAACATAAGTCTAGTTCTAGGTAATATCTATAGAAAAAAATATTAAAAGAAATGTAAAAATAACAAAAGGTATGGACCGTAAGTCTGTAGTGTAAGTAAGAATTAAAAAAAAAATGTGTAAACTTCGTTAACCATTTTTCGCTGAGTTTTTCGAAGCATTCCGTATTGACTTGCGGAACTCAACGCCGGACTTTTGAAGGTGCCTTAGCGCAAATATTAATAAATAATAATTCATTCCCCGAGTGAGCATGGGACCCACAACCGTTGCGTTACAGTCACACCCTAGTACCCATGCGCCACGACAGCATCTTTATAGCAATCAAAATATGAGTTGAAACAAATGAGTTACTATATTGAATGAGCGAATATAAAAAGAAAGAAGAAGGAAGGAAGAAGAGTGAATATATATGAGCTTATGAACGAGTACTGTACAATACAGGTTTTGAACCTACACCCACGGTATTGCGTACACTATGCCAAGTGTTCTAACTATATAAAGTAGAAATTATGACACGCTGTTAACAAACCGGCGTAAAGCACGTTGCAGCACGACTCCATTACAATAATAAATATTATTTGATAGTTAATTAGCGAGTTGTTCGTGTATACAGTGTTACGTCAGAAGTAAATAATAAGTGGATGTTTATGATAATTGAATAACTAAAATAGATGGATATTGTCGTATAGTTGGCACCAGAGAGTATGGAGTATGGGTAGAGAGAACCTATAGAGAAAATTAAAATAAATTATTCCTCCGTGTGGAAATCGAACCCACTACAGTCGCGTTTTACATCTTAGCTCATTGAATATATTTACACCTAATAATAAATAGATATTATTATATAATTAAAGTTTAATAATTTGATTTTGTAAGCACCTAAATTTTTACTATTTTAAATATTATTTTATTGTTCTATTATTTAAAAAAAAATCATAATATAACAAATTACTAGGCGAATATTACACAAGTAGGTACATTATATTATAAAGCTGAAGAGTGTTTGGTTGAATGCTCTAATGGCAAGAACTACTGGTTTAAGTTTAAAAAATATTGTGTTGGGAAATATTTTATCTAAAAAATCTGCTTCACACTGCATTCCGCACACAGCAGGATAGACAGAAAGAACTTAGTGTTAAAACTCTCCGTTCCCCACTTTCTGGCGGATTCTGGAGGCATCGCGTGTTGAGTGGCAGAACTCAAGCCGCACTTTGCCTCGACACCAGAGCGAAGAAATGGAAATATAAATTTAAGTAAATATTTCACATCCTCGAGTGGGGGATCGAACCAACAAACAGTCGATTTTACAGGCATACTTTGTGCCACTACGCCACGACTGGCCTAGAAGTATAGTATAGTAATATTTTATTAGATTAATCATTTCGATGTAGCCCACTGTTCCTGAGGTCTTAGTTATCACGGGCACTAAGATAGATTAATGTGGCATACTGTCATATATACAAAGATATGCGTGTCATGCTCAGTTATTTCCATTGAGCCATGTGAGAGAAGCCGCAAGTAAAAGTACTAGTATATATTTTTAGGGTCACGCTGTATCCCTCACACAGCAGGGCAGGCAGTGAGCTGGTGTTAAGACACTCCGTTAGCCATTTTCCTCTGATTTCGAGAGGAGGCATTGTGTGTTGAGTAGCGGTACTAAACGCCGCGCTTTGCAATTACTTTTAGACACCACAACGAAGAAAATGTAAAAACAAAAATATTTATTTCCTATTAATGAATAATATTTATAATTAAATATTTAATTTCCTCGAATGGGAATCGACCCAAAACGTGTCGCGTTTACTATCAAACTTTATGCTCTTGTTCCACGACTAATATAATTTATAAGGTAAAAATACTTAACAAAATGTATAAAGGCATAAAAAAACTAAAATCTTTTCAAGATTTAAGAAACTTTACTATAATAATGTGATTTTGTTTCTCAGAAACATTGATCATTTACCTTTGAACGTGAACGTGAAAAATGGAATATTTAACATTAATTGCTTTTATATTTATTCATATAATTACGATTTTTATTAATATAAAATAAATTTTACTTATATAAATTCTAGAAGTATTTGCACTTCCGTTCCGCCACTCAACATCCAGTTTGCCTCCAAAATTCAAGCAGCAAGCAGAAAGTGGGGAACAGAAGTGTCTTAATGGGAACGGAGTGTCTTAACACTAAGTTTTGTTTGGTTGAACGCGCTAATCCCAAGGACTATAGATTATTAATGTATTGGATAGTTCATTTAACTAGGAAGACTATAGGCTGTATCATCACGTTAATGTTTTGGATGCAGCCCACTGCACCAGCGGTCAGAGTTACCGCGAGCACTAGGATCGAGTCATGTGTCATACAAAATTCTTAGGTATATCTATTTCAAAAATCTTATATAAATAGTTCAAAAAACGAAAAACGGGCTTTTTCAACAGAACACATGAAGTCTTCTAGTAGTTAAACTGACATTCCACCAGCCAATTCCGTCATCAGACCAGCTCGATGGTACCACAATATTATATTGTCATCTAATCTATATAATAGCCAAGTTTCATGGTGGTACAACAATTACAAGTACATGTAATTCAGATTCTTAGATTTTATTACATATTTACTTAGTTACTTTTTTTATTTTTATTTTTGTTTTCAGCTTCACGCTGTATCCCGCGAGTAGCGGGATAGGCAGAGGGACTCCATTGAACTTAGTTAAACTCGAATTAATAAAAGCGTGTTAAAAATCACACAAAACATAACAATATCGAAGAGAGAGCGAATGCCGAATATTTCTATTTGTTAATTAACTTTACTGAACGACTTCATTAGGCTAGTTTGTATTTGCTCTTAAAATATAGAACTTATTCCACAATTGGAAAGCTCACGATTGGTTTTTATTAAAAATATTTCAAACTATTGTAATTATAAGTTATATTTTTGTTTTAGCTTCACGCTGCATTCCACCACCACCGCACCACCTACCACCGCACCACCTACCACCGCATCACCTACCACCGTACCACCTACCACCGCCATGCATACAACCATGCATCGCCTAATCCTCGGATTTATTGCATATTGACATAAGTGGAGAGTTCAAAGCTGTACTTTGGTTTGCTAAGCGAAGAAACAAAAATAATTGATTCCCCCGAGCAGGAATTGAACCTTCGATCGAGTTTATAGTCACACGCTATGCCAAAGCGTCGTAACGACATTCTATAAATGCTTAAACGTACCTACATGTTATATTTGCTGCAAAATTTCAGTAATAAAAAAGACGACGCCGTAACTAGTATTTGATCTATTCTATTGTTCACATCCACATCAAAAAGCTTGGACTCGACCCGACTATAATTTTTTTATTGACTATAATAATAAAATCTTGCTAAAATGTGCTGCTCCACAGCTTTCTGGGTGCTTTAGCGAGCAAGCTATTTTTAGACCGGGATAGTAAAACTAGGTTGTATTTTACGAAGTTAAAACAAACCTATGTAAGTTAAAAGAGTATGTTATTATATTAGAAAGAAAATAGCGTTCTTTTCCTTTTGTTAGTTTTTAATAAGAAAAGTCTCCGTAGGTATATATAAGTAAGTTTCACACTGTATGCGTTTTACACTGTTTCATACTGTGCGATTAGGCAACGCAGCGTGGTATCAGAGGAAGCCTAGTGTTAAGACACTTCCTTGTCCATTTTCCGCTGAATTCTGGAGGCATTGCGTGAGACGCGGAGAAATGAAGCGAAGAAATGTAGATATTTCAATTCTCGGGGTGATCATCGAATCCATACCCATATCACGTTTACAGTGAAACTTGTGCCACTTAGCCAAGACGGCTCCTACAAACTCGTACATACATACATGTAAATATTAAATGATACACACATGTTACGAGATAACCTTTTAAAAATATTAAAAAGTACAGCGGAGTTTGTTACAGTACAAGAATTTATTTAAATATTACGATAAAATAAACTCTACCACTTGAGTCTCTCTTATATTTGTAAAAGGTTTTTTTCTAGTTTGCTCGCGAGCTTTTAAACAATTTATTTTTCATTTTATCAAAAAATTTCATTTTGCTTGTTTTTAGGGTTCCGTAGCTTTTAAGGAAAAAATGTACCCTTATATCACTTTGTTTTCCGTCTGTCTGTCTGTCAAGAGCCTTTATCTCAGGAAAGCTTGGACATATCAATTTGAAATTCAAATCATATATTGAGATCTATAATCTCTTGATTTCCTGAAAAAAATCGTATCAATAACATTTACTCAAAAAAAATATCGTAATAAGAAAACGCATATTTCGACATATAAAGGGAATCAAAATTAATAGGATACTTTCGGTTGACCTAGAATTGTGAAATTTGGCAGCTAGCATCTATATGTAGTATTAGTTCAGGAAATATGAAAACTATACATTTATGGTAAAATCCTAAAAAATATACCCTTAAAAGGAGCTAAAATTTGGTTTTAAAGCCGCTAGTTCAAGTAAGGTATCAGATGAAAGGACTCTGGCTAAGCTGAGCTAAGCTTGAATTTCAGAAAAAGCTTGAGACCTCCAATTTTTGTACGGAACTCTCGGTGGGCGACCCCGACTCGTGTTTTTCCGGTTTTTTTTAATAAATGAAATAATTCAATTGAAGTACGGACGAAAAAAATATTGTGCGAGTAATTGTTATCCATACTAATCTACATGTAAAGCTCAACAGTCTGTTTGGTTAAACGCGCTAATCTTAGAAACTACAAATTGAATTTCAAAATGAAAATCTTACTTATTCACTTTTGACCACAGCATCGGGCGAAGCCACTGGTAAGAACCAGAAACTTATGTACCACTCTGTAATCTAGAATATCACGTAGGAAAACCATTGTTTACATATAAACAGGTTTTTTATAATCATAAAAAGCGAAATACAGTAACAAAATATTTCTACTAACTATAAAATTCTTAAAAAAAAAAGAAGAAAGTAATGTAAATTTAAAAAAAAACATAAAATAAACTTGTTTTCTTTCAATTTCATTTTGTAACTCAAGAATCAAGATACAAAAGAAGGTTGAACTAAAATGAGTAGATGTTTATCGTAGCTAAGTTACTTTAAGGCATTCCATACTCTCGTCAAAGGGGCCGCGCTATCTAGCCCGCCCATTTGCATACTTGTGGTTTTGGCCTGTCCTTAACTTATTATTATGATATATAATATGACAATTTATTATTATTATATATATACAAACCAGAGAAATTATTTTCAAATCTTTGCTCTGGTGGATAAAATGCGGCGTTGAGTTTCGCTATTCAACACACGTGCTTTGTATTGCCGAGCCTTCACTCCCCAAGGGGGAATCAAACGGACAACCGTCGAAGTTAAAGTCAGATGTTGTGCCGCTGTGCCACGACTACCTAATATATATTAATATATAAGGTAACATAAAGTTCCATAACAAATATATTTTAAAATACTCGAAAATGGAGAAAATAGAGAAACCAATGATATCTTTTTGTATATTTAAAATTTTTAAAGTGCTATTCCACACTTATTAAAGAAAAATACTTATTTAGAAAACGTATAAAAATTTGAACGTAGCGGGACTCGAACCCGCGTCTCCTGGAAACTGACCAGGTTTCTAAATATTTTTGTGTTTTGTTTACAGTAACGACATTTTTATATTTTCAAATATATTTAAGCTTAAACTTATAAAGTTTATTGACTGTTTATGTTCCATTAGGATCCGTTGTTCGTAATAAAATGAGCGGAGTTGCGTCAATATTTGAAGGACCTTTTCGAGATTAATATTCTGTTATAATTTAAAGTATATTTTTTGTGTAAACAACAGAAGCATCTTTATGGGAGTGTTTTAACACGAGGTTCTCAGGTTCCCTGTGCCTACCCTGTTATGTGCGGAATACAGCGTAATGCAAAAAAATAGAAACAGGCTTAATCGTGGTACGATTTATCAAAATTATTATATATTTCATTGCTCCGAAACTTGTAATATATGGACACTAAAGACACTAAATGTTAGAAATACATCAAAATAAAAAATAATAATGCTTAAGGTATTGGCGCTCTTTGTCCACCAGAGTAAGGGTTCCCCCGAGGTCCCCGGGTTCCCAACCGTCGCGTTTATATCCATACACTGTGCCACGACGGCCTCAAACAATAACTATATTTTTGTATATAGTATAGTAACTACAATATAAACCAATATACCGTCAAAATACTTCAAGATACAATACTAGGAACGATAATTCTATTGAAGTCACTTCTCTGTATTTATTGCTTACAGACGTGCTAATGAAATTCCAATTACATCGCTAGTATCAGAGTTAAGGAGATAAGGGCGTCTACTCTTACATTACATTTTTTTTTAGTTTCACGCTGTATCTGGGGACTTGGGAACCTAATTTTAAAACACTCCGTTCTCTTTAAGTCACTTATCTTCTTCAACTTTCGTTGTGTTGCTTTTAATTTGACTTACTTCAAACTTTCACTAATTAATTCATTTTAATTCAGCAAAACATATACAGTTTGTTTTATCAAAATCGGTTCATTAAAAAAATATCGTAATTTGAATGAACTCAAGACATGAGTTTGCCTGCAAATATGTATATAGCAATCTATACTAATATAATAAAGCGGAAGAGTTTGTTTGTTTGTTTGTTTAAATGCTAAGATCTCTAGATCTACTACTTACGGTCGCAACCCTAGTTTAAGTCCCGCTGGGGACGACCTTACCGCCGATTATATCCTCTCAAGCAAACCCATAGTACTCGCACTTTCTCAGAAATATGAAAACAAGTTATTTATGATTGAATGTATCAATCGTGGCCAGTCGTGGCCTCGATAGGGGTAAGCGCGGCGTTGAGTTCCACCACTCAACACGGAATACCTCCAGAAATTGGCGGAAAGTGGGGAACGGAGTGTCTTAATACTTGGTTCCCTTTGCCTACCTACTATGTGCGGGATGAATGCATCAATTTGTTGACAAATGTAGTATAATAAAAATATCACAGATAATAAGCGGGCAAAGCCGCAAGTGTACCGCTAGCAGTTGAAAATATTTTTAAACTTATTTTTAATTAATATATAGGTACTAACTGAGAAATATAATTTTGCCGTCCAATTAATATAATTGCGGCTGCTTTCTGAGTCAAAGCTTATTTTTTTTTACTTTTCTGAGTCACTTTCAATATAGCCTTATACCTTGTACGAGAGGTTGTTAGACGTGCAAAAGCATTAGTTTCTACTTCAAATTGTAAATTATAAAATATTATAGGACTCTAATTTATATAGACCAGATAATTATATGATGAAATGAATTTCTTTTTTCTTTTTTTTTATTTAATTCAGGATTTACTTTATATTGATAAATCTTATTATTTTTTTTAAATATGAGTACACGTTTAGAATATCTTTTATTTACATTTTTATGCTTCACGCTATATCCCCCAAATAGCGGGAAAGGCAGTGAAAACCATTATACATTAGTGTTAAGACACTTCGCTCTTCAGGCACCAAACAGTTTTCAAGACATTGTATTAAAGGGCGAAACTTAATACCACGCTGACGCCGTCATGTTTTCAATTATGAAGAAGTTAAAAGTCTCTTCTACCTATTCTTTTTTTTAAAGCGGCACGGATATGCAGAGAGAACCTAGTGCACTGCATTAAGGCACTTTTTCCTCATTTCTCGCCGAATTCTGGAGGCACTGCGTTTCGAGTGGTGGAATTCAACGCCGTGCTTTGCCGTGTCTCGACACCAGAGCGAAGAAATGAAAATATTAAATATTGCATTTTCTCGAGTGGTAATCGAACTCTCAACCTGTCGTGTTTACAGTAATACTTTGTGCCTTCTGCTACTCTTCGTATAAAATTTTCAAAATTGCTTATATTTGATATGAGGAACTCTCACAATTTTAAAACATACAATATAATAATTGGCTATATCTCTTTTGGACGACATCCAAGAAGTTGCGCTTCAAAAGTTGCTTCTATCAAATAGACTTTGAAGTATTTTAATATAACATTTTATTATTTAGACAAAGCGTGGCGTTGAGTTCTGCCACTCAACTCACAATGTCTCGAAAATTGCTCGGAAGTGACGAACTGAGTGGCTTAACACTATGTTTACTCTGCCTTATATACCCTTACACACGTAAGGGTATATAAGGCAGAGTAAACAATACCTATACTAGGATAAATACACTTATACGTATCTAGCATATGAGACCAGTCCAGTCGTGACGCAGGGACACAGGCGTGTGACAATAAACGCGACAGGCTGTGGGTTCGATTCTCACTCGAAGTCCCACCACTCAACGAGAAATCGGCGGAAAGTGGAGAACGGAAGAATCTGTTTAAGTGTAGCAAAAGGAAAAATCACACAAAATTCTAGATTCCATTATATTTCATCACCTAAAAACATCAATAGGTTGAAAGTTAACCCAAAAAAATAATATAATAGGTCTAAAACGCCGGTGATGTCAACCACGCGACACAATGCACCGGATGTGCTATACAGCATTTAACAATACTATAACGGGTATGATAAACGTATGAATAATATAAAGAACGTAGTGGTGTATTGGTTAGTATTAGTAACTGTACGTTAGGTTAGAGGTGGTGGATTCGATAGTTTTTAATGTGATTATGTAGTTGCTAGTGTTCTCATGTAAAAGGGTAATCAGATAGAAAAAAATATTATTCTTTTCTTGATTATTTACTGCATTTTTTTTTTCAAATATAATGCATTAACTAAATAAGTAAATAAGAATATATTAATAATAAAATAAATAAAAACGTACCTAAAATATATAAATTATATATAGATAGATATAATTCAGTATTAATTAAAATGATGACCTGAAGGCATTTCCTCACAGGTCTCGAGGATCACCTTAATCAAGTGAAGTGACTCAAGAAGCGGTTGGTATTTGATGGGTTGTCAGTTTGGTAACATAACTAAACGTTAATTTATATGAAAATTATATTATTCATATTCATATGTGATATTGTATACACATATACGTATCTATATTTATATTTATTAATAAAAATATTTTAATGCCGATGAATTTATTTGGGAAATATGTTCAGTAGAGATGACAGATACGAGATGGATGTGGAAAGGCGTATTGCTGCCGGTAACAAGGTTAACGACGCCTTAGCTGCATTGATGAGACGGCGAAACGTCAGCACAGCTGCGCGTGTGGCCGTACACAATGCAGTTTTGGTACCGACTCTGTTATACGGCAGCGAAACGTGGATATTACAGAAGAATAATGAAAGAAAGATGAATGCTGTAGAGATGCGATCTCTTCGTAGGATATGCGGAGTCAGCTTAGCTGATCGAATCCGCAATGAAGAGGTACACAGAATGGCAGGTACTAGCGAGGATGTCACAGTGAGAATGAAGAAGAGATAAATTACATTGCCTAAACTCAAGTGCTCGACAGAGTTCTACTATTCAGTTCCTGACTCCATCATCATACCAGTTCGACACGACAACATTATTGCAGTGGCGTAGCTGGGAGGGTGCGAGCGGTGCAGTCGCACCGGGCATCAAAAGGAAAGGGGCATCAAAGTCTACGATCAGTTCTTAAATTTTTTTTTCAATCAAAAATCAAGAAATGTACAAGAAAAATGAGAGAATGAAAATGAAAAATACAATCTCGCTATCATGTCAATCGAACATGAACTAGTCGATACTATTGATTTTGAAAATGGGATTAATGACTTCGCTTGTCGTAACGCGCGTAATGTCCGTTTTTAAATGTTTACAATAATTACCACAATCTACATTAGATTGTGGTAAAAAATATAACTTGTATATAGTTATTATAGTTTTGAAGCTATAAAATTTTTTGATATCTACTCCACTGTGTATAGTTTCAGATTTCAAAAATCTGATATATTAAACTGAGCATATAATATTAGAATATATTACAATTCTAACATAGTATAACCTTAATTTATATATAAATTAATTAGATTTATTAATTAAATTGAAGTATTAAATTGAATGGATTCAAGTTTTTTATGTTTTATTACATAGCTACGAAGATGCATAATGCTAGAAGTTGATTCAATAAGCCGTATTAAAAAGATAAAATAATAATTGTTCCGTAAAGTAAACAACATAAAAAACGCTAAACAAATCAAGGCTGTTCATTTAATAAATATGAAATTTTATAATTTGTATTAAACATTACTTAAGAAATATTTGAACATCGTCGTTTCTACAACACAATTCTATACTACTAGCGACATCTATTGGCAGTTTCATTGTACTACTATATAAACGTTAATCTTTAAAAATATTATAGTATATTAAAGAAAGGAAAGATAGTTTTGACAGATGTCAGACATCCATAGTCCATAGAGACGAACAACAATGTGGTCCTGGGGTTCCGTTTTTGAGATAACTACGGAAACTTAAAAAACAAATCAATTGTAGTACTTATCAAATGTATTTTTTACTAATTAAATTTATGGTATAGATAATGCAAATAATCTGAATCCGTTATAATTCTAATACAGATTACAAAGTAAATTGCTATATTAAATTTTCAATTGAATCGTTATACAAGGATAAGATAAGATAAAACTGAAGGTTATTAATAATAATCAAATCACCTACTTATTATATTGAAATTGCTAAACGTAAGTTCCATAATATTAAAAATGAAATAAAATGAATTAAAACCAAAATACAAAAATTATTACTTATTTAACGTATACTATATCTACATATACTTGTAAATAAACAACGCGGGCCGATATGATATTGTTTAAAGAAACATCAGTTTATTAATATAATATATGTTTTTTTTTTGCATAACATATGTAAGGTGAATCTTTGTCATCTCTTCATTTATAATAGACATAATGACAGCTGGTAAAAATTACTAAAATGTATATTAAATTAATGAAACCGTGTAGTATAGACAATTATATATATAAAAAAAACAAAACATGACAAGCCGCCATGACATTTGGAACGGCAATCAGTTTCCGTTCGTTTGAGCGTCACGCCAAGACGTCATGTCAAAAAGACAAAAACCTAAAAAAAAAACTAAACCTAGACTTACCTGATATTTCTTAATGGAATCTATCTGGTCTCTGCTAATATCGTGCGCAGGGGGCCTCGGAGGAGCATCGCGGGGGGCCTCCCGTGGGGGGACTGCTGGCGCGCCTTTCGCTGTGCCATTTACCTGCTATATAACGAAAAATGAGAAATTAAAGTTAAAATATATTAATTTACATAGTGTCTGGTTTTTATGTTTTAATTAGACAGAATGTGACTGTAGTAGAGAAATTTGTTGGTTACATGATCACTTGAGAAATATATTTTCATTTGTCCGTACTGGTACATATAATAGAGCAAGACATTGAGTTTCGTCACTTAACACTCAATATCAAGAATTCAGACGGAAAGCGGAGAACGAAATGTATTAAAACTAGTTTCTGTTTGTTTGCTTTTCTAGAAAAGATGTAAAAATAAAGATTCACACTTGAGTAATATGTTCATATAAATGCATTAACACAGAGAAATTTTACAAATGCATTTTTTAACATCTTCAAACATTTCGTACATTAAGTAGGTAGGCAAAGAAACCTAATGTTAAGACACTTCGTTCTCCATCGTAATAACAATTTATTCACAGGAATTGAACCTGTACATACAAAGAGACGAGTCACGTTTAAAGCAATATACTTATTTAACACAACCAGCTATAAAATATATTTTTCATATAATATAAAAATAATAAAAAACACCCAGTTTTAAGACTATTATTAGAATATTAATAAATATCTACAATAAAATTAATAAAACAATAATCACACTATAAAATACGTTTTTTTAAATACTTAAATCACAATCATTGAGATGCTGTCATCTATACATTATAACATTTTACAATTTCGTTACACGTAGAAGCCAGTCGTGGCGCATTGGCATAAAGCGTGATTGTAATACCGACTGGTTGTGGGTTCGATCCCCACTCGAGGAAATGCAATATTTATTTTAAATTTATATTTTCATCTTTGCTCTGGTGTCGAGGCAAAGATTGAGTTCTGCCACTCAGCACGCAATACCTCCAGAATTCGGCAGAAAGTGGGTAACGGAACGTCTTAACGCTGGGTTACCTCTGCCCCTACCCTGCTGTGTGCGGGATACAGCGTGAAGCGTGATTTTTTTTATTCATTACATGTTATAAAAAAAAAACGAGCTTCACTCTTTTTCCCGTAAATAGCAGGATAGGCAGAAAAAATCCAGTTTAAAAACACTCCTTTCCCAACTTTCCACCCTACGTTGACGAGACGTTGCATATTGAGTGGCAGAACTCAACGACATGTTTAGTCGCCAGAGAGGAGAAATAAAAATAATTTAAATATAATCACTTGAATAGAGAACGAACCCATCAACGTCGAGTTACAAACAGACGATGTGCCGCTGTGCCATGACAGCCTTAAAATAAATATATATAATAAATCTATACATACATTTTATAATATGTCCCATATAATAATAATATTAGGTCATTCAATTATTAAATACTTTAGACTCTCTAAATACTTTCTTACTAATAAACATGCAAATCCCGTAAATCTATAAAAAGTCCCAAATCCGATTTATATCATTATTCTCATGCATAAATAATATCAGTTTTTATTATCCAATACATTTTAATTTAGTAATTACATTTTAAAAAAATAGGCATGGGGAACCTGGGAACTTAGCGTTAATACACTCGGTTACCAATAAGACACTTCCTATCCGCGCCTCGCGTTGCCTAGTTACCAGAGCGAGAAATAAATTTATTAAATATTTCTTTTTCCTCGAGTGGGCATCGAACCCACACCGCACGCTGGGCTGACCTTAGAAAATAAATATATAATTTCTTAGTTGGAAAAAATGAAAAATAAATATAGAACTATATAAATAAACATAAATCATATTAACTATAATAAATAATATTATTCAATATATCCTTTGAAATCTGAAAAAAAGCTTAAAAGATAGTCCTGAAAGGAAATTAAACCCATTAGTTAGAAATATAAGAATAATATCGTATACAGAATAAGTCATACATTTACAGTAATACATACATATATAAATTAATATTAATATACTAATAACTTATATCAGAGTGTAAACCTGGAAAGTTACGTACGTCATATTACATAGTTGCTTAATAGCCTGTTATCAGGTTTACACTCTAAGCCGACGATATTGTATTATACATAAATATATATTTTATTACATAACATATAGAAATAAATATTAGAATATCAGTTTCATTTAAAACATATTATTATTTAATATTTTAATAATATCTTATGTCTTAATTAGGGGACCTAACGCTAAATAAAAATACCATTTTAATATTAAACGTCAATATTACATTAAAAACTATAAGTCGGTTTATAATAAATATTTAATTTTCTTCTCAGATGATTATTTTGTAATGCCCTTTATATAACTAACTTATTAAACATCAGTTAATAGAAAATTGCGACGCGGGTTCAAATCCAGCCTTATCCATAATTTATATTGAATTTCTATATATGTCTTTTTTTACGCATAACACCTCGTTACCGCGGACAATAGTGCAAAAAGCGTGATTGAAAAAAAAAATAAAACTTAAATATTATTAATAAAAAAAATGAAAGTGACACAAAACATGATGGTAATGGCCGTCTTAATATATTTATATGTGTGTAGTTTATTAAAATAAAAAATACTATGAATTACTTATATATACGAATAAATTACTTAAATATGAAAGTTTCATGTACTTGGTTAAAGTTTTTGACAAGTGCAATTAGAGTAGTTTTTTTTATGTATACGTTTTTAAGTTATTTCTGTTTTGTATAGTAGGTACGGAATAAGTATACGAAGAAAACTGTAGACGCCATTATGGTGCAGTGGAAAAGTGGTTAATTTTAAGTGCTATGGTGGTGGGTTCGATTCGCACTCGAGATAATGGTTACATATATTTAAATAAATAAACTAAAATCATTTATATAATAAATTGAACATATCAAGCTTATTATTAGGCTTTTTCATATTTTTTAAGATAGACAAAGAATCTTAGTGATAAATCACTTTTTGATAATTTTTACTAATTTAACCTAAACTCCTTCGTTACACTTCAAAAATAACATAAGCTAATTACAATATAAAAAAATACTTATAAAGATCAATGTGTCTACAAATATGTTAAAGCAACATGATAATATGAGCTTGTTAGTTATCCCAAATCCTCGTTTATATTTATTAATTGAAAGTAAATAAATAAACTTTTTGAAATTCCGTATTGTAATGCTATGAGTAAGTAGTTAGTTACTCAAGTAAGATATGAATGGTGGAAATTTAACAGCCTTTTTTGAGTATATGCTTTGGCCATGATGGGGTAGCCAGAGGAGGATGCGACAAGCGCTACGGTCTCTACATATATTATATGTTTCGCCTCAGCTTCACGCTGTATCCCGCACATAGCAGGTTAGGTAGGAAACTTAGTGATAAGACTAAGAATATTTCATTTCCTCTAGTGGGAACCGAACCCACAAGTTGTCGCGTTTACAGTCACACGCTTTTGCCACTGGCCACGACTGACCGCAAAAGTACTAACCTATATGGATAAAAATTATATTATTAAACATATCCTTATTCAATAAAAAGTTTTTCAAATGACATAAAAATACTTTTACATTTTTTATACGGAATTTCAATATAGTATTTACAATTATTAAAAAGAGTTAATAGCAATAGCAATATAAAAGATAATAAAATTGATATTTCCATGAAAAACTACACTACAAATAAGTCTTTTATCAACTAAATAACATCCCATAAAACCACCATCTCCATACACCGTGACTCCCATGAAATCATGCGCTGTGTTTACCTGAACAACCTTTTTGTCCGCGGTACCGGGGTATTTGGGCGTCGTTTTCACAATTTGGACGAAACTGTCCGGGACATCCACCGCTACCTCTCGTCCAAGCAGTACTGGGGTAGTGTCGAAACCTGGAGGCAGCTTGTAAGAAGCGTACACAGCTTCTCTGATCAAAACCGAATCAGTTCTCGCCGAATATGTCACACCTTCCCTACAATCTAACAAGGAGTCTTCTCCGTTAGATATAAGTAGTTGGATCTTGTGGTCACTTAAGTTGTGGGTGATGTTCGACGCGACCGACTCTGATCGTTCAGAGTTCAGATCGCATTTTGCTGTTTGTGATGAACCTTTGCTCTTTTTGCAGCCAAAGCTCACCGACCCATCTGAACTTTGGGGTAGTGATAATAACTCTATAGTACTATTGTTCTTGAAACTGCCTGAGCCGTCGGAGCTGGGACCGGAAATGTCGATAGTGCTTTGTAGGACGGTACTTTGTTTGCTGCCAAAGGAAGTTCCGGACCCCCCGGACGATAAAAGGGGCTCCTCGTCCCTTCTGAGTCGTACCTGAGGAGGTCGAGGAGGGGGGTATCGTGGGGGTGTTTTGTTCCTCGCGATGAAACTGTCCGGAACGTCCACCGCCATCTCGCGGTGGGGGCCTGGAATGGAAGACAAGCAAATGTTAATAATGTGTAATAATATTAGCGAGACAAAACCCGGGGTTGGATTGTATCAATTAATTCGTTAGTGAAATATAAAATGTAGTGTTTTATTACTAGGGTTTCTCTGTTTTCCCCTCTCTAAATATGCATCAAGTAAAAAAAAAAGACACTCCTATATGGACATAATGATATAAAATAAAACAACTAAGATAGATATTAGTTTTAATATTGTGTCAAAATCGTTTCCCAAATATTTACACAATCCGCAGCATCCAATTAGCGTTAGAGATTTTATCTAAACTGGGAATATTTCGATAAGCACAGCCGCAAGCGACCTGAACGCGACCGTGAGACCACAGCCTATATAAGCGACTAGTCGTCGCCCACAACTGTGTTTGTGTGGATTTTAAGACGTAAAATGGAAAATTTTCTTCCGTCCGTTCCCGTCAAAATTTCAAGAAATCTCCCCTTAATTTTACCATACACTCCGTAAATCAAAAGTAAAATTTATAACTTTCTAAATCTATCACTTTTGAATATCTGTTATTTAGTCACTACTTTTTTAACTATCTTCATAGCAGGGAAGGCAGGAAGAACCCAGTGTAAAGACATTCCATTCTTCTGAATTTAAAATATTGCATTGCAATCGAACCCACGATCGATACGAGTAAAGTTAGTTGTACTCATAATTTAAAACAAAACCATATTTAAAACATACGGTCGTGGCGCAGCGGCACGAGGTGTGACTGCAAAACCGACTGGTTGTGGGTTCGATCCCCACTCGAGGAGATGAAATATTTACTTAAATTTATATTTCTATTTCTTCGCTCTGGTGTCGAGGTTGAGCGCGGCGTTGAGTTCTGCCACTCAACACGCAATGCCTCCAGAATTCGGCAGAAAGTGGGGAACGGAGTGTCTTAACACTAGGTTCCCTCTGCCTACCCTGCTGTGTGCGGGATACAGCGTGAAGCTAATTTATTTATTTAATTTTATTTAAAACATAAAAAAATACTTCACGCTGTATGCCGCACACAGCAGGGTAGGCAGAGGGAACTTAGTGTTAAGACACTTCGTTCCCCACTTTCTGCCGAATTCCGGAGGCATTGTGTGTTGAGTGGCAGAACTCTATTTAAAACATAAACTTAATAAATATGTTATTTAATGAACGAGCTGGTTATATATAGGTTGGGATACGCCTATAACCCTCCCCGCAACCCATTAACGGAAATACTTTCCACTCAATCGTGAAATGGCTTACAGGTTTTAACTTAGCTCTGATGAGATTAGCCTTAACCCATAAAAAGATATAAATATAGAATATTTTTTTAGCTTCACGCCATATCTCTCATATAACAGGATAGACGAAGGGAACCCAATGTTACGATACTCCGTTTCTCAAACACCACCCAATTTTCGAAACATGGCGTGTTGAGTACGGAACTCAACGCCGCTCCTTGTCTTGTTAGAGTAAAGAAATCAAAATAATTATTTCTCTCGAGTGGGAATCGAACCATGAACCATCGCTTTTACACTCCAATGTTGTGCCGTTGCGGCACGCCGGTCCTAGATGTACAATAAACATAAAGATTTACATTTTATAGGCCAAGCACAATAATTCGTTCTATAGTAGAAAAACAATTTAAATAAATAATTTTAAATAAGAAAAACAATACAAATTAAAATTCATAATTTTAGTTATTTTTTGCCCCATTGTTGTATGAAGGTCGCGTTCTATCACGCACTACTTCAATGTCGGTTGTTATTATGAGATGAGTCTTAGTTATTATAGATGCGACTGTCATAAATAATGTGAAATAAATATTAATATTTTTATTAAAAAAGCAGCTTCACGCCTTTTCCCGCATAAAGCAGGATAGGAAAAGAAGAGAGTTTCTGTCCCATATTTCCCGTCAAATTTTCGAGGCATTGCGTGTTGATTAGCGGTACTTAACGATGCGTTTTTTTTTAATTAAAGCGGGCAGAGTAATGGAAATAATTAACTCCTCCAAGAGTCGAACTCACTATCGTTCCGTTTACAGTCGAGTACTGTGCCGCTGCGCTACGACAGCCTAATTATAACCATTTATTTATATTAATTTAAAGTCCGTAAAATCATATCGATTAATATAATACCTTACAAATTGTCTATAATACATACTAAACTTATTCGGGATTCGAATCTTCAATTATCACGTGTCAACCAATTTTAAAATATTTTTTTATTAACTACTAAAAACATCAAATTGTATAATAACCTACAGAATAATTGACTATTATATTAGAAAAAAATAGAACTCACTGTGAATACCAAATTTTCTCTTCAATGAATTAGTTACGCATATTTTCGTTTTACACGTACATACATACATACATACATGCATACTATAAATACGTTACGGTTTAGACAACATGACCTAGAAAAACACTTGATGATATAAAACTTTAAACTATCGTTTACTGCGGTAATTAGAAAAGGTAAATTGAGCTCTACTTTAGTAGAGTCCAACTTTTATAGGAGAAATTAGTTTTTTGTAATAGTAACAAATCTTAGATTTAATAGAGTATTCCGAATTTTTTTTTAAAGATTTGCAGGTAAATAAAGAGGACATCACAAAGAGAGTGAAGATGAATGTGGTCCGTCACGTTTGGGCAAATCGAGAGAATGTGTGACAACAAAGTTTAAAAGATTTATGATGCAAGAGAGAGTGGAAAGAAAGGCATGAGTTGACCGAGGTGACTTCGGTTGACTTTCAGGAATAGAGTATCGATGATGCTGGAGGAAGATCACGTAAAAAATGGAAGTGGAAGAAGAAGTGTATGTGGAAGTTGATGAAAGTGGACGTTGGGTATGCAGAGACCGTTGCGTTTGATGATCTATTCTCCCTGGCTATAAATCCCTCTGATGATGAAGCATGACGCTAAGAGTAAAGATTAACAGATTCTCCATACAGAAAAAACCTATAGTAGTTTGACATTACACTCTTTAGAAGAAAAAATACGAAATGAAAAACTTGATCTATTATTCTGAATATTAGATATTTTTAATATTATAGGCATCTTTCGTAAACACTTAAAAATCAGATTTTCCCGTTTCCATAGGAATTTATAGTAATCCCCTCTCAGTGCTCCCCTATACTCCTCAATGAACCTTCACGACAAACTGCATTCTAACCTCCAAAGTTTCGGCAACCGAAAGCCTCAAACGGTAATCGAATCTGCGATTATAAGCATAATCTCTATATCTAATCCGTTCTATCGACACCACGTACAAATATTACTTTACCAATAGAGACAGCTACATGAACATTATGTAATTTGCATGACGCGCGCTATTTAAATGCTCTTGAGCAAATAAGTTATTGTTTCCTGTCTTGAATAATGCTTTGAGAAGACAAAGAAAAATATAAATAAATGTGAAGAGTGTTTTTAGAATAAATAGTTTTACTATATTTTGTAGTCTTTTTACAATTTTTTTTATTAATCGTCCTTGAGTTTAACCACTCAATAAGCAATCACTCGATAATAGGGCGGTAAGTGGAACGGTTGAACGGAGTGTCGTAACACTACCTTCCCTCTGCCTACGTACAGCATTTTTTGTCCCAACGGGGATCGAACCCACAACCATCGTGTTTACAGTAACACGTTATCCCTTATCTTTTTTCTAGATATTAGTCACCAAATTAAATACTAACCGGTATCAGAAGTAAGCGATAGCATAGTGAGCATGTCTGTGTCGTCATCCGGCGGCGGGCGCTTCTCCTCCTCCGCGCCGAGCACCACGATGCTGGAACCTGAACGCCTTCTTGGCCTGGAAATAAAGTTAATAAATGCTTTATTATATATATTTATCTTTTTTAGCTTTTTGTATCCCGCAGAGACGCAATTCGTCCAGGAGTCAACGGAAAATGGGGAACATAAATTAAGTGTCTTAACACTAGGTTCCCAGTTTCCATATGTCTACCCTGCTATATGTGAAATACAGGGTAAAATCTAACTAGAAAAGCGCTCTAGCTTCATCTGTATGTAAATACAATTACTCGTTCTCTAGGTTACGTATTAGGATGTATGTATATGCATAGATTTTCAGTAAAATTTCCAGTAATCTTATCCTTCTAACATTATAAATATGATAGTTTGTGAGTATGGATGTTTGTTACACTTTCACTCAAAAACTACTAAACGAATTTAGATGAAACTTTATAGTAATATAGCTTATATATCAGAATTATACATAAGCTGCAATTTATGTAAAGATTTTGATTATTATATTATTTTTTACGAAATTTAAGAATTTATTACGAACAATACCGTAGCGTTTGGCGCTCCGTTCTCTCTGACTAACCCGCAAGGGATAAAGCGTGAAGCTAAGTTAAGTTATTACGAACAATAAGTGTAAGTGGGCGAAGCCACGTCTGGGTCGCTAGTACTATTATAAAATATAAAAATCTGGCTGTAAACACGTCGGTTGTAGAGTCGACGAATAAAATACATTATTTTCATTTCTTCGCTCAGGTATCAATATAAAGCACAATATGAATAATGAATATTGAGCGGTGCATAGGGGACGTAGTATCTTGACCAATTAAGGGGAATTAATAGAGGGAACCTCTCTCATCATCATAATATAACATTATCATTTTATATCACTATTTTTATCACTATATTTTATATCACATTGTATAACTAAAAATAAAATAATTTTACTTTTCAAGCAATACTGACTTAAATTAAAAATCATTCACCTACCGATGCCTTTCTCATAAGTGGCTTATTACATTATAACACTTATTAATAACGAAATAAAGTTAATTTCAGGTACGTAAAAAAAACATTTTTAGGGCTCCGTATTTTAAAAATAAAAACAAACAAAACTCTTACAGGGTAACTTTGTTGGATTCCTGTCTGCCCAACTGCTAAAAGCACGTGAAAGGATCGAATCGAAACCTCGATAGAATCTGAAATTTGTATCCAGGTCTAGAAGTTTCTTGGAGCTTTGAAAAATACAGAACTTCTAAAGTAACACAATCAGAAGATACGCGCATAAGCGATCGTATATTTTCATTGTATTAACGATATAAATTTATACATGTACAACAGAAGATAAATGTAGACAATAAATTTATAAATGTAGCTAATATCATACGAAATGAGTGCACACGCTCACAAATTTAAGTTTGTAAACTTTCCGTTGGCCTAAAATCATGAATTTGGTACGGAATCACCGGTGGGCGAGTCCGACTCGCACATTACTAGTTTGTTTCTCATAAACTTATGGAGATACGAGGCGACGACGCGAGACGTTCCACAGTATGAGCACAAGTTTATATAACGCATTCGAATCCGTGCGCCGGAAAGATAAACGTTTAAAAACTTATATATTGTCTTGAAATTACGTGGTGTATCCGTTATTTACATAGAAATTGTTGTAATTTTACATTTATGAGCGACTTTCGTTATTAACATTATTATATAATTACATAAATAGGTCGTGCCGCAGGGGCACAGGCGTGTGACGGTAAACGGTACAGGTTGTAGGTTTGATTCCCACTTGACGAAATGAAGTATTTAATGCCTTCAGAATTTGAAAAAAGTGGGGAACGGAGTGTCTTTACACTACGTTCCCTCTGCTTATCCTGCTACCTGCGAGATACAGTGTGAATCTGTGTTAGTATCTATTAGTTAGCATATCTCGCTAACTCAATTTGACCTACTTCCCGGCGCCCGATTGAGCTGAAATTTGGATTATGACTTCAGTTCTAATGATAATGAAATTGTTATTACTATTACTCGAAAATGGCCGCAGCATCAAAATGATGGATTACAAATTTTTACACAACCCACCTTATATGGGTATCAAATGAAATGGCTTGATTTGTAAAATACAGTAGGTATACCATGAAAAAAAATTGTAAAAAATATGGGGAGACCTCGGTTGACCTTCGAAAACACAGTATCAAAGATATTGGAGGAAGGTCACGTAAAAAGCCTGTGGACCCCCCGGAGGGCATAGCGTGAAGCTAAGTTACGTTTATATGATATTTAACTTATTTTATTTTAGTTCTACAACATAGTTTTTTGACAGTGTTCGTAGACAAAATATTGTGTAAAATGCATGACAGTTTTTTAGCAAAGGAAGCCAGTGTCTTAACACTAGGTCCCCAGTGTTAAGAGACTCCATTCCCCGCATCCCATGGATTTTTTCATATATTGCGTGTTGAGTGACAGAAAGCCAAAGCGAGATAATGAAAATATTAAATACTAAATACTTCACTGCCCTGAATGGGAATCGAAGCCACACCTCTCTCTGCGCCACGACGGCCAGTAGTATGGATTCGTTGGTTCTGGCGCAAGCGCCAGAACCAACGAATGCCAGTGTGCCAGACCCCGCGAGTCGATGCGTCGGAACTAAAAAAAAAAAAAAAAAAAAAAAAAAAAAAAAAAAAAAAAAAAAAAAAAGGTTTAGCCCCCCATTTGAATCGATTGCGCTGGGTCCCAGAGCTCTATCTCTAACCATTCCAAAGATAGCTTTTCGATTAATTAAATCCCACTAGTCGCTTATTAGTCACCCTCATTAAGCTCACGCACAGCCTAATCACTCACTTCCCCGAATTGCTAACGAAGAACCTACGTCACAGTGCAGTGTTGCTGTCTCTTTCTTGCATTACTCATCACCTAACGACGTCACAGTGCCTGTCTCTTTGTCGCTATGTTAAAAAATAAATACTTGCAATTTCTCTCATTTTAATGTGAAACAATATTTTGTTTATTAAAAACTTCCCATTTAATATATATATATATTCTTATGAAATCTAAATAGTTCTATTGTATTTTTTATTATACAATGTTTGAAATAATGGCGCGCCGGTGAAACAATATTTTGTTTATTAAAAACTTCCCATTTAATATATATATATATTCTTATGAAATCTAAATAGTTCTATTGTATTTTTTATTATACAATGTTTGAAATAATGGCGCGCCGGTGAAACAATATTTTGTTTATTAAAAACTTCCCATTTAATATATATATATATTCTTATGAAATCTAAATAGTTCTATTGTATTTTTTATTATACAATGTTTGAAATAATGGCGCGCCGGTGAAACAATATTTTGTTTATTAAAAACTTCCCATTTAATATATATATATATTCTTATGAAATCTAAATAGTTCTATTGTATTTTTTATTATACAATGTTTGAAATAATGGCGCGCCGGTGAAACAATATTTTGTTTATTAAAAACTTCCCATTTAATATATATATATATTCTTATGAAATCTAAATAGTTCTATTGTATTTTTTATTATACAATGTTTGAAATAATGGCGCGCCGGTGAAACAATATTTTGTTTATTAAAAACTTCCCATTTAATATATATATATATTCTTATGAAATCTAAATAGTTCTATTGTATTTTTTATTATACAATGTTTGAAATAATGGCGCGCCGGTGAAACAATATTTTGTTTATTAAAAACTTCCCATTTAATATATATATATATATATTCTTATGAAATCTAAATAGTTCTATTGTATTTTTTATTATACAATGTTTGAAATAATGGCGCGCCGGTGAAACAATATTTTGTTTATTAAAAACTTCCCATTTAATATATATATATATTCTTATGAAATCTAAATAGTTCTATTGTATTTTTTATTATACAATGTTTGAAATAATGGCGCACCGGTGAAACAATATTTTGTTTATTAAAAACTTCCCATTTAATATATATATATTCTTATGAAATCTAAATAGTTCTATTGTATTTTTTATTATACAATGTTTGAAATAATGGCGCGCCGGTTAAACAATATTTTGTTTATTAAAAACTTTAGTTGTTATTGTGAAATTTTAAACCTGTTCAAACTTCTAACAGATTTTGTCATTATTACTAATGGCATTGTTTCTTTATTACTCATAAGTCATAAGCATTAGTTTGAATATTATCGTTATCATTTGCGGTAGTTTAATAGGTTTGTTCATTTATAAAGAATCTATATAAACCAAAAACGTTTCTAACATACTCACTTTTAAACCGTCTTGCGGTACATTAATTCGTGTTGAGTTAAATAGTAGTTGAAAATGTCGAACTGTGATCATGTTACTAGTGTGTTTTTTACTAAAGAACAGGAGATTGAAAGTAATTGCTGGACTGACAAGGAATTGGATGAAATTTGCGAGATTGTTGAATCAGCAGAATGTGCTATGGAAGTTTTCAACGATAAATTCACAAGTATTGAGTCAAAGACTTTTGATTCACAATTTGATGAAGCTTTGTTCAACATAAGTGAAAGTGTGGAAAAGCAGTAAGTAATAATGATTATTAATGTTTTTTTTTTTTTATTTATTTCTTCTTTTTCCTGTTTAAATTTATGAGATATTGAATTTAAAACTTATTTTTTCTTTGTTAACCAGCTTACAAGTTGGCAGAGGCTTGAAACGCGTAGCTCAAGATAACAATAAAAAAGTTGTGAAAATGAGACGTCCAAGCGAACCTTCAACTTCGAGGGATTCAGAATCATCAGTTCAACCATTAAACATTGACATGATCAAGTGTGAGGTATGCAAAATACTTGTTAAAAGGAGATATTTAGCAAATCATTACCGAAGCAATACTCATAAAAATAATGCATTACGCATTCATCACAGTTTTCCTAATGTAACATTAATCGAAAAAGCATTTGGAAAACGTGTTTATACTTACAGAATAACTCCACTCTCCGTTAGTGATGAGCTTTTAGATTTTAATTTGTTTTTAAATTCCGTCAGAGATACTCTTTTTACTTTAGTTAGTGAGAGTATAGTAGCTTTGAAAACCTTTAAAGTTAATTTTATACTCCAAGCTAATTTTATTCAACAATGTAAAGAATTGACAAATACTTTTGATTTTCAAACTCCGAATGTCGTCATTAACGAATCTGTTAATCTAAATGAATTTCTCGATTCTTTAAATGAAACATTTGCAAACAAAATAACTGAATTTGAAAAGAAAGATAGCGGTTGGTCTATTCAGAAAATATTAAGTTTGGATATGAATGTGAATAAATTTAATCCACTTCGCGGATCTTCATACATTGATTTGCCTCACGACATACGAAACAAAAAGGCAGTAATAAATGTAAAAAATAGCGATGTTCAGTGCTTTAAGTGGGCTTTACTCTCAGCATTGTACCCAGCAAATAAAAGTTCAGATCGAGTCTCTTCATATTCAAAATATGAAAACAAGTTAAATTTTGTTGGTGTTCCTTTTCCTGTGAAGTTAACAGACATTCATAAAATCGAAAAGTTGAATAATTTGAGTGTTAACGTTTATGGACTGGAATACAATGGTTTGAGTAAGTCTAACTCTGTGGTTGGTCCATTATATTTTACAAAGTGTCTCAAACCTATTCATATTAATTTACTTTACATAACAAGTGGAAGTAATGGCCATTATTGCTATATAAAAAACTTATCTCGTTTAGTGAGTCATCAGGTTACATCAAGAAATAATGCCATTTACATTTGTGACGGCTGCCTTATTTATTTTAACAGTCAGGAAGCTCTCGATAGACATAGATTGAATGATTGCACACATGTCAGAACCGATCTTCCAAATAAAAATATAAGTAAAAAAAACTGGCGTGGTGAAAATGTACCAAGTGATAAGATAAAATTCGAAGGCTATGAAAAGAAAAAGAGAGTACCCTTTGTGATTTACGCAGATTTTGAATCTTTTCTCAATCCAATCGATTCATGTTCCAATGATCCTTTTAAATCTTTCACTACCAACGTTCAAAGACATGATGAGTACAGCTTTGGTTATTACGTCAAATGTTCATATGATAATAAGCTTTCTAAATATGTTACTTATACCGGCGAAAATTGTGCTAACGTATTTTTGACAAGTTTACGTAAAGATATAGAAATTATTTGTAGAGCTAATTCGTTTCAAAAATGTCCTCTTCCTCTATCAGAAATAGACAACAAAACAATACAAGAAGCTTCTATATGTTACATATGTGAGAGTGAATTAAAGGACGAACGATATATCGATCACGACTGGCATTTAGGTACTTTTATAGGTGTATGCCATGAGAATTGTAGCAAAAAAATTCATAACACCTCATTTATTCCTATAATATTACATAATCTGAGCAATTACGATGCTCATTTTATTGTACATGCATTAAATTTTGTCGAAGGTGAGGTACAAATCATTCCACAAAATAAAGAAAAGTATATTTCCTTCTCAAAAATTCTGAATGTAAATGGTAAAAAGGTTAGTTTGAGGTTTATTGACTCTTTTAAATTTTTATCGAGTAGTTTAGATTCACTAGCTAAGAATCTTAATGACGATGAGTTCCGAGAAACGAAAAAACAATATCCCTCCGATAAAGACTTTCAGTTGTTAAAGCGGAAAGGTGTTTATCCATATGAACATATGACTTCGTTCAAATCATTAGAATTATCATCTTTGCCATCAATTGAGTGTTTCGCTAGTACATTGACTGGTGAAAGCATTTCAGTTGATGATTATAATCATGCTCAAAAAGTATGGTCTCATTTCCACTGTCAAAATATGGCTGACTATTCTAATCTTTATTTAAAAACTGATGTAATACTTTTATGTGATATTTTCGAAAATTTTAGAAATGTTTGCATGAAGACTTACGATTTAGATCCTGCTCATTACTATACCGCTCCAGGGTTAAGTTGGGATGCTATGTTAAAATATACCAAAGTTGAGCTAGAATTATTAACAGATTTTGATAAAATTGCTTTTGTCAAATCCAGTATTAGAGGAGGCATATCGCAATGCAGTAATCGCTATGCAAAAGCAAATAATCCACACATGAAAACTTTTGATAGTAATGATCTTATTTCATATTTAATTTATCTTGATGCAAACAATTTATATGGGTGGGCTATGTCTCAATATTTGCCTTTGTCTAATTTTGAATGGGAAGATCCTTATGTAAATTATAATGTACCAATCACCTCTGATATTGGATATATTTTAGAAGTAGATCTAGAATACCCCGATAGCTTACATGATGCTCATTCCGACTTTCCATTGTGTCCAGAAAATATTTGTGTAGGTAATTCGAAAGAATCTAAATTAGTTACTAATTTATATAACAAAAAAAAATATGTTATACATTATAGAAATCTTTTGCAATGTGAGAAATATGGTTTGCGAGTACAAAAAGTTCATAGAGTATTAAAATTCAAGCAAAAACCTTGGTTAAAAAAATATATTGAATTAAACACCCAATTACGAACTTTAGCAACATCCGACTTTGAAAAAGATTTTTATAAGCTGATGAATAATTCTGTATTTGGAAAGACAATGGAAAATATCGAAAAAAGAGTAAACGTAAAGTTATTAACACATTGGAAAAATCATGGAAAAATCAAAGGTGTTCAGAGTCTCATTGCTCGCCCCGAATTCCACAGTCTTTCCATTTTTTCTGAAAATTTGGTCGCAGTCCAACTTCGCAAAACTAAATTGTTTTATAATAAGCCCATATATTTAGGTTTTAGCATATTAGAGATATCCAAGACTTTAATGTATGACTTTCACTATCAGTACATGAAAAATAAATTTACCAACATAAAATTGTTATATACTGATACTGATAGTCTGATATACCAAATATTTTGCGATGATTTTTACAAAGAAATTAAGGGAGATTTAAATTCATATTTCGATACTTCTGATTATCCTCCAAATAATCAGTTTCACTTTCCTCAAGTAAATAAAAAGAAATTAGGATTTTTTAAAGACGAGAACAACGGTAAAATTCTTACTGAATTTGTTGGATTGCGATCAAAAATGTATGCAATGAGTGTTGAAGATCGTACTATCACCAAAGCTAAAGGGGTTAATAGAAGTGTAACCAAGAAACTAAATGTTAGTGACTATAAATCATGTTTATTTAATAAAAAAATACAACTCGCTGAAATGTATAGATTTAGAAGCATCAAACATATTATATTTACACAAAAAAATAATAAAATTTGTTTGTCATACAACGACACCAAGCGACATATTTTGCATAACTCAATGGATACATTAGCTTGGGGTCATTATAAGTTAAGATAGTATTAAGATATCATTTTTATTGTATTAGTTAAGAAAATATAATAAAATGTTATGTATTTTTTTATATGTACATATTTAGTTTTACCTTTTAACTGAATAGACGTATCCTACTACATTTAACATGTTTCATTTTGAACACCCTTTCACTGCTATTATAGCGGGTCCTAGTGGCTGCGGAAAATCAAAGTTCGTATGTGATTTTTTGAAAAACATAAATCATGTTTGTAATCAAGAATTTAACACTATCTTATGGTGTTACGATGAAATGCAACCATTATACAATTTAAATGGAGTTAATTACTATCAAGGAATTCCCGACTTGAACATGTTTGATGGGAAGTATCCTCAATTGATTATAATCGACGACCTTATGAGAGAATCTGATGGGCGCATAGTTGATATTTTTACTAAAGGGAGTCATCATAGAAACTTGAGTGTATTCTATATAACGCAAAACTTGTTTCATCAAGGGAAAGGACAACGTGATATATCGTTAAATTCTAGCTACATCATTTACTTTAAAAATCCTAGAGACAAAACTCAAATACGTTTTCTTGCTCGTCAAATAGTACCTGAGAATCCTAAATATGTTGAAGAAGCATACAAAGATGCCACTAGTAAACCACATGGATACTTAATGATAGATTTAAAACAAAATACAGATGATATTTACCGAATGAAAACTAACATATTTCCTGATGAATATACTATTTGTTACATTCCTAAAAAGGGATATAAATACAATAACTCTAAAGACAATTCCATCATTATTAAACAATGACGCATAGAGTAAAGGCACATAAAGAGTTTTTAAGAGCGTTACATTGCTTAAAACCAAAATATAGAAAAGTTTTACTTGGCGCTTGTAATAAAGAAGAAATCGATTGTATTTGTGAGTGCATATACAATGTTTTGAAAGGGAAAATTCCACTGCAAGACGAACACAAAAATAAATTAGATAAGTATAAGAATGTTTTAAGAAAGCTTGTTTCAAAGACAAAGAACAAAGCTAGAAAAAATATTATAATACAAAAAGGTGGAACTTTCTTACCAATTATCTTGAGTACAGTTTTGGGTGCACTATTTAATTCATTGATTTAGAATAAAAATGGAGAACGCAAAGAAAATGATATTAATTGAACCTGAAGCAATAGAGAGACTTAAGAAAGATAATGCTAATACTACCGTTAACAATTTATCACAACTTGATGAAGAAATGAGTAAAGTTTTAAAAACTAAATTAGACGACAGAGAGAAATGGTCACTCTATCAACAAACTCTTCAGAGATATTTGTATTTTATTGCTAAAGATCGAAAACCAATAGAAATACCCTTAGTAAATTTTGGTGAGTCGGGAAATTATATAAAAGAAGATGTAACAACAAAGAAAACTGCAGACATTAAAGAAGAGCCTATGAAAACACACGAAAGACCGATTAATGAGAATATTCCACACAAAAGTAATGACTATTACACTAAATCTCAACTGCTTCAACTCATACCAAAGACATATAAAATAAAAGGTGAGCTGTTAATTGATATTTTATTGAAAAATAAAAATAAGATTAATTGGAACGATGACGGTACAATTTTTATAGACAACAAGAAAGTTTATAAAAGTAATATTGTTGACTTAATCAATGATGTTGTAAGACCACTCAAAAACAGTTCGCCACATGGTTGGGTAGAATTTTCGCAAGTTTTGAATGATTTAAAAGTACCATTGAGTTATATAGGAAATCCAAAACGAGCGACTTTCATAAATGTCATGTCAAAGACACCTGATTTTGGGAAAACATCACAAGCTGTGACAGAATCTTCAAGCACCGCAAATCAATTAACTCCCCAAACATATCCAAAATCGAACGAAGAAAAAGTAAAACGAAAAATTGCTTGGGAAAGATGGACCCCTTATTAGAAATCAAAAATATTTATTATGATGTTTCTAATCCTGCTGGTTATAGTAGTTTAAATAAATTATCTGAAGCAATGAAAAGTAAAATGACTAAAGAAGATACAAAAAAATGGTTGGAGTCTCAAGAAACTTATACCCTACATAAACCTGTTCAGCGACGATTTTCGAGAAATAAATATGTTTTATCTAATATTAGCGATCTTTGGCAAGCTGATTTAAGTGACATGAGAAATTACAGTGAATGTAATGATGGAAATAAATATATTTTATGTGTTATCGATGTTTTTAGTAAATACGCATTTGCTAGACCTTTGCAAAAAAAGAACTCTGAATCTATAAAAAAATGTTTTTCAAGTATATTTTTAGAAGCTAACACTATTCCCAGACACTTACAATCTGATAAAGGTACTGAATTTATATCGAAAGATGTACAACAGTTTTTAAAAATGCGAAATATTAATTACTATACGACGAACAATCCTGATATCAAAGCCAGTATTGTTGAGAGATTTCAGAGAACATTGAAAATGAAAATGTGGCGATATTTTACACATAAAAATACTTATCGATATGTTGACATTTTACAAGATTTGCTTTATTCATATAACCATAGCATTCATCGGAGTATTAAGATGCGTCCTTGTGATGTTAATCAAAATAATATAATGACAGTTTGGCGTAATTTGTATGGTAACACAAATAGTCAGTATAAAACCATTCCTAAATTTCAAATTGGTGATCATGTTAGAATAACAAAATATAAACACATATTTCAAAAAGGATATGAAACAAATTGGAGTGATGAAATATTTATAATTACATCAGTCATAGAGAGATCACCGTGGTTAGTGTATACTTTAAAAGATTTAAAAGATGAACCTATAATAGGAACATTCTATGAAAAAGAGTTACAAAAAGTAACATATGATCCCACTACAAAACACAAAATAGATAAAATTATACGTACTCGGTATTCAGGTCTCACAAAGGAGTTGTTCGTGAAGTGGAAAGGTTATCCGAATAAATTTAACAGTTGGATATTAGCATCGAGCTTAGAGTCATGAATAACGAAGATTTTTATTTAACGCTACTTAGTAACAGCTCATTTTTATACTTTCCTGATAATAAGACAACACACTTTTCAACAAAACTTCCAAAATCTATCAAACTAGAAGGAGAATGGTCGGTAGGAATTGTTGAATTTCAGTATCCATGTACTATGTTTACTGTTCAAAGTAAACAAAATATAATGTACATAAGTAAAAAAGCGCAGGTTCCCAATGAAGCTGAACCACAGATTGTTACTTATAAAAATCATATCCCAGCATCTAGTTATGAAAATATAGATGATGTTCTATCAGCACTGAATTCTAGAGAATCATTTAAACTACGCTACGATAAAATTTCAAAATACATCACTTTAACCGGAAATATCGATGACCTCATTTCTCTTAAGTTTTCTTCAAAATTAAGTCTTCAGCTTGGTTTTGATCCTAATACTGATGTAAGAACTAAAACTACAGGTAAATTTCCAGCTAACCTTTACTTAGGTTTACCATCACAACTATTAATTTACTGTGATATCGTAGAACCTCAAATAGTGGGAGACGTAATGTGTTCATTGTTACGGATTATTTCCTTGGATCCAGTTAAATATGCATATGGATCGAACAAAATGCACGTTTTTTCGCCACCGCACTATATTCCAGTAATGCGTAGAGAGTTTGATACAATTGAAATAGATATAAGGTCTAACACCGGAGAAAATATACCATTTGAATTTGGAACGAGCTGTGTTAAGTTACATTTCAAACGCAACTAATTTAAATAAAATGATGTATGAGAAACGTAGTGATAATATTTGTCCATATCAACAATATTACATGCATCAAGCTGGAACTGGAATTGGGGTTATCTATAAAGGTACAACACATCAGCGTGGTCATGGTATTGGAAGTTTTTTGGGTGGATTGTTTAGATCAATTCTACCTCTATTGTCAAATGGAACAAGAGTGGTTGCAAAAGAGGCATTGAATGCTGGTGTAGGACTTTTATCAGACATGGTACAGGCAAAACCATTAAATGAATCAGTGCAAGAACGTTTTAAGAAAGCTACTTCAAATTTAAAAAGAAAAGCTGATGATAAAATAGATCGAGTGATGACAGGATCAGGTAACAAAAACAGTAGACGTCGCCTACAAAGTCTCATTCAGTCGGAGAATCTAAAAGGAAGAACATTAAAAAGAGCTAAAAGAAATTTTAAATTAAATTACAACGATATATTTTCAACAAATAAAAATAATGTCGTTTTTACATAATCATTCTTGTGAATGTGCCAAATCCGAACTGGATTTATTCGCTTTACCATCAACTCAAACAAGCATAGAAAATGGACAATGGATTCACTACAAACCAATTTCATCACTCAGCGACGATGGACCATTAGAATTTCAAATTCCTGGATCTGGTGATGATTACATTGATTTGTCACATACATTAATTCATGTCAAAGCAAAAATAGTAAATCAAGATTTAACACCTCTTGAGGATACAACTGTTGTAGCTCCAGTCAATTATTGGCTTCACTCTCTTTTTAGTCAATTAGATGTCTATTTAAATCAAAAACTTATGTCTCCACCAAATAATACATATGGATATCGTGCTTACATAGAAACTCTATTAAATTATGCTCCACATGCGAAACAATCACATCTTACATGTGGATTGTGGTACGAAGACACTGCTGGGAAAATGAACAATACTGATGAAGCAAATAAAGGATTCACAGAAAGACAAAAATATGTAAAGGAAAGTAAAGAAGTGGAAATGATTGGACATTTACATGGAGATATTTTTAATCAAGAAAAGTTTTTGATAAACGGTGTTGAAATGTGTGTAAAACTAGTTAGATCAAGAGATTCTTTTAACCTCATGGCTTCAACAAATGATATAAAAGTAAAAGTATCAATCACTGATGCTACTCTTATGATTCGTAAAGCTCGAATAAATCCGAGTGTACTGCTTGCTCATCAAAAAGTTTTAGCATCTACAACTGCAAAATATCCAATCACAAGAGCTGAAGTAAAAGTCTTAACAATTCCATCTGGTGTTCAGGGTAAAACACTTGACAATGTTTTCCTTGGACAGATACCTAAACGGTGTATTATTGGATTTGTTAATAACACAGCTTTTAACGGTAGTTATACTAAAAACCCATACGATTTTGATAACTTTGGTATTAATACGTTTAGTTTATATATCGATGGTATGCAAATACCATCAAAAACTTTACAACCAGCGTTTAGTAATGGAGTTCATACTCTTATGTATCATACACTATTTACGGGAACTGGTATTCACTTCTTGAATGAGGGTAATGGCATCAACAGAGATAGATATCCAAAAGGATATTGTCTGATGGCTTTTGATCTAACTCCTGATTTAGCTGCAAACACCTCTTCACATTGGAATTTAATCAAACATGGGAGTGTTAGGTTAGAAGTAAGGTTTGAAAATGCTCTCACTCAAACAATAAATTGCATTGTTTATGCTGAGTTTGATAATTTAATTGAAATAGACAAGAACAGAAACGTTAGTGTAGATTTTAGTAGTTAATAGATTGTAGGTCTTCTTATAAAATAACATTCTCCATTTCATATGTTATATATATTTGATAACTTTTGTGTGCTGTAGACGTAAATATCATGAATACTTTAGAGATAAGTAAATGTTTAAAAGCAATACATCCCACCTTAACGTCAAATGTTTTTGCTGCTAATCGATTGCCGGTTCATATGTCAACTCCTGTTTATTTGATCAGTAATTTAGATCCTGATACAAAACCAGGCTCACATTGGATAGCAATTTACATAGGTACAAATGGAATTGGAGAATATTTCGATACTTTTGGTCGAAAACCAAATAGTTATCATTTATCATTTTTAAAGCGAAATACAAGTAGATGGATATATAGCAATAAGATAATTCAAAATGTTTTTTCTTCTTTTTGTGGTGAATACTGTCTTGTATATATATATCTTAAGCGTAGAGGTATGTCTCTCACTAACTTTGTTGAAATGTTTAATCAAGATACAAATAATAATAATGATCTTCTATTAAACGATATGTTCAAATCTTTTATAATATTTTAAATAAGGATAGCATTATGTAAAAAAATATGTATGAAACATTATTTATTATGTAATAAATGCTAATGTAAAAAAATATTATTTGGTTTTATTAAAATGCCTTTAAAATGAAAATAAAACAGTTTTTAATAAACAAAATATTGTTTCACCGGCGCGCCATTATTTCAAACATTGTATAATAAAAAATACAATAGAACTATTTAGATTTCATAAGAATATATATATATATTAAATGGGAAGTTTTTAATAAACAAAATATTGTTTCACCGGCGCGCCATTATTTCAAACATTGTATAATAAAAAATACAATAGAACTATTTAGATTTCATAAGAATATATATATATATTAAATGGGAAGTTTTTAATAAACAAAATATTGTTTCACCGGCGCGCCATTATTTCAAACATTGTATAATAAAAAATACAATAGAACTATTTAGATTTCATAAGAATATATATATATATTAAATGGGAAGTTTTTAATAAACAAAATATTGTTTCACCGGCGCGCCATTATTTCAAACATTGTATAATAAAAAATACAATAGAACTATTTAGATTTCATAAGAATATATATATATATTAAATGGGAAGTTTTTAATAAACAAAATATTGTTTCACCGGCGCGCCATTATTTCAAACATTGTATAATAAAAAATACAATAGAACTATTTAGATTTCATAAGAATATATATATATATTAAATGGGAAGTTTTTAATAAACAAAATATTGTTTCACATTAAAATGAGAGAAATTGCAAGTATTTATTTTTTAACATAGCGACAAAGAGACAGGCACTGTGACGTCGTTAGGTGATGAGTAATGCAAGAAAGAGACAGCAACACTGCACTGTGACGTAGGTTCTTCGTTAGCAATTCGGGGAAGTGAGTGATTAGGCTGTGCGTGAGCTTAATGAGGGTGACTAATAAGCGACTAGTGGGATTTAATTAATCGAAAAGCTATCTTTGGAATGGTTAGAGATAGAGCTCTGGGACCCAGCGCAATCGATTCAAATGGGGGGCTAAACCTTTTTTTTTTTTTTTTTTTTTTTTTTTTTTTTTTTTTTTTTTTTTTTTTTAGTTCCGACGCATCGACTCGCGGGGTCTGGCACACTGGCATTCGTTGGTTCTGGCGCTTGCGCCAGAACCAACGAATCCATACTACTACGGCCTCTAGTTATAGCTCTAGTTTTACATTAAATGTAAAATACTTCTATTATTTATTACAATTTATAATTAAATGCAATAAAACCCGCTTTCTTTCTTTGATTATAATCTAATATTGCCACAATCATAAAGAAAAATTGAACTACTTTCATTTGAAACAACTAAACCGGCAAAAACGGTGTTACAATAAAAATAGTTATTTTGTAAATTTTATTTTAGAACTTGTGACCCGCTCGCGGCTTCGCCCGCTGTAATTATATAATTATTTCTTACTAATCTAAATTAATTTTGTGTTTAAATACATTATTATTTTAAGCACAATATCCATACATTGAAAACTAAAGCCGATTCAGTTGTAACATTATTTTGTAGCATTTTTGTCGAAACAAATACTTTAGGTTGATATTCAAATTTTTTAAGTAAACCAAACATTAAATGTTAAGGGAAGTATGCCAAAATACAATAGTGAAAACTGCATTTAAATCGGATAAGCCGTGAGATTGGTGTCATCAAATGCTCAGAAAAACAGACAAATGTTTATTAAAATATTTGTCAAAATATAATCAACGTTTTGGCTTGTATTACGATTCTAGTGCGAGGCAGCGAATAAATATTTCTTTCGGGAGAAAGGTAGAAATTGAACCCACAACCACAGAGTTAATAGTCAGACATTAAATTACTGCGCTACAACGGTTTTTAATAAATATTTTATATTTTAAAAAGCAATGTAAAATTTCTCTTTTGCTCTTCCGAAATAACTAATTCCGCGCCGGTTGCAGATGTGTGGGTTTTATTCCCATTTGGGGATAATAAGAATAGGAAAATATTTAGGTATTATCTATATAAATTATATTATAATTATATTATTTCCTCATAAAAAGTCATCTAAAGTGTACCATTTCTATAATCACTTGCCTCAGACACAAAGTAGAAGTATAACTAACTACAAATCTACAATTGTGCCGGGATTAGTTCACATTCGCAAAGACGAAGTAAACTACTTTATTTTCTATGGAAGTCACTCTTGACCTATTTAAGCTGGGGCTTAAGTTACTTACAGTTGATATGTCAAAGGTATTTTTAATTCTGTTTTTTTTAAAATTAGTTTTTAGGTCCATGTTGTATTCCGCATATAACAGGGTAAAAGGAGAGAAGTTAGGGCTAAGTCACTCCGTCCGCCCCTCCCAATTTGTGGGCATTGCGTTTTTAATGGGAAACTCAACGCCGCTTGTTTTTAAACTAGAAAAAAAAAAATTTGAATAAATTAATTTTCCTGAGGGGGAATCGAATGACCGATCGTCACGTTAACAGGTTGATGAATGTACCGCTGTGCCACGACTACCTCAGAAGACATAAAATATAAATATATAATAAAATATATTGTTATATGAATAATAATATTATGTCCTTCAAGAAACACTAATTACCATGTTTACATACTGTATAACAATAAAAAAATATATCTTTAATTTTTAATTATATGTGATAAGCCCAGTGGATATCTCAAAAACATTAATTCTCTAGTCTATCGGATCGGTTTCTAGTACCAAACAAGGGGTAGGTGTAGAGTGGAGTAAGGAGTGACTGACCACTAAATTAAAACAAAAATCAGCTTCACGCTGTATCCCGCACACAGTCGGGTAGGCCCAGGCAACATAGTGATAAGACACTTCGTTCCCCACTTTTCGCCGAGGCATTGCGTGTTCATTAGCGGGACTCCACGTGAGGCTTTTACCTTGGTACAAAAGTGAAGAATTAATTATTATTTCTTGATATTTTCAATATCAAGAATTAATAATTCATTCCCCCGAGTGGGGATCGAACCCACAACCGTCGCATTTCAGTCACACTTTTGTGCCCCTGGGCCACGAAGGCCTCAAGACAAAAATCAATTTATTATTAACTCAAAAACCTTTCTCATACGAAATATATTCGTATTTCTTCTTTCAACTATCTCAAAAGCTCAGTATTTGAGCCACCCGCTCGCAGCAATATCGTCCCAATTTCGGCGGCACATATAAAACTAAATTCATAGTAGTGTATCCATGATCCATCCATATTGGTAGTATGCTAGTGTAATTTAAGGATACAAAAAAAGAAGCCAACAGTTGTAGATTCGATTTCCAGTTGGGAGAATTTTCGTAAAAAAATAAAGTGCCAAAAGTCGAAAATTTGGCGGAAAAAGCAGAACAGAGTAACATAACACTAGATTCTCTCTACCTACCTAACTATATGAGGGATACAGTGTGAAACTAAAGAAAAAATTAACAGCAATACATTATTTTTATAATGATAAAACTGTATTATTTTAATAAAATTATATTACATTTCTGTAATGTTTATCACAAAACGCGGTGTGTCTTAACTCTCGGTTTCCTCTGCCTACCATGCTGTATGTGCTGCGTGCGGGATACAGCGTGAAACTGATCACGATATCACATATGATTTTTTATAGTATTTTTAAATTATATTTAAGTGAACGCTAACTACTCACTAGTTATCATTTAAGAAACTATTTAATACCCTGACATTTCAATTGAATTTTTCCTGCGGTATGGTATGTAAAAATGAATGAATAAATGTAAAAAATAATAAAATTGTTCAAAAACAGTCACCCTACTACAGCCAAAGGTGGATCAAAAGCTCCAACCGGCGTCGACGTACTTATACGAGCTTCAGTTAACTACAGGATTTGTTCATCGCTCGTCGAATTAATCTTTAAGCAGACAGTTTAAAATAAAAAAACTTTTATAATAAAAAAATATATATTTATAATAAATAAAAAAAAAACTTTTATAATACATTATTTATTTTATACTGTATCTACATAGACATACCAGTTTAGTTTTAAAGCCCCGACGGAAACAAAGGGGTGTTGTAAGTTTGACGTATCTGTGTATCGGTATGTCTGTGGCATCGTAGCCCCAAAACGGATAAACAAATTTTTATTTAGTTTGTTATTGTTTTAAAGGGACTTAATTTAGTTTTACGTTTCTTAACTCTGAATCACCACTTGATATATAGGGATATGTTTATCCAGTCAATCAGTCTCTTGAGTCAAAGGTTTTTAATTAAATATCTATAATAAGAGGCTAGTCGTGGCGCAGGGCCACAAACGTGTAAACGCCACAGGTTGTAGGTTTGATTCCCATTCAAGGAAATATTTGATATGTTAATTTTACCGCTTTGGAGTCGAGGCAAAGAGCGGCGTTAAGTTTCGCCATTCAACACTCAATGACTCCAAAATTCAGCGGCGAATGGAGAACGCAGTGTCTTAATACTAGGTTCCCTCAGCCTAGCCTGCTGTATCCCAGCGCGAATTTAAAAAAAATAAAAGAAATGTCCAAATAATAATTTAGAAATTATAAATAATTTAAAAAAGATATCATCTAACAAAAAAAATACGAACCACGAGACCGTGATATAAAAAAAATATAAAAATAATAGTAAAAAAACATCCATAGTTAGTACACTCCAGCACTTACTTATTCGAAGTGAATTGGTGTTGCTTCAAATTAAAAGATTTTAAACGACTCTCCTGGAGCTTTTAGTGCGGATGCCATTTTACTCTTTTATATGCATTTTTATTTGGCCAATTTGAGTGTGCTTTGAAAATATATTAAATTGAATGGATTTGGATGTGATATGTAAATATACTTAAAAAAATATCAGCTTCACGCTGTATACCGCACACAGCAGGGTAGGCAGAGGGAAACTAGTGTTGAGACACTCCATTCTCTACTTTCTACCGAATTGTGAAAGCATTGTGTGTTAAGTGGCAGACCTCTACGCCGCGCTTTGCGTCGACCCCGGAGCGAAGAAAATGGAAATACAAATTTAAGTAAATATTTAATCTCCTCGAGTGGGGATCGAACCTACAATCAGTCGGTTTTACAGTCACACTTTGTGCCCCTGTGCCACGACTGGCCTCTATTAGTATTTCTATTAGTAGATTAAAGATTATTATATATTATTATGTAGTTCATGCGAGTGAGTTGCTAGTACATTAATAAATACCCTCAATTTTCCAAGTACAGACAGCGATCAGTTATAATTTTGTTATATGTATATAAATAGATAAAAAATCTATATTTAAAATTATAATAATCTAATAAAAAGAAAAGACAAATATATGTAAAGTATCTATCATTAATAACGCTATATCCAAGTGGTAACAATATAGAGATTTAATCTAACCGTTCGTACTGCGGCGCGAGGTTTATTGGGTTTATTAGTAGAGACCAACGTTTTTCAGCTTCAACGACTTTAAATTGTAATAATGAAAAGTCAATTATTTTATAAGTGATTTCTAACAGTTTTTCTTGGTAAAAAATATATTTTTCAGTTTCACGCTGCATCCCGCATATAGAGGGGTAGGTGGAGGGCATTGAGTGTTAAAACATTCCATGCATCAACCAATTTTCAAGACATAACTTGTTGAGTTGCGGAACTTAACGCATCGTTTTGTCTTATTACCATAGCAAGAATATAAAAATAAATAAGAATAATTCATTTCACTGAGCGAAAATCGAATCCACAACAGTCGTGATTGTAGCCAGACGCCACGACGGTATCATTATTTCACATAACAAAAATAAAAATGACCCTCAACCTGTATTTGAACTTGCAATCATCTCGTACAGTCAAGCGTATCCTATATGCACCGTAGCGTTAAACTTTTAGTTACTAAATACGAATAGTTATAGAAGGTTTTTATTTTACGGTTCTGTGGCTGTCAGTTCTATATATACAACGCGGTGGAGGGTCACTTGCATTATATATGGGATTTCGATTAGATAAAACATTTATAGACGCTTACTCAATCCCCACAAATCAATACTATTAGATACTATTTATTTTTCCAGCTACATGCTGTACTCCGTAAGCAGAGAGAACGTAGTGTTAAGCCACTCCGTTCCTCACTTACCGCGAAACGTTTGAGACATAGCGGCAGAATTCATAGCCGCGCTTTGCCTTGATGTCAGATCGAGGAAATGAAAATAGAAAATATTAAATTTTCTCGAAAAGGAATCAAACTCATACCCTTTCGCGTTTACAGTCACACGTTTGTGCCTCTACGCCACGGCTGTATAATATTATCAACTTAAATAACTGAATAGCTTCACAATATATTCTATATACAGCAGTGTAGGCAGAGGGGCCCTAATATTCGTGTAAGACCGGAGTCCCCACTTTCCACGTAATGTTTGAGACATTGCGTTTAGAATGGCGGAATTCAACGCCACGCTTCGTCTACTAGAGTGGGAAAATGAAAGCAAATTTAATTATTCTCCCGATAGAGAAACACACTCTGACAAATTGTATAAGGAGATTGCAGAAAGTAATACTAGTAATACTAGTACTCTATCTCCCACTTTACCCAAATTTCGAGATACTATGTGTTGGCGGAACTCAACGCCGCACTTCATCAACCATACAGACACACATACACTATAAAATAATTCAAAACCAAATCTCTCATTCGCTTGTAAAGACTGCCCTGTACATATTAGAAAGTTCTGTAAGTTCCATACAATATGTAAGATAATAGTATATTTCAATTAATGTGAGTGCAAATTAACTCAATAGGTACAGTCGGACGCATTTACGTAATACTATATTCTTAGGGAGATTTCATATATATTTTAATAATTATTTTTGCAACTATTAGCTTGAAATCGTTATTATGTAGTTATAATTCATTTTGTATAATTATCAAGATGGTTTTGGTTACCGTGTTTATTTTTTTATGCCGCACATATCAGAGTAAGCAGTGGGAACCTAGAGTTGAGACACTCAGTTCTTATTAAAACACGTTTCTCTCGTTCTCCTTTTTCCGCCGAACCCTGCAGACATTGGGTGTGAGTAGCGGAACTCTACGCCGCTTCACGCTGCTTTACCTTGTTACTAGGCGATGAAATGAAAATATTAAATATGGGCGACAACTAGTATACTATATGATCTTAATTTATCGTTCTGAAAAGACAAAACAATACATTTAATGTAAGTAACATTAAATCTAAAAAAAATCTGAAAAAAAATTCACAAGAGTTTTTTCAAACACAAAGTTAACTTTTAACTCAGAACCAAAACCATAACCAAAAATCTCATTTAACTGTACTAATAAATAATACTAATTAAATAACTACTAATTTCTACCTACAAATAGGTATAACTAAGAGATTCCTTCCGTTCCTACATTCACCTCTATAATCTATAGCCACTACGGTATGGTATTCTAAACATTTATATTTTATTGTCTGTACCGGAAGTACCATAAAGCTACCTGTCCTTCACGGCAGGTAGCCGCTTTGTACCCGCACCCCTTGTGTTACACGTGAGTAGCGAGGAAAGAATAGCTTTTATGTTTATTTATAAATATACATCATCGTGGCTCAGCGGCGCAGATTCTAGTTATAAATGCGCCGGTTGTGGGTTTGATTATTTATCTTTTATCTAGGTTTAATCTGCCTACAATGCTATATGCGAAATATAGCACAAAAATATGAATAAATAAAAGCTTAAAAATATATATAATTCAAAATAACGTGTTCTTATGACATTATGACTTATAAAATATATTTATAGAGTTTATATTCTCATTCTTCATAGCTGAGCATTTTTACAATTTTTCTGACTGAAAATGCGATGGTTGTGGGTTCGATTTATACCCCCAAAATTAATATTTTTACATCCTCGCTCTCGTCACTCAATCAATATACATGTACCACAAAATTTGGAGGAAAGCGGAGAACGAAGTGTCTTAACACTAAGTTCCCTCTGCCTACCCTACTATGCACGAAAAAGTATAATTATTTATAATAATTATTAAAAAAAACCGTTTAGTATGTCATGTGGCTCCGAACATATGTATTTAGATAACCGGCGATAAAAACGATATGATGGCCATCTGTTATTAGGTGGCAATAAGTTTAGATTTTCGTTTAAAAACAATATTTTTATTATTTTTATTTGTATGTTTAAAATTCAATGGAAAGTAAATAACTGTTTTGTATGTATAGCCTCTTATATTGACGATTTATGCAAACCTAAAAGTAACTAGGTCAAAAAAAAACAAAAAAAAAATCTGTATTTACGATGGAAAGGAAAATAATAAAACAAAATTATCTTAATTTCGATTAATATTATAGTATTAAGACCGTTGTGGCGCAGTGGTACGGCGTCTGGCTGTAAACAAGATAGCTATAGCTTCCCCACTTGACAACATGATTATATTTATCTTCATCCCCGCTCTGATAGACTAAGCGCGGGGTTAAGTTCCACCACTAAACACGTTCCCAAATTTAGCGGAGAGTAGGGAGGCTATAGACTATGTTAACACTAGGTTTCTACTACCTTGACGGTTTTGTGGAGAAAGAGAGTAAAGCATTTTTTTTATTCTACAGCAATCACTTTTTTTTTATTATTAGCTTCACGCTGTATCCCGCACACAGCAGGGTAGGCAGAGGGAACCTAGTGTTAAGACACTCCGTTCCCCACTTTCTGCCGAATTCTGGAGGCATTGCGTGTTGAGTGGCAGAACTCAACGCCGCGCTTAACCTCGACACCAGAGCGAAGAAATGGAAATATAAATTTAAGTAAATATTTCATCTCCTCGAGTGGGGATCGAACCCACAACCAGTCAGTGTTGCAGTCACACCTCGTGCCGCTGCGCCACGACCGGCCTCAATCACAATCACTTTTATATCCTTATATGTAAGTAAACAAACACCACATAACCTCTGTACGGTAACATGTCACCTAACACATCGCCAACATTGAACAGTACCGAGAAAATCATTAAAGCACTGCGTAATTAAAAATGACGCTTATTCTGTATTGTTAACACTTTTTATATGGGATTTATTAAATTCCCACGGTCAAGGATATAATATTGTACGTACATACATACATATGTATTTATATGTATATGTTCTATGGGATTACCCTTGCTCGTCTCGCGAACCACCTCGCTTCGCTTGTTGTAATTATTAAAAAACGTCTTTGCATGACATCAATTTTTTTTTAGGATAGAGCTTTTTCACATGTCATTTTTTCCAGCTTGAAAGAAAATTAAAAGCAATCGACCCTTATTTTTTATTTATAACAGCAAAATAATGTATAGCAAAAAAAAATCAAATCAATATAAAAATATCTAAACGTGTATCTGAACGAGTCACTCCCTCTCCCGCAACTACGAATGTATGTTTGAAGCATTTAAAGTATTTTTATCGGACAGTAAAAAATGATTTGCCAGTAAACAGAAAAATCTAAAGAATTCCACTATTCATAACCTGGCTTCAGACCTCCTGGCATTAGACCAGCTCGATGATACCATATTATTGCATTTTCATCTAAGCTACATATAACTGCTAAATTTCATAAAGTTACAATTATAACAAGTAAATCAAAATCAATTTCTTAAATTTTATAACAAAGTTACACGGCGTTAGATCGTCTTAAAAACGTGCGAAACATGGACTTCCAAGATTTGAACCCGCAATTCTATCAAGCGCCGCCATACATTTACTTACTGCGTTTCATAGGTTCTACAATGTTAATAAATCAGCTTCACGCTGTATCCCGCACGCAGCAAGGTAGGCAGAGGGAACCTAGTGTTAATACACTCCATTCTCCACTTTCCGCCGAGAGGAAAATACAAATGTAAATAAATATTTCATTTCCTCGAATGGGGATCGAACCCACAACCAGTCGGTTTTACAGTCACACTTTGTGCCGCTGCGCCACGACAGGCCTCTACAATGTTAATAGCAACTGCAATTTAGTCCAAATGCAAACTATTGCATTCTTAAGCGTCTAACGTCTGGCACATGTCCAGTGAACGTTCTCGCATCTCGTTCGTTATACGTAAAGTAAAAGTTAAATTTAATGTATTTAACTTCGGAGTCGTACGATAATTATTTCTTAATTAAAAAAATAAAAAAAAATATGCTTATTTTGTATTATATTTCATTGTATTGTAATATCGTTTGTTTTGCTGGACGTTCGTTTTCATATTATATTTTTAATATTTAGGCTTCGTTGCTAATAAAATATATAAAAAAAACGTTATAACTTAATCGTCGCGGTGCAGTTGTAGATTCGATCCCCATTTAAATTTAATTTCCGCTCAGGTATACGAAACGCGACGTTGAGCTTCGTCACGCAACTTACACGTCTCGAAAATTCAGCGGAAATTCAGGAACGCAGTGTTTTAATGTCTCCCTCTCCGTCAACCCTTTTATGCAATAAAAAGAGTGAAACTATAAAATAAATAATATTGCCAAGGCAATCTATAAATACCTGGACTCTATTATCTCTAGTTATAAGCCTAGTTTAAACAGATAAACATAAAACTAGCTGATAATTATGAAAAAGTTTAAAAAAGTACCAGACCATGTGTTTGTAGTGTTTAGTTAAAATATATAAAAAAAAAGAATAATATTGCTAAATAAAATAAAATTTATAGAATGGATTTAAAATTTTGAGGCCGTCGTGGCGCAGGGGCACAAAGGTGTGACTGAAGCGCGACGGTTGTGGGTTCGATCCCCACTCGAGGAAATGAATTATTATTTCCCTATTATATCCTATAATAACTTCTATAAACAGAAAATGAGGTCAGCCGTGTCACAAAGTGTGACTACAAACGTGACTGATTGTGGGTTCGATCCCCACTCGAGGAAATGAAATATTTATATAAATTTTTAATTTCCTCTCTTCGCTCTGATGTTGAGGCAAAGCGCGGCGCTGAGCTACGCCACTCGACACGTCACGCCTCCAGAATTCGGTGAAAATTGGGAACCGTAATGTCTTAACACTTCCCTCGCCTAACCTGTTGTGTGCGGGATACAGCGTGAAGCTGATATATAAAGGAAATGGCCGTCAACACAGTCGTCACCGGCAAGTTAAAGTAAAACTCACAATATTTGTCAAACACTTCGGCTACAATGGCCATTGTAATATATCTATAACATCCTTCTTCCCACAAACAGTGTTTACAGTTCACTTGAAAACATAAGGTATGAATAGGGTGATGAGGAATTTATGAAACATTTGTAAGGAATCTGCCGTCATGGTGCAGCGACGAAGAGTTTGGCTGTAAAAGCGACGGTTTCGGATTTGATTCCCACTAGGGGATATATATCGTTTTCATTTCATCGCTATGGTTACAAATGGAGCATTTGGCCACTCAAAAGCTCTCTGAAATAAGACGAGAAGTAGAGACGAAGTGACTTAGCGTTAAGATATTTCTTCTATACATATATAGATACAGCGCTAATCTCAACATTATCATTACAATAACGTATTCCGTAACGTATCGTGGTACGACGAGACTGTCGCTTACAGTCTGTCATTCTCCAAAACATTATAAATATAAAAATGGACATCAACATTTTTTTGAAGCTAAATTAATAAATTAGTTCTCTTAAAAACCGCCCCTAAATCTAGAACTGGAATACTAGCCGTCGTCCGTCGTCGACTTTAGTTACTAGCATTAAAACAGGCAAAATAGAAAACTTTTGACACTCCGATCTCCACTCTCTGCTTTATTCCGGAAGCATTGTGTTATGATAAAGATACAATATAATTTATATACTACATATATATAAAATTACACACATACGTACATTTCCCATTACCAATGTTACGGAACATTGGAGAACAGAAGGACATAAAAACGAGTCGTTCAAGTTAATCGAATGATAGCCGCAGGTAACGACGTCACATCCGCAGGTATTACTAATTTTATTATACAGTAGCTTTGCCCGCGACTTTGTCTGTGTTTGCTTACTGTATTAGATAGAAATATGAGTAATTTTACCTAAATTGATAACTATCTCTTAGTAATTTATAGATGAAGTGACTAATATATTGAAATCTAAGCCAACATCAGAAATATTTTCTTTTATTTTGCCTATATAAGGAATATTTTTATTAAGAGACAGTTGCGTCATCGTCATGGGTTCGATTCCCACACGCTTAATATCATTTTCTCGCCCTGTTAAGGAAAATAGCCGAGGAGGTAACATTAGGTTCCATTTGTCTCCCTTGACTATTTCGTTCAGTTAGATAATGTGGCTTGAAGTAGGAAATTAGCTATTAATGAATGTTTCTACGTAATCTAATTTAGATGTAAGCAGATTACTCAAGTGGTGATACCAAAAAAATGTAAAATTTAATACACATTTTCTATAAGTAGATAAAGCTTAAACCGGAATACCATGAACACAAATCTTATCCAATTTTTTTTAACTTCACGCTGTATCCTGCATATAGCAGTGTTGGCAGAGGGAACCTAGGCACCTAGTGTTAAGACAATCCGTTCCCACTAAGATACTTCCGTTTCCCGTTTCCGTGTTAAAGCGTAAAAAGGCATAAAATTCTAATCTATTACATCTACTACACAGAAAATAAATTTAAATACTCATATATTTTATACATAGAAGCTGAAATTAATAACGAATATTTGATTTAAATATGTTCCATGATGCACAGAAAATATCAAGCGTTAAAGTCAAATTAATCAAAAGATCAGAAGAAGATGAAGCATTTATGAACCGATTTTGCTGCATTTTGTATGAAATTGGCTGCTGAATTAAAACCTAAAGGAACCCGTGAACCTACAGTTATGAAATTTGAGTGAGAACTTACAACACAAATAAGGAAAAAAATCCGAAAAGTGAAAGTTTTAACTTATATTTGTAGTTCGTTTCATACAAAATAAGTGCATATGCCTGCAAACTTAAGTTGGTACACTTTTATAAATTGTACTTCCCGTTGACCTACAATCCTGAAATAGTTACGAAAGCCTTGGGCGAGTCCGATTCGAATTTAATCGGTTTTTTTTTAATATAAAGTGTTATTGTATACAACGTTGGCTGCCTATGAAACATAAACACTACTAGAACATAATAGAAAATTCACTAAACAAACCTGTTTTTACACTATTTTAACAATAAGCACAACACTAGTAAGAAACACAACTACAAAACAAATAAACATCACTAAATAAAAAAAAAACAAACCTCGTTATAGGCAAACGACAGAATGCAAACAGCCCACTGTGACAGATACGTCACGCTAATTGTTCTACAGATAACGAATGATAAAACAATGGAACGCCAGTGACGACTAACGATGTACGATTTAATTGGATGTAAAATGTTTGAATTATAATATTTATTTGATATTTTAATGAAATGTAAGTAAATGCGACGGTTATGGGTTCGATTCTCATTCGCAGAGATTAATTATTTTAAAAATCCGAGCGAAAAGTGGAGACTAAAACTACGTTTCCTCTGCCTACCTGAGAGAAATGTGAGAGATGCAACGTAAAGCTGACACGCTTTGGTTGTGGGTTCCATTCCGATTTGAGGTAATAATTAATTATATAACTACTACAATTTTTCACTATACTTAGTTGTATTCAATTGTTACATCTATCAGAAAATTGAAATTTTGAGTATAAGTTAGGGAATGTACGAAAGGAAGCACTAAGGAATAATATTTCAAAATTCCTAGTGGAACTAAAAAACAACGAGTCCACTATATTACAATACACAGCAAATTTTCCCTACAATTTCGTTTCCGGTAAAGAGGACAATTTGTGTTGTAGAGTGCGTCCCTCTCATTACAGAGGTTGTTATACCTCGAGTGCCGCGTCGCTGAGAATGGCGTTCTAAAAGTGAAGCAGCAACATTTTACTATTATAATAGGTGTTCTTTAAATGTGAGAAAGTATATCATCTTTATGAAATATATGTAGGCATGTATAAGGCCAGTCGTGGCGCAGGAGCGCAAAAGTGTGATTGTAACGCGACGGTTGTATGTTCCATCCCCACTCGGGGGGAATGAATGAAAAAAATATTAATATTTTCATTTCTTCGCTCTGGCACCTAAGCCCGGCGTTAAGTTCCGCAACTGTCACACAATGTCTTGAAAAATTCAACGGAAAATGGGGAACAGAGTGTTTTAACATTAGGTTCCCTCTTCCCATCCAGCTATATGTGGAATACAGCGTGAAGCTACTATTTAAATAAATATTCGTATAGTTCAAACGAGCGAAGCCGCGCGGGGGCTAGTTTAAACATCAAATATTATATCACTGTAATGTTTAATGTGAAGAAGCCTCTCACAATAAACAGACTAGACATCAAAATGTTTTTTTTCTATATATAGATCAATATCTTAAATACAAAAATAACTATATATTTATAGAAAATATAAATATATACATGGATTTATTCTAACAACAGATTCACAGTAACGTGAAGACGCTGTACTCACGTAACGTGACACGCTGGCATTCACAACGTAAACATTATCTTGTAATACCTAATACCTAGTGTTATATTTAACCGGAGGTATGAGCGAGATGTGTAAGAAACGTAATGGGTATAGTAAACAACGTTAACTATCCATAAACAAAAAATAAAATAAATCTCTATATATAATAATACAGTAAAAATATTTTGCCTGTACATTTAGTAATTTTGACTGAAATGGATAGAGGGACACTTAAAAAGAATAATAAATAAATAAATAAATAAATAAATCAGCTTCACGCTGTATCCCGCACACAGCAAGGTAGGCAGAGGGAACCTAGTGTTAAGACACTCCGTTCCCCACTTTCTGCCGAATTCTGGAGGCATTGCGTGTTGAGAGGCAGAACTCAACGCCGCGCTTAACCTCGACACCAGAGCGAAGAAATGGAAATATAAATTTAAGTAAATATTTCATCTCCTCGAGTGGGGATCGAACCCACAACCAAATACTTTGAAAGAAACGGGATTTGATTTGAAAACTACGTAAATATTTTATGTTTCATAAAAAAGGAAAGTCATATGTGTAAAAATGTTTAAGATTTAATCTGAAATAAGAAAAGTAAAGTAAAAAGTGGAACAACAAAGTATAAATTTCATAGCGCAAGAAGAATATTACTCAACATCAGAAGTTACACGAGATGAAAACAGCTTCGCAACTACTTTAATACGATGCACTTCTGAAATACATATACAATATATGTACATACCTATATGTATGTATGTATGAAAATATGTATCATATAAGTTTTTTTAGCTTACACATGGAAGGCAGTGGGAACCTAGTGTTCCTTTTTGTATACTTCCATGCACCAAGATTCAACGTTGTGTTTATCTTGCTACAATAACGAAGAAATGAAAATAATTCATTCACCCGAGCGGGGATCGAACCTACAACTACCACGCTATGACGGTCGGAAGTATTCATTTATTTTAAAGTAAATAAATATAGTCTAAAAAAAGAAAACTTATTTAATAAACATTTAAAAAAAATACTAAAATGATGTTAGTATATATTAAATATCTGTATAAAAAATAAAAATCCTAATTTTTTTAAGGCTAATTAAAAATATATATATTTAGCAATACAAAATACGGTCGAATGGATTTGTATCGTGTGTGTAGACACTGTACAGCGTTTATTTCCGCGGGATTCACGCGTCACCGGCGGCGGCGGCGGCGGCGGACTGGCCGAGCGCGTCGGACGGCTGATTTACAACATTACCTCGTGTTACGTTGTTACATTCTTTATTGATATTGCGAAACAACTAATACAATTCTTCTAGTCGTCTCTCGCTGCTTTGTTTGTGTGGAATTTAAGAGGAAACTTTGGAAATTTTGGTTCCTGTTCCTCTCGTATCAATTTCAAGAAATCGTCTCGTACTTCCCCTATATTCCCTAACCTAGCTGGGCTTTGTTCCTCTGATAAAAGTTTAACTGATAAATATTAAAGATGGATGGTTTTTTTTGTTTCACAAGAAATGACTCCGTAATCGTAAAGTGGCACTTTGTTTCACCTAATGTATTTGATGAGATCAGGAGAAGAAACTACCTAGCATTCCATAGAATCATAGAGTGGGTGATCATCGCCTTGAAGGATGAGGAGCTCAGAGCAGTACCTGGGACTTGCATCACTATAATTGGCCCCTTTATACTATTCGAGCTCATCTCTCTACCGACCCCGAATTATGATTTTGCTAATATCGCTTTCGAAGTACATTCTAGAAATTAATTAAAAACAGTTCTAGAAAGACCGAAATCTTATACCAAATTAAAGAGAATTTTAGCTGTTATACCTCTCACGGCCCACTCCCTCTTCTACTGCGTACAAATTAACTCTAAATATATTTCTGGTCATTTTGTCAGTAAGTTCGAAGTTATTACTTGTTTACTTACTCCTTGATTTATGAAAGTGTATATTTCTATTCAAAATTTTCGGTTATGTATTCATTTTTGGTAGATTGAACGTCAGGTTTCAAAACGAATGTTCACTAAAGTCTCTCATTAAAAGACATTTTAACCAGAAAACGCAGCCTCGAAACTTAGACAGAAAATAAAGACAATAAACAATATAAAATAAAAAATAAACAAATTAAAATCCGCAAATAATTAAATTTATTTAATCTATTCTGTTTGTATGTATGTATGTCCATCAGTTTATAGAAAACATATAGAAAGTGCATATTTAACACATTGTCCCCTAAATTACCGTACAAACAGTAAAATATATTTTATATTCACATATATACGTATATCCGTCTGTGTAAATCACGTGCCTCTCGTTGGAATGGAAAATGTGAAAGTTTAGGTGTCACTTTGTATCTACATACGTTAGAAGTGATGAACATGCGGGCTTGTAGTTACTTACGTACATATATATAGAATAAAATAAAATATAGTTGAAGTAGAATAGATAGATCTCCTTTATATGTATATCGAAATATTATACAATATTTTTATTAAAAGGGCGACGTTTAGTTCCGGCACTTAACACGCAATGTCTTCCGAATTTGGCGGAAAGTGGGTAATGGAGTGTCTTATCACTAGGTTCCCTAGGTTCTTATCACTGCCTACCCTGCTGTGTGAGACAGCGTGAAGCTTGTTTTAATTTGAAAACAACATATATTTTGTATTTAATCAGACAAAATGAAACGCTGAATAGACGTGAACTGAAGAACAAAATATGTTAACACTAGGTTATTTCTGCCTATACTATTATATACTGGAATAAGGTAAAAATAAAAAAAAATCCTCTGATAATAAGATCGTTCATGGCGCAGTACTACATCCGACCATAAGCGCGACGCTTGTAGGTTTTATTCCCAACAGGGGAAAGAATTATCTTCCTCTATCCGGTAGAAGAACAGTAAATGTAGTAATCTTCCACTTTTCATCAAAAAACGCTTTTTGACGAAAAGTGGAAGACTACTACACTAGGTTTCCTACCCTTCTTTAGGGTGGAAGTATCAGCACCACAACTTGAAGCAAACTAAATTGAAAAATAGGAGAAAAATATTAAAAATGTATATTCTTACATCAAACATACCTAATATAATATCTAATTTACTTGCAAATACGTATTCCGAGGCGACTAAGCTCACAGCCCCGATATCAATAGAACATCTCCAGCTTTAGGTAATGGCTGCGATTGTGAACGCTGGCGTACGTTAGTTAAATTGAATAGTTTATGTAGATACTCATCTCTAGAACACGTGAGGCTGTGAGGCAATCTAAGAGTAGTATAGACTAGTTTTTACCCGCGGCTCCTCTTATGTGAACTGGTATGAAAATAACGAAAATTTGTGTATATGAAACATTCAAAGTGCCCGCAGCATAATTTTATTTTATAAACAATATATATTTTTTAATTTTAAATTCAAATAAATAAAAGCTATGCCTCGACAAATTGATTGTCCAATTTGACAATTCGAATTTACAGTTCCTGATGTTAGATCGATCAACCAAACCAACACTTTATATCTAATATATAAATTTTCTGTTCTATTAAGTTGGCATGGTTTTATAGATAAAAAAGTTTATTTTTCTAGACATTTATTTTCAATATTTTTACACGTTAAAAACCCAAAAAAAGAGTTAATATAAAAGTTATTATTGCAAATAGTTTATTAGATTAATAATATAAATAAATATTTAATGATATATGTTTAATCAACTTATATAAAATATTTATTTCCATTTTAAGCTAATAAGTAATAAGAAAAATTATGAATTCAGCATAAAAGACGGAGATTGAAGAACGTGCCAAGCTCTACCGTCCCAGCATAAAAAAATAATAAAATAAAAACGCCAAAACACTCCAAACAATACATAAAAAACAGAATAATAAATCACTAACTTTATTTCCTCCGCAAAACGTAAACTTGACCTAGCCAATTATTCAATATAATCAAGCTTTCCATACGATTCTATAGAGTATACTCTTACTCCACCTATGGTGTATAGAATCTTAGGTCGTTCAATGGCCGTGACCGAGCAGTTATTGGCATATCTGTGGAGACACGTGAGAAGAATCGACTAATAAGGCTGTGTTTATACAATAAAGCTTTTGAATAGCATTTACAGTATAGTCTTTGTTTGCTTCACGCTGTATCCCGCGTATAAGCAGAACAGGTAGATGAACCTGTGTACTATCATATCCATTAAGTAAATTAAAAAAAAACAGCTTCACGCTTTTTCTCGCATATAGTTGAGCGAAACTAGTGTTAAGACACTCCGTTTGCGGATTAATGGACGGATTTCAACGCGGCGCTTTGTCTTATTACTAGGTCGAGTATGAAAAAAAACGAATTCACCGAGAATCGAAACCACAACCGCCGCGTCTGCAGCCACACACTTGCGCCACGACAGCCTCTAAAAGTAATATAACTTAAAAATGCCAGACAACAATCATACATTTTCAATAGTGTTTCATATTCGGTACACCACCATACGACCATTGTAAAGAAATAAGAATAATCTCTCATTATATTATTAGCATAGGTAGTGGGTACTAATATTGACACAATGGCTGTGATCGAGCATCGGCGCGCCCTGAGGTGTGTCTTGTGGGACGACGTAAGGCTGTTTACACACTTATATATAAAATATATTATTTACTAGGATCCGCGACATGCAAAATTTTGCAAAATTTTTCGGTTTGTGCGCACGCGCTGGGTTAGGTTAGTCAAACTTCAGTTCCACAGCTTAACTCTATGGGACACATTTAGACCATTTATTCAAAATCAACAAACTACTTCGCTGGGATCACCATATCGTCCACAACGTTTTCAACAAATTTCAGATCTATAGGTTTAACGGTCTAGGAGGAGTTACAACAAAGGGCACTTTTGACCAATAAGAGTTTCTTTTCGCTCAGCTCAAAAAAGGCAGCTAAAATTATTTTTTCACGCTGCTATCCCGCGTATAGCAGGGTAGGTAGAGGGAAACTAGTGTAGTGTATGTACATGTATCGGTCAATTTTGAAGACATTACTTTTTGAATGGTAGAATTCTTTCACGCTGTCTTTTCGCCAGAGTGAAATAATGAAAATAATTCATTTCGCCAAGAGGGAATCGAACCCACAACTTTCGCGCTTAGAATAAGACACTTAACCGCTTTGTTACGATGACCGCCAATTTGTAACATAAATAATATTTCCTATACATTTTTTCTTTGTATATATAAAATCGCAACGTCCTATTAGAATAACGAGGACAAAACAAAAAGCAGAAATAAATTGTAAGCCATTAGATTTGTTCTTTAAAGTAAATTCTAGTTGCAAATATTGAATATTACAAAGTAACAAGCCTTAAGTCACTTGGCGTAGTGGGACATAGTCTGACTATAAACAAAACAGTTGTGGGTTCGAGCCCCACTCAAGGAAATGACTATACCTCTGTTAGACGAAGCGCGATATTGAGTTCCACCACTTAGTACGCATGTCACAAAATTTAGGCTGCTTGAGAAACGGAGTGTGTTAACACTAGAATCCCTCTTCTTACTCTGTTATATGCGGCATACAGCGTAAAGCCAAAACAAATATCAAGTAAACACGAAAACTGGTCTCGCCTGGAAAGAGTAAAAATGTCGCTATGTTTCTCTTATAGACTGAGATCCCAGGGCCCCCAGACCGACGTCATTTTATTTCGCTCTTTCAGAGGTAGCGCCAACTTAAGGTACACCCTCACCTATGTTAAAGTAGAAACGCTCGTATTTAAATGTGTCTTTAAGAATCATTTTAAAAAACTATATTTATTATTACCAAACCATTTTTGTGGGCCTTTACTCCTCCCAGATATCCTAAAGGTTGTTTAAAATTGGAAAAAACTACGCTATAATAGCAAGCTTTAATTTTACATAGATTATTTTTGGGACTATTTTGAATTTTTATAAGGGTATAAGCACCCAGACTAATCCGGTGGTTCAATCATCCTCCTTCGCTACCTCTGAAAGGGCCCTACTTTCAAGTTAGTGAGTAGGCATACGGTCTTAACTACATATTAGACTTATAGTCTTCAAAATTTCAGCTTTGCTAAAATGACGTAGGTCTAGGGGCTCTGAGATCTTGAGCTATTACCACCTTAAAGCAAATAGCTTGACGCCATAAAAATAATTATTTTTAATTAGCTTATACTATCGACATTCAAAGAAACCTGTAGTGAAATAGATCGCTTTCCTAGTTCTAATAAGTTAAGGTGAAGTTAGGGTTTTTACATTATCATATATGGTTTAAGCACAGTTAATTTTTAAAAACGGGGAACCGCCATATAATGTCTGTCTGTCTGTAAAGCCTATTATTCTCGACATTGCTCAGACGAATTAAACTAAAACTAATAATAAATGTTTAGGTGGATTTTTTTCAATTAGTTATGATGATTTTATATATGTATATTATATACAATACAACTATAAAATCAAATAAAATATTTTCACCATGCCTTATATTGAGTGTTGACACAATAACTTATATAGCCACAACTTAAAAACGGAGTGTCTTAACTCTAATTTGTCCTACTAGGCTATCAAGATAGAACGGATACTTCTAACACTACTCGTCTCTAAATAACTTTTTCGCCTGGTCCGCTGTTATCAACAACTTTCACCATGTCATCGACCTACCATCCTGAGGGTCTTCATGGTTTTTCCTTGACCCCCTCCAGTATCATAGACATTGTGTTTTGGAAGGTCAACAGAAGCCTCATCCGCCATATGTCCAAAAAGCAAACAGTCTAGTGAAAGAGAGTAGAGTGGCATAATTTTTAGAATAAGAAAAAGGTTTGTTTTTTTATTCCATTTTTAAAAACAACACAAGCTGTTATATTTCCAGCAACAAACTCAAATTGTAATCATCGACGGCATGGAAAGGTTTCATTGAGAGAAGAAATGAAAAAGTTCTGCTACATTACCCACGTTTCTATATGAAAGTATATCTTTATATATATACATATGTATTAAATTTAATGCGCATGCGCAATGTGTGTAAAAATATTAAAATGAGACAGTCGTGGAATATAGACCCATCATTTAAACGTAAACAACACAGTTGTTTTTTCACAATATAGGGCATATATTATTTTCATTTCCTCGTTCCGGTAACCAGATAAGCGGGTCGTTGAGTTCTCAAAAATCGATCGGTACGTGGGAAACAGAGTGTCTTACCACTAGGTTCCCTCTGAGTACCCTGCTATACGCGCCAAACATCGAGAAGCTACATTTCGTAGAAACTCCAATATACTTTCGGTTTAAAAACATTCAAAAGCTGGTCTCAGTGAAAACAAAATGAGTTAAACGCCACTTTAAAATTCTATACAAGAGTATTTTAAAACAATGGCTTGCGCAACAGCGAAAGTGGACGTATCGCAAATTAATTCCGACACCCGGCCATTTCTCTGTGAGAATATTATTTCATTTTACATCTACACTACAACCATCTTGTAATAACTTCTTGAAGTCTAGTATAAGCATCCAGACAATGTTTTATTGAAGTACTATGAACGTTTAATGTAATGGCAACCATTTTGCAGACTGCATAAATCGAGGTACTTCATTTTATATACATATGTATAATAGGGTTTCTAACATTTTATAGAAGTCCGTGGTCACTCGTGGTGGTAGACTGTGGTGGTATTGGTCTGTCTGTTGATATAATTATTATATCAAACTACCGCCAACGATTTCTTGATTGTCTCGCGTACTCCCCTGGATTCCTGCAGAATGAGCTGACTGTATCTTGCCCTCTGATGTGGTAGGTTTCCAAAAATGTATTAAACTAAATATACGGCACAAATCAGGTTAAATAGTTTTATATAAAATGTGTAATATTGGCAAAAATTAAAGACCTTATTAAGATTATGGTCGTCGTGGTGTAGAGGTACAACTGTGCGTCTGCAAACGCGATGGTTGCGGATTCTATATCCACTCGGGAAAATGAAATAGTTAATATTTTCATTTTCTCGTTCTGGCAACAAGGCAAAGCGCTCCGCTGTGGTCATTAAACACGCAATACGTCAAGAATTCGGCGGAAAATGGGTATGGAAAATATTTTAATGAGAACGGAGTGTCTTAAAACTAGGTTCCCAGGTACACTCAGCCTCTCTTGATACAGCATGAAAAAAAAATGTAAACAATACATTTATAATCACTTATACATTATAAAAGCTAAAATACATTAAGAGCTTTTAAATAAAAAAAAAGAATGAAGTTAAATCCTTCCAGCGGTTTACAGAGCGGCTATAATCGGATTATTCTTAACTATTTACGAAGTACGACTTAAATAATTTTATAAGCCTGTTTTATACTGTATTATTTCGTTGATAATACCAGGTTTGATTCTCAATTCGAGTAAATATAAAATATTTAGTTAAGGTACTCATTGAAAAGACCGTTGTGGCGCAGTGGGACAGAGGGACGGACAAGTGACAGCTTCTCACTGTAAACACGGTTGTGGTTTCTATATCCACTTGAAATAATGATTCTATTGACTTTCATTTAGAATTATATATACATACAAGTATATATATACATTTTATTTTACTTGACAGTATATCCCACATAGATATAGCAGAGAGATCTAGTCTTAAGGCGCTTCGTTCTCACCGCCGTATCTCCCGCACCGCCGAATTTTCCGAAAATATTAGAAATAATTTTATAGGTATAGATTTGAAAAAATGGTTAAAATTGTATAGATGTATTACAATTATTAGTGTACATATAAACTGAAAAAAATGTGAAATAGGAAGTTTTTCAGTTATAGATAGTATAAGTTTTTTGTTTGGAATTGGAACCCGTGAAGCTAGTATATAGACATTGTGGAAGCACTACGCGTTGAGTGGCGGCACTCAACGCCGAGTTTTGCCTTGTTACCAGATCGAGGAAATGAAACAAATACTACATATTTAATTTCCTCGAATGTGAAATGAACCCACAACCTATCGCGATTGCAGTCGCTGGCACGACTGGCCTCTGGAAGAAACCATTCATTTTCCGATACACTCTCTTATCTACATACAGTCATATACATACAAATTCTTATCAACAACAATTATAAATGCTTATCAGTGAGATTGTAAAGACTATAGTTGATAAACTTAACTTAACTTAGCTTAACGCTTTATCCCTTGCGGGGTAGTCAGAGAGAACGGAGCGCCAAACTCTACGGTCTCTACATACCTCTTTCGCCTCGTCCACTGTCATCAACCTCTTCATACATGCCCTTCGGGGGGTCCTCATGCTTTTTACGTGACCTTCCTCCAGTATCTTTGATACTGTGTTTTCGAAGGTCAACCGAGGTCTCCCCCTACCTCTCTTACCGCTCACTTTTCCATCATAAATCTTTTTTGCCATTCTTTCATCACTCATTCGTTCGACGTGCCCAAACCAGCTGAGCACGTTCTTCTTCATTCTCACCGTGACATCCTCGCTAGTACCTGCCATTCTGTGTACCTCTTCATTGCGGATTCGATCAGCTAAGCTGACTCCGCATATCCTACGAAGAGATCGCATCTCCACAGCATTCATTTTTATTTCATTCTTCTTCTGTAATACCCACGTTTCGCTGCCGTATAACAGAGTCGGTACCAAAACTGCATTGTGTACAGCCAAACGCGCAGCTGTGCTGACGTTTCGCCGTCTCATCAATGCAGCTAAGGCCCCGCTAACCTTGTTACTGGCAGCAATACGCCTTTCCACATCCATCTCGTATCTTCCATCTCTACTGAACATACTTCCCAAGTATACCACCTCATTCACTTGTTCTAATATTTTACTATTTACACTGATCCTGCATTCCGTCCTTTCTTCATCTCTTTCAAAAATCAGAACCTTTGTAAATTGTCTATTTATAGTTGATAAATAGACAATAAAGTCATAGATCCATCAAATAATAACTTAAATACCCAAAATATATATAATAATGCTAGTAGGTACCACCAAACTGACCTCCTCATGGAAACACAGAAAATGGTGAAACAGGTTATATAGTAAAATTAAAAACAATAGAAGCGAAACAAAGTCTTGACCTAAAAATGTACACAAAGCCCTAAGATTTCGTTTCATTTGGTTTATAAAGAAATTGTAATATAATGTTGTAAGAGATTAGAATAAAAAGGAAAAAAAGGCTTTTTTTTTGTATATAAAACTCTGGCAAGACAAGGTGGCGTCTTCAAATCTGCCACTTAATCGCAATGTCTCGAATTCGGAGGGAAGACAAACCAAAGAATGTCTTGACCATAAGTTTTATGTGTCTGTGCTATGTAATTATAGTACACTTGAGTGTACTGTTATAAAATATTCACTTATATTTTAGGCCAGTCGCGACGCAGAGGCACAGGCAAAGTAGGCAACGAAGTGTCTTAACACTAGGTTCCCTCTGTCTACCCTGCCGTGTGCAGGATACAGCGTGAAGCTGATGTAATTGTTTTAATTTACTGCTATTATGGGGGTAGCAAAAAGGAAATATTGCGTTTAAAATTATATAATTTAAGACCGCCGCCGCGCCGCTTAAAATTTCAAAATATAAGTATATCATACTAAAAGTATTCATAAAAATAAATACAGAGATTTCATATAATTCACAAGCAAAATATATAAAATTCAAACGTGATACATAAATGTGCTCTAATAGAATGTTATTTAAAAAGCTCAGCTTTAACTTCTGGTACGTTACTTTTATAATTCAAAAACAATTTAGTTTTTCAATTCAGTTAAATTTGGTGTCGGAAAAGACTTCGGATACGGAGGCGTTAATGTACGTTTTAAAGGGTCCCCTTAAACCTACACTTGGGTCGCAAGTTCCAAGCCTTGCTCTGCAACTCGATGGGGACCTGCGACTTCATGAAAGCTAAGATTGTTTTCTTCTTCTTCTAAGTACGGCAACACCACTTAGAATATAAAAGTATGTTGCAAGATTTGTGAACTCGAGAAAAAAGCCTCACTTCACTTTTCCTTACTACTTCAAACTATGATAGCTTGAGAGAGCTTTGAACAAAAAATATTAAAACTTTCTTATTATTAAGTCTACTCAACAGCATATGAAAAATCCTAACTACACTAAGTCGTAGTCGTCTTTAACCAAAAAAATAAACAATATGTTCATTAATATCAGTTATAACTATGTTTCTAAGTTGCTTGTATTATTTTAAATAATTTACATCAAATATTATAATAGGCCAGTCGTGGCGCAGCGGTACAAAATTTATATTTCCATTTCTTTGCTCTGGTGTCGAGGACAAGCGCGGCGTTCAGTGCTGCCACTCAACACGCAATACCTCCAGAATTCGGTAGAAAGTGGGAAACGGAGTGTCTTAAGGTTCCCTCTGCCTACCCTGCAGTGTGCGGGATACAGCGTGAAGCTGATTTATTTTTATTTTCATTATAATAGTTGAGAATATTTAAAATATTTTAAAAAAGACGATTGTTGTCATTGCTGAAATGACAACAATCGTCTTTGAAATATCAAAGTAAGATCATGTTGAATACGACAAAGCAACTGCTGAAAAAATGGACAAAAATATATTGTTTGTTTTTCTAAATAAATACTCCTCGTGTATTTATTTAGAAAAACAAACTAAGAAACGAGTAATAAAAAGTGACAGTGAAATGGATTCTAGGCGAAAGAAAATGAATATGTTTAGACAATTCGAACAAATAAAATTGAGTAATGAAAGAATTCGGCGGAAAATGGAGAACGAATACCTCTTAATGGAAACGGAATGAGTTTACACTAGATTCCCAGGTTCCTTCTGCCCACTCTGCTGCGTGCAAAATACAGCGTAAAATAATAAAACAAAAAACAAATGAAAGAATAGAAACGAAAATTATGAGGTGCGAAAAGAGACAGGAGAAGACTTCGGTTTCCCTCGAGACCCCAGTATCGATGATAAAAGAGTAGTTACGTAAAAGCATGAGGACCCCCCGGAGGACATGAATCAGATTGATGATAGTAGGTAAAGTAATAAGCGTTTGCCAATCCAACAGTCTTAGGACTATCCAAAATTATTATTCTGAATAAGGCTACCATTTTATTTGCGGCTTCACCCCCCGGACAAATTAATTAAGCAAACTAGTTGAAAAAATTAACTTGAGTAATATTAACAGAGTGTTACTCGGTAAATAGACTACAGAATACAAGAAGTTTATTTTAAATTCGAACTACTAACTGCTGAGATTAGCGCATTTAATCAAACAAGTTCTTTAGTTTTATAATAAGTAAAGAAATATAATAAAAAATAAGATTACTTATTAACTACTTATTGAATAATAGCAGGGCAGGCAGACGGAACCTGAGAACCTAGTGTTAAGGTACTCCATTCCAGTTAAGACACTTCCTTTATCCACCTTCCGCCAAACTACTTAAGTGCATATGCATTAAAGTAATACCGCTGAAGCACAATTTTGCGGACTACTTTGATGAATGAGTTCGAATCTATTATGCAAATCAGCAAACGACTTATAATTGTCCACGCCCACACTTCCCAGTAATGGCCAAATAACGGTATCGTTTTTCAACTTGTATCGCTTTAAATGGAAGGTCAATAACGAAAGATGGTTTGAGAACATTTAGAAGCCAAATTGGTTATATTTAAATATGTAGGTGCACTTGTTTCAATTTTTTTTGTAAAAATAAAAAAAAACAAATAATTGAATGTATGATGATATAAATTTTTCTGCGCTCTGGTGTCGAGATAAAGTGCGGCGTTGAATTTCGCTTCGCTTCAAGAATTAACGGCAAGTACTCTCTTTCCTTCTCTACTATACAAAGAGTAAAGCTTTACCAAATAAGCATCACTTACCACCTTCGTTAAATCCCTATAATCTCTTACAAAATAAGCAAGTATTAAGTATTCTTATTTTTATCTATACTCTTATATTTATTGTAAAAACGAAGAGATTGTTTGGTTGAATGCCCTAATCTCAGAAATAAGCAGTTCGAATTAAAAAAAAACTTTTTTGTATTTCGTAGTTTGTTTATCGAGTAAGTTTATATCACATCACGTTAATGGTTTCAACTTGTTAGTTTAATACATTTGTCCTTTGAGAAGCAAGTAAGAACGAAGACATAGCCCTTAGATATTTTCTGGACTAAGTACATATGAGGCCAGTCGTGGCGCAGGGGCACAAAGTGTGACTGTAATTCGACTGGTCGTGGGTTCGATCCCCACTCGAGGAGATGAACTATTTATTTAAATTTATATTTCCATTTCCTCGCTCTGGTATCGAGGCAAAGCGCGGCGTTGAGTTCTGCCTCTCAACACGCAATGCCTCCAGAATTCGGCAGAAAGTGGGGAACGGAGTGTGTTAACACTAAGTTCCCTCTGCCTACCCTGCTGTGTGCGGGATATAGTTGAAGCTTATTTATTTATTTTTATTTAAGTACATAAAATATAAAACCTAGATTCTAGAATCTAGATAGTAGATGAAATATTAATCTTAAGACCTACAAGAGTGTCTCGGGTTACTCGTCACGCGTGTTTCCAGTCACACTCTGATTTGCTCAAGGAAAAGATACTGCAGGTTGTGAATGTAACGCGATATGTATACTTGGGACTGTGAAGGGACTTAGGCTTAGATATTGCATTGATTTTATAGTAAGAAATTATAAGAGGTCGTGGTGTAGCGGCACAGATTGGCTGTGGACGCGAGAAATGTGGGTTCGTTTCTACTTAAGATAGCACGAAAAGCCACGACGTCATGTAAAAAACGGATTGTCTTAACACTAGGTTCACTCGGCCGTAAGCGGAATATGGCGTGAAATAGAAAAGAAAACGATTTTCCACACAAATAGCTTTTATATATATTATTATTATTTAGATAATTTTAAAACGTAATGACTAACACCGAAGCCACGCAAGCCATCCGCCACAGCGACCGATAAGGCTTTGTTTGCGGCATTATCATGTGAACACGCCTTAATCTCACCCTGGAATGTCTGTACCGAGCGTCCAGTGAAAATTGGAAGATATTCATTTAAAATTAATATATAAATCTATATATTATTAGCTTGAATTAAATTATTACCTTGAATTTGTATAGTTAAAGTTTGTTTCTAAGTTTAACTTAACTAATATTATAAAACAAAAGTGTTCGTTTGGTTGTACGACCTAATCTCAGGGACTAATGGTTATAATCGTAAAATTTCATAGTATATTTAACAAGAAAGTTTAATCCAACTACGTCAATAATTCCGATCTAACCCACAGTGGGTTAGTGTCATTTAAAACTAAATCGGGCACTACGTATAGATAAATGGAAGAAATTATTAGTAGCTATTTCTTTTATCAAGACAAAGGAGCGTTCTTTTATTAGTCCCAATTTCCAACACCCAGCTTGACGCGTTAACCAACCGCTGTATCAATATTAAACAATTATAGTAATGGACGTAAATACGAAAAGGCTTAATGCTTAGTCGTTAGTTTTCGCATGTTTTACACATTTAAAAAACTATTATTGTATGAGTTTGAGATTCCGATATTTTTAGGGCTGCCAACTTCTTTTTTACATCTAAAATACATTTTAAACATATTAAAATACTTATAGTGTTTTTAACTAAAAGTGCTCCAAAAAAGTCATATATTTCACTCCCATTAGTAAAAACAACACAAACAACAAAATAATAATACTCAAACAAAATTCGTTAGTTATTTCAATAATTGGTCACAAGACGCACCGTCAAGGCTCAAGTGGACGACAGACATTCATCGCGGGAATGCTAAGAGACGTTATTAACTTTGGAAGTTCATTATTTACGAGAGAGCAAGTTGCTCTCTTTAATCGCCTTAGCTTCGTTACATGGGATTATGTAAGCGTGACTTATGGTTGGTGGCAATGCCTCCTGCTTTCTAATTTAGTTAATATTTGTAGTTGAGGCCAATTGTGGGGCTGCAGGGCTATTAATGCGACAGTTTGTAGGTTTGATTCCCACTCGAGGCGTTGAGTTCAGCCACTCAACACGCAATGCCTCCAAAATTCAGTCCCAAGTGGGGAACAAAGTGTAGCTTACCGTGTCTTAATTAGAACGGAATGACTTGACACTAGATTCCCGGGCTCCCTCTGCCTACCCTGCTATGTGCAGTCGTATAATCATCGTGGCGCAGCAGAACATCATAGGTTTGGTTTTTAATCGGATGTATTAATTTCCTCGTTCTAGTAAAGAGATAACTTGACTAAAATTTGACGTATAATAAATAAAAAAAGTATATTTTTCTCATTTTTAAGTATCGTCTTTATCACTCAAGTATGTGACTATCAACAAAAAACATATTTTTTATTGTTATTACAAAGCATTTGAAATATTTTCATACATAACGAGCTTAGGGCACTAATTGAATAACTGGCCAAGACTCACTTTATTATTATTTACTTTTAATACAAAACTGCTTCTAGTGCTGACTAAATTACTTAACCTTTGTGTTCATCAATTTTCTGATAAAGTAGAAAAAGAAAGATTTTTATTCCTTCCAATCTTTTCACACACAATTATAATATTCAAAAATAATGTAACTTTTAAAATATGTTCAGAAATTTCTAAACAACAGATCAACGCTACTGCAAAATATAAACAAACAACAACAAAGACCTTTCGCGAAACGTTCACAAAGTTATAAAATTTGGCATTTCTCACGAAGGAAACGAACAAAGAAAGCAAACCTCGCATTCCTCAGTAATCGATGGAGAATCCCCGGAAAAAAAACGCCAGGTAGGCAAGTTTGGAACATGACGTAAGACATAACTGACCAAAAAACTGCTGGACTCAAATTAGCTTTGTTTTCGTCCATTTTATACTCAACAAGTGCTTTTTTTGTGTGAATTATTCTTCGAAGTCATTGAAGAAAAAGAAAAAACGTCGTGCATAGAGTCGGTACAAACGGTTGTAGGTTCGATTTCTTCTCGAGGGAATGATTTATTTTCTTACCGTCACTTAACACATCAAGTCCCCAAAATTTTAACCATTCTACTTGTGACCAAGAACTACTGTTAAGTGTTTAAAACGTTGGGTTTTCAAAAACGTTTCTTCGAGCATAAACATGATTAGTCCACTTAAAATACTTAGTTCTTTTAAAATCTTACAATTATCAAATATAACGTTAACATTTTAAAAAGAAACATATCTTAAAATATTTTCGTTTCCCCATAATCTTTGGTGGTTATCTTAATAATGCTTGTAATTTTAGATAATTACAACTGGTTGAACAAATAATTGTTGTTTTTTGCCTCCACAACAACAACACACCTGAGTTCTTTTTTACCATCGCTGATAACCACGGATGATGTCACCGCGATAGTAAAAAAAAAATATTACATAAATAATTGTGAAAATACAAGTAGATAATAGATTAGGAAAAAAAAGTTTACAATAATCATCGTATTAAAATTTTTAAAGTTTTCATATGTAACCATATATTACTTAACGTCTCTCGTGTTATTTATTTAGCTTCACACTGTATCCTGCGGGATAGCTGGAAACCTGCTGTTAAGACACTGTCATTAGCTGATGTACATATATAGATAGCTGGGAAAATGGTGTTAAAACATTTTTTTAACATTCCCTTGCCCGCGCTCGTACGTATGGCTCAGTGGTCAGGGCGCTTGGTCGGTTTCTAGGATGCGTGAGTCGAGTTCCGCTACGTTCAAATTTTTATACGTTTTCTAAACAAGTATTGGTGTTAAGTCATTTCTATTTCCCACTTTCCGCCGAATTCGCTCCACGCGGCGCTCGTTATGTTGCCTCGTTACCAAAGCGAGGAAACGAAAATATTACGTTTACAGTTACACGTTGTGCCCCTGCGCCACCACGCCCTCTATATTAAAAAAAAAACACTATTTAAATAATTAAAAAATATAAATACGTCATTGCTGCATCAAGTGAGTCATATGTAACCACTATTACTTTTTTCATATAACCGGTCTGTATTGAAATTATTTATTTCATAAAATTTAAATTATATTTTATAAAAGTTGGTTACTCGCACTTCCTGAGGGCGACAAAACACAATTTAAAAAATACAATACAACCATTGTTTACATAAATCTATATTTATAAAGGAGGTGGAATGAAACAATTTCCTAAACGCATCCAGAATCCTTATTCTGTAATCCAACAGCGTTCGAATATTAATGTGATATCGCGGGAAATGAGGACGGCGGCGGAATGTACAATATTATACAATATACACTTACACTATAATACGGTAGACGAGTTGTGGCCGCCCTAAAGTTAGCTATAGATCTCCTCATCGGAGCTGATTTAATTTTAGTTTTTCCATCTTGTGACCACAAATTTCTCTCCTAGTGTACAATGCACAAAAGACCAAAAAGCCCTACTTTAGGGTGGCCACGACTCGTCAGCAGTACTGTACATTACAAAACAGTAGTATAGTATAAGACTTTTGTCTTTGAAACTTGGATATGGGAGAACACGCCGTATTATGGGACGATAAATTACTTTTTCACTTAAGTGCGTTATGAGTTATGACCTTAATAAAATATGAAATTAGATGCTGGTTGCTTGTTTGCCACTGCACGAGTTATCTATAAAACTGAAAAGATCGTTTGGTAAAGCTCGCGAATCTCGGAAACTACTGGTTCCAGTTGAAAAACTTTTTGGATTGGTTGGTCCATTTATCGAAGAAGGCTATTAAATTAAATAATATCAATTGTTTCGCTCTTTAACTTATATCAATTGCGCAGAATATATCATGTATTATATATAAACGACGTTTAATTATTAACATACTTTTTTGAACAAAGCTGTAACAAACTATATAATAAAATCTAAGAATCCAAATTAGAACGATTTTTTATAGTTATATCCTCATGAAACTCAGTTATATGTGATTTAGGTGACAATACAACATTGTGGTAGCAACAAGCAAGTTCGATGATGGAGCCAAGACCTTATTGGAACTCTTCAAAGGTAAAAAGGTATTAAGACACTCCACTCCATACTTTCCGCCGAATTCTGGAGGAATTACGTGATGAGTGACGGAAGTCAACTCCGCGCCTTTTGCCACGACACCAGAGCGAAGAAATTGAAATATAAATTTAAACAAATATTTCACATCCTCGAACACACAACTAGTGACATATACAGCCACACTTTGTGCCCCTGTGCCATGACTGGCCCTAAATCTATACCTACCTATTTATTTTAATTTAAAAAAGTTAACAGTATTTAAAGCGACGCCATAATTTTAAAAAAAATCTGTATTAATTGTGTTTGCAGTTGTTAGTACAGCTATTTTTATATCACATGCTATATTATTATATAGCTTCAAACCACAACTGGAAATAGCCCGCTTCCTCCATAAGGCGGTTTCGGAAGGCGACAGTGTCGATACAAATTCCCTTTGTCGAAGTTTGTTATGGGCGCCTCGTTCCATGTTTATGCGTCGGAAATTATTGATTATATACAAATATACGCGTCTAGACGTGAGGATACTGGAGATGATAACAATCTTATTGTTAAGATTTTTTATTATTTTATAGAAAATTTGACTTGGCTCATAGTTTATTTTATGAATTTGTAAAGAAATGTCGTAATACTTCAGGTAGTGGAAGTCAACGCTTCGTTGCAAAGCGCTTGACTGTTAAAGTGAACGTTGTGAGTTTGATTCCCACTTCAGGAAAATGAATTAATTTCATTTCACCGCTCTGGTGTCAAGACAAAACGCGGCGTCAAATTCCGTCACTCATCACGTAATGCCTTCTGAATTAGGCGAAAAGTGGAGAACGAAGTGTCTTAACACTAGGTTCTTTTTGCCAAAAAAATATCTCGAAACTTGGGCGAAATTGAAGAATGTGATATCATACCACAAGGTTGCATCTGACTATTTTGTTTTATGCGAGATAAAGCGTAAGAGGCAAACGAACCGTGTTAAGACGTTCCGTTCTAAGAATCGAACACATCGTTTTATCAATTATAAATAAACCAAAAATAAAGCATATATTTTTTGAATAAAACATTTTTTTTTAACCTAAGATTTTTTTTTTCTAATAATTTCCATTAAAATTGAAATAACTGGTACGCTTATAGAATAAATACAACTTTGTAGAACAATGTACGTCTGTGAAGTATGACAGTGGCACACTTGATGCGATCTACAATAGAACGGTGCGTATTTTTGCGGTTTTCATGGGAATACTATAGTATTACTAGTTGTCACTCGGAATTTTGCTTGCGTATACTTTAAAACACAATATGTATATAACGGAAAATCCAGTTTTTTTCCCTTTCCATAAGAATTTCGGGAAATTCTACGTTAGTGCTCCCCTACAAATATAAAATTTAATTCTTCAATCTATAAGATTCTTTATTGCACCAAATTCATACATAACATTTGGAAATTTCATACGCAACGGTGGCTTTAGTTTTAGAAGAGATCTCTTCCAGCCAGCACGTGGAAGTGGATAATGACAAAACAGCGGGAAAAATAAGAAGACAGTGGAATGTAATTGAAAAAAATAATAGCAATAATAAACATAAAAAAATATATAAAAAAGTTCATACATGACATAAACATAAACATAGCGAGATAAATAATATAATATAACATTTAAATATAAACATTCATATTCTATATAAAACAAATATATATGTATAAAAAATGCCCATCTGATAAGAATAAAAAGAGAAACAAAAAAAAATTAAGCTTTATTATATAGGATTGAAGTTACATTATAGAAGTTAATAACTATATTAATATAGATCAAGTGTCTAACGTTGCAAGTTGATGTTGTTTTAATTGAGAAATCTACATAGATGCCAAATTTTAACTTTCTAAGTTTTAAGTTTTAAGATTTCGCCTGAGAGCTCTCTGTCAATCACTAACGGACTTGCTTCATACGTGGTTTAATTAATACGACTCTTCCTAACACTCTACAACATTCTCAATAAAACAACAGAGTGTTGAGTCACTTAGATCTCTCCACATTTGAAATTGGCATTGCTCACATACAAAGCGAGAAGAGGAAACGAGACGCATTCACTTGTACGTCTGAACAAGTTGTTTTGATGCAAGTAAAAGACTGGTTATTTTGCTATTTAATGAAAGTATTTGTTTTTTGCGTCCGTCTCGAAATATTTTTAGAATGCACTACTCGAATAATGTATATAATTATACAGTCTCAATATAAAGGCAAGGTAAGCTACGCTATGTATTGTTTTAACCTTTTAGGAATAAATACTGTTTAATCAAAAGCAAAACTGAGAAATACTTTTTAGAAAACGTATAAAAATTTGAACGTAGCGGGGCTCGAACCCGCGACGCTGACCACTGAGCCATGAACGTGACCACGTGAACGTATGGCTCAGTGGTCAAAGCGCCAGGTCGGTTTCCAGGAGGCGCGGGTTCTAAAAAGTATTTTTCTTTCCTAAGTGTGGATTAACACTTTAAAAATGTTTAAAAGCTGAGGAGTCTCATACTAAGTGCAGCGTTGAGTTTCGCCACACAATATGGAGTGCAGAAATTGAACTTTTTAGAAACATCTTTATATATTCTGTTCTTTTTTTGAGATGATAAACTAACGATCAAATCAGAATGTGTCTGAAGGAGGCTAAGTGTGTTTTTAGTTTTTTAAGTAGTAATCAATTCTTATCAGAGACATAAGACCTAGTTTAACGTAGTTTCTTCAAATTCGTTTAAAACACTCAGCGGGATTCGAACGCACAACTAACGCTAGGACTTAAAAGCTCTATTACTATATTACCTTAAAATTATACTTAATTATAATTAATTAGCTATATTACCTTAAAATGCTACAAAATAATATCTAAAATATTACACTACAAAACTGTTAGTTGATTTGGTAACAAACATTAAACTTCCTTTAAGAGTGACTCATGAAATGAAATAATAAGCAGAAAATTACAATTTAAATCAAATTACAGCATAAATTAACACGCTGGTCAGATTTTGTATTAATCTAAGTTTTGTTAGAATATAAATACACTTCCTTAAATATATTTGTTTAATTTAAATTAATACTACTAAGAAGTCGTCGTGGCCCTGGGGCACAAAAGTGTGATCGCGACGGTTAGGGGTTCGATTCCTACTCAGGGACATGAAATATTTAATATTTGAAATTTTCTCGCTCCGGTGGCGAGACAGAGCGCTGCGTTGAATTCCGCCACCCGACACGCCATGCATCTAGCATGCTAATTTCGCGAAAAGTGGGGAACAAAAGAGTCTTAATGGAAAGAGAGTGTCTTAACGCTGGGTTGGATATCACCATCGTGGAATAGTTAAGAAGTAAATAACTGTACGGGTAGTGAGTTCGATCGTGGATGTTTACTTTTTCATAATTTTATTTAAGAGACTCTAAGCTCTTAGAATATGTGATGTGGACAGATAACAAACTAAGTACATTTTAAAACTCTTCCGTTACCGAGTGACTGACAAACACGACACGGACGAAACCACTCGACTTACAATATTGAAATTAGGTGTGTAGGTAGACTAGGAAGTATAGGGAAGCACTAAGAGAGGATTTCTTTTAATTTCTACGAAAATGGAAAAACAGAATTTTCCATTTTATACCTTAAAGTCATAACAAAACAAAATTAAAAACTAGGTAGTATACTTTTATATCCTTTTTGCCTATGCGTGAACCTAATTCTTATTTAGTTTTGTAAGGTAAGAAGGAACATAAATACGTATATTAACCACGGATCAGTAACCCTCACCGCCCGAGGGCTTCCATGCACGACTACTTACTCAACATTCTTACTTAAGACAATCTATCACGTAGATGAAATCTATGGGAGCCCTCCATAGCCACTAACTCTATAGAAATTCCAAACACAATGTGCAATTTTCTAAAAACCGGTCGCTTATCTTACGCTAAAGGCACATCATTTAATATGTATTGTTAAATTGATTACAGTTTTTTTTTATATACTTATAACCAATTCCAAATAATTATTCTATTTCAATTATTTTCTAAATATATAAATAAAAATATCAGTACCTTTTGAACAGTTTGTAATGCATTGTTATCCTTTATAATATATAGTATAGCACATCACAACACAACACCTCACTATAATCACTTAGCTATTTTATTTAAACTCGCGACACGTCCTCCTCGGCGTAAGTTCGAAAAATTATGAATACGTTAGAAGAGTGCTCCTTGGTCGCGGGGGAAAGAGAGAAAAATACAGGTCTGCGCCGGCGCAGGTGGCGTGGCAGGTAACAACCCTATGAGGAGGGATTTTTTAAATTATTCAAATAGCAAGTGTTTTTTTTTATCTTAGCGATATTGCTAGTGATGTTGTAGTGACAAGTGTACGTGATGCTTGTGAGATCGATCTCCATATAAAATGTTTTTTTAAAGTTTCTCATATCTTTCGTTTAAAATAGCAGGTTAGACAGAAGGAAGCTATAGATAAATCACTCCATTTTACGCTGTCCGCCCAGATTCGTAACATAGCTTGTTGAGTAGAAGTACAAAATCTTCCTTTGCATTGCTAAAATAAGTTAATAAAAATATTTTTTAATATAATTGTTTATATTGAAAAAAATATATTATTTTAAATTTGTCCAAAATCTATAAAGTGGTCAAAAAGAGAACCAAAAAGAAAGTCTTTAACTTGGTCTTAGTTACGATGGAAATACCATTGTGGTAAGTGGGCTGTGGAGAAATATCATCACGTAGGCTTCGTGTGATAAGACTATATAAGGTATTTTGTTATACAAATTCAATTTGATAATGTGATATGAAATATTGATAATTCACGTTTGAAATTAACATAACTAGAATTGAAGTTGTTATCAATTATTTCTATGTTTTTATTTTTCACGCCTTTTTTTCGGTATTCTAGTAATATTCGATTCAGAGAACCAAGTGAAAGATTACTGTTACTTACGTAACAGCCTTAAAAATGTGTTTGAATAATGTATTTTTTATGTTTTTATAGCTTCACGCATATTTCCCGCAAACTGCAAGGTAGGCAGAGGGAACTTGAGAATCTAGTGTTAAGACACGCGTTTCCCTCTTTCCGCTAAATTTTCGAGGTATTGTGTGTTGAGTGGCGAAACTTAACGTCGAATTCACAAATATTTGTCAAAAAACACATACTTAACTTTTAATGAATTTTACTTAACACGCTTTTGCTAGGTTAATATATAAAAAAAAATCAGCTTCACACTGAATCTCGCACACAGCAGGGTAGGCAGAGGGATCCTAATGTTAAAACACTCCGTCAGCCAGTTTCCGCCGAGTCTAAATAAAAATCAGAAGACAATGCGTGTTAAGTGGCAGAACTCAACGACGCGCTTTTGCATTGACACCAGAGCGAAAAAATGGAAAAGTAAATTAAAATAAATATTTCATTTCCTCAAATGGAGATCGAACCCACAACCAGTCACGCTTACAGTCATACTTTGTGCCCCTGCGCCACGACTGGCCTAATCTATGTAACTATGTAATAAAATCTAACTTAAATTGACGCATTTGCTATAATTCTATTGCCATTGCACATGACATTTATACTAAGCTTATTTGACAATACGATAATATGGTACCCAGGAGCATAACACAAAATGAGTATGGGCTCTGACGATGGAAGTAAAGCGTCGCTGATGGATCCCTGAGCGTATTTTTTTAACTTCACGCCGTATTCCACACACAACAAAGTGGGAAAGGAGCAGTGGGAACCTGGGAACTTAATGTCGAGACGTTCCCCCTTTCCACTGAATTGTTATTTTATTTTCTTTGAACTAATTTATTTTATAATTGCATTGTGCAAAGAGCGAAGCGAAGTTATATAAAAAAAAATAAGCTAAAAGTAGTTTACTCTACAGTTTTCCTTCAAAGTCTCAAACAATTACTTACACAGAAAACAATTAAACAATTCACAACAACGATGTCAATGTCAATCTAATAGTTTTTATATTTCGCTCTTGGATTCATTTCTTCCTTATGTATTGGTTATGAATCATAGAAAATTAAAATTAAAAAAATTAGCTTTACGCTGTATCCCGCACACAGCAGGGTAGGCAGAGGGAACCTAGTGTTAAGACACTCCGTTCCCCACTTTCTGCCGAATTCTGGAGGCATTGCGTGTTGAGTGGCAGAACTCAACGCCGCGCTTAACCTCGATACCAGAGCGAAGAAGATGTAAATATAAATTTAAGTAAATATTTCATCTCCTCGAGTGGGGATCGAACCCACAACCAGTCGGTTTTGCAGTCACACCCCGTGCCGCTGCGCCACGACCGGCCTCATGAATCACAGAAACTTATTTTATATTTACTATATTAAATGTAGTTTTATATTTATTATATTAAATGTATTAAATACAATATTTATATAAATTTAAGTGAAACTAGGAAATTGCCTTACATAACAAGGATTTAGATATAAAGGCCAGTCGCGACGTAGGGGCACAAAGTGTGACTGTAAAACCTACTGTTGTGGGTTCGATCCCTATACGAGGAGATGAAATATTTACTTAATATTTTTATTTCCATTTCTTCACTCTGGTTTCTAGGCAAAACGCGGCGTTGAGTCCTGCCACTCAACACGCAATGCCTCTAGAATTCGGCAAAAAGTGAAACGGAGTGTCTTAACACTAGGTTCCCTCTGCTTAACCTACTGTGTGCGGGATACAGCGTGAAGCTGATTTAAATTTATTTGATTTACAAGGATTTACATAGTTAAATTGCCATTTAGCTATGTTAATCTTTGTGAATATTTTTATTATTATTGCCAAAATCTAGAAAATTATTAAAATTTTGTCCGTATATTGTTATAGTATATAACAATATGCGCTGTAAATGCGACGGCTGTACATTTAATTTATTTTAATTTCACCGCTCTAATAGATAACTGGGTTTGATGTTTATTTTAAATGTAAATAAAATAATTGAGGCCGTCGTGGCCCCAGAGTTGAGTTGAGTCTCGCCACTCAGCACGCAATGCCTCGTAAAATTTGGGGGAAAGTGAGAAACGGAGTGTCTTATCACTATGTTCCCTCTGCTAATCCTGCTGTGTGTGAGACAGCAGTGTGAAGCTCAACAGCGTGAAGCTAATTATTAAATAAATCAATTGTGACGCAGGGGCAAATGTATAAATGAGAAGGCGACAGGTTGTCGCTTCCTATTCAAAGAAATAAAATATTTAATATGTCCAACGAGGCAAAGCGCAACGTTGAATTTTACCATTTCGGTGGAGTGGGAAACTTAAGTGTCTTGAAGGGAACGGAGTAACTTACTACAACAGGTTCCCAAGTTTAGTCTCCCCACTACACGATGTGCGGGATATAGCGTTAAGCTAATACTAATCGCTACTTACAAATTTCTCTACGTTTTCTTAAAAAATATATATCCTTCTCAAGTGTGGAATACCACTTTTAAAATATTAGAATATACTACTATATATTTATTATAAAGCATTTAATAAGGTGGTTAAAGACTTCAAGGTTCATTTTATCTTTTTTTTTATCACGGCCGTGAGTCACAATAATTACTTGAGGTACCTACATGATGAACGCTGATATGAAACAGGTATTTTTATATTAACAATTAAATACTGTAACTTAGTATCAATGTCTTATAATAAGCGATGGTTGTGAGTTCTATTTTTCATAAAGGAAATCTGCATAGAGATATAAATCAGCTTTACGCTGTATTCCGTACACGACGGAGTAGGGAGAGGAAACCTAGTGTTAAAACACTCCGTTTCCCAATTTTCGCCGAATTCTGGAGGCATTGTGAGTCGAGTGGCGGAACTCAACGCCGCATTTTGCCACGACACCAGAGCGGAGAAATGAAAATATAAATGTTAATAAATATTTAATTTCCCCGAGTGGAGATCGAACCCACAATCAATCGAGTAGTAATCGTCGAGACTAGCATCAATATAGACATATTTATAAAAATACAAACTGTTCAGATGTTGACGGGTATTGTTAATTGCCATTGTAACAACACAAATAGTGACATTGAGCACTGACACTTAACACGCAAGAGTGGATGGAAAGAAGGGAATGTCTTAACACTAGGTTTTGCTTGTGGCTACCCTTCTTATGGGAAACGTGCGATATTCTAAAAAAACCTTTTAGGTTTTATTTACCAAAATTCACAACGTTTAAAATGAGAAGCAAATCTCTAAGTCTAAATGAATATCACCAGATAGATATAGATAGGTACATATCCAGTCGTGTCGTAGGGACACAAGCGTACGACTTTAAAAGCGACTTATTGGGGATTCGAGGGGGTTGGCTCCCGAATTCGGAGGAAAGAGGGGAATGGAAGTGTCTTAATAAGAACGAACTGTCGTAGCACTAGGTTCCCAGGTTCCCAGTGCCTACCCTGTTAAGTTTGGGATACAGCGTGTAGCTAAAAAACAAATAGTCACATAAACATATTATGTAGGAGTATTAAACCATTAAAAAATATGACAGCGTTGTTTTCGGAATTCCCTACAATGATTATTAGTAATTTTAACGTCGTGACGTCATTCCTGCAGTCATTATTGCATAAAAAGTTGTTATGTTCATTCAAAACTTATAGTATCTATCTATTCTATTCAAATAAATATTGCTGAAGAGACTGTTTGTTAACCACGCAAATCTCAGGAACTAAATTACCGTTTCTTATCGAAAAAAAATTTTTGTGTTGGAAGGCTTAAGGCATTTTAGCTTAGCTTTACTTACATTCAGACGCTGTTTCAATGCCCCACGATGGTCTATATTTTTAAAATTATCCTTGTAAAATAAAATGCCATTTGTTAAGAATGACTGGACTGACTGAATTTGCGGTGAAGTTGAACGTTGTTTAGGTTTATTATGGAAAATAAGTAATTGCGTAAAATAGAACGAGATATTCCTTTCTCGTTCTGGTATGTTTTTTGGGAATGGAAGTGGCAGATCGGCAACGTTTAGTAGTATGTGTTAACGTTATTGGTATCTATTCGTAACTGAGTTACACGTAATACAGAATGGATAAAAATCATACAATTAATATAGCTGTTGTGCAATTTTTTTTATTTTTTTTAACATGAGTTCGAAATCATTTACAGTCGAAATTTTATGCTGCTACCGCAAAAGGAGCTCTGACGCTTCCACCCTGTACATATAACTGTTTTTAATTGGCCGCTTTGCCTGCATAGTCACGAAATATAGTCGAAAACCTTCCTCATTTAATGGACTATATAACACAAAAATATTTTTCAATTCGAACCAACAGTTTCTGAGATTAGCATGCTCAACCAAAGAGAATCTTCAGTTTTATAATACTAGAATAGAACACAGATAAACATCAAAAACATAATTGAATGTAAAAATTACAGTAGATTATTATTTTAATAAAATTAATACAATTTAAAAAGAAGCAGATACCTTGACTTTATAAGAGAATCTAAAAACAAATGAATACTGATGCTTAGCACAGGTGCTTATAACAATACCAAACGAGTCAAATATAGAAACTGTGCGCGTGCGCGTTCTCGTGCGCATTATTTGTAATTGCACACACAGAAACGTTGTATGTGCACACACACTTATGTACAATATACGTAGTATATGTATGATACGTGCGTACGTATATTTATATATCTGAGGCTAGCTTTAGACTGTAAGTAAAAGTTAAGCTAAGATGCGATAAGCCTTCCAAAACAAAAAAAAAAATCAATAAGAAACAGTAACTTAGTTCCTGAGATTAGTGGTGGTTAACAAACAACCTAAACGGAATGATTGTGGGTTCTCTCATTTCTCCGCTTTGGTAGACGGAGCGCGGCGCTGATCTTCGTCAATTAATATTTCGAAAAGTGTGAGTGAAAAGTGGAGAACGGAGTGTCTTAACACTAAGTTCCCTCTACTTTTGTTTATACATAAATATCTTTAACATGTCTTAAAAATACAATTTAAACATATTAATTGTGATCGAAAAAAATGTTAGAGTACTAACAAACAAATCCAGTGAACCTAGTGCTGCTCCGTCCCTATTAAGACACTTCCATCCCTCACTTGCCACTGAATTCTGTAGGCATTGCGCGTTAAGTGACGGAACTCAACGCCACGCTTTGCCTCAACACCAAAGCAAGGCAATGAAATTATCAAATATTTCATTTCCTCGAGTGGGAATCGAATCCACATATCGCTAGGTAGGGCAAGTGCACCACTTACCTTAATATCATTGATTAATGATAATACTTCGTCACCTTCCTTTTATGACATTCTATAAAATATTATTACATAGTTTGAAGGATATATATTCTACGAAACGTATCTATATAAATATCTTTACATCCACTACAAACAATATGACCGTGATGACATAATAATATATCGCATCCCTTAGAATGCAAGTGGGTTAACTTAATTTTTTCTAATCTATTATTTTATATAAAGCTTCACGCTGTATCCCGCACATAACAGGGTAGGCAGAGGGAACCCGGGAACTTAAAGTACAGACATTACACAGACGATGTTACTGGGCTTAGAAATTTGGGAACAGGACAAAGCGAATTATACATTTTATGTCTTAAAGTCTACGCAAATAAGTCGTTGTCCGTTCGTCCGCCTGTCTGTCTGTCAAGAGCCTTTATTAAGAGGAGATATTTAGTTAAAATTTAAATCAAATACTCAAGTTTACAATCCATTTGCAAATTTACTTTTAAAAAGGATATAGTCGTTTATATTGCAAAAAAAATTGACAATATAAAGGGAATCAAAATTAATACGATACTTACGGTTCAGGAAAAAAAATAAAACTATACATTTGTTGTTAAATCCTAAAATATAATAGCCTTAAAGTTCCAAAATTTGGTTCAAGTGAGGCAATATTTACAATTTTTATACGATATACTCAATGGGCCGAAGCCAGACTCGGACTTGTCCGGCTTTTTTCCCTAAAACTGATTTTGCTGTTGTGATTTTGTTGCTTTTTTTGACAAATGATTGTTTTTGACTTGGGATAACTTTTATCTTAAGGGCGCTATATAACAAGAATAAAGTGTTTCAGACAAAAAACACTTAAAAAAAATGCCACGATTATTTTAAAGACTTAAAATATATATCATTTGAGTTACCACTCGTTTATAAAACAAAGTAGCGCCAAATACAATGTGTTAATGACGTAATAGCAAAATCGTTAAATTCCTTTGCGGTTATCCTATATTAGGGAAAATTTTAGGAACAAATCATTATTTGTATTTTTTAGTTTTGATTTTTTAAAACATTAACTAATAAAATGAATTGTAACACAACATGCCTGTCATTTACCGTCATAGTAGAAAAAAAAAACAGCTTCACGCTGTATCCCGCACACAGCAGGGTAGGCAGAGGGAACCTTGTGTTAAGACACTCCGTTCCCCACTTTCTGTCGAATTCTGAAAGCATTGCGTGTTGAGTGGCAGAACTCAACGCCGCACTTAGTCTCGACACCAAAGCGAAGAAATGGAAATATAAATTTAAGTAAATATTTCATCTCCTCGAGTGGGGATCGAACCCACAACCAGTCGGTTTTACAGTTACACTTCGTGCCTCTGCGCCTCGACTGGCCACTAATAGAATATTAATAGAAATTTGAATCTTGAATATTTACATATTATTTATTATCTATAATTCTGGTGGACACAAAGCGCGGCGTTAAGTTCCGCCATTCCACAACCAATACTTTCAGAATTCGACGGCAAGTGGGGAACGCAATGTTTCAATGGGAACGAAGTATCACATATGCGGGATACAGCATGAGGGTAAAAAAAAATATGTGAATCCATATTTTTTTATATTGCTATAAATTTTACTAAGGCCTTACAAAATATGTGTTATATTTCGCTATTCAACAAGTAATGCCTCAAATTCAGGCGTAAAGCGTTGTGAGACACTCGAGATGAGGAAAAAAGGTAAAATTATGGGAGATTTACAAAAAAAAAAATTATACTATAATTTATGTAACAGGGCCGCCGTTACGCAATGGCATAACATATGACCCAACTCCACAGTTGTAGTTTCGATCCCCATTCAAGAGAAATAATTATATTCAAATTATTTTCCTTATCCCACTCTGGTAAACAAACCACGGGTGTCATTAGGTTCCCTCTGCCTAGGAAGTAACAAGAATAGTTATATATTAGTAGCAACAAACATGCTAAATAATATCTAAAATACAATGGCCTCAGTAAATAATTAACAATTAGAACTCTACAGAGCCTTGAAGACTCGTGACTTCCTAGTCACTTTCTACGTACTGTTGCCGATTCATTAGCGATTTAGCACAAATTATATGAGTATAAATTGAGAAATCGATTCAAGATGACCGGAGGGAATCGATTCTTAGAACTAATGGTAGTTTTATTTATCTTTTTGCTTGTGCGATTGTTATTATTATATATTTATATAAAGATTTCAATTATTCCTTTAAATGACTTCTTTTCAAGCCGTGGTGCAGTGAAAGAGTTTGATTTAAACTTGATGGTAGAGCTCGATCCTCATGAGGCTATATGATTATATTTAAATAATATTCTTTTTTCCATTCTGCAGAGACGTGACCAGGTGTTGAGTTTTATATGTAAAGTCTCGAAAATTAGGTGGAAAGATGAGAAAAACTGCGAAACTGACATTTTCATAAAAACCTCACATCAACCTCACAATTAAAAAAAAATTGACCCAGCATCTACAGCACCAGAGGAATCTCGGATGCATTGTCGGTTATAAATTTTAGGGTTTATAAAGGAATTAATCAAAAATTATTTACTAATTTAGGTAACTCACCATAGGTTCAAAAATATGTGCCAAGATATATAATATTCTAAATAAGACATTTAAATTTACATGTTACTAAAGGGAATAACACTTCTAATTTTTAACCATTTGCTATTTACCAACATACAAACAGAACCAAATAACTGTCAATTTAAAGATAAAAGGCTAGAAAAAACCATCAATCTACTCACCCTTTTTCACCCGGGCCTAATTTATTGTTTTCTACGACAGCCGTCGCCCGGATCCTGTGGTCTGGTTCACCTAGCAACTTCTCGCATCTACCGTTGTTCAGATGCTCCCTAGCAACATTGTACGCATCACTTATATCACTTTTCACTTCACTTTCCACTACAACTTTAACACTTTTCTCACTTGAATCCTTTTCGTGCTTCTCTGGTTCTACTTCTTCTTTTTTCTCTATACCGTTCGCTATGAGCGGCGCCGGTTTGACTTGTAGCGATTTGGGTTGAGATTTCGGGGAGGATATCGTTGGTTTGCTCTCGATGGCCCCGTTCTCGTTGATCGATGTGACGTAGACTGTTGAGTTGGCGATGTATCCGTTCAGTTCTTGTCTGTTCTCGGGTTGGGAACGTTTTCTTCTATTTAACTGTAAAAAAAATAATATATTAAATATGTTTTATAATAAATTTACAATAACTTCACGCAGAGTGAACACGAAAGTCTAGTAACACACACGATTCCTTACATAATTTAATTTATTGCTACTAGGCTGTGAAACCCACAGACTCACTTCGACTAATCAGGCCAAAACTATTATAACATAACTTTAAAAAATCCATATCTAACATCAGAAAATTGCAATAAACTAATAATTTCGTACAAAAGAAAATTGAAAAGGCGGCCGTTCACTAAAAGTGATGTCTTCCATGCAACCTAATCAGAAGAATCAATTTAGAAGATAATTTTATATATTTACATTTTTTTTAAGAAGAAATAAAACTTACAACTATTGAGACTGAATCACTTTCCAAACTGCGTATATATGACAGATTTTCCTTCAATAAAAATATATTAATATGAACATATCTCTATATGTTCATTGGAAAAACCGGAAAATATATATTTTATCACACTTCCCATAAATGTTAAGTGAATACAAATAGAATATTCAAGTGCACATACAACTGTATAAATAAAATTCTTTATTGCATTTCAAGTAAAATAATGTTAAAATGTATTATGAATATAAATTAATTTTATTCTTCGAGTGGGGTTCGAACCACAAATATTACTATATAACATTGTATTAAAAACATGGCAACACTGGACAGTGACCTCCATATAACATAGAAGATCAACTAAAAAGACAAGAATCACCTCGAATTATTACGATTAACCAAACAATGGTGCATTACAGCTGCAACGAGCTATTCTTGTTTAATCAAAACCCGCCTCCAGGTCAGTCTGGTTGAGTTATCTTGATCGCAATCATCGACATCTAGATTGGAATGTCTTCTGTGTTCTATTAATCTTCATTATTATATACAATTTACTTTTTTATTTAAGAACCAACTGCGGAAGGCAGAGAGTTCGAAATGATTTTACAATGTTTTTATCATACATTCGTGTCAGAAAACGTGGCTGTGCCACGAAAATCTCAACGATTATCCTAAACGGAAATCGTTTTCGTATCAAATTAATTTAAATTCAGATAATCATATTTAAGGCAAGCGTTGGTAACGTCATGAACTAACAATGATATATAATTTTTAGTTTTTTTTTTCTTAATGTAATAATTACTAGGAGCTCTAAAATGTTATACAAGTGAGAGTGAAGAGTTCGTTGTGTTTGGTATATACTAGGTGCAAGAGGTAACTCAGACCGCAGCTCGGGTACAGTGGGTTACATCGACACGATAAATGTCTCATAATAGAAGCCTAAAGCGTTCCCCCTCAATAAATGTACTATCCAATACAAAAAATAATAATTTGAAACAGAAGTTCCTGACACAAGCGGGATCAACCAACACAACAGAAGTTCCTGACACAAGCGGGATCAACCGAACAAACTGTTGGGCATAATATTAGAATAAATAGCAGATTATGCAGTCACTAAACTTACTTTAAATACATATTTCTATTTTTAAGTATAATTAAAAAAATATTAACATTTATATATTATTTATAACCTTAAGATTGGCTTTGAATCCATCAACAAATTCCTGACATAAATTTATTTAAATCGACTTCATCGTGCAAGTCAGGTTTCGCCACGTTAAAAACACATAAATAATGTTGACAAACCCATTAGAGTTAACACCGTGAAATTATCATAAAATTATTATGAATCAAAAAATTGGTCAAGCGTGGGTAGAATTCTGCCACCATGGTTCCGTACCAATCATAATTGTGCCGTACATTCATAATTATGATACTTCCCCAAAGGGAAGTGCCTAGAACTAATTAAAGTTGACAAAGTTAAATTTTCGGGGTTTTATTTTGGATGAGATGAGCAAAAATAAATTAATAATAGTTTTTTTTTGTGATATAACGATGAACTTCTATTTTTCAGATCTCCTCCTTCATTTGTACTGTAAATCCTCACTTATTTCCAATTTCACAATAGTAGGCTCGTGGGAACTATCCTATAGGTTTGGATTATGGCAAAACCATGCATAAACCCTCGTATCTTGGCTTAAACTTTTCTGTTCTCCACGGCACTGTAGACCTAGATATTTGATATTAATTTCAACTAGGTAACTTCTCGTCACTTTGATAAAAATGGTCTTAAAATACCAACAGATACACGAACGGATGATCGAAAATCACGACAAAATGACCCTATCCTATAAGGGTTTCAGTCTTCTCTTTTGAGGTACGGAATCCTAAAAACGTGAATATTTTAAAGTGAATCAAAATCGAGATTCCTTTTTACCCTTTAACCGTTAAGCTGGGTTCATTTAAAATAAATAAAGCAACAAGTGGTTCGAGGATCGAGAATTTTCATTTGTCGCTTCAAATGTTAATTTTTTGCTTATTTCGAAACATTTTATCCTCAAATTAACTTTTACATGTGACTTCAGCCACATGACCAAATGAATGAAAAAAAAAACTAAAAACTTTGTTCTATCAAAGCGGGGCCTATATTTTTTTACTTCTTGCTATATCCCACATAATAATTGTAGACAGATTGAACCTAGTGTCAAGGCACTCCATTCACACCGCGCTGTCTTTTTACGAAAGCGAGGAAATAAAAATAATTCATGAATGGGGATTAAACCGACAATCGTCGTGTTTGCAGCTACACACTGCGTCACAAAGACGTCAATAACGCAAGGAAATGACAATACATAAAATATGACTTTTTAAATACCATCTAACCTAAATCCTAAATAACAGTTGTGGCGCAGGGGCACAAAGTGTGACTGTAAAATCGACTGGTTGTGGGTTCAATCCCCACTCAAGGAAATGAAATATTTATTTTCATTTCTTTGCTCTGGTTCGAGGCAAAGCGCGGCGTTGAGTTCTGCCACTCAACACACAATGCCTCCAGAACTCGACGGAAAGTGGACAACGGAGTTCCATAAACTATTATCTGCCTATTATCGTGAAGCTGATTTGATCTAACCTAACCTAATAAAAGGCCAATGATTTTAAACATAAGTAACGTATTTTGGATATTATTTTCCTAAATATGTCGGAAACACAGGTCCTTCTCATCGCTGCAATGAGGTCGTTCGGAGTTTAGGTTTGCGCTTGAGCGTGAAGTGGCTGCCGAAATAATGAGGCTGGTAAACCGAGCGCTCGTAATAAATGCAACATAAGTGGAACTATGTACTATACTATAGTATACTATAGTATACTATATAGTACTGAGGTCAGTTGTGGCGTAGGTTGTGGGTTCAATTCCCACTCGAAGAAATTGAATATTTAATATTTTCAATTCTTTACTCTGATAATGAAGACGACGAAGATGAGTTCACCGACACGACGTTCGCGACTCAACATGCGTAGAACACATGTTTTAACACTAGGTTCCCCTACTAGGACCCTAGCATGCGTACATATTATACATTATGTGCGTATATAGCGTGTATCTAAAAACATATACCAGCGCAATATTTGTGCATGGGATCTGTGAAATAAAAAACTTACTTTCTTTCCTTTTATTTTCTCACTCTCTACCACACTGTCCTTGTACACTTAAAAACAAACATCGTCATGCGAAAAACTAAAGTCACATATAAGTCAACCGGTACATTTTTCCAGTCACAGTTAAGTATTGAGGTTGGTCACGGCTTCAAAACCTTGAAAGCTTATGAGGTAAATCCTTAGAATAGACCGCTTTGTAGCTATCGTTTTGTTTCTGCTTAAGCCTTTCAGCGTATTGTTGGGAACGCGGTTGACTTGTGGACTGTAACAATGGGAGTCGGTCAATACAGTCAGTCCAAAGCATTGTCCACAAATGCTGGACATTTAGCGAGATGCCCATTGAAACTGGACAATATTGGCCATTAAGATATAAAATGTGTTATTTTTTGTTCTTTTATCTCTTATTTGTTATTGTTTTTTTTTTTTAGCTATATCCCGCACAAAACAGGGTAGGCCCAGGGAACCTGAGGACTTCATGTTAAAACGCTTCCGTTCCCCACTGTTTTACCCCGCTGCGGGATACAGCGTAAAGCTAAAATAAAAAAATATCCGTGTGTTACAATAAGAAATTTGCTCTTTTCATATATATATGTATAAGCATATTGAGATTAAGAAACTGACAATGATACATCGCCATACATTTATTTTGTAAAGTGGCAGGAGATAGGATGTGGATATTGAAATTGCACCGCATGTTTCACTTTAATTAAATTGTATTATACATACATACACACATATATATCTATGTATATATGGCATTTCTTGATCTACATAAAATATTTAGATATTCTAGTCCTTTCGGGAAGTTATAAATACTACTTTGACACTGTTAAGAAATAAAAACAGCCTGTGAAACAAAATTGAATTAACTACACAATTATTTATTTATTATTTATTAATTATTATAAAACGGAACGGAAATTGGAGAAACGCAGAAAAATCTAAATAACATTTCTATGCTTAGGATCACGCTTAAGAACAATCTTTGGAGGACAAACATTTGTTATACTCTACCACCAGCGATGAAAACAACATGATGTAAGTTGTAAGAAACGTGTAAGCGTCGGTACGAAAAGCGTCGGTACAGTTTCTAGAAGAGAGGATTCGAGTCCCGTTTCGTTAAAATTTTTAGACGTTTCTAAATAAATGAACAATATAACATATAAAAAAATAAAATTGAATCAGCTTAGGGTAAGCAGGCATACATTAGGTACGGACCTATTGTTAAAACACTCCGTTCCCCATTTTCCGAATTTTTCAGGACATTTCATGCCGAGTGCCGAAACTCAATGCCGGTCTTTTACCTTGGTGCCAGAGCGAAGAAATGAAAATATTCATAAATAATAATTAATTCCCTCGAGTGGGGACTGAACCCACAACTGTCGCGTTACAGTCACACCTTGTGTACCTACGCCACGACGGCCTCAACATACGTATATATTAATGAAAAGGATAAGGAAATATTATATTCAATTATTTGCTTATTTCACATTCCATCACTTAAATAGACATCACCGTCGTGTACTTGCAATATGCGGGCTGTTACTGATGCGTTTCCTGTCTTTGAGAAAGTTGTGCACTTAATGCTCGAAGTAACCTTTGTAGTAGTACTCGAGAGGAGAGGTCGTTTATACAAATAGAGAGGACGAAATCCGTCTTTAAGGCTAAAGAGGTAGTAAACTAGGAATCAAGTAAAGATTCACTTTTACTGCTAAGTAAATAGAAAGCTCTTTTCTTTGTTTTCATCTTTACTCTTTATCCCGCACATGGTAGAGTAGGTAGAGAGAACCTAGGAACCTACTGTTTCCGTTTACACTAAGACACGTCCGTTACCCACTTTGGGCCTCTAGAAACTTCTTAAATAGATAAAACACCCATACTTAAAAAGCCCAGCACTGAATTCCATCCACCGATTTCGTGTAAATGGCAAAAAATTAACATTAGTTTTTCTACGTCTAAATATAAAATCAATTAATATTTTTTTTATATACTTCCTCTTCTCTTTTCTATATTAAACAAAAATAATATATACATATATTTTTTGGATATATTCACACTTTCTATCATAAAACTTTCAAATCCAAAACTTACCAGTCCGGTAAGGTCAATCCTTATCCTTATAGAATCGTCATCCATCCGTTGACGTTACATCGACAACCATAACAAATACTTTAATACATATACCTTACAAAGTCTGTCTGTTACTGATGCGTTTCCTGTCTTTGAGAAAGTTGTGCACTTAATGCTCGAAGTAACCTTTGTAGTAGTACTCGAGAGGAGAGGTCGTTTATACAAATAGAGAGGACGAAATCCGTCTTTAAGGCTAAAGAGGTAGTAAACTAGGAATCAAGTAAAGATTCACTTTTACTGCTAAGTGAATAGAAAGCTCTTTTCTTTGTTTTCATCTTTACTCTTTATCCCGCACATGGCAGAGTAGGTAGAGAGAACCTAGGAACCTACTGTTTCCGTTTACACTAAGACACGTCCGTTACCCACTTTGGGCCTCTAGAAACTTCTTAAATAGATAAAACACCCATACTTAAAAAGCCCAGCACTGGATTCCATCCACCGATTTCGTGTAAATGGCAAAAAATTAACATTAGTTTTTCTACGTCTAAATATAAAATCAATTAATATTTTTTTTATATACTTCCTCTTCTCTTTTCTATATTAAACAAAAATAATATATACATATATTTTTTGGATATATTCACACTTTCTATCATAAAACTTTCAAATCCAAAACTTACCAGTCCGGTAAGGTCAATCCTTATCCTTATAGAATCGTCATCCATCCGTTGACGTTACATCGACAACCATAACAAATACTTTAATACATATACCTTACAAAGTATAGAGAAATCATTTGTATAGCCATAGGCCTTCTAGTTTAGGTAGATTATTGAATCACTAAAGTAATATCAGGCTATAAAGGTACTAAGCTGATTTGGATTTAGAGATCAATACAATGTCACTAACAGCTATATTGTTTCTAATATATCAATTTAAAAACGCATTGAGGCCAGCCGTGGCGCAGGGCACAAGCGTGGGACTGTAACTGTGGCGGGTTGTGGATTCGATACCCACTCGAGGCATTGAGATTTTTAATATTTTCATTTCTTCGTTCTGGTGTAGAGGCAAAACGCGGAGTTTCGTTCCGTCACTTAACACGCAGTATCTCGAAAAATAGACTGTAAGTGTCACATGAGTCTGCGCCACGACTGACCCAACTGGCCAGTATTATAAAAAACTAAAATAAAAATCAGCTTCACACTGTATCCCACATACAACAGGGTATACAGAGAAAACCTTAAGACACTCCGACAATTTTTTCGAGGCATTGCATGATGACGGGCGGACCTCACGCCGGGCTTTTGAAAAAGACTATAATAATAAAAAAAATAAATTAAATTAAATTAGCTTCACGCTATATCCCGCACACAGCAGGGTAGGCAGAGGGAACCTAGTGTTAAGACACTCCGTTCCCCACTTTCTGCCGAATTCTGGAGGCATTGCGTGTTGAGTAAATAATAATAGAATATAGTTATACTTACTAACTTGTAGCAACATTTGTGTTTATAAATACTAGCTTACTCCACTTACTTCTAAGGAGAGCTTGGACATGTCGACGGGAGTGATGCGCTTGAGGGCCGACAGCCGCTGCAGCCGTTGCCGCGCCTGCTCCTCCACCGCGATGAGGAACGCATCTTGTATTATGTTGTGGCCGATGTCTGATACTGTGGATAGGGAAGTATGTTATTGTTAGATGTATGATTTGGTCATTTGTTGAAACTGAGGTCGTCATGGTGAACGCGGTTCTGGGTTCGATTCATACTCGGGAGAATGAATTGCTAAATATTTTTGAAAATTCGGCGAAATGTCGATAATGGAGTGTCTTAACACTAGGTTACCTCTGCATACCCTGCTATATAGGGTTACAACGTGAAGATACAAAATACAGTAAACATAATTTCATGACTGAATAAAATATAATTTCATACAATATAGTTATAATTTCAAATTATTTTTACACATTTCACGTGGTAAGACACTCATACCTCCCATAAACTGGCGACTTAACACCGTGCCTGGTCATCCAGAGAGAGGAAATAAAAATTATTCGTTCTCCCAAATGGAAATCGAACACACGACTGTCGCGTTTATAGTCAAACCCTGAAAAGCTCAAGGTAAATTTTAAACATAGTAGACATTTTAATCTGTGGCAGGTTCTCTTTCAATGCATTGATTTTAATTTTTGTTGGTACGTAAAAACCAATAATACATCTTCCTTCATAGCAGAGTAAGAAAAAATAACCTAGTGCCAAAACACTACGTACTCCGCTTTTCTCCCGAAACGAAACATTGAGGAGCAGGATTTTTTATAGGCTAATGGTTCCTAATAAAGAAAAAAAACTTTAATAATAGACAATATATTCATAAACTTTACATATTCCTCAACTTGTATAACAATATGCAGCTAATATAAGAGAAAGCTCAATAAAACAATATAGGAGATAGTGCCAGCGATTGCGACGCGGCGTTGATTAATACACGAACTGCTACAACGTCATAGAAATTTTGACGTACATTAGAACGTTACTATATTGTTTGATTAAATTTGTATTGAGTAGTTTGGAGTCGTCGTGGTGCAGTGAGATAGCGTTAAGCTGTTAGCAGAATGATTGTGGGTTCGATTTCCAATTAGGTAAATAATTATATTTATTTTACCGCTTTAAAAAAGAAAAAGCACGACATTGAGTTCCCCACTCAATACGATAATTGAACGCAGAGTAGGGAACGGAGTGTTATATTAGGTTCTCTCTGCTTTCTCTGCTAAATGTAGGATACAAGGAGAAGAAAATTAATTAAATTGTTATTTATATACCAAAACCTTTTTTACTTCAAACGGTCACCGCTTCAACGGTTTAAAATTAAAAAAAATATATTAAATAACAATATATTTTACAACAACTAACGTATATTGTAAATTTTAATTCGTATTCAATCAGCAATCCTAAATTCTTTAGCTTCCACCGTGATGACTCAAGGGTTTACGACACTGCCTCCCGATAAAGAACCCTATTCCAATTGTATCAAGATTTAAAATCGATAACCACTAATAGATAAAATAGATAAAAGTTAGGCAATGTATTTATTATTTTGCCATAGAATTTTTACCAATATGTGTAAAGAAATAAAGCTCAAAATCGCCTCGTAGGTTCCGCCACGTTCTGTTGAACGTTGACTAACACACAGGTATTGTACCGCCCTCGCGTAGAATACTAAATTATGAGTGCTCTTGCACACGCCATGTTGATTCTTCCACGTTTTAATTAAAAAATGTAACGTGAAACAGCGTGTTTGAGTGGTTAACCTGAGTGAAGGGATTAATGCGAAACTACTAACAGCGGCGGTTGGTCGGTTCGTTTTATTTCTTCATGCATCTCCCGAATTTGCAAAATCGGGAAAGATAATAACAAATGAGAACGCAAGTAGGTCACTCATTTAGACGTTTTTCACCTATTATGAGTTTTAAAAAATGTGAAGTGAGAGTGAGAGATAAGAGTGACAGACGCCTTGGTTAACCTTTGAAAGCAAAATATCGATGATACGGCCGCAAGGCATGTATGAGGTTTATGATAGTGGATGAGGCGAAAGAGGTATACTACACAGAGACCGTAGCATCTAGCTCTCCGTTTTCTCTGACTACACCGCTAGGGATAATGTGTGAAGCTAATAACATGATAATTTCTCCTGGTTGGTTAAAGTAAAATCGATTTTGAGTTCTTCCTTTTGCGCGCCATGTTTATAAGTATTAAACATCAGCTTTACACTTCATCCCGCATAAAGAAGCTTGGGAGGAATATAGTGTCAAGACATTATATTTTTTATTTTTTGCCTATATTAAGACACTACGTGTCGAATGGACGAACAACAACGCCGCGCCTCGTCTATCAGAGTGGTTAAATAAACATTATTTATCCCCCTTAAAGCCATTCGCGACGCAGGACCACAAGCGTGCAATTCACACTCGGAGAAATGACATTTTTAATATTTTCATATCATCGCTCTGGTAACGAGGCAAAGCGCGGCGTTGAGTTCTGTCACTCAACACTAATAAGTGTCCTAATGAGACACTAGTTTTTCAAATTCCCTCTGCCCACCCTGTTAAGCGCGAGATACAGCGTGAAATAAACAAACCCCTCCCAAAATCAAACCCACAACAACCCCGTCTATAGTCAGATATCGATTAAATTAATCAGAAAAGAAATCTAATAATAATTGATATTAATTTCAAAACACGTTTGCCAATACCCGTTTAAATAGGAATGAATCATCTATTTAGAATACATAAGTTAAAGATAACCTCGGTTCTAATGCGCATAATTATGCATGTAGGTACCTATAGTATTAACTTATTCGAAAATCTGTCTTGAATAACATACGTACATTGAGGCCGCGGCTGTGGGTTCGAATTCCATTTGAGGGAATGTGTTTTTTTTTATTTCCTCGATCTGGTCACTAATAAAAAACGGCGTTGAACTTTGCCGAGTGGCAGAAACTAAATAACACGAAATATCTTTAAAAAATTGGCGGAAAGTAGGGAAAAAGAATGCCTACATTCAACGTCGCGCTTTGCGTCATTATTGGAGCAAGAAAATGAAGTATGAATTACTTAATTTCCTCGACTAGCAATCGAACCCACAATCTGTCGCGTTTACAGCCACACGCTTGTGCCCCTGCGCCACGACTAACCTAACATATCTAAGCTACATGAAGCTAATACAAAAATTTAAACCAAGGCTTTTCCATTTACCCTGATTCAAATTCCAACTCCACACTATCAATGTTAAATATCTAGTTTCCAAGCAGAAAATCCTATTAATAACAAAAAATAGTGCGTATCATTAATTATTATTAAACAGTAGTTTTACCTCGTTTGTACGACTTCTTCGCGTAGAAGCCGTACAGTGCTGGCCTAGCTTATAGTAGCGTACTGTGAAGACATAGCAAATACTTGATAGTATGAGATACTAGTATATAGTAAAGCTAGCGCGACGGTTGTGGGTTTGATGTCCAATTGGGGGACCTTTTTGTATGGAAAAGATAAGGCAAACGAGCATTCGGATCGTTGGGCGCCGGAGCCTGGCGACATGACTCTACCACACGTACTTTAGTACGACACACGTACTTACGACACCACGAGTACCAGGATGATCCTATTCTAGGCCGGGATCACACGGCACAAGATTGGGGGACTGAATTATTTTAATCTTTCACTCTGGCAAGAAAACAAAACGCGGCGTTTAGTTCCGCGAATCAACACGCAATGTCTCGTAAATTGGGCGGATAGCAGTTTCCGCTACCTATGCGGAAATCTTTATTTAGCCTACTTTTTGAATAGACTAAAATGAAATACAAAATTCAAATAACATTAAGTAATTAAACCACTGCGTTGAATCTGCTCTAATAGAAAGTTGCATATAACTTGTGAGGCTGTAGTGGCGCAGTGACACAGCATCTACCTTCAGTGTCTGTAAACGCGACGGTTGCAGGTTCGATTCCCTCAGGAGAGAATGATTACATTATTTTGATTACCTCGCTTTGATAACAAGACAAGCGCAAAAGTATAAAGTTATTATTATATATAAAAAAAAACCAAATATGTAGGTGTCATACTAATATTATAAATGCGAATGTTTGTAAAACTTCCACGCTAAAACTACTCTACATATTATCATGAAATTTTATACGCATATTCTTAGAGATATTAGAAGTGACTTAAGATATTTTTTATTAAATAAATACATATTTAAAGAAAATATTTTAATCTTTCGTTATATTGTAAAAATAAGTTTAAGAAAGCGAAGCCATGTTTAGAGTCTCTAGTCTCTATCAATGTATTTAAATGTTGGTCCCTAAATGCTTATCGTAAAGTATTTCTTAAGTAAATTGTTAACAGATGATTAAACAAAAAAAAGTTGTGCTAAGTTAAAATGCTTGTAGAATAAGCTTAAAAGCGATATCATTTTTTATGAAAAAACTTAAGAACTTTCAATAGGCGCAAAAAATTATAGTCATTTGGAAAATGACTATAATTTACGTGACATAGATATTTTTAAGCTTCACGCTGTATACGGCATATATCACGATACACAGAAAGAACTACTTTTTAAACTTTTTTTTAAAGTGTTATTCCACTCTTAGGAAAAAAAATACTTATTAAGAAAACGTATATAACGTAAGGGAACCTAGTGTTAAGACACTCCGTTCAACATTTTCTGCCGAATTCTGGAGGCATTGCGTGGTGAGTGGCAGAACTCAACGCCGCGCTTAACCTCGACACCAGAGCGAAGAAATGGAAATATAAATTTAAGTAAATATTTCATCTCCTCGAGTGGGGATCGAACCAACAACCAGTCGGTTTTACAGTCACACTCTGTGCCGCTGCGCCACGACTGGCATCACATACATATTATAAAAGAAAAAAAATCGAAATTAACATATAAATAAAAAATAAATAAGAACACCAATCCCTTCCAATACACAGTGCCCATCATATGATCCGCAAGATCAATGTAACGGTCGTTATAACGGCAGTAATAACGACTCCATACTATTGTTATATCACCGGGTAAAGTCCACAAAAGAATAGCCTAATTATGGATGGGTGGGCATTGTTCCAATCCTAATCGCTTTAGAATGGGTTTCTTTAATAGCTTATTTGTAGAGATAATAAAATTAGTTAGAAATGTTCTAGCTTTAAGAATTAAGCTTGAGATGTGTTGTTCTAATAATAAGCTTTTCATGTGGATATCTTGAGACCATATTAAAATATATTAATAAGTTAAAATAAAATCAGCTTCATCCTGTATCCCAGCACACAGCAGAGTAGACAGAGAGAACCTAGCGCACTCCGCTCCCCACTTGCTACTGAATTCTGGAGACATTGCGTGTTGAGTGGCGGAACTCTTTGCCGCGCTTATTAAGTGAAATGCGTAAGAATCTCCATTCCCATTAAAAATCCGTTTCCTACTTATCCCAACATTGCTTGTTGAATGGCGGAACTCAACGCCTCAAAGTGAAAGAATCTAATTGTATTTACAAAATAATATACTCGTACCGTATCTTCAATACAAACACAAGTGCAGTGTTAGGTTCCGCGGGTTATATTTACTTAAGCAATGTTGAGTGTTTGAAAAATGTCTTCAAATAATAAGCCTTATTCCGAATACTCTGCCATGGACACTGCTACACAGATCGCCTAGGACTGAGGCGTTAACTACTTTATTTCATTAAATCGGGACGCATAATAATTATATAAATTAAACCCAGTTTTAAATGGGATTCGAACTCTTTACCACTAGGTACAGTCAGTTAATATTATTTGACCACTGTGTCTTAACGACAACGAAGCTCTTTCAAAACAAATACTTCGAAAGGGTATTTTTTTCATAATAAGTACTCTTCAAATTTTAAGAAAAAATAATTATAAAAATGAAATTTCTCAATTCCATTGTTAATCCATTTGAAATTTTTGAGAATCATTACAAACGTCGTATTCAAATTTCCAACGAGCTTTGGATTTTGTTGAACTTTTTTTCTTACCTCTCGTTCCTATAAAAGAAAACATAAAATTAAAAGAAGTAGCATTTTCAAAAGTAGTAGCTTTTTCTCGCATTTCAACATTAGCAGGAAAAATTTATTTTAATACATTTCCTTCTCCATGAGCCGGGTCATTTTCGAGAACATATTAAGTAGCAAAACTTAACGCCACACTTTGTCCACCACAGCGGGGGAAAAAAAGTAATTTATATATTTTTTCTATCGCAGGATAGGCAGAGGGAACCTGGGAACCTAGTGTTAAGACGCTTCCCACTAAGACATTTTCGTACCCCGCTTTCCATTGAATTCCAGACACACGTGACATCACAGATGACATTACGTATTGAATGGCGGATCTCAAAATGACCTACGGGACTTAATAATTTAATACAGAACAGGGTTGTGCCGCAGGTAAATGCTAATCTATACTAATATAAAAAAGCGGAAGAGTGTATTTGTTTGTTTGTTTAAACGCTAAGATCTCTAGATGTACTGGTTCGATTTACTTTTTTTCCTGTTTGTATGAAAGCTGTATTCTTCAGAAGTGCTATAGGTTATAAAATATTACTGTATAAGTCTTAGTTAGCCTTAAATAACGACATAACAATAAAAAAGGAACGTCATCGAATTACTTTTAGCGCGTGCGCTGCAAATATAATTAAACATATGTCAATACTTTCTATGATAAAATAATTCAATTTTATTAGTTCTGAAGTCCGGGACACCATATATCGATCCCTTATAAATAAGTCACATGACAGTGATATTTCATAAATTTTTATTTTACATGCATATGGAAATTTACGTGCGAAAATTATTTCATCATCTTTTACAGCATGTAATTTGGACGTATACTTTTCGAGAAAATGTAAAATTAAAATAATTCAACGCTCTGTTTACGGCCGCAAGCCTAGATTCGAGTTTCGCGGGGGGCGCCCTTGCCGCCTATGACGTTCTTTCCACGTAGAGTTCATGATTGAATGTATCAATCTGTTGGCAAATGCAGCATAATAAAAGTATTATAGGTGGCATGCGGGTGCAGCCGCGAGTGCGCCGCTAGTATATAATACAATTAAAGGCTTACAATAGTAGTTAAGTAAAAAGTTGGACCTTCCTTATCGCGATGAAACTTTGTAAACTATAAGTAGCGAAAAACTTACCCGTTAAATGAATAATATAGTAGTTTCTGACCCAATTCCGTCTGTTAATTGGAAAAATATTTTACTTTTTGCTGTTTTCCTTTGAAACTAAAAGCATATTTAGATATTTTCTTACTGTTTACTTATGAAAATGATAAATAAGACTAGGTAATAAGTAAAAAAATAAACAATACGGGTAGGATATTTTTTATATTCAAAATATTAATTATTTTTAATAAACAATACGGGTAGGATATTTTTTATATTCAAAATATTAATTTGAGGCCGGTCGTGGCGCAGCGGCACGAGGTGTGACTGCAAAACCGACTGGTTGTGGGTTCGATCCCCACTCGAGGAGATGAAATATTTACTTAAATTTATATTTCCATTTCTTCGCTCTGGTGTCGAGGTTAAGCGCGGCGTTGAGTTCTGCCACTCAACACGCAATGCCTCCAGAATTCGGCAGAAAGTGGGGAACGGAGTGTCTTAACACTAGGTTCCCTCTGCCTACCCTGCTGTGTGCGGGATATAGCGTGAAGCTAATTTATTTATATTAATTATTTAAAGACGTTGTGGCGCAGTGGGACGATTCCCACTTGGGAGAACGAAAAATGAACATGTTGTCGCCCTCATAAAAGACAAAGCACGGCGTTGAGTGCCGCCACTCAACACTCAATGTCTTGAAAATTTGGCGCAGCATGGAGAACAGAGTGTCTTAAGCTTTACACAAATCTCGCTCTGCCTATCCTGCTATATGAAAAAGGTGTAAATGCACAGACACCAGACAGCCAATGATTAAATCAAATCTACAATTCCCACTGACCGTAATAAAGAACGACACTTTTCAAATTGATACTTCAAACAAACATGCTCCTCTTATGATTATTTTTTAATATCCACACGACTCATATAAAAATAATTAATACTGTTCAAACGAAATTGAACCTTAAACCTATTAGTTAAAGGCAAAATATGCTTACACCAATAAGTAAAGTATGAGGGTATCACAAAATGATTTAATAGTACCAGACAAAGGATAAACAACTGTAATTTAATAGATTTAAAGTCTAAATTGCTATTTCGCTAGTAATATGTTGGTCACTTAGCGCACCGCTAACTACGGAACCAGTTCTTTACAGTACACCACAAATATGAATAATAGAATTTGATACTTATTCCTATAATTATAAGGATTTAGTTGTTTTGGCAGCTAATACTTGGGTTGGTTGTACATTCCAACGTAAGAACGGTACAGTAGAAAAAGTAAAAGGTATCAAAAATATGAGTCTAGTCGGCTGTCAGTTGGTTTTAATGATTTTAGTTTGTTTTGCATGTTATAATGACCTAGCTTCTTTTGTAGGAGAGAGTACCTACATAGTATTAAGAATCTTAATTTTTTTTTGTGTCCATTTGAAAAAAACTTAATTTTGATTTTTTTGGTTACGGAATTCAACACCGACGTGTGACTGTAAACTCGACTGGTTGTGGAAGATATCCCACTTGAGAAAATGAAATATTTATTTAAATGTATATTTTCATTTTCTTCGCTCTGGTGTGGTGTGAGGCAAAGGGTAGCATTGAGTTACGCCACTCAACACGCAATGAATCCAGAATTCGGAAAATGGGAAACTTAGCATCTTTACAACAGCGTGAAGCTGATTTATTTATGGACTCAAATATCATATTTTATTTAGCTCCACATTAGATTTCGCATAGGGCAGGGTAAGCACATACGACCCATTATCAAGACACTCTTTTTCTCCACACATCGTCTAATTTTCAAGACAATACCTGTAGAATCGGAAAATGGAGAACAAAGTGTCTTAAGCACTTGCTCCCTCTACCTGCACTTATGCTAGATACAAAATAAACAAAATCATGGATAGATGACATCCAAAATGCCATATTGGTAGAAATAAGTGGCAAAAAGAGAGCAGAGTAACTCCACGTTAAGTTCTCTCCACCTAGCTTGATATATACTTTTAATGTTAAGACACTTCGTTCATATTAAGACACTTCCGTTGCCCACACTCCCGGTGAATTCAAGAAGCATTGCGTGTTGCAAGGCGGAATTTTCGCGCTTTACCTCGTTACAGAGGGATTTCCTAGAGTGGGAATTGACTCACAACCTTTAATTTACAAGTCGTACGCTTGTTGCCCCTGTGTGTGCTTGTGGTGACTAAAAAATATTATGTAAACGACAGTTCAAAGCATAACTTAAGGATTAAAAATAGTTAAAAAGCGGACTTCACGCTGTATCCCACATACAGAAGGATAACAGAGTTTTAAGACACTCCGTTCCCCCCCTTTCTGCAGAATTTTTTGAGGTATTGCGTGTTGAGTAGCGAAATTCAACACCGGCCTTTTGCCTTGTTGCCAGAACGAAAAAATTAAACCTACAACTAACACGTTACAGTCACATCATTGTGCCCCAACGCCACGACAGCCTCACAATTACTATATTAACTTAAATAAAAAATAAATATAATAATTTTAATAATAATAAAAATAATAAAACATAGAGAACCGATATCCAATTGTCTCATATGGCAACAATACGAGCAGTTATGTGTCCAATGTAATGACTGACTGTAGCGTGACTGACACGCGACGCCGTTACGACGGGATTACGTGGAGTACCCGGTATTGGGTATTAAGTTGTTGCACTTTTTTATGGTAGGTATCTAGTGGAAAGATTATATGAAATTCTTGGATAATTTGAGCTATTGCTTGATGTTAGCTTCCCGCTGTATCCCGCACTTAATAGAGTAGGCAGAAGGAGTATATTGTTAAAAGCTTAACATACTCTCATCCTCACTTTCGAAAGCTCAATTTTTAAAATATGTTGAGTGAGGGAACCTATCGCCGTGCTTTGTTTTATGCTAGATTGAGGAAATAAAAATAATTTGCTCATTCGAGTAATCGAATCAACAACTGTCACGTTTATAGTCCGACGCTGTGCTGCTGTGCCACGACGGCCAATTACTACGTCGTTTTTTAAAAAAATAAAAAATCAGCTTCACGCTGTATCCCGCACACAACAGGATAGGCAGAGGGAACCTAGTGTTAAGACACTCCGTTCCCCACTTTCTGCCGAATTCTGGAGGCATTGCGTGTTGAGTGGCAAAACTCAACGCCGCGCTTAACCTCGACACCAGAGCGAAGAAATGGAAATATAAATTTAAGTAAATATTTCATCTCTTCGAGTGGGGATCGAACCCACAACCAGTCGGTTTTACAGTCACACCTCGTGCCGCTGCGCCACGACTGGCCAAGTCGTTTTTTAATATACTATTTAATAATTTACATCTACCGTTGACGTCTGTAAAATTCAAACACGATAAATGAACAGGAACAATAATTTAAATAAAGGACTTTTTTGCTATAATAATTGAGGACAGTCGTGGTGCATAACAATTGAGGAGTTGTCCTCCAGAATTTAGCGGAAAGTGGGGATCGGAGTGTTATAATACTAGGTTCCCTCTGCCTACACAGCAGTGTAACCGACTCAGCAGAATCGACTCAGGAACGCACTCAGCAGAGTGCGGGAGACAGCGTAAAGCAAAAAATAATAGTAGATACATTTAGTGTGTGGTGTGTTTTTTTTCTATTTATTTAGAGTTTTTATTAAATTATGGATATGCAAAGAGAATGTTATAATAAGACACTCCGTTTTTAACTAATTAATAAATCTTGAAGACTTACTTCCCCATTACAGCGTATAATAGATTCTAATAAACGACTAAACTTGTTAGTACAAACATTACGCTGTACAGGGTGCAGTGGTAGTGCAGTGCTACGAACGACAAAGGAACTTTATGAAACTTTACTATTATATGGTTTCATTTAGTTCCTGTTGTAATCCTGTTTCTTGTGCTCTACATTTGTAACAATGCACGCTACGCTCTACGAATATACATACACATAAATCCATAAATACAATTTTTTTTTTTGCTAAAGGCTAGGTAAACGAGCGTACGGGTCACCTGATGGTGACCGCCGCCCTCGACCCCGTGCAACACCAGAAGGTGCGTTTCCGGTGGAGATAGATCCGCATTTATACAAAGCGCAGCGTTGAGTTCTGTCAACACGATATGTTTCTTAAATTAGGAGATGTGGTGGGACGTAAGCTGACGCTAGGTTCCCTCAGCGTACTCCGTGTGAGATAGTGTTTATTATGGAACACACATTAGCTTGCAACTTCGTTTGCGTGAACTATAAAATATAAATTCTGTTTTTCCCGTTCCCGAAGGAATGTTCCTTTTTACAACATGACAAGGTTAGCTGGTAGAGCCCGTCTACTGTATATTTCTTTATTTATCAACTTTTGTGCAAAAAAGAAAAAAAATCAGGAAGTCTTCTTAATACACCCGAACACTCGCTAAGGAATCTCTATCTCAATTTCAACGTTCTTCTGGAAAAAAAAAATCCGGCTGTTTATCATATCTCAATCTCTCACTAACGGAAGACAATTATATATGTTATAATATAGATATTACTCATAAACATAAATAATTTAAAAAATAACATGTAATCCAGAGCGATGACAGATGTCAATGTCACATTTTAAATCACGTCGAGTCCGTCTGTCCCGTTGTTATCTCATCACATAAAAATAACTGCACAATTCTCATTGCTTTACAGTTAGAGTTTACTTTGAAATCTGGTATCGAGATTTCTTCTACGATGTAGAGTAAGAAAAAAATATTTGTTTTAAGTATATAAATATTAAATCTATATTAAGAATATGAACACAACGGTTGCGGGTTTGATTCCCACTTGGGGGAATAGACTACTTTTATTTTCTCGCTCTGAAAACGAAACGAAACGCGGAAATGAGTTTGGCCACTGAAAAACCTTCAAAATTGGGTGGATAATTGGGAACGGAGTGTCTTAGCACTAGGTTTTCTGTACCTAATCTGCTATATACGAGTTAATATATGTAGTCCTAAAAATATAGATAGGTTACATCGTAAAAGATATTATGTACTAAGTATATTCGATATTTATATTATTTTATTAACTGTAGAAATGGCGCTTTTAAAAAGTTATAAAGCATGAAAGAAAATATATATATCTTAATATGTATATATGATGAGGTCGGTCGTGGCGCAGCGGCACGAGGTGTAACTGTAAAAACGACTGGTTGTGGGTTCGATCCCCACTCGAGGAGATGAAATATTTACTTAAATTTATATTTCCATTTCTTCGCTCTGGTGTCGAGGCTAAGCGCGGCGTTGAGTTCTGCCACTCAACACGCAGTGCCTCCAGAATTCGGCAGAAAGTGGGGAACGGAGTGTCTTAACATTAGGTTAACTCTGCCTACCCTGCTGTGTGTGGGATACAGCGTGAAGCTGATTTATTTATTTTTATTTTTAATATGTATATCTATCGGTTTGCTTATACAAAAATAACCTAAGTATACTTAAATCTGAGATATTTCATTTTAGATTCGCGTCGTATAGTAGGGTACGCGAAAGGACCCTAATATTCCCCGTACATTGCCCAATTTACGAGAAATTGCTGGTTCATCAGCGTAACTCAGTGCCGCGTCTTGTTTTCACAATAGAAAGAAAACGAAAATCATTAATTTTTAAAACATAATATCGATGATACTGACACGGAAGGTCATGTAAAAAGCATTAGGACTCTCCGCATGGCATGATGAAAGAGAAGGAGGCAAAATAGGTAGATCTGCAGAGACCGTAGAGTTTGCCATTCCGTTCTCTCTGGCTATCCCGTTAGGGATACAGAGCGAAGCTAAAAAATATGTTGGCTAGCTTTGTTTTCTTGTTCACGGTTTTAACACGCATAAATCTAGTGTCAAGACACTCCGTTTTCCTTGTTTATGTTGCACATAAACAAATAGTTTATAAAATAGACAAAGTATGCAAGTTTATTTTCTTTGTGTTATTTAATTGATTGCTCTTCGAGTTTCTTCTTTAAATGGGAACCGAAACGAACAAGCGCAATTATGGCCAATTGTAACTGTTTTGGAAGTTCAATTTGTGGTCCTAGTACTTAGTTATACCTATAATATAGTATATAAGATTTTTTATTTTTAGGATTCTGTACCTGAAAAACGGAACCCCTACAGAACCATCAAGGCTGGCTTCATCAGTGCGGCATCATTTTTTCATCGTGGCAGAGGGGTACACCGCATAAGTGTGTGACTGTAAACGCGACTGGTTGTGGGTTCGATTCCTACTCGAAAAAATGAAATGTTTATTTAAAATTACAGATCAATTTATTCAATCTGGTGTCAAGACAAAGCGCGGCGGTGACTTCTGCCATTCAACACGCAATGCCCCCGGAATTCGTCGGAAAGTGGGGAAATTAGTGTCTTAACACTAGTGTTAAGACACTAATTTCCCCACTTTCCTCAAGGAACCTAGATTCCTTCTGCCTACTCTGCTGTGTGCGGGATAGGCAGAAGGAACCTAGTGAAGCTGACCTTATAGAATGTGTTGTGAGTCAGTTTGTCTGTCAAAAAACAACAATTTATACCTCTACATAATATGTAAGTATGTCCTCCTACTCACATATTTTACGGAATCTTCTTCAGCAAATAATCATTTAATTTATTCATTTCTTTAAAAGTATTTTAATTTTCTGTAAATAATATCGTGTATATATTACAAATACAATATGTAATAATATTAATTCGAAGGTCACTTTATAAAACTACGTGACCGCAACCATATAGTTATGTTTTAGACGTGAGGTTGTTGACAATGGAAAATAGTGAAATAGTGAGATGTGTTTTGTTTTAAACACGCTTTTATTGCCATTGGGTTGACTATATAATAAAATCTAGGAAACTGAATTTGACCCACTCATAGTAAATGTATCATTATGAAACTTGGCAGTATTACGTAACATTTGGTGACAATACAGTCATATGGTATCCTCGAGCTGGTCTCATAAGCCAGGGTAAGAACAGCAGAATTCTTCAGAGGTTATTAGTAAACCACTCGAGTTTAGGTATGAACCTATACATATATATCATATTATATGAATAATATATAGCTCCAAGTCCAAGCACATTCTATTCCCTAATAAAATATGCATTAACAGACAACATTGTAACAATGTACCAACAAATATATCTAAATGCGATGGGGATTGGTTGGATTCCCAGTGGGGAAAACATTTAAAAAATTATAATTTCTTCTATTTTAATATGTTTTAGCTATTACAATGGGCGTAGAAAAGGGGGGGAGCCGGGTGGGCCGTGCCCATCCCAGAATAACCTGGTGCCCTACCCTACCGTACTTAGTAGTAGAAATATTACTTACTACAAAATTTGCCTTAAAATAACAACATTTACACAAACATACCAGTACCAATACCAAAGCTAAAGTCCAGGCTTCTGGAAAATATCTCGCTAGATACGCCTGCCAGATGGAAATTTAAAAGACAAACATATACGCAAAGAATGTTGTCATATATTTTAAAACTGTACCACTGACACTATGAGTAAAAATGATATGTACTATTAGAGGCCGTCATGGAACAGCAGCACATCGTTTGTCCTCCCGATTCCCACTCGAGGGAATTAATTATTCACGTCTCAATCGGGTAACAAGACAAAGCGCGGCGTTGAGTTACGTCAATCAACACGCAATGCCTCGAAATTGAGCGCGTAAGGAACGGAGTATCATAACACTAAGTTATAGTTGCAGGATAGAACACGAAGTTAAAAAAATATATAAATATTTTACTAAATTACCTTTTGAAGCTAGTCGTGGCGCTAAGGGCATAAAGTGTGACTGTAAACCGACTGGTTGTGGGTTCGATCCCCACTCGAGGAAATGAAAGATTTATTTTAAATGTATACTTCCACTTTTTCGCTCTCTGTCGCGGCAAAGGGCGACATTTAGTTCCGCCACTCAACACGCAACGCACTCCAGAATTCGGAGGAAAGTGGGGAACGGAGTGTTTTAACACTAGGTTCCCTCTGCCTACCCTGCTGTGTGCAGAATACAGTGTGAATCTGATTTAAATTACCTTTAAAACAATTTGTAGAGGTGAAAGAAATTTATATGTGAAATTCACAGTTAAAACTACACTACACAGTTCAACCAAACTAGGTATTAACTACTAAACTTTTAAGTTATATATACTTTTCCTAGTCCTTGACGCTTTCTTTGAACCTATAGAAAGAGTTTCATATAAAATTACTACTAACTATAATATGAAGCGCATTACTCGTATCCCGCCAAGGCTGACCGGTTTTTGCATTAGCGATTAAATATATTTTTTAAATCCGGTTTAAAATCTAGTATTTGTGAAATATATTTTACTATTAATATTTCTTTATTTAATATCTATTGAAACTTATATTTTTATTGTAACTAAATAGATATGTTTTATAAGTTTGTATTTATAAAGGCTGTATACTTTACATACCGTTGTAACTATTATAATACGTTCTAACACAACAATGACATATAAAACAAATGTATCACATAAAAGTTAATTCACAAAACAGTGTAAATAACAACAAATAAACATAAAGAAAAATAAACAGAAATAAGTAATAAAATAAAAACCTTATAGTTAACTGTCAAACTGGTGTTGTCGAGCCTGCGACCACAGTTCAATCACCCCGAGTACCATTCACTTTCCACCACTGAACCACAAGGTAGCACTCACAGAAAACAACTGAATATTATAAAAATATGTATATAATGTTAAATTATTTTATAATATTTTTCCGTAAATCGCTAAATTACACCGGTTTGCTACGTCGCGGTGACTCGACAGAGTTTTGTCTCGCTCGCACTTGGTTTTTGTTTAGTGTTGCCTGTTGACTTCGATATTTTACAAGTTTCTTATTGTCTGATTGGAGGCTATTATTAATATAATGTGTTAGTTAGTTTGTTTTAAAATTAATTTTTAGTATATGATGGATAATATAGGCTTTACAATAAATGTAACTAGTACTATATATTTATTATGAAGGTTTTTGTTGATAAGAATTTTTGTCCACAACTATTTTGTTGATGTTTTTATCATAATGTTGTTTTCTAAAGATAACTTATATTTTTAGTGTACGATGACATTGAATACTTACTTTGTAGTTTAATAAAGTCACTTTGTCTCTTTCTATAAGTGTATACGATTCTTTACTTTATTACTTTAGATTTTGTTTTTTATATTTAGATTATTCATTTTACAATTTTTTTAACGATTTGCTACTGATTGTGGTTGTGTCAAAATTATAAAGTAATAACGTTACAATTTTTATTGAATTAATAGAAATTTATCCCCATCCTTTAACGTTACTATGAAAAATTCTATATGACTGTTTTACATATTAAACCCAAACATAGTTAAAATAAAAAAAATCTAAATAGAATAATTCTTATAATATTCTAATAAGAAAATTATATGCTAACAAATTTTAATTTTCATATATTATTCCTCAAAAAATATTATTATTAATAACATCTAATATATGTATAATAACATATTCCCCTAAATTGAAGGTAGTTCAATAAAACGGCAACACCGCCGTAACCTCAAAGGCTGTGTCCAGTAAAGTAGTCAGAGCTATACTTGACTCATTACATATTACGACACAGTTGTAACTAAACGGTACGTCACCTACAATAGAACCTTATCACAATCTACCGTTTCTCTTTGTTTTACAGGCGTTCGGTTTTGAAATTTTTTTGATAATGTACTGTGGTTTTTAAGTAATATCGATCTTATTATTAGAGAGATTAGATTTAAAATTGATTGTAGGTTTTTGGTAGAGTTCAGCGTTGCTTCGAGGAAGCCTTTCTTAGTTTTAATCACATTAGTAGGGAAAAGACTTTTACAATCGTATTACAGTAACATAGTGTTATATAAAAATTATATAAACAGAGATCTGGAGCACAATTTTTACATATATATATTATATTATATATATTATTTCTTTTACAGGCCAGTCGTGGCCCAGGAGCTCGCACAACCTGTAAACGCGACAGGTTGTGAGTTCGATTTCTATTCGAGGAAATGAAATATTTAATATTTTCATAACTTTGCTCTAGTATCCAGGCAAAGCGTGGCGTTGAGCTTTCAACGCGATATATTTCAAGAATATTTTTAACATTTTTAAAGTGTTATTCCACACTTAGGAAAGAAAGATACTTATTTAGATATGGATACGGACTCGAGTCCCGCTACGTTCAAATTTTTATACGTTTTCTAAATAAGTATATTTCAAGATTTTTTAAAAATTTTGAGCACAGAGTTTGAAAGAGCATATGTTACTTTTTTAATGTAAAGAATCTACTATAAATGCTTATGTCGCTACGTTTAGAAATAAAAAAAAAATGTTATAAACAAAATGTTTAAATCTCTCTTATCAATTATCTAAAGATAAATAATGTGTTTGGTTGAACGTGTTATTCTCAGGAACTAGAATTTAAAAATTAAATTGAATTTAAAAATTATTCTTCCTCAAATCCAATGATTTATAATTTAATTATTAATTCTTATTGGATAATCCATTTATCTAAGAACGCTATAGCCCATACATGATATTTATGAATTCGATTTAAGATGTAACCCACCGTACCAGCTGTCAGAGTTCTCCTGCAATTAGAACGTGTCATGTATCTGTAGTTCCTGAGATTAGCGCGTTCATCCAAACAATCTTTTTCATAATAATTAGTATACATTACATACGTTATATTAAAATATAATAAATAAATAATGATAGCCATTAAGGAAAATACACTTAAATGTATTATTTCTTTTTCACTTACATAGTTTTGTCTCGCTCCTTCTTTTGACGCGCAGCTTTATGACACACGACGATATACACTGTAACAAAATATAACAATTATAATACTTTAAATTTAATCTGGGGGCACGGCAGTGCCCCCGCCAAGTCGAGCAAAAAAAGCGGCACGGCCGTACCATCCTTTTCTCGAAGCAATTCAGGCCATTTTCGACCCCCCTATAATTTCATTGTGGATAAAACAAGAAACCTGAATTTTCAGTAACTAATCAGGCATAATATAAACAGGCTATATTTAAAATTTCAGTCAATTTGAACCAGTAGTTTAAGAATGACAAGTTGTTAAAGTTTCTAAATTTTGTCACTCACTGACTGACTCACCGATCATCAAAAGTCCAAGGCACTTCTAGCAGACATAGAAGCTTCAAATTTAGAATACAAATAGAGTTTAGTGTTTTAATCATGGGAAAACTTAAATATTTTGTAATTTCGGTCCAGTTTCCTAAATACACCAACTGCATGAATAACTTTGTAATCCCATATAAATGCATAGGATTACAAGGTTACATTTGCAGTTGATGAATCATTATTACTGTACAATAGAAAATAATAAGTGTAGATAGGTACCAAAAAGTAGGACTCTACAAAAAGAAGTGAGATGCCATCAAAAACATCCTGTAAAAAAACCCAAGTCTCGCAGCTCAGTCTTTCTACCGTAAAAAGTTGTGAGATCCATGTAATACCAAGTCGGATAATCTATTTAGTCTCTACTTAAAGGACCTTCTGTCTTAAGTTATTACATAAGTTATTATCATGTCAATATAAAAATATTTTACGTTTTAAACAAATAGATCGACTTGGACATTGTAATATTCATTGTGTTTTCATGCGAACTCGGTTGACTTTCGAAAACACTGATTCAAAGATACTGGAAGAAGGTCACGTAAAAACCATGTGGACCCCCCGGACGGTATGTATGAAGAGGTTGATGACAGTGGACGAGGCGAAAGAGGTATGTAGAGATCGTAGCATTTGGCACTCCGTTCTCTCTGACTACTCCGTTAGGCATACAGCGTAAAGCTAGTTTAGTTTAGTTTATTAAAGGAACCATATTATAATATAATATAAACACAATTCCACCTCCAACAATTGAATCATCATGATCGATCGTTATATAATTGATGATATCATTAATATTCATTAGTTATTACCTATGTAATGTAATGACGTGGCGTAAGCGTAGATTATTAAATTAAATCAGCTTCACGCTGTATCCCACATACAGCAGGGTAAGCAGAGGGAACCTAGTGTTAAGACACTCCTTTCCATACTTTCTGCCGAATTCTGGAGGTATCCAGTGGCGTGGCAGAACTCAACGCCGCGCGTTATAGTTATTATAACATATGTTATATGTTACAATCCTTTGAGAACAATCGTAGCGCAGGGCAGCAAACAATCGTAGGGCAGCAAACTGTAACGGTTGTGGGTTCGATCACCACTCGAGGGAATAAATAATATTTTTTTTATATTTTAATATCTTCGCTCTGGCACCAAGCCAGGAGTTGAGTTCCGCCACGCAACACGCATTGCCTCAAAAAATTCGGCGGAAAGTAAGGAACGGAGTGTCTTAATACTGAGTTCCCTCTGCCTACCCAGCCCTTCTGCCTATATGCGTGAATCAGATTTCATTTTTTTCCAAAATATTCGCATTTTCGATACAATTTCTGATATGTAAAGTCATATAGCCCATACCACAAAGTGTGACTGTAAATCCGACTGGTTGTGGTTCGATCCACACTCGAGGAGATGAAATATTTACTTAAATTTATATTTCCATTCCTTCGCTCTGGTGTCGAAGCAAAACGCGGCGTTCTAGCACTCAACACGCAATGCCTCCAGAATTCGGCGGAAAGTGGGGAACGGAGTGTCTTAATACTAGATTCCCTCTGCCTACCCTGCTGTGCGCGGGATACAGCTTGAAGCTGATAAAAAAATATATAGCTATATATATGTACATATAGCGTCACTGACTTCAATTGATTAACGTATTATGTAGAGATTTCAACAATGAAAGAGGTAATTACATACAGACGCCACTTAACATTTGGCCTTCATCCAAGCAGATGCTTCGACTCTACAAGTCTACACGACCAAAAACAATATGCGATATAAATATTGTTCAAATGAGAATCGAACCAACAAACGTCGGTTACTGTGAGATATTACACCGCTGTGCTGCAATGCCATGAAATTCCATCTATTTTTAACTAAATTAATCAAATGTTACAACTAATTGGGATTTTCTATACAATTTCTTAAACATAGTAGTAGTGGGTTTGATTCAAACACGAGGAAATGTGAAGTATTTAATATTTTAATTTCTTCGCTCTGATATCAAGGCAAAGCACGACGTTGAGTTCCGCCTCTCACACGCAGCACCTCCAGAATTCGATGGAAAGTAGGGAAAAAATGGCTTAATGGGAACGGAGTGACTTAACGCTAAGTTACCAGGTTTTTCTGCCTAAAAAAAGCAAAGACATTGTACGTACATCAGATACACAGTATACGTGATTCATACATACAAGTCCACTGGCTGTATTCGATTAACTTATCACAAGTCAGTGCTGGAGACAACTTGAATGTAGTGATATTTTGTTACTACTAAAAGTGTCTTTCTCTATTTGGCGGTCGTTTAGTATGTTATTGATGTGGGTTCATATATAATATTCGAAAAGTAAATAAAAAAATGTATAAAATTTGAATGTAACGCGAGTTGAACCTTCTTGTATGCGGCGTTAAGTTCCGCCACTCAACACGCAATGACTCCAGAATATGAAAGATAGTCATGAAGTGTCTCAATGGGAATGAAATGTCTTAACACTAGGTTCCTAGGTTCCCTCTGCCTACCCTGCTATGTGCGGGATACAGCGTGAAGCTAAAAACATCATAAATCGCATTTACATACGTAAATGTGTGTAAGTACGTGGAAGCACGAGACCTATTTATTATTCGATTTTAACTTATACCTTAATATAAATTATGTATATATATTGACAATAGTACTAGAGCTGTCTCTATGTAACTAATACCTAAATCACGTATACGATGTACCGGTCTTCGTAGCGATTTCTATGAGCGGAACAGCGTTTGATGACTGTCATTGCGACTGTGAGTTCGATATTTCAACATGCTATAGGCGTAAGAAGAGGGGAAAGACGAGTGGGTCGTGTCCACCCCATAATACTCTGGTGACCACCCCAGAAATTTCGCTATAAAAAAATTGTCCCTCAAAAGGCTAAGGTTAAGGCAAGGCCAGGTTAAGGCAAGGCTACAGATCTCCTAGAGCACTGGTTCCCAACTAGTGGTCCGCGGACCACCAGTGGTCCGCAGAAGTCTAAATTAGGTCCGTAAACGATTTTAATTTTATAACTGGGGATGGTGAGGCGAAGTTTTTGTTTAATTGTCACAGTTAATTTCTATTATACCTACATGCATAGTGGCCCCTGCTACCAAGAATGATATTAAAGCGTTCCTTGATTAAGAAAAAGTTGGGAACCCCTGCCCTAGAGAGAAGTTAGTACCTAACCTAAAAATATCGATTTTTTTCTATAATATTGCATGGTTTTTTTTTAAGCTCACCTCATGTATATGACTAAGGACTTCGGTGCGCGTCATGTCCTCCAGCCGGGTCTCGTTCACGTCCATTATCTCGTCGGCCAGCTCCAGGTTCTCCCAGTTGCCCGCTGACGGAGAACCTGTAAGAAGGGCTTTATTAATATAATAAAATTAAAAGAAAAAATTGGAAAACACGTAAAAATGTATTGGTTACAAATATATACAGTCTACGCGGTCTAAAAATCCGAGACTACGACACTGTACACTATACACTCGATATATACATCGAGGGTCTCTGTATATACACTAGTGTATCTAATTGCAACATTTATTGTGTCTAGTGTAGTTAAAAAGATTTCGAACAGTTCTGACATTTTCAAGACACCGCACCGCGTCTGACAGAAAAGCAAAATTAATAAAAATCACAATGTTTTTAATGTTTTTAACATAGCTCAGACACAATTTCCTTAAAAATAAACATAACTCATAAATAATAAATATATACGTACATTAATGTCTGACATTTAAGTCGGAATTTCTGTCGTCTATTCGTAGCATAAGTTGAGGTAATTGTAAATATATTATTTTTTACTACGAACTGTACCTAGTACTGGCTCGAAAAGTGGAAAATATATCTAATAAATTATCAGTAGATTTCAAAAAAAGACCTAATAGCAATAACAGTAACCATATATAGAGGCCGGTCGTGGCGCAGCGGCACGAGGTGTTACTGTAAAATCGACTGGTTGTGGGTTCGATTCCCACTCGAGGAGATGAAATATTTACTTAAATTTATATTTCCATTTCTTCGCTCTGGTGTCGAGGTTAAGCGCGGCGATGAGTTCTGCCACTCAACACGCAATGCCTCCAGAATTCGGCAGAAAGTGGGGAACGGAAGTGTCTTAACTCTAAGTTCCCTCTGTCTACCCTGCCGTTTGCGGGATACAGTGTGAAGCTGATTTTTTTTTTTGATATATTTTAATGACAATGTAGAAACCTTATTCATTATTTTTAGACGTTAAAATATATTGTTTTCTAGTAAATCTGTAGATTAACATCTTTACATATTATTTATCTTCATAATACAGGTTCAGCTGTACAGTTTTTGGTACAGCAGAGTAAACAGGAAGAAGCTAATGTTTTAATACTCCATACTCTTCCTCTAAAACTATATAAATACTTTTACCACTAGAATTCTTGACCCTGCGAATAGTCTACCAGATCAGAGAAATGAAAATAGTCCCATAAGGGACTTCAACCATCACGTATACACCCTTAGTTCACCCATTATATTATAAGACTTTTTATGACATTGATAGAATTTACTACAACGTAGGCGCTCCTACATAGTAGCAGGCGGGGCTTGCAAACTCGACTCGTGCTTTCAAAAGATCTCTTCGCTTAAAGTTTTTTTTAGGGATCCGTACCTCGTAAGGAAAAAAGGAAAACTTTGTAGTCCGTCCGTCCGTCTGTCTATCAGTCTGTCTGTCTGTCTGTCAAGAGCCTTTATCTGGGAAACGCTAGGAGATAACATCTGCAGGTAGAACTAGTTCAGTAAAAATCTTAAAACTATACATACATTTTCACACAGATTTAACCACAAGTTAAATCTTAAAAAATAATAACCTTAAATCAGATGAAAGGGCTTGGTGTACATATTCCAATACATATTTTACTCGCCCAAAAGAAAGCTAAAGTACTCCAATCTTTGTACAGAACCCTCGGTGAGCGAACCCGATTCGCGCTTGTCCGGTTTTTATTTTTCAGTGTAAATTTTTACTACTAAACATGACATGGCACATTACTATTCTGGGGTGGGCACGTTTTACTCGGCTCCTATAATTCATATATTTCTTTTTAATATCTAAAATCTTATTGCCACTCTACTTGTCTAAATTAATATTTTGATTTTATTATTGACTAGTAAATTCATATAGAATAATAATAAATTTACAATATTTTGAATTGCTTGTAAGTGTAACCAAGGTAATACCTTCTAAAAGGATCATTCTTTATTTATTATAATTTATAAACTTCTCTAAAGGTATTGCGAAAAACTATTGTGACATACATATGTATATGTATGTATGTACCTAGAGGAATTTAAATATGTGGGATTTTAACGTATAGTTTATTCGGCTTAGACGCTGTTTGGATACAGTCCAAGATCCGGATCAAATTTTTGTATAAAATAGTTTTATTATATAAAATAAGATTTATTTCTAACAATATTACTATGCCTATCAGGCCGTCGTGGCGCGGTGGCACGAATCTTTGACTCTAAACACAAAGGTTTCTCCCATTCGAGGAAATTAATACTTCTTCATTAATATTTACATTTATTTCACTCTGATAATTACACGCAATGCCCAAAAATTCGACGTAAATGGGGAACGTAGTGACTTAACACTTAGTTCCCTCTGACTGCTCTTTAAGGTACGGAATACAGAGTGAAGCTGAAACATATATATTACTAACATAATAATAGCTTTTACCTACGACCTTGCCACCTTGTTGAAGTAGCTCTTACAGCAGGTACAGTGGATTACATTGAAACGATTAACGTGATTAAAAATAGCCTATCTCATATTATCTTTGATAATGTATTATTAATATGTATTAGTAAATGTATTATTTAACACGAAAAGATTTTTTCAACTTCAACAACTTATTTCTGAGATAAGCATGTACAAACAAACATACTTTTCAATTTTGCAATAAATAACTTAATTTAACTTCACGCTTTATCCCTAGCGGGGTAGTCAGAGAGAACGGAGCGCCAAACGCTACGGTCTCTACATACCTCTTTCGCCTCGTCCACTGTCATCAATCTCTTCATACATGCCCTCCGGGGTGTCCTCATGCTTTTTACGTGACCTTCCTCCAGTATCTTTGATACTGTGTTTTCGAAGGTCAACCGAGGTCTCCCCCGATCTCTCTTACTATTCACTTTTCCATCATAAATCTTTTTTGTCATTCTTTAATCACTTATACTTTCGACGTGCCTAAACCAGCTGAGCACGTTCTTCTTCATTCCCACCGCGACATCCTCGCTAGTACCTGCCATTCTGTGTACCTCTTCATTGCGGATTCGATCAGCTAAGCTGACTCCGCATATCCTACGAAGAGATCGCATCTCCACAATAAATAATAGCAGTATTATTAGTGAATATTAATTATATATAGCTCAAAACAATACTTAAGAATGATATTAAGAACATACTTAACGGAAGAAACGTTAATTATTTCGCAAAACGCGGAGAAAACCCGAAAAACAGATCTCGATGCCACATTATATTGGCGAAGTGATTTTCCATCGAATGACAAATTTATAAGGCATATTATAGATAAGTTAACATTTATTATTTTTTTATTATTTTTATTTCTTAATACTAGCAAGATGAAATGCAGCCTAAATGCTGCCGCTCGACACGCAATGTCTCAAAATTGGCCGACAGGTGTAACACGAAGTATCTTAGCACTAGGATATTTATGTCTGTAATCAGGAAATGTGCGGAAAAAAAGTAGTGATACGACTGTTTTTTTTACTGTTCGCCCAGTACTTGGTGTCAAAGGATCACGAAAATATAATAATATAAGAAATTAATGTAATTAATATATTGTAGTTTTAAATCAAAATTTTAATTAAATTTATTTTATTTTATTTCATTTTCTTCATAATAACTGCGTGGCAAAATATTTTATTGTGAATTGTAATCAAAGAAATAACGACAATAAATTGCAGAAAATAACCTTATGAGTAGTTAATATGAAATGTCACAAAATTTCAAGAAATAATTACAATTATTGAAAATATGTTTTGATATCTTGTAGATACATATAATCACAATTTCTTCCTTATTTTTAATCATCTTTTGTTTTAAATTAATAATTTATTAGCAATTAAGCATAAGTACGTAAGTTGTGGCAAAGCGAAATTTCTTTATAGTTTTAAATATATTATTTCGCAGCGTTGAATTCCGCCACTTAACACTCAATTCCTTCAGAATTCGACGGAAAATAGGCAGCGGAGTGTCTTAAGACTACACTCCCGCTGCCTATCCTGTTACATGCAGGATACAGCGTGAAGCGTGAAAAAAAAGATAAAAATACTCACCATATAATTTAATTTTATTATCTTTAGTCTGCACCACTATTATAACGTAGCCCTCCAAATCAACCGACTTGCACTTGACTGTTGTCATTTTGTCTATAGCGTTTATTTGAGTTGTCGGCGCGTTAAAAGTATTCATTTTGATAATTATTATTTAAATAAAAAACACAAACAAGCCTAACACCCTATTTCATATCATACCAGCGTTTACGCCAACACCACTTAAGGAAATATGTTCTCAAAATAAAGCAATTGTCAAACATTTTGTGATTTAGAAACATAATTTTACTATCAACCCGGCGATAATAAATCCGCCATACTAAACTATCACTTGATTCTCATTTTTAATCAGATATTTCATTTATTTTTTTTATAATAAACAGTAGAAATTAGATGTAATTAGTATATCACAGGTATCTCTCATATAATCTCCATTTTCTTGAAGTCTCCGCGTGCGATTTCCGTAGGTTTTCCACTATGTAATGTCACGTTTGAAGTTTTTAAGGTTGTTTTACACTGTTTTTTTGTTGTAATTAATAGTTTTGTGGCGTATATAGTCCGCGTTGCTGTATATTAGTGTGTTTAATTGATATTTTGGTTTATAAAAGTGATATTTTAAGGCGTTTAGGTGTTATTTGAGGTTGAAAATGGTTCCCACGTCCCGCGGGCTGGGTGGTCGCCGCGAATACAGCCATCCCATTTTCGCGCGATCAATAATGCTCCCTTCCAGCATCCGTACAGACTCCCACAAGCGCGTGGACGTGCCACTATGTATGACCAAAATTTAGTTTGTTTTTTTCTAATTGTACATTTTTTTATTGAGAAATATTCTCCATATTAAAAAAAAATAAAAGTGGTAAAAAAAATCAAAAAAGGTCCCACCGAGATTTGAACTCGGATCGCTGGATTCAAAGTCCAGAGTGCTAACCATTACACCATGGGACCTGTCAAATCTTACTGTGAAATAACAAATCAACCTTTTGCTTTACATTTTTAGTTAATAGAACTAGTGTTAAACATAATTTTTATTATTTGTTTCTACTAATATTCAATTTAAGTAGTTAATATTTAAACACCATCTAGTAGAAATGATTTAAAATTTTTGAAACTTGTCTTTGCTAATTTAAATTTGACTTTAGCTTTATCTACAAGCAGCCTAGATGGCGCTTTAGTGTTTGTTTAAGAATTAGAACGTTTTACTATATGAATTGATGCTGCCATCTATGAAAATATTATAGAACTTCATTATTGGCAAGTATAATTTAAAATCTTTTTCATATTAGTTTCATTATATTTTAATGTCAACGAAAAAATATGCATTTAATTTATTATACATATTTAATATTTTTCAAAATATAAAAGTAATGAACGCTTTCGCCGTCATATGTAACAAAATTTGTTATGGTAACATCATATGACAGTTTGTCACAGACTTCGCTGTAGTATGGTTGTCATTTCGTCCGTCTATCGAATAGCGTGATAGATGAATGGAGAATAATTAACAGTACCGCAGCAGGTCTCACGCCCGTGTTATACTCCAAAACCTCTATAAGTGACGACGACGACGAACAAGTGAACTCGGTTAACGTTCCATCACACCGCCATGATCGATGAGAGAAACAAAGATGGCGGAATAACACGGTGATCGTAAACGAGCGTCGTGAGCTGCGGTAATGTGCAGCGGCGGGTGATGCCGCCGCGGCCAGCGGCCGGCCGCGCGGCTATGGCGGCCGAGGAGGAGCGCGCGCCGCTCGCGCTGTTCACGGCCGTGTACGACTACGCGGCGCAGGGCGAGGACGAGCTGTCGCTGCGCCGCGGCGAGGTGGTGGAGGTGCTGTCCAAGGACGCCAACATCTCCGGCGACGAGGGCTGGTGGACCGGCAAGATCGGCGACCGCGTCGGCATCTTCCCCGCCGTGTACGTGACCGAGGACGACCCGCTGGCCGTGTCCTCCGTCATCGGCGACGTGGACCCGCCGCGCCTCTCCTTCGCCGAGCTCAAGCTGGAGGAGGTCATCGGCGTGGGCGGCTTCGGCAAGGTGTACCGCGGTTACTGGAACGACGAGGTGGTGGCAGTGAAGGCGGCGCGCCAGGACGCCAACGAGGACATCGAAGTGATCAAGGAGAGTGTGTTGCAAGAGGCGAAACTGTTCTGGATGTTGCAGCACGAGAATATAGTGTCGTTGAAGGGTGTGTGTTTAGAGGAGCCCAATTTGTGTTTGGTGATGGAGTACGCGCGCGGGGGACCTCTTAATAGAGTACTCTCGGGACGTAAGATACGGCCGGGCATCCTGGTCGACTGGGCGATACAGGTGGCGCGCGGCATGGCGTACTTGCATGTCGATGCGCCTATATCGCTCATACATCGAGACTTGAAGAGTTCTAATGGTAAGTGCTTTATTATTCTACTCTAACAATTGAAACCTACAACTCAATCTACTTACTAATTTAATTGCATCATCTAAAACTTTTAGTGCTAAAACACCATTCCACCCAATATTCAAGGCATTGTGTGTTGAGAAGCAGATATCAAACCATGCTTTATTTTGATACCCGAGCATGGAAATGAAGATAATTTATTTCCTTAACTAATAATCAAACTACAAATACCATGTTCACATTCAAACACTGTAGCATCGCCCCGGGGCCCGACAAAATCCCTAATAAAGTTTTAAAGTCCCTTCTGATTCACTTCGTATCATTACTAGTCATGATTTTCAATGCTCTTTTAGCAGGTTGCTCCTTTCCTACCGAATGGAAGGAAGCAATAGTTATAGGCATTCGCAAGCCCAGAAAACCCGCCAACCTTCCCTCCAGCTACAGACCCATCAGTCTTATTAGCAGTTTAGGGAAAATCTACGAGAGAATCGTTCTCAGTAGATTAAAGGAAATAGTCGAGGCAAAACAACTGTTCATCAACGAACAGTTCGGTTTTAGATCCCACCACTCGTCCATACACCAAGTTCACCGGCTTACCGAACATATCGCGAAATATAACGTCCGTAGATCGATTCGTAGCGACACGGCGGCCATTTTCTTAGACATCGCCAAAGCCTTCGACAAGGTCTGGCACAACGGCCTGCTCTTCAAGCTCCGTCGTATGGCTCTGCCAGACTCTCTCGTTCACATCATTCGGGAATACCTGTCGAATCGCACGTTCCGATATAGATTAGAAGGGACCCTATCGTCCCCTAGACCCGTTCGCGCCGGAGTCCCGCAAGGCTCCACTCTTTCACCGTTACTATACGCGCTTTACACTAGCGACATTCCGCGTACCGATAAAGTAGAACTTGCGATGTATGCCGATGATACCGCCCTTTACACCACGGATCGCTCCGCTTGGATCCTAGCCGAAAGACTGCAACGAGCTGCCGACGCCCTAGGCGATTGGTTCAGCAAGTGGCGGTTCGAGGTTAACCCGGAGAAAAGCGTAGCCGTCCTCTTCCCTCGTAAGCGTTACGAGACCGTCTCGACTATTTACCTCCAAGGCAAACCGATCCCCTGGGAATCCAAGGTCAAATACCTAGGCGTCGTACTAGATTCGAAACTCTCCTTCCGGCCGCACATCACGTATGTCAGGAACAAAGCCACATACGTCATGAACAGGCTGTATCCGCTCATCTGCAAGCGGAGTAAAATGTCACTTCGCAACAAGCTGACATTGTACAAAACTTGCATCCGTCCCGTTATGACCTATGCTTGTGTCGTGTTCGCACACACCAAGATAGACCTCCTTCAGAGGGTCCAAAATAAATTCCTACGAATGGCATCCGGATGCCCATGGTACGTACGCAACGTTGACCTACACAAAGACTTCGAGCTAGAATCGCTCAAGGAATTCTGCAAGCGCCTGGCCAAGCGCTACTACGAGCGTGCAGATTCCCACTCCAACCCACTCATTGTCGAAGCGTGTAAGTACGCTCCTCACCCACATCCACGTCTTCGACGCCCTCGAAGCGTGCTTCTGGACCCCGACGATCCCATCACTGCTGCCAACGCCCAATACATTGGGAGGATCCACTCCTCAGTCCCAGGTCCCACTCTCCGCCGCCGTAAGAGGCGGCGAGGCCAGTCATATCTAACGGCACGCCCGCGCCTCGGCGCGGCGGGGCCCAATGGACGAAACCCACCATGATTAGCGTACGCGGGGTATCCCCCCGCGATCGCTATCACTTCACGAGCGTCCATCAAAGCTCGTAATTCTAATCTTCAGGGGCGAGCTACACTCGCCCCTCCCAGCCCGGTGACGCTGTCAAGACCATTCCAGGTCAACAGCATTAAAGTCCATTCGAAAAAAAAAAAAAAAAAAAAAACTGTAGCATCGCACCATTCATTTATATCTATTTGTATATTATTAAATGAATATAATTATCTGACTTTGCTGATGCGATTTCCATGTCATTGACCTATAATACAAACATTTTAGCTAGTCCTTGAGGAACTATCAGTAAAGGTCAGTCACTATCACACAGGAAGTGCATTCCTCTGATAAGCACCGATAAGCTCACTGTCAATATCTCTTATTGTTTACTCAAGGCTGTTTACATTCCACTTGAAATTATATTTTATCATTGATTAAGGGAATATACCTTAAGTGATTTTAGTATATATTCTTTATATTTTCATATTGTTTTATATGTATGTTTGGAAACCTTTTTTAACATCTATAGAAATTGAGCTATACAGCTGTATTTGAAAATATTAGTTATTTAAAGACAAGTTCTTATTTGAGGAGATTAGGGTGAATTAAACATATAATTTTGATTTAAGAAACATATTTATTTCTCAAAAACGAATACTTGAGATAGATAGTGGGCTTAATTAACAGAGTAACCATAGAGAATGGAGCTCCATACACTATGGTCTTTATATAACTTTTGATCCACATCCTCGTCCTCGGGTCGTGCTACTTTATATGGCTCCTGTAATATCACCAATACTGTGTCCCTGAAAGTCAACCGAGGACTCATCCTGCCTCTGTCATTTAAGGCACAACATTTCTGAAATAAAGATTTTTTTGGTCATTTATGTAGGGTAACTGCCATTATATTGACTATTAAATAATATAATTGTCACTATTATATTAAAAAGAGAAACTGCTTAATTTGTTGCTGGCTGTTCTCAGTATAACTGCCTTACAAGCCAGTGGTAGTTTATGTTAATTCAAAAATACTATAATATATTACTATAAATGAAAAATATTTGCAAAAGTCAATTTAAAGGAAAAAATATATAATTTTTTTTTCCACATAAGGCATGATAAAATTCTATTCTTCATACAGGACTTATTTAACAATAGATAATGTTTTATACAAAAAATATATTTATTATAAGCTATATATATTTAATATTTATTTATATTGCTAGGATTAATGTGTTTTTTTTTGTAATATGAATTAAATCCTTAGAGAAATATAATATTTATAGTACTATGCAAATGATAAAGTAAAACAAATGTGGTTATGGTAAATAACTATAAAATTATAAGCAAATAATGTGAATCCCCTATTTTGAGATTTTATTAAGGAAAATGCCATCGGTTAAATTATTACAATTTTTTTTTATTGTGGTAAGACAATATACAGTGTTGAGTTCCTGCATTTAACATTTAATGTCTTGAATTTAAGCAGAAAGCAGAGAATGGAGTGTTTTGACACTAGCTATTCATGTCTTTCATTTCTTTCTTGCTGTATGTTGGCTACAGTGTGAAGCAAAAATAAACCTAAAGAAAGATTCAACTTATTTGTGCTAAAACTGAACTGAAATTGAAATTTAAATATTAAACTTCCTTTTATTAATTTTGATATTTAAATTGCTATGATTTTTTTCTATCTATTGACATCACATGTTACAAGAGTTCTTGCTGTAATAATTCTAATATTAAAATTGTTATACTATATTTGTATTATTATATTTGTGGACATAAGAATAGGGAAGGAGGGTCCCGGGTGGTCAGTGTTCACCTCAGAATAAGCTTGTGCCTAGCCCAGAAATATTATTAACTAAAAGTCTACCCTGAAACAATAAAACAAATGCTTACACAAACATACCTTATTTAAAGCTAAAGTCTAGGTCTCCCCTGAATATACACCCATGGTTGTATTAATTATGTATGATATGTATACATATTTTTTAAATAATAATTTCACTACAACAACAGCACATAGTTTCTCACATAACACTATCCAAATAGACATATATAAAAAATATATATGTTATTAAAAATTCCGTATATTGCAACAAGCAATGCCTTCAGAATTCAGCAGATAGTGGGAACAGAAGTGTTTTAATGTGAACAGAATGCCTTAACACTAGTTACCCAGGTTCCCTGTGCCTTCTCTGCTATATGGGGGTTACGGAGTGAACCTAAAAAAAAATAGCATATATTAAGAAGGCATATAGCAACAGAACATTGAAAACAAGGCAGCCGTGTCCACATCTAGGCCCTTGTGCAATGTGTCATATTGTTCAGCCCACACTATGTAACTGCGACACCCACTCGGATATTAATCAAAATTAAAATGCAACTAATGTTTGGTATACATTCATATTTTTGACCTATTGACATGCCTTTTACAAATAGGTAAATCAGTTTGGTTTTGTAATATTTACTTATAGTTGTTGACTTATTGGAAATTTATTTATTAAATTGTACTTAATATTGGAAGTTATACTCAGAGATGATAATTAGTATTTAGCTGTTATTAGTTTGGTGCAAATATTTATTTGTATAAGTGTGTTTTAATACTACATAACTAAATGCTAATTTAGAATAAAATTGAATGTGAACTTAACAAACTAAAAAAAAAGATTTAAAAAGAATTTTTAATATAATTATAAATCACGCCACTTTATTTTTCATATTGCTAAGAAACTCCGCACTTTGACTTGTCACGAGAGTCTATTCATTCCTCCAATTTGGAATCGAAACCCCCAACCGTCGCGCTTACAGTCACACGCTGTGCCACTGCGCCAATTTATTTATCAATTTATTTGGGTTTTAGTTTTATCTCGCATTTATTTCCAACACTATTATAGATAGCAACCAATTCTATTCAGTATTGGCACTATAATTTAAACCGTATCTCACCCTGTTTCACAACAACCAGTATTCTTGTAGGTAACCCCCTACTATGCACACCTACCGCTGTGCTAAAGTAAGACTGTTATCCAGTTCGATCTTGAGCTATATATGACGATAAATTTACGAGGTTTTTGTCAAAACAATTTTCTATCTATACTTAAATACTCATTATAAAGGGGTAACTGCGCCCCTTTTTTTTTTTGGTTAACTTAACTTCACGCTTTATCCCGCGGGGTATTCAGAGAGGACGGAGCGCAAAACGCTGCGGTCTCTACATACCTCTTCCACCTCGTCCACTGTCATCAACCTCATCATACATGCCCTCCGGGGAGTCCTCATGCATCTTACGTGACCCTTCTCCAGTAACTTTGATACTGGAAGAAGGTCACGTAATGTGGTGGTTTGGTTGTTTGGTTATATATGATAATGTCATGAACTCCTGCTTCAATTTGAAAAAATCTTTTTATCATTTAGAAAATCTAATCTACATATAACATCAAGTTAATATCTGTAAAGTACTTTCATATATCTCACGAACCTAGCAGAGATCCGTAGTGTTGAGACACTCTATTTTCCCACCTATCCCTTGTTTATCACGTTTTATCAGTACATACACATGTAACTGCATAAATATAAAATATTTTTAACTTTCAAATTGCAATTGCTTCATATAGGTAGCTGCTAAATGTTTTAATTGCGTAATTATAAAAAATATATAATTTTAATTTATTTCATCACCTGTACAAGTTCTTCGAAATAACTTGGCAGATAATTGTGATGGCATATCTTTTGACGCCTTTTTCATTTGTATTTATTTATTTATAATAAAATGAAACTTAACGATGGTTGTATTAAAATAAATGAATTTTATAGTATTTTAAACAAATACGTATATTTTGCTTTATAATAACTTAAGTTTGAGCACGTCTTATTTATGTCTTACCACAAATTCCCTAAACGATAAAAACAGACATTATACAAATTTTATTCCACTTATCCTCCAAAATCGGTTATCACTCAATCTCTTATCGCTAGATAACATCAAGCTATAAAACATCCATCAATGGACTGCATATCTGCACTAGACAGGAAATCGACACCCCACCGAACGCCTTCCCATGGCACCTTTTCTATTTCAATCAGCTGAAAGCTTCCTGTCGTCCCGTAACCCCTGATGGGATATCGGGGTCTTAGTTTGCTCCACGTTTTCCATAGTGTAGTATTTTCTGTGAAAAGTAGTATAATTTTTAACATCCTTTTATTGGGTCGAGATGTAACTAAGTAACTATGTAATTAAAATTTAAGAATCTGAATTATACGCACTTCTAATTGTTGTATCATTATGATATCATTACGAGTTATATATACTTTAGATGACAATACAATATTATGGTACCACAGCTAGTCTGATGATGGAATTGGATGATGGCTGAGGGAACCTTGGACTGCCTAATTAGTTAACATACTGAGTTGGGGCTCTTTAGATTCGTCTTGTTAGTGTGTCACGACGGCCTCATATGACAATGCGTTTTTTTATTATGCTGTTACGTCAAAAAATTGTAGTATTAATTGTCTTCTACTCAGCATTCGTAAGTTAGCAAACGTATACATATTTTACAAGTTAAATCTTTGTATATTGTTTACATATGGAAACTGCAAGTGTAGCGTTATGTTTTAGAAACATAAACATATGTACGTAATGTCTCTAAAAATATGGAAAATGGAGATCATCAAATAGGGTCTAATAAATATTTGTTAATAAAATACTAGGGATGTCTGTAAACGCGGAGGTTATAGGTTTTATCCTAATTCGGAAGAATAGTTATATTTAAATTATTTTTGTTTTTATACGTTCTCGGAAAAAAAATAATAAGAAGAAACAAAAATATTAAAAAACTACTCTTAATGTCGACATCATTTGCCCTTTTACGTTTAAAAGATCATATTTTATGGAGCATAACGCTTTCTATTGTCTGGCCCCTATAGGGATATTGCTATTAAAGTTTTGTTTTTTTTATACGTTTTTAAAATATGGTAAATATTTATGCGATAGTGATGATAATGATAAATTAATTTCAAAGTAAACACGCGTATAAAAAATTTAGTAATTGGTTGTTTGTTGAAATTATGTGTTAAAATTGACTAGTCAAAGCAATATCTAACTATTTATTTTAACCTCATTATCTTTTAGGGTTCCGTAACCTACGGCTTCATGATTTGAAAAAAAAACGTATTTCTTCATTTACTTAAAAAAAGATATGGCCGTTTATGTAGCCAAAAACGCGTATTTCGACGTTATAAAGAGAATCAAAATTAATAGGGTAGGTACTTCCGGTTAACCTAGAATTATGAAATTTGGTAGCCAACATCTACAGATAGTACCTACTTGTTTAAGAAAATCTGAAAACTATACGTTTGTGGTTAATATAATATAACGATAAGTTAAAAAATAAAAGGGGGCAAAATTTGGTTTTAAAGTCGCTAGTTCAAGTGAGATATCAGATGGAAGGGCTCTGGCTAAGCTATGCGAAATAAATACAAATTTCAGAAAAAGCTCTAGACCTCCAATTTTTGGACGGAACCCTCGGTGGGCGAGGCAGGCTCGCACTTTTCCGGTTTTTTTTTTTTTAATTTTTTTTTTTGTCTTTTACGGCGTATCGCATATAGCATGGTAGGCATAGAAAACCTAGTGAAGACTCTCCGTCCATTATGCACCAAATTTTCAAAACATCGTGTTGGCAGAACTCACTACAATTTTTTTTTATTTTCTAAATGTATTTATATTTTAATAACCAAAGTGTCAACCAATAATTTTAAATTTTCAGAATTGAGGGCGAAGCTATAAAAGATAAACAGTAAAAAACCGACGACATCACAACTCGGGACTTTTGCCAAACATATTTGCATTTTCTTTACTAAGTAACGTATTTTAGTCATTTTGTTTTTACTATACATAAGCTGTGCCAGCTCTTTAGATATTTATTAAATAGAAGTCAATTCCTTTAACTTTCAATAACAATTAAATTCTAAAGGACATCTCTAAGGAAGTAATTAAGACACTTCCGTTCCTCACTTTTCGCCGAGTTCTGGAGGCATCAACGCTGCGCTGTGCTTCGTTACCAGAGCGAAAGAATAAAAATATCGAGTGGAAATCGAACCTACAACCTGTCAAGCAAAGACTGACCGCATACATAAATGTATTTATAATGTTACTTTTTTTACTACAAATGTTCTTGTTTTTCCTAAGTATTTTAAACTGTTTTATTTTTAAACTAGATGGATCTCTAAAGCAAAATTTCGTTTGCGTATACCGCATTTTCCGCATTCCTATATGACTTTCGAGACAACCTCTCTTAATACTACACACACCAAGTAACGTGGTAAATTTTAACGTAACCTTCTACATTAGCAGATTTGTAATTTCCTAATTTTGGTGACGCTACAATACTCGTCAAAGTAACTTATCCCTTTAATAAGTTTATATGTGCATGCGTCGTTCTTGACAAATGGCCTTTTATTTTACAACGATAATTTTATTATTTATTTTGTTTGAAAAAATAATACTTTTTTCAATTTGGGATTTTTTTAAATTGTATTAGGCATTTATAGAGTAGTTAAGACTGTGATTTTATTTAAAGTGGTGCTGAAAAAAACACTCTGTATATTAAATTGAATTATAGCTTAATTCTCTTCAAAACAACATTGCAATAAACAAAATATAAGCAATTAATTATACGCCAAATTATAATTAATTATCTATATTATAGTACTAATTGATCTTATCATCAACATTCCATGTTAATAAACCTAAATAGAAATGTCAAGAGCTGCATTTATCATAAATTAATAATATTTAATTTTATTTTCTTTACTAGCTAGTTAAAAAAAATATGTTGAAAAAATTACCGAGTTGTTTTTGGCATGTGTCACAAATTCTATTCTGTTCTGTTTCTTATTTTATGGCTTTTAGGCGTGCCAGTAGAGCACAGTTTATTTCGCCAATATCACGTAGAATGGAGAAGACATGATGAAGATTGGCCAATTAAAAATCAAGAAAGTATCACTTAAAAGATTGAATAAAACGTACAAAAATAGAGGATCTAAATAGAAAAACCGCCAACTAAAAAAAAAAATTACAACACAAACTAATATACAGCGAAACAACATCAACAAAAAGCATTAGTGTAATGTCAAATTTTAAGTGCCCGAAGTAGTTCTGACCATAGTAGTAATGACGTAAATAAGTCATTTATAGTAGCCTATATAAGCCTGCCTCTTTAAATGGACGATTTTACAGAAAAATATTTTTTCAATTCGTGTTAGTAGTTTCTGAGATTTGTGCATTCCACCAAGCAAACTTTTTGGTTTTTTTAATATAAGTACAGAAGTATGGATATTGTGAGTTTTTGAGTCTTGTATAGATATCAATTAAGATCAATAAGGAAAGAAATACGATTGTCAGCTTCACGCTGTATCCCGCACACAGCAGGGTAGGCAGAGGGAACCTAGTGTTAAGACACTCCGTTCCCCACTTTCTGCCCATTTCTGGAGGCATTGCGTGTTGAGTGGCAGAACTCAACGCCGCGCTTAACCTCGACACCAGAGCGAAGAAATGGAAATATAAATTTAAGTAAATATTTCATCTCCTCGAGTGGGGATCGAACCCACAACCAGTCGGTTTTACAGTCACACCTCGTGCCACTGCGCCACCACTGGCCTCAAATATAATATTACGATTGTTTTTGCGAATAATATGTAAAATTTATAATTTTTGGCAGACAGACAGAAAAAAGTGTCATACACATAATCCTGTTATTTGCATCGAACAAAACAAAAAATTGTATGTGAACCTTCAACTGCAGTTTAAAGAAATCATACACACCACAGCCAATAAATAATAATTATTCATGCAGATTTTGAATATTGATAAACATATTATAGTGGTTTCAAATTAATAAAAGCTTATAAGAAACGCCATTTAAGTCAAAAAATAATCTTTTGTAATCAAAGGAAATACTTAATTTAAAATGTTACTATAAATTTATCTCATATTTTTCGATTGAGGTCAGTCGTGGCGTAGGGACCGTAACCGTGAAACTGTAAACGCGACAGGTTGTAGGTTCGATTCCCACTCGAGGAACTGAAATATTATTTTTAATACCTCCAGAACTGTGAGAAGGAATGTGAGGAGCGCAGTGTCTTAACATTACTCGCTCTGTCTATCCTGCTATATGCTGGATACAGCGTGAAACTATGACATATTTCCTGACAAGTCACTCCGTTTTCCATCTTCTGTCCATTATACAACTTAATCTATATTGGTAACCGAAACCTGCATTTTACTTAACCAATCGAAAAAATCTAAATATTTATAAATATAATATAAAATATTCCCCAAACGGAGATTTAAACCTATAATTACCCCGTGCCAGCCGCACTGAGATGCCACAAGCTATCAATCTTGCATACAAAAATTCCATATAATCATTAAACGTGGGTGTCGTGAGTTACGATGATCATTAACGTTTTCTTGCATTCCGACCGCTTTTTGGTGTGTTTGTAGGTCGCGGTTACGTGCTTTGAGCTACTTTGCCAGTGTGTTTTTTACCGATTTTGAACGAAAATATGTTCGGTGTTTTATTTGATTTATGTTGATCGATCTTTACTATTATGGTAATGGTGAAGTATGGTTGAACTCGATAATCTCAGGAACTAACTCTTAATAATTTAATTTACAATTGATCACGTGAGTGAAGCCGGAGATAAAAGTTAGTATGTTATATAAAGATTGCGTGCTAAAAATGTTTATATTCATATACTTATAGTAATATACATATTATATATTACTAGATACTAACTCTCTACAACCCATAATGCCGGACATGCATGAAGGTTTTAAGAGGCTTGTTAATTTTGCTACAATTTCAATTTAATATATTATTATTTGATGTGAACTCGATTTCCACTTTGTTATTGAGTTACTGGTAACAAGACAAAGCGCGACGTTGAGTTCCAACACTTAACACGCAATGTTTCTAAAATTAGGCTACATTCCCTGTGCCTGCGCTGCTGTAAGCTGGATAAAGAGTGAAACTTGAAAAATGATTTATACTATCTTTACATGGATATCGAACTTTAGAAACGTGCGACTGTTGAGAAAATGAAATATTTAAATGCCTTCTAGTATTCAGCGGAAAGTGGGTGAAGGAAGTGTCTCAATGAAAACAAACAATAATGAAAAGTATCTTAACACTAGGCTCCGAGGTTTCCTTTGTCTACCCTGTGCCATATGCGGGATACAGCGTGAAACCAAAAATAAAAGAAATGCCTATTCAGTAATTATGTTAATACATACAAACATGCACATGTGACAAGTGAATTTACATGTTTGCGAGAATTCTTCGTTTAAAAGGTTTATTGGTGACGCCTTGTAGGTCGCGGTCTTGTGCCAACGTGCCAGTAGTAGTCGCTCGGTAATTTTCCTATGCAAGTGAATTTGATATACTATTACCTTATAATGATAGAACATCAGTGGTTTTGGTTTGTTTGGTGTTTCTTAGATATTTATGGAAAATTTTCTCTGGTTTTGCCCATCTCTCAGATTTAGGTGGGTAGGTAGAGAGAATCTAGCTATAAGAATTTCCGTTATATAGGTAAATTTTCTAAAATATTATTAGTTATCCCTCAAAGTTCATCCGAGCTTAAAACTATTGCATCCCCTTAATATTTATTAACTAAACCAGGTGCGTATATTTTTTTATACAAAGATTTTTTTAATTTAAATCTTTTATGACCTTATTAATCTTTTTAAGTTTTTATTGTGCGTGCGTGCAAAGTTTTATCACGATAGGTCAGACGTTGACGTGTAACAGCCATAAACCCAATTTTCACTTTATATACATAGTAATATATTTGTTTGTGTATTCATTTTATATACATATATATTACTATGTATTAACATTATTTATTATAGAAGACATTACGTGTTGAGCGGCAGAACTCAACGCCACGTTTTGTTAGCAAAGAGGATTAAATGTTTATTTTAAATAAAAATCAGCCTTACGCTGTGTTCCGGTAGACAGAGAAAACCTAGTATTGAGCCACTCCGTTTACTACTTTCCGCCATATTTTTCGAGCGTATTGAGTGGCGGAACTCAACACTGGGTTTTTGGCGTGGTGCCAGAGCGAAGAAAGGAAAATATTATGAAACAATCATTAATTTCCTCGAGAGACGATCGAACGTACAACCGCGGCACAAAATCTTAAATTTTTATTTTTGAATATTTATATTTTTTTATACTTAAGTATCGTATCAAGATTATTTTTTAAATAATTAAACCCTTTCTGACATTAATCATTTTTTATTGTACGTGCGTGCCAAATTAATATCACGGTCGGTCAGGCGTTGACGCGTGACAGCAACAAACAAACAACCCAATTTTCACTTTATATATTACTATAATAAAGCGGAAGAGTTTGTTTGTTTGTTTAAACGCTAAGATTTCTGGATTTACTGGTACGATTTACTTTCTTTTTATTTTGTATAAAAACTACATTCTTCAGAAGTGTCATAAGCTATATAACATTACGGTTAAGTCTTAGTTAGCCTTAAGTAACGAAATAACAATAATAAGGAACGCCATCGAATTGCTTTAAAATTCCTCTAAGCGCGTGCGCTGCACACAGATAATTATATGTCAGTTGTATAACAAAAATATAAAATTTTATTAGATCTAAAAAAAGTCCGCGACATATATCTATCTCTTATAAATAAGTGGCAACAAGGCATTTTGTGACAAAAACATTATTGAAAATTGTAAAGAGATATTTCATCGATTTTTATTTATTTCACATGAAACGTATACGTAAACGTATTGAAAATTACGAGCGAAAGTTATTTCATCATCAAGAAAATTTTATGAAGATAATCTTCGGCTTTTATAGCAAGTAATTTGGAAGTATATTTTTGGACAAAATGTAAAATTAAAATAATTCAACGCTCTGTTTACGGCCGCAAGCCTAGGCCCGAGTCCAACAGGGGACGCCCTTGCCACCGATGACGTCCTATAATACAGCCACGTAGAGTTTATGATTGAATGTATATGTTGGCAAATGCAGCATAATAAAATTATTATAGGTGGTATGCGGGCGAAGCCGCGAGTGGGCCGCTAGTATATTACTATGTATCAACATTATTTATTATAGAAATTAATCAACACTATCAAATGAACACGTGCCCCTTATCTACATAAAGCATCCGTGCAATTATCTTGTAATTATACTAATTTATGGCCAAGAGGGTAACGGGTTCAACCCCCTGCGATGGCAATTTGAGATATGGATACAATTTTGCAACAATACATCGTAACGATCCGCCCTAAATACTAATGTTGCTTGTTCTGTCTGTATTTTATTGGTTTGGTCGTTTTGGAGACGTGTTTTTTTCCAGCTGTTGCGAACTTTATTGCGTTTTTTTTACTAAGCCTTAAATGTTATAATAATGATAATAAATAATATAGACTGCTACCAGTCACTTAAGGATATACGAACGGAGAAAACGTCTAATTTATTATCTAATAAAAAAACTTGCATACAACAAAAAAAAACTAAATTTAAATCATATTATATTTATAAGTAATTAACCTTCATAATATATGCACAAAATTAAATTGTTGTTAATTAATCACCGAGTGCCGATAGCTTATCTTACAATGTGTTATTTAAATTTTCTAATTAATTTAGATAGATTATATTTATTATGTTCCACGTTTCTTTTGTAGTACTAGGTTCTTATTTAAGATTGACCGTAATGTTAACATGTATGAACGTTTTTTTTTAAAGTACGTTTCGTTTTGTATCTTAGTTATTTTTGTGCTACCTACTTTTTTAAATGGTATATTGATCATATTTTTCTTATATAGGGTTATACAATAGGTTTTTGTTTGGAGGAAACTTTTGCCAAGTGAAAATTACATGTAAAATACCGTGTACGGTATTTTGTTTTATCAAACTGGGAATCCCTGTATTATAAATATGAACATTGATTAATTATAGTTTTTACTCATTTTGACTTTAAAGTTCTAATGAACTTTAAAGTCAAAATGAAAGAAAATTAAAAATTACGATTCTTCTAAATATACGTAATAAAAGGAGATATGAGGCATTATTGAGGCAATCGTGATGCAGTGGGACAGTGCTTGCCTGTAAACAAAATGGCTTTAGGTTAGACCCCCACTCCAAAAAACTATTTTTTTATTTCCTCGCTCTGGTTGACATGGCGCGGCGTTGAGTTACTCTACAAACACGCTGTCTTGAAAGTTGAGCGGAAAGTGCGAAAAGAAAATACCTTAACACTAGGTTGTTTCTACATACCTACCATTCATTCATATAAACATATATTAAATATTTATTCGGCGCAGTGGCACATCGAGTGACAGTAAACTAAATTAAGAAGAAAATCGATTGTGTTTTTTTACTTAGATTTTATTTATATAACACCCATCTTTTTTCCAACGGCCTAGTGATATATCAAAGTGTTCACTTTTTCACCCAGAATCTATTTACGGCGTAGGTATATTACTTTGTAAGATGTTGAGGCCATTTATGAACCAACTTTAAAAAAATAATGTGCGATATTGTTAGAATTGGAATTTTTTTTTTAGTATTTTGGTCTATGTAAGATATTACATTTCCAGGACAGTGCTAAATTTCGTAAAAATGAAAAAAAAACCTGAGAAAGTGAAAGCAAAATGATCCGCTGACATAGCGAAATAATTCTTAATAATTCGAATCACCCTCTTCTAATACAGTGTATAGAGCAATTTATTATATAAATATGAAAAGCTTTTCATTACAGAATTAATTTAAAGACCATGTCTAATGTTATTGTGGTGCACTGGATTTGTGGTTAAATATAATAGCTGGTATGAGTTTGTTTCCCTTCCGTTATTTTTTTTGCTCTGGCAAAATAAAATATCAATTCCGTTCATTTTGGAAAGGAGAGAACGGAATATCTTAACACTAAATTCTCTCTTTATACCCTGTTATGGAGGAATGTGTGAAGCTGCATTGTTTTATCATAACAAGTATTATTGTCGGAAGCCAGTTGTGGCGCAGCGGCACGAGGTGTGAATATAAAACCGACTGGTTGTGGGTTCGATCCCCACTCGAGGAGATGAAATATTTACTTAAATTATTATTTCCATTTCTTCGCTCTGGTGTCGATGCTAAGCGCGGCATTGAGTTCTGCCTCACAACACACAATGCCTCCAGAATTCGACAGAAAGTGGGGAACGGAGTGTCTTAACACTAGGTTCCCTCTGCCTACCCTTCTGTGTACGAGATAAAGCGTGAAGCTGATATGATAAAAAAAAGTATTATTGTTCTATTACTTTAAATACAAACAACTTGTTATGGTGAAGGAAATATAAATTTATAAGTAATTATGTTATCTACATACATACACACAGACAGACGGGGGCCGTGGGAATATCGATATTTTCTCAGTAAGAACTCGTTTTTTCCTAGAATATCCGTCACAGTGTCAATTATATTGCAATAGGTACGCTTAATGGCCGATGAATAGATTTATTTATCTGAGCTGGGTAATAAACACGAATGTTCTTTTTTGTATGTAACATACAAAGTTGTTTTTGTTTGAAATAAGTGTATTTCTATTATTTTTAAGATAGCTCTTTTAGTTTATTGATGTTTAACTCTATTGTGGAGAAAACGGAGATAGAAATTATATTAAATTAAAAAGTAAAAATTTTTTTACAAAAAAATATTTTATTTATTAATTTATCATTTATTACAAAAAAATAGTGAGGCCGTTTAGGCGCAGTGATATTAGCGTGTGTCTCTAAACGCGGCGATTATGGATTTTGATTCCCTCATGGGGGAATGAATTATTCAGTTTTCGTTTCCTTGCTCTGGTAGTAACTAGTCTCGAAATTTCATTACACATGTAATCTTTACATGATATGTAATCTTTATTAAATTCATTCAACCAATTTTCACATTAATCCGTTTCATATTAAACCAAATTTCATATAAAATTAATAAATATTTCAATAAATTGGAAAGATATATATTTTATATACAACTAGTGATCAATTGCCGCCCGCAATTTTATTTGCATGGGCTTTGAGATGGAAAATGGAAAATCCAGTTTCCTTAGTAATGTCAAGAATTCCTTACTTAGTGCACACGTACTCTCCTACCTACATGCCAAATTACAACGTTTCCAGGGCTCGTATTTATAAATCATTCTGATTGATCTTGAGATCCAAGTCTGATATTGATTTTGAGATGGTATTTTGATTCATAGATATATAATTTTGAATTAATACGATATCTCAAGATCGATTTCAAACTTGAGAGCGATTTACTCTGTGATCTGGGCCTGACAGCCAGCCTGACAGTAGTTTCGTCAGTGTATTGTCAGTCAGTCACTCACTAACGGAAGAGTTTTATATAGAACAGTATACCTACAATTTCTATCTAGAAATCTAGTCCATAAACCAGATGTTAACGCTATATAATCGAATATCGGAGTAACGGTCGTCGATGGTAATGGCCCATTAGACGTCGTTTATATAATTCGACGTTATGCTACCAAATTGCGTAGGTGGTTTAGTTAAACGCCTTGAATATAATGATAGCCGTACTATTAATATTAGGCGTTTTGTTTAGCATTTAGATTGTTGTAATATGAAGTTACTCTATATTAGTTAGTTCTATATTAATAGTTTTTTTTTTCTTTGTAGAGCGCTTAGTATTTGTAAAATGATATCGCATTATCTGAAATATCCTTTAATTATTGTCTGTTTTCATTTCATTGCGTTTAATTCCGCCACTCAGCACGCAATGTCTATAAAATTGGACATAGCGTGAGGAATGGAGTGTCTAAACACTAGGTTTTCTGTGCTTGCTGCTGCTTTATATGCGGAGGATATAGCGGAAAACTATTTATTTATTAATATACATAAATGTTTCTTTGAATGTAGTTAAAAATGAAAACGCATAATACTTGTATGCCTAACGGTAGCAAAATATACTAGTACATACTACTACTACTATACTACTAAATATGTATATATTTGTTAAAATTTAAATATTATTGCTAATATCTCCAAATTAATACAATATCATTTATGTCTGAACCACTTTTGAGGCCAGTCGTGGCGCGGGGGCACAAAGTGTGACTGTAAAACCGACTGGTTGTGGGTTCGATCCCCACTCGAGGAGATGAAATATTTACTTAAATTTATATTTCCATTCTTCGCTCTGGTGTCGAGGACAAGCGGGGCGTTGAGTTCTGCCACTCAACACGCAATGCCTCCAGAATTTGGCAGAAAGTGGGAAACAGAGTGTCTTAACACTAGGTTCCCATTGCCTACCCTGCAGTGTGCGGGATGCAGAGTGAAGCTGATTTTTTTTAATACAATATCATTTATGTCTTAATGGGTATTAGATACAGTATTTAGTTATAACGAGATCGTCAATTAACTATAATAATTAATAAATCGATAATGTCAAACTACTTTAGTAGTTAAGACGTCAAATGACCACAAGCGGACGCAGACAAATCAGCGTCTAGCCTTCTCTTAGGCTGATTACACAATGATATTTATCTATAATATAAGTAAAATATTGGACTTTGAAAATTGAAATTTGGTCTGTAGGTTGGTTAGGGAGTGTAGAGGAACGTAAAGTGGATTTGTTGATATTACTTACTATGGGATTGGAAAAATCCATTTTACGTCTAAAGACAATCAAAACTAAGTTGTGGGACAGAACTAGAAGTGATTTATAATTGTTTTGTCTTTTTGCATCTCTTGTTTTATATGGGGTAGCAAAGAGCAACCCAGTGGCGTAATCGAATCAATTTGCTACATATTTCATACATGTTTAAAAAAAAATAATCTTCAACACGAGATTCGAATGCATTACTATCACGGTTTAACTATACATGTACATACCAACTACAACTACTATGACAGTGTACAGTTTTTAAATATTTTTATTAACATACAGTAGCTCTTATAGAAATTGTATTGTGGTACTTATTCTAATAGATACTATTATAAACTATTTAAATATGATAAAATACTAAACTTGCCAATATAAAGTCTACCTAATACGATAACTGATTATTATGGGTTTTACCCGTTGTATCTGTAGTACACACACACGTCGTCGTGTGGCCTGACCAATTGAAATGTTCAAACATACTCACAGCTATACTTCCTGAATAACAAAATGGTAGTGACGTAGTATGTATGTATGTATGTATGTTCGCATTGATCTACTTAATTGTACTAGAATGTTATATTTAATTTACTTAATATAATGGAAATCGAAAATTATCTTTTTCTCCCTTATATGCTCAGGCTCGGATAGCCTGTTGCTTACTTACGTTACTTATATTATACTTTTATATAATATATTTCTTTCTTATTTATTTGTTTGGCCAATTAGGCCATGTCCTCTGCTGAGAAGAGACGGTGAGAAAATCAAGAATTTAATTTTTGTATGCAAAAAGCTGTTACTGTTTTGTTATTGTACCTAATATTCTATATTGTAATTTTAATGCTGCAGTATAAGTAGATTAAAAATTGTGTTAAAAAGAACACGATATTAAAACTCGTTTTGTTGACTACAGTTTTTTTTAATTTTGAAAATAACCTCTTACTTTTTTCATTTTCATACACTCCTCGTACAACCAGCTGCCTTTTACCAATTCAACATTAAACGTGACACTGTCGGACATGTTGAAAGTATAATATTTCGAATATTAACATTTTCCTTACAGATTTTTAGACAATTATATAGATTTTTTTTTTTGAGGCCGTCGTGGCGCATGGGTGCAAGCGTACGAGTGTAACTTGAAGGTAGTAATTCGATATATTTCTATTCGATATTCGTAAGTTCGATTCACATTCGAACTAATTAATTATTATTTCTTTTTTTATATATTGTTTCTTTTATTATTTCTTTTTTCGGAAAATAGGTAACGAAGTGTCTCAACACTAGGTTCCCTCTGCCTACCCTGCCATATGCGGTATACAGCGGAAAAAAATATTTTAAGTTGCTCTATAATAGATGTCCACGTTAGTATTAAAAAACTAGATATCTTCTAGTTTTCGTTTTGACATATTTAATTGCTTTATGGTGAAGCATTGTACTAACTTAAATATAATAACTATACAAAATTATATTTAAAATTAAACATTTACATACTATGAAATCCAAGTCGTATTATAAGGTTTAAATTTTTTTGGGACTTAACGCCCAGATATAGCAGGGTAAGCAGATGGAACTCTATTTCCCAATTTCCGCCCAACTTTTGAGACATAGCGTGTGGAGCGTCGAGACTCAACGCCGTACTTTGTCTTGTTACTAGTGCGAGAAATGGAAATATTAAATCCCCACCACGAAATCTAACCCAAAACTCTCACGTTTACAGTCAGACGCTTTGCCTCTGCGCTAACACGGTCCCATTATGTAGGTAATACTAGTTCGAAGAACTACATTAATAATCAAAAACAACATTATTTCATCATAATAATTCATCACAGTTCCCGTAGTTCCACTGAAGTCGATCATACATCATTATATTGAATGATAACATAATCAACATACTAAGAAGCCATTCCCAAAATCCATTATAGTACCGAGTACCAGAATCGAGTGTAGGAAATTAATCATTTGTACCACATGAGTCACTAAACTCTTGTGCTCTCGTGGTACGACTGTCACTTTCTATTTCAATACGCACAACCCGCTTACGTCAATGCGATATGCGGCCCTGATGTACGTATCATCATCTGGGTTATTTGGAATATTATGAAAGGTGGTACTGGGAGAAATGAGTGACGCATCACTCTGTTGGTGTGTTTTTAGGTGTGTGATAGGAAGGTTGTTGTGGGGTCAGCGTCTGACTGTATTCGCGACGCTTGTTGTTCAATGTCTCGAAAATAGGGTGGAGAGCGGGAAACCGAAGATCTTAAGACTAGGTTCCCCCTGCTGTATTCCGGACTTTGTTATTTCTTGAAGCTAAGTTTTCAATAGGAACCAATAATTTCAGTAAAATGTTTAGCTTTATAATATTAAGGCTAGGTCGTGTCGCAATGGCAAAGGCGTGTAATCGCGACAGGTTGTTGTTTCGAGTGCCACCCGAATGAAAATGTAATATTTAATAATTTAATTTCTTCGGTCTGGTGTATAAGCAAAGCGCGGCTTTGAATTCCGCCATTCAACACGTAATGCCTCCATTATTCAGGAGAATATCGGTGCGGATCGTCCTGACGCTAGGTTCCCTCGAACTACGTAAAGCTAAAAGCAAAGTATAAAAGTAAATATATTCAACACTTTGATCTATCTACGTACACGAGATACAAACGGCTAGATATTTCGTAACAATCGCAAAATGTGAAAACTCCAGTGTCATCGTGACTCCTAGTTTAGCGACACCGTTTGTGGCCAATGACCCGCCTACCAAAACACAGTACGCTCTAGACTCTAAGATGGCAAATATTTACCTTACATCAGATATACGTATTGATAACGAGACGAGAGTGTGTGTGGACCGTTTTAATGAGCATTCCTGACTAAATACTTGTTTAATGTTTGTTGCTTTCTAATTATATTTATTTTTTTTTGTATGAAATTTGGCAATTATTACATTCTAAATATGGTAATTGATAAGAGTTTTAGAAAAATTTTCATTCGTCTTGAGATTGGGGGTTTGGATGTGATAACTATTTTTTTTGCGCAGCTGTAATCAAATCAATTTTTAAACCCACACTGTATTTCATATATAGCAGATAGGAGGTACACTTGATTAGTGAGATATGTAGATAAGACACTATTTTCCTCGGTCTCCACCCGTATTTCGGTTGTAGAATGAGATACTTTGGAAAGAAACCCACTACCGTCGCGTTTAAAGTGAGACAATTTGCGGCTGCGCCACGGCGGTCACAATATATTGAAAAAATAAAAAATAAATTAGCTTCACGCTGTATCCCGCACACAGCAGGGTAGGCAGAGGGAACCTAGTGTTAAGATACTCCGTTCCCCACTTTCTGCCGAATCTTGGAGGCATTGCGTGTTGAGTGGCAGAACTCAACGCCGCGCTCAACCTCGACACCAGAGCGAAGAAATGGAAATATAAATTTAAGTAAATATTTTCATCTCCTCGAGTGGGGATCGAACCCACAACCAGTCGGTTTTACAGTCACACCTCGTGCCGCTGCGCTACGACCGGCCTCAACAATATATTGCATATTAAGTATTTTAAAAAAATGTATCTATTAATTAAAGGCGTTGTAAAGCAACAAATGCAGAAATCAAAAAGTAGAATGTTGTTTTTATCAGAATTTCTAATTTAAATTTCATAGAATATCGTTAATATCATTATTTTAAAAAGGTGCCGTGAAATAATTGTCCTACAATAATTGCCGTAAAATATTACTTTTTATTTAATTCATATAGTAATAGTAAAGTTTTCTATACATGTAATTCGTAAAAACTATAATAATATAGCGTTCTACAGAGTGACCTTGGCCGTCCGCGCCTAGTCCGGCCTGGCACAGATTTAAAATTTCATAAACGTACGTACCACCGCACCGGCACCGGCACCGGCACCGGCTACGACTACGAGACACGACTCGAAACTTTTATTTTTCTTACATCCTTTCCTCTATTTCTAATTTATTTATTTTATTTTATTTGTATTATATTACTTATGTTGCCGAAATTGACGTAATTGTTTTGTCAGCTGTTATTTGTTGGATTAAATATGATGTCTTTTTTTTACTTTCACGCTGTATCCCGCATGTATAGTAGGACAGTCAGAGAGAACTTAGTGTTAAGACACTCCGCTACGATACGACTATACTACGCCATGCTAGTTGCCGCCACTCAACATATAATGATAATCATGATTTATTTTCGATCAACATCTAAATTCATTGCTTCTTTCGTGCTTTTTTCTTTAGTAAATCGAGTTATTACTATAAGCAAAATTCTGCTTTAGGAGGTCAGTCGTGGCTCAGGGGTATAAGCATGTGACAGTAAATGCGATAGGTTGTGGGTTCGATGCCTATTTGAGAAAATTAAATATTTATTTTTATTCGCTCTGCTAACTCAACTGGCAATGCCTTCCGAATTTGGCGGAAAGTGGCGAACAGAAGCATCTTACAGAGTGTCTTAACATTAGGTTCCCTCTGCACCCTTCCCTGCAACGTTAAGCTAAAAAAGATTCTGATTCTCCACATGAATAAATAAAATTACACTTACATATTTAAAATCCAATAATTCTAAGTACATATCTAACATACATTACTAAAAATAAAATTTCTAAATTGTATAATACATAAGTTGATGTGACTTGGCAGACCTTGACAGTCTGTGCCTGGCTTAGGCAGGCACAGCCTCGAGTTATTGTGTAATATGTATGTAATTGATTACATGCTCTCGGATATTGGTGATGCCGATTTTGAGAAACTTGGGCCTCCAGAGTGTCGGTTGTAAGTAGGTCGTATGAAAAAAGTATGAAAATATTGATACGTCTTTAAAGGTATATTTCAAAAAATATTCTTTTATGCAGACTTTTTTTGTGGTTCTATTGTGTCATGGTAATAAGGATACTTAAATGTCAGTTTCTCTGATATAAAAATGAATTGGATAATTCGGCGTTGAGTTATGCCAGTCAACACGGGGAGAATGAGGCCGAAAGTGGGAAACGGAAATCAATGGAAAAGAGTGTCTTATCATTAGGTTCCCACAGCTTCCGTCTGCCTAAAAAAAATTGTAATGACGAAGTGTCTTAATGCTAAGTTAGATACAAGAAAAAGAGAGTAAAGCTGAAACTATTTACAAACAATATCTCTCAAATTACTGCATAATAAAAAAAAAAGGATTGGCGTCGATTATATAGTGATGTCACTATCTTAAAAGTGCTTTCAAAGTTATACAGTTTCAATAAAAACGAACGTTTTACACAATTACCGTAAATTACCTTACTTCCGCGAAGTGCGAACATTGTCAAATACGGCTGCCCATTTAGATATCTCTCTAAAGGTTTTGAACGCCTTGAAAGCCTTTTACCCTAGAAAATGTTACAAAAGGCAACAAGCCTTGCCCTACTGCTTAATTATTGAACGACTTTCTAAGTGACTGACACTGTTTAGACATACATAGGTACCCTCTGAGGTCACCGCCCACTTGTATATAAATTTTTGTCAGTGAAGAACCTACGATTGGGTAATTAATATATTTTTTTATTTAATATGTATGTACAATATCTACTTTCATTCGTCATTAAATTTAATTTGGCAAATGAGACGACAGCACGGAGTTGAGTTCCTCCCATTTATGTTTTTAACACTAGGTCCTCTGCTATGCCTTCTTTGCTATGCAGGATAAAGCGTAAAGATGCTTTTCTTTCAGATTTGATTAATTCAGATTATAGTACAGTGGACGCTGTTTACTCCGGCCGCGCAAGTGCCGATATAAACTTGTGTCTTCATCAATTGAAGCATCCTTCGGGAATGTTTCCTCGTGGAGTGAAAGGAATTTGGTGTAATTCAATCCCAACAAGACACAAGTTTGCGCGTTAACCATAAAAAATCCCCATTTTTCGTATCGCCAGTCTTCCAAAATACTCCCCTTATAACCGCGCTTAATATCAGTCACTGGAAACGCTAAGGCCAAATATGCTGGCCTTAGCGTTTCCAGTGACTGCTAGTATCGCGAAATTTCTTTGGAAAGTAAGGCCAAGTTGGCTCATCAATAGAGCGAAACAGAAGTTCACGCCAAAACATCAATTGGCCCTGTATAGGGCCGAGGTTCGGCATCATATGGAGTACTATTCTCATCTCTGGGCTGGTGCACTCCAGTATCAGCTTAGCCTATTTGATCGCATACAACGTAGAGCCTTTCGAATTGTTGTTCCTCGCTGTGCGTTACCTGCCGCCGAGTTTTCTGACCGCACAGTACATCTGGATACGTAGCACTCCATTACTATGCGGTTTCGTAGGAACTTCCTTCTGCGCGCCACTCAACTGTGGAACGACCTATCTGTGGCAGTGTTACTATTTCGATATGAACTGGGTACCTTCAAAAAGCGCATTTATCTCCATCTAAAAGGCCGGCAACCCACCTGTACGCTCCTCTAGTAGTCACACTTACTGTCAGATGACCCGTGCGCTCGTTTGCCTTGTCTTGTTCTTTAAAAAAAAAGCTTAACTTAAGTTAAAGTGGGATTTAAAATATTGAATATTTTGAGATAATATTTTTACTGTAGGTACCTAGTAGTATAAGTACCTATCACATAAGCATCTTAATTAAATTATATTACTTTACTTAAATTACTTTCAATTAATTAATTATTATATTACTTTCACTTAAAAAAGAAAAGTATCGCTTAAAAAAATACCTTGATAACGTAAATTGAAGGAGAATTTAAAAATAAATTGATATATTTACTGTGTTTCCAGTACATCACGTCAGCTTTAACGTAAATAAATGTCTCACCATCACCCACGTGTGATGAAACTGAACAGATTGCCGGTAGCCGTGGTGTACGTTTGGTATTTGATTGTTGTATTTATTTTACTTACAGTTGCTCAAAAAGAGTTATCACTTTACTTGTTCGAATAGCAAATGCAGTGGTTGTGGTTGTTGTTGTTATCGTGTGTTTTTAGTTCGTTGAATGTTTGTTGTTGAAGCCAGTCGTGGTGCAGGGGCATAAGCGTGCGACTGTAAACACGACTGGTAGTAGGTTCAGTTTGCACCCGAGGAAATGGAATATATAATGTTTTGTCTCCTCCAGAAATACCTACAGAATTCGGCTAAAAATGCAAAAGGCGGGGTATTGAAATGTTTTATTGGGAATGGAGTGTCTCAACACTAGCTGGTATTGTACTGCAATTTATTTTATTTGATTTTAATGTAACAGTGAATTTAAACAGGCAAAATCGCGTTTAGATCGTTAATATAATATAATTTTCCATTTTAAGCCCATTTAAACAAAGTTGCAAGTGGCCGGTGTTTAAATATAGACATTCATATATTTATAAATAATGTAAAACTCGGCCGACCAGAAAACAGAAGACATTTAACAATTTGACATCAGTCTAGACAGTAGCGATCTAAAATCCATTTATAGCGTCCATATTTATGGTGCTATAAATAATCGAGAAATATCCTATTAATTCAATTTAATCAAGATCTAAGTCGCTGACACTCGGTTGAGTCGCTCGTTATGGGCCCAATTTGTTGGAAACGCCAATTTTTGCTTACGTTCTCTTAACGATTTTATAATATTTCTCCGTCTTGGGCGTGGACCGCTTGTGTTTTATGTATGAAATGAAATGGAAACGGAATTGTTTATTATTCTCGTAAAATAGATGTTTTTGTGATGTGTGAATTTAATATAAATTTGTAACAAACTATAACATTGTTTATGTTTTTACAAAACTGTTTAGCAATTTGCCTATGAAATTTTAAATGTCGATCAGACAAACTGTCCAACAGAATTACTTTTGCATTTGTAATTTTCTATTTATTCTTAATGTACACATCAAACAACCGCACTTTACACAAATGTGACATTTATACAATACTGTCTGATGACAAATATCTTGCAATAATTCAGAAGATCATTCTATATAATTATTTTTACTTTCTAATAATAAATATTTTTATTTTTTTATTTTCTCTCCGTCTATGTGTCTTGGTGTTCAATAATTGTATTTTCCATTTCATGAGTTGGTAGTCTCTACCTTTAGACTTTCGGATTAATTTATGAAATGATAAAATATGAACATGTCTAAACTATTTATTCATTCGACTTGTCTTATTTTTATTTATAAAATCAAAGTAAAGTTGTGCCCAATGTTTAGGATGTAGTTCTGTTTAAAGTAGCCGCCCTAGAAACTTAAGCAGTTATACAATTTTAAATAATACAGTACGTTTTTAGATTACTTTTCCACGGGAGTATCAACTTAATACCATACGTGATGTACATAAAAATACTCTGGACCAGCACTGTATGTTTTGTTTAGTGATGGCTTTCAGAACTTTCACCGCACTGTTTTTTTCTTTTTTTACCGCAAAGCAGGGTAGTTGCTCGACAATCTGTAAAATAAAACTCTTGATTAAGAGTTCTTTCCACATTAACTGATTTCATGGTATTTAAAGTGACCAATATCTAAAATACAATTTTATTATTTTCATGTTCTCACCCTGGTAACAAGATTTAACACGCAATACCTCGAAAATTGGCGGAACGGATTGACATAACGGAAGGTTCTGGGCAGGCTACCCGTATAGACGAGACACATCGTGAAGCTCTTTTATTATACGCTAAAATATCTATATCATAAGTATGATTTAAGTTTTACAATATCGCCGATTCAATTTCGAAATCGGACCCGTGGGACAGCAACAATCATATCAAAGGACATAATAATTAATGGTGAGAACGTATCGAGACCGTTAGTTATCCAATTTGGTTTGTTCACCAAACGTGCCAAACCTTCCTCGAGGTCGATGCACCGCCATTTCCGTTTACAAATACACTTTGCACTGCATCTTGGGCCCGACGATGTGAATGATGCCTTTGTTTTGTTGTTCAAATGGTGTGTTGTGGCAGGTAGGTAGGTGGATAGTGAACTTTGAAGTTTTAGGTTTGTTTGGGTTTTAACCGATTTCAAAAGAAGGGGTTGTCAGTTTGATTTGCGTATGTATGTATGTGATATTGGAAATCGGGATTGGATAATGTTTGTGTAGCTGAAGTGTATATTTTTATGGTTATCCGCGAACTTTTCGTAAACTAACAGTCATTTTAAGATACCAATTTAAATCAAAAGGCATTATTTTTCGATTTAAATGTAGTATATTCTAACTTGAGAACAGTCCTTCTGATGTTCAAATAGATTTGATTTTTAAAATCACCACTGCGTGTAGATAATACAAAACGTAAATGCCTAACGTATTGTGGAAATTGGAATTGAAATTCCACAATCGGTAGAACTTAAAAATCTTATAATTTTTTTTGAGTCTATTAAAATTAATTAATATTGTGAATATTAACATTGTGATCTTAATTGCCAATATTTGTATAATTTTAAAGATTCCCCGCAACCTTTATCAATGATTGACTTACAGTATGCAAAGATTTTGTTTTGTTTTTAATTAAACAAAAATTGTTTATTGCATGTATAAAACGAGTTATAAGATGTGGGTACTCGTATATTACAGATCTCAGGTAATTGGGGTTCCTCATTTGTAGTCTAATTTTCGAGACATTTGTGTGTTTGTTTGCGGTTTTTTTTTGTGTTATTGAAAACAGTGAAAGGAGGGAATTAATTATTTTCGTTTCCTTACTTTGGTCACAAGACAAATCGCGGCGTTGAGTAATGCCTTTCAACAAAATATGCAGGATGCAGCGTGTAGCCACAATTCTGCATTATTAATATCACAAGGACAGCCGTGACGCAAGGGCATAACGTGAACGCCGGACTGTGAACGCGACAGATTGTGGATTCGATTCCCACTCCAGGGAAATAAATATTTAATATTTCCATTTCCTCAAGCCAATAAAATAAATAATATAATCTAAAATGAATTATCCTACGTACATTTCACGCTCAACTCACAAACAAGGACGTTACGCTCAGACACGTTAAGCGTCGGTCGTACACAGTAGGTACATGTACAGGGTACACACTTGTACCGGCCACTGATCCCACCACGGCACGGCAAGGGTTTGTTGATGATTGCATTTGATGATTTTATTGATGTTAATTGTGATTTCTTTTTTTGTATTTGTTTATTTGCTTGTTTATGGTATGATTAAATATTTGATTTGTAAGAATGTAATGTCAACGAACTTAAACGAGTCTTAAAAAAATGTTCTTAATCGATCAACAATATATTTCTTTTACGTTGTATGCCAGTTGCGCTGTATGTATATCGTTTATAGAAGGTAGCTAGAAGCTAGTATTAAGGAACGCCCTTCCCCACTCAGCTTTTTTGAGACTTGAGCGTATTGAGCCTCACATCTTGCCAATAGAGCGGGGAAATAAATAAATAATTCCTTCTTCCCATTGGGAATCGAACCCACAACCGCTATATTTACGATCAGGCGTCGTACCGCTCCGATACGATGGCCTCCGATTATATAATTGTACTTTTACACTATATCGAATATTTTTAGTAAATAATCCTGCAAAAGTATACTATACTGAGCTGCGAACCGAGTCGTTGAACTCTAACCTAAAGCGATATTTTTATGTTAATTATTTAATGAGGCCGTCGCGGCCCCGTGGCTCAACAGTGTGAGTGACTGCAAACGCGACGGTTGTGAATTCGATTCCCCTTTGAGAAATGGTTTTTTTTATATTTTATTTTATCAGGCCAACCGCAGCGTTGAGTTTCACCATTTAACACGTTTCTTCGACAATTTGGCGGAAAGTGGGATAGAAAAGTGTTTTAACATGAACAGATTGTCTCAACACTAGCTTCCCTATGCGTACCTTGCTACATGCGGGATGCAGCATGAAGTTTTATCAATTAAAAAAAAAAGAAACCAATACCAGGAACATTATTTCTACAATTTACACTTTTAATTATAGCAGTATAATACAACCTTTCTAATAATAGTTTCAAATGATAATTCCAACGTCCTTTCAAGTTACATTGACGTTAGTCTGTACGATCGTCGAACGCGCGGCAAGGACGACACGCTCGGGCACCTACGTTGTAAGTACGTTGCGGCAGGACAGGACAGGACAGTGATCCCTCGACACTTTGTTCTGGGAAATGTCTGCAATAAGTGCCGTTGTTTGTATGGGTGAAGTATTATTGATTTGTGTGATCTGGCTTAGTATTTTTGATGATAAATAAAAACTGCATCTTTTTTTCGTAGCAGATTAGTCAGATGGTAGCTAGTGTTAATACTCTTCGTTCTCGCACTTTCGAATTAAATATTTAGATTATTGTGTGATTGAATTCAATACCGCACTTTGTTAATTGCATCCATTCGTCCATCAGTGTCCGATTAGACAGTGTTGGTTCGAGAATTAAAAAAATAAATCATTCGACCGAGTGGATGTTGAACTCTCAACCATAGAAATTTAAGTGGTAAAAAAATAACTGCACCACTATGGAAAAGCGTAAAGTTACCTACGGCTACGTATAATTTTTTATTCATATAAATTATAAATAATTATATAAATAAAAAATAGATACAAATGTCACCATTTTTATCTTATTAATTTTATATTTTTTCCATTTACACTGTATCCCGCACATTTCAGAATAGGCAGAGGAAACCTGGGAACCTAATGTTAAAAAACTCAATTTCCATTAAGGCACTTCACATGAAAATATTAAATATTTTATGTTTCCGTACAGTGGGAATCGAACTCACAACCTGTAGCATGCTTATACCTTTGCGTCACGAATGGCCTCTATTAATTTTCTATAAGCGCTATAAGTCTTCACAATTGTAATTTTAAAAATAGTTTCCAACGACATACTATGTAAGGCAGATAAGACATCCACTTGTACAACTTCTTGTTTAGCCTTATATAGGTTATTTGTCACTTGCCGCGATACAAACAGGAAGATATAACGTTGGCGGGTTGCTATCTAGCTGTAAAATATTTTTCAATTAAATGATATTAGAAATATTAAGTCGAGGTTGTGACGCGACGGTTTTGGGTTCGATTTCCACTCCGGGGGAATGAAATATTTGATATTGAAAATTTCTCGCTCTGGTCACGAGGCAAATTGCGGCTTTGATATCTGCTACTCAACACGCAATGCCTTCAGAACTCGGCGGAAAGTAGGGACCGGAAGTGTCTTAATGGAAAGGCAGTGTTTTAACACCAGGTTCCCTGTGCTAGGGAATTTACTTTTTACTTGTGGAATCGTACGCATTATCAACAAAAATAAAACTACTATACTTAGTACAATAATAAAACTAATATAAATAATTCAATAGTAAATTTACTTTAAATTTTTACTACGTTATAATAAATATTGAGACGATGGTGATTAAAATTTCATTTATATGCCTACTCCAATCTAAACTGTTGGTACAGTTAACTTAATTATTTAGTAATTGATTAATTTCGAGACCGTATAGTTCCTACTTGCTATCCACTTCTGTCATCGTACGGACGCTATTAATTTAGTTTAGTTTTATTACATTTTGGGAAAATCTTTTAAGTTTTAGTTGTTTCTTTTAAATTTCCGAAATATATTTATAATTAATAAATTCGAATAGTCATGGCGCGAGGGCAAGACCGTGTGATTACAAACGCGACAGTTGTAAATTAGATTTCCATTTTAGGGAATGAATTATTTAATTAATATTTTCATCTCGTTACTCTGGTAACGAGACAAGTTGAGTTCTGCCACTCAACACGCAATTCTCGTATATGCAAAATTGGAAAGAATGTGGAGAAGAATGGAGTGTATTTATATCAGCTTCCCTTAGCCTTATATATTTGCCTAGTATACAAAATAGAGACTGAAACTAAAAAAAAACGCTATCAAATAAATACATGAGAACGTGTCATTGTGATCAACCGTTTTGTCACAACCGCTCTCTAATGAGATGACACTATTCCACCAGTTTCTTTATAGTTCGCATTCAGTACCTACCGTACGGTGGTGCGTGGGATTCAAATGATAATGCGAATAGGCGCCGGCTGAACCACAGACGGACTCGCGTAATAATGATAACTTTAGACCGGCTTATTAAATGGTTATAGCTTGTATTGATGTGTATACTAGTTCCGTTTTGTGGTTTGGTGTGCTTGGTTCAATTGGGTGGTGTTGTTTAATTGTTTGTTGTGTTTTAATTGGATATGTGAAAATGTAAAGTTTTTTTTATTTTTGAGGGTAATTTTTGTGTTTATTGTGTGTAGGTGGGCGTGGTGGTTTGGACAGCGGTGTAGGTTCGGTTTTTAAGAAGGAGAAGAGATCCTCCGGAGAAACTCTGGTATACGGTAGTCTGGTAGAGTCTCTTGAGAAGTTCTAGGTAGACAAACCGCAGCCTCAAATTCTATCACTCAACGAGTAAAAATACCTACTTTTAGATTTCTGTCCCTAATTCGCATTTTCACAGAGTGTCTTAACACTAGATTATATCAGGCTAACCGGCTAAGCGAGAAAATTGTAGAGTTGAAATTAATTCATTATACAGATTCGAAAAAAAAAATCTACTTTAAGAGTTTAATGGAAAAGTGTCAAAAATTTCTAATGATTAAAATTATATATACATTTGTTCTTGTATTGAAATGCGCAAATATTGATTGTGAGGAAGTCCAAATAACACTTATTTGGACTTCATTTCGTCTAAAGATTCGAGATTTTCGAGAGAATCTAAAGATTTGAGATTTCGAGAAGATTCTTCTATTTCGTCTAAAGTACTAAACTGACTTTCATGAGAATTTGTATTGAGCGTATTAGACGCTCATTGATTAACTCCTGAGCCCCGACGCAAGATGAGGGATGTTATAAGTTTGACGTGTCTGTCTGTGTCTATCGTCGCAGTCCCCGCATTAATTATCCGATTTGAATGTGTTTTTTTAATAGAGAACTTTGTTCATTAGTTAAGTATCTACAAACACTTTGCCAAGATGTAGTAGTAATATTTTTTGTCAAAAGTTTTTTTTAATTTTACATTTTACCAGTTTCAAAGTATACTGTCTACTTTCTATAGCTATTTTAATAGGTCTAGTGGCATCTATATTTATAAAATTTATATACTATATATATATATATATAGACTGGAAAAACTTAGTAAGACGGACTTGGACTAAAATTATAAAAACAGCAGGGTTTTTCATTCATTCACCCCGCGCTTGGACTACTCTTGTAACAGACAAGCTACCATTTTAGGTCTCCGACTGCTCTCGGAGTCGAATTATAAGTATAAATTGATTTTAGCTTGCGTTTTAGATTGTTTTCCTGTTTATTTGTGATGTAAGGTCGGTTAGTTTATTTATTATTTGTTTAGTTCCAATCAAAATGGGTCAGCTTGTTTTAAATATGTTATATTATAACATTTATTTTGTATATATATTGTGAGGCCAGTCGTAGCGCAGGGGCACAAAGTTTGACTGTAAGCGACTGATTGTGGATGCGATCCCCACTCGAGGAAGTGAAATATTTATTTAAATTTATATTTTGATTTTTTCGCTCTGGATTCGAGTGCAAAGCGCGGCGTTGAGTTCCGCCAATTAATTCTGAATTCTGTCTAAGTGAAGGGGAGAATTGCCCTGCCTCTCGGGGGGCCCTTATGCTTCTTCATGACCTTCCTCCACTATCATCGATACTTTGTTATCAAGGGTCCGAGAACCGAAGCCTTTCCAGTACCTCTTATTTTTATTTTACCTTTTTTTAAATACCTTATTTATAAGTATAAATTAACATTTAATAAATAATACTTGTTACACGTATTTCGTTTGTTAGAAAATTTTAACTTGTACTCCTTAAAATTGATATTAAGTAACTCTAGGTTACTTATTTATATTGACGTCCTGCCACTGCTATGAGTAAACTTTCATCAACAACTCTCGTTATATTTATATTTTTTGCCTGTAGTTAGAATTTTGTGAAAAATTTAAATTATAAGATTAAATGGCAAATATTTGCAATAAACTTTAAAATAAACTTTCCAATTTAAATTAGCACTAGACTAGATAAGTAATATAATCAAAACCTGTTGTAATAATTTAACACGTGTTCCTTTCCCAAAGCTAACGCCCATTTTGTTGTTCGTTATTAAAATTCAATACATTTTTTTACTTTAATTTTTTTATTGCAGTATTGTATTGTAGATGTTTTTGGTCAGTTCATTTTTTTAATTCTGACATTTCCGGCGTGCCAGTTGAGCACTAATCACTTCGCCAATGTCACGTTGTATGGAGGACACAACAAGGAGTGCCCCCTTCGACATTGGTGAAGTGAATTGTGCTCAACTGGCACGCCCGAAGCGCAATAAGCGAAGAACCAATGTTAGAAAGTGATAGGTGCCTAAATTGTCAGAGACTAATACGGTAGACGCGACGTGTGCCGTGACATCGTAAAAGTCAGACGTAGTATGGCTCCTCTATAAAAATAAAGAATTCACGTCCCGCATCGAGCATAAACTTATACGGAGCGTAATTTAATAGAATATCCAAAGTGGGGAATAAAATTTTAAGTGTATTCGTAAAAATGACTATAAAAATTAGTTATTTGCGCTTATATTCGATTATGATTTCTATAATTTAACATCACTCAATAATCCTCATCCTGCATATTGCACTCTCGGCAGAGGGAATTTTATGTTAAAACACTCCGTATCCTTATGTAGTTTTTCATAATATAGTGTACATTTCAATTTTTAACATGAATTTTGATGAAAACGGAGTGTCTTATCCCTAGATTCTTAGGTTCCCTCTGCCTACTCTGGCACGTGCGAGATACAGCGTGAAGCAGAAAAAGAATTGGGCGGATAATGATTGACTTTGAAAAGAGCAACTGTTGAGTTTCTTGCCAGTTCTTCTCAGGAGAACTGCCTTCCGAACTGGTGGGAGCTTTTTTGTTTATATGTTCATTCGACGATTCTAAAGTGCTTATAAGAGTTTATTTGAATAAAGAGTATCTTGAATTTCAATGAGGAATGGATTGCTAAACACTTTCACAGTTTTAATCTGCCCAACCTGCTAAGCTTAAAGCTGTTAAGTATCTAAGTTTTTGTTATATTTATTAAAAACACCCTTCCAGCAGCACTTGTCACTGCCAATACTAACTTGAGGCGGCTACTAGGTACCGTCTATTACTAAGTGAGTAATAAAATTTCTTCAAATATCAATATTGTTTGTATTTTCTCGTTAAAGTTTTTTCTTTTAAATTTACCCTACTTTAACTTACTTTTAAATAAAAAAATACTCTTTTTATTGATGGGCAAATAGAGAGGATATAGTGTTAAAACACTCCGTCCTCAACATCCTTATTATTAAATATTGTTAATACATTTTTTTATAATTAATTTTAGAATAGTATTCAAAGAATGAAGATTTTAGATTGATTATGATGTTTCATGACTATTCTATTAGATATTTCATTGTTTGAAAATATATTTGTTTCACTGTGACATTGCCAGCTACGAAACCTCATTCCTATATATTTCCCTAGTAGTTTCTGGTGGTCGTGCCTGGAATATAAATGGACTGTTTAAAAAATTACTAGTTTTATAAATTTCGTCCATGCGCCATAAAATGAAATGGCGTTCAGTTGTTGGAAACTATGGTTCGAGTCGTGATATCACCGAAGTTGGACAGAAAATTGTGTTTTTATAGATTGGTTTAATTTTTATTTTATTGTCAAAGAATGTTAAATTCTTTGTTGTGTAAGAAACTGAGACTAACTTTAGATTTTCCGTAGGTTAGTAATATGTATCGTTTTATGTATTTAATTTCCTTGTTCTGGTAACAAGACAAAGCGCGGCGTTGAACTACGCAACCCAATACGCAATGTCTCGAAAATTAGACGGAATGGAATATTTTAATGCTAGGGTCCGTCAGCCTAATTTACTGTATGCAGCAGTGCAACGCAAAAAAAATATGCGCCAGAACCAAATAAATACCATTCCATTCAAAAACCACTCAAAATTTAAATCCCGCTACGTAAAAATTTTTATACGTTCTCAAAAAAAAAGTACTTTTTTCCTTTACAAATGTGGAGTAACACTTTAAAAATTATAGAAAAACTTAAAGCTCGAGTAAGCTTATAAAATAAAATAAACTCCATCGGCCTTGACGTAGTTTGCATAGTCCGCATGATCGTTATCATAGCGACTGCTGCATTTTAAGCAGCCATCGGATGTTCGATACATATAGATATGTATATATTCTTATATAAGCTTTATAGCATTATACTGTTTTATATATGTAAATTGTTCAGTTTTTTACATAAGTATTATCAAACATTTTTATTTTTTTCTTGTTTCACTCTGTTTTCCGCATATAGCAGCGTTGACTGATATAATCTTGTTTCAAGACACTCCGTTCTTTACTTTTGCGCTCGAATGTAATTTAGGTACAAAAGGAAAAAACAAATACAATATTTTTAGTCGACTTTACTTATGTTATTCGTATTTCAATATATTTTTTAAGTCAAATTTAAACTCTAAATTGTCTAACATACATTAAGTAATCCTAGTATTCTTTCAACTGCACTTCAATTTTATGTATAAATTACCTATCATTTCCTTGCGGATTCAATGTGATCAAATTTAAGTAATTAAGAGTACCTTGTATGTGATACATGTATAATGAACAGTGCATATTCTTAGTGCCCGAGGTGCCTTAACTGCATTAGACGGCATCAAAATAAAAATAATAATTTTTTTTTCAATTTGAATCAATACGTCCTCAGATGAAACCAAAAAAAAACTCTTCACCTATGTAATATTAGTAAATATAGGTTCCTCAACGTGAACCAATAAAAAGTGCCCATATAATAAATAAATTCACTTCTAAGAAAATGTTAGCGTAACTAACATGAAGATTAAAATGTATACAACAATGCTAATATTATAAATAAACGTCTTACAACTTGTAAGGTATCCAATCCCTATAATAAGACAGAAGAAGGAAACGCAAATAAGTTAATAGCGGACCCAAACGCGGCTTCGCCCGCTTTTATTTATTTTTATATAGTTATAGCCAAATTATACAAAATCTTTGTTATTTTGATATATAATAAGCTATGTTACTGTAAAGTTTCATTTAAATCAGTTCAGTAGAATTTGCTTAAAAGTGGATTAAACAACAATCCATCCCACTTTCACAGTTATAATATGACTAGCGACCAAAACGCGGCTTCGCCCGCTCATGTCTAATGTTATGGTATAAAAAATCATTTAATAGGTATAAAAAAATGTTATGCACCTATATTACTGAAAATTTCATCCGAATCTTATCAGTAGTTTTTGCTTAAAAGTGGAACAAACATTCTTCTTTACGAACTTTCACATTTATAATACGATAAGTAGGATATGATAACGTAACAGACAGACTACTTTGTACCCTTATATAAAATACCTTAGTTCACTTTATCTACCCTTACGCATAAAATTCACTAGACGCAGTCGATGAAACAAGATAACAATAGTGCCAACCCTCCGCCTCGTATACACGCTGTGTAATGTTCTATATTGAGAGGAGGGTGGTGTGTTAATTTGGCCTTTTTTGACATATTGCGATATCTTTTCAATATTATTTTTACATGGAAGCTTTCGTATTTTAAGAGAAAAGTAATGAATGTTTTTGAAAATTGGGAATATGGCGATACTCAACGCCTCTCTTTGTCTTGTTGCCAGAGCAAGGAATTAAAATAAATCGTTTCCCCGAGTAGGAATCAATCCCACAACCGTCTCATCCACAGTCAGACTTATTATTGTGTAGATAACACACCAAAAAAAAAATTACTAGACGTAGTCGATGATACAAGATAACAATAGTGCCAACCCTCCGCTTTATATACACACTGTATAATGTTTTATATTGAGAGAGGGGTGTCTCGCTGTACAGTGTTTGGAATTCGATAACCTCATGGTGTATCAATTTGGCCTTTATTACGTTTATTTTTTTGCAAATTACGATGTTTTTTTATTTTTAATATATGTATAATACTAAATGAAACAAACGAATAAATAAAATCGTATTTTTGCATATTTTAGGAGAACAGCAAGATTTTTTAGCTTTACACAGTGTAACGCTAAAATATCCTGCATGTTATATGCAGTACGGTAGGCAGAGTGGCCTAAATGTTAATTAAGTTTCTCCTGAATTGGAGACCTTGCGTGACGAGTAACGGAACTCAACGACGCGTTTCGTCTCTGTACTAGTATGTGGGAGCGCGTAACTGCTTTTTTATGACCTCTATAATAACCGTGAGAGGCTTTACTATAACGAAAATAACATAAGATATCTTAGATATATTATAGTTTAACTATTAGATGAATCAACAAAAATTTTTCCATCCAAAATTGCAACATCGATTGATATTCCGCATTTCGCCGTATCATCGAAATAAATGCCTTCAAGTTTCCGCTGTCTGAGTGACGCGCCAGTCGCTGCGATAATACGATATTCTCTATTATATTATTTTGGGGTGGATGAATAGAAACAAAGAGCTATATTTTAGTCTAATACCTATTGCAGACGCTGAGACAGTAGAAATTATACTTGAACTTTAAGTTTTTAACCGATTTCAAATAAGGAGGTGGTTCTCAATTATAAATACTAAAGATTAAAACTTTAAATTGATGGAAAGTTAGAATTTCCAGTGAATAATTGAAATCAGACAATAATATCCTACACATTATAGAAGCTACATTTTCGTGATTAGATACTAGGAAAATATTTTGCTAATATATTTTTTTCTAGCTTCACGCTGTATTCCGTGTGTAGGCAGAGAAAACTTTATGCTAAGACACTCCGCTCCCGACGCCACGCCTAAATTTAGAGACGTTGCGTGTTGAGAAACGGAGCTCGACGTCACGCTATGTCTTGTTACCAGGACTAGGAAAATGAGAATGATTCGGTCTCCTGACCCGTAATCGAACCCACAACCGTCGAGTTTATTGTTAGACGTTGTGCCGCTGCACCACGGCGGCCTCAGCCAAATGTTTTTTTTTTTCATTATTTATTTTTAGGTAGGTACCTAAAATATAAAAATATATAATGACTAACTAGTATTAGTATAGTAATTACTAATTAGTGAGTCAAAATAAGTTTACAAGACTTATTTTAACTATATACTATATGTATATTTACAAGGCAATACCTAGAAAAATATTGAATTTTAATGAACTCACAGCAACTAATGCACCACGATCAATGAACTTTAGCATTGGTTGACGAAAATTTTGTCACAAGCAGGTATTTTGTCCTGTTTACGTCGTATGTGGAACCGGATCTAGTTAATTTTATAGTTTCAATGTAATATTTATTATTCATTTTGTGTAAAAACTTATTTTTTTTTAATTATTTCAATATTAATTTGTATGGATATAGTGATGAAATTAGTAATTATATAAATGTTCTTCAGGGTAGTCAGAGGTAATTAGTGTTAAGACACTCCATTCTACATTCAACGCCTAATTTTTTAGGTACTGTGGTGTTGAGTGCCAGAATTAAACGCTGCGCTTTGTCTACGATAGAGGGGGAAAAGAAATTGATTTTAAACTATAACCATTCCCGCTTTTCCTGAAAACAAACAAGGCAAAATCTTTTTTTTTATTTTTGTCTGTTTGTCAGAGCGTTTGTGTACGCTAATCCTAGAAATTACTCTTAAATTTAGTGTTTCAGTGTTGTATTTTGGCAACCTTCACTTACTATTTATGTTTAAAGTTTAAAGTCATACCATTCAAGTGTTTTGCCGAACAAGATTCATACAAAATAACTTTTTTATTTAATTGGCTGAAATTTTTCTTGTCTTTATAAAGATTTTAAACAATAAATAAACAATTAGCTTCACGCTGTATCCCACGCACAGCAGGGTAGTCAGAGGGAATTTAGTGTTCAGACACTCCGTTCCTCACTTTCTGCCGGAATCTGCATTGCGCGTCGAGTGGCAGAATTCAACGCCGCGCTTTGCTTCGACACCAGAGCGAACAAATGGAAATATTAAGTAAATATTTCATTTCCTCGAGTAGGGATCGAACCAACAACCAGTCGGTTTTACAGTCACACTTTGTGCCCCTGCATAAATAATTGTGTAGTTGAAGCGAAGGAAGCCGCGAGCGGGTCGCTAGTGTAAATAATATTTCTTTAAAACCTTGAATTAATTTAGGAAAATTTCGTAATAATAACGTTTTTACAACAGTTAACCCGCAATTTGAATAAATAAACACTGTTCTCACGGAAAAATATATACAAATGTTATTTAACGCATGATCTCCGACCCGCCGGCGCTCAGCTCCTCTCGTGTAAATACAATAAATTAGAGATGTAGGTGTGGTTCTCTTGTTTTTTTTTTATTAAATTAACAGACTATATAAATTTTCAAGATAAACATCTTAAATGAAATTAATGTTCTAAGTGATTGTTGGTGACCTCTGTATAGTGGAATCGGCAATGTTATCTATGTTTTATTTAAAATGCTAAATATTGTAAGTTAGTGTTAGGGATGTAGTGAATTTTGATTTGGCTCGCTCATACCTATTTTTTATTATTTATAACACGAGAGAAAAGAATGCAGAAAATTGCTGTTATAAGTATTTTTATGCTTATTAAGTTTTTTTTTCTTTTAATCAACTGCAGAACCATTAAAAATTATACAATTTCTGTATCATATAATCAAGCCATATAAACTTAGATATTTAATGATTAAAAATCATTTTTAAAATTGCTCTTCGCCTATTATAATTATAGTTAAGAAGTAGAAGTTAATAATTTTATATGAAATATGCAACACGATAACAATTTTTATATGAAACCAGTAGTTCCTGAGGTTATTGCGTTCAACCAAACAAATTGTTCATCTTAATAGTATTCATATAGATATATCGTAGAAACGAATTCCATGCTATAGTAGTGTGTACAGTTGGGATCTAATTGAACTTCAAAGTTGTGGGTTGTAATTCCGTGCGGGAGGATGATTACTTTCACAATAGTCCCGATTTGACTTAACAAAATGTGATGTTTGGTTCCGCATCACAACCCACCTACTCAAATATAGGCGCACAATCTGGGAACCAATTAATGCATTAATTATTTTGTGCAACTTAGTCTATTGCGCGTTTTTTATATTCAATAATTTAATTAATTACAATATTTTTTTAAATTAACACTAAATTAAATAAGTTTCACGCTGTATCCCCGCACACAGCAGACAGAGGGAACCTAGTGTTAAGGCACTCCCTTCTCCATTTTCCGCCAAATTCCGGAGCCGTAACGTGTTGAATGGCGGAATTCAACTCCGCGCAAAAATATATTAAACACTATTTATTAATATATATATATATTAAAAATTATATGATATCATCATCATCATCACCTATATTAAGATATCCCAAGTAAAGTTCATAGCTATTTGTATTATCCTAGGTTATTAACTCATTTATGTGTTCCATCATCCTCATATGGCAGGATAGCCGTTGGCATCTAACTCTATACAGCCACTAGGGATGGAACGAAACCACTGAAGTACCTATCGATACTTTTACTCCTTACAGTATTGGTCGTAAAGCATCGACACTTAGTCATGTCGATATTTTTAAGATTTAGAATGAGATAAATAAAATTAGTAACAAATCGAATACGAATAAATAATTTTATTAAAAAAACACTGTAACAAAACCCTTTTCGTCAATATGGACTCAGGATAAACAACTGGCCGGGCATTAACAATGGCCTTAGTTGTGGGAAAATGTGGGCCCTTCCAATTTTATGTTACAATGAAACGTGACATTGGCATATAGATACGATATAGGACTTTTGACCGATAACAAATCGATACAAGAAGTACTCGGTACTAATCGGTACTCGGAAGGAATGTCATGTATCGAGTAATAACATGTATCTACTCGTATCTTTTCACCCCTAACAGCCACTGACGATTAAAGGATAGGAGACCGGATCTTATATCCTGTTCGTCTTTTGCTCGACGCGCGTCAAATGAATTATTCATTATGTTCATCCGAGTGGACACACCGACAGGGATGTCGAGCTTTGGATCTTTGCCACCGGTTTGGTATACTTGTAAATATAAAATTATGTTGTTTAATTTAAGCTTATTATTATGTGTTTTTATATATCGATAGAGTGGCCGGCGTGTTGTATTTTTATTTAGAATAGTACCCTGTGGTGCAGTCCCGCTGCTTTTGATTGTAAACTCAATATGTTTTGGGGTCAATTCCCGCTAGGGGAAATAATATAAACTGTTTTCAGTTCTTTGCTCTGGTAAGAAAACAATCTACAGCGTTGAGCTTCGACGCTCAATACGTAATGTCTCGAAAATTTAATATATACTCATTTATTATATGCCCAAAGCTCAGAAATATAAAAAAAAAGCGTTGGAAATTTTCAACTTACTTATTTTATATATGGCAACTTGTTTTAAATTTATTAATTCATCGTTTTATTTTATGAGGGTTACTCTGTTTTTTAAGACTAACAAGGCACTGATAATTTTTATTGATAAAGCCGTAAAAAATAATTAATCAAAGATCTAAATTTTAAGGCAACATCCTCGAAATGGTCACCATATTTGGTGAGCTTTTATGTTTTTTTTATATGTAAGACTTACATGTTTTTTATGTTGTTTTTATTGAATATTACGAAGCGGTTAAATGTAATTAGAGTACGGGACGATCTGATAATAATTAATTGTATTAATATAAAATATTTAAACGTACGAGGCCGGTCGTGGCGCAGCGGCACGAGGTGTGTCACGTCGGCATTGTAAATTATTTATTACATTATATGTATATGTTTTCTTTTTCGCATTAAACCCACAACCAAAACCACACTCATAACAACTGCGCCACAACACCTCAAATATGATATATTAATATAATAATGGCGATCGTAACATTATAGCCGCCACAATTATCACAACGAGACGTCGATTACTCTGAATATTACTATAACGATGTTCAACGTCCGCCCAGTGATTTATGTACCTGCGGGAGAGAATGAAAGCCCTCGTAGCCCACGCCCACGCTACGCTGTGGTTGTGGTTGCGAGGTTTTACATTGTGCTTTGTCAGTTTTTAATGTTGTAGTGGGTTTTTAGTTCTTGTGGCGCAGTGGCAGTCGCGAGAGTTTGGGGTTCGATGGTCTATCGGTAAAGTGATTGTATTTAATACTGTCGATTTAAAATCTAAATTCAAAATATGTAATAAGATGCTTCTAAGCATTTTTTAAATCGTCGATTGAACATAATACAGCTCGGAAAGCAGTTCTACTATATATAAATGTTACAATTTAATTTTTAATTACAATTAAATTAAGGCGCCAATGGCCGTGGCGCAGGGGCGCAAGGGTGTAACTGTAAACTCGACAGATTGTGGGTTCGATCCCCTTCTTTGAGGAAATGAAATATTTTAATTTCTTCCTTCTGTGCCAAGGCAAAGCGCGGCGTTGAGTTCCGCAAAATACAACAAACAAAATGGTAGCTGTTCCTCATAAACCTCACTTAATCATCTGTCAAATCAAAAACACCAATACGATTTGTATCGACATTGTTCGTCACACCTTAAAATACACCGTAAGCTTAATATATAGCATAGCTGTCACACACGCCGGCTCTCACCCTTAATGTCGGTTGATGGACATGTGAATTGATCTGATGCTTCCGATTCGAACCTGAATACCTGTGAAGCTGCCGCAGTAATATGTTCAAGTTGATTGATGAATCGCGTCGCGTCGCGTACTCCCGTGTATTGTAGAGGAATGCACCTGGTCTGGTTTGTTTTGTAAATGTTATTAATGTTATTGTAAAACTAATATAAGGAGCGGTGTTGAGTTCCGCCACTCAACACGAAATGCCTACAGACCTCGGATCAAAATGGGGAACGGTGTGTCTTAACACTAGGTTCCCTCTGACTACCGCTGTGTGCGGGATACAGCGTGAAGCTGATTTTTAATATATGGAGAAAAAAAATATAGAGTTTATTGCGCGTTTGGCATTTGACTCTTGTAGGTATAATTTTCTGTTCGTAGGATAGGGTCTTCATCTATACTTCTATACTTGTATTATAAAACTGAAAAGATTGATCGATTGAACGTTCTAATCTCAGGAACTAGTGGCTTAAATTAAAATATATTTCTGAGCTATATCGAGGAAGGCAATGTAACGGTATCTGTAGTCAAAGTTACTCGATCTCTTTGAATGGGTCATGTGACAACTTTTAGTACCATTTGACCAAGAGAGAAGCTGCAAAGTAAAAATTTGTGAATCCAAAGATCAGACTGATAGTTTAGTTAAAAGAAACTATTTATATTGTACTCGAATACACAAAATAAAATAATGTATTAACAATACATATATAGAATATCATTTCTCTTTCTACTTTCGCCGCAGTCGGTTAAAAATTAAAAGAATTAATTTTTCAATAGCGCCGATAGCGGGTGGGTCTTTAATGTTTTATGATGCCGGTCACGTAACTGTACGGTACGGGAAACACGCCGCGGTGTTCCGAAGGTCACTTTTCTTTGGTCTAGCCTTATGGTTTTTAAATGTTTCGTGTAGTACTGTAGGTTGTTCGCTGCTAGCTGGTTATTGATAAGGGTAGGCAGAAGGATCCTAGTGGTAAGACACTCTGTTTTCCAAGCACTGTCCAATTTTCGTAACATAGTGTGCTTGGTGGTGGAATTCAACGTCGTGCTTTGTATTTTTGTTTTGTTAAAAGGAGGAAATACATACTTGATTCCGAATGGAATCGAACCCACAACCATCGTCGCACTGACAATCAGAATCATTTAGTGTTGTACGGTTTTTTTCTACTAGATAGATGTTGTTTTAAATAATTGAAAGATATGTATGTTAAACTAATAATTACATAGATTACTAGATAATTTCCTTTTCCATATAAATATAATTTGGAACAATTTTTTACATTTTTAAAAGTGTTATTTCACACTTAGGAAAGAAAAATATTTATTTAGAAAACGTATAAAAATTTGAACGTAGCGGGACTCGAACCCGCGCCTCCTGGTCGGATTCCAGGTGGCGCGGGTTGGAGTACCGCTACTTTTTATTTTTTATACCTTTACTAAAAAAGGAAGTTTGGAACAAATTTATTATATCATGTATATTTTGTATTTTCTCTTCAAAAAGTAAGCATGATATATGCTACAATAAACTTCAACGCAAAGCTATATTTGATGTATTAGGTACCTAACTTTATTATGCCGTATCATCATTTCTCGAGAGACATATGTATATGTAGACAGTAAAAGTTTTATTGTATTATTTATTTCGGACGTTTTCCTTTTATTTCTTTTTAAGGTGATATACGATTATATAACATAGTAGCTAAGGGTCTCTACCATTAGTACTAGAACTAACAGATTTTTATTAATAGTTAAAGAAATTTTAAATTATATTCTGTAATGTTTATATCTATTATTTTTTTTTTGCTTCATGCAGTATTTAGTGTTAAGACACTCCGTTATTTTCGAGAATTGCTTTTTAACTGGCGGAATCCGACGCCGCGCTCTCTTGTTTGCAGAGCGAGAAAAAGAAAATAATTTCTTTCTCCGGATTAGGATCGAATCCATAATCTGTACGATCACACTGAAATCCTATATCGCTGCGCCACGACGGCCGCTTATAATAAAATGGTTTTTTTATTTGATATCGATGACTTGATTTTTTTTTTTAGTATTATATAGATATAATTACAATATTGCACTTTTACTAAAACACATACATATATGCTGTATACCTACTTCAAAATATGAGGCAATTCGAGAAAAACTTTCAAATGTTTTGTAAGTACTGGTTGACCTCTCTCTAGGCTCGCTAAGTTCGTTTTCAACAATTGACCTATATGTCGTATTGATTTCTACACAGTTTCGACTGCTTATTTGGTTAGGGTTAAATGACTAATGTAGTGTAGATTCAAATCCATTTGCTAGTAGTGGCTAAAGGTACATACAAAATCTCTTTTTTACCTAATCTTAAAATCAAAGGATAACATATTATGTTATCCAATATTATTACATTACATTGAGAAATTAGTTATTAAGGTTTGTAAATTACATTTGAAGGTTTGATCAGTTCACTGTTGTTTTTTTTTTCGTATTTAATTTAAAAATAAATAAATCAGCTTCACGCTGAATCCCGCATACAGCAGGGTAGGCAGAGGAAACCTAGTTTTAAGACACTCCGTTCCCCACTTTCTGCTGGATTCTGGAGACATTGCGTGTTGAGCGTGAGAACTCAACGCCGCGCTTTGCCTCGACACCAAAGCGAAGAAATGGAAATATAAATTTAAGTAAATACGTATTTCATCTCCTCGAATGGGGATTGAAACACTAAATTAAATATGATGCCAGTCGTAGCGTTATTTCGTATTTAATTTAATATTAAAATTTGAAACTAAACAGTTTATGCTAAAACAATCAATATTCACCTCGTAAACACCCTCGCGCAGTCATTTGGGTCACACAAAGTTAGGTCCCAGCCTACATTAAACCTACGTCGTCCGCGCTTTCCATTTTATGTCAATGTCGTTACGTTTTTTTGTTGCTAATGCAAGTGTAACTAACATACTTGCGCTTATATAACAAATATTAATATATATTTGTGACCATGAAGGCGAAGGTATTGATTACTAGCGTTGGTTGTGAATACGATCCCAAGTCGGGGATGTGAAATGTTTTCATTTCTCCCTTCAGACCAAACGGAACTGCTTAAGATGTCGTTTTTATTCATAAACTCTATAATATGAATGTAAATGACAATCTCAAGATCGATCTTATAGTGAAGAGCGATTTTGAAATACGTAATTTAGAATTTAAGTAGGGAATTATAGTTTCTTGATTCTCTCTAGTTTCTTTGCTTACTTTGCTGTATTTAGTATAAAGAATTAAGATGAAAAAATCATATCAACAAATAATATACATATTGTTTGTTTCTTTGAAATACCTATATGTTTTTTTGTAAATAAAATCAGTTAAACTTCTCTTCTCGTCTTCTTTCTATTCATGTAGGTGTCTATTTTAATATTAAAATTTACTTTAATTCATTTTTTTTCTTTTACAGTTTTGCTCAGCGAAACGATACTCTCTGATGACAATTTAGAAGACAAAACCCTCAAAATAACAGATTTCGGACTCGCCCGAGAAGTATACAAAACAACGAGGATGTCGGCGGCAGGGACGTACGCCTGGATGCCACCTGAGGTATAGGAGAAGTTACTTTTTTATTATATATGTATTTATCTACTCAGTTTCCGCCGCATTTTAAAGGCATTGCGCGTATAGTGGCGGAACTCAACGTCGCGTTTTTCTTTGTTGCCAGAGCGAATAAAAAAAAAATAAATAAATAATAATACATTTCCTCGCGTGGGAATTTACTATGTATTTTACACGTGAAACGCGGGTAGCTTGAAATTAGATGAATGTCGTCGTAAAATATTCTCTATAACATAATAGCATTCTAGAGAAAAGTATAGAACCTTGACATTGTACGTACATACGTAAGTACATCGCGTTTTCCACTTAGCATTATAACAACAGTAATAATTTAGAAGTATGGAACGACAAACACATTATTTTATATATTTTGTAATATTTATTTACCATTGATGTGTGAAACAAGCATGTACAAGAATGTGTATAGGATTTGAGGCCAATCGGGGCGCAGCGGCACAAAGTGTGACTGCAAAGGCGACTGGTTGTGGGTTCGATCCCCACTCGAGAAAATGTTTTTTTTATTTAAATTCATATTTTCATTTCTTCGCTCAGGTGTCGAGGCAAAGCGCGGCGTTGATTTCCGACACTCAGCACGCAATGCCTCCAGATTCAGCGGAAAGTGGGGAACAGAATGTCTTAACACTAGATTCCTTCTGCCTATCCTGCTATGTGCGTGTACAGCGTGAAGCTGATAATAAAAAGAAAATAAAATTCGATAAATGTAGCTATTTACGTAAGGCTATGATAAAAATTTATTGAAAATAGGCAACTTTACTCTTTTGCTTTATAGGCTAGGCAGAGGGAAGTTGAGTGGCGAAGCGCGTAACAATTTAATTTTAAAATTTCGTCCTTCAAATAAGTTTTTCCGCCACTCAATACGCAATGTCTTTAGAATTCGGCGGAAAGTGGGGAACGAAAGTGTAAATGTGAACGTAGTGACTTAACACTAGGTCTCCAGGTTTCCGCTGGCTACCATGCAGGGTACAGCGTGAAGGTTAGAAAAAACAAATAAGTATGATAAACAACGGCACGACAAGATCTTATTTACATAAATTATGCGACTTATGATGTAAGAAGCATATTCTCTATAATACTTTCTCATGAATAAAGAAATAACGCGGAAAATAAGGAAAAAAAAGGTTATGTAGATATTTTTTTAATATCCTTACCCGTAGAAACCCTATAAAAGAAGTTATGTACGTAAAAATAAATAGAAATAATGCAGGTTTCGCATACGTGGTCCAAACGAGAATTACTATGGTCCATATTTATAAGGCGCTCTTAAGTCTGAGATCGATCTTGAGATGCCGTTTTCATTCATAGATGTGAATAATTTATGAATGAAAACAACATCTCAAAAACGATCTCAGACTTGAGAGTGATTTATAAATACTGGCCTAAGAATTGTTTAAGATGCGAGAGGTAACTCTGATCACAGGTCACCTACCTACAGTGGATTACGTCGAACGATTTATATGATACAATACATTATATAGTCTTACTTTTCTTGATAAATGGAGACTTACCTAAGCAAACGCTTCCCATATACAATTAGTATAGATGTTTATATTTTTTGTATTGCTATTTAAACAATGTATATTTTTTATGAGGCCAGTCATGGCGCAAGTTCACAAGCGTGCGACTGTAACACAGGTGACATAATGAGTAAAGCGCGGCGTTGATTTCCGCCACTTAATACGCATAGTCTCTAGAATTCGGCAAAAAGCGGAGAGCGAATCTTAATCATTAGCGTATCTAGACATATTTTTTGAGTGGAATCTGGACTTTACCTTTGAAAAGATATGTTCTTGTTAACGTTTTTTCAATTTTTCGGAAGAAATTCTTGTTAATAAAATTTCTGGTGTGGGCCTTCCTACACCTATGGTGTAAAATGCAACGGAGTTTCTTAACATAAGGATCCCAGGTTGCCTGTGCCTTATATGTGCAAAATACAGCGTGTATCTAAAAAATACATATTTCTCCATCATAGGTAATAAAAAACTCGACGTTCTCCCACGCATCGGACGTGTGGTCCTATGGTGTTCTACTATGGGAGCTACTAACGGGTGAAACGCCATACAAAGGCATAGATGCCCTAGCGGTGGCCTACGGGGTGGCGGTGAACAAGCTCACCCTGCCCATACCAAGCACTTGTCCGGAAAGCTGGAGGGTTTTAATGGAAGGTAAAATTTGCTTTAGTTATATTATTGGTTTTCGTTAGTTGCACTCAAAGATGACAGTTATTGGGTTTAAACCGATATTAATATTTACACTTGTAGATTTAATCCAAGTTAAAAGATAATTGACATCTTAAATGTGGTTGTATGATTATTTATATCTTTTAAGACTTCTAGTAATGGTCTTTCTGAATTAACTTTAATTAATTTCATTCATTCCATTTATAATTTCTTCTCTCTTAAAATTCCAATATTATAAAAATATATATTATTTTATTCCAACATCCGCAGCGTGTTGGCGTTCCAATCCCCGAGAACGTCCACACTTCCGTGACATACTGGAAAAACTCGAGCGTATAAGACAATCGGAGTTCACCCGCGCGCCCCACGAGTCCTTCCACACGATGCAGGACGGCTGGAGACTGGAAATAGAGGAAGTGTTAAGAGATTTACGAAGAAAGGAGAAGGTAGGTTCAATCTAGATGTAGATTTAAATATGGTTTCGGTCTAGGTTAGGTTTAATATTTTAAAGGTCGGCAACGCACCCGTATCTCCTCTCACCCGGGTGACCCGTACACTCGTTTATCTTGCCTATTCCATAGTAAAACACAGGAGAAGGTGGGTGGATGTAGGTTTAGATTTAAATGAGGTTCCGTCTAGGTTATGTTAGGTTCTTATTAAGACAATCGGAATTTACGGAGTCCTTCCAATTGATTCAGGATGTACAGAGGAGCTTTTGAGAGACTTCCTACATTTTTATATAACACAGATATAAGGTAAAGCTTTTGGTATGAATAGATTTTAATTTATTGTAGATTTTAATTTATTGTAGATTTTAATTTATTTCTACAATGTCTGGAAGTAATTTAAAGCTAACTTAAAAATTACAATTCTACACTTACTAACTTCCGTAACATAATACACATGTTACCATCAAAAACCCATATCTCAAAAACTACTGAACCGATTTTGATGAAATTTAGCACACATTTTTGGTAGCCAAGATAGATATTACATACGTACACGTCAAACTCATAATCTCCTTTATTTGAAGTAAGTGAAGAAGAAGAGGTGAATGTATTTACTCACATATTATATCGACCAGAACCATGTTTAAGTAAGTATTCTCAATAAGCTCAGTAAACTTCTCGCTAATATTATTAGAATATGATATATTAAATATGAAAATATTATGGTTTATGGTTTAGTGTTATTAATATAAGTTTGTTTTCCTTTAAACGCTCACAGGAATGCAAAACTATAGAAGAGGTTAGTGCGCATTTGTGAACTTGGTATTTTTGTGTTTTATCTGTGCCTATGTGTAGTTGTTTTTTTTTATAAAAGGATAGATAAGAAGGTTAGGCTTTGTTTTAATTTAATGTTTTCTTTTATTATTTTGGAAAATGTACTTGTGATTCTGTAAGGGCGATAACTCTTAAGTCAAATAAATAATTTAATTCGAAGTAATTTAAGTGCAATTGAAACCTTAATATTTTTTCAAAAAAATTACCACCGATTCATTAAAGTTAATGCCTCAGACCTGAGAAGTCTATGCAGAATTAATTGGTCAAGAATATACTAAGTAAGAATGGTACGCGATAGTTGTAGATTCGACTCCCAGTTAGAATTTTACAAATTATGGCGTCGAGTTTGTACATCCATGACGCTATATCTATAAAACCGAATAAAAACGAGTGCATAACACTGATGTTTAACATAAATAACATAAAATTAAGAAAAATCATTTTTTTTTCTACTTTGATAATGTTTCTTTTAAATATTGTTTAAGTAGTTGAACATTTTATTTTAAATTATTCTTTTTTATTTTTGATATAATTTGTGTTTTTTTATGAACATAATGTTTGCTTATATTACATATATTTTACAATATATTCATCAACATCTAACAAATTCATTTCAGGAGTTAAGGTGTCGCGAAGAGGAACTAACAAGGGCCCAGCTGCAACAGAGGCTCGTGGAACAGAATCTGGCGCAAAAAGAAAGAGAGTTGGAGATGAGAGAAATCGACTTAGCAGCGAGGGAATTACATATATTGATATTTGCAAGCAACATGTCTCATAGTCAGCCGCCTCAGCCTAATAAAAGAAAAGGTATTTAGATTTTTAGTTTTTTCATATATTAAAAGATAATTTTTATATAGTATAAGTAAAATTTTACCTTAACAATTAATTGTGTATATTTTTGGTTTTGAAACATTATTCAACATTCGGTGTCTATTCGTAAGAATTTTTTTAAAAAAAGATATTGGTTTTTTTTTATAATATGTTTTTAAGTCTATAAGGAGAGTTTGCTCTACTTTTTATTCTACATTTTATGTAGGTATGTGTCAAGATAAACATTTTTTTATGGCAAAATTAAGAAATTGATTATAATGGGCTAACTATTTTAGCTTTTAGTTTCTTTTAACTTTTGCTTTTGCTAGTATTAATTGTAACTTGTGTACATATATTAGGATAGGCAGAAAGGATCTAATGTAATGTAAATTAGATAATTCATTTTCTTTAGTGGAAATTGAGGCCAGTCGTGGCGCAGCGGCACGAGGTGTGACTGCAAAACCGACTGGTTGTGGGTTCGATCCCCACTCGAGGAGATGAAATATTTACTTAAATTTATATTTCCATTTCTTTGCTCTGGTGTCGAGGTTAAGCGCGGCGTTGAGTTCTGCCACTCAACACGCAATGCCTTCAGAATTCGGCAGAAAGTGGGGAACGGAGTGTCTTAACACTAGGTTCCCTCTGCCTACCCTGCTGTGTGCGGGATACAGCGTGAAGCTAATTTAATTTTTAATTTTTAGTGGAAATTGAATTTGTAACTGTTGCCTTTACAGCCAAACTCTTGTCACCGCACAACATATTTATTGAGATGGTGGATTTAATGATTATTTCTGCACATGTAATATTTTTATAAAATATCTTTGTGTTTCTTTTCACAGGCAAATTCAGCAAGATAAAGTTGCTCAAAAAGGACACTATATCGTCTCCACTCGACTTCCGCCACACGCTAACGGTTCGGCCCTCGGACGACGAGTGCAGTGTTAAACAGTTGGTGGCCGTCGCGAAGGACACGCCGCCCGGGTCGCCCGCCATTATGAGAGCCATCGCTTGTAAGTTTCATTTTAGTTTTGTCTCATGATGTATCTCGCATATGTAGGGTAGTCAGAGAGAAGTAAGTGTAGGATAGTGTTAAGACATTTAGTTCTTCGTTTTATGTTACTATTCTAGGCGTTGTGTGTATTTGGGAAGTATGTTCAGTAGAGATGGATGTGGAAAGGCGTATTGCTGCCGGTAACAGGGTTAACGGAGCTTTAGCTACATTAATGAGACGGCGTAACGTCAGTACAGCTGTGCGTTTGGCCGTGCACAATGCAGTGTTGGTACCGACTCTGTTATACGGCGGCGAAATGTGGGGTATGAAAGAAAGAGGAATGTTGTGGAGATGCGAGTCAGCTTAGCTGATCGAATCTGCAATGAAATGATACACTGAATGGTAGGTATTGGCGAGGATGTCACGGTGAGAATGAAGAAGAACGTGCTCAGCTGGTTTGGGCACGTCAAACGAATGAGCGATGAAAGAATGGCAAAAAGATTTATGATGGAAAAGTGAGTTGTAAGAGGGATAGGGGGAGATCTCGGTTGACCTTAACACAGTTTTAAAGATACTGGAGGAAGGTCACGTGAAAGAGGTATGTAGAGACCGTAGCGTTTGGCGCTCCGTTCTTTCTGACTGGGTAGCAAGCTTGCGGGGTCGCAAGGGATAAAGTGTGAAGCTAAGTTACGTTAAGTGTGTTGAGTTGGGGAAGTTTTTTTTACCTGAGCGAGCAAGCCAAAATAATAAATTTCCTCGAGTGGGATTCGAGACCACGACCGCCCTGCTCGCACCAGCAGACGTACTAAAGTAGTTGCAATGCCGCCCGCAGTGCCCGCGGACGGCGTGAAGGGCAAGACGTGGGGCCCCTCCACCGGCCACCAGCGCGCGCGCGCGCACCTGCCGCTGCCCGCGCTGCGCCCGCGCGCGCACCGCCCCTCCACCTCCGCGCCGCACCTGCCGCGCGCGCCCGCAGGTACCACGCCATACCACTGTCATATCATACTGAATAAAATATCATTTCTTCGAGGTTCTCTCTGTTTCTAAAAGTGTGAAATGCATTGGATTATTAAATTTAAAAATATATATATTTTTTAACATTTTATTTTATGTTTTTAAAACTAAATTTAATTTCACTAATTTGGTTCCAATTTTAACAATATTCAAGGAAACGCAACACACTCTTAATAAAAGTAATTCTTTTTTTTTAAACTAGAGAAAATTATATGTCAATATGTTACTTACTTGATTCTTACTCACACTTAATGAATATTCTTTTTATATTTTTTTTCTAATGTGAAGTTCTAACATTGCCAAATTAAACAAATAGACTTTTAAATAATCTTAATTGGTAAACTAATGTTTTTTTTAAAATCCAGAAGTATTTCTTTTGTGTTATTCTGATGTTTCTATATACTTTTAACAAAGTTAAAATTTTACTAATTAATATGTGATTTTACATGTATTTTTTAATGTATATTATCTATAACATAAGCGATTCATATACGATCAAATCTAATGTATGTGTGTATTTTTCAATTTTTGTATAACCATGTTCACTGTCGTCGTGTCACGATCAAAGTCTTGTTTTACTTATAAAGTAAACTTTATATTATAAATTAAAATAAATAATAAATATATGATTTTATAGAGATTAAAAACGTAATTAAATAACAATTAGGTTTCAAGCTCAATTTTAATTAAGAATTAATTGTAATTGTGAATTTTGAAATTTAACATTTCTCTAAAGCATAATACTAAAAAAGTTGAAGACAAAAAAATTTGCTATTGAATACTTTATTATATACCACATTTAGTATGTTCCCTACATGTGATCTATAACTAAAACAAGACACACTTAGTAAAAAAGAGACAAAACATAACCAAAACCCGCCGTACAGGGCTAATACCGATAAACACCGACGAAACGAAACGTAAACCGCGCAAATCGAAATCTCAAGTCCGCACGCCCAAGTCCGACATCGCGAAGAAGAGGAGCGGCAGCCACGACGACCTGCTCGATGTCACGGAGCCGCGCAAGAACCGCTTCTTCCTGTGCCCGCTGTTCCGGCCCGACCTCGCGCCCGAGCTGGTGGCGCCGCACCACTACGACACGGTGTTCGACGCCGCGCCGCAAGGGCCCAAGCCCGACCCCAAGAGGAACTTCCTCAAGAGCATACGCTCCAACAGCCTCGCCGGCCTCTTGGCCGTCGCTGGTAACCTGTCTTCGGAAACCACGCAATTGTTAAGGGACGAGTAATTTATTATTTGGAATGTTGGATAAACCATTTAGATATTGTCCACTTGAGGGTTTCAAAGGCGTGGAATATGCGAGCTAATAAATGCTTCGCCTTTATCTTACACGCTAGAACTATTCTTTATTTTACTAAACTTTTAGTCCAAAATTATGTTACAAGAAACACAATATATAAAAAATAACATTTTTTTAATTAAGTACAATAAAAATAATATCACTAAAATAATTTTTAGAATGTAATTTAGTCACATTCATGCAAATATTGAAATATACAATAAAAATCTTATAAACTTTCAAATAAGTCCTTAGGAAAATTGCTTTCACGTTTTTTTTATGTTCATAATCTGTTTATTTTAATACTATATAATCACATAACCAAATAAAGATAAACAAATTAAATAATTTATAGTTAACAAATTGTATTTTTTTTATCGTACTATAAATGTCAATGGACAGTAACTCTCTGGTTTACCCTATATAGATTAGAATGGTTTTCTTTTTAATATTTTAAACATTTCTTTTGTGTATGTCATAATACATAACACACATTTTTGACACAACTAACCGTTGTCAAGCCATATATGATTACATATCATTGATTGTACTGTAGTTAACATTCCTCGCGATTGCATTTTGTAATTTTTTTGTAACGACTTCCTTTTTGATATTTAAATTTGGAATTTGAATAACTTTTTATTATTTTTTTCAAATTTTAAAATTTTTGACAATTTATACTCGTCCCTGAGCGTTGTATGTAAATAAGTTACATAAAGTTCCATGGATTTGATTTTATATCCTAAGTTATTTTTTAAGTTTAAAAAAGAAATAAAAAAGACTTATTTTTGTTAGTCTAAGTTAGTTTTTAGGTTAAATTAGTTCTGACCAGTGTTGACGCCATTTTCTTTTTACTCTTGAAGCATTTGGCTACAATAGACTTTTTTTTAATTTACATATATCAGTAATGTTACAGATTAATAATACTTTTTAATTTTTTTCTTTGTATTACCTTATCTATATTGTTTTCACTTTCTCCAGTTTTATTAGATGTATGACGCATTTATCTCACTAGCTGTAATTACTATTTTGATATTGTTGGATAATATGTAGTTTTAGTATGTGTTCAAATATTTCATTATAAATCGAAAGATGCATTAGTTAAGAGTATTTCTGGAAGAAGTTAACTTTAAATAGTTGTAAGTTACAACCCTAGAATAATTTTCTTTTAAAAGACTCTTTATTTTCAAACGACTGACTGACAAAATTACCATCTTGCCATAAATGTAATTCATTGTCAAAGTTTATTAACATTGAATGAGAAATTGTAAACAAAAAAAATAGTGAAAAAGTATATGTGTTTTTACACTTTTACAATATTTTACATTTTGTACTAATTTTGTGTTTAATTTTGTTTATGCTGCTAAAGGAACGTCTCAAGATAATCTGCCATATCCTTGTAAGTACTGTTTTGTATGTATTTTTTAAAATGTGTGTGACGTATTTTTTTTTATTCTATAAATATGTATCAAAGGAGTTCGAAACATTTTTTATTAATTTTTTTTTTGGAATCAAATTAATAATTTAATTGGCTTTATGTAAGCTTAAATCGTTTTGTTTTATTTTATATCTTACCATTAGAATTTTACATATAAAAAGCGCCCTTTAATTTTTTATTTATTTTTGTTTTCAATATGGCAATGTCACAAATAAATTCTATAGCTTAAATATGGCAGATTTTAAATGAATCTATAGTAATTTAGTTAGTTTAAATTTAATTAAGTATTTGATAGTAATTAGTAGTTATATCTTAGAGAATAAGTATGATTGTCGTGTGATATTCGAAATTTTGTCTTGTATTTGTGAGTTTTTGTGTAGATTATGTTTTGGTCGTAAATTTATTATTTCATTATTTTTTGTACTCGTTTGACATTTTGTTCTTTTTTTTAGTTTTTTTTTTTGTAAATTGTAAGCATTTGTTTGCTTTCAGCCTGTTTTCGGTTATTTAGATAAGTGCTATGCATGCTTTTCAGTTCATAGTTATGCTATAATTGAATATACGGTTTAAGTTGATATTTTTTATATATTATATGTATTTTTTTCGTACTTACCTATTCGTTAGTTCGTATAATATAAATCGCTTCGTCTCTTCACCATGTCATATTATGGCACGCTTTCAAATGTTTACAATGGTCTTAATGACTTATATAGTTGGAAGTCTATACGAAATGCCGGATTAACAACCTTTTTGTCTGATGTATTATTTTTTTTAAATATTTTTTTACATGTTGCTAATATTAATATAACATGATCGTATAGCCTTCCATTATTAGTCTAGCTAAAAACGTTTACAGTACAAAAAACATATATTGTCGTTGTAACATTCAGTACAGTTCGCGAGGCCTAAGCTGAGCTTATTTGTGTGAGTGTCTCTTAAAGTAGAGCCAGAGAATAAAGACAATAAAAAACCAAATATGATACAAAAATATATCGATTTGTTGGTGTTAATAATGAAAGGCTCTCTTATATCTTATATCATAAAGATCAGCATTGTATCCACAATTTTTTTTTGCTTTTTACTTTTTGCTCACATACTTTTCTTCATTCTTGTTCAGTGATAGCCACTTTTAATGAATCGAACATAAAAGTAAAATCTATCTTAATACAAGAGGTAGGAACTTAGTTGTTAAAAAGCAGTATGAAGTATTTTAGGCAAAGTAAACGAATGACGTTATACCTACACTATATATGAACAGTCACACAAATGGAAAGTTCAGCTTAGACCACGCGGACTGTACGTCAGATTACTTATTAAAAAGTACCGGTGGTGGAATTCCATATGAGGCTCAGATGTTAAACGATGCAGTGGCGACTACGGCCGACACTATCGATTCAAATACTTTGGTGATCTGGTTCTCTTTATAGATTTATAATTAATATTTTTTTTATATATATCAAATAAACCTTTTTCCATAAAATCGAAGCTGGTGTATTCTTTTAACATGGGTCTACTAATACTAGCTACTAACTACCCTGTAACATTATGTGAGAAAACTTTTCGTAATTATTAAAAAAATATATATTAAATGAATGAAATTAATTAAAAAATCAATAAATATCCGGTGAAGGGCGAAACAGGAAGCTACGAAGCTTGCGCTTATTCACACCGGCTAATGTGGGACGCGATTATGAAGAATTACCAAATAACATAAATTAAAAATACTACATAACTCAATTTAAGTGCCATTGACGTTACTATTGCACATAATGTAAGTATAGTTTTGTTTATTTATGTTAGCTTTTTATGTTGCTTTTTTTTATTATTATTTTTTAGTATGAACTGTTTGGCATGCGTAGTTGTTACTAGTGACTAATGTACTGGAGGAGGCGAGATTTAATTGTCTGTCCCTTTCTAATGTATAGTGTTGAATAAAGACAAATGTATGTATTGACTATTTCCGTCTCACTCTAGTATGTTATTTCTATACAATCACACACTGCATGTGTATATTGTACACTTAGTTTCTCTCTTTTATATATATTATCTGTTTATTTTATATTTTTTTTATCTCACTTTTTTTTCTTATTTTAACAAGACAAATGTAATTAGCAATGAAATAAAAAAAATATGATCATTAAGTTGTTATTGATTAACATTGTATTTTTGATTGATGTTAAATCGATTTCGAATCGATTGTTTATATTAAATATCGATATTCTTTATTTACATTGAATTGTGAAATCGTTTTGTACATGACGAATTTGTTACAATATTGTATATATATTTTATATTACAGGTATACATTCTTCCTGAATATTTTTTTTTTTCCTTAATAAAACACTTTTGCTTATTAAATATTGGATAATATGTTTCGCTTTATTCGATGTTTCGTCACGTGCCCTAGCACTAGCACGTAGTTGTAACTAACCTATGTTTTTCTCACATAGGTTGTTTTCTTCCTTACACAGACTACAGTCCGGACGACTGGGGGCCGGAGTTCCCCTTGAGTAGCTCATCCCGTTATACGATACCTATGCCGACGCTGTATAGTACTGAAGGTGAGATAGTTATTTTTTTATGTGTGTTTAATTATTTATTTTTTTGTTATTTGTTATTGAATGTACATAAAGGTTTTTTATAAATTATTTAAAAAAATTGCCTTTAAATTTGAATAATAGTACTTCAACCTTTTCTAAGAATAATAAGAGCTATTTACAATTTTTATTATTGTCAGAAGTACCTACTGTTGATACTGTGTTATGTTTTTTTTTTTGCTAAATTGCTATAGTTGTTACTTCTACATCTGTATTAAGATGCATATAATTTTGTTGTAGATACAAAAATCGAAATTAAAATTTTAAATTTCATTTTCCTATTAGCTCATTTTCCTATCATAAATCATAGTTTAAAATTTATACACAAATGTTCCTAGTAGAGAAGAAAATTTTTAAAAATTCAACAAGACAATTTGTTATATATTTCTATATAAACGTTTCAGGCTACAAATTCAAAAAACCAAGTATAATAGAACTTGTGTTGTACAACATGGCGGCGTTGTTGGGGGGCGTGGCGGCCGGGTATGACGTCAGAGTGTCTAATGTCAGCCCCTTGCATCCTACTTTACAGCCGCATAGGTGAGATAATATTGTTTATATGTATATTTTGAGGCCAGATGTACTTACAGCAGGAGCACAAGCGTGGGACTCATTGCGAGAGGTTGTTGGCTCGATTCCCGCGAGCTCTGGTGTCGAGACAAAGCGCGGCGTTGAATTCCACCAATCAACACGGAGCGACAAAAAGCCTAGCCTATTGTCCTATAGGATTCGATGGAAAGTGGGAAACGTAGTGTCTTAACATTATGATCCTCCAGATTTCCTCTACTATGTGCGTTAAGCTAAAAAATGTTCATAGTAATATTATATTCCAGGCCTGAATTAGAAACGGAAGTGATACCGCCATCCATCTACGAGGGGTACGGGTTCGCGCACAACACCTACCACGGACCCACGAGGCATTTGCGAGCGCCATTGAACGCGATTACGGGATCCCCTGTAAGTTATGCTTTATTTTATTTGGATATATATATATATATATATATATCAAATCAAAATATATATTTTTTCATTTTCTGCAAAACATTTTAAAATAAAATGTGATAAAACTATTTAAAAGCATATTAAAGGAAAAATTAAACATACTATGTATGATTTGTAACTTTTAATTTTTGTTATATTTGCAATTGGTTTTTATTTCCAGATATCAAGTCTTCAAACCGAAGAACAGAAACCCATACGCTTTACGGATTCGCCAACTCATTATGCACACCCATCCTCCTCCTCGGGCTATGGGCATTCAGCGCAGCCCCTATCAGGGACCTCGGGTCTCGGCACCAATTATACTTCAACGCAACCCACACCCTCACCACGAAGAACTTCCTCCACTACTTCCGATCACTTGGCTGATTTATACCATAATTATAGAGAAAATTTTCAACCATCTTCTCAAGATAGGATACAAGATTTTTATTACAGAAATGAGCCTTACACATTTGAAAGGACTGCAGATTATGTGGTAAAACATCCTTACTATGGATACGATGAATGTTCCTTCGATTACCGAGAACCGACTGAATTTAGACAATATCACAGAAGAACACCATCGAACTCATCAGCGACTAATTCTCATCATGAGGAGTTTTCACCATCAAGACAATATAGGGAAAAGTATCCAAATAGATCAGAAACAAGAAAGGAATATCCAAGGAAAAGCAACGATTATTCATTACCAAGAGATTATTATCCCGACGAAGCTAGCCAGGGATTAGAAATACCGGCTAAACTACGATCTAGCTTGAAGAAGTACAAGAAAAATGCATCAGGCGGGAGCACACCAACGAACCCAACACCACCTGAGAGTCTAAGCGAGACGGATAGTTCCTACGTGTCCGCGAGGGACGCCTCCAGCGGTTCAGCCCGAGTTCGGTTTAGTCCCGAAGCAATGGGCGACAGGAAACAGTCGTAGCGAAGGCTGAAGAAGTTCGACGACTACCTCGTGTGACTGCTGTCCTGGTAGCGTGGAACGGATTTGTGGTTTTTTTTTTAATTTCTGTGACGCTTCTTGGCAAAGTTCTAAGTGTTTAAGGACTTCAGTGTTTACAGCCTGTGCATTAATTTATATATTTGCTGTAAACATTTTTTTTTTTAAACAAAGGTCTCAGTGTATACAGCCAATATGTTAGATACATTCTGCCAGTGATTCTGAGACTGCCATGTACTAGAGATGTCCTGGTAGCGTAAAACAGATTTGTGTTCTTTTTTTAGTTTATTTTTTTTTTTACTGTAATCAACGGTCTCAATGTATACAGCCTTTTTATTAGGGTTGATTTATTAGCTGTTCCGTTTTTTATAAGCAAATGTCTTAGAGTATACAGCCTATGAGCCTTGGATGGGTTTTTGACTGTGATGTCTTACTGAAGTCCTAGTATTTTTGAACAAAATTGTGTTTTTTTTTTATTTTGGACTAAAGGACTACAATACTAAAAAGTATACTCAGCGTATGTATAAAAAAAATATAAGGCCTTTATATTTATTGATTTATTGGCTGTTACCTATTTTTTTTGCTTGTTTTGCATAATACAAGATTATCTTTAAATAAAACATGTACTAAAAAATATTTATTTACATTCATTTGAAATGTAAATAATAAGAGATGTTGAATAAATTTTGTTTATTAAGAAATATAATGACAAAATATCGATATTTTGTCATCATAATATGATGTCATATTTTAGAACTTTTATTATTCAAGTACTGGAGGCTCATAATGTTAGTTTAAATCACTGAAATATTTCAATACTTTGAATTTAACTGGTGATTGAATTGAAACAGGTCAAATGAGATCTTAAATTTATTATTATTTAACTATAGGTTCCTATGATAAATCAAAACTTGTTGACTTCCGTAATTTAATGTGCGGTGATTCATATCCTAACGGAAAGTGCAGAACTGAGTTTTATTTTTATATTAACTCAAAAGAAATAATATAATCGAATTCGAACCTATTACATACTATTAATCGGTCAATTTTTATCAAGTTCAATTTTATTTTCTTATTATATTTCTATATTTACTTAAATGAATATTTCTTTTTTTCGCTGTGGTGTCAAGGCAAAGCGCGGCGTTGGGTTTCGCTACTCAAGACGCAATGCCTTCAGTATTCCGTGGAAAGTGGGGAACGGAGAGTTTAACTCTAGGTTCCTCTGCCTACCCTGCTGCGCGCGGGGTGTTGCGTATAGCTGATTTATTGATTAATTCGTTATATTTCTATTTTAACAAATGTTTAATCAACATCATCTCACAAACATCTTAAACTTGACTTGATACTAATAAATATTGTGGAATTGTGTTCATAATAATGTAATTTACTTATAATTGTAATTTACGCTTCTTATTATTTACTATAAGAATCATATAAAAGCAAATATAGTTATATCCGTTTTGTTTTGTCAAAGCAAAAGTTTTTTATGTTTTGACGTAATTAAGAAACTGTGGTTATCTTATTTGAATACTACAAACGTGTTCTAAGGTTATGGTCCAATACCATAATTCTAGTTTATTTAACTGACAGACAAATGCCACCTGAGTAAACTCTGGACTATTTCAAATATATCGAAACATCTAGTTTCCAAAAATAAAATATGATCTATGCTAATATTATAAAAACGAAGAGTTCATTTGCTTGAATACGCTAATATCAGGAACTGCCGGAGGGAATTGAAAAATAATTTGAATTATATAATCCATTTATTGGAAGATTTATTATAGGAAGATTATAGGCTATAGACCAGAGATACCGGGCACTTAGAACGTGTCGAACTCTTAGTTCCGTTTGACCGCGCGGACGAAACCGCGAGTTAACGCTAGTTACTATACGCAATTGATCCTATTGCCTTTTTTTATTTAATTTCGTCAGTTGCTTTATTTGCTTCTATATGAATCGTATATATGTACATAATATTAATATTTAAGATTTTTCCATAATATGTTCGAATTTAAGACATTTGAGGAAATTTGAGTGTTCAACTCGAAATTACTTTACGAATTACGATTCGGTTTCTAGTATATAATATTGTATGTATTAGATTTTTTTAAATTCTAAGCAACTCGTGTATTATTATTATTAATGATATTTAAATTTAATTTTAGGAAAAAGGTGGGTATTTGACCATTTTTTTGCTTACCATTTAACATCTCTAATGGATTTCTTAGTTGTAACTTGATCGTACATCGGAATTGATAATAATCGATTATAATCGGATTTTGTATCGATTTTAATGATTGGCAGCTTTTATTATCTGTTGATGTATTAAAATAATAGCATAGACCTTACGATATTCAGTTTAAGATTATTTCTTTTTTTTTTACAAAAAAATATAATTAAGTTATTTAATATGTATATTATTAATTATTATTATATGAGATTAGCAACAATGTAAAAATGTAAATAACTCGCGTATTTTGTAACAAGCTTATTATTTAACTCACGATATTTAGCCATTTTATGTTCTTTATATTATAAATAGTACAAATATATTAATAAGAGATGAAAAGTACTAGGTTTGATTAATCGTGTGTATATTTGATGTATTGCTACATATGTACAAAAAAAGACGGTATTTTTTACAAAAATATCTCACTTTTTTGGTAGAATTAAGTAAATAAGTAATGTAGAGATGGTTTTATATTTCAACAGTTGTATGTATTAATGTGAAATTTAACTAGTCTGGATTTCGTAATGCATATCTGTATCGAAAACTGATATTATATTGTATTTGTATTGTATTGTATTGATATTATTGCTTGTGGATGGTGTGTGGTTCGAGGGCCGGTTGACGTAAATATCATTCAATATGAGAAAATCAAAATAATGTAATAGAAGAAATAGATTTTTTTTCTTCTATATTCATATTTAAATTCAATCGTTAATATGCTTATCTAGTAGTTAGTATATTACAAAATCATAATTTACTTTCAAAAAACATTTTTCAAATAAGTATCTATAATGATATATATTATATGATTTAAAATTAATAAAAACATAAATTTTAAAAACATCCCCTCGAACCCGAAACACAAGCGGCCATTAACGCGATCTGAACTTATATTTAAGATATATACATAATGAATATATCGAAAAATCTAATATTAATAAAAATTAGCTTTGATATTAGCGAAAAAAAAACCAGTGCCTAAAAAATGCTGGAACGATAATGATTCGGTTTTGAATTGTAGTATTTCGAAGGCCAGGCCAGTATCACGCTGTACAATTGTTATTATTTTATTTTATTATTTATATTATTATTATTATGTTATTTTTTATATGCATTTTGTGCAATAATAGCATTCTTGAGAACGTGGTCTAACTTGAAATATAAAAATTTCATAAAAAATCAGCATAAAATTGTAAAATAGTCCTTTTTTTACAATTTTTTAATTAAATTTTTTTTTTTTGAATTGAGTTAGGTCACTTTGGTTCTAAGTGTGTCATGTAATATTTTTGCGTCCATTTTTTTATTTTGTATTCTTTATTTTATTTTAATTAATCGTCGTGAATCATGTCTATACGTACTTAAATGATTTAAATCACATTCTGTTATGAATCTCTATCTGCCACAAATATTTAGAGATATTTTAATAAAAGTTGTAACTGTATGAAAATTTTGAACTAGTATAAGATTTTGCCTATTTTAGACCAAAAGCAGGTGCAGGTTCAATTCCAGCTGCGTTCAAAATTTTTATACAACATTCTCAGTATTTTCAATAATTAATTAAAACTTATCTTTGTAAATATTAATTCACGACGCCCTTAAAATGTCTAGTCTTGTTTTATTTAATGTGTATTGTATCCGTAGCGTAATGTTTTTGGCATTCCGTTGTTTTAATAATAATACATTCCATTTCCGTTGTGACGTTGTTGCTCAGTGGCGAGGCGAGGGGGGTCGTGTAGTGGGTAGGGGGTCGCGGGATCTGTGCCAATGACAGGATGCCTTAAGTCTGTACGTTGAACCGACAAATAAATGTAGTATTAAGCTTTTTATTTTGTATTTTTATTTCACCCTCTATTTAATTTGTTAAGAAAAAGTGGAGCCAATCTCCACTTATTTTAAAATTATTTGTAAGTCATCTTCGAGGGCGTAAGCGGTGAAATGAATAGAAGTAGAAGCATGGACGTAGTAATGGTTGGGTCAATATATAATAGGCTGGTACCTACGCTAGTTTTTCCCCATACCTCAGTTTCTCACCAATTTTTACCAAAATTATAAAATACTTATTTAGAAAACGTATAAAATTTTTTCTCTCTTGCCAAACGATAATTCTTAGTAATTATCTTTGGGTAGCGGAAATTTGTAAAAATCTCCCTACAGAGATGCTAACAACGTAAATAAGTTGTAACAAGCGTATAAAAATTTCGACGTAGCTTGGCGAGAACGCATGGCTTAGTGGTCAGAGCGCCTGGTCGGTTTCCAGGAGGCGCGGGTTCAAGTCCCGCTGCGTTCAAATTTTTATACGTTTTCTAAATAAGTATTAAGCATAATTTTTAACATTTGCAATTTGTTTATTCTCTGTAAAAATTGGTATTCTCTAAAATATATTTTGAGAGTTTAGACTTAAATTCGTTAACTGAGCTTATATTTTTCACAGATGCGGGTATTTTATTATAAAGTTGTGCTCCATCAAAATTAATGTTATTCTTAGCAAGCTTGGTTCTTATTTTTGGAAGAACTAGTAAGCTCGGTCTACTACTGCTACGTTTACTGCTATATATATAAATAGCATCTCATATTATCAGCTACTAGAGGCCACGATCCCCTGGTGGAGTCATTCTACCACTAGATACACCCATGTGTAGAAGTTGTGGTCAGCACCGAAGTCGGATCATCATTATCAATTAATAAAATATTTGACACGATATTTCTGTGCCACGCAATGGTTGTGGTTTCATATAATAGAGGAACCCTTACTTTATTTATCTTCACACTTTACCTCGCACATAACAGGGGAACTCAATGCTAAGACCCTCTGTTACCCACTTTCCGCCGGATTCTGGACGCTCCGTGCTGAACGACGGTGGGTACTCAACGCTGCGTGTTGCCTCGTCACCGGAGCGAAGAAAATGAAAATAGTAAATATTTCCTCGAGTGGGAATCGAACCCACAACCTTTTTTTTATTATAATTGAAACTAAAAAAAACTCGCTCTTATCTAAAATTTAATATCCTTGAACTCTGACCTCGATCAGGTTACGTTTACACAAAACGTTAGACTACGTCGCGAAGACATTTACTTGTTGAGAACTTATCATTTATTTTTATATTTCAATTTCATCATATCATTATTTATATTTAAATTTTTAGTCTCATACTAAAAAATTTGACGCGATACGCACATAGCAATGTGTTCAGATAGATCCTGCAAACGTAATGTTAAAGTATTTTGTTCCTATTACGATACTTTCGTTCCCCATTTTCCGTCGAATTCTGCAGACAGCGTCTGTTATATCGAATCAGTAGGCAGTTCCTGAGACTAGTTCGTTCAACTAAACAACCTCCTTTTAAGTTTATTTGTTTTTCAAGAATATTTTGGTTGTCTTTTTAGCTGACGAAGAATTTACATGATAAAAAATAGCTTAATCAGTTTCACCCTGCCTGGAAACCTAGTGTTGAGACATTCCGTTCCCATTAAGACACGTTGGGTGTTGAATGGTGGAACTCAACACCGCGTTTTGCCTCGTTACCAGAGCGTCTTTTACATATTTATTGCGAGTTATTTTACAATTTAAGCCGTCGTATAGCAGTGAACCATTTGGTTAAGCGGAGAACACCGTATTTTAACACTAGAAGAAGGTAGAGAGAACCCTGCCTACACTGTTATAAATAAAAAAAAAGTTTTTAATATAGATTTCCAACTCATTGGACTCATAGGACTTTGTCACATCGGTCTTTAGAGAATTTTAATTTTATAATATTGAAAAAAGAAGAAACAATTTGTTTCCTTTATTTTGTTTTAAGCAAATTTTAAACCAATATTTTAAAATATTGTATGAATTGAAATCTTACCTTGAAATCTTCACTCAATTAAGACTAAAATAACTTTACATATAAACAATTGACTAATTATTTTTTATTCACATCTTAAGTTTACCTTCGAACGTCACCTGCGAGGTGTTAAAAGATTTTATTCAGTGAGAAATACTTATAATAAATATTCTTTAAAATATGACAGGGGCGACTAAGAGGCTGTTTGATGGATGTGATATCACACATCCATAATGCCTCTCATCCCTTGTATAGGATGTATGCAGAGGTTAACTGGGCAGTGGTAAAATGGAACCGTCAGAGGGCCTCAGTGTAAACTTGAGGGTTACATTCTTATTTAGCAAACGTATAAGAATTTTTAACGTAGCGGAATTGGAACCCGCGCCTCTTGGAAACCGGTCACTAAGCCATACGCCCTCATCGGGCTACGTTGAAATTCTTATACGCTTGATACAACTTATTTAAGAGTATGTTGACGCCGCCCACGTTTTCTGTGTTCCTCGTCAGCTAAAAATACGATCAGTCTTTTTAAAAACGCACAATTAATAGCTTAATTAGCTTCATATCCTTCCGCCCTTCAGTTAACGCCGAATTATCGAGACATTGTGTGTTGAATGACTTAACACCGAGCTTAGCCTCGTAACCAGACAAAAAAAAATTAAACATTTCATTCCCCTGAGTGGGAATTGAACCCACAACACATCTCATTTACAGTCGCTTGCTTGTGCCCTTGCGCCACGACTGGCCTCAAGTAGGTACACTTACATCATCTAGCTAAATATTGATATTCAACAGGAAATGTAATTTAAATTTGCAACGTGATTTTAGCTGTTTCACATATTAACATTTTACTAGTTTGTAAAAACCTTGCAATAATAATAAAATAAATTAATATAAATATGCGATCATTTAAAAAATATTTCCAAATTATTATAAAATTACAATGAAAATTAACATATAAGGTAGATATTTTACATTAAAAAATATTAATAAATATTAAAACTTTTGGAAATATATTATTTATTAGTCATATTTAAGATAAGAGCAATATTTATTAACGTGTTAAATTATGTTAAACATTACATAAAAAGATATTACGTATTGAGGCCGTCGTGGTGCAGGGGCACAAGCGTGACTGTCAACACGATAGGTTGTGGATTCGATCCCCATTCGAAGAAATTAAATATTTTATTTTCTTCCTTCTGGTGTCTAATTCCATTTAAATTACATTTAAATCTCGATTTTTTTAAATAATTACATTTATTATTCTCATTTGTATGTGGTTCAATTTCACTTCATTCTCTTATCCATTTTTTAATTATTTTAAAAGTATTTTTGATTGTTTCAAAAGAAACTAGAGAAGCGAAAACATATTTCCACTAATTTTATATTAGCAAAACTCAACACTTTATTTCCGCGGCGTTAAATTCCGGCACTCGACACGAAATGCCTCCAGAATTCGGCATAAAAGTGGGGAGCGGAGTGTCTTAACACTAAGCTCCCTCTACCTTTTCCTTTTTGCCACACGTGAGAAACGGCGTTGCGCTGAAAAAGACAAGTATGGTATTTTTCTCTATTTTTCAAGGTAAAGTACAGTTACCTACTGATAAATTTATACAATTATTCTTCAAAAAAAATAATCAAGAATTAAACGTATAATTCAAATCCGTTCACAGACAGGACTTCGAAGAGTGAAAGTAAACTTAAGATAAGTAGTAGTAGCGTATATTTAGAACGTCGCAGTACAGAATTACCTTCGTTGAGGAAGTTCGGTGGTTTTCGCGTAATTTTATATTTATAAAGCCAACATAGAATATTTAGATAGCTTCACGCTGTATCCCGCATATGGCAGGATAGGCAGAGGGAACTTGAGATCCCAGTGATAAGTTCCACACTTTCTGTCGAATTTTCGAGGTATTGCGTGTTTAGTGGTGGAACTCAACGCCGCGGAAATAAAATAAAATTAAATATAGTGTAATTGCATACTGTTTGTGTAACTGATGGTTGTGGGTTAGATATTAAATGAGTGGGAATGTTTTAATTTCTCCTGTTCCTTTTGAAATAATCGAAAATAATTCTATAACAGTCAAAAAGTGGATAGCGAAGTGTCTTAATCATCAATGGAATTGAACCACGTTTATAAATAAGAATAATAAATGTAATTATTTTAAAAATTTTAAGATTTAAATGTAATTTAAATATTTATAATTATTTTTAATTCATAATAACAAATAAGCAATTGAGGCCGGTCGTGGCGCAGAGGCACCATGTGTGACTGTAAAATCGACTGGTTGTGGGTTCGATCCCCACTCGAGGAAATGAAATCTTTACTTACATTTATTTTTTCATTTTTTCCCTTTGCCTACCCTGCTGTGTGCGGGATACAGCGTAAGGCTGATTTCATTTTAATAAAAATAAGGTTTAATAACAAATAAACTCTGGAAATGTATAAAGAAAAATAGTATAAATAAAAATCAAATATCATAGAAAAAACAATTTATTTCATTCTGGGTATCTAAAATACTATTTAGTGCGTGTAAATATACAGGTAGTTCACAAATGTGTTCCTTAACTCTACAATGATATTTACATTTATAATTGTACAAAATCTTTTTTCATACAAATTTTGATCGAAACATCACAATAACATCTTTCTTTGCATTTTTTTAAAAAATAAGTTTTTACATCTAGAGGCATTTTAGACAAATAATTTATGGCGTTAACACGTTGAGAAACGATTATAAAGTATTTTTTACACCTACTTACTTATTATAAGTAAATAAGTATAACTGGCTGTACGTTTAAGACTAAGGCCTGTATACAGCGCTCTCAAGTCTAAGATCGATCTTGAGATAATAAAAAAAATATAAATGAAAACATCATCTCAAGATAGATCCCAGAATCGACAATTACAAAAACAGGCCCTAAATTCACAAAAAAAATAATTTAAAACTGAAAATATAAATTAAATCATCTTTTTTAATGATACAGCGTGCTAGCCCAAATTATTAATTTCTTGGTTCAGAACCACATCTTACATCTACATCTGGAGTTTGCCCAGAAATATCACATTCAATAACATTATATTTGTGTATAACTAATTCTATTCCACTTCTATAGAAGTGTAGTCTATATGACTAGTTGGAATGCTTTTTAAATGCATTAAGGTATAGTGTACAAGTCTTAGATTGCCGTAAAAGCTTTAAAAATTCTCAAATATATATATACATATAATATTTGGACGATCCTTGTTCCATGATGATTTCTTATATATTATAATCTAATTGGAGAAGCTGTTTGTTATAGAAGGTAAAGTATTTTTTTTAGAAAACGTATAATTCGAGTGTAACGGGATTTGAACCCTCTTTCTTATTATAATCAAGCGACGTTGAAATTCTTATACGCTTGTACAAAATATTTATTTCTGTTGCTAAACAAGCACGCCACGTTAAAAAAATTTAATACGTTTTCCAAAAAAAAGTAACTTTCTTTACCAAGTGTGGAATAACACTTTAAAAATGTCAAAAATAATAATGCATATTTTTAATTTAATTATATTTCATTATTTACGCATTTAGCAAGAGAACTCACTGTTAAAATACTTATTTCTTAAAAACACATCTAGGAAAATAAAAAAAATTGTAACCAATTCTAGAAGTGAAAATCGTATTCGAACCCACGACCATCACTTAAACAGTCAAATACTGTCCCGTTCCGCCACGATGGTATGCTGTCTAGTCAAGTGTAATTAGTACACGTTTCAAAAAGCCCTGCGGACGATACTTCCCTAGTTATATCCATACATACAAACATACATACATATATATCTCGTTAAAGATGGCTCGACGCCAACGAAACGTTGACCGCGGGATAAATCTTTCCGATTCAACGCGATTTCTCATACCTTTGTTTATCTTTCACGCGAACCAGTGACGCTAATACGCGTAATAATACATTTTATAATGTATAGACAAAATTCATTCACTATTGAAATTAGTATAATATTACTTTAACTCAACGAATATATAAAGATTTTTAAGGAGTGACTTGACCTTAGGTTCCCTCTGTCTACTCAGCAGGATACAGCGTAAAGCAAAACAACTCTAAAAGATTGTTTCTTTAAAATCCTTACTGGAAAACGCCGATACACTTTATTTAGTCCGTAATAAATGTACATACTCTCATCAATTTAATGCCAATTAAACGCTCATTGACATCTCTGGGTGTGGGTCTTTAATTGACCGTCTAATTCGTCCTCAATATCACCAGTTACCAAGGATGCAGCAAGTGGTCATTGAAACGATTGGCTCGATACCGACCACGTGTAAATATAATTAAGATAACATATCGGATTTATACAAACAATCCTTTTGCATTGGAATTTTGTAGATTAAAATGTACGTACTTGGGGCCGTCGTGGCGCAGGAGCACGAAGAAGGAGAGAATGAAATACTTAATATTGTTATTTTGTTGATCTGGTGATGAGATAGCGCAGCCTAGAGTTCCAACACTCAAGACCCAATGCCTCTAGAATTCGGCGGAAAGTCGGGAACTTTATATTCCTAGGTTCCCTCTGTCTATCCTGCTATTTGCGAGATATAGCGTAAAGTTGGTTTTGTTTATAAGATATGCTTATCATGTAATCATATCTGCAAGTTCAGATCAAATTCGCTAAGTAAATTGACGAGTTGTCAGTAGATTCAAATCACATTTGGAATAACTATATCTTTTTAGCTTATCACGCTGTGAGAGGTGAGAGGGAGAAATAAAAGAGAGACTCCGTTCTCCTTCCTTTTCGAGACAATCTGACACTCATCAAGAGTATCAGAACTCAATACCGCGTTTCAAATATTGAAAGAAAATTATCCGAAAAACTTATCATTAAATTTACTAATCTAGTTCTATAGAGAACAAAACCAACAAAAATACGACATTTCTATTCAAGGTATTCATATACTTTCTTTATGATTATATTACCCTAGATTTAAATCAAAATCGTAGATCCAAATTAAAGTATTACGAAAAAAAAACCTCTAAGTATGTAAGTCTTGCAAAACACACACATTAGAGGATTAAACGGACAACTAATAAATACATTATGTATTTAAGTGGCTTCCCGACGGTGACTCGAGCAATTCTAATAAAAAATTGTCATATTACTTTTATTATTTTAATATATATTTCATACTTTTATAAATTATGAAAATACTAACTTTTTTATTAAGAAAATTATCGTGCTAAGATTATAGCAAATTCGAATATGCGCCTCTAAAAATCGTCTAAGTTTTTCAACAAAAAAATATTTCATGTTTACAACTCTGTAAAGCTTTATTTCTTTAAATAGAATGGAGTGTCCGAACACTGTTACTACGCTATAGGCGGGAATCGAGAATCGAGCTAAAAAAACTTAGGCTCGTATTTATAAACTCCTCTCAACTATGATATCGATCTGGAGAGTGATCTTAGAGTTGAGTTGGTTTATTATTACAGGTCTTAGTATGACTTCTTCCACTCAACACGCAATGTTTTTAAATTGGATGGAGAAAGGAGTGTCTAAACATTACATTCTCTATGCCAATCCTTTTAAACGCGACGAAAACATGAAGCTACAAATACAAAATTATAAACTTAAATCATTTTGGAAACAAGACAACGCACAGCGTCAACATCCGCTACTCAACACGAAATATCTCAAAAAAGGGCGAAAAATGGGGAACGAAGGGCCTTAACACCACCACCACACTAATATTCAAATAAATCCGTTAAAATAGTTTAATTTAAAATGCTGTCGACTTCTATATTCATATTTTGGTTATCACTTCATTGTTTGTGAAGAATCCATATATTTGCACGTTCAGAATACAATGGAGGCGATGCGTGAGTCAGAGTACTCGGTATATGTGTGAATACCGAAATAACATAACGATATGTTTATATGAGCGGTACTAATAAAGTATGAAAAATATTTTTTAGCATCCCGCTGTAACCCGTATATTAATATCACGCTGTAACCCGCATATAGTGTGGTAGGTGGAAAGAACAGTGTTAAACTAAAAAAATATGAAACAATGTGTTGAGTTGCGGAGTTGTTACCATAACGAAAAAATCTAATTACTATATTTCTAATCAAATTCACAGTTATGGATTCGATTCCAGCAACGACTCCACATTCCGTTAGTAAGCCAGCAGATCACAGCGTGGTTGAACTTACGATCATCGCGTCTGTGCCACTGCGGCTTCAAATAAATAAAGCTATATTTCAAGTAATCCACATACTACTAAAACGAAACTAAAAAGTACATACCTATACACGCGATGGTTATGGGTTCGAAACCTGCTCGAGAGAACGTTTATTTTTAAAAATATTGTAGTCTTCATAGTCTAGAAAGATAAATGACAAAGTACTGCGTTTGGTTCTACTATCTTATACAAAATGTCTCCAAAATGGAAGGAGAATTGCGAGCGAAGTGTTTTAAACCTATGCTCTACCTTTCCCGCATTATGCGGGATACAGCGTTAAACTAAAAATAACAAAACACGTCGTACATTTATGTTCATTATTCGACTTACATATTGTAATGGTTTACGACTTATTTTATAATATCCTGTGTTTTGTCGTTAAATGTTTAAAATTGGCAGTTTGTATGGGATTTAACTAGACTTTGATCTAAAACATATTTTTTTAAATATTTTAATTATAATTTTACTAAGAAATACATATGGCGACTATCGTCATACAGTTTTGTAATCTTTAACTAAGCAATAGTTACGGATTCGATCTAATTTGTGGGAATATTTACATCAAGTTTTTTTAGATTAGATTTATACGTAATATGCCTAATCGGACGCAAAGTGGAAGAAAATAATTTATTTATTGTATTAAAACATTTCTTCAAGCGGAGATCGAATCAATAACCATAACGGTTTACACTCACTCACTGCCCCACTGGGTCACTAGGTTATTTTTTTTATAGCTGCACGCTGTATCCCGCAACTAGGAGGGTATTAGGGAGAAAGTAGTGTTAAGCACTTCATTTCCATTAAGACACTTCCGTTCACCAACTTGCTTGCTGCCGAATTCTCTTTCATTACGTGTTGAGTGGCGGAACTAAGTGCCGCGCTTTGCCTCGTTACCAGAGCGAAGCAATGAAAATATTAAATACTTCATATCCACGAGTGAGAATCGAACCCCACAACCGTCGCGTTTACAGTCGTACACGCTCGTGCCCAAAGCACGGAAACGGAAATATCAAATATTTCATATCTCAAATAAAAATCGAACCCAAAACTGCCACGTGTGCCCTTATTACGTACGATTCTTTATTAATAAAACATTTAATAATACTAGTAATAGTAAATTTTAGGCAAAAAATTGTTATCTTTAGCGTCGCGTCAGTCGTGTTGCTATAGAGCCGACAAGTAAAACCCGTTTGAATATTTTATATCTCTATATGTTAATGAGTTCGGAGCATTCGCAAAAAAAAAACGACGCTAAAATAACAATTTAGTTTATTTCAAGTGGAACTCGAGGTAACCTTGAGATTAATATCGAGTTATTGTGAAAAATATAGCATTCCATATTAAAAATGTATTGGTTATTTTATTTAAGAAAAATATACCTTTTATTTAGGTAACGTGAGTAGATGGTTAAAAACGATAAATGTAGATTCAGTTCCCGATTCTAAACTATTCAAAATATAATAAACAGTGATTGCGCCATATAGCGCCGAATGACCGGAGGCCGAACGAACCTTTGAATCTAGTGTTAAGACACTCCGTTCTCCACTTTCCGCCAAATTCTTGAGACATTGAATTACTAGAGCGAAAAATAAAAATATTAAATGTTTTATTCCCCCGAGTGTAAATCGAAACTACAACTGTCGCGTTAACAGTCACACGCTCGTGCCCGTAGACCACGTCGGCCACTCAACATTTAATCATTGAAAACCGACGGAAAATGGAATAATAAGTCACTTAAAACTCAACACGCAAGAATTTGGAGGAAAATGGGGAACGGAGTGTCTTAAGTTCTTAATACTAGGTTCCCTCTGCCTACCCTGGAGCGTGTAGAATACAGCGTGAAGCCAATTTTAAGTCACTTAATTTCACGATTATAAGCTATAATAAAACAGATTACTTTCATATATAAATATATATATTGTATAATAGAAAAGGTTTCGTTAACGAGATGTTACGTGATGACGTCACGCGGTCGAGGGGCAGGTGGCTTCGAACACCTGCCACTGAACATACGGCGTTCGACAGTTTTGTATTTTGTTTTGACGAATTTTAATATTTGATAATAGCATTTCTTTTTAAAAAATTGCCATCCCATGAAAGAAAAAGGTACGCAGAAATTGTTGCCTTATTTTTTTATTATGAGGCCATCGTGGCGCAGCGACACAGTGTTTTAGTGTAAACGTGACTGTTGAGGGTTCGATTTCCATTCGTGGGAATGAATTATATAATTTTTTTGATAAGAAGCGTGGGGTTGAGTTTCACCACTCTATGCGCAACGTTTTGAAAATTGGGCGAAAGTCAGCTTATCTAGCTAATGTTCAATTAGTGAAGTTATATTTATAAAAGAAATCTTTTAATCATTAACTTCATTCTTTACTTTCGGATTACTTAAGGACGTCACATACACGCTACGGAACAGGCGAATCAAAAATAATAAAAAACTTCCTCCGAGCCGATATCGAACCCACAACCATCGCCAATCAGCCCACGATGACATTGAATCATAAAAATAAGCGAGCATCGATAACTTTCTTTGGAAACGAGATATTTATAACAAATATTAACGTTATAAATTTTTCAGTAAGGCGATTATGTCGAACGTGCGTGGTGCGTCAGCTCGCGGACTAGCCAACTATACTGAAATATCGAGATTTGTGAGAACTAGGCGACCCACCCGCGGCTTTACTTGGTCAAACTTATCGTTATATAATAATCAATTTATAGTAAATATTTACATGAATTGTAGCTTATGTGTTTTTATGATAAGTTTTATCTGAATCAGTTGAGTACTTTTTAGGTACAAGAGGAACAAACATCCATCGTTATAAACTTTCACATTTATAATATTAGTAGGATTGTCTATTGAAACGATAATTCAAGAAATATTTAAAACTGTACTAGCTTTTACGTATGACATCGCTTGCGTGGCTAAAAACACGTAACTAAGAGTCGTGTCCGACACATGACTCATTCTAAGTGGCTCTGGTAGCTATGACCTCAGGTACCGGTACAGTAGGTTACTTCGAGTTAATCATCTCGAAGTAACCTACTGTACCTGTACTGGTATAAGTCGAACTGTTTAGCCTAAAGCCTTTCTTGATAAATATACTATCTAACACAAAATAATGTATTCCGTATATATGTAACAAGGTGAGAAAAGGGAACCTAAGACACTCCGTTGCTTCATAAGGCGTGGAAGTTAACATCATACTTTAATAGAAAATTTCTCAAAATGAATTCGAACCTACACCCATCAATATCACCATAATCAATCAGTATATAAACCACAACGTGTCCACGGGGCCCCGGACGCCGGTACTCGGTAATTATCGCGCTATACTATACTATAAAACCCGATAACACGGTGAACGCCCGCGCCCTGCTCCGCGATAGAGGCAGTTCTGTGAACGCTTATTTACTTCTCCTTAATTGTAGTAAATTATTGCAATGAAATGTCCTTTTTGTTGGAAAATATGTTGAAAATATACCTTATTTATAGGATGGTAACGAGTTCAGTGTCAAGGATGATATTTGTGTTTGTCAAGCATATTTTTAGCTTCACGTTTTGTTTCTATTGGCAGATTTATACAGAAAGAACTTAGTGTCGAGACATTCTTTTCTCCACTTTCCGTTTTAAATTATACGTAATATTGTTAAAATAAATACTTTCAATTCTGAGTGGCGGAAGTCAACGCCGCGCATTGACTTAAAACTCATGATATATTCTTTATCACTAACTTTTCTGTTTTAAATACGCTAACTTTAGAAACATATATGTAAAAAATCAATAATAATAACTAACATTATTTCTAAACTTTATCCACAAATTTTAATTATTTTGACTATTATACGATTTCTCATAAACCTATACATACATAAAAAAAGGAATTTTATTACGTGAGGTCGTTACATTCCTCGCTAGAGGTCTCTCATAGGGCGTAGGGAGGTACAAGGACACTCAGTGCTTACACTGGGGTTTTGTTTTCTACCTAAGGTCGATTACCTATATCGTGGTTTGTCTTTGAACGAATTTTACATATCTGACTATATAAAGATATAAATCTTACTTCTTTAAAGAATGTCTTTATTTGTTTTAGCTTCACTGTATAGTCCGCACATAGCAAGGTAGGCGAAGGGGACGTGGGAACCTTATATTAAGAAGATCCCTCGAGAGGGAATTGCCCGGATTCGGACCCACAACCATCACTTCACATCGCAACTGTACTACGATGAAAATTTTTTAGGTACTTCAAATCAGCTTCACGCTGTATCCCGCACACAGCAGGGTAGGCAGAGGGAACCTAGTATTAACACTCCTGTTCCCCACTTTCTGCCGAATTCTGGAGGCATTGCATGTTGAGTGGCAGAGCTCAACGCCGCGCTTAACCTCGACACCAGAGCGAAGAAATGGAAATATAAATTTAAGTAAATATTTCATCTCTTTTTTTAGGTACTTAATTGCTATTTTTCATTTAGTGTGGTTCATACACGCGATATGTTGTTTAACTTTACATACATTTAAATATGTATTATTATTTTTTAATTCACGATGTATCCCGCATATAGCAGGGTGTGTCAGAGGGAACCTAGTGTTATGATAAACAAAACAAGAGGAAATGAAAATAATTCATTGCCCCATGTGGAAATCAAACCCCTGTTGCGTTTACAGTCAGACGCTGTGGCGCTGCGCCACAACGGTCTCATGTAGGTATGTAGAGAACACCACTTAATTCAAAGTTCCTGATAAAATATTATCTATGACTATCGAACCCGAAATATTTGATTATGTTAGTGAAAATATACGATACTATTTGCGCATTTCTTGTTTTTAAATTTTTGGTCTAAAAAAATCTTATCAGCGTGAAGCACAGACAGACATACTGTAGTAGCCTATAATATGAACAATTATTATACATATATCTATAATATTATATATGTCATATATATTTAAAAAAATAATGTACATACGGACATACGTTGTTATATTGCAATTAATAGACCAATTTTCTAAAAGTCGAAATCTCTTATTTCCTTTATGTATCGAATTTTGATGGGTTTTTTTCCTGAGTTTGCTGATGATGAAATGAAAAATGTGCGTAAGTTATAATTTACTTGAAAACAACATCGAAAAAATTAAGAAAAGATCGTACACTTAGATCGGCTCAGAGAAAAAAAAATATTGAAATGACATAAAAAAATGGTGATTAAAATCACCTCATTCTTTATCTTTAATTAAATAATATTTTGACGAAATTATTTCCAATGGAAATGGATTTTTTTTCTATTTTGTTTTCAAGTAAATTATATAATAATTATGAGAAAACTTATTTTTCCGTATTTACATTTACAAACTAAATACCTTTAACTCCACATTGCCCTGACACGTCCTAGGAATTCTATTACTGTAATTTTTTTATTTTCAACCCTCTTAGGGACTCAAATTGAAGCCAACTAAAAAGAGTATTGAATGTCTGAAACTGTCGTCGCGTTTTGCCTAGGACTCCTTAGTGTTAGTTTTTGTGTTATTTGTAGGTACGTGTTTTCTTTTATATAGAAAAATCATAACCGCCACAACAATGGATGAAAGATATAAACTTTCTAGAAATAAATACATAGATAGAATCAAAATACATTATAATAATTTATCTTAATTTTGGCATTCTCTATTTACGATACAAAAGCTAAAGATTTTGTCTCGTTGAACGCGCTATTTCACGAGCTACTCGTACAATTTTTAAAAAATGTTGTGTTCGATAGTCCACGTGTCCAGGAAGACTATTCTATATTAAATCAGGTATTTTTAGGCAAGTGTCCATGTAACCTACTGTACGTGCTTTCAAACTCACGTCGGGTATATTTCATTAGGACATGAGGGCGAAGCCGCTGCTAAAAGCTAGTTTCCGATATAAGTACGTACATACATACATACAAAAACATTACATACATCCAAATGAAATAGTACTTAGTAACTCGACACTGTTATCAGACAATCCATTAGCGAGTGTATGACAAAAAGCGATTACATCAAAATTTACATTTTTTTATAAAAAATAGTATACATAGGTTTATTGAACTTTAATCTAGTGTTTATCAAAATATATGAAATAAAACAAGTTTAGTATGCAATGACGTCGCGAATGTAGGTAGGGCGGTTGTGGATTCGATTTACACTCGACAAAATGAAACATTTATTATTTTCGTCGGAAAATGGGCAAAACGGATGTGTCGTAATGGGGAACGGAGTGTCAATAGGTTCCCAGATTCCCTCTGCACAGATTACACTGCTACGTATGGGATACGAATACAGCGTAAAGCTGTCAAAATTTCAGGCTAAGCTATTTTATCCTCTTCCCGTTAGAACTTTACAAATTCTCTAAGTGCATACCTACACTCTCCAACTAACCTATTTAAAATTTCAGCGTTCTACGCCGCATCGTCTTTCAGCCCCCATAGCCACCAGCCATATACATTATATATGATGTACATTGTATATAAATGAATGATTAAACGAGGTCCTAAGTTAGTATCCCGTGGATAAATATTTAGTTATAACTACATATTATAAATAAATCCATTAAGTCTTTTAAAGCCGCACGCATAGACCTCAATTAGCGTTTACCTAACACTAAGTCGCCACAAATGTGTTTATAACAGACAAATGTTAATTATCGTCTTTGAGAAGTACGCTTTCGCATTTTAAATAGGCAAAATATAATTAAAAAGTACTTTAGCCATCCATCATTCTCATCCTTGCCAAAAAGTTGAGGACCACCGCCCATCATACATACTAATAGCGACTTTCGTCTACATTCACAGAATTATATTCTATATGAAAAATAGTTGTTTTGAAATATTTTAAATGAGAAAAATAAAGTTGTACTATTGTAGCTTAGTTTAAAATGCATAACCTAACTAATGGTAGTGGGTTCAAATTCCGTGAGTTTAATTAAAAACAAAGGTTCAAACAGTGAACGCAATTAAGCTTTTCTATCCAATTCTAGTCTCTCGACAGCACTTATCAAAGGTAATGTAAAGATGAGAGTCTAAAATTAAATCTGCAGCTTTCTCTGACTATATTTAAAATTAGACAAATTAAGAATTCATACTGATGTTTTTAACAGTAATATCCGCATTTGAGATAATAATTTTTTTTCATGCCTTTTAAAAAGTATATAAGGCACTTAATCAACCTTAATATGTGCCTAAAAACATTATTTTCAACCCTGTGCAGCATCTACGATCCAATCTTTACGCTTTATCCCGCTTATAGCGGAGATAGAGGACCAAGTGTCAATTATACTCGCCTGAAGGACCTGGACCTGGACCTCTCAAAAACTTGGCCAAATCTCTGGCTCTCTGTCAAGGTTTCTGAACGACAAAATTTTGGCTGTGCGTTGCGACGAGCAACATCTCTATATAAATAAACCTAGGCAAAAATAAATCATAATTATCTTTTTTTAGCCTACCTTGAACAATGTTATTATTTGTCTATACCAAAGGAAGTGAAATTTTTCATTAGGAATTCGTCTTGTTTAAAATACGAGTTGAAGTTGAGGATTGCACCAAAACTGTCAGTCGTGTCAGTATAGAATAATAATATATGAATAAAAATAGAATAAAAAATACAAAAATTACGTTTATTAGATATTTATAACATACATACATTTATATAATATAATACTTAAATAATAATTAGTTATACACAGATAACAAATTAAATCAAAATAATGATATACATGTCTATATATTATTATAAATATAATATTATTTTATATAGCTTATGATACACACAAAATGCAAATATATATAACAAAAACTTAGTGTAGCTTTGAAGTTGTTATATTTTTTAAGTTCCTCTATGTATCCTGCGTATAGCAAGGTAGGCAGAGGGAACCTAGTGTAAGGCAGTTTGTATCCCATGCACCACCAAATTTTCGAGACTTTATTGTGTAGTACATGGCGGAACTCTTTGTTTTATTACCAGAGCAAGGATACGAAGATAATTCATCCTCTTGAGTGGGAATTGAACCCACAACGGTCGCGTTTAGTCAGATACCATGCCGCTGACCCCGCTGAGCAATATACAATATCGGCCACCAACATAAACCACAAATAAAATAAACTAAAACACTCACATAAAACAACATTAAAAGCAAAACATTATTTAAAAAAAAATGCAGTCATTTATTTCTTTGCAAGAATAAAAATGAAAGAAAACCACGTAAAACCGAGCAAAATCGCGGACAAAAGGCTAGCCATACTAAATATAAGACAAAAAATATATTTCTATAAGATAATATAACTTAAACTTAACTTAGCTTCACGCTTTATCCCTTGCGGGGTAGTCAGAGAGAACGGAGCGCCAAACGCTACGGTCTCTACATACCTCTTTCGCCTCGTCCACTGTCATCAACCTCTTCATACATGCCCTTCGGGGGGTCCTCATGCTTTTTACGTGACCTTCCTCCAGTATCTTTGATACTGTGTTTTCGAATGTCAACCGAGGTCTCCCCCTACCTCTCTTACCGCTCACTTTTCCATCATAAATCTTTTTTGCCATTCTTTCATCACTCATTCGTTCGACGTGCCCAAACCAGCTGAGCACGTTCTTCTTCATTCTCACCGTGACATCCTCGCTAGTACCTGCCATTCTGTGTACCTCTTCATTGCGGATTCGATCAGCTAAGCTGACTCCGCATATCCTACGAAGAGATCGCATCTCCACAGCATTCATCTTCCTTTCATTCTTCTTCTGTAATACCCACGTTTCGCTGCCGTATAACAGAGTCGGTACCAAAACTGCATTGTGTACGGCCAAACGCGCAGCTGTGCTGACGTTTTGCCGTCTCATCAATGCAGCTAAGGCTCCGTTAACCTTGTTACCGGCAGCAATACGCCTTTCCACATCCATCTCGTATCTCCCATCTCTACTGAACATACTTCCCAAGTATACCACTTCATTCACTAAAGATAATATATTGAAATATATCCGAATAAGAGCGTCTCAAGGTCGTTTGTTACAAGAATCCCCTTTACAAAGGCTGCGTGTTGCGAACAATGGGATACAAAGATTTGATTTTTGTCCTAAAAATTGCTTCTTAGAGAATTATTTTCTATTATAATGGCTTCACGCTGTATCCCGCAAATAGGGTAGTGTACCATTGCGGGTAAAATGGCCTTTGACTTGTTACCAGAGCGACCTAATGAAAATAATTCATTCCTCCGAGTGGAAATCGAACGCACAACCGTCATGTTCACAGTCCGACACCATGCATGCCTAGCATTCTGTATTAAATATAAAAAAAAGGTGAATATAATAAAAGTTTTCACATAAATATCTCTGAACGACCGTTATAAGACTTGTTTGAAGTATCTATGCGAATAATTTATGTAAAATTATATAAATTTTGTGTATCACTCTGGCCACACTGCTGTGTGGGAAAAGCGTGAAGCTGCTTTTTCTGGTAAAACGGGACCCTACTACTGAGACACCGCTGTCTGTCTGTCTGTCACCAGGCTTCATATCATAAACTGTGATAATCATACAATTGAAATTTTCAGAAATGTATTTCTGTTGCCACTATAAGGACAACTTATATATCTTTATACTTTTTGTCCTAAAATGTGTCATACACAATCCTTAGCTTAGAAGCCATCCTATCCTACTCGTACTAATATTATTAATTTGAAAGTTTGTGAGGATGGAGGTTTGTTCCACTCTCACGCAAAAACTACTGAACAAATTTAGATAAAAATTTACAGTAATAGAACTTATACATCAGAAAATCACATAGACTGCAATTTATATATAATAAATATTTATAACATTATTTTATTGTAAAGAATTTGGTTATAATATAACAACAAGGTTAAGCGGGCGAAGCCGCGTGTGGGTCGCTAGTATAATATAAAGAAAACCCCCGTTTCGGGTGTAAAGACCGGCGCGTCTACCCACCGCTGACGCAGGTCGTCGCCACGCACAAGAGAGACGGCCAGACTAATATATATATAGACTGCCCTTGAAAAGGACAGATGAAGCTCAATTGGTAGTGTCAAAGTTAAATCAATAGTGGAACTCTGTAGCGTTTTTGCTAACGCTATGAAAGAATAATGCAGTAATTGTTTCAATTTATTTTTTTGTATAAAATAATATATCAGAAATCAGTTAGTTTTTGTAGGTTACGGTAACTAAATGTTAAGACACTCCGTTCTCAGTCTTTCGATCAATTTTCGAGACTTTGATATATGAAAACTATAATTTATGTACGTGCACAAAAAACCAGAAGGTCATGGATTCAATCCAAATTGGGGGAATGTTTATATTTATCATTTCGTTTCCCCTGTCTAGACAGACAAATTACACCGTGGGATTTCCCTACCTAACACGCAATGCTTTAAAAAGGTCTGAAAATGAATGCAATTTATTAATAGACGCGTAATTAAAAATAAAATAAAAAAATAGGAGATTTTATAGCTTTACGCTGAATCCCGCAAATAGCAGGCAGAAGGAACCTATGCCACTTCATTCCTCTATTTTCGACAAATTCTGGAGCATTGCGTGTTGAGTGGCGGAACTCAAAGCCGCGCTTTGCCTCGTTATCAGGGCGAGAAAATTAAAATATTAAATATTTTATTTCCTCGAGTGAGAATCGAACTCATAACCTGTCGCGTTTAGTCGCGTGTTTGTGCCACTGCGCCACGACAATTACAACATTATTGGTTGGCAACGTTCTATATTACCAGTATATAAGTGACGTTTGATTTATAAAACTTCACGCGCGACGTCCTATAAAAATAGCGGAGTTAAATGAACTGTATTCATTGGATACATTCTGTATTAAAATAAAAATGCATTTATTGACGCTATAGCGACGCAGTGGTACAGTGTACGATGCTACACGCGAGTGGTAGTGGTTGCCATCCCATTTTATGGGGAATTATATGACGAAAAACGTTTTATCTTATACACAAAGCACGGCGTTGAGTTACGTCAGCTAAGATACAATGATTTTAAAATGAGTTGATAAAAGAACAATGTCTCAGATTGTCTATCTAACGTAACAAAAAACAAAAAAAAGACATTATCAAATACAAAAAAAAAGGCATTCACAAATACAATACATACTTGCAATACAACTCACCAATACGTAGTATCGAACGCGAGTTAGCTTACCGACGGTGGCGGCGGTATTGTTTATATGTAGATTACCGTTCGGGGCGCACTACTTGTATTGTTTATCTTATCACATCCTGTCCCTCGTACTGATAACGCTATTGCCATTGACACTGTCGTACTGTCTTTTCCACTTAACACCACTCTATCACCCTATAGTAACTACGAAGCCTTACAAGGCCCAATGCGAGACACGACGGTCTCAAGGCGACACCTAACACATATATATAATATATAGTATATAGAGACCCCCAAAACGATACACAAAATATATAATAGAAAGCAAACAACACTAGGCCATACAACTGAGTAAATAAATAAAAAAAAGGGTATTTTCGTACAAACAGCATGCGTCCTGTCGACGTACAGCATACAACGATACACAACATAAACACACTGTGTACGTTTTAGCAACAGCTACTGCCACAAATAATTACTTATATTAATTATTATATTATGTTATATTATTTGTATTATATATTATAATTGCATACTATAAGTAATACGGGATAGGGCGCGGGTATAGGGGGCGTTGTATATAGAAAAAAAAATAGAGAAATATAAATACACTCTATTTAAACATGAAATTTATTAAAGATAAAAAACATACAATGTTGTTTTACACAAAATAAAAATACCAGAGGGTGAGGGGCGCGGGGGGACTGGAGGCGGGCCCCGGGCCCCGGGAACATATACATACGACTCCCATAATATAATACTATATCATATGATAAAAGTACACATATACTCGCGGATACTGTCAAGTGTCAAGCAACTCAACTCTCGGGCGTCATGTCGCGCTCTCGCCGGTACTAAACTATAATAAATCTTACAAAAATACTTATGCGACTAATTCGAAATGCACAAAGAGGATCGTCATCGCTACAAAAATATTTTGAGATTGGAATGAAAGGTCGAGGCGTCGGCCCCGCGGGCCTCGGCCTAGTTACTTCTCTTCTGCGTCTTAAAGCTAACCGACAGCACCTGACCGTTGAGCGCGTAGCCGTTGAGCGCCTGGATGGCCATCGCGGCCTCGTCGTACTCGCGCATGTTCACGAACGCGAAGCCCTTGTTCTTCTTGGTCTCGGGGTCCTTGATCACCTTGATGGAGTCGATGGCGCCGTACGGCCCGAACAGCTGCCACAGCGCCAGCTCGTCCGCCTCCTCGCCCACGTTGTACACGTACACCGTGGTCTGCGCCGCCAGCCCCGCACCCACGCCCACGCCTAGCAGCGGCACGGGACTGGCCGGCGCGCCCAGCAGCGGCAGCGGCGCGTGGTTGGACGCCGCCATGGGGTTGTAGCGCTGCTGCCCCTTGTTGATGAAGGGCAGCGCCTTGCCCGGCGACGGCAGTAAGGGCGGTGGGGAAGCCTGCGCGCCGAACACCGCCGCGGCCGCGCGCGCGCCGAAGGCCGCGCCCACGCCGTTGTAGGCCGGGCTCACGCCGTTGTAAGCCGGCACCGCGGCCGGGGCACCCGCGCCTGCAGGCGGAGGCCCGCGCGGCCGCGGCGCGTTCTTGTTGGCGCTGGGCTTGTTGGCGAACTTGACGACGATGGCGCCGGCGCCCGCGATTGGCGACTGTCCGTTCATGTGCGTGATGGCGTCCTCGGCCTGCTGCCGGCTCTCGTAACACACGAAGCCGATGCCCTGCGACACGCGGCTGTTGGTGATGTGGCCAAACTGCCCGAACAGAGCGTTGAGGCGTTCCAGCGTCATGTCGGGCGGCAGGTTGCTGATGTACAGGTTGGACTCGGTGTCGGGCTTGTGGCTGACCTTGTTCTCAGGATTGAGCAGCGCGAACGACACTTTGAGCGTCTTGCCCTGCATGAGCAGACCGTTGAAGGCGGCGCGCGCCTTCTCCGCGTCCTCGTGCTTCTCGTACTCCACGAAGCCGTACCCTCTGTTGGCGATCAGCTTGCAGCTCTCGATCTTGCCCATGGCGGAGAACAGCGCGTACATCATATCGCGCGTCATAAGCTCGGGGATGTAATTCACCATGAGTTTGGTCGGTGACACATTGGAGTTGGCGTCGCCGCCGCCATTCTCCATATTCATGTCGTTGTTTAACATTGTGTCTTTTTGTACGAACTACACTACTAAAAACAAAATACTAACAAAACTCACACTTATAGGGGTTGGCTATTTCATTTGCGACATGAAAACGAACAAAGAACTAACACAAAAAAACGCAAATCGTACGAAAACGCCAACAGCAACGCCGGCTCACAAGTCCATCATCACACGACACATGAACGAGTTTGTTTTTGGAATGTTACCAGAACAATGCGCTTCGTTCTGAACTTTACTATCTTATTTTGTTTAGACATTTACAATAAAAATCTATTCAGATATATGTATAACTGTACGTACATGTGTAAAACGTTATAATTCACACGTGCCTTATGATTATTGTCAAAATAATAATTTTTCTTTTACGTACGTGGCATCATTTACATTAGTCGATGGAACTGACATTTTATAATCTGTAGTCTGTGCATCCTTCAAAGTGTACTTTTGGAGAATTAATTAATATGTTTTAATAATAAAACTAATTATTAATCAAAATGTAAAACATATTTTTATTAAAATATTATTTAAAGTAAGCAATTAATGTAAAACTTAATTTATTTGATAATTTTTCTGCTTCTGCCAATACTTATCTATGTTGTGTTGACACTTTTTTTTACAAGCTAAAATCAGCTGTCATATGTCGAATTCAGATTTCGTTATAGGTTATGCGAATTATTGAAAATAGTTGAAATTAAACTATAAGCCCTAATAGTGAAGAATAAAGACAAGTCATCATGTTTCTAACAAATGTGTTGTTTAAAAAAGCTAAAAGCAAGTGAGTCTCCATTTTTCAAAATTGTTCAATTACTTACCTTTTTATATATTATGAAATAAAATATATATTTTTTTATTATGGATTACATATTAATATTATTTTGTTTCAGACACATAATGGTAATGATGGAGAGTATGGTTTCAGGACATAGATTTAATGCAATACGAGAACGTCTTGCTGATAAGTTAGAACTTATTGCGTTTGATCCATATAGTAAGTATAATTATATAGATTTTTAATTACAAATTCGTATTTTTACTGACCAAATTCACAATTTCACCCTTTAAATTCATCCTTTTGCACATCAAATTATCAATTTTTTACTTCAAATTATTCATTACTGTTTAAATTTGCCTTAATGTTTATCATCAAATTAATTCTTCTTGAAAAAAAAATATATGAATTTCTATAGCATATTATTGATTTCAATATATAAGAAAAAATTTAGAATAAATTTAAATTCAATAAGTCAATTATTTTTAAATTTTCCCCCTTAAAAACAAACAAATCAACATTCAGACAGAATTAATTATCATAGAAATCATGAAATTGGTACTGAACAGAAAATGAGGACATTAAAATATTAAATATTTAATTCCTTCAAGTGTGATTCAAACTGACAACCATGTGTGCCGTGTGATCTCGGCCTAGAATAGGATCATCCTGGTACTGGTGGTGTCGTAAGAGGCGACTAAAGTACGTGTGGTAGAGTCACGTCGCCAGTAATGGCAACACGCATGGGCAGACTCGCCCGGTTCATTACCACCCCCGGCGTTTAAAACCTGTGTGAAGTAGTGGCTTTATGTCACTGTGTTTGCATGAAGTAATGCAGGGCAATGGTGCCCAACCCACCTTACAGGCAGGCAACGCACCTGTAGCTCCTCTGGTGTTGCACGGGGCCCTGGGCGGCAGTGATCACTTACGATCGGGTGACCCGCACGCTCGTTTGTCTTGTCTTTTCCATAAAAAAAAATCACACTTACAGTTGAGATATTATATACCCGCATTTGTCAGGGCAATTAATGTTAATTATTTAATTTTTTTTATTTATTATTAATTCTGCAGTGGCTTTAGAAAAGTCCACAATAATATCAGTTTTAATAATATTTATCATTAAATGAAAATTACATATTTCATTTCTTCGTGTGACAATCAAACTCACATCCTGTTGCATACATTCACACACTTAGGCCCCTGTGTCACTACTGGCCTCGATATTTACTTTCTATTTAACTTAACATGCTGAATAATTGACTATATATTTCTTATTATTTACATTGGCTGACCATTTGAATATTGTAAATTCAAGAAAGATATATTTTTTTTATTGTGTATTGAAATAACCCTACTTCAAAGTTAGTTTAGTTTCTCTACGTTTTTAGGCTTACATAGCAGTATTTTTCACTTCACGCCGAATTCTAACACATTGTGTGCTTTGTTATCAGAGCAATTAAATATAATATTAAATATTTAATTTCACTGAATAGGAATCTAATTGGCGGCTCAAAGTCAACGCCACACTTTGCCTTGACACTAGATTAAAGGAATTAAATATTTAATTACTATTTCACTTTCTCAAGTGGGGATTGAAACCAGAACAACCTCAGTCATGTTTATAGTCACACATTTGTGCCCCTGCACCACAACCTGTATAACCTGTAAATAAATATATATATTCTCTTTTTTGTTACCTATAAATATTTATAGCCAAATACATTTATCTAGGTTTTACCTGTTTATCAACACAACCATAAAGCTTTTTCCTATATAAGACCACTCAAAAAACAAGATTTTTTTATGCCAACAGTAGTTCCTGAGATTAGTGTGTCCTACCAAACTTTTCGGAAAATTAATCTCAAACATTTGTTTTCAATGAAATTCATAATATTTTTGTATTGTTCTATTTATTTATAATATTTAAACTTTTTCCAGTTCAACATGAGAGTCTGTACAAAGAGAAGAAGAAAATTAGAAGTATAAAATGAATGCAAGTAACAAGCCAAATAATATAAGTAATAAATAGGTTAGTAAATAAAAAAACATTTAAATTTTAAATAATATTTTAATTGTACTTTAAAATCAATAAAATCTTTGGGTTACAATGTTGTTTTATTACTAGTAATAAAATTATTTTAAGTACTGTAAATATTATTCCATCATAATTATATGAAATGGTGATATATTGAATTATATGTAATAGTGTTGTGATGGTTGTGGGTTCGATTCTCATTCGGAGAACTAAATTTTAATATTGCACCGGCTTAAGATACCACTTACCGTGGAAATCTTGTATTATATTTATTCATTTATATTTGACTTAAAGTTTGACTATAGTAAATAAATTATTTTATTTGTATACGAAATCCTTATTTTTTATGTAACGTAAGTTTTACATATAATTCCATATATCACTTTATAGTTATATTACACAATTTAATAATAAATTTAGAATATATGCTTTACTTCTTCATACTTACTCTATGTAGGATCGTAGGTTCAATACCGTGAGGTTTTCGAAAAGTGCTCTTAACATTAATAAATCATACAAATAGATTTATAATTGAAACATTTTTATCAATATTCAGATTTTTGTTTAATCAATACTTTTTTTAATTTTATAGAAGAAGTGTCATGTAAATATTCTATAAAAGATCAATTTTGGACTGTACTTTGCAGATTTTAAAAGAACTAATTAAATAATACTTAAGTTTGTTAACAAATATACTAGTGGGTTACTCGGAAGAATTATAGTATATTATAATTTTCTTCTCTGGCAACAACATAAAGTGTGGCGTGACGTTTCGCCGCAATGTTTTGAAAATTGGACGAAAAATAGGGAAATAAGTATGGTGTACAGCATGAAGCTAAAAAAAAGTTTAAAAATCAACAAATTATAAGAAGAAATGAGATTTTTTTCTTCTAAATCAACTAAATTTGCAATGAACAGTCCGATACATTTTTTTTTATAGCTAAATAACTTACATCTAAAGATAATTATATATTAAATACTTAAAAATTACTCTCACTATTTTTTTATACTATCAAATACTAATTATAATTATAATAATGATTAGATTTTTAATAAAATTTAAAGATTTATATCAACACGTTACACAAACTTTTTATTTCACATTACACAAAAGAATTTATTGACGTCACACAAAAGTACGATTTAATTTTATTTCAATATATTGTTTTTAAAATAATACACAATTGATATTATAGCTTATTTATAAAATTGACTAGAATTCTGTAAGTTAATTTATTTTTATATTATTATTATATGTATTGAAATATTTAAAGAGTTTCTTCAAATATTATTAAAAATAAAATGTAATATTAATATTATTTAACAACAAATAAAATGTTCAATCTGTTTTTTAAAATAATTTATAGAGGAAAAAATAATTATTAACATATTTGAATATGACAAAAGATATATTTAGTTGCTATATATATATATATATATATATATATATATATATATATATATATATATATATATATATATATATATATATATAGATTGCTTATATATTTAAAAAATTTAATTAAAACTGCATTATAAGTCATAAATTAGCATTTAAGTGTCATTAAGTTTGTATTATTTTTTATACATACATTTATAATAATTTATTTTAATTATAAAAAATATATATAAACACAGATTATAGGACATAGAAAGATTAAATAAAATAAGATAATTTAATCTAAAAATTTAAATTTTGACATTATAAGGAATCTAAAATTATACTGTGTAATTACAATTTAATTGTAATTATATTTTTTTTTATATATACTTTCTTTGGCTTATTTATTTATAATTATTATATAGATATAGTTATTTACAATATGGAGGAAGGTGAACAAGTATAATTTTGGTCCACTACTAAATTAATGGTTAAAGTTTCTTACAGAATAAAAAAAATAAGGAATGTAAACAGCGTTAGGTATAGATTAAATTAAAAATATTTGCCAACAGTACATAAGTTGGAATGAAATTTTAATATATAAAAGAAATTATAAATATTTAAAAGGGATATATGGTAATTGAAGTAGAATAACAGAGTGCTTACACATGCGGGATAAAGGGCGAAACTAAAAAAATATGTATTTTTTATAGATAAGAGTTAAAAACGTGTTTTTTTTTAATTCTTTAAAATGAAGTTAGTATCAACCGTTATACTTTATCCGTAAGGAAACTATACATTACCTAAATAACAGTAAAATATACTAATATAATTTGACAAGACATATTTTAAACGGTGATTACAATAAATTAATGTTAATATTATATGTTAAACAATATTTAAATATAAATAATTATATTATTAATAATTTCGAAAGGCCGAATAAATCACGTTTTTTATTCTATTTCAACAGTCGCCAGTAATCGTTACTTTATTCGTTTTTTGTAATAATATCACAAACGCTACTTTTCAATTTTACTAATTTAGATAATAAATAAAGAAATATAACAATTATAATTATTACTAATATATATATATATATATATATATATATATATATATATATATATATATATATATATATATATATATATATAATGATTTATAAGAGTGTAATAAATTAAATTTTTCCAATATATAGTAACAAATAAAACAAATAAATAATATAATATGAATAATAATCAAACTCACTGTTTGTAATATTATAAAGGGAAATATCACTTACATAATAATAATATAAATGGCTTTTAATAACGATTATTATTAAAAAATATCATAATACACTATAATAATATTAAATTTATTAATTATAATAAAAGTTAATTTAAAACTTTAAATTTAAGAGTAAGTAAGTATACATAAGTAAGTAAGATAACTTAATAATAACTTTTTTATTATTTTTAAAAGCTTATCTATAATATTTTGATAATAATTTATTTTTAATATGTAATATGTTGTTATTTTACTGAGCCAAAGGTCACATATTCAATTCCACATGCAGCACATTTTTTTAGCTAAGTGATTTCACTTTAAAATCTTTATAAACACAATGTTTTTTTTTGTAAGAATATTTTATTTTTTGGTCTGTGAAATGTCAAAATTTACTGTGAATAACAATTTATTATGAATATATCATAATAATAATAATATTTCTAATTTACATATAATTAAAATTAAAGTCAGTTTTTTTTAATGTAGATTATATTATAAAGAAATCTCTTAATATTTGACAAATATATTATATTATTTATTTTAAATAATTGTCATCATTGCAACAAAATAATATATAAGTATTTTGTTATTTTGAAAAATATTTAATTTGAACTGAATTTTAGGAACGCTTAAGGTAATATTTGTATAGCAATAACTATTTATGAATAAGATGCATATTACTTGAAATATTATGTACATTTCAAAATATGTAAAAATGTATACATATATTATAACCTTGAAATTTAAATAATTGTTATTATATATTGTGATAAATCCACAACATTTATAAGATATTTCAATGAAAGTAAATATATCCATTCCTTCTTAATATTCTTTATAATAAAACTAAATAATTTTAATACATATATATATATATTATATTTAAATTGTGGGTGTAGTTTATGTCTTATAAGAAATATATATATATATATATAAATATATTTATGACTTTGTAATATTTAGCATACTTAAATTCAACTCTATCATTGTGATTATAGAACAAATAGATTAGAGAATAATTTTGTAAAAAAAAAAGATAAAGCACTCTTATTTGGTATATTACCAGTAATTTGAACACTATTAAAAAAAACTTTATTTAGTGTGTTTATTAGTTTGAATTCTAATCTAGGAAACATTAAGATAACTTGCACAAAGTTGTATCACTATAAAAAAAATAGAATACTGTCCCATACTTTAATGTTCTATAATCTCAATGGTCTAATATTCATATACAGATGACATATATAACCGCCAAAACTAAAAAACAAACTAAATTAATAAATACAGTTTTCATATATCTATATAACTAAATAATTCACTGTGTCCACTCACTCACTCACCGCGCAAGTCATTTGCTCCAATAGAGGAGCTATGTCGGGATACTTTCATGCAAAAAACTCGGTTTTGCTGGCCATCTCGAATTCTGATTCCTCCATCTTGTACATTTCGATTAGCTGAAATTTTAGTTTTTTATTTTAAAAAAAAATCAGTTTCACGCTGTATCCCGCACACAGCAGGGTAGGCAGAGGGAACCTAGTGTTAAGACACTCCGTTCCCCACTTTCTGCCGAATTCGGAAGGCATTGCGTGTTGAGTGGCAGAACTCAACGCCGCGCTTAACCTCGGCACCAGAGCGAAGAAATGGAAATATAAATTTAAGTAAATATTTCATCTCCTCGAGTGGGGATCGAACCCACAACCAGTCGGTTTTACAGTCACACCTTGTGCCGCTGCGCCACGACTGGTCTCAAATCTTTTTATTTAATATTTTTATTTTTAGATTTAAGTATTCTTTCTATATATATATATATATGTGATTAATGGACGGCCACTAAAGTCAATGTGATGATGGAATTCGATCTCTGCTCAGGAAAATAAATATATTTAAAACTATTTAAATATACTTATTCAGCACATAAGTTCCATTCTTGGCTCTGAGCCAGTTGTGGCGCAGGCGCAGAAGTGCGACTGTAAAAGCAACAGGTTGTGGGTTCGATTCGTACTCGAGGAAATATTTGATATTTCCATTTCTTCGTTCTGGTAACGAGTTCCGCTACTCAACTATAACAACTAAATTCGAGGAAAATTGGGCAACGGAAATGTCTAAATTGGAACGGAATGTCTTAAGATTAAGTTGCCCTCTGCCTGCATTTATATAGAAGTATGCGGGATACAGCGTGAAGAAAAAAATAATAATTTAGACATCATTTAGTCTTAATTTTAGAGTAAATATTAGGAATTTATTAAGAAAAGAGTACAGACCGTTAATCTGTCAATTTCTATGTACATATTGTCAGTTTAAAAAAAAACAACTTACGTTATCAATATCCTTAGAGAGCTCCTCCATTTGTTTGTCATGAGTGGCTTTAAGCTTGTCCTTCTCACGGTTTTGTTTGATTGTCTGATTCTGGAAAGTAGAAGGAAAAACATACAAAATTTATAAATATCTATACTTGTAATAAAAAAATAACTTATCACTATCTGTACATGAAAGATGTATGAGAATTTTTGTTAATAACAATTTTTCACGATTTAATAGAATCCAAAACCATTATTTTTAAAATTATTGTCTGTTTGTCTATGTGTTACTGTACGCTTATCTCAGAAACAACCCAACTGATTTAAATATAGTTCTCACTATTATGTGTATATTGGTGACCTTTCATTACCATGCAGTGTTTCAAGCGAGTGAACCCGAAAAATCTTTTAATTTTTCCGTCAGTGTCGTGTGATTGTAAACGTAATCGTTATCTGTTTGATTCCCACTTAGGGGCAATGAGTTCCACCACTCCACAAAGTCTCGAAAATTGGGAACAGAGTGAAAGAAAAAAAAAACTTGTAACATTTTTTATTTATATTCTGTCTTAGTGGGAACGGCGTGTTTTATCACTAGGTTCCCAGGTTCCTCTTGCCTAAGCGTTAAATATAAAAGCATATAGTGACTCAACACTAACTAAATATGAAAAACTCACTTTACGTTCATCCATAAACTTCTTAGTGTTATTCTGTTTCTTCTCTCTCAAACGGCGGTCCTTTTCTTGCTTGGTTTTAAGTGTCTTGTCGTTGGCCACCTCCTTGCTGGTCTCCACGCTGATCTTGGCTTGCCTGGTGTTCATTTCTTTTAATTCACTGAAATAATATACAAAATATTGTTTTAGAAGTTTAAGATTATAGTTCTTATCAATTATGAAAATAGTTTTATAATATTGTAATTTAAGTTTCTTTCCGAATTTATATAGGTGTTATGGTTATAGCCTAAATTTAAGTGTTATTCTAGTATTTTATTTTACACTTTAATCTTGCTTCATCTTAATTAATTACAATTAACTACTTATTTTTATAGTTTGGTCGACGAGCGATGGCCATGAAGTTAACCTTCTAGAACTTTTGCGCATTGTGGAAAGACTAGACTCGAGAAGAAAATAATCAAAAAATCGAGAAGAAAATGAATCTGCGCAACCATCTACAGCTAAATTCAGGACGGTCATGACTCTTCGAGCGCATTGTACCTGGTCTTAGCGCCTTTTTAAGGCGCCATCAGGTATTTATATAAAAATTAACAGAGAAACATAACCGATATGGAGCATGGGGAACGGAAGGGCCTTAACGGAACGGTGTGTTTCGTCACTAAGTTGACTCACCGCTCGTGCTTGCCCTCGAGCTGCTTCATCTGCGCGAGCTGCGCCTGCTCGCAGCAGCGCTTGAGCAGGTCGCGCTGCTCGTGCAGGCGCGCGCTGGCGGCGGCGCACAGCTCCGCGCGCTGGCGCCGCACCAGCTCGCCCCACGCCGTGGCCTGCTCGCCCACCAGCTGCCGGAACGTCGCGTCGCTGCTGAGCTGCTCCTTGCTGCAGTAGTTACTTATTTACTTATGTGTGTAGATTTATGGTTTAAGATTTCTATAACAGATAAGTTATATGTTGTACACATTTGTCTTATATTATAATACATATTTTCTGTACTTTCTTTATATTGTGCTAAATGAATAAATAAAAAAAAACCAATGGCAGACACTTTTTATGCAGGAAAATTGTTTTGAATTTGTTTTGATTGTTTGTTCTTTATAAATGAGTTTTAACCAATCTCGGCATTTCAAAGGCCAATAAAAACACACATCTAAAGCTTGAAATTCATATAGAAAAAAGTATACTTACGAAAAGTATACTTACAAAATCAACCATATTTAAAAAAATATTTAAATTTGAAGACAAAACGATATACAAATAAAAGCTTCCTGCCTATACAGATTCGGAAAATATCTAAAAATAAATCAAAATATCGACACACCATATAAATAACAAAAATATTTATAATGAACACGATGAAACTTCCTTTCCTGATACCACGAATCGATAAATCTATATTAATAAATATTGAAGTAATAATAATAAATCACAACTGTCCATTCCGGGGTTTTCTGATTCGGGCTGTATTAATAATACTTTAATGCATTTAGGAAATCTCAGTTGATGACGTCATTATGATCGTAAACTATAACGATTTAGGAAGTTTCTCGTGAAGTATGAAAATTCTTAGATATATTTTGACTGTGTAATATGAACTCATTTTAACCTATAATCTTTTCTTTTGGCAGTGAGTCCGTAGTAGTACAATGATTACGAATTCAAATTTAGTTTGGGGGACGATCAATATCGTCGCAATATAAGTATTTTCCTGGTTCTGTACATTTTAAATACATTAGATGTTAAATTTGTTGGTTATAAGATTGAGCACGTTTAGACGATTAATAAATTATTTATCTAAATATTTACAACCTAACAATATTCACTTATAGCATAGATATATATGGCAACATAAAATATCTAGAACTTGTTTATATTGCCATACACATCTATGCTTAGCAGAATAACGAAGGTCGAAGACCAAATATAATTCCACGCCATCTAGTGATCTAATATGTAAAACCGGTTTTCAGCTCAATTTCATTATTTTATTTAATTTTTAATGATCGTTAACAGTCACTCAGGTTTTAAGGACATGAAACTGAGCGATATCGCTGATAAAATCTTGTCTTTTAGTATTCCACTATATCTAGCGTATTAGCGTATTAGCTATTGAAATACAAAAACATCCTAATTTCAATAGTAGTTTGATGCGCGATTAATCCGGTTAAATTAGTTTCATTTAAAATGTGTAATAATCGTGAAAATCAAAGAACTTATTATCAGAATACGTTATTTTAATATTCTTGCTTTGATATTATCACTCAATACACAGTGTTTCTTAAGTTGGATGGTGTGTGGGAAACGAAGTGTTTATCACTGAGTTCTCTCTACCTTGCAATAAGCGGTATACAGCGTGAATCTAAAAAAAAACCGGAGAAGCGCGAGCCAAGCTTGTTCATTAAGGGTTCCGTACAAAAATTGGAGTTCTCAAGTTTTTTCTAAAATTCAAGCTTACCTTAGCCAGAGCCCTTTCATTTGATACCTCACTTGAACTAGCGGCTTTAATACCAAATTTTGCCCAGCTTTCATTTTTTAAGATTTAACCACGAATGTGTAGCTTTCAGATTTTTTCCTGAACTAAAACTGGAAGTAATATATGACTTTTGATTCCATTTATTGCGACGACATACGCGTTTTTTGCGATATAAACGGCCCTAACTTTTTTTTAGTTAATGAATTTTGAGTATATGGTTTGAATTTCAACTCGATATCTCCAAGCGCTCCTGCGACAAAGGCTCTCGACAGAAAGAAAAATCGGACAGACGGACAACAAAGTGATCTTATAAGGGTTCCTTTTTCCTTAAAAGGAATGGAAGCCTAAAAAAGAAATAAGATAACTCACTTCTTCCCCTTAATCATCTTCTCGAGAGCGCCGCACTGTTGCTTCTGCAGGGTCATCTTCTCTTTGGCGTGGCGTTTCTTCATCGCTTCCAGATCCTTCTGTTGTTTACGACCGGTTTTGACGAAGCCTTTCTCCTTTTGGAGACTTTCGACTGTTATTGGCTCGAAGACTAGAGGCTCTGTTGGATTATGTTTTAATAAATAAATATTTAACAGGTATCATTTAATTATTAGGTACTTAATTTATAAAATCTCCCTAAAATAAGATCATTTCAAACTTTATTTTTCATCTTAATATTGTGAACTTTGCCTCGTTACTAGAGCGAGAGGAAGAGAAAATATTAAATAATTCAATCCTCGAGTGGGAATCGAACCACGTCACGTCACGTTAACAGTCGCACACTTGTGCCACGACTGGCCTCTGTTTATTTTATTATCAATGCAACAAAGTTTGATATTTTCTACATTTACATATCTATATATTTTTGTATAAAAAAAGAACATACTAAACGTAATGACGCATCACTTCGTATTTGTGTTTTCATTCAGAAACAGTATTTTTTCTAGTGTTGTCAATTGTAAATAGAATAATATATCTAAAAACTTTTTATTTTGGTACTGTATATAATGAAACCGGACAATTAAAAATTTTGAGTGTGAGTTTTTATTCAACATCAACAACTTTTTCTTCAATAACGTACATTAGGGTAACTCCGAAAAATCGAATATTTCTAATAATTATTTTTACGTACTAAATATCAACGTTCAGGCAATAATAAATATACATTTTTTACATTATTCTTAAAAACATATTAGACTAATAGTCCTCAAAATTTCAGCTTTGCTAAAAAGACGTAGGTTTGGGGGCCCTGGGATCTCAGTCTAAAACGAAAAAAATCGTAAACAAAACGAAGAACACAACACTAGAGAAACAGCTGCATTACCCGTAATAGCAATACACTTCCACATTATACATATATTTCACAGCACACACACTTTTACACAATCATTAACACTTTAAATTAAAATTTTAAATTTAAAATATAAAAAAAACCACTTTAATATAAAATTAAAACATGTATATTTAAATTGAGTGCGAACGTTTGTTTGGCTTGACTGCTGGTAATGTAGTGTGGATGGTACGCGCGTAAGGCCAATCGACTTCACTCAATATCTATAGCTGTATGAGAAAACCGCTGGATTCTGTAGCACACGGGACGAGAAGAGGCGATTTTGTAGCGAAATGTTTTTGCCGCAGTGATAGATAAAAAAGGAAGAGCGAAGAACTGAAAATAGTTCACTGAGTGGGAATCGAACCCCCAACCGTCGTAACAGTTTAGAAGTTTAAATGATAAATTTATCATCTCAAATTAATTAAAGATATGAAAAAATTGAGAAACTGCTTAAAAAATACGATTGTTGTTATGAAACATCCAAAAAGTTTAAAATGCTTTATTTTGTTTTTTCAATTATAAAAGTGGATAATTTCAATTTGTAACTTTTGTTTATGCCCACAGAGACATTGTGGGTTCAATGCTCGATCAAGTTACAAACTGCGGCGTTAAATTCAGCCACTCCTGAGGCAATTTCCCGAAAAACTCTGAATGTTAACAGCAAAATAAAAAGAAGAAAAAAAAAACATGGCCAATGGCTACTCACATTTTAATTAAAAAAAAAGACATGTTTCCGCTACCGCTTTCATTTACACCTCTTCCGTAGTCATACAAAAATATCGCCGTCATAGCGGCGCATTAGCCGGAGAATGTTCGTTTCAGTGCAAATTATGAATTTCGCTTCTATTTACGTTTTTCATAATATAAACATTTGAGCTCACCTCTGTGCATTCCTCATTTGTTAGAATTGTAGGTTAAAATGTAGAGTAGTATATTTTAGTGAACTAGGCGCGGTTAGTGGGTACGAATCTCATATGTTTTTGTTAATATAAAGATAGAATATACATAAATATAGAAAGAGCTTTGTGCCAGATCACTTTGTTCTTTCGTGTTCTGCTTGAAAAGAGACATTGACTCCGTAATTCAAAATATTGTTTCTCCTTGAAATATGGTTGATGATATTCGGATTAACCTTTTAGGCGCACTCACAAGGTCTGACTGTAAGCATGATTGCTGTGGGTTTGATAACGTTCAAGGGTATGATCACATTTACCTACCACAGACAAAGTGCGGCGCTAAAATCGGGCGGTGGTGGGAGACGGATCAGACGGAGTGTCTTAACGTCACTAGGTTCCCTCTGAATACCCCGGCATGCGGGAAAAAGCGTGAAGCTGATTATTTTGTCTAAATATAGTCTTACCGAGTTGGATTTTGATCTCATTATAAATTTTTCTTACGACAAAGTAAACAAAAGAATTTTCCTATTTTTTTCTTTAAAGCAAACCCCACGATTCAAAACGTATTACGGTTATACCATTATATAGTTTTATATGTATGCAATAAATATTTATATTGCGGACTAACATATTCCACTAACCCGACATACTTTAAACAGAACTACTCGAGTTTATTTAGATTATGCGTGTTATATTTTAAGAAGTACTTTGGAAAATTTGGTTTGGGGTGTTCATTCATAGAAGCTAAAGAAAAAAACCTCTTAATAATATATACTGATATTTTAAATGGAATAGTTTGTTTGGTTGAACGCGCTTATCTCAGGAAGCACAAGTTGGAATTTATAAAATACTTTTGGGTCGGATTCCATTCCATTCCCTGGAAAATATCTCTAGCGTATCTAGATCCCATAACAGCCTTGTTATGGGATCTAGATACGCTAGAGATATTTTCCAGGGGCGCCTGGACTTTAGCTTTGATTTCTTTAATATTCGTGTAAAGATTTCTTTAAATTTCCAGGATAAAAAGTTAGTAATACACACACACAACTCTTAGTTATTTGAAAGCCGCATGTAAATCAAATTATAATATAAATACAATATTCAAATTAAACATTATTTGTCCTTATAACTACAGCTACCAAATCAACTAATTCTTCGCTTTAATATTTTGTTGAGTTGACTTGATGTCATATGAAGATCATCACAGAAATAGCTGTACTAAATGAAATCGAACCCACAACATCCATCCTAGTAGTTTATACTATAACTACCGTACCAACAAAGCAGTTTATTACTAAATGTTTAAGCATAACGACTGTATGTAGGTGTTTGTATGTAACGTGACCGATTTGGAATATTGTAAATATTTACTTAATTTCATTCGTTTCATTCTTTATTTTCATAAAACTTTTCATTTCATTTTTTGCATAAGCAGATTTTGTATGTTTTCACAATTTAATTTTCTAGTACCACATAGCGCAGCGGTAAATTAAGCCACTCTATATATAATATGTATCTCAAAATTTATATGTAAGATCCACACATCGTAAAAACTAGGCACTAATGTAATTTCTATATAATTCATAAGTCTAGTTCAAGGCTCATATTTATAAGTCCCTCTCAAGACTGAGATCGATCTTGAGATGTTGTCAAGAATCTCATGAAGACCATCATGGCATTCGGATATAGTAAGCGATAACATAATTTTAAATATCTCTCTATAACTCACCTTCTTTCTTCTCCTCCGGTTTCTTTTCCGGAGCACTTTCTTCGATGCCCATTTGTTTCATGTTGTCCGTACGTTCTTTGGCCGCGCCCATAAACGCGCGAGGATCTGACAGGGCCGCCATGAAATCTATATAAAACATATTTATTAGGAGAAATAGTCCCTTTTTTATTATGAGGTAGTTTAAATTAAGAAACTGAACTTATATGAAAAAACTGGTCAAGTGCGAGTAAATCTCGCTCACCGAAGGTTCTAAGGGTACTAATTTCATGAATGATTCAATAAGAATTACAACTTATAAAGTTTGATAAACTTAAGATTGCGGGCTTGTGCATTCAACTTGCAGAAACTGAGCTATAATATATAAGTTTGTAGTGGCTATGTACACTTTAAATAAACTTCCACCTTTCGTACTTTTTCCCTTTTTTTATTGTAAGTTTGATAAATAATGCCAAATATTTTAAATAAAACTATTTTAACCGGATTAATCGCGTATATTTTGTATGTTTATACATTTTTGGAAACCCGACGTTTCGAACACTTTGCAGTAGTCCGTGGTCACGGGTAGACTGAGTCTCCAAAAATGTATAAACATACAAAATATACGCGATTAATCCGGTTAAAATAGTTTTATTTAAAATGTGTAATAATCGTGAAAATCAAAGAACTTATAATGCCAAATATTTTAATTCAGTTCACAAGAAAACGCTATAGGTTTTGATTACACGGCGAATTTCATTCAAATTACAGCAAAAACGATGAAAATGCTCGATCATTTGATTATTTTGACTTAGAAGCTTAATTTCCTGTGGGGTTTAAAGGTTTGTTTAAAGCTTTGGATGTTAATTTTAGCATGTTAAGGCAGATAGAAAGACAACAAAGTGATCCTTTCCGTTTTTTTGGTTTTGAGGTACGGAACCCTAAAAACAACAAGATACGGATGGGCAACGACATCGAGAAGTTAACACTAGTTCTCAAACATATATAAGTCAATGCATATAAAACTGTGGCAAAGGTTTAATCTACTAAAAAGATGTGTCAAAACTGAATCCTACCTTCAAATCCATCCGGTACGTAGATCTTAAGCTCAATGTTACAGAACAACATGGGCAAGGACATCGGGAAGTTGGCTTCAGTTCTCAAAGATATATGTCTGTAGCCAGCCTGAAGACCGTCGAGTGGTAGAATCCGCTGACCGAGCAGTTTACCGTTTTCATCGTAAACACCGAAACGCAGTACCGCCAAGTCTGGGAGTACTACCTGTTTTATGTGAGAAAAGTTAAAGAAGTTAATAATAGGTAAAGAAAGTAGAAAAGAAATATTTTTTTAAAGTTCACGCTGTATCCCGCATATAACGCATATAAGTGTTAAGAAACTTCACTCCACATACACTGCCCAAGTTTTTGAGACATAGTATATTAACTGGCGGAAATTAACGCCGCGCTTTGTTGTGAAATCAGAGCGAGCGAAATGTAAATAGTCCATTCAAATAGGAATTGAACCCATAACCGCCGCGTATACAGTCACACGCTGTGTCACTACACCATGACATTTCTACACTTGAATAATTTTATAACACCTCAAAATAAAATATCTAAACGATGTCACAGTTGGACACTGCCACGAATATCGTAGGTCGTTAATCCTAATTTTTTCATAATATATAAATTATTTCTGTTCCGTTTCGTCACACGGAGAAAAAAAACAATATATTGACACTAAGTTCTCTATTTAACCAAAATTAATATTATCTCACCTTTCTGAACAAAAATGGCTCTTCATTGTAAACAGGGTTCAATCCGTTGGCGGGAACCATTCTTGTACGGAACTCTTTACGGATGGTGTCAGAGGGAAGCCCGTACATATCCACTTCGACGTATGTACCAACTTTCTTATCTGATAAGAACTGACCGGCTATCACCTGTGATGATAAGGGTTGTTGATAAGAGAAAATAAAAAAAAATTAAGGTTTTAAATCTCAACTAAACTAAAATCAAATTTTGATTTTCTTTGGGAGATTTAGAGGTGCAATTGCAAAAGTAAAATTTACACGGTATGTGAAAGATGCTACTTCAAATTCTGATTTGCTCAATACTTTAAAATAATATATCACTAATCATTCATAAACTACATAATTTTCTTTATCATTATGGTTTTTTTTATTGCTTTTCTTTATTTATATCAACAAGATTATTACATATTAAATTGTAATAAAAATAAAAAAAATTAAATTCAAATTCACTTTAAGAGTCAGACGTCAGTTCAGTAGTACAAAATATGTGTATAAGCCGCTCTTCCAAAGCCGGTATCTACTCGAAGAGATATATTATATTTAAAATGATCTTCTCGATTTATTAAAATTATCTAATAAAAAAAATATCATCTAAAAAAACCTCCAAACATTCGAACTGCCACCAACCTGCACAGCGCACTGAGCCGCAATCACGCCATCCACGGGGGCGTCGGCGAACGGATCAAAACTTTTGTCAGCTCGTCTCATGAAGTCAGGTTTTAGAAGATACCCACAGTTCCCATTGTATTCGAACTTCCCTTGGTTCAGTTGCATCGGGAGATCTGACGTTTGGAAGTTTAGGGAGACCATCTGACAGCCGGCGTTCCAGAACACCTAGAAAGTATAATATAATTATTTTTTGTGTCATGCTATTTCGCATTTAGCATGGTATGAAGAGAATTAAATCAAAATCAATCAAATCCTCCATTATACAATTTCAGCCTGAATTCAAGATTTCTTTTTTTTTTAGCTTCACGCTGTATCCCGCACACAGCAGGGTAGGCAGAGGGAACCTAGTGGTAAGACACTAAGTTCCCCACTTTCTGCCGAATTCTGGAGGCATTGCGTGTTGAGTGGCAGAATTCAACGCCGCGCTTAACCTCGACACCAGAGCGGAGAAATGGAAATATAAATTTAAGTAAATATTTCATCTCCTCGAGTGGGGATCGAACACACAACCGGTCGGTTTTGCAGTCACACCTCGTGCCGCTGCGCCACGACCGGCTCTATTATAATAATAATTTTGTGTTTAAAAAAAATTAAATATAACCTGTGGCATATAATTAGAGGAATCAGCCCTAGTTCCTTTGGGATATATGCGAGACATTTGTCTTTTGTTATAATTGACGAAATCTATAGCTTGAGACTTTAAATAGTTCATTCCGGTGGTCTCCGCGAAGGAAGACATGTTGTGGTGGATGTTGCGTTCTGTGGGTAGAAATTAAAAAAAAAAACATTGAATATTTTTAATTAAAATAGAAAATTATTACATTATAACCAGTCGTTTAGTAAATATTAATAACGTACATAGATAGTATTTACAGATATAATACGTAGACGAGTAATATATAATGTACTAGCGGACCCGGACGCGGCTTCGCCCGCTTAAATTTTACGAATGCTTATAGATATATTTAGGAAATTGTTTTTGAAAATGTCTTACTAATTTAAATGAAAAAAATATAAGTAAACGTAACCATAGTAAAATATTAATACTAAAAACTAAACAAAACCAGCTACATTATTAATAATTTTGTCTCTGTCTGTCTTTCTATTTCCCCGAGCTAATATCCAGAATAACTGAACTAATTTTTATTGGACTTTCAGTGATCGATTTTACTAATTTACCCGGGAAAAATCTTTTTACTCGTTTTCCTTGCGCGCGTACATAGATACTATATGAAATTACTAAAGTCCTTTCTACATTAAATATGATAAGTTTTGCGAGCAATATCAAATAAAATCCCAAAAAACTAAAACCACAATTTATTAAGTGTATAACAACAATATAGATAACCATCCAACCAAGATGAAATAACCAACAATTCTCTCTTCAATACTTAAATAATATTATGCCGATGCCGCGCAGGGCCGCAACTTACACCACACCAAGAAATTCATGAAAATCTAATTAATACTCGAATAAGCGAAGAACCAAAGAAAAGTAGAAATTAATTATAAACAGCAAATAATTATATAAAAATTAACAGTAGTTCGAAAATGTATGAAAATTTACAAAACCGTCAAAGTCATGTGCCCGTTGGCGTCGGTCATACTATGCCGGTCGTAGCTCGCTAGGTCATTTCGAATCAGTGACATCTCCTTAATTATTTATTAGAATGTTATACAGTGAACTATAATTTCAATCTAGATGAAATGCTAAAAGTGACTACTATATTCATTTTCATAAGGATCAATATCAAATTATAGAAAATACATACAACAAAAACCCGATAAATATAAAGTAAATTAATTAAGATGGTTACTTGTTGTTACTCTGTTAAATTGCTCAACCTTCAGAGATAAACATCGTATCAACATGTATCGCGGACTGTTTTAAACATTATTTAAAGGACAATATTTTTGTAAAACATTATTTTTATGTATCTCATAAGGTTGAGTCGGCGCACGCCATGTATGCGTTAAGCAAGCTCATTTTGGGTGACGTTTGCTTATAACAACAAATAAACTTTGCAAACCGTTGCTTAGCAACGGTCGGTTGTTATTAACATGGCGGAATAAATTGTCTGTCAAATTGAAAAATATTTTAATATATTAGTATATATCGACAATATTACAAATATGAGAAAAAAAAGTAACCTATGTTCATCCGAAGACCCTCAAGTATCTCTGTATGAGTATTTTATTACAATTGAATTAGCGGTTTGGCCCTGATTGCGGCACAGACAGACAGACAGACAGACAGACAGAGTTACTTTCGAATTTATAATATAGGTATGGATAGTATGTATGTAAATATAACATTTTCATATTATTTTAGAAAAGAAAAATGTATTATGTTATTATATCTAAACGAAGACAAATTATGTAGATTACTAAAAAAACCAAAATTATAAAAATCGTCTCCCTTCAAAAGTAAGTATGGCATAAAAATTTCAAAACTCACTCTCAGCCTCCTCAAAGCTCTGGAACTTTATGGGTTGAGCATAGTTGACCATAGAGGATAACCATGGATGTACGTTGGTGGTGGAGCCCGTATACTGTACTGGAGGAGGCGCATCACCTTCACCACCAGCTGGCGCTTCAGCTACTACTTCTTCTGCCTGTTGGGAAAATAACATAGGGTTTTGCTTTTTAATTGGATATTTTACTCTATATGAGAAAAAATATTTATAAAATGTACAGTTAAGATGACTTAGGCAGTGATGCTAAATGATACGATACAATTCTATTTGAATAAATAATATTATGAAGTTGAATTTTCCAAACATACTGCAGTAGCAGATTACTATTTTACAAAACGGTCGACGAGTCGCCATTGTTGACTATGGAAGAAAAAAATTAAAAATAAGAAAAAATCTTGAAGTCGAATCAGCGCAGTCATCCACAACTAATTTCAGGGCGGCCACGACTCGCCGACCAAACTATACTATATTATTCATACCTTCTTCTCCGGCATTACAACAGCTGAAGCATCTTCCTTCACTTCATCTTCAATGACGAACTGTCCCTGACGGAATAATTCTAACTCCTGTTTTTCCACTTCAGTCTTTAAACGCTTATTTTTTATCATAATTTTGCGTTTTAGAAGGCAGGGCGGTGGTAATGGTTGGCCTGGTTCCAACTGGAATTGGAAATTGTAAAATTTATATAACACAAAGGAAATAAGGGTTCAAAATTTTAGATTATTATTAATATAGAAATTGAAAATGCCAATTCATTTACAGTATCACAGGAGTTTTATAAATAAGTTTTGTACTGTCAAATAATTCCTTCTCTTAAAAATCTTCTTCTGATAAAGATAGAAATTACAATGAGTAGGTACAATCAAAAATCTGGAAGGCAAAAATTATCAACATTAAGAAATTATATCAATTATTTCTTATTCCGGCGAGTCTTCATGATTTTTACGTGATCTTCCTCCAGTATAATCGATACAGTGTTTTCAAAAGTCAACCGTGATCTCCTCCGGCATCTCTTACTGCTCAGTCTTGCTTCAAAAATATTTTTTGCCGTTCTTTCATCACACATTTCCACGACGTGGGAAACCAACTGAGCACTTTCTGTGTATCTCTTCATTGCCGATTCGGTTAGTAAAATTGACTCCGCATATCCTACAAAGAGATCGCATCTCCACGGCATTCATCTTTCTTTGATTCTTTTTTTGTAATACTCACCGCTGCCATATACCAGCATCGGTACCAACTCTCTTATCTCTAAATGTCGTCATCTATGCTGCTAAGGCAACATTAACTCTGTCATCGGCAGCAATATGCCTTCACATCCATTTCATACTTTTCATCAATTTTAAACATAATTCCCAAATATCCCAAATATTCCATTTTTCTAATATCTTTCCATTTACGCTGATCTTGCCTTCTCACACATCAATATTACTTATTATTATTATAGTTAAATAGCAAAACCACATTCACATTTACTTTAACCCAGATGTAGGAAATGGTAAAAAAAATCGTATGTCTTTTCTTACTTAGAGTTTAGGGAATTGAACCCATAACAAAACCATCCTACAATAATGTCAAAATATTACTTAACTATATAAATATTACTACTAAACAAAATCGAATATACTAGGTACATTATATTTAAGTATGATATATAATAAAAGATCAATAAAACGCCACTTACAGGATAGTCCGGCAGTGGTTCCTTCATAAGCAAGTCGCCAAGGATTTCATCGCAGTATTTAGCCAGCTTATATTGCTGAGCCTTACAACAGTGGTTTTCAAAGGACAGTATGACAGGGTAGTCAGAAGCTACAAAGGCTGTATCCCTGAGAGCGTATATGACATCTTTGAATAGGATATCTGTGCACATTGCCATTCCGTGGGTTATTATTGGCTCTTCATCTTCACCCTTGCCGTCCCAGCAGTCCAGTTCTACGCATCTGTAGTAAAAAAAAAAATATATAAGAAAACAGCTTCACGCTGTATCCCGCACACTGCAAGGTAGGCAGAGGGAACCTAGTGCTAAGACACTCCGTTCCCCACATTTTGCCGAATTCTGGAGGCATTGCGTGTTGAGGGGCAGAACTCAACGCCGCGCTTTGCCTCCATGCCAGAGCGAAGAAATGGAAATATACATTTAAGTAAATATTTCATCTCCTCGAGTGGGGATGGAACCCACAACCAGTCGGTTTTACAGTCACACTTTGTGTCACTGCGCCACGACTGGCCTGGTGTTAAATGAAAAAATAGATAGAGAGAACATATACAAATACTATAAAAGCCAATTTGTACTTAAAAAGCAAGTAAAAACTAGTATATAATAAAGCATCTCACCGACATCCAGCAAGTAACACCTGCCGATACATTTCAACAGAACTCTTCCCACCGAATTGTCTTCCAGATAAGTATGTATTGTGAGAGGAATTGATATAATAATGGGATAGAGGCTGGTCCATCTCCATGTAAAAGTCCAAACGATCGAGAAACACCGGCGCGTTCTCGTCCGACATCAGGTATCTGACTAAACCGTCTTTTGTGAGACACTCTGAAAAAGATGGTGAAATATTCTTATTAAATTTGTTTCAAGTTATTTTTTATACCCCTTACGCACAGCCGTTTTTTTTAGTTTTAAAGATTTTGCACGTTGAGTGGAGTGCTCAACACGGCTTTTTTTTTTTCGAACTTGAGGTTAATGCTGTTAGCCCTATTGGCTTTTTACAGCGACACGGTGGGTAGGGAAGAGGGTACTCTGTCCTAGAAGAAATGCAAGCACTACCTGGTTGCCTGAGAGGGGTCGACGACTGTAAGGGCGCCCCCTGCGGGGCTCGAGCCTCGGCTTACAACCGTCGAGCGGGCTGAATCTCAACACTGCGTTTTGGCCTCTTATAAAAGCGAGGAAATAAGATCATTAAATAATTTATTTCCGCTCCGAGTAGAAATCGAATCCATGGCCATGACCTCTTTGTATTTGATACATATGTATGTAAATATTTAAGCATTATTACTCACTTAAACATTTTTTAGAAAAGGTTTTTATCAAAGAGGTTAATACAATTATTATCAAATACTTTTTAGTATACATATAAAAAATTAAACGTACCGGGATATACACCCGCGCCTCTTGGAAGCCGACAAAATTTTTTAAATTTTTTTTATAAGTTTAACGCTTTAAAAAAACTTTAAAAATGAAAAAAAAAGAAAACACAAATACTTAAAATTGTATAATATAGATGCTACTCACTAGCATTTTTGGCCTCCTCTTCCTGTTCATAGTCTGTGATAATTTCTATGGCTCTCTTATCATCGTAGAGTGGATACAAGATTTCATTGAGACGTGGATCTCTTTGCTTCTCGTTAAGGAAGTTGACGAATTGCTCTAAATTGATTCTATCTGATTTGCCTTGAGTTCTGAAATATATCATTTTGAATATATAAATTACAAGTGATCCAAAGGTGGGTTGTTCCGCCTAGATTTATTGTTATATTGTAGACCAATAAAAAAATATATAAATACAAAATCTTTACGTAAGTTGTAGCCTATGTGTTATTCTGATGTATAAGCTATATTAGTGTAAAGTTTTATCTAAAGCTAAATCATTACATTAAGGAATGACCTAAGAAAAATAAAATAATTTCACTATCGCTACATCCCAGATAAACTCGTATCTGAAGCCTCGAAGCGGAAAGTGGGTAACGGAAGTGTCTTAACACTAAAATCCCAAGTTGTCTCTGCCTATCCTGCTATGTGCGAGATAGAACTTGAATAAAAAAGAGAAGTCAGTAACACAATCTTTCAGCATATTACTTTCGGAATCGTACAGTCTAGCCATCACTTACATGGTCCTGAAGAGCTCTTCAATATCGTTTCTGGGGCAGATCTTGTGATATAAAGCATAAAATTTGTCAAACGTGAACGCCTCCCTCTCCATAGACTCGTTCTTGCCGGAAGGTAAGCCGAGTTCCGATAGACATTGGTATACCAGTTTTTCCGTTTTCCCAGAGGCAAATGTCTTGCTGATTACTTTGACGGGCACTTTGCCTTTGGAGTCGACGAGAAATGATAGTCGCATCCAACTGGAAATATAATATATATAATATACAAATAAAGGCCAGTCCAGGAATTCGACAGAAAGTGGGGAACGGAGTGTCTTAACGCTAGGTTCCCTCTGCCTACCCTGCTGCGTGCGGGACACATAAAAAATAAAAAAGGGAACCAGCCCAACTAGACGCCAGTCGTGACGCAGGGGGACAGGCGTGTGACTACAAACGCGAAAGGTTGTGCGTTCGATTCCCACTCGAGGAAACTAAATATTTCACATTTATACATACAGCATGAACCTGAAAACAAAATTGTATCTATATTATAAAAGCCAAAGTGTGTTTTAGTGTAAAGCAGCGTACAAAAGCATCATTACAAGTATAATAAGCACTTCTGTAAATTGTAAATTTCCATACAAAATCAAATACAAAACACTAGTAAAATATTTTTTTATAATCTCTATATATAATAAGACAGTAAAAATATTTTGTCTGTACATTTAGTAATTTTGACTGAAATGGATAGAGGGACACTTAAAAAGAATAATAGAAAGCAAAAAGATTTTTTTTTAATTTCTTGTCTGTCTGTCTGTCGACATATTTTTGTCCGCATTTTTCTCTGAAAGTACTGAACCGATTTACTTGAAAATTTCACCAATTGCTTTGTTTTAACTCAACTTAACTACTGGTTCATCAAAATCGGTTCATTAAAAAAAAGTTATCGTCATTTGAAAGAAGTCGTAATTAATTCAACACAGAGATAAAGAACGATCTTGAAAGAAATATCAAGTAAATACAACGATTTTTTGGTTGGTTCGTTCATATAATATATGTAACTAATTTAAAAACTGTACAGGAGTTAATATGCAATTATTACAGTTATTTTACAAAGAATATTATGAATTCTTCAAATCAATAATTTAACATTCAAGGCTGTTTCTGAATGAGTAAATTAAATTATTCACTGACATCAGCACATTTAACAGAGTATATTATATAGATAAAAAGAACATAAAGTTACAAAAATATACACGTGTAATAAATAATTAGCTTTATGTATATTTTATAAATATCAAATATCAACAATGGTCGTATTTTTTTATTTAAAACATTCAAAAATTCTTTGACGATAATGTCGTATGAAAAATCATATTAGAAGTCATTATAGTTGTCACTCAATTCTGCTTATTAAATCAATAATCATGTATTTTAAGCGGGCGAAGCCGTGGGCGAGCCGCTAGTAATATATAAGAAAAATATTGGCTAAATTTACATATGAAAATATAACAAAACAAAATATATTCGTGCTTTATATACAAAAATTATAGAGATATTCCTATACAAAATATATTCACTTAGACAAAATGGTAATGTTATTTCGAACTCGCCCAAATCCTCAATTGACTTGGTAATCTAATATTATCATATGATATTCATCAGTTGTATTAGAAATTAAGTGTATTATATAAATCTCATAGTATCTATCCTATTTTAGAAGAGTAAGGCAGAGACCCGTAGTGGTGCAGAGGCACAAGCGACTGTAAATGTGACGGTTAAGGGTTCATTGGACACTCGGAGAAACAAAATATTTAATGTTCTTGTCTCAATGGCAACGGAGTGTCTTAACACTATGTCCCCAGGTTCCCTCTGCCACTGCTGCTATGTGCGGGAACTTAGTGTCAATACACTCCGTTCCGCGCTGGAATTCGGAGGTGCAATTGTATATCTGCATGTTGGGTGGTGGAACTCAACGCCGCACTTTGCCTTGCCGGAGTGAGGATATGTAAAATCCTTTATCCTAATATGATCACTCGAGTGGGAATCGATCCCACAGCTATCGCTTAGACAGACCTTGCGCAATTGCGCCACGACGGTAAGTACTTACCTAATTTTATAAGCTAAATGCATACATGCTCGCCACTAAAGGATCAAAGTAGGAAATTAAGCTTAAAAAATCATGCAATCTTGGGACATGCTACTTATTATATAATACATACTACTTAGTAGTGGGGAACGGAGTGTTTTAACACTAGGTTTCCTCTGCCTACCCTGCTGTGTGTGGGATACAGCGTGAAACTGTTTTATTTCATATTATTTATTATTTTTTTCTTACTTAGTACTTATTTAGAACGATCTTATATAAGATCTACTATTAAACTTAAGTTAAGGAGTTATATTAGTTACATAAAACAAACACTCAAAGTCAATTGGCTAGAAAAGTTATTAAGCTATTGTACTTACACATATTACTAGATATTTCAATAAAATGTATATATTTCCGTACATAGAAACATAACAACGCGACTAGTTTTATAGAAAAAGTCTTTAATTTTTTTTTCCAGTATTTGAAACCGTACGTACCGTTGCGACTGAAAAAATATTTGAAATAAAAAATCCAACTTTAAAAACACTAAAGGTTATATTAGTATTTTTTTGGGGTTCCATAATGACATTTCGACCTAATTGTTTAAACGGAGCTTAAACAATTCTTTACTGTCATTGCTCATTGAGTGGCATATCACAACGCCGCGTTTTCTATTTTTACCAGAGCGAGCAAATAAAAATATTAAATATTTTATTTCACTGTGTTGAAATCGAACCCACCACCGTCACTTTTACAATCGCACGCTTATGCCGCTGCGCCACGACGATTGCAATATATATTTTTTATAAATAATATAATTAAAAGTTACTTGAAAGTTGTATATAGTTGTTTGTGTTTAGTTTCTTTTATTGGCTTCACACTGTTTCCCGCATATAGCAAGGTACGCAGAAGGAACCTAAAGTTAAAACACTCTGTTGATCACGTACCACCGAATTTACGATACATTGTATATTGAGTGGTAGAACTTATTAGCGCGCTTTGTCTTGCTATGAGGGCTACAATATGAATATATTCAATAATTCATTTCCCCAAGAGGATATCGAATCCACAACCTTCGCGTTACTTCGGTGTGCCACTGGTCACATTGTTAACTGAATTCAAATCTATAGTTTCTTTGAATATATTTTTCGTCGAGAAACACAAAGTTTAGTTATATTAAGAACCTGACACTTGCGATCCGACTCCAACTTTATTTCAATTTCTTACTTTTATTATGAACAAATATTTTAACAAAGAAACTAAAAACAAAAGAAGATGTCTTTTATTTGTTTTTCGTTAATTCACTTCTAAGTAATCATTCTTAACTATTAGTTTCGAAAGTATTATATGTTTTTATAATTTTTTGACGAAAACAAAATAAACAATTAAATTAAAAGTCAAATTCAATTTCAATATTTGAAATCTGATCGTTTAAAACATTTCATAAAAGTCCGACTCTACTTCAGCTTATTTTTTTAGGGTAGCCGGAGGGAACCTTTTGTTAAGAGTGTTCCCCACACAATTCCCGAGAGACGGCGTGATGAGTGGCGGACCTCATCGCTGAACTGTCTTGTTACCAGAGAAACTTCCGATCAAAATAATCACTTGCTAAGCCGGGAATCGAATCCACAACCGTCGCGTTAAGTTGGTCTCAAGACCTTGAAATATTACAAAAATAAATAAAACTTACATTTTTTTTACTTTACAAACTAAAGTTAGACTAGACACCCTGAGTCTAGCCCATACTTTATTACTATGTTGATCAAGAACATTAAGTACGATTTATTATAGTTAAATAAAACTTCGTCTCGTCGTCTTATATAGAAGATAAATATTTTCTTTATTGCTTTATGAGTCCAAGTACCTGTTCTTGAGAGCGTACAGTACGGTCGGCGAGTTGTGGCCGCCTTGAAAGTTATGGCCTAAGATCCCATCGTTTAAAACTGTAGGGATTAGATTTTCTAATGAAACTAATATTTAAGAATGATACATGATAGTAGAATAGATTACACTAGGGTTGCCCAAAAAAATCCTGCCGCAATCACCTTTAATTAATGTTTTTCGTAACTCGTTTTTGGAGAAAATTGCACTCATATGTTTTTTATGTGAATCGCACATCATTTGAAAGAAAATCGCATAAGGAATTGGAAAAACAATGGTTGCCAGCTCTCAGTCTGCCGCAAGTCCAAGGTTGCCTGGTTTAAAGAGGTTACTTAATGTGAATATTTGCACTCATGTGTTTTTTTTAATGAATTATATATCAAATTAAAGCTTATTTTTTTGTCATCACTAAAACACATGGTTGCCTGGAAAATGGCTGCCGCAAGCAAAGGTTGCCATCATTCGAAATATTTTATTCTGATTCCGTTTGACTGAGAATAGACGATGAAATACGCGATTTGCCTTATGTTTTAAAGTAAAATATTATAAAATAGAAGGTCAATCTTAAAATTAATATTTATTCTAGCTGTTCACCTGTTAAATGATGATTTTAATCATATTAAGTACATACAAAAAACTATTTAAACATGAAATCATCCTTATTTTTCCATTGAAATAATGAGTCTATGATATTAAGTCTTTGTTAAATCTGTTTTCTAGATATTAATACTCGTTTAAATCGTTATTTTAAAAAGACTAAATTATCATCTATATATATAAAACAAGTACCTGAATGACTGAGGTAAGACGCACGCACAGCCGCTGATGGTAGAAACGTGAAATTTGGACAGATGTTTTTTTTCGTAATCTGGACATCCACTAATAAGGGATTTTAAGAAAATTGAACCCTAAAGGGATAAAATAGGGGCTGAAAGTTTGTATGGGTTTTTTTTTTAATCGGCACCGATTTTTATAATATTTGAAATTCAGACTCCTAAAAATACCCCGTAAGGGTTCAAATAAGCGGGCGAAGCTGCGCGCGCCCACTAGTATTAAATAAACGTTTACAAATATCGTTCTATTATAAGGTATTAATTACATAATGTTTTCATAATATAATGTAGGTTGACAATTATTGCAGATATTTTATTTATTAATCAAGAAAAAATGGAAAATTACCTCGTTATAAACTCGCAATCTCTCTCTTCGTCCTCAGAGAAAAATATATAATATTAAACATTAAATTTAATTATACTTATCAAACATTAATTATACTTACGTTTTGCATTAGAAAATAATTGAAAAATAAAAATCAAATCAGATTCACGCTGTATCCCGCATGCAGCAGGGTAGGCAGAGGGAACCTAGTGTTAAGACACTCCGTTCCCCACTCTCTGCCGCATTCTGGAGGCATTGCGTGTTGAATGGCAGAACTCAACGCCGCGCTTTGCTTCGACACCAGAACGAAGAGATGGAAATATAAATTTAAGTGAATATTTCATCTCCTCGAGTGCGGTTCTTCTTTGTATTTTTTTTTACAACAATGAACTTTTTGTAACAAGTGATAACCGTGCATTGTGTTACTATTTAAGAAAATGTTACTGTATATAAAAATCATTTTTTGGCGAAACAACAACATAATTTTACACTTAAGACTCATTATTAAATTCCACACACATTTTCGCACAAAAAACAGATCTTCATTTTTGTCATGTTAACTAAAAACGTCTTCACTCCAAAACGAAAGGTAAGTAACTAAGTAATATGTTCAAAAACATCTCATTTGGCCATCTGCACTGTTATTGCATTTAGAAACAATACATCAACGAAAATAAAATTATTGCATTTTGTTTGCTTTGTATACCACCGCAAAATGTTTATCTATAGTAAAAAGTAGACAACTAATTGATATTTGCCGACTTCTGGTCATAAACCTTAAATAGCGTTTATTATTCGGCATTACTGTCGAAATTTCTTAGAATTTATTTGTGATAACTTAATTTTGTTTATAATAATTCTATCATATATATTTCTTTCAATGCAAATTCTTAAAAGTTGCGTGAGAAAAAAGAGATTGCGGCAACCGTTATCAAAAAAAAAACGAGAAAAAAAAATCATACGAGCAGAGGACAAAGAGAGAGAGAGTATATTGAAATATTATTTTCCATATTTTCTTAATTAATAAAAAAACTTACGCATTAATTGTCGCCCTTCATTATCTTAAGGAAACATGATGTAATTAATACCTTATAATAGATTGATATTTGTAAGCATTTATTTAATTAGATAATTTAGTCGATTTAAAATGATAATTTAAATTAGTATTAGTATTTAGAAAACAGATTTAGCAAAGACTTACTATCATGGGTTCATTATTTCACTTGAAAAATAAGGATGATTTCATATTTAAATAGTTGTTTGTATGTTCTTAATATGATTGTAATCATCATTTAACAGGTAAATATCTAGAATAAACATTAATTTTAAGATTGACCTTCTATTATATAATATTTTAATTTAAAACATAAGGCAAATCGCGTATTTCATCGTCTATTCTCAGTCAAACGGAATCAGAATAAAATATTTCGAATGATGGCAACCTTTGCTTGCGGCAGCCATTTTCCAGGCAACCATGTGTTTTAGTGATGACAAAAAAATAAGCTTTAATTTGATATATAATTCATTAAAAAAACACATGAGTGCAAATATTCACATTAAGTAAGCTCTTTAAACCAGGCAACCTTGGACTTGCGGCAGACTGAGAGCTGGCAACCATTGTTTTTCCAATTCCTTATGCGATTTTCTTTCAAATGATGTGCGATTCACATAAAAAACATATGAGTGCAATTTTCTCCAAAAACGAGTTACGAAAAACATTAATTAAAGGTGATTGCGGCAGGATTTTTTTGGGCAACCCTAGTGTAATCTATTCTACTATCATGTATCATTCTTAAATATAAGTTTCATTAGAAAATCTAATCCCTACAGTTTTAAACGATGGGATCTCCACCTATTAGTTGTAGATTGTGCAATTTGATTTTACGGTTTCTCTTAGTTTTGATTACTTTCCGAGGAAAGTTCAGAAAGAATAGCTTCCGGGCGGCCACGACTCTTCTACCGTACCGCATGTTAGTTATGTTATGGGGTTTTTATATTAAAATGTCAAATATATACTTTTTTTTAATTGCTTTTTTTTTCTTAGACGTTATGGTTCAATTGATGTATCTCTAAGTTACATTAAAATTATCGTCTATAGTCGATAATTTTAACTAAACAAAAAGGTCCATAATGTTTATGTATATTTAGATATGCTTGCTTTTTAGTCATAACTATAATGATATATTGTAGATATAAATATTTCTATATAGACTATTTAGATCTACTCGTATTATAAGAAGAGGTTCTTGTATATATCAAAAGAAAGATACGAGTCTCTGATCTCTATATATAATAAGACAGTAAAAATATTTTTTCTGTACATTTAGTAATTTTGACTGTAAGGGATAGGGGGAAGGTTACCCTTAAAAAGAATAATAGAAAGCAAAAAGATTTTTTTTTTATTTCTTGTATGTCTGTCTGTCGATATTTATGTTTTTCTCCACATCCATATTTTTCTCTGAAAGTACTTACATACTACATACTAAACTAAATACTAAAGTTTGGTTCATCAAAATCGGCTCATTAAAAAAAAAGTTATCGTCATTTGAATGAACACAAGGTATTAGTTTGCCTGCGAATATTATATAGCAATCGCGCTGGTAAAATTCCTGGATAAAGAATGACATTCGAAGCGTCGGGGTTAAATGACTGTTGATAAAAATATATATTTTTGAAGCACTATTATATAATATTTTATACAATAAAGTAAACAAAATTGAATGGTTAGTGGAGATTACCTTCATAAATCGTAACAGTTAAGTTTAAGTCGTAATTAATTCAACACAGAGATAAAAAACGATCTTGAAAGAAGTATCAAGTAAATACAACGATTTTTTGGTTGGTTTGTTCATATAATATATGAAACTAATTTAAAAACTGTACAGGAGTTAATATGCAATTATTACAGTTACTTTACAAATTTTATGAATTCTACAAATCAATAATTTAACATTTAAGTCTGTTTCTGAATGAGTAAATTAAATTATTCACTGACATCAGCACATTTAACAGAGTTTTAGAATTATGATGAGACGAACTTATTTGATATAAAAAAGAACATAAAGTTTAAAAAACATATACGTGTAAAAAATAATTAGCTTTATGTATATTTTATAAATATCAAGTATCAACAATGGTCGTATTTTTTTATTTAAAACAATCAAAAATTCTTACAGAAATTACTATAATGTCGTAAAAAAATCATATTAGAAATCATTATTGTTGTCAATCAATTGTGCTTATTAAATCAATAATCATGTATTTTAAGCGGGCGAAGCCGTGGGCGAGCCGCTAGTTCTTTATATAAAAACAGCGTTAGGAGAATAACGTTCGTAGCTTTTTTCTAAAATAAAAAAACCACCGAAAGCTAATTGCGGCCGTCATGGCGCAGGGGCGCACGCGTACTACTGTAAGCGCGACGTGACGGTTGTGAGTTTGATTCCCACTTGAGGGAATGAAATATTTAATATTTTTTCCTGTAGCACATAGCAGTATAGGTAGTTCCCACTGCTCTGGTTATTAGGCAGTTCCCTCAATACGCATTGCCTCTAGAATTCAGTGGAAATTGGGTAACAGAAGTGTCTTAATGGGAACTGAGTGTCTTAACACTAGGTCCCCAGGTTCCCTCTGCCTACCCTTCTAAGTGCGATATAAAACATGAATCTAAAAAAAAGAAAACTGAAAGATAATAGTAGAATAAAGTATCAATGGGCTATTTCCTGAAATCCACACAATATAATATAATACACCTTTTTGTACATTTGTTTTCTTTTCTGTTTTATTGTGTATTTTATATATGTGGTGTACAAATAAAGAAATTTACTTTCACGCCCTAGCCAATACAACTAAACAAAATATACATATTTTAGAACAATGAATCTTATCACATTCTTACATTATATATATTATAATATCATTTAACTAGCATTTTCTACTATCGAGCTTCTATAACTTTACGTACTGTTTCATAAGACTTGTTCTGGGGCACACGTTGTTTATTTTGTTGTTGTGTGTTATAGCCCGCAGGGATTCTTTCCATACCTTCAAAAGTAAACAAGTTTTATCAAATTTAAAGTTATTTTCATGAATATTATGTTTAAGAATATTTTGTTACGCCATATTTTATTTTTGTATGAATAAAATTATATATATCTATACTGTGTATTGTGTTTGTTTGTAAACATAAAACCTCGTACAATAAATTTTCTTATAAGGTAATGTCATTAAATATTGTTTGTTATAAAGACATCATATTTTTTACAAAATAATTGATAAATACACGAGTCGACGGGGATTTTTTGTCATCACGGCAATATAACTTTTTTCTTCTATTTTCTATGTGGGATCACATAATACAAGAGAAAAAAGTTATAAGAGTAAAAAAAGCCCAAATTTAAATGAAAATTAATAATTCATTTTAATAATAAAATATTTAAAATATATGCGTCCACAATATGTTGATTTCCCAAAACAAAAATGTTTTATTGAAACTGTTTGCACACACACTGGCTATCGCCTTTCAATTCTATCGGCGGAAAGTTTTCGCTAAATTTACATATTTTGTTGCCAAACGAATAACGTCTACTAGGGGTGCCCTTGATTGTTTATTACATATTTAATATGTTTTTTCTTTTATATACTTATTAACTCTACATTATCGATATTTACCGATACTAATATTGGTTTTTCTTTACTAATTTAAACATGCCATGCCATTATGCAAACGTAATAATTTGTCTTTAAATGACATACATAAATCGCATAACATATATAAATTCGTACAAATGTAAGCAATCGGTATAAGTTTGTTTGAAATCAACATAATTTAAGCGTCAATTGACATCTGGAGGTATGTTATACATGTACAAAAATAATTGAAAATCTAACAATAATTTAATTTAATAGTCTAAAGAGACTATATGATCAAAAACTTATCATAGCTTAAAATCGCCATCTCATATTTGTTCCTAAGTAAGAAAAAACCTTTTCATAACTGACAACCCTATGGTCAAATACGAAAACATTGTTTTAGTGGTCAATTTTTGTTCCTGAAAATTGCACAAACGATATACATACATACAAGTATTTTAAAAACAATATTTATTTATAGATGAAATATTTACTTAAATTTATATTTCCATTTCTTCGCTCTGGTGTCGAGGCTAAACGCGGCGTTGAGTTCTGCCACTCAACACGCAATGACTGCAGAATTCGGCAGAAAGTGGGGAACGGAGTGTCTTAACACTAGGTTCCCTCTGCCTACCCTGCTGTGTGCGGGATACAGCGTGAAGCTGATTTAATATTTATTTATTGCGATGAGCGGAATTTTACAAGGATATATACGAATGTGATGACGCCTCAGTCTCAAGTAACAGCGAAACGCAGGGTCTTGATGTAGCTGATGGCGAAATAAGTGTAAATGAAGTTAAGTGTGCAATACGAAGTCTGAAATGTGCTAAGTCAGACGAAGCAGATAGAGTTGCTACCTAAATGATCAAATATGGTGAGCCACGCGTCTTTATATAAAGGCAAAGGTTCACAAATAAACTGCTCAAGCCATAGGGCTATCAGTTTGATTGTTTGTGTTTGGGTAGTAAAGAGAGAGAGATCGATGGAAAGGCGAAGAGAGAGAGATGGAAAGGCGTATTACTGCCGGTAATAGGGTTAACGGAGTATTAGCTGCATTGATGAGACGGCGGAAAGTCAGCACAGCTGGCCGTACACAAAGCAGTGTTGGTAACAACGCTGTTATACGGTATTACAGGAGAAGATTGAAAGAAAAATGAATGCCGTGGAGATGCAATCTCTTCGTAGGATGTGCGGAGTCAGCTTAACTGATCGAATCCGCAATGAAGAGATACTGATACTGATAGAGTCACGGTGAGATTGAACAAGAACGTGCGGTTGGTTAGGGCACGTCGAACGAATGAGTAATGAAAGAATGATTTATGACGGAAAAGTGAGCGGTAAGAGAGATAGGGGGGAGACCTCGGTTGACCTTAAAACACAGTATCAAAAATACTAGAGGAAGGTCACGTAAAAAGGACAAGGACCTCCCGGAGGACATGTATGAAGATGTATGGTTGATGACAGTGGACGAGGCGAAAGAGTTGTCTCCGACTATCCCACTAGGGATACAACGTGAATCCAAGTTAAGTTTATTTTTTTAGTCACTCAGCAGTAATAATATACATTATTATTTAAAAATATATTATTGGAAAACTATTTGAATTTAATTATACAACATGCTCGATATAAAAAAAACAAACGAAAAAAATACCTTTATTCAGTTACAATAACCCTTTGACAGTTCGTTGTTGAATGTTTTCGCATGCAAAGCTGTTTTACATAAAGAAATAGAAAGCCATAGAGTTGCCCATTTTCAAATACTCAAGCATTATTTTATAGTCTCTATATATTTTGTGTTAAAAAGAGCCGAGAAACGTTACATCACTCTGTTTTTATAAATGAAATCATACATTTTACTGAAGTCTCTTGATAATTTGATTTTATTTAGATATCTAATATCATCTCTCATTTGGTGCAACAATGACGTAATTGAACTTTTTTTTCAATTGAAATATGTCTCTGTAGGGGGAAAGACTATTTGCAAAGTTAGATTGCGTATCCTGAAACACAACAAATACGTCATTGTTGCACCAAATAAGCGATTTACGAGGTTTCTAGATAACTTAAGCCTCAAGCGTTACTTTGATTATTTTAGGTATTTAGTATTTACTATACAACTGGATCATTAATAAAAATAATTATTTGTATTTTTTTTAGCTTAACGCTGCATTCCATGATACACGTAGGTGGTGGAAATTAAATACATATAAAATAATTAATTTCCACCAGTGGGAATCGAACCCATAACTTGTCGTTTACACGACTGCCCTCTAAAAATAATTAAAATTCAAAAAGTATTTAAAAGAACTAAAATATAACAAATACAAAATATACTTCATTACGAATTCATAAATTCATTTCGACGTAAATTTCCACAAATCTACATACATACATACAAACTTTGCCTCTATTATTGGAAATGCTAAAAGAATCGATCTATTTATATTGACTGTTGATCAGAATTCAGAAATATAACATTAAAATCAAATTTGCGTAAGTAATTCACGGTTTCCCCACTGAAACATTCGAAATGCATATCGCAGTACTGTTGCTATGAATGTCAAAGTTTGTGTATATTTCTGTTTTAAAAATTTTGATAGTTTGGAAAATTAGGTTATTATCCTTTGATATATTATATTTAATGAGGCCGGTCGTGGTGCAGCACAAGCGTGCGACTGTAAACACGATATTGTGTGGGTTCGATTCCCATTCAAAGAGGTTGAAATATTTCATATTTTTATTTGTGTTGCTTTTGGTATTTAGTTTCGCCGCCACTCAACAAGCATACATCCAGAATTCGATTCTTCTTAATGAGAACGGAGTGTGTTAAAACTAGGTACTCTTTGCCTACTACAAAAAAAACGCAAAATTCGAATAATAGATGGAAAAATCTATTTTAAATTATTGATATAGCTGCTATTTGGTATAGTAGTTCTGCAAAATGCTAAAAAGTAAAAGTAGCTCCACCTCAATTAATTTTATTTGATGATACCAAATTGAACATTTCAAATTAATGTTCAGAATGTTTTTTGTTTTATAAATATTTATTTACCTAACGTTAAATTAACGACTGGCGATTTGATTTCTTTACTGATTTTATGTTTAAAAATTAAAAGAATATCTTTTTTTTTCACCTGAAACTTGTATCACGTATGTAGCAGGGTAAACAGAGGGAGTCTAGTGTTAAGACACTCCCCACTTACCACCGAATTTTGGAGAAATTGCATGTTGCGTGGCGAAGCTCGATGTAGCGCTTTGCCTCACCACTAGAGCAATGAAAATGAAAATATACCGTAGTACCTCTTTTTTTGCACGACATTATAACGTAACTTCGTAACAGAATAAATAGAAACCAGAGTGATATAATGAGTACAGTACATTACATATATTATACCTATATATATTTTATATAAAATATTCACCTTAAAAAACTTCATTTATTCTTATTTTGAAAATGGACAACGCTATACAGCACATGCATAAAAAACTATAAACATGCATATACGCCCAATACCCATGCGTAAGCACCATATAGTCCAGTGGTAGCACTTACTGCTTCTTGAGACAGGTCATGGGACACACGTTGTTCGCCTTCACATTGTGAGTTATCTTTCTGAGTCCTTGTAACCAAACCTTTGGTGAATGAAATTTAAGATTTTATACAATATTTATTATTCATATTTTATTTAGTTTTTTTATATATTATTTTTGAAAATACACTTTATGTAACTAACATATTTTTTATTTATTTATTTATTTACTAATTTTAACAGATACTAAGAAAAAGTAGTGATATGAATTCTCTTCTCCATTTATTATTTTATTTATTTATTGCATACTGAGAGTGAAACCTGCTGTACTTAGTGGATGAAAAATCGAGAGAAATGCATATAACATATAATATCGTATAATAGTAGGTTTAAAACACAGACAATTTATTATTAATCTAATACTTTATGCAGTTCTTGCGAAAAAATTATAAAAGGTAAGTACGAATAAAGAATATTCCAGTCATATTTTTATTGAATACTCTTTGAAAGCGTCCCAAAAATACATACACAAAATGTATGTATGTTTATAAAATCATTTGTGAGCTCATTAGAAATTCTTATGAAATACGAATGCATGATTTTATGTTACGTATGAAGGTAAAGAGTATTTAAAATTATATCAATCTATGCAGAATCCTTAAGGTCGCTTAAACAAACATAATTCATATTCAAGGATCAAAAAACAAAATAAAAGAATACGCAAAATATTAAAAACAGGATTTTACTGTATTTTATAAATCAGCTTCACGCTGTATCTCGCACGCAGCAGGGTAGGCAGAGAGAACCTAATGTTAAGACACTCCGTTCCCCACTTTTTGCCGAATTATGGCAGCATTGCGTGTTGAGTGGCAGAATTCAACGCCGCGCTTTGCCTCCACACCAAAGCGAAGAAATGGGAATATAAATTCAAATAAATATTTCATCTCCTCGAGTGGGGATCGAACCCACACAACATTCGGTTTTACAGTCAAACTTTGTGCCTCTGCGCCACAGCTGGCCTACTGTATTTTATGCTGAGATAAAATCGAAATTTATCTCAGCATACAATACATTAAAATCCTGTTTTTAATATTTGATTAGATATTTGATAATTATCCTGAATTAACGTTGGCCAAGAAAGTACTATATAAATTTACATTGTCATGTTATTCAAATAAATAAGATATGTGTGTGATACATACGTTAGCAGTGTTGGCGTCCGGACAGACCACGTGCTGGTAGTTAATGTTAATGTAGTCGGTGCCACTGCATATTGTGAGCGACTTCTCTTCTAAGTTTTGGCCATGTTTGTTCACTAAGTTGTTGCTAAGTTTGGCATCCTGAAATAAACGTACATTAGATATCTTTCTTATTTTTAAAATAAAGTTCCAAGTAAAGCTATTAAATTTATATAAAATAAAAAAAAGCAAGGCGGTTGTGGGTTATTAGCTTCACGCTGTATCCTGCATATAGCAAAGTGAGCAGAGAGAACCTAGTGTTAAGTCTCTCTTATTGTCACTTTCTGAAACTCTCTAGAAAATTGCGTGTGTCCAAACAAAGCTTTATCTTGGAAACGCAGGGAAATGAAAATAATTCATTGCTCCGTTACATAATCGAACCCCGCAAGCATCGCCTTTTACAGTCAGGCGCCGCCCCACTGCGCTATGACGGTCAAATGGCTTATGGCTTGTTTTTATCAAAATTTATTACTATTAAATTGGATTATTTACTATTTTCTATAAAAATGCTCATATATCTATTTAGGAATCGATGGTATAACATTATAAAACATGATATAGGTACTTAAATCAGCTTCACGCTGTATCCCGCATCGTAGGCAGAGGGAACCTAGAGTTAAGACACTCCGTTCTCCGCAATTAACCTCGACACCAGAGCAAAGAAATGGAAATATAAATATAAGTAAATATTTCATCTCCTCGAGTTTTCTTTTATATAGGTACTTTGGTTAGAATACAAAATATCGGGTAAAATGATTGTGATACTGTTCCCTTCGCACCTCGTTTAATATTCAGACATCAAGTCCGTTTATCTTTGACACTCGCTCTTGCGATACGAAAAAGTTATTTTGCAAGTGTAATTTCAATTTTAATCTTATTTACTGTTATATGATCTAAATAAATTAAAATATATGTTAATACTAATGCCGTCGTGGTGCACCGTTTGATTGTAACGAGACAAAGACCTGTACTGAAATACTACTCTCAACTCTGAGATCGATCCCAAGAACGATCTCAAGATGGTGTTTTTATTATAGATTAGATAGATAGATTGTTAAAACGGCATCTGAAGATGACTCAAAAGATGGACCCCATAGTTGAGAGCGGTTTATAAATACGGACCTAAGCGCGACGTTGAGTTTCGCCACTCAACACGCTGTCTCAAAAAGTGGGCGGTGCGCGGAGAACAGAGTGCCTGAGCCATAGTTCCCTCTGTCTACCCTACTACATACTTAAACTAACTATCTCAATTTTATCTTCTTGCATGTTAGGTTCGTAGGTAATATACCTATTCGTTCTTTGTATTTTCCATCTTATTAAGAATATGTAAACTAAATATAAGATTTAAAGATTAGAATCTAGAACCACAGCCCTCAGTCAATATAACAAATATATTCTCTTTAAAAATTATTATTCCGTTTTGACATGAAACTCCACACGAAATAAATATAAAAAAAATCGTTACAAAACAAAAGTATATACAGAATCAAAAAGTTTATTAAAGGCCACAGCTAAGCAAACATTACCTTTGGCACTCCACCAGACCGCACGTCACTCACTTGGCACAGCTCGATGACATCTCCGTCCTGAAACAAATGGATGCTTTAGTTTTTATTTTTTTTTTAAGCTTCACTCGCACGTAGCAAAATAGGCAGAAGGAACCTGGGAACCTAATGTTAAGACACTTAAGTCTAGAGGCATTATGCGTTGAGGGGCAGACCTCAAGACGCTTTGGGTCGTTACCAGGGCGAGGAAATGAAAATATTTAATATTTTATTTCCTCGACTGCGAATCGAACCCACACGTTAAGTTTCGCATGTAGCAAAGTATGCACAGAGAACTTAGTGTCAAGACACTTTTACATAGTCGCGAAGTCTACTAAATTTTATTATTATACAGCAATTAGTTTAATTTATTATTATTACATTAATTTATTATTACATAAAAAAAACACACAAGATTCAAACAATTAAAGATAATCTAATATGGTCATCGTAGCATGATTTTGTTTATTTTTAATATCTATGTATATATTATTATCTTATACTTATGTATATATGTTGAGGCCAGTCGTGGCGCAGCGGCACGAAGTGTGATTGTAAAACTGACTGGTTGTGGGTTCGATCCCTATTCGAGGAGATGAAATATTTACTTAAATTTATATTCCCATTTCCACTACATTTCCACTCAACACGCAATGCTTCCAGAATTCGGCAGAAAGTGGGGAACGGAGCGTCTTAACATTAGGTTCCCTCTGTCTACCCTGTTGTGTGCGGAATACAGCGTGAAGCTGATTTTTTTTATTTTAATTATCTTATACTTACAAACAATAACCAAATTATGTATACATAATTTTGCTTAAAGATCTCCATAAGACTCCATATGACGTCAATACGTCGCTATATAGCTTCAGTGATTCGAAATGACATGACTTTTAATCGCTCAGGTGGAATCGAGGGGAAAGCACTTTGTACTTGAGACGAATATTATGATAATTTGTTGTTTACTCAAATAACATTAAAGCTGTGATTTTACTTCTGATTATATAAGCGAAGGTTGTGGGTTCGATTATCCCTAAGAAGAAGTGTTACATTTTTTTGCTTTGCAATCGCATCGTTTTGTGATATTTTTTTCGTAGTGATAAATGCTATGTTCTGTTTACATTGATATGTTAGGGAAACACGCGGAGTACCAAAACCAAAAACCAGCCAAGTGCGAACCAGACTCCCGCACTCTATATAAACTGCAAAAATGCACGCTTGTTGTATGGAAGCCCACAGAAATACGCACATGACGGTTCATGAGACACAGCTTGGTGACTGACGGACAGACAGATAGCGAAGGCTTAGTAATAGGGGTTTTACTATTTTTGTACGGAACCCTAAAATGTATATTTAAAAAAATAAGCTTCTTAGTGTATTTATGTGTACCGAACCGGCGAAACTCAACGCCGTTATAAACCTTCATAAACTCAAAATTTATATAGATATTTAATATGAAATAGGTACATACGAATCCTATTTCTCGAGTGTGGTGATACGAAATGAGATGGTTAGATTCCGTATGCAACTTTAGAACATTTAAAACGAAATTGAACTGATTTAGTAGTTAATATATTATGTTTGTTTATACTATAGGAGGAGGTGCTTAAGCATAATACGTTTTTGTGGTTATATGATATATACCAAAAATATTATTTATTAGGGTAAAGGGCTGCCAAAAATATTATTTATTACGGTAAAGAGGGAACGTATCTTACATGATAGTTACCTTAAGCTTTTTTTAATAGCTCCACGCTGTATGCTCCCAGACTTAGCAAGGTTGGCAGAGGGAACTTGGGAACCTAGTGTTAAGAAACCCCGTTTTCATTAAGATGGTATCCACTTTCGAAACTCAAAAACTCAGCGAAACTCAAATAGATATTCGAAATATTTAACTTCCTCCAGTGGGAATCGAATCCATAACCTGTCGCATTTACAATCGCACGCTTGCGCTACGACTGGTCTCATAACAATATATATTGATTTCTTTATGTAAGAGAACATTCTCTAACATAAATAATCTCTTTATTTCCTTACAAAACTGAGTACTAAAGGATATTTCGCCCTAGAAATGTTCTATAGCGGATATTAGCTGATAATTGCGGAAAACGAGTGACCTTTTCACTGAAAAACTCTATAGAACTTCCTTACAATGTAGACGACTGTATTATTATTCACATTTTAATAGAATATTATGTACTAGTTTATTTCTGTGGCTTCGCTTCCTTAGTCAAATGGATAAAATATTGCGTACGATACTTTAAATAATATAGTCTATAGGGCTATAGGCTTTATATTGTGTCATTAGTTGGGAACTACTGTTTGATTTCCAACTATTTTTTAAAAAAAAAAAAAAAAAAAAAAAAAGTTGGAAATCAAACAGTAGTTCCCGAGATAAGCGCGTTCAACAAACGTTCAAACAGTTCAGCTTTACAATTTTAATATAGAAGTATCTACATAGATTTAAAAAGAGGTACGTAAGTAGTGTACTTTACACATCATGTCCTGGATTCAATTTCCGAGTAGAGTAAATAAACTTTTCCATAATCAAAATCTTTTATTTGTAAAGGGATTTCTACTATAACGTTTCGCATCTGTGTTCTCTGTTATAATTACTCATTTATAACGGAAGAAGATATACCATTAACTTGAGTAATTACTCAATAAGATTAACACCTCAGCGGGAACGAGCTTACACAAATTATATTATATTATGTTACATAGTGTTGGTAATTACAATTAAATTTTATGTATTTCATAGTAGGTATATTAAAAAAAATAAAAAAATCAGCTTAACACTGTATCCCGCACATAAGAAGGTAGGCAGAGGGAACCTAGAGTTAAGATACTCCGTCCTGCATTTTTCGCCGAATTCTGGAGGCATTGTGATTGCATTGCGTGGCATGGTAGGCGAAGGGAACTTGGGAACCTAGGTCTAGACACTCCTTTCCCCATTAAGAAACTACCGTTTCGCGAGGCATTGCGTGTTGAGTGGCGAAACTCAGCGCCACGCTTTACCTCATTACCAGAGCGAGAAAACGAAAATATTAAACATTTCTTTCCCCCGAGTGGGAATCGAACTTTTGCGTTTACAGTCGCATGCTTGTGCCTCTACGCCACGATGTCCTCTATAAGTAATTTTAAGTTTTATATTCAAATAAGTACTTTTTCCTACAATAAAAGCTTTTAGAATGAAAACCTTATCCTTTGGACGTCATCTTCAGATATCCACATAATTTCAAGCGCACAATGACTTCACTACCATCGCTGTCTTTTCAAGTTAGAAATCTGAGAATATTATTTATATTTTTTTTATAGATTCACGCTGTACTTTGCATATAGTAGGGTAAACAGAGAGAACCTACAACCTAGTGTTAAGACACTCCGTTTACCAGTTTCTGCTCAATTTTCAAGTAATTGCGTGTTGAATGGAGAAATGAAAGTATTATATCTCAGAGTAAGAATCGAAGTTTTAAAGATTTCAAATGTACCACGGTGGCTGCGAGTTCAATTCACAATTGGGGGTCAATTAAAAGTGAAAAAATAGAGTGTCTTTACACTATATCTGCCAGACAAATATGTGGGGCATTCATAAAGATTAGAAATATCTATACAAAATATCAATGTAATTAAGTCAATATTTATATATGTAGATAGACCGATAAGCGGCTTACTGTAACTAGAGAGTAAATATTGTTTTACATATTAATATAAAATCTACAGTAAATATCTTATTATGATTATAATCTGCGTAAGCTAGTTTTGTTTTGTTTATAATAATTGATAATCTTAACGAATAATTATTTAAATGTTGTCGTAGATCATAAAATCAGCTTCACGCTGTATCCCGCACACAACAGGGTAGGCAAAGGGAACCTAGTGTTAAGTCACTCTGTTCCCCATTTTCTGCTGAATTCTGGAGACATTGCGTGTTGAGTGGCGGAACTCAACGCCGCACTTTGCCTCGATACCAGAGCGAAGAAATGGAAGTATAAATTTAAGTAAATATTTCATCTCCTCGAGTGGGGATCGAACCCACAACCAGTCGGCTTTACAGTCACACTTTATGCCTCTGCGCCACGACTGGCCTCAATTTTATTTAAATGCTGTCGTAAAACATAATAACATATTTGATTTTCGCTATTAGGTATTATTACCCTTAGTGTATCTAAAGATATTTTCTGGGGGATACTAAATGTTAAGGGAGGCTTGCCAAACTACAATACTGAAAATTCCATTTAAATTAGGTAAGCTGTTTCTGAGATTATTATAAACAAACGCACACGCACGATTTTTTTATTAGTATACATTAGTAGATTCTTTGGAAAATCGACGTTACGAGCATTTTGCAGTAGTCCGTGGTCATACGTAGACTAAGGTGGCCAGCATATGTCAGTGACGCGAAGAAATCGCTGGCGGCAGTTTTATATAATAATTATGTCAACTGAAGGTTCGGCCTACCTGCCCCTGCCAAACGGGAAAAACCGACAAAGCCGCTAATTTTTAGTTATTAGACTTGGTGCCAGAGCGAAGAAATGAAAATATTAATAAATAATAATTTATTCCTTCAAGTGGTGATCGAACCCACAAAACGTCGCGTTACAGTCACACCTTTGTACCCCTGCGCCATGATTTTTTACACCCCAAATTACTACACAATAAACAGTAAACTACAGTAGCAGTAGAATATAATTTCAAACAAACTATGGAAGTAAATGGTACTCTTATCTGTTCGTATAGTGACGTTTCTGTTTCTATAAATCAGACGTGTTATTTGTAAAGCATCTTTGTCTGTCTGTTACAAGCAGACGCTATTCACGTCGACCTAGAAACTGACGTGCGCGGGCGGTACCACTACTGTTACCAGTTGAATGTATTGATGCTTTAAGTTTTTACTATAAATAGTAAATAATTAATGTATCCTGCATATAGGGAGACCAGTCGTGGCGCAAGGGCACAAGGTGTTACTGTAAAACCGACTGGTTGTGGGTTCGATCCCCACTCGAGGAAATGAAATATTTACTTAAATTTATATTTCCATTTCTTCATAAAGTATCATTGTCACAGATATTTAAATATGTATTTGTATAAATTTATTTTAAAAAAATAGGTCCCGCTGAGTTTCTTGCGCCGGTTCTTCTCAGGTCTGAGGTATTAACTTTAGTGAACTGGTGGTAAATTATTTGACGTTCAAAAAATGAAGCATGTTACTTCTTATTTTGAATAAAATTATTTGAATTTGAATTCGCTCTGGTGTCGAGGCAAAGCGCGGCATTGAGTTCTGCCACTCAACACGCAATGCCTCCAGAATCCGGCAGAAAGTGGGGAACGGAGTGTCTTAACACAAGGCTCCCTCTGCCTACTCTGCTGTGTGCGGGATACAGCGTGAAGCTGAAAAAAAAATATAGAGATAGGCATGGACAGAATGTATCTAGTGTTAAGATTCGAAACTTTGCGTGCTGAGTAACGGCCTTGTTATCTCGATCGAACTTACAATCTTTGCGTTCACTGTCGTACGGCGTGCCGCTGTGTCACGACGGTCTTATGAAACAAAACAAGAGTAATTCTAGACTAGTGACGACTTAATTTTTAAGTTTGTGTGATGTATTATTGCTTTCTCCAATTATTACATAATTAAAGATATGGAATGTTTACTATCAGTACTTAATATCTGTCCTTATATAATAAATCTGAAGAGTCCTATAAGTAGAACGCACTAGTCATTACTGGTTCGATTTGAAAAATTACTTTCAAAGAACAAAAATAAGGCACGGAAGCCACAACAACACGGAAAACAACAAATATATATAAACGTTTCGATTATTTAAGGTAATGTAACCAAAATATTTAAAATAGAAACCTTCTTCAAAGAATACGTATAAGATAAAAGCTATACTGTTTAACTGACATCCCCACATCATGTTTACATACGAAGTTCTTTATGTGTATGTATACATACAAAACCTCATAAACATAAGAAAACATCCGCCTCCATATCTTGTTTAGAAATAATTTCGTTTAACATGTACCTTTACAATAAGAGCGTCGAAAAAGTAAAGCTTATCTTACTGAAGAGTTTAATTAAGTAATTAACACGCTGTTGATTGTAATTAACGTTGAGATCGAGAACATACGCTGTTGCTTTTGGAGGAAAATTAAGTCAATATTATATTTTCAGTTACACGCTGTATCACGCATGTAGCAGGGTAGGCAGAGGGAAATTGGGAACTTAGTGTTAAGATATCCATTTCCGTTAAGGCACTTCCGTTACTTTCTTTCCTCTGAATTCTGTAAACATTGAATGTTGAGTGGCGGAACTCAACGCCGCACTATACATCGATATCGGAGTGAAGAGATGAAAATATAAGATATTCCATTTTCTGGAGTGGGAGTCGAATTTAAAAGCTGACGTGTTTACAGCCACACGTTTGTGCCCCTGCACCAAGATTGGCATATAATAAAATATTAAATAAACAGCTTTTTAAAAATAGGCTTTCTAGATGTTTTTTTTTTCACATTGTAAAAATCAAGCCATTTCATTTAGTACTTTTCATATTAGATGGATTATTTAAAAAATTGTGAACCGCCATTTTGTTGCTGCCGCCATTTCGAATTAACCACAATATTCATAAAGTAAGGTGTGCGGGATACAGTGTAAAGGTAAAAAAATATATAATAAAATTAACAGCCATTTCGAACCATTTCGAACCTGATATCAGATCTATATATAGGTATATATGTTTTTTTCCCTAATAAAAGTCTAAGTTAAACTAACAATTTAAATATATATTTCTAACCGACTTGCAGAAATGAGGGCATCCTATTTTCTACAACCAGGTACATATCACTCATTCTGGTAAAGATGATTTTGATGCAAACTAATATCCTACAAACCGTAGGATTAGAGCCATGTAGCTTAATGAAGCACATTCAGTGTACGACTTACTGGGGGCTTAGGATTTCGGTCAAATTGATATATGGAGGAGTCTGTACTCTATAGGATAAGGACGTATACGGTGTCAGTTATACGGGAAAAGAAAATTAATTATATATTTTTAACTACTATATTATTGTTATTGTAGTAGAACATAATATACAATAATAAAAAGAACTCACGCTGTATCCCGCACACAGCAGAGTAGGCAGAGGTAGCATAGTGTTAAGACACTCCGTTCCTCACTTTCTGCCGAATCCTGGAGGCATTGCGTGTTAAGTGGCAGAACTCAACGCCGCGCTTTTGCCTCGACACCAGAGCAAAGAAATATAAATTTAAGTAAATATACAATAATATATGTAACTAATATATACTTACTCCTTACTTATACTTGTTCCTAAGTGTGGAATAACACTTTAAAAATGTTTAAAAATAATATATACTTGAAGACAAGGAGAGTCGTGGTGCAGGGAATGTATATGCGACAGGTTAAGGGTTCAAATCCTACTCGAAGAAATGATGTAGTATTTTTGGTTTTCATTTCTTTACGCTGGTAACGAGGAAAAGAGCAGCGATTTTTGTCACTCAACACGCGGTGACTCGAGATTTTGGCGGGAAGTGAGGAGCGGAAGTGTCGTAGTGGAACGATGTGTCTTAGCAGTAGTTTCCCAACCTCCCTTTGCCTACCCAGTTATCTGCAGGATATAGTGATAACACATAACGTTTAGTAACTTATTTTTTATCTATATATATAAAAGGACTTGTGCTGACTGACTGAGGTAAGACGCACGCAGAGCCGTAACCGCTGATGGTAGAAACGTGAAATTTGGGCAGATATTTATTTTCATATTCTGGACATCCACTAAGAAGGGAATTTAAAAAATTTTAAACCTAAAGGGATGAAATAGGGGTTGAAAGTTTGTATGGAAAAAAAAATAATCTGTACCGATTTTTATAAAATTTGAAATTCAGACTATTAAAAATATTTCATTGAACACGTGTTTCATGGTTTTTAAGAATTCTCCCCCTAAGGGTTCAAATAATGGGTTGAAAGTTTATATGGAAAAATCTTTAAATTGCCACCGATTTTTATAAAAATTTAAATCCAGACTGTTAAAAATATTTTATTGAACACGTGTTTCGTGGTTTTTTTTAGAATTCACTCCTAATAAGCGGGCGAAGCCGCGCGCACCCTCTAGTTATTAATAAATTTTCAAGTGAAAAAAGTATTAACCTTATTTTACGAAGAGTAGGCAGAAGGAATGTAATGACTGGCCTAGCTTTGTCTTGTTGTTTCCAGAGCAAATAGTCCACTGCGAATAGAACCCACAATTGCCGTTACTAACCAGACGATAATCACTTAAATGACCAACACATATATATATATATATATATATATATATATATATATATATATATATATATATATATATATATATATATATATATATATATATATATATATATATATATATATATATATATAAAATAAAACCTCGCCTAAAACACAATAGAGTGGAATCGGGACACCTGCCATTTGCGACGTTAAGAGAGCACTTCTAACAAGCAAGGTCGAGAGGAAGTTCAGTACTCAATTGTAACCTTAATTATAGTATTAAACTTAGACTTCATTTATATTGTACAGATATACTTCGTTCCTCACACACTGTTCAATTTTCGAGACTTTTGTTGAGTATTGGAACACAGCGCCATGCATTATCTTGTTACCTTAAAATGAAATAAATACTTTCCGTGGAGTGGTCCGAACCTACAACCATCACGTTTACAATGAAACACTGTGCTAGGACAGTCTCGAAACTGGACATTACACCTACATTTTGTATAGTAAAAATAATTGAAAGGAGAACGGGGTGATGCATCACTATGGGCTCGCGACAATTAAATAACCCGGTTAAGCGGGAGTCAGACTGACTTATAAACTTTCACTTTTCTTTAATTATATTGCAAGTTCTCACTTCGTGCCAAATTTCATAACTCTAGGTCCACATGTTTTGATTACGTGGTAAAGCAGGAAAAATGAAGCACAGAAACTGCTCGTACCTTTTGAGTGCGTCGACTAAGAAGTTTTTTAAGGATTTTAAAGATCTTTTTCTGTGCCTCAAGGGACTGTAGATGATTCAAGGGCCTGAATATTTGATATTAATTTCAGATAATCTCGCGATAAATCAAACCGAGAAAAAACAGTTTGAGCTACGGAACCCAAAAAAAGTATTGTATAGTTTATTAGTGATAAAATACATAGATTTAGCGATTATGAGATTGGATAAAGTTAAATATTACAGACGGTAATTTTTGTCATACTACTTATCCTGCATTTTTGTATTTGTAGCGTAATTCAACGCCGCAATTTATACACTATATATTTATATATTATATCTTTAATTTTACCTATCAAATACGCAATGCCTCAAAGTTACATCACAGAGCGATATCAGCCTATTAAGAAAAAATCGTTCAAAAAGACCTTCTCCGCTCAAAGTTGATGTTTAATCAACAAACGTAGGTCGAACCAAGCCATTATATTTAATTTTGTAAGAAAAAAAAACAATAAACAACGTCTCATTTACCTACAAATGAGAAGCTTTTGTTTCAGCCTATTAAATTCAACGAATTGTTCTTTTGAATAGTACAGACGTAGGTTGTGTAATGGGGTGGTGATATTTTTTTAATCAACAGCCTATTTTAATTGATCAAAAGTATATTATTTTTTCAGGTTAATATAAAAATAATATACATGATCGTTGAGGATATCGATATATTAAAGATATCGTTATTGGCGTTGAGTTCCGCCACTCAACACGCGATGTTCCATTCCGCAGAAAGTGGGGAGTGGAGTGTCTCTACAGTAGCTCCCTTAGCCCACTCTGCTACATGCGGGATACAGCGTGAAGCAAAATTAAAAAAAAACTACCTTAAATACATGAAACCATACACAAATTCTACCATCATCATATATAACCAGCAACCACCATCTTATCCAGAGCAGAAATCCTGCAATTGGCTGACGCAACATTTCTGAAAGTTAAAGCGCACTCGTGCTGTAGTTGGCCCGAGTTTTGGTCCACTTCAAACAGCTTGTTTGGAAGGAGAACCTTCTATTTTTACATCTCAAGCACCTATTACGGTGGAACATATTTGAGATGTATGTATGTTTCTCGTTATTGTTATTCGGTCAAGTGGCCAAAATGCAAAGATAAGTATTTTTGGGAAATCTGATTTGGACATTATTTTAATAAAAAAAAACTTAAAAAGTAGAAATTTGGCATGTAAGTAGATTAAGAAGTGTAGGAGAGTACCAAGAGAGGTTTCCAGGAATGGGAAAAAGCGCAAACACAGTTGCAAGTGACGCTATATACCGTACAGATCAGTGTAGGCAGAGGGAACTCAGGAATCTAATGTTAAGATACTCTGTTCCCATTAAGACCCTTCCGTTCCCTACCTTCCACCGCTTTGCCTCATTACCACAGCGAGGAAATGAAAATGTTAAATATTTCATTTTCTCGAGCGGGAATCGAACTCAAAACCGAAAGTCGAATTACTGTAGAGCATCCATTTTCTTTTATTTGTATTTTGTGTATAATAATAAGACAAATTCATCATAATTTTGCGTAGGAGCAAGCGTGGTAATCAATCACACTTCATAAAATTTTGACTTGGCAAGTGGCGTAAGATCATGTCATACTTTAGTTTAGTTAGTGTAGTCATTTTTTACTTGCTAACTAAATCGAAGGAATAAAAATTTCGTACAAATAGGTTGATATGAATTTCTTGCGCATATTGCAGGGTAGGCAGAGGGAACCTAGTGTTAAGACACTCCGTTGCCCACTTCCCTCCGAATTTTTTGAAGCATTGCGCGTTGAGTCACGGAACTCAACGCCGCGCTTTGCCTCGACACCAGAGCGAAGAAACGGAAATATAAATTTAAATAAATATTTCATCTCGTCGAGTGTCGATTTCACAGTCACAGTTTGTGCCCATGCGCCAGGACTGGCCTCAATTATATTTTTAAAAAACTAAATATTGAATGAAAAAAAAAACAAAGAATACACATAAATAAATTCAAAAGTATAAAATATGTGAAAATTTGTAGAACAATAAATTTCTTTTAGAATTCACATCATCGAACGAGTGGGAATCGAACCCTGTCAACAAAGACAATCTATCGCACCGCACCCTTCTGCCCCTGCGCCACAACTGGCCACAACTACTTTTAGAAAACTAAAAGTAAGAAAAATATCTTTAAATGGTAGACGTAGTAACTTCATTTCCATTGCAGAGACGAAGGCGACGAACTACCTAATTTAATTTACTCCGTCAATAGACCCATAAAGATGAATGATCATTCGAGTAAATTCTGGGGTTCAACGACACTTTTAGGGGTGGTTTACGCCAACTTATAGGGGAGGATTATTGCCTGTGTATTTATATGTGAAATTTGTAAGGTAAGTGACACTACATTTTATAAATATTATAAATGTAGAGTAAACTTATTCGATACTAAAGTTAGAATACAGTTTTGTAAATTTTAGAAATTATTGTTTAGAAAAATTGATTTCATGAAATTATTAATTATAATTATAATATATAATATAAGAAAGTATAGTAGAGATCACATTTAGTAAGTCAGAGTTGAAAAACAATAAACTTCACGTTGTATTCCGTACATAACGCGATAGACAGATAGCAAATAACCTGGGAGCCTAGCGTTAGGACACTCTGTTCCCATTAAAACATTTCCGTCCCCTACTTTTCGACGAATTCTTTAGGCATTGAGTGTTGAGTAGCGAAACTCAACCCCGCGCTTTGCCTCTTTACCGTAGCGAGAAATTGAAAATATCAATCCTCGAGTAGTAATCGAACCCACAAACTGTGTTGTTTACTATCGCATATTTGTGCCCCCGCGCCACGACTGGCCTCAAAAAAATATGTTAGTCTATAAAAATCAATTAACTACGAAGCAATAATGGAATGGAACATATAAGTTAGAATAGAAACTAAAAAAAGATTTTTTCACCAATATAAAAGTAGTGTAGTATAACAAAATAAGAATACCTAAACGACTCTCAAGTGTAAAAAATTTTTAACTCGTTTTTTAATATAGTTCGATTTGTAACTATGTAATATAAGCTTCACGCTGTATCGTACACACACACACACACACACACACATCGCTGTAGTCAGGGAGAACGTAGTGTTCAGACACTCCATTCACCATTTTCCGCAGAATTCCGAAAGTATTGCGTATTGAGTGGCGTAACTAGACACCGCGCTTTGCCTCGACCCCAGAGCGAAGAATTGAAAATATTAATTTAAATACATATTTCTTTCTCCCGATTGCAGACCGAACCCACAACCGTTTTCAGTTAGATACTGTCCAACTACACCACGACGCCCTCTAAATCTAGAAATAAGCAGCGTTTATCAGTTTAATGGTCAATAAAACGTTCAGGTAACAACGTGCCTCGTATCAGATATACGGATATACGGAGAGATAAAACTTTGACGGGTTTCAGCAAATTTTGTATGCAATCGTAAATTTTTAGTAGTAGTTTTTTTTTTCAACTTCACGCACTTCAATATTTATTGTAATTTTCCCCGTTTTGATAGACAAAGCCAAAACATTTGGACAGAAAGTGTCTTAACACTAAGTTCTTTCTGCCTACCCTGTTATGCGTGAAGACGCGTGAAGTTGTTTTAAATGAATTGATGGAACAAAATGATCCATCTTTTCATAAAATAAGCTAAATTATTTAAAAAAAAAATATATATCTCGCCTTGCATATAATTATTACAACAGGCAGAGAGAACCATTTTTTAGTTTTATGTTAAAATTCGAGAATTATCATGTTAAGTTTCGGAATACTTTTATAGTATTAAACATTAAATAATATTTATGGATTAATTAAAAGAGTCAGTTAAAGAATGCTTTGCAACAAAGAGATTTCTAATAAGGTTGCCTTGTCAGAAAAGGTCTCTTCCAAAAAAAATCATTCATATAGAATTAGAAGACAATGTAGAGTTTAGAGTAGAGTCTTGGCTTAATTACATCGTAATTAATCATCATTGAAGTGTCTTGAAGAGGAACGCAGTATTCTAACACTAGGTTCCCAGGTCGATCCAGGTTCCTCGATCTACCCTATGTGCGGGATAAGATGCAAAGCTAAAAAAAAGTAAAAGATATCCTCTAACCATTTTCATATAATACAGCTTGGAATTTCGGAATGCTTCTCTTATTTACATTACGTAGATATTTGATTACGCGATACGTTAGAGGACGGCCAAAATTAGATTTAAGATGAGGAAGGGTTGCCACTATCCCGTAATATACTAAGTAGTTACTTATTATGTAATATGATATATTTTAAGGTTTTATAAAAAAATAAATTAATATTAAAAAAAAATAAATCAGCTTCACGCTGTATCCCGCACACAGCAGGGTAGGCAGAGGGAACCTAGTGTTAAGACACTCCGTTTCCCACTTTCTGCCGAATTCTGGAGGCATTCCGTGTTGAGTGGCAGAACTCAACGCCGCGTTTAGCCTCGACACCAGAGCGAAGAAATGGAAATATAAATTTAAGTAAATATTTCATCTCCTCGAGTGGGGATCGAACCTACAACCAGTCGGGTCTTACAGTAACACTTTGTGCCTCTGCGCCACGACTGGCCTCGTGTAATATATGCGTTCACATAATATGTAAGGAAACATGCTTCGCTTTTTAAAGTCGAAACAAATAAGCGGCCTCAATATCAAACTGAAACTAATTAAAACGTAACTTCCAAGGAAGCGGTAACCCTACTTCACCCTGACTAATATCATATGCATAAACTGAAATCCTTGGGGAAATAAATGTCTGATATAGTTTTTGCTATGGAAATAACCATTAATGGTGGCCGAGAAGGTTGTATTAAAATTTTATCATCTACCTAGAGATTTGATCTTTAATATTTAACAAGGATCGTGGTTCTGGGTTCCATTCCCGCGCTGAGAAGAAATGCTTGTTTCGAATCATGTTTATTTCATCTATATGTATGTTACATAATATTTGAAGTATGTAAATTAACTAATTACCGTAACAAAAGGCAATATTTTTATAAATGTATTTAAATTAAAGAATTTTTGTCCATACTTGAAAATATTAAAATGTATGTTCAAATAACTTAAACGACTTCTATTTTGATGCGCGACGGTTATGGGTTCGATTACCATTTGGGGGAGTGAGATGTTATTTTTTAAGTTTTTTTATGTCTTCGCTCTGATACCAAAGTTCACTCACTCAACACGCCTCGAAAGAATTCGGCGGAAAGTGGGGAACGGAGTGTCTTCACACTACTATTGCCTACCCTGCTATATGCGGGATACATTGTGAAGCTTTTTTTACAGTGTGAAGATTTTTCTTACCTTTCCCTCGCTTTTCCAATAAATAAAGAAGCCATATTCGTCGACTTTAAACATGCACTCCTTTTCGAACTCGGTGTTGTCCTTTTCCTCTGTCCATCTATCGAAAACAGCACCCTGTAGACAAAAACAAAGTAAAACTTTTAATATCTTGTTTTATGTTATTTTAGACGACGCCCGCAATTTAGTTTGCGTGACCTTTGAAATGGAAAATCCCATATTACCCGTTCCGTAGGAATTTCGTGAAATTCGTTTTCTTATTTTTAATTTTTTTTAAAGTGTTATTCCATGCTTAAGAAAGAAAAATACTGGATTGAACCCGAACCTCTTCAAATTCCGCTACGTTCAAATTTTTATACGTTTTCTTAATAAGTATCCGTTCTCTTAGCTTTGATTTCTTGTTTTTGACGAACAAAAAAACTGCATAGAACTGAATTTTGGAAGAGATTTTGTACATTACAAATATAATATCAACAGTCATTATTTCATGAGTGTTAAAAAGTTGTTTCAAGGCCAGAAAACAAGTTTTTCAGTAGTTTTTATTTTGCTCGTGAAAGCGAATTAAATTTAAAAAATGTAAGTTAAATGCTAGAAATATAACTTATAGAAGTAGAAGAACTTAAGTTTGCATATGCCCATATGCACTTATTTTGTATGAATAAATTATCTATAAATTTTCAAATTTCGTAATTTTTCTTTTATAGGTATTGTAAATTCCCACTTCATGCCAAATTTCGTATCAGTAGGCCTTAGGAAATACCCTATAGGTTTTGATTAGGCGGCGAATTTCATAGAAAATGTATAACAAATTATGCATATATGCTCATATGTTTAGAAGTTTATTTTTCTCTGTGATCCTAGGGTGAAAATAGAAGGCCTAGGAGACCTGATATTTTAGATTTTGATTTCATCTTAGGATATCCACGCAATCTCGAGATAAATGGTATTGACAGACGTACAGACGGTCGATAAAGTGATCCTGTAAGGGGTTCGTTTTTGTTTCTTTTTTTGCTATTTTTGTAGTATTCATATACATGCAACACCAAGGCAGAAAGTTAGCAATTTTTTTTCAGCATCACGCTGTATACATAGCATATTATAGCAGTGTAAGCAGAGAGAACGTAGTGTTAAGGCACTATTTTCCACAAAACTTCCAAGGCATTGCGTATTGAATGACGGAATTTAAAATTAAACTAAAAAACATAATGAAAACAACAATTTATATTTCATATAAATAAAGTAAGCTAAATATGAGCTCTAAAAGGAAAATTACAATTTCGTTCCGTAGATACTAAAAGCGACAACTAAAATAACAGTCTCTTTCAATCTGTGTAGCGAAAGCTTTTAACATTAACATAAAATGTATTAGATCTTCATATATTTTTAGTCAGTTTTGTGTCTTGTTTGTTATAAGTAAATGTGTTTAGTGTTTTTATGGCGTTTTAAGGCTAAAAATTGTATAACTTTGTTTTATGGGAAAAGACAAGGCAAACGGGCGTACGGATCACCTGATGGTAAGTGATCACCGCTCCCCACGACCTCGTGCAATACTAGAAGAGCTACAGGGGCGTTGCTTTTAAAAGTTTGTCGTTAGTCTTGTGTTCATTTGAATTTGGTTATTATTATAATAGTAAATGATAAGGCAACACGCAATGTCTCCAGAATTCGGCGGAAAGTGGGTAACGGAGTGTCTTAACACTAGGTTCCCTTTGCCTACAGGGTAGGCAAAGGGAACCTAGTGTTAACCTACTGTGTGCGGGATATGGGGCGTTGTGAGTTTGAATATCACTTGGGAAATTCTATATAAATTTCCTAGCTTTGGTAAATAGATAGAGGGGGTGTACGAAATACGTATAGCTAAACAAGATGTTAGGCTGTACGTCCATTCTTAACAGACATATAAACAATTTTTGCTTTAGATGTGACTATTGAAACTGATATTGACATCGAGAGTGAACAGAGCCCTTCTTCTTTGCCTGTTCTTTCAGTTCGGAGGATTGAATTTTGATTTTGCTTCTCATTTTTATATTATAACTAGCTGCTACTGGCGATTTTGTCCGCGTGATTAAATAACTATTTGTGTTGACATAATATGACAGTTTCTCATTGCCCGAAGTAACTTTTACCGCAGGTGCAGTAACCTCGAAACGATTAACAAAAGTTATGACTACAATTTCTATTGCACTTTCTCATGTTTGGTTTCTTTTGAGAAAACTATATATATTTTTAAAGTTATAGGTATATAACTTCATTCAATATTACTAATACCTGCAAAGCTATCTCGAATATTAAATTCATTGCATTTTATAAAGTCATTTCCATTCAATTTTATATAATTTAATGTAGCATTCGCACTCTACTAGGAATTTATCAATAAATCGTACGTTTCTTGCACGTCTTAGAAATTAATTTAGTCCAGTAGTGGCGCAGCGGCAGAAAGTGTGACTGTAAAACCGACTGGTTGTGGGTTCGATCCCCACTCGAGGAGATGAAATATTTACTTAAATTTATATTTCCATTTCTTCGCTCTGGTGTCGAGGCAAAGCGCGGCGTTGAGTTCTGCCACTTAACACGCAATGCCTTCAGAATTCGGCAGAAAGTGGAGAATGGAGTGTCTTACACTAGGTTCCCTCTGCCTACCCTGCTGTGTGCGAGATACAGTGTGAAGCTATTAGTGTGATTTATTTATTTTATTTTTAATTAATTTAGTACATTAATGTCTCGAATAGTAGACAGGACTATTAATAGATTTAAAAAGGGGTCCCTTAAACCTACATTTGTGTCGCAAGTCCCAGACACTGCCCTGATCTCCTCACCCTGCAACACTATGAACCGCTCGCTCGGTCAACGGAATTACGGAATTATAAGTAAGTAGTTAATATAATCAATATAATCTATGGAAAAAATAGTTACTTCTCTTCTTCCTTTCTTAAGTGAAGTTAATGTATATTAATAATTAAGTTTTTTTAGCTTTATCCCGCATATAGGAGGGTAGGCAGGGGGAATCTGGGAACCTAGTGTTAAGACTGTCCGTTCCCAATAGGACGCATCCGTTCCTCACTTTTTAGTGAAATTAATATTAAATTTGTGGGCTATGGCAGCGTGTCGATGCTAATGATACGAGACCTTGTATTCAACTCTTTTATTCTATATTTTATTTGGTTATTTATACGCTACAAAACAATTGTGGAAAATAATTACACAATTGTATTTGTAGCGAATAAATTTAGGTCGCTAATATAGTGTGTTTACAAATATTGTTTATGAATAATATTAATGAATGTGCAACTCTCCTACAATTTATTAATGCAGCCTTCTTTATAGGTACGTCAAAACGTTAACAAAACGTTAAAAAAAAGAATCTCGTTTTTGAATTACTTATTATTATGTTTATATTAAATTTAAAATGATAATTTAATTTCTTTGAAAAAAAAAAGTTTTTTATTTTTGGCAAAATCTCTTTTTTTTTATTGTATTAGGCTTTTATAGTGTAGTTAAAACTGTGCTTTCATTTAAAATGGTGATGACAAAAACACTCTGTTTAGTTACATGCGACTAAAAAATGTATAAAACTAAATATATTCATATAAGACGACATATACCCAATTTTTTTATATTAAATTTAATGCAAACGATCTTTATTTTATGGGTTATAATGTTTACGGATCGTAAATCTATGTAGTCCATAAAAGGCATGTCTCGGTTTGATTGACTCATCATAATCTAGTCTTAATCTCATAGAGATTTATGAAGAGAATAATTAAGATACTGTAATATCTTTTCTCCTTTAATGACTTTGACGCCGTCGTGACGGAGTGGGAGAGCGACTGACTGGTGACGCAATGTTCGTGGGTTCGATCCTCACTCTTAAATTTTTTCCATTTCCTCGTTCAGCCTGACGAGAATACGCTGTTTTTTCCCTACTTACCGCCGAACTCTCGAAGGCTGCGTTTTGCTTCGTTACCAAAGCAAGAAAATAAAAATATTAAATATTCCATATCCTCCAGTGGGTATGAAATCCACAACCTGGTACGTTTACAGTCGCATGCTTGTGCTCCTGTGTTCCGGCTGGCCTCAACAAACTTTTTACCACTTGAATATTAGTATAGAAATATAGAGATAGAGATTTTCTTCCACCCGATCAAAAACCGATGAAAATCTATTCCAAGATAAATCAATCATCAGCGTGGCACTCCATAATGGGCCACATTGCACATATAAGTTATATCTACCTACTCATATATTCATTAAGATAAGTGCAAACAAAGGTTTCCGATTCGAGTCCCTTCTCAATGTTTAATCTATCGACCGAAGTCGATAGGTTTAAATTTTGTACGAACTTTAGATAGGTTACTGCTGTGTTAGCTGGTTCTCCATGCCATTGATATAGAATTTATAGGGAAGCATATTTCATAGAATTTATACATAGAGGACAGATGTGGCGCAGGTGCACAAAGTGTGACTATAAAATCGACAGGTTGTGGATTCGATCCCCACTCGAGGAGATTTTTATTTCTTCGCTCTGGTGTCGAGGTAAGGCCCGGTGTTGAGTTCCGCTACTCAATACGCAATACCTCCAGAATTCGGCAGAAAATGGTGAATATGGAGCGTTTTGACTTTAGGTTTCCTCTGCCTAAACTGCTTTGTGCGGGATACAGCGTGAAACTATTTTTTTTTAATTTCATATAGACATATATCATAAACCTATAGTCTATACTCTATATTTATTATTAGGATATCAACTATTGTAGCCGAGGTCAGTCGCACTGCAGGGGCGCAATTGAGTGACTCTAAATGCAACAGGTTTTGGGTTCGATTCCTACTCGAGGAAATGAATCCGCAAGTTTGGCAATGTTTTGAAAATTAAATGTGGTGAGCAGACTGTACAAGACACAAAGTTTCCTCTGCATACCCAGCTATATGCTGAATGAAAAAAAAAACTATATTAATATGACGAATAAAAAAATCCTCATGAGCAGAATGCACGCGGTATTAGATTTCTAAAATGAAAGAGAGTGTCACACTAGGTGAACACTAGGTTTTCTCTGACTACTCCCTTATAACCGTGTGCTTGTAAACGCGACAGGTTGTGGGTTCGATTCCCATTCGAGGGCATGTAATATTTACTATCGAGCCCACAACCATTGTCTACATTACGAATGACACAACTGCGCTTAGAACAAATATGTATAATAGTATATTCACATAATAACATACCTCGGTACTTGTTGAACGTTTAAATAAACATGGTGTGTCACAAAGTTAAAACGATGTCATTTTTGAATACAAAGGTCAATGAAACCATTCTATAATAATAATAAGCCAAACCATAGCCTATAATTCTGCATGCATAAAAAAATATTATATTGTACAGTTTTTTGTATGTATTTGCATTATATAAACTATTTTTCAGGTTCCCAATGTATCCTGCATATAGCGAGGTAGACAGAGGGATTCCTATTTTTCCCTAACTCTGTTAACGAGGCAAAGCACGGAGTTCAGTTAACACGTAATGCCTCGGGAATTTGGCCGAAAGTGGGAAGTAGAAGTGTCCTAAATGGAACGGAAACAGAAGCGTCTTTATCAATAGATGCTCAGGGTCCCACTACAATGCGCGAGATATAGCGTGGAGCTAAAAAAAGAGGCTAAAGAACTAACCATGTAGTAACAAAAAAAACGAGGCCGGTCCTGGCGCAGCGGCACGAGGCGTGACTGTAAAACCGACCGGTTGTGGGTTCGATCCCCACTCGAGGAGACGAAATATTTACTTAAATTTATATTTCCATTTCTTCGCTCTGGTGTCGAGGTTAAGCGCGGCGTTGAGTTCTGCCACTCAACACGCAATGCCTCCAGAATTCGGCAGAAAGTGGGGAACGGAGTGTCTTAACACTAGGTTCCCTCTGCCTACCCTGCTGTGTGCGGGATACAGCGTGAAGATTAAAAAAAAAATAACCAAAATCAGTACGATGACAACATTATAATATACAACATATTTATTCAGTATTGTAAATCTAACACATCGTGAGCACGCGCAGGTCAATGTCAAGCTTCAGTTTGACATTGAATACAAAATTTCCTTTTATATAATCCTTATGTTGTGTTAAGATTGTAAATCTGTACAGTTTATACAATGAAATGGTAATAAATGGTAAAAAAAAGGTAATACACCTTTGGCTAAGTATATTTATATCCTTTTTTAGGTTCCTTGCTCACTTTGGTGTCCGTTTGTTTCTGTTAAGATAGTATAACTCGAGATTCGAGAGAGGTATCGAGCTTCAATTAATTTCAAATACTTAGGTCTATGATCCCTTGGAGCATAGAAACATCAAGCTTCTGGGTCAACATTTACGCATCATTATTGCTGAATTTTGTATGAAATTCGCCGCATAATCAAAATTAGTAGGATACTTTGGGTAAAATGACACGAAGTTTTTTATCTCCCTTATTTTTATTAGTTCAATAATTTCGGGAGAAAACTATAGGATAAGTTACCTGTCATTATTCGATACAATATAGGCAAAAAATATACAACTCTTTCATTTGTTCATGCGGGCCAAGCCCAAGTAAAAGCGAGTAGTTCTAAAAAACCTAACGTGGCCGGAATAGAACCTGCGTCTATTGAAATTCACTAAAAAATTCGAACTAATTGAACCATACGTTCTTATTAATCAAGGTATAATATTGACGCATAATTTAATACGCTTAGGTATACATATTAATTTTAATAATCTTACTTTTTTACAAAACAAATAAAAATTTGAACTTGATCATCAAGATCCACCCATCCCTACGTTTAAATTTTAGTACAATTTCTATAAAAGCACATTTTTTCCTAACTGTTAAATAACATTTTAAAAATGTAAAAAATAAATTATAATAATAGTTTAGACAATTTAGTAGATTTATATAGACATAAATACTTGTATTATCTCACCTGCAACAGAGGCTCCGGTACCGGTATCTGCCAATTGAACTCGAACTTCTTGGTCATGGTGAAGTGCCGGCGTTAGTCTTCTCCCAAACTTCCGCTACAGTAGGACTTTAGCAGGACGTCATTTCCTGTAAATAAATTGAGAATAAATAATCTAGAATATTAATGTGTTTTGAAGTGTGATTGATGTAGGTTCGATGCCCACTTTAGGGAATCAATTATTTTTATTTCTTCGCTCTGGTAACTCGACAGCGCCGGGGTCGAGTTTCGCCACTCAACACGCAATGATTAAGAAAATGGGAAAATCCCTCTGCCTAAACCGCTATTAGGGGAAGTAGTGTAAAGCTAAAAAAAAAACTAAATAATTAATGTTTAATTTAAATCAACGAGTCTCGTAAGTCATATATTTTTATTGCGTAATTTTATTTTTGTATTTTATTCTAATAAAACTAACGTCAGCTAAAGCGTACTATTTGAGTTATTTCCATTTACAAAACTATTTTTCTTATATTTTTCATTGTATAATACTTTGAATAAATTTGCACGAATATTGTATTTAAAAATGCGAAATATTTATTTATACTGCTTATTACAAAATATGAGTGAGATCAGTTCTTTATTTTTGAAACCGCTTTTATTTGGGTAAATATTTTCATGTTTACCCAAATAAATAAAATAAATAAATCAACTTCACACTGTATCCCGCACACAGCATGGTAGGCAGAGGGAACCTAGTGTTAAGACATTCCGTTGCCCATTTTTCGGCGAAAAAATAAAAATATAAATAAAAATTAATATTTTATTTCCCTCGAGTAGGTATCGAACCCACAACCAGTCGCGTTTACAGTCACACACTTGTGCCCCTGGATCGACAACAACTCTTCTTATTATAATAATAATAACATTTAAATTTACATTTTAACTTTTGCCATATAAAAACAATATTTTTTGTATGAATTCGTTCATTTGACGCTCGTTCGTTCTAATTACTTGTTTATATATTATTTCAGCTTCATAACATAGCAGAGTTAGCAAACCGGACCTAGTCTCAGGGCACTCTGTCATCCACCTTCGGCCCGAATTCAAGACATTGCGTGTTGAGTAGCGGAATTTAACGCCGCACTTTATCTTACCAAAGCGGATTAATAAAAATAATTCACTCCCTCGATTCAGAATCGAACCCAAAACCATCGCTTTTATAATCAGGCGCTGTCTCTCATAGCACCACGACGATAGAATTTGTCACCAGTTTATAAGAAAAACATTTCATCAACATTATTTTTATCTTCCAGAGGGATCACCCTCTCAAAGCCATCATCGTTACTTTAAAAGAGCTCAATGGTTATCCTCGTTTATGTTTCATCCACTCCTCCCTAAGCCCTCCGCTCAAATTTACTTCACTTTTACGATATCATATTTTTTATGCAGTCTATACAATAATGACTCTTTATCTTTTATTAAAAGAGAATATTTTCAATGATGGGATCGAACCTATACCCATTATATCATTATGTAACTAGGCCGCGACAGTTTCACATTATTTGTCTTAAAATTTGCATTGACTTAAAAAAAATGGAATATCTTAATACAAGGTCCACAGGTTTCCTCTGCCTACCCTACTACTAAGCGCAGAAGCTATGAACAAAATAAAATAAGAAAAAAACAACAGAAATCACAGAACTGACAAAACTGCCGACGCGACAGTGCCTCATCCGTCAAGTCTCACGTTCCATTTAAACGCTTTATTTGTTATCCCGCCCTACATTCGCATTGTGAAAGATCTTCAGTTTTAAATGAAAACAATCTAAGAACTTCTTGACACGTCACATCAAACAGTGCTCTCATTTTTCTTAAATCTTGGTTTCAATTTTAAAAATGGTTCTATGATATTTGATTAATTTTATGGAGTATTTTAAATTACATATATTATCCCGCTCGTAGCAGGGTAGGCAGAGGGAACGTAGTGCTAACACTCTGTTTCTCACGTATCGCCTTCCGAGAAATTGCGTGTTATCTTGTTAAATAGCGACACTCAAAGGCGGCGCGCTTTGCCTTATTAACAGAGCAAGGAAATGAAAGCAATTTTTGCCCTCCAGTGGGTATCGAACACACAACGGTTACGCTTACAGTCATAAATTGTGCCGCTGCACCACGACAGCCTCAAAGCATCTTTGAGCAAATTTATAATTTTTAATGCAATACTGTGGGAAACTAACAAAATAGTTGTTGAATGTTAAATTGTTTTGCGTTTCTCTTACCAGTAACAAGGAAATAAGGTAAAAATGCAAAGGAAGTAACATATGTAGAATCAGGGGCTAAACAGTTCGTCCATTTATTATGTAATTTATGCCATCACATACATTTGAAAGGTGACAAATTTTAATCCATTACAGTAAAAAGGCCTCTAGTCTAATACTAACACTACTTAGGAAGGCATACGAAGCTACATTCACCAAATTCTATAAAAAATCGCACGATTATGTCACATTTATATTGTACTTAATAAAAAATAAATTTGAGTAACAAAATATTCAGTCTAATATAGACTAGGACTAGGAACTCGGTCCGAGAGCCGAGAACGGAGTGTATTATCACTAAGTTTTTAATGTTTACCTTGCTATTTTCGAGATACATCGTGAAACTTAAAAAAAACCCTACATCTATATAACATTAACCAAAGTTATTAAACCAAAAAAAAACAAATACATATCCACCATCTCCCCCATTACAATACTCTAACAAGAAGACATGACACAGATCAGTCATTAAGATGTAATTTGTTTTGGTCCATGACCTCGCAGCCTCGCGCGCGACCCATATAGCCAACCTTCCAGAGGCAATTAAGTTTTGTTGGAAAATAACAATTCGCTGGTCACACTCTAATGTCGGAGACCACGTTAAGGATAAAGATCTTGATTGAAAAAGATCCTTGTAGATTAGTTTTTTTACTTGTGGCATCAATGGTATGGTTAAATGAAAATAACTAAGGTCCTTATAAGCCGCTCTCAACTCTGAGATCGATTTTGAGATTCTGTTTTCAATTGTAAATTATATATCTATGAATAAAAATATAATTTCAAGGTCGATCTTAGACTTGAGAGCGATTTATAAATACGAGTCTAAGAGATTTGTATTACATGTGACATATTTTAAGTGATAATTGTAAGGTACGGCGGGTTACAGGGAAACTATTAACGAAATGTTATTTATATTTAGTCTTTACAGTATTTCTCGATAAATGATTTTTCTTATGGATCTCAGGCCTCTTCACTTGGTCGTGTTGGAGAAATTAATGAATGGACTATTTAAAGCGAAAAGATTTTTTCAATTCGGACCAGTTTCTGAGATTAGCACATTGACAAAACAAACTCTTAGGCTTTATAATAAATATTAGTGCTGTAGAAAAATAACACTTCGTTTGTAACACTCAACTATCTTAGAGCATGTCAAGGATGCGACCTGATGAGAATAAAGGTTTTAATTGGAGAGATCTTTTTATATTAGTTTTGTTAGAAATATTATAGCTTACATTTTCTGGTTCAAAATGTAACTTCTTGGACTATATTAAATATTATTACTAACAAATATTAGACAGGCCAGGCCAGATAGTCGTGTACTTTTCACCGAAATCTGGAGGCTTCCATGTTAGGTAGCGGACCTTAACGCCGCGTTTTTTCCTCAACACCAGAGCGAAATAAAAGTAAATATTAAATATTTCGTTTCCTCGAGTGGGCATCCATCTCACAACCTGTAACGTTTACAGTCACACTCTTGTGCCACTGTGCCACGACTGGTTTCGAATATCTATTATGATTTACGCATTAGATTGAAAGTTAACTTAACGATCAACTGATGACATCGAATTATTCATTTAAGATCCCTATATACATATAATAAAACATGTATTAAAAATTTATTTTGCCACGCAATATAGCAAACCGGAACATTTTCCTATCATGTATTACGTGACGTTGGTAAAGTAAGCTGGCACGCCTAAAAGCCATAAAATTATTGGTATCAACAATCTTAGATGAAAAACGAAATGACAAAATATTTTATACATAGTCATATACGTACAGTGGCGTAGCTGGGGGGGTGCGAGCGGTGCGGTCGCACCGGGCAACAAATGGAAAGGGGCAACAAAGTCTACGATCAATTCTTCTATTTTTTTTTCAATCAAGAATCAAGGAATGTACAAGAAAAATAAGAGAATGAAAATGAAAAATACAATCTCGCTATCATGTCAATTGAACATGAACTAGTCGATACTATTGATTTTGAAAATGTGATTAATGACTTTGCTAGTCAAAAAGCGCGTAATCTCCGTTTTAAATTTTTGCAATATTTTTTACCAAAATCTAATGTTATAACTTATAACTTAACTTAGCTTCACGCTTTATCCCTAGCGAGGTAGTCAGAGAGAACGGAACGCCAAAGACCGTAGCGAGACCGTAGTCTCAACATACCTCTTTCGCCTTGTCCACTGTTATCAACCTCTTCATACATGCCCTCCGGGGAGTCCTCATGCTTTTTATATGACTTTCCTCCAGTATCTTTGATACTGTTTTCGAAGGTCAACCGAGGTCTCCCTCTATCTCTCTTACCACTCACTTGTCCATCATAAATCTTTTTTGCCATTATTTCATCACTCATTCGTTCGACGTGCCCAAACCAGCTGAGCGTGTTCTTCTTCATTCTCACCATGACATCCTCGCTAATACCTGCCATTCTGTGTATCGCTTCATTACGGATTCAATCGGCTAAGCTGACTCCGCATATCCTACGAAGAGATTCTCCACGGCATTCATCTTTCTTTCATTCTTCTTCTGTAATACCCACGTTTTGCTGTCGTTTAACAGCGTCGGTACCAACACTGCATTGTGTATGGCCAAACGCGCAGGTGTGCTAACGTTTCGCCGTCACATCAATGCAGCTAAGGCTCCATTAACCCTTTTACCGGCAGCAATACGCCTTTCCACATCCATCCCGTATTTTCCATCTCTACTGAACAATCTTCCCAAATATACCACTTCATTCACCTATTCTAATATTTTACCATTTACACTGATTTTGCGTCCGTTCTTCATTTCTTTCAAAAATGACCTTGAGATGAATTTCAGAACCTTTGTCTTATTCGCATGGAGGCTTAGACCATTATTTTCACACCCTTCTTTCAGAGTGGTGACCAATGCCCGCAACTCGCATTCTGATGATGCAATAAGCACTGCATCATCTGCGTACAGCAGGCAATTCACATTCAGGTCACCTTTCACTTCAGGCCAACTTTCACTCCCATATTACTTTGTTTCACTCCATGGAGACAGCTTCTTTTTTTATGGAAAAGGACAGGCAAACGAGCGTTCGGGTCACCTGATGGTAAGTGATTACCGCCGCCCACGGCCCCGTGCAACACCAGAGGAGCTACAGGTGCGTTGCCGGCCTTTAAGGTGGAGATAGACGCGCTTTTTGAAGGTACTCATGTCATATCGACCTGGAAACACTACCGCGGGTAGGCCATTCTACAGTTCCGTGGTGCGTGGAAGGAAGTTCCTACGAAACCGCACAGTAGTGAATTGCCACGTATCCAGGTGGTGTGGATGATATTTCAGCTTATATCGTACTGTGCGGTTAGAAAATTCGGCGGCAGGTAATAGGTCAAACAGTTCTCCAGAACACTCCCCATGATAAATGCAATAGAGAACGCACAGCGAGGAAACGTCTCTACGCAAAGCCAAAGTATCAAGCCTTTCACAGATTATTGGGTCCCCAATGATTCAAATGGCTCTACGTTGTATGCGATCGAATGGTTCAAGCTGATACTGAGGTGAACCAGCCCAGAGATGAGAACAGTACTCCATATAAGGCCGAACCTGCCTGCCTGCCGGCCAAACGGTGTTTTGGCGTGAAGTACCGTCTCGCTCTGTTGATGACCACCAGTCTCTTCGAGGCCAACTTGGCCTTGCTTTCCAAATGATTGCGATAGTGGCAGTCACTCGAAACATTGAGGACCAATATACTGATACTGGGCGCGGCTGTAAGGGGAATGTTCTGAAAGACTGGTGAGACGATAAATGGGATTTTTTTTGTGGTTAACGCGCAAACTTGTGTCTTTAGGGGGTTAAACTGAACTAGGTTCCTTTCACCCCATGAGGAGACATTGTTGAGGGATGCCTCAACGGAAGACACAAGTTTATTTCGGCACTGTTCGGCGTTTTCCCGAGAAAGACTTGCTCGGCCGGAGTAAACAGCGTTCACCGTGCTATCATCTGCATAGCAATGAATGCTAGAATCTTCTAACATGTCATTGATATGCAGAAGAAACAGCGTAGGGGACAGCACGCAGCCTTGGGGAACGCCAGCGTTCACGGGTATATGATTAGAGCAAAAACCGTCGATAGCGACCTTGATGCTGCGCCCAGTGAGAAAGCTGGCGATCCACTTGCATAAATTCTCGGGAAGTTTAGCCAGGAGCGCCTCATGCCACACTCGATCAAAGGCCTTCGCCATGTCCAAACTAACTGCCAGGCCCTCTCCCTTGCTTTCAATAGCCGCAGCCCAGCGATGGGCAAGGTAAACTAGAAGATCACCGGTTGAGCGACCATGGCGAAAGCCATATTGTCGGTCCCTAATCAATCAGTGATCCTCTAGATAAACCAAAAGCTGGCTATTGATAATGCTCTCCATGACTTTTGAGAGCAGGGAGGTGATAGCAATAGGCCTGTAGTTAGATGGATCGGAACCCTCGCCTTTCTTTGAGATCGGGTGGATAAGAGCGCTCTTCCATGAGTGTGGGACAACGCCGACTGAGTAAGAGTGCCGAAACAAACGCGTTAGCACCGGTGTCAGCTCAGGAGCACAGGAACGGAGCACTAAGGGAGAGATGCCACTGGCCGCGAGCCGCGGGGACTCGACAGCCTGCTCGGAGTAGCGCGCGGGAGGAACCTGCGCGCGACTACTGGAGCCAGGTTAGTAGGCGGCCAGCTTCCCCAAGCTGACCGCCCTCTGGCTCATTAGGGCGGAAGGCGGCGATCGTGTGCTGCCCTCCGGAACCAAGCTGACATGGCACAACCTTGTTTAACACCCGATCGGATGTCAAACCAGGGCGACACGCCAGCTCCTACTCGCACGCAGGCTGAGTGATCTCTGTAAAGAGACTTTACGGTCTGCAGCAAGGGTCTCGCTCACATTGTACCAGGGTAGTATCTTCCATAATTTCGCTCTTACAACTCTGTCAAACGCCTTTTCCAAGTCTACAAAAGCACAGAAAACTTTTTGGTTAACGGCTATAAATTTTTCCGTGATCATGCGGAGGGAAAAGATCTGATCGATACACCCTCTTCCAGGTCTAAAGCCTCCTTGGGCCTCCTACAACGGCCTTTCAGATCTCTCTTGCACTCTTCTCGCTAATATTTTAGCATAAACTTTACTACTTGAGGCCGGTCGTGGCGCAGCGGCACGAGGTGTGATTGCAAAACCGACTGGTTGTGGGTTCGATCCCCAATCGAGGAGATGAAATATTTACTTAAATTTATAGTTCCATTTCTTCGCTCTGGTGTCGAGTTCAAGCGCGGCGTTGAGTTCTGCCACTCAACACGCAATGCCTCCAGAATTCGGCAGAAAGTGGGGAACGGAGTGTCTTAACACTAGGTTCCCTCTGCCTACCCTGCTGTGTGCGGGATACAGCGTGAAGCTAATTTAATTTTATTTTTTTTTAAACTTTCCTACCCAAGCTAATCAAACCGATAGCCCTATGGTTTGCGCAGTCTTTCATCGTGCCTTTATACAAAGGCACGATAAACGCACCTCGCCAATCATCTGGGATCTTCCCTGATTTCCAGCATAAATTGTACAAAAACCAGAACAAGTCCAAAATGCGTGGCTCACCATATTCGATCATCTCGGCAAAAACTCCATCTGCTCTCGCTGCCTTACCACATTTCAGACTTCGTATTGCATTCTCAACTTCTTTTATACTGATTTCGCCATCAGCTACATCAACATTTAACATTTCGCTGTTACTTGAGACTGAGGACTCCATCACATTCATACATCTCCTTGTAAAATTCCGCCCATCGCTGCAAAATGTGTGGTTCTTTCGTGAAAATTTCATCGTCCTTCGAAAGCAACCTCGAGAAACACTAACTTCTCGTCAGAAAAGCTACGTGTTTTCTCTGAAGTTGTTCGTTAACCTTTCGTCTCTTTTATTCTCTGCCTTTTCACGCTTCATCTTTATGAGTACTTTCGTTTGGTGATTTTGTAGCTTATACTGTTTCTTTTTAATTTCTCTCATACTTTTATCCTTAGCTGAGGCTTTATAATCCTGCCATGCTTTCTTTTTTCTTTTTATAGCAGTTTCCACTTCATCATCCCACCATTCGTCGCGGTTTTTGTTAAGGCTTCCTTCTTTCCCTTTACCACATACCTCTATTGCTGCTTCTTTCATGCAATCGCTAAGGTTCTACCAGCATACTCCAATACTTTCATTTCCAGATTCGCTGCTGTCTAGCTTCTTGGAAACTCTTTCTTGATATTCCTCTCTAATCGGTGGATCTTGAAGCTTCTAGTTTCTTATGCGATAATTCGACTCCAAGTTTGGACACCTTGTGTAGTTGCGCCAACCTGCAAACAGACCCCTTATTCTAGCAACGACTAGATAATGGTCTGTTCCCAGCTCAGAACCACTAAACACTCGCGTGTCTATAATTTGGCTTCGAATACGCTGATCCACTAGGAATAAATCAATCATACTTTTCCCTTCCGCTCGCTCCCATGTATACATGTGAATTTATTTGTGTTCAAACGTCGTGTTTGCCACAAAAAAAATCCTTTTCTTGCAAATTTCCAATATAAGCTTTCCAGTCTCATTTATTTTCTTGTCACCATACTGACCACTCCCACCCCCTCCCTCGTAACCGCTTCGCGCAGTTCCGATTCAAATCGCCACATATTATTAATTTTTCATTCCCTCTAACGCTACCTAGAACATCCTTGACACTCTCCCAAAACTCCTCGAGTTCGCTTAATAGAGCTGTGGATACTGGCGCATACGCAACTAACAAGAATACTCTTGTTAACCCCAGCTTGAAGCGAACCCAAAGCAGTTTCGGGTTGATCGCCTTGTATTCAACTGCTGCACCAACCAATCGAGAGGACAACTGCCCGGCAAATCGGTCGTGTCATTGCCCTTTCGCTTGGTCTCTGTCACACAAACGACATCCAAATCTCTATCATCCATCGCATCTAATAATTCATTCATCTTTTCTTCCATCCCTCCTCTTACATTCCACGTAGCTATTTGTAGCTCCGTCCTCCACCTCGTGGCGTGTTGGGTGGCGGTCTCTACGCCGCATTCGTCGCCACTTGACACACCATTGTACCCCCATTATAACTTATATATAGTTATTATAGTTTTGAAGCAATAAAAAATTATATATCTACTCTACTGGGGTTTGAAATCTGAAATTATTTTGACCATTTTAAAGGGCAACAAGTCCTAATGCCGCACCAGGCAACAAATACCCTAGCTACGCCACTGTATACGTAGGTAAATAAATCAGCTTCACGCTGTATCCCGCACACAGCAGGCTAGGCAGAGGGAACCTAGTGTTAAGACACTCCGTTCTCCACTTTCTGCCGAATTCTGAAAAATTCAGATTAGAAAAAAACAAAAAAATAAAACTCTAAAATTACGTCAATTCTATAAATAACTAAACTGCGTAGACAGTAAAACATTTCGCCCCCAAACTTCCTCCATCCATCACGTTTTTACAGTATTCAGTTTCAATATAAAGTAAAGAAAGTTAATCACGAGTCACGATTAAATCTAAATTCAATTAGGTAACGCATGGCTTGCCTTAGTCGGCCATTAATAGCAAAAAAAATGTTGAGTTTATATAATATACAAAATTTATATAATATTAGGAATTGGCGGGAAAGTGGGGAACGGAGTGTCTTAACACTAGGTTCCCTCTGCCTACCCTGCTGTGCGCGGGATACAGTGTGAAGCTGAAAAAAAATTAGGGATTTGTTGGTATAAAAAAGTTCTTATGTATCGCTTATTATGTGCAACAATGACGTGACGCAATTAAAGTTTGTAAAAAGTCGGCGCTGCGCATAATAAAAATTTATCTAATCAGCTTCACGCTGTATCCCGCACACAGCAGCGTAGGCAGACGGAACCTAGTGTTAAGACACTCCGTTACCCAAAATCAAAATGAATCTATATAAAACAGGCTCTCAAAGTTACAAATGTAACTTTTTATCATAAAATATACAAGCTTCAAATAAGCAGCTTCATTCACTTTTCCCGCATAGCATGTAGATAGAGGGAACCTCGTATTAAGATACTCCGTCCATACACAAAAATGGAGATTTTCCGCTCAATTTTCAAGACATTGCGTGTTGAGTGGCGAAACTAACTGACTCCATCCCCTTATAGCCAGACGCTTTTCCATTGCGCATAGAAGCCCAATATTTAATGTTGCTAATAATCTATATTACTTTGTTTTTCTTTCAGTTTCATGCTGTAACCCGCATTTGGCAAGGTAGTTACAGACAATCTGTTGTCAAGTTTCCGTTTCCGATTTAATTTGAAACTGCATATCTACTGCCGGAGCTAAACGCCACATTTTGTAACACAATATAACGATCTTGTATTTATATTTTTTTCTTATATAAAAGCTAAAATTTAGGCAGCCTAGTTTTATTAACAAATATTTTCACAACTATGCCTTGTGATACGTTAAGTCATTGTAAAATGTTAAGCTTTCTAGCGGCAGAATTTTACTTGTCAAAGTAATTTATGAGTTAAGGTCTTTCATATGCCACAATAAAGCTCCCAAAAATTCTCAGCTTTTGGGGAATTTCAATGAATTTTGTACCGTTTTAGGCAATTTTTTTGTACTTTTACGAATTGAAAAAAAAAAAAGAGTTTATCCTTAATGATTCAGTATATCTTGGTGATATTTTTTCAGTAGTAATGAGAATATCCTATCTACATTAAATTGATCTAGGTATCAGCTTCGCCTTCACCTTATATCCCGCATTTGGCAGTCAGGGAAGACAGGTTGGCTCCACGCTGCGCTTGTTTTGTTAGAGCAAGGAAGTAAATAGTTATTCCCTGGAGTGGAGATCAAAGTCACAATCATCGCGTTTATAGACAGACGCTGACACCACTACGTTACGATGGCCTCTCTTAGAATACCGATATATTACAATAATTTATATTTTTTGGTTTCACGCTGTATCGCGCACATAACAGGGTAAACAGAAAAGCCTAGGAACCTAGTGTTAAGACACACGGTTGCTATGAAGACATTTCCGAATTCTCGAGGCGTTTTGACGAATGAGGCATTTGGAACTCAGCGCCGCGCTTTGCCGCGGTTACCAGCATGAAGAAATGAAAATATTAAATATTTCACATCTCCGAATGGGAATCGAACCAACAACCGTCGCGCCACTGCACCACAACCGCCTGAATTAATATTATTGTATACTAATACATATTATATATATCTATGTAAATCTCATTTGCAAATGACATAAAGAAGCCCTGGGGCACAATTAACGCGATTATAGACGTTGACTCGCAACGACTTGGCAAGGCCGAGGACCGAGGTTGATTTAATTTGTGGAGTGCTTTTTTCGATGTAATTCTTTAAAGGGCATTGTATAATAAATAAAAAAGTAAAACTTAAGCGGGGAAGAAATCAGTGTTATTATTAATATTAAAACGTTGCCTTTTCCTATTTATAATTGGTGTTTTATCATTTGTGGGTTTATCATTTGTGTTTGTTTGGAGGCTATCGAGGCGTAGTCAAAAGATATTTTTGGGTTATAGGTTCATTCGCTGGAGTTCACGGAAGAAATCTTAGCCTCCGTTATTTCGGTTAGAGGCGGTGGAGGAGGAACATGCCAGTCCACGATTTCAAAACCAATGTAACCCGCACGAATCTCATTGGTTTGATCCCAACTCGAAAAAAATTTATAGTTATATATTTTTAACAATGACTTTGTTATCAATATTTGCTCTAGATTAAGCGTAGTTTTGAGATTCATGCAAATTCAACGAGCGGAAATCGGAGTGACTAAATAATAAGTTCTCGTTTCTATACATCCTGTCATCAAAGATTCTTGAAGTTAGAAAACTAATTCTAATAAAAAATGCCAGTCGTGGCGGGAGCGATTCGAAGTGTGTGAAATGTGATGTGTAAAATCGACTGGTTGTGGGTTCGATTCCCACTCGAGGAGATGAATATTTACTTAAATTTATATTTCCATATCTTCGCTCTGGTTTCGAGGCTAAGCGCTGCGTTTAGTTCCGCCACTCAACACGCAATGCCTCCAGAATTCGGCAGAAAGTGGGGAACGGAGTGTCTTAACACTAGGTTCCTTCTGTCTACCCTGCTGTGTGCGGGATACAGCGTGAAGCTGATTAAAAACTAATTCTAGTTTCACATCATTTATTAAAGTAAGCACGTAAAAATCAATGTCAGCAACAAAGTGGAGGAGCGAACGTAACGGCTATCGGAGTGGTGATATCCATTAAACATGACAAAATAGCCACTAAAGCCCCCGTATCTGGGTCAGGTCGGAAGTCCGGATGAAACGAATCTCGTATAACTAAATGGAAATAAATTACTGCTTAACTTGTCCATAAAAGGACTGTTTACTAAAGTTTCGACTGGGAAAAGAAAGATAGTGGTGAAAGTTGGAGGGTTGCCAGATATTTTACAAAATATCATGTTAAAATAATTTTATTAATGACGCCTTCGTGGTTGTGCAGGCGCAAGCATGAGACAGTTGTGCGTTCAATTCAGTACAAAAGATATAATTCTTTTCACAGTATATTTAATGAGTTGCTGCCTCCAAGATGTTGTCTAGCCGTGTGTTTATATAAAATATTTCTGAGGTACTGAGGCAGTTCCTTTTTTTTAATTTTGGCTTCTCGCTATATCCCGCATATATTAAAACACTCCATTGTCATTAAGACACTGCAGTTGCCCACTTTCCGCCGAATTCTCGAGGTGTTTCTCGAGGCGTGTTGAGTAGCGGAACTTTACACCATGCTCCATCTAGTCACTGGAGCAAGTAAATGAAAGTTCGAAATATTTGATTTCCCTGATTGGCAATCGAACCCACAACCGTAGCGTTTACAGCGTGTGTGCGCCATATACTTTACTTTATATATATATATATATATATATATATATATATATATATATATATATATATATATATATAAAGTAAAGTAAAGTAAAATACTCTTTATTGTACACCAATTATTACATTAAAATGATGTTCATAATTATCGATATGATAGTACAATAGGCGGCCTTATTGCTAAATGAGCAATCTCTTCCAGGCAACCTTGTGGTAGAGGAGATACTGAATTAAATGGGAAGAGGTGCACTGAGTATATCATAAATTAATAGTATATAAATTAACATATAAATGCAACAATACATACAATAAACTAAATAAAATTAAACCTACACATACATACATACATATATACATACATATATATATACATACATACATACATACATACATACATACATACATACATACATACATAAATACATACATACGAAAATATATTTATACATACAAATTTATACACATTATGTGGGTAAAAAAATATATATACATAACAATTGCATTTGTTAATTATACTTAGGAAGTGTCATGTAATATTCCTTAAGTCTTTTTTTAAATGTCTTTAAGGTTTTAGCTTGTCTGACTGTTATTGGAAGAGAGTTCCACAAGCGTACGGATTTAACTGCAAAAGAGTTTGTGTAAAAGGAAGAAGAGTGGCAAGGAATTTTTAGAGATAAGATATTCTTGGAGCGGAGAGAGAGATCGTGTGATTCACAAAAAAACTTGAATCGTTCTTTGAGATATGAAAACTGATTGAAAAGAATGTTATAGAGAAGACAAAGAACATGTGTATTCCGGCGAAGTCGAATTGGGAGCCACTTGAGCTTTGTACGAAATTCGGAAATGTGGTCATATTTGCGTAATCCAAATATAAACCTGATACAGATATTTTGGAGACGCTCAAGCTTATTTAATTGCTCCTCTTTTAAATCAAGATAACAACAATCAGCATAATCAAGAATTGGTAATAGGAGCGATTGTGCCAGCGCAACTTTAGTAGGAATGGGTAGAAAGTTGCGTAATCGACGTAATGATGCAATAGATGAAAATACTTTACGGCTTAGCTCACTGATTTGTGGCTTCCAAGACAGATGCTGATCAAATATAATTCCTAAATTTTTTACTTTTTCTGTAAAAGGGATTATTATTCCGTCAATCGATATATTAGGTAAGTCGTTGAAAGGAATTTGACAAATAAGCCTTGGGCTACCTATTATAATAGTTTGAGATTTTTTCGGATTAATCACCAAGCCCAGAGATTTGCTCCGTATTGAGATATTTGTGAGTTCCTGAGACAGTGTTGTTATAGCATTCGTAAGATCGTGCAGCGAACACTGACGATATATTTGAAGATCGTCAGCATAAAGGTGATAGGGAGAAGCAAGTTTATGACAAAAATAGTTAATAAAAAGTGAAAATAAAAGAGGAGACAACACGCCACCTTGCGGAACGCCAGCAAGCACCGGGCATCATTCAGAATAGGACTCCTGAATCCGGATACGTTGCTTGCGACCATGCAAGTAAGAATGAAACCAATCAATCACTTTAGGAGATATGTTAAGAGAATACATAATTGCCAAAAGGATATCAAAATCTACGGTATTAAATGCGTTACTAAAATCAATTAAAATCATCAATGTCACTTGATGATTCTCCATGCCTAAACGAATATCATCTGAGACGTTAACCAATGCAGTAGTCGTACTATGACCAGGCCTAAACCCCGACTGGAAAGGATTAAAAAGGTTATTGCTTGTTAGGTATTTACTAAATTGCTGGTTTACAAGACGTTCAAGAACTTTTGATAAGAATGGTAGGATTGATATAGGACGGTAGTCAGACATGGTGGAAGGATTGCGGTTCTTAGGCAATGGTATTAATTGAGCTTCTTTCCAAGATGAAGGGAAGGTACAAGTATTGATGGAAAAGTTAAGAATTGTCGTTAGGATAGGAATCAGGATATCAAGGATTGGTATGATCATTTTACGACTAATGCAATCATAACCAACAGCATCAGAAGTAATCGCCAGTATATTCTCCTTAACATCACTTTCAGTGAATTGAGCGAAATTAAAATTAGGATTTTTAGGAGTGGGCAAGGCGCGAATTTGATTTTGAGAACTTAATTTAGTAGCTACATCAATTGTAACAGAAGGTGAGAAATGTTTGTTTAATTTATTTAAATCTAAATTACAAGGATAAGTGTTTTGCTTTGCCTTCCCAACTCCAAGTGTTCTTAGAAAATTCCAAACTTTTTCTGGGTTGTCTTCTTCAACAACAGACTTATGGATATGGCGTCGTTGATTATCCCTACACACCCTGTTACATCGATTCCGAGCTTTAACATATTTCTCACGATTAATATCAGAGGAGTCATTTTTATATTTGGTCTTTGCATTATTTTTCTTTTCTTTTAATTTTTTAATACCATCTGTAAGCCAGGGGGCTGGTAGATGCTTAACTCGTACTGGTCTAATCGGCGCATGTGTATCGTACAGTTGGATGATAAGTGAATTAAAAACAGATACCTGAAGCTCTATAGTACTTTGTTCATAAACCATGTTCCACTTAATTTTTTCAGCATCCTCACTAGATCCATACCCGTAAAATTACGCTGGAGAAGAATTCTTGATTTTGCTTTGGGTGGTTTTACTTTATAAGAAAGAAAAATGAGGTCATGATAAGAGAATGCATCGGCATTGCATTGACCATGTAGTTCAACATGGTCAATGGAAGATACTAAAATTAAATCCAAAAGGGAAGGAGTACAGTTCGGAAATGAGTGAGTAGAAGATAGAGGGAGAATGTGCATGTTAGTGCTGTTTATCACGGCCTTTAACCGACCCGCTCGACTATCGTTTTTCAGGAGGCAGGTGTTAAAATCTCCCATAATCACTGAGTGCTCATACGAAGGAGTCAGTCTTTCAAGCAGTATTTCAAGAGATTCGAAATAATCCACTGTAAGTGATGGACTGTAGTAGACACCAAGGAGGATTTTTGTATGCGAGAACATCAGTTCAATGAAAAGATGTTCAGGCCCTGCGGCATCACTTGCATCATATTGGGAGTAATTGAGAACTGTAAAAGGTATGTGAGCACGAAGATAAATGGCAACTCCTCCACCATTACGAACAGTGCGATCATTTCGAATCAAATGAAATCCAGGTAGCGAATATGCTATTGATGGCAGACAAGGTTTTAACCATGACTCTGATATTAATATAGCGTGCGCATTAGTATTTTCAAAAGAGGACAGAAGATCAGGATAGTGTGCTGGAATACTCTGAGCATTTATGTGAACCACATTAAAATTTTTTCGAAAGGGAGAAAGATGAGAACTCAAACAGTCATTTAAAGAATGAATGCTTTGAAAGCTAATTTCAGATGAACCTTCTGAAACAGAAGAAACAGAGAAGAAGGAATCTGAATCATATGAAATGTCGGACATCATTCAATTAATATTATAAAGTAACTTTCCAAATACAATGACAATAATATAAATATTAGAGATATGCAATTTGATAGAAAATAAATAATAGAATAATTAAAATATTATGTATGTATACAAAGATTTATGATACTATAATGTAAACTACAAACTACACAGTAAATATAATAATAATATAAATATATAATAAATAAGTACTACTATTAATAAGATTGTAATTATAGTACAATAATAAATAAAAAAAAATAGTTCTATATATATATATATATATATATATATATATATATATATATATATATATATATATATATATATATATATAGAAGCGTCTCGAGATTTTATACTTGAAAACAAAAAGAGCATAATTATTGTCACGATTTAGAAAATATGTAAGGCGTCTCTTCTAAGCTAAAAAAAGTATCCTACATATAGTATAGTAGGTAGAGCCCAGCCGCAGCACTTCTGACCAATTTTCGAGGTACTAGTGTTAAGTGGCGCAACTACACACCGCGTTTTGTCTTGTTAGTATAGCGAGAAAAAAAAATCATGATTATAAAGCTGAACAAATAAAATAACTTTATTTAAATAAGATCGTCTCGAGTCGTCTAAGAACATCTAAGTAACTATACATTGACTTCATTTTCCAAGAAAATACTTTGTACAAGTAGTTCTAGATGTAGATCCAACAATAAGAATAAATTTAAACTTTGCGCTTAAGAATTGCAACAAGTACGGAGTAGAACCTCAATACTTATTTATTATGAACAGAAGTATGAATTCGTGAGTTTTTTTATTTCTATTACTTTTCAGTATTATTTCTAATAATATGGTGGTATAAATATATATTAGTACCTGGTTTTTGCATAGTATATAGCAAACCGGGAACTACGTGGGTTAGAACGCTAAAATATGCCATGTTGTTTCCTTAGGGAACCATAAGCAAAGTTCCAAATTGTTTTTTTCAGCTTCACGCTGTATCCAGCGTTTATCAGAGTACGCAAAAGAAACCTGGAAACCTAGTGTTGAAACTCTCTGTTCTCTATATGACATTTCAACTATTCCCCACTATGCGCCGAATTCTGGAGGCATTGCGTGTTGAGTGGCGGAATTAAACGCCGCACTGTGCCTCGTTACCAAAGCGAAAACATTACACATTTCATTTCCTCTAGCGTTTACAGTCGAATCTCATCAAGCTCCTATAAAAACAGGCAAAATTAAGATTTTAGGCCTTATAGTATACGCAAACTAAGTTTCCGCAAAGAAGGCTGTAGGAAACTAGTGTCAAATGACTACGTTCTCTTTACCATATTTAGGTAGATATAATTAGTCCATGTTATCCAAGTCCAATTTAAAATTTTACAGATATGGTAAAATGATAACAATCATAGTCTTAGAAAAAACTGAATCCGTATGGGATTACTGTGCTGTTCGTCTGTCCAGACCATTTATATTAAGATTTTATATTAAGATTGTATGGAGGCATTCGTCTCTACCCGCTGATCTGTGCCAAATCTAAAATGTCTCTTAGAAACAACGCCGTACACGTAAGTTGAGCTATCCACAAACGCAAACGCACACGGTACACATATCGTACCTGTTGGTGGAGACGAGGTTACAGCTACATTGCAGCCCTAGCGCGCCTATGCGCGGGGGCACGCGACCTATAATTTCCTACAGGATGTTCACCGCCCTACCGACACGAATCCAATCTCCAACACGAATGAAGTACGCAAACTGAGGACCGTAGCTCACAGAAGACCACCTTGCGCACTCCTAGAATCCCTACTTATGGCGCCAAAGGTGTCCAAGCCAAAGTGAGAGCTCTTCTAGTTCGGCTTCCCACAAAACCCGGTGACTCTGTAGAGGTCACTAGGAGCAACAGATAAAAAAAGCAAATATTTAGGTATACGGTCCCTAAAGCACAGAAAAAAATCAAGCTTCTGAGCCAACGCAATAAAAAGATACGATCACATCATTTTTCCTACATTTTGTATGAAATTTGTCGCGTAATCACAACCACAGGTATTCCCCGAGGTTCGTCAGTTATGTTTTTTGGCAAGAAATGAGAACTTGCAGTACAAATAAAGGAAAATCCAAAAATTTTATTATTATATTCATATTACATATAAAAAATTATAATTGTTGTTAATGCTATACAAACTGATTGCATACACCTGCAAATTTAAATTAAGAAAGTGCCAACTTTCATAAGATATACTTCCCGTTAACCTACAATCCTGAAATTAGTATGGAATCTAAGAGTCCGACTCGGACTTGGCCGGATTTCTGTAATAATCTGAGTAAGCACTAGGTACTTAGCAGAAATCATTTGATTTTAGTGGCGTTTGGACCATATATTGGACAGTAAATTCAATATATGATTGTTAAGATTACATCGAATGCAAAGTAAACTAAAGCTACTTCTATTAGGAGCAATTGAATCATATAATGTTTATATCTGTTTTAAGAAGAGAAACAACTGAACTCGGTCGGTTTTAATTCGCTTGTAAAATACGTTTATATGGATGGGATTCAATAGTTTAGATGTTTTGTATATATTTACTATTTGCCGTTCGTTTTTGACTTCCGTTTTCATGGAATTATATAAATAGTATACCTTGACCTGCCATTTCATCTATCACTCATCATTAAAACTTGCATTGACGTAGACTCAACAGAACTACGTTTGAAAACACTGTGTTCTTAATTTCTAATATAAATTATATTTAAATATAATCCATTAACAATTCATCAGCAGCGACAAAAGGTATTGTAGAGTATAATTTTAAAGATAACCATAAAAGATACAAACGAAGCGGTCCTGTCCTCCATCTTGGCGGTAATGCCATCCACGTCCCAATTTCCCTAATCATAAGAAACATTTGTATGGTTGTGTAAAATTTATCTGGTAATCCATAATGAACATTTTATCTTATTAGTAATCAATTAAGTTAAATTTATTTATAATTAATGTTTATTTTTATGCATGTAGATTTAGATTACAGTGTTAGATTAAGTTGCAACTGAAATGAATAATTGGACTGTCTTAATGAGATATTATATAAATATAGAAATATATGTATGTAATAACATAAATCTAGTTCTAGGTTAAAATCTACAGAAAAAAGTATTAAAAAAAAATTAAAAAATAACAAAGGGTACGGACCAAAAAAAAACAATTCATCAACATCATAACCGCGCAGCGGTTAACTGCGCAATTGTTGTGGTTTCGATTTTCCTATAGGGGGTATGAATTATTTTCATTTATTTGGTTACAAGATAAGGCGCAGTGTTGAGTTTCGCCACTTAACACGTAATGTCACGAAATATGGGAGGTTCATGGGGAACATCTTAACATTAAGGAACCATCTTTGATTGCATGAAGCTGCTTAAGTTGCAAAGTTGCACTTAAAAAACATAAGAATCAAGATTTTTTTGTTTGTGCTATTATGACATTACCATATACATACATATGATTTGCTGTTAAGCAATTGTTCAAAATTGTTACAAAATTCAGGGCACTATAGGTACAGTTAAAATGAAGTGAAAGTAAATGTTAATAAAAATAAAATGTTATCGTTTATGATGTAATATGAAGTTTTTGGTTGTGATAGTTGTATACAATCGTGCTAGTTTTTATTTAGCACAATTTGCATATTCAATAATAAAAAAATAAAAGGACTTTATTGACAATTATTATTTTATATAATTAATGGACCACTAACTACTTCAGACACGGCGGATTTAACAGTATACGGCAGAAATAGAACACTTTTAATTGTGTTGATTTAGAAGATAAAAATTACAGACGGACAACAAAGAGTTTCTACATGTGTTTCGTTAAATTTTCCTTTGAGGTAAACTTATAGAACCCTAAAAATACATTTACGATTATTGATTTTGATTTAAAATTAAACGTAACCGCAAAAATTTAAATAAAATCAGTTTCATGCTGTATGCACACAGCAGGGTAGGCAGAGGGAATCTAGTGTTAACACACTCCGTTCCCCACTTTCCGCCGAATTCTGGTGGCATTGCGTGTTGAGTGGCGGAACTTAACGCCGCTAATTTAAATAGAAAGATAGTACTAGATACCAAAAAAAGAACCAGCAAAATTACAGAGCATTCCTGCTATTTCGTCAGAGGAGCAATAAAATAGTAATTGCCTTTACAGAGACGGCGTAAAAACACAATATACGTTAAATTAAAGACATACATGCGTTTCAATTGATCTCTCTATCAGAACGCAGAAGTACAACACTCTTATAAATAAACTTTGTTAGTACATCACATTTTGTAGCTTTGATCGAGAAACAAATAACATTTTTTTATTAGCTAGTAAGCAAGGTAAGCAGAGGGAACCTGGGAACCTACTGTCGAAACGCTCCGCTCCTATTAAGATAATCAATCCGTTTCGTTCAGTTTAATTCAACGCCGCATTAGGGATAATGAGCAACATAATAAAAATATAATTTCATCAGAACTCCTAAGGAACAAGGCCTTTAAAAAGATTTTTATTGGATTGGTTTTTTTGTACTGTAAAACCGACTGGTTGTGGGTTCGATCCCCACTCGAGGAGATGAAATATTCACTTAAATTTATATTTCCATTTCTTCGCTCTGGTGTCGAGGTTAAGCGCGGCGTTGAGTTCTGCCATTCAACACGTAATGCCTCCAGAATCCGGCAGAAAGTGGAGAACGGAGTGTGTTAACATTAGGTTCCCTCTGCCTACCCTGCTGTGTGCGGGATACAGCGTGAGGCTGAAAAAAAAATAAAGATTGTGTGAAGTGTGAAGAATTTGTTTGATTGAACGCGCTAGTATCTTAAGATCAATCTCAGAGTTAAGAGCGGTTTATAAATACATTCTAAGTATGTGTCATACACAGGCGCAGACAAATGCTGGTCCCTAATAGATAATGTTTCATATCAAAACATGTCATCGCTTTTTTTTAAAACATTACCGAAATATTGGACGTATCGATATAATACAGGTGGTATGTATAATACTGCTGTTGATGTGGCATATGTTTGGACTTTGTGACGCAAACTGCGGCGTTCGGTTCCGCAACTATAATTCACAATACCTAATGTACGGAAAGACTAATGATTAACTACTTTGTATGTTTATATATGTATATGTATGTAGTCGTGTACATATTTTACTTGTATATGTATTAAAGAATTATTTTATATATCTTTAGGTTAGTGATACTTTTTGCATTTTTCTGGTTTTTCTTTTTTACAAAATCAGCTTCACGCTGTATCCCGCACACAGCACATTAGGCAGAGGGAACCTAGTGTTTCAAACACTCCGTTCCCTACTTTCCGCCTAGCTCTAGGCAATGCGTGTTGAGAGGCGGAACTCAACGCCGTGCTATTTCTCTTATAATATTGTTTTATATTTTGATGTTCGCCTGGGAGAGGTGTAGTGATAAGAAGAATTACGTTAGCTATTATGTATGTATTCTCTGATGATTTGTTATTTATTTTGTGTGCAATAAATTATTATTATCACTAAACAAAATTATACCATTTTTTTTTTGAGGCAGTAAATTCAAATTGATTTTTATATACTCCTTTAAAGACATAAATAGGGTAATGTAGCGCTCGAGGCACGTGTTCATAGCGCACTTGAATAAATATATACGTATGGACAAAGCAATAAGAAATACAAAAATAAATATATGTACAAAAATAAATATAGGTCCAATAAGACTGTAAACGGCACGGTTATGAGTTCAATTGTTACTCGGAGAAATAAATTATTTTTCCAACTTTGGCAACAAGACAAAGCGCGGTGTTGAGCTCCGTCAATCGACAAGCAGTCTCGGGAATTAGGCTAAAAGTAGAGAAGTAAAGGCCGTCGTGACGCGTCGGCACAGTGTTCGTGGGTTCAATTTCGACTCGGAAGTGAATTATTGTCATTTCGTCGCTTTTGTTAGAATACTAAGCGCCCCGGTAAGTTCCACCACGTAATGTCTCAAAAATTGGGCAGAAAATAAGTAACGAGTGAATACTAAGATTTTTCTGTCTTCCCTGCTGGGAACGTTAAAAAATACGAAAGAACAAGAAAGATTGTGTGTAGCGTGGCGGCCGTCACTTAAAACAGAATCAGCTTCACGCTGTATCCCGCACACAGCAGGGTAGGCAGAGGGAACCTAGTGTTAAGACACACCGTTCCTCACTTTCTGCCGAATTCCGGAGGCATTGCGTGTTGAGTGGCAGAACTCAACGCCGCGCTTAACCTCGACACCAGAGCGAAGAAATGGAAATATAAATTTAAGTAAATATTTCATCTCCCCGAGTGGGGATCGAACCCACAACCAGTCGGTTTTACAGTCACACTTCGTGCCACTGCGCCACGACTGGCCTCAAAAACAGAATCGTTCTGGAATTAAGCGGAAAGTGGGGACCGAAAGTGTCTTAACACTACTTCCCAGGTTCTCTCTGCCTACCCTGCTAGGTCCTCCACATACAGAGTGGAGCTAAAAAAATATACCTATAGAATAATAATAAAATAATAATAATAAATAGAATAATAATAATAAAAAATATACCTATAAATATTAATCTCAAATAAGATATTCGTTTCAAGAATCCGAGATATCTATCTCAATTTATGCTTATATTGTTAAACACACCACAACTCTGTAGTGTTTGCCGGTCGCTATGTAAACATAGCCAAGGCTGACGCAGAATTAACCCAATATCGGACGTTATTTACAATATACAACTATATTATTATATAAAGAACATAATTTGTACTGTGAATGTAACGCGACGGTTGGGGGTTCGATCCCCACGCAGAGGAATGAATTATTATGTATAAATATATTCATTTATTCGCTCTGGCTGCAAGCCAAAATGCCCGATGTTGAGTTCCGCCACTCAACATGAAAGATCTAAAAAATTAGGCGTAAAGTGGGGAACGGAGTGTCTTAAGAGTAGGTTTCCTCTGGCTACCCTACTGTGTGCGGGATACAGCGTCAAGCTGATTTTTTTAAATTTTAGTATATTTTATTTTATTGTATTTTTTATTGATAAAGAATTGTTTTTAAAATAGTATTTACAGTCTACATAGCGACACAAAACAGAACTGAGTTGTTTATGTGGTTATTACTTACTAAATAACAACGATGTCATTAAGAGCGTCTGTAATATTATATAGCATGTCATTGTATCGAAAAAAGGCTAAATCAACTAAAGTAGATTTCGCTTTAGATGCTAACTGTATACTATATAGAGTGTAGAATGTATTATAATATACAATTTACTGTATAATAAAGTATATATTTTTTTTAACTTCACGCTGTATCCCGCACATGGCATAGTAGACAGAGGGATCACGGGAACCTAGTGTTAAGATACTCAGTTCTCCACTTTCTGCAAATTCTGGATAAAGTAAATATATGAATACATTTCGTATTATTAAAACAAAATATTACCTAACATGTGGTTTTGTTGGAGCAAAATTAAAACGTGTTTACGTCTATATTTAATACGTACAAAATGTGCATAAAAAAACTGGAAACGAAACGATTCTATCTAGTTTTTACAGTTAATCTAAATGAATATCTAGTAATGTATTTTTAACAAGACACACAATCTAAAGTATATAAATCATAATATATTTTTTTACTTCACGCTGAATCCCGCAAATAGCAAGATAATGAGAACACAGTGTTAAGACACTCCATTCCTTATTTCGCACATACTTTTCGAGACATTGTGTATTGAGTGGAGGAACTCAACTCTCCATTCTGTTTTGATAGAAGAGCGAGGGAAAGAAAATAATAAATTTCCCTAAGAATCGAACCTACAACCATCATTTCACAATCAGCCACTGTGCCCCAATAAGGCCCCATAACAAAAAAAATATAACACTATTAATACTTTCAGATAAACTTACCACACGATTAAACAAATCCGGCATGTTATCATACAAAACTTAAATACACAAAGGAGAATGAAACTTTTGGGCCGTCACGTAAAGAATTGAGATGTGATCTAAAAAATTACAATTTTTTTTTTATTTTTAAAATAGCAAATAATAAATTAATTGACATTCTGGAAGTGGAGAAAAATGAAAAAAAATAAGATTTAGATCCTTAATCGATTAAAATCAATCATATTTTAAATCATAGATGTGACAGCTGATTTTGACAATCACACCTTGTCTAATGATTTTTTGCATTTTTGCTTCTGTTTGTCATCGCAAAATCAGGCCATTAAATAAAAAACATAAAAAAAAAACATTTGCTTCTGTCATTACGTTCGTGTCATAACGCATCGACATTTTGACTGTTTTCCCGTTTGTTTGATATTTTCAACGACTACTGATTTGTTTTTCTCGGATTTTGACTCTGCCTACTTTGTACGACCCTCGCTTCCTCACTGGACTCTGAAAATCTTTTGGATCTTACGACCGCCACGCTATGGATATGAATCGCTGTGTGAATTGTGGGATAGCCAATGGTCACGGCAATACCCTAGTCCGACGACCTTTAGACGATGAAAACCACCGCAACCTGGTTACTTAGAGGTGTGATATAATCCCGACATATAAGCAGGAAAATATATTTCTGTTACATTTTAGTTGACAGCTTTCGTAGAGGAAGGGAAGCTATTGCTATGAAATACTGCAATTGTATTGTAGGAAGACGAATGGTAGGCTGCTGTGCTCATGTTATGAGTATTATATAGTACCTTAGTTGGGCTAGGTACCAAAATAATTTAGTTCCACCTGCACATTTCTTAGATGACATTTTAATAATAGATAATAGAAGAAGAATAAAATATTCATTAAAATGTGTTTTATTTATAAATAATAAACATTAATGCTTAAACAACTCAGTAATCACATATTTTATAGAAGTTGATATTCAAGATATTGTGCTGCGAACTTAACCTCACTTTTATCAAATCTCTAATAACTCAGCTCTCAGATTGCCAAAATTTATATAGTTTTCAAGAAGGGAATGATGTACCTAAATCTATTAAATCATACCATTTTCATATCTTTACATTCTGGGCCCAAAAATGTATGGAATAGTTTCAGTCTCCTTTCACATTAAAACATTAAAAACTATAGTTATTTCAGTGAAAAAATTACAATTCCATATAAAACAAAATAATTACTTATATCATAAACTAAATTTAATATTAAAAATTTAAATATTTTCGTATTTTTGTTGAGAAAAAGATTTATTAGTAGCAAACGCGGTCGCACGTACGACGGCGACGATAACACTGACTGCTGAGGTCACGGTTTGTGTACTATAAACTAATATTGTGTGGACATTTCGCGATAGGGCCACGGGAAGGAAAACGAATTTAGCAATATTTTTATTCTTTTATTTCTACACATATATATAATAACTCAATTCTGATTGCTGTAACTATGTATACTTATTATTTTTGAAGACCTATACTGTCTGTCTGCTGTTTGTCATCAACTCGGTAACTGAGGTCACGGTTTGTGTTAGTATGTGGAGCTGTGGATATTTCACGATATGGCCACGGGAAGGAAAACGAATTTAACGAATGAATTTAAAGTTAGTATATAGGCAGGTTGTAGGTTCAATTCCTACTCGAACTAATTCGATTTGATATTTTCATTTCCTCGCTTTGGTACCAAGACAAAGTGCGGCGTTGATTCCACTCAACACGTAATGTTTCGTGGATTGAGAGAAAAGTGGGGAACGTACGGAGTGACTTAACTCTAGAATCATTCTCTCTATCCTGTTATATGTTGAATATAATAAATTAAAAAATAGAGTAAGTAAAAATTTACATGGTAATTGTTATAGATGAATAATATGGCTGGAATGCGCGAAAATATATTTATATGTAGGGGAGAGGGGGGCAGCTTAGAACAGGGGCACCTTTGAAAATATGTGTTAACAGAGCTATTTTAAAAAGAAATTTTGATAATTTTTTTTTGAGTAGTGGCAGCACTAATCTGCACACGTGTCACTTGTCACCGCTGATATATGAGAACCAGTTGTTGAGTTACGAGGAGTGTTTGATTTTGAGTAAAATTTTATACATTTTTAAATAAACGCGTAAGGATCGCAGGGATCCAATTCAAGGTATATGGTTTTATTTTTTCCTCTTTTAGTTAGAATGTTTCATATATCATGCAATAAACTAGAAATTACTACAATTTTTTAACTTTTATTTGAAAAAAAAACGTTTGTAATTTTTTTATTACCACTGAGGCAGCTTTGAACAAAAAAAAGGGGGCAGTTTTGAATATTATTATATGTAAAAAAATACCGCGAAAGAAAAACAAAACTATACTAAACTTTTCTTTAGAAAGAAAAAGAAGAAGAAAGTGACTCAAAAATGCATTTGGAATCAGAAGAGGAAGTGACAATTTACTGTGAAGAGAATGAAGATACTGAAATCTGTGCGTATGAAGACTACGAAATGGAATTAGACTACAACTTAATAAATATTGGAGACTTCGTTTTAGCGAATGTCTCATCATCTGTGAATAGTAAAAAAGTAGCTTGTTTATTTTTTTCTTTCCTGAGAAAGAGGTTGTCCTCTTAACTAACGTAGCACTTGTGTGCTACGTTAGTTTTTCAAAAGTCTTACGTAGACTAGACTTGAGGCCAGTCATGGCGCAGCGGCACGAAGTGTGACTGTAAAACCGACTGGTTGTGGGTTCGATCTCCATTCGAGGAGATGAAATATTTACTTAAATTTATTACATATTTATATTTATTTAGTTGAGTTCTGCCACTCAACACGCAATGCCTTCAGAATTCGGCAGAAAGTGGGGAACGGAGTGTCTTAACACTAGGTTCCCTCTGCCTACCGTGCTGTGTGCGGGATAAAGTTGATTTTTATTTCTTACGTAGACTACTTCCTCACATTTCACTTGCTGGTTACGTCACGTACTACATCCATGTTTTCTTTTAATTTTAATTTTTCTAAGTTCAAATTAGGGTAGTAAGCTGTTTATTTAAAAAATATTATTAAATTTTGTTATTAAATTAAGTTAACATGGTACTGATATTTGATCTCCATCGTTTCTAATGTTAAGTTTATTAATAAAGTTACTTAAAAGTTTGATAAGTCTTTTAATTTCATTGTATTCGATGATAGTTCAAAACTGCCCCATACATGTTCAAAGCTACCCCGGAAGGGGGGCAGCTTTGAACATTTGACTACTGCTACTAAAATTGATATTGAACCTTTAACTTATGTATTTTTTTACATATGATGCTACGATTGTGTGGCACAATAGTTGGACTAAGCATTGTGAAATAGTAAAGAACTTAAAAACTGTAGGATTTTTAGATATGACACAAAGTTTAAAAATCGTTCGAATGTGCCCCCCTCTCCCCTACATATATATCACAGTACATTGGTGAACAATTAGTTTACATTGTTCTACAAAATAGCAAATAATCTGTAATAAATATGAAACTATTATACTATTTAAGTAATTTTGTAAGCAATCAACTGGTTATGAAAGGAAGTGATTTCAAAATAAACTAGAGAGAGAGCGTGCCCCTGCGCCACGACGTGAGGTCATTCGTGCGACTGTAAAATCAAAAGTTGTGGGTTCGGTTCGCGGTTGGAGCAATAAAATATTTCATATTTTCAATTTTCCGCCTCTCTCACACAGCAGCGGATTCCCAAAGCGGTGGAAATTAGAGAACGGAAGCGTTCTAATATAAACGGCGAGTTTTAACGCTAGTTTTCCAGGTTCCCTCTGCCTACGTACGGGATACAGCGTGAAGTTAAAAAAAAGTTATATTCATTTAATTTCCCAAGCAGGCGAAGCCGCAGTCAAAACTAATCTGAAACTATGTGAGAACGTTTTTCTGACATTGACCGAGGCACGCATTCTCAAACTTAGTTCTTAGTTGCTATAACATATAACGCAAGCAGTGACTCATGGTAAACTGAAATACACCATCGATCGTTACACGATAAGGCGATAATGTGCGTGTCTATTTTAGTACGAACGTTTATTTGCTTTGTGTTCGTATTATTAATTTTAATATGGAAAACATATTTTTTTTGAGGCCAGTCGTGGCGCAGCGGCACAAAGTATGACTGTAAAATAGACTGGTTGTGAGTTTGATCCCCAGTCGAGGAGATGAAATATGGCGTGGAGTTTCGCCACTCAACACGCAATGCCTCCAGAATTCGGCGGAAAGTGGGGAACGGAGTGTCTTAACACTAAGTTCCGTCTGCCTACCCTGCTGAAGCTGAAAAAACAAAGAAAACATATTTTTTGAGGTGGGTTGGCGGATGGGCCATATGTTGAAATGAATAGCTATAATGAATATAACCATATTTAATCAATTTTACACGGCGTGTTGATAAAATTTGTTTCCCATGAAATTGTCAAGCAGATACAATTGCCTACAATAGGTAAATAAGTATTCTTTGCTACAGTAAACATAATATATATTTTTTTAGCTTCACGCTGTATTCGGTACATGGCAGGCAGAGGGAACCTGGGAACTTAGTCAAATTAAAATCTAATTAAAGTAGTGGCGCAGGGGCACAATCGTGTGACTATAAACGCTACATTTATGTAGTGGGTTCGATTCTCACTCGAAGAAATTAAGTATTTAATATTTACATTTCTTCGCTCTGGCAACGAGGCAAAACGCGACGTTGAGTTACGCCACTCAACACGCAATGCTTCCAGAATTCAGCGGAAAGCGGAGAACGGAAGTGTCTTAATGGGAACGGAGAGTCTGCCCAGGTTCCCAGGTTCCCCCTGCCGTTTTATGTGCGGCATACGGCGTGAAGCCTTAAAAAATAACCGATGTAAATTGTAAGCAATATTGCAACTCTTTTCTGTTTTAGTTTTTATGTTTAAAGGATCTTTACGTCCTGCATAATATAACGAAATACTATATGTAACGTTAAGACGCTCCGTTCTTCGCCTTTAGGCTAAACTGCGTGTTGACTGGCGGAACCCAACGCCGCACTTATTACTATATGGAATGGATACTATACGTAGATATAAAATAGTACCTACCAGGTATATAATAGACATATTGAGCCATTATCAAAATGACCACAAAGAGGCGCGGCGAGGCGTTGGCACATTATTTATGGACGGGTCAGGTGTATCCGGCGTTCACCACATTTATAATAAAGATCAAAGAATTATCTACTTTTAATTCTTAAGTATTATAAAATAGGATGAGGCCAGGTGTGGCGCAGGGGCACAAAGTGTGATTGCAAAATCGACTGGTTGTGGGTTCGATTCCCACTCGAGGACATGAAATATTTATTTAAATGTATACTTTTATTTCTTTGCTCTGGTGTCGAAGCAAAACGCAGCGTCGAGTTCCGCCACTCAACACTCAATTCCTCCAGATTTTGGCGGAAAGTGGGGAATGGAGTGTCTTAACACTAGGTTCCCTCTGCATACCCTGCTGTGTGCGGGGTAGCGGTGAGATAGTGTACTTTAAAAAAAAAAGAAAATATTTAGTAGTAGCCTCTGGTGTTACACGGAGTCGTGGGCGGTGGTGATCATTTACCATCAGGTGACCCGTACGCTCTTTTTGTCTAATTCTTTCTAAAAATAAACACGGGTAAGATAGACAATTGGTTAATTACCAAGTACCAGTTCAAATCGACACTAGAAATTGAGCGATTTCTATACCAATCTTCACTAATATTACAGAGCTAAAGAGTTTGTTTGGTTAAACGTGCTAATATCAAGAACTATTGGTTCCAATAGATTTAGTAAAGCTATAGACTGTGTTACATCGTGTTAATCATTTTGACATTAGAGATCTACCGGACACTTAAAATGTGATGTGTATATTAGGGTGGAGTGAAACAGACGGAAAAAAAATCTTAAAAATTCCGGTATCGAATACATGAAATGCTTCTTTCACGTAAAATACCGAACGTCTACCACTTTGCCGTCTAGTGGCACACTCTGAAGTACGTTTAAAAAACTAAACTTTTGACTTGTAAACTAGTAAATAAATTAATAATCTTACTGTTGTTACCTTATTCAAAGAATTATCTCGCATATAATTATATAGTATTTTTATTAAATTCCCTTGCTGCCGCTGCAAATAGATTAATATGTAAAGCAAATTACTACAAAAAAACTAAAAGCAAACTAGTGAAGTCTATATTATAAAACATAAATGATATCTGGAGGCTCTTCTAACTATAGGTCATTGATTACATTACAACAACAGGAAATTTAAAATTGAAGATTTTTCTTTTTCTCTACCTTTTAGTGTATACACAATTCTCAGTTAATAAAGTACATATATCTATCCATTTAAGCACGAGGATGAAGTCGCATGTGTAAGCTAGCTTCACGCTGTATCCCGCACACAGCAGCAGGATAGGCAGGGGAAACCTAGTGCTAAATTCCATACCTTCTCCATTATTCCGCCGAATTCTGGAGGTATTGCATATCAAACGGCGGAACTCAACACCGCGTTTTACGCCGTCACCACAGCGAAGAAATGAAAATATGAAATATTTCATTTCCCCGAGTGGTAATCGAATCCTTAACCTGATGCATTTACAGTCACGCCTTTACTCCCCGGCTACAACTGGCCTGTGGACGTATAAGCTTATATAGTTCATTAGAAATGTGATACACAAACAGGTTGACATAATTAGTTCCATCAATACGAGCACGAACCACCTTTGTGTCTGTGTGACTGCACTACTGAGTACGTACAAAGCACTAATCCTATTATACTAGTACCAGCGTAACAACGTTATGTTGCATTGTCGAGTAAGTATGTAGGTAGGTATGTATACCTCAGGTAGGTTTTACTTAGAAATCTATTTCTATTCTAATAATATTAATATTAGTTTGAGGGTGTTGTGGCGCAAGGAAACAGCCATGTGACTGTATACGTGACGGTTGTGGATTCAATTCCCACTTGAGGGATTGAATTATTATGATTTGTTTCGCTTTAGTAACAAGACAAAGCGCGCCATTGAAGTTCGTCACTCGTCAAGCAATGTCTGAAAAATTGGCGGTGCGTTTGTAACGAAGTACCTCAACACTGGACTCTCTCTACGTTCCTGGTATGATATAAGAGGTATAGCGGGAACCTTAAAATAATATAAAAATAAATGCATGATAAATCCTATGTCTTATTTTTATATTGTCAAGTTTTTTTTGGCATGTTGTAGATTGGAACGGAATGTACTTATATTGCGTTCCGGATGGCGGCATTTCTGGCATTGTGTGCATTTTCGTGCAACAATTTCGCATTTGGATTTTTATTAATATTATTGGAGACGACTAAAGTTTGTAAATACGAGGAGACCCTCGCATCCGTAGATTTATTTAACTTATTTTTCAAGAAAAATGCAGTTACTTAAATTTCTTAAATAGAAAAATTGCACGAAATAATACATAAATATTTTTTAAGTACAACGATATCTTGAATTATATATAGAAAAATGTAGACAATGAGAAAATATGAATAGACGAGTGAACTTATGAAGAAACAATACACCATTCTTTTATCTATTATTTAGTGGACAAAAGAATTAGTAAAAATATATATTTTTTTTTAACTTTGAATACTTTTTTGCTAAGAAAAACTTATCATTTTGACTTGTTCTATACAGTCTACATTAAAAAAAACATTTTTAAAATAAATTTAGTAATCGACTGCGCAGTACACCAAAACGAAAATAATAAGCCGAACAGTTTAGATTTTTTAAAATTAATGCTGAATAATTACACGTATGTTAATATTTTGAAATAATTTTAGAATCGAAACGCACATAAGCGAATTATATGTTTTTTTTTTCCTAAAAAAAAGAGACTTAAAGTCCTGGACCCATTTAAATTTTACAGGGTTATTTATAATTTTTTTTCTGGAGAAGACTTAATTGATATAATATGAATTATCAAAATCAAAAGCGGTTAACCCGTTTAGTCTCTACAATACCACACGGGAACAAACAATCTCAACTGAATACTGGAGGCATTGCGTGTTGAGTAGTCGGACTCAACGGCGCGATTTGCCTCGGGACCAGAGCGAGAAAATGGAAATATTAAATATTTCATTTTCTCGAATGAGAATCGAATCCATAACCTGTCACGTTTACACTCGCACGCTTATACCGCGGCGCCACGACTGGCCTCTAAATAAGTATTTGATGCTTTAATACTACATGAAGCTTGTAATAGTAAAACGCTGGTAATGAAACATAAATAATTTAAAATACAAAATTAGTCGACCTCGCTCGCACTTAACAGTCAGTCTAAAAAACGTTACATAGAGGAAAATTTTTAGTTGTTTATTGCCTTTTAGAACACGTTTCGTATTAATTTTAATAAATTTTCTTCACATACATATACTTTTCATATTTTATGCATATATTCTGCTTTCGTGGGAGAGGAGTCATCATTTTCAGGAACATACACAGCTCTAAGTTATTTCAATCGAATATAAATAAATTTAGTTTTCCACATTCATGTCAAATCTGACGATTAAAACAAAAACTTAAAATATAATCTTGTCCCCGATGGAAATAGAACTTCAAAATATAGCTTCCAGTCAGACATTTCCCAATTCCGTCAAGCCGACGTAACACAATACATATGATTAGTTGAAAACAAAAACTAATAACACGAAAAAAGTATAAAAGTATTTTTTTAAACATTTTTAAAGTGTTATTCCACACTTAGGAGTTCTAAATAAGTAAATATAAAAGTAGGTGATGGAATTCTAAGCACGTTTTTAGTTTTAACCTTTCACTTCTATCGTCTGATCCTAGGTATAAAAAAGAAATGGAGAGCCAGATCATTTTATTAATAGGCGTCAGGTTGTCAGGATCTGAGGGTTTCTTCTTATCAGCCCAGATCGAGGATACCATATTATTGTTTTCACATACACTACGTACAACTGCCAAGTTTTATGATGTCACAATTAAAACAGATCGTAAAAGTCGTGGCGGAGGGACACATCTTGTGACTGTAAACGCGTTCCTAGCACTGGTAACGAAGCAAGCGCGGCGTTAAGTTCCGCCACCCAACATGCAATGCCTATAGAATTCAGCAGACAATGTCTTGATGAGTATCTTAATATTAGTTTTCCTTGTATTCTGCCTATCTTGCCATTTGCGTATAGGTAAACAAGAAACAATTATAGCAAACGGATTAAATTCAGTTTCTTAATATTATACAGTTACAAGTTAGTCTAAAAAAGCACGTTAAAAATAAAAGCCGAAGCTCACATCGGCAAAAGTAACACTAGAGGTCTCAATTAAATTTTAGATGACAAATCCTTTTGTCAAAGCCTATTGGGAGTACATGTCACATCACAGTGCGTCAGGAGGTGGATAACGGACAAGGGGCATTTTGTTGAAAGGGTTAAATTTAGTTTTCTTTGTGGAACTTAATAAGGTATTATTTTAGAATATGATAACATTAAGAGGTCGTCGTTGAATAGTGAGTACTGAATTCTTCGCTTCGTCTTATTCTCACAGTTAAGGGTGAACTCTGAGAACAAGACGAAGCGATGCATAAAAATAATTCATTCCCTCGAGTGGGAATAGAAACCACGGGCGTCACTTTACAGTCGGACGCGCGATTGCGATCAATAGAGACATACAGTCGAGGGGACCGACAAACAACAAAGTAATCCTATTAGGGTTCCGTTTTTTCCATTTCAAGTATCCTAAAAAAGTATTGAGACGTTAATTTATGGTTATATTTTTGTAATGGCCTATAACATTTTTAGGTTATAGATATAATGAAAGAAGAACTAAAAGAAAGGAATCTAGGAACATTTCATTCAGCAAATAGATTCTAGCCCGATTGCTCTCAAGCAGCCAAGTAATTCTTGCACTTTCTCAGGGACAGACCCTCTTTCCTTACCCAACCGGTGCTAAGGCCACAAAAGGCAAATATTATTAACCTAAAATTTGAAATGAATAAATTCCTATATAGACAGACAAACATTTCAAAATCTCAAGGTAACCTAACCAAAAAGCTAAATATAAAATTGCCTTACAAATTAAATTTCGAGATAAGATTCCAGTCCTTTGATCTCAGGCCTGCCAGGAGCTTATTTATGATGTACAAAGTGGGTCGAGCTAGAGGACGACGTACCTGAAAAGATAATGTTCATAATAAATTATAATATAAGGATTTAGGGGTGCTGGTTTGGAATTATTAATTGGAAGAGTTATTAAAGGTTTTAGTTTTCTGGTATGATTTAAGGTTTTTTTAGTTCCACGCTGTTTCCGGCATAAAGCAAAGTAGGCAGAGGGAACCCACGACTCAAGATTGAGTGGCGGAAATCAACACCGCGCTTAGTCTTATTACTAGAGCGAGGAAGTTAATAAAATTCATTCCTCCAAGTGGGATTCACAGTCATATACTGTGCCGCTAACACAAAAAAATATTTGCATTTAGTCAGTATATATTGTAATATGTTTAGTTCAATATTTAGTTTTAACGATTAACGTGGTATAATAATTATAGCCTATAATAGCAATTTCGATAAATGGACTGCAATACAAAAAAAAAACAATTTAAAACAGTAGTTCCTGAGATTTGCGCGATCAACGAATCAAAAAACAAGTAAAAAAAAAATATTTATATATAAATCGCAATTTTCCAATCAAATACGCATTATATTGTTTCTTGTATATGATTTATGACATCGTATCTAGGTCAAGTGGTGGTAACGAGCGGACAATGGCTGACAGTGGAAGATATCAGCGTTCGGTAATATGACGAACATGACGTATGTACATACATACATATATACATATATTTTGTACGTACTTATGAAATCGTTAGTAGTCGTGTTTTAATTTTATTTATCCATTTTAAGCTTCACGCTGTATCCTACAAGTGGCATGGTTGGCAGGAAGAAGCTAAATTCAGTTCTCAACGTTTTTCACCTATTTTTTCAAGACATTGCGTCTTCTTTGACGTAAATCAACGCCGCGATTTGTATTGTTTAGCGATTTGTAAAATTTACTTTTTAAGGAGTGCCTATCGTTGGATTTTAATATTTCGTTTTTTATTATAACCTTGAAGTAATTTAACATCAATCCCTCCAGCTATATTTCTAAATCAAAAAATCCAAAATTAATATGATTTTTTTATCCCTTAATCATTTGTAACCCCACAATAGATAGACACCATCGTGTCGCAATTGGACAGCGTCTGAATGTAATCGAGATGGTAAGTGGTTCGATCACCACTTACTTGCCTAACTAAGTAATTAGCAATTCCCAGCTCTAGCAAGACAAGATGCGACATTGAGTTCCACCACTCAACATGACATGTTTTGAATTTGGCAGAAAGTTGAGAGCAAACTGTTTTGACACAACTTACACTACACTTTTCTTCTGTATTATACATAAATATTTATATTATAAAATCTATTGTTGTTATTTAAGTGTAAAAAAAAATTATGTTATAAAATCTATACATCGGCGGAAAGTGGGAAAACGGAAGTCCTAATGGGAACGGACATAACACTAGGTTCCCAGGTTCCGTCTGCCTACCCAGCTAATTGCAGGATATAGTTAGTACCTAAAAAAACTCTGTAGTAAGTACCTAATTGCTTTACTCACTAACATCATGGTCGCGTTTCTGTCAATTGTCATATAGACGTAATAAGCAAGTGTCACGCGATACATTAAGGAGTTGCTGTAATTCCATTAGTAGTGATCTTGTTACCAGTTTTCACAAAAATATATAGAAAAATATCAAACTATTTGTTTTTTAGCGAGAAAAATGTCTTTTATTATACAAAAAAACATAATTTGATTAGTTTAGGCCAGTCGTTGCACAGGGGCACAAGAGTCAAGAGGCGACAGATCGTAGGTCCGATTCCCACATAAAGAAATAAATTGAAGAAACAAAACATTTATGATTTTTATTCGGAGGCTGAGTTCCGCCACTCAACACGCAATGAATCACGCCTCCAGAATTAGGCGGAAAGTGGGAACGGAAGTGTCTTAATTGGGACAGAGTGTCTTAACACTAGGTTCCTACCATGCCTACCCTGCTATATAGTACGGGATACAGCGTAAAGCTAAAAAAATCTTCTCAGAGAAGTTGTTTGCAGTTTATCACTGATAGCCAAGAGATTAATAATTATTTTCAAAATAGATAACAAGGTGTACTCCACTTTTGAAAATTCAGGATGTAATTATAACTTTAATAATAAAATTAGTTCCAAATTGGCTTTAGTTTCGGACTATTCTCAAATAACAATACTCCCCAGGAGGTCTATTTCATGAAGTTACTTTCTGAACAAGTTGTAAGAACAAAACTATTTCACCAGAATAAGTACTCGTAAAGCTTGTGGCGACCTCAATTTGATACTAAGCAAAAACGAGTACAAAGATTGATGGTACAAATAATAGGAGGAGGATACTTTAGACAGCTTCAAGTATTTCCCCTATAGAATTGTAACTTAAGTGTCAAGACACTTCGTTTTCATTTTTTGACTATATTTGAGACATAGTGTGCTAGCCGAACTCACGCTTCGTTTTGGCAGAGCGGGGAAATATAAGTTTAACTTTTTAATTAAATTTCCATGAATGGCACTCTTTTTCTCGCGGCGTTGAGTTTCGCCAATCAACGAGCGAAAAATGGAAGTCTCTTAATTAAGACAGAGTGTCTTACACACTACACTAAGCTCCCAGGTGTTATATCTTCAGTAATATAGAGAAGAATTATTTAATTGGTTTTATGTAACTGTTAAGAAGAAATACACATCATAATTTTAAAAGTTAAAACTGACATCACACAAATAGTTTTAATAAAAATTTTCGAGAACTTCTCAAGCGCGAACATATTGTAGCTACTGCTTTTTATATTAAAATTGTTTGCCTTACGGCGAATCGTATACTGGGGGGAGTAAAATTTTAAGAATTTAATTTCTTATATTAAAGAAATTTGATTCTTAAGATCTTTGTGACGCAGCAGTCTCACTGTTAACGCAACGGTTGTTGGTTTGATTCCCTTCCACTCCCTGGTAACATGACAAAGAGCGGCACTCACGCAACCACGCTGGAACGGAGAGTTTAAACTTTGGATTTTCTCTACTATTAGCGTGATACAGCGTGAATCTGAAAAAACATTTAAGAGAACCTCAATATGACATTTTTCTTACTTATTTTCTTGCACTGAGAAGGTATTTTTATTCTGAGAGGAAGAACGTAGGCGGCAAATGACCCGTTAAAGACGACCCATTGTTTCGGTACGAAACTCAACAAAGGTTCAATTGAAAATGAAACGAGGCTCTATTTCAGCATTTTGAATCTTTCAAGTGATATTTTTTAGGCCACACGTGTGACTCTAAATGCGACTGGTTGCGGGTTCGATCCCCACTCGTGGAAATGAAATACATATTTATTTTATTTTATATTTTCATTTCTGCGCTCTGGTGACGTGGCAACATGCAATTCCTCCAGAATTCAGCGGAAAATGGGAAACGGAGTGTCTTAACAGTAGGCCTACCCTGCTGATAAAAAAACAATTTTATTTTTCTTTTTACAGTTAAATATTCTGTTATAAAGAACAACTTAACAAAACTTTGCAAAAGACATTAAAAGCAAAGGATATTATAACACCCTTTATACAACTGTCTGGTAAGTTTTCATTAATTAAAATAATAGTTATAATTAATATGTATATATGTACATGTCTTTATATAAGTTTTTCTTTTAGCTTAGGTTATTGCTTTTAGGGTAAGCAGAGGGAATCTAGTGTTTTAACATTGTCACAATATACACACGCCGCGTTGAGTTCCGCCACGCTGCACATAGAGTGGCGGAAATCAACGCCGCGTTTTGTCTTGTTATCATTATAAGGTTAGAAAATATATAATTTATTTCTCCGAGTGGAAATTGAACATACAACCGTCGTGTTTACAGTCGAAGTTAAATGGGAGGTACCACAAAACTAAACGGGATCATTACATTAAATATTTTTATTTTCTTATTTATAAAGTAAATTTTATGTATACAGTACCTACCAGTATTAATAATATCTACTTAGTTAAATTAAACACACAAAGCACAAGAAAGTTATACACAACGCGCCACTGAAATGCTTTTAAAGTTCTAAAGTCAAACAATGTCATTATACAGCGGTCTATTGTTCTAGTTGGTCGTATAAGTACAATAATAACAATAATTATTACTATAGTTGCACGCTGTATCGCGTACATGGTATGGTAGGTAGAGTGAACCTGGGAACCAAGTGTTAAAACACTCCGTTCCCATTAAGACATTTACGTTTCGCTTCACTTTCCGCTAAATTCCGGCGTTGCGTGGTAAGAGGCGGAGTTCAACGCCGCGCTTTGCCTAGTCATTAGAGAGAGATGAAATTAAACCCCCAACAAATTACATTTACAGTCACATTTTGTGCCCTGCTACCTTCAAGATACAGCGTGAAGTTGAAAAAAGAAAAAAATGTGTCACACACAATTCTTAATTACGTCCATTTGCCCATTCTTAACTATGTCCACTTATCCATGGGAGCGATGCCATAGAAAAAAGGTAGTTTCTATATAAAATTTAATATAGTAACTTTTGTTGCCCACCATACGCCGTTCGACCCATATAACGCTTGTAAAGTCTTCATTTATTCAGGAGCAATAGGCGAAATGTGCGAAAGAAACTTTGAACATGTTAGGGTCGCCTTTGTGACAATGTTAAGTCTACTTACAAATTATAATAGTATATTGATATTGTATGTCTGTCGTGGTGTGAAGTTAACGCGACAGGTTGCGGCTTCGATTCCCACTCGAGGATATGAAATGTTTAATATTTTCATTTCTTCGCTCTGGTAACGAGGCGACGCACGGCATTGAGTTCCGTCACTCTAGTATTCGGCTGAAAGTGGAGAGACGGGAGTCTCAACAAAGGGCTATGTACTATGCTTAGCATGCGGGATACAACGTGAAGCTAAAAAAAATGAGAATATTTCATACGATTATGAAAAACTGTTCTATAATGTTGGGAGATAAATATATTGTAATTACAACGTATATCACATTTAAGCAGAAAATAAAGATTAATTATTAAAGTTTAAAAATCGTACTATCATGGCGTCGCTTGTGACGTCAATTCTGAGTAATCTGTCAAAACTTTTGTATACAATACAAAATGTCAATCGAGTTTCGTTTCGCTTGTTCACGAAGACATGATATAAATCGCATTGAATGGCGTTCAACATATCATGGCGGATGGCGTTTTTTTTTTTATTTGAGATGCACGTGCACAAGGGTGTGACTGTAACGCGACGGTTGTGGATTCGATCTCCACTGAAGGAAATGATTTAATATTTATGAACATTTTCATTTCTACGCTCTGGCACCAAGGCAAAAAAGAGCGGCGTTAAGTTCTGCCACTGAACATGCAATGCCTCGAAAAATTCCGCGGAAAGTGGGAAACGGAGTTTAGTTTTGTTTAACTATGTATTATCTTAATTTAATTGGATTTTTTAAAATTAATAATTATTTTTTTATATTTAATGTGTGTTTTGTAATCTATTAGTAGAGTTTCATTAAATTTAGTTTTTACTCATTGACATCATGTCTATTAAATGTAGCCAATAACACAAGATAATCGATATAAATAAGTATATAAAATTTTAATGTACGCTAACGCTGTTATATTATGAAAAATATCTTATTTCAAAATCACATTAATGTAGGAAAACTAAATTTTGACTTATTTTTTTTATTTTCAAAGTGTCATTTCACACGTCAATGAGATCTTTTTAGAAAAGACAGAATATTTTTAGAGAATATATGTATGTATGGCTTTGTGGTTAAAGCGCTTGAACGGTTTCCAAGAGGTCTTCGCGATATTCAAGTCCCGATACGTGCAAATTTTGAGCAATTATCTTTGGGGTACAAATGTGGGGTACAAAAACCCCACATTGGTACAAACAGTCTTGCTCCTTTTACGCTAAGTTGTAACAAGCGCATAAAAATTTCGACGTAGCTTGTTAAAAACGTATGGCTTAGTGATTGGAGAGATTTCTTGGGGCGCAGGTTCGAATCCCGCTACGTTCAAACATTTGAATGTTTTCTAAAAAAAAAAAATTAATAATTAATTTTACTAATGTAAAATAACATCAATAAAGTAATCAAATAACAGTCAAATGAAATCACTTTACCAGTCAGTTTTCAAGAGGTATAATTTCCCTTGATTAGTTGCGAGACAAGAGACATTGATTAAAAAGGAAATTAGATCCGCGGATCGTTTCCGGTATTACCTTTTAATAGAACAGTTTAATAATACAATTTACTTGAGTATAGTATTTCTTCGTCCCTTTAAATGTCAAATTATAAGCAATAAAAATATTCTTTTAAAACACTCACATTACTCTTATATTAAAATTAAATTAAATTTAATTAAAACAAATGCAGTTTCGAAATAAAATTTTTCATAAAATTACAACACGCAGTATGATACAAAATAAATTAGTAGACAATTTGTCGCATTTACAGTCACAAATAGTTTCAGAGCAAATAAGAGCAGGACACTCGGTCATCCGTCGTTCCTTACTTAATAAATAACTTGGACACTAATATGCGAACAAAAATTACTGAGAAAAAATCTCTCAACCGATTATCATGAAACTTTGAGGTATTAGAAAAGACTATAATATAAAAATAAGTTTAAAAGAGCGGAGCCGCGTCCCAGTCCGCTCGACGGTTGCAAGCCGAGGTTCGAGTCGACGTTCGCAGGGGACGCCTTTTCCGCCGTTGATTTCCTCACAGGCAGCCACATAGTGCTTGCATACTTCCAAGGACAGAGTGCTCGAATCTCTACCCACCCGGTATCGGCCGGTAAAAGCGTGTAGGGCTAACAGATTAACTTCAAGTTCGAAAAAAAAGCACAGCCGCGCACAAAAGGCTTAACTTTTGTGCTTTAATAACAAAGAAAATGCTTTGTCTTAGAAAGAGATTTGGATTGTTAGAACATCCGGATAGTAGCCATAACAAGCCGAAAGCGAAGCCTTTAATATAAATGTCAGGGAAAATTGCGAAAGAGAAAATGTATGGCAAAAATTGATACATATACGAGACTCAGGACTGAGTGAGTACACAAGACTCTTTGATAAGAACAAAGGATACATTAGACAAATGTTACAATAACGTATTTTCGAAATATTAAAATTAAATGTTACTAACATTTCTGAATAATTTAAAATTAAATGTTACTGACATCTCGGAGCTAAAAAAGGCGTGTATATTTATTTAATACTAGCGGCCCGCCCACGGCTTCGCCCGCTTAAAATACATGATTATTATTTAAATCAATTAAAGCAGAATTGATTGACAACTATAATGATTTCTAAATAATAATATTCTAAGTAATATTCTAATATGATTTTTTTACGACATTATCGTAATTTCTATAAGAATTTTTGATTGTTTCGAACTAAAAAATACGACTAATGTTGTTACAATACGACTAATGTTGTTACAATGTAACATTACGTTCTTTTTATGTATGTTATGTTTTTTAAAACTCTGTTTAATGTACTGATGTGAGTTAATAATTTAATGTACTGCTTCAGAAACAGCCTTAAATGTTAAATTATTGATTTGGGTAAGGTTTAATAATATTCTTTGTAAAATGTAATGATTGCATATTAACTTCTGTACAGTTTTTAAATTAGTTGCATATATTATTAGCTAAATGTACAATTGGTAAATATGTAGTTACTACAGTGTACACGTAGAAAGAATGTTTTAGGCATTTTTATATAGATTTATTTCAAACGAACGAACGAACCAAAAAATCTATGTATTTACTTGATATTCCTTTGAAGATCAAATCGTTCTTTATCTCTGTGTTGAAATGATTACGACTTAAACTTAACTGTTATGATTTATGAAGGTAATCTGCTCTAACAAATCAATTTTGTTTACTTTGTTGTATAAAATATTGTATAATAGTGCTTCAAAAATATATATTGTTATCAACAGTCATATAACCAAGACGTTTCGAATGTCATTCTTTAGCCAGGAATCTTACCAGCGCGATTGCTATATAACATTCGCAGGCAAACTAATACCTTGAGTTCATTCAAATGACAATAACTTTTTTTTTAATGAACCGATTTTGATGAACCAAACTTTAGTAGTTAAGTTGAGTTAAAACAAAGCAATTGGTGAAACTTTTAAGTAAATCGGTTCAGTACTTTCAGAGAAAAATGTGGACATACATATCGACAGACAGACAGATAAGAAATTAAAAATATATATTTTTGCTTTCTATTATCCTTTTTAAGTGTCCCTCTATCAATTTCAGTCAAAATTACTAAATGTACAGACAAAATATTTTTACTGTCTTATTATATAAAATATATAGAGATTATTATTGAAATTACAATTTTTATGGAAGAGCCACAAGTTAAAATCTTCACATGAATTATTTTACTAGGTACCACAATCCTAAAGTAGTGTTAGAGGGAACAATGAAAAAAATCTCTCTTTCCTGGTTAATAAAAAAAAAGAATTAAATCAGCTTCACGCTGTATCCCGCACATAGCAGAGTACGCAGAGGGAACCTAGCGTTAAGACACTCCGTTCCCCATTTTCTGCTTATTTTAAAACCTTTTTTAAACTTTAGCTTAACAAAGGTTTGACTAAATATTGGGCTAAAAGATAAATTTTGCAACCTCATTGTTCCATATTTAATTGGATTCCAAATATTGCTTTACGCTTATCCCTTGGTACCTTCCATGCTGTTTGTATAAGAAATTACGTTTATTTGCCGAATGATAACGTAATTGGGTTAGTTTCGTATTGTATTTTGTTTATGATAACGCTTTTTTGGGTATTTTGTAGCGTAAACTGAAAAATCTAAGTGATGAGGACAGAAGGTAGCTGAGTGTGTCTGATTCCTCTCAATTTATGAATTGCTTGGTAAGTGACAAAATCTAATTGGCTATACTGAGTCCCAAAAAGGTCTCTAAAATCCCAAAAAAAATAGTTTTTAAGGGTAAAAACACTTTTTAATATTACATTTATTAGCTTGTCGTATCCGTTGTAATGGTAGGCAGGAAAAACACTACTAAAGTTTTAAAACTTTCCGTTCCCCACGCACCTCTCAATTTTCGAGACATCGCGTATTTGGTGATGGAACTGAACGCCGTGCTTTGCTTGTAACGAGAATGAGAAAACAAGAATAATTTATTTCTCGGAAAGGAAATCGAACACACAACCGTCGCGTTTACAGTCAGACGCCGTGCCGCTATGCCGCTGCGTCACAAAGGCTTTTCATATACTTCGAAGACATTTTGTCATTCATCAATCAGGAAATTAATTCATATACATAATTGGTACATATTCTATGAAACCAATTCAAATTCAAATTGAATTCATTACCTCGCTTTGGTGACGAAGCAAACCGCGGCGTTGAATTCCGCCACTGAACACGCAAAGCCTTCAGAATTAAGCGGAAAGAGGCAAACGGATGTGTCTTAATGGAAATGGAGTATCTTAACACTAGGTTCCCACTAGGTTCTTTTGACACTGCTGTGTGCGAGACACAGGTTCATATCCATAACATAAATACAATACAAACAAATGAAGCGTGTCACTGATCTTATAAAGCTAATACCTCCCTATATACAAATGAAATGCCAACATCGTAAAGTACACTCGACGAGGCGACACGATACACGTTTACGACTGTCACTGAACCGAGTTGAGAGTACACATTGTATTGTGAGAATATATTAGACGCTATAAAAACGTGGGTTCGACGGCATTTATGTTATATTGGGGTTTAAGATGTAAAATTACAATAGGTTGATGACTTTCATTAAGTATTTTTGATATTTTTTTTTAGAAAACGTATGTGAATTTGAATCTACCGGGATTGGAAACTGCGTCCCTTGAAAACTGTCTAAGAGGCGTGGGTTCTATTCCCGCTGTGCCGATGACAACGACATCATGGCAGTATAATTAAAAAAAAAAAAAAATAAAATTGAGGCCAGTCGTGGTACAGGGGCACAAAGTGTGACTGTGAAATCGACTGGTTGTTGGTTCGATCCCCACTTGAGGAGATGAAATATTTACTGAAATTTATATTTCCATTTGTTCGCTCTGGTGTCGAGGCTAAGCCCGGCGTTGAATTCTGCCATTCAACACGCAGTGCCTCCAGAACTCGGTGGAAAGTGGGTTATTTTTTTTGCTTCATGTTCCGCATACAACTCAAGGTTGGGGACCTGGGTACCTAGTGCTCAGACACTTATTACCATTAAAATACTTCTGTTACATAGGTACTCTCTGCCGAATTCTGGAATTTGAAGAAAATTGCCCTATTACCATTTTCTTTTTATAAGATGTATAAAGATATAGAACCTACCGGTACTGGAACTTGAGCCTCTTGGAAACCGTCGAAGAGGCGCAGTTTCCATTTTTTTTATTAGTGACTCAAAACAAAATCATTTCACTTATTCAAACTTAAACTTACTTCAATACTACAAAACAATAGTTGTGACATACAAACAATGTACCACGTATTTACTCAGCCAAAGAACCCTTTATGAAACTATATACCTAGGTACTGTAAACTTGTTTAGTGTTTGTATGAACTTAGCTGTTTATATATATTAACTGTATAAAAAATAAAGCTGGTTCGCTGTTACCAATTCGCTAATAAAAAATATGTTTATTTTTGTTTTACTTCACTCTGTATCCCGCATTTAGCGGGGTGAAGAGAGGGAACCTAGTGTTGAGACTCTCCGTTCCCCACGCACTGCCCATTTTTCCAGACATTGCGTGTTAAGTACCGAACCTCAATGAAGTATTTTGTCTTGTTATGAATTTTATGTGTTTAATGTACAGTAAAAATAAACGTATATGATAATAAAATCAAAAATTGATTCTTTTTCTTAAGTTAGAAAATACCGTAAGATTTCATCTATATATATAATAAAATTGTAACTGATTGCTTCCTGTGCATGGAAGATAAATAAGAAAATCTATTTTTGAATGCATTTATCAATGTAGTACTATGATTCTTCATTTTGTGTCCGTTTGTCTGTATGTTTGTGCACGCTAATTAAAAAACGGCTTAACAGTTTTAAATGCAGTTTCCACTATTTTATTTCGGCAAACTACTCTTAATAAAATTATATATATATATATATATATATATATATATATATATATATATATATATATATATATATATATATATATGTGTGTGTATATATAGCAATATATAAATTTACCTCATCAAAATTGGTACAAAACCTTTATTGAAGAAGTTTTCAATTTATATTGTTTTATTGAAATGATAGTATTATTAGATGTTGAATGTCGGAACTCAACGCCACTGAAAAATAAACTAAACACACCCATTCCTCCGAGAACAAATCGAACCCACAACCATCGCGTTTACATACACACAGCCCGACAATGACAATTTGTTATCATTATTAGAAAATATCAAATCACTTTTAGCACGCGCAACGTGGGAATATTCCATAGTGTAATGTATTTTTTGCGTTAATGTTTCTTTGTAATGGCTAGCCACGTGCGAACCCGGATTCGTGTTTTTTTATATATATAGATGAATGTAACTAGATTGGTTGAAGCCAATTAAATCGTACGTATCTTGTGAAGCAGAAAATGGCTGAGCAATTTTTTTTTAGTTTCACGCTGTACCCCGCACACAGCTGGGTAGGCAGAGGGAACCTAGGTTCCCTTTGCCTACCCAGCTCGACGGAATGTGGGGAACGGAGTGTCTTAACACTAGGTTCCCTCTGCCTACACTGCTGTGTACGGAATACAAGGTGAAGTTGATCTTATTTAATTAGAATAAAAATTTAATTAGCGCTCAATTTAATTTTTATTCCTGTTAACAGTAGTGGCGCAGGGCCACAAGTCTTAATACGGGTCGACTGGTATTGGGTTCGATCCCCACTCGAGTAAACGAAATATATAAATTTACATTTTAATTTCTTCGCTCTGGCACCAAAACAAAAGCCTGGCGTTGAGTTCCGCCACTAACACACAATGCCTCGAAAAAATCTGCGAAAATTTGGGAACGGAGATATGCAGGATACAGCGTGAAGCTGACTGACTATATTGCATATATTATGTAGATAGATAGATAGAAACAGCATATCTATTATAATTTGATTTATCATCCCGGACTACCACAGCTCGGTGAATAATATCGTTTGGCGTATTTAGGTCATCACCTCGATAGTTCATTAAGCGGAATATTAAATCTTTGTTCTAAATCACGAAACCTACCCTATCCTATCCTATTATAATATTTACTGTTAAAGTATGTAATTAAAAGGGTGTATTTATATGGATAGTAATATAATTATATCTATATGATTATTCTTTTTAGCGTCACGCCGTATCCCGCACATATCAGACTAGGCAGAGGGAACCTTGGAACCTAGTGGTAAGACATTCCGTTCCCATTACGACACTTTAGTTTCCCATTTTCCACTGAATTCTTGAGACATTGCGTATTGAATGACGGAACTCAGGTTGAGTTATATTTTTATTTATTCGCTCTAGCACTAAAGCAAAAACCCGGCGTTGAGTTCCGCCACTGAACCAGCAGTGCCTCCTAAAATTCTGCGAAAAGTGAAGAACGGAGTGTTTTAACCCTAGGTTCTCTCTGCTTAACCCGCTATTTGCGGGATACAGTGCGAAGCTGATTTTGATTTTAACCCCATTAAAATAACACTCTCTAAACATATCACACATTGAATTTGAACTAAAAATAACTAACTATAAAATAACCCATTCTATTATTAATTAGTGCGTAACAACTTACATAACTGACTCCAACATTATGCGTTATTTATATAGAAAATATACGTTATTTCTCCCCCACCCCTAGTTTTAAATCTGTACTTACTGTCACGGTACATTAAGCTATTTCTTGGGTCACTTCTCGATTTATCGAAGCCTGGTCAAAGGGAGTGTACGGTTCACGGGGCAAGTAAATGCCAGGAGGGTAGTGCGTCTGCGTTTTGGTTTTGTTTCATTAGTTTTAATTGTAATTGTGTGGGAATAATGAGGATGGGATTTTTTTACAACCCTTATAAGATAATTTTGTTCGTCTCCCTGTCAGTCTGTCAGGACCACTTTTCTCATGATTGCGAGGAGGTGTCAAGCTAAAATAATAATAGCAAACATCTCCGTCTCACACAGAAAAAAAATAAGCTTCTAAGTCAACACAATCGAAGGAAACGAGTGTTTATGCATCGTTTATAACGCGTTTTGTATGAAGATTGCCGAATCGAAATCTATAGGGTACAATCTACGGGATTATGAAAATTGGCAAGAAATGAAAAGTTGCAGAACAAATACTTAAAGAAAAAACAACCGAAAATGAATAGATAGATAAGAAATCTATATAGCATGGTAGATATAAAGTCCATAGTGTTAAGTCTCTCTGTTTCTCACTTTGTACCACCTGATATCAAATTTTCCGCTGAGACAGTGCCTGACTGTAAAAGTGACGGTTGTGGGTTTGATCACCAATCGTGACTTTCATAAAATAGTTTTTATTTTATTTTTTAGTTCGACGTTGTCTTCTTTATATAGCAGGGTAGGCAAAGGGAACCTAGGTTCTACCTGTTTACTCTGATATATCAATATGACAAATATATAAACCTAAAAAATAAAAGAAAAGCAGTTTTTATATTTTGTATAAAATAAGTATAGGATAGAAAAAGGTAATCAATATCAGTACGCCCGACCTAATGGAGATCTATCATCATTCATAGACATTTGCAACAAAAGGCCACCGAGTGGTTCGTCTGTAAGTACTTAAGGGACAAAAAAAAATGTTTGAAAGCCCTCCAAAACGTGAACCTAAAAGTGAGTTCACAGCACAACAAAAATTGTGATAAAGAAAGCAGCAGTTGTTGAAAATATATAACAAACAAACCGGAAAGCTCTCAAAAAGCATCAATAGGAACGAACCGAGTGAAGCGAAAAATGCAAAAAATCATTTGACAAGGTGTCAACTGTCAATGTCAATCAGCTGTCACATCTGTTATTTAAAATGATTGATTTTAATCGATTCAAATGGATTTCTTTTTGTTTTTCCATAAATTAATTGATATGCCTATAATTATGATATAAATAAAGATACGCGCGTTAAAATACTTAGACTTCATTAAAATTAACAAATATTTTATTGTCTTAGTATTGTAATCGATTATTTATATCGACTAAGGATCTAAAATTATTTTTCTCCTTTATTTCCTTGCTTCCAGATTGTCAGTTGAGCTTATTTTTGTAGTGTAAAATTAATAAAAAAAATTATACCATATCTCAACTTTACATTTGAGCCCAAGATTTTCCGTCTCCTTTGGGAAACGGAGTGTTTTAAATCTAGGTTCCTTTGGTCTACCCTGTTATGCAGTCAAAGGCGAGAAGGTACCAATACATATTAGGAAACTTCAAAGAATAAACATGTTTGTCGAATGCTAAATAGCTCAGTCAAAAATTTTATTAGATTTTTTTTGCTATTTCATAATATATAATATCTTTAATATTTTTGTAAGTTTGCTAAAGGCAATGATGTTTTTAGTAAAATGCTGAGATAAAAAAATTGAGAAATTATGTATATTCAAAGACAACGAGAGCTGTGTAGGCTAAAAGTTAATGTACCTATTAAATAACCTATTACTTAATAAGAAAGATAAAATAAGAAGGACCGTGAGCTTTACCTTATTTCACTTTTTGGATGATCACCGTAAACCCCACAGGTTGTAGGTTCGATTCCCATTTGAGGAAATTAAGCATTTAGTAATTTATTTTTCCTAGCTCTGGTAACGAGGCAAAGCGCGTTGAATTCCGCCACTCAAAGCAATACGGACCAGAAGCATAGGTTTCCATGTTCCCTCTGCCTACTCAGTTATGTGTGGAATACAGCAGCAAGTTCAAAAAAAAATCTTTACACGAGACCAACTTAAAAATGCTCAAAAGTAGAACTAAGAACCTATCTCTGAAATGAAAATCTCTTTGACCGGTTTACCCACTTTCATGATTACTCTAAAAAATATAGGGAAAACATCGAAAATTCAACTACATATATTTTATAATTACAAAATGTAAAAAATAAATGTAAAAAAGAAAGGCGTCGTTTTCATACAGCAGCCTTGCCATTAGAAATACGCTTATTTACTTATTACATATAGGTACATATAGAGTCCCGGCGTTTAGTCACTGCCACTCAACGCGCGGTGCTCAAAAAAATCTGCGGATAGTGGGGAACGGAGTGTTTTAACACTAGGTTCCTTCTATCTACCTTGCTATATGCAGAATACAGCGTGAAGCTAAAAAAAATATAGGTACTATTTCTTTTAACTGTGCCTCAAAAGATAAAAAGGGAACCCCTATATATACTATAGGGGATCCGCCATTATCTTTGTTGTCTGTTAAGACCTGTTGATCTTGAGATCGTGTGGAAATTATTCTTTGACTAGATCTGTATAAAAATAATAGAAATTCTGTACTACCGTATATCGGCGCCGGCGCCGTCATTATTTACGTATCTTGGCACTAGCTTTGCAATTCGCTATAATGTGCAATATGTACATGACGTATTGACAATTTTGAAGATTATATTCTAAATAATCTTTTGAAATGTAAAAAAAATTAAAAGATGAATATAAATAAAATTTCGTCGCGGCGCAGTTGTAACGCATATGACTCCACAGAAACGTTATAATCTTCAAACATGAGTGTTTACAGTTGTTTTATGCCCACGAAAGCTCAATATTCTTATTTTCTCGCTCTGGTAACGAGGCAAAGCGCGGCTTTGAGTTTCGTCGCTCAACACACAATGCGTCTAGACTTCAACAAAGAGTGGGGAACGTAAGTGTCTTAATGAGAACAGAGTGTCTTATCACTAAGTACAAAGGTTCTTCATACTATATACAGGATACAGCATAAGTAAAAAAAAATATTGTACGCTATCAACAAACAATACACTTGATTGTAACTGACAGCCCTCTTGTGAGCAACTGTTTAGTAAACGTAACTTTACTGATAAATTGTTCAATGTTCAATTCACACTTTACACAAACCAAAACTTAATGAACGAAAACGCAGGAACAAATTACTATTTTTAACAGAAACAACCGATTTCCAACGGATCCCATAATCAGAACTTAACCAAACTTTTATCAAACTACCCTTGATGTGTAACTCTTTCCTATAAAAAAAGAATCGAAATCGGTTGGTCTAATATTGATTTAGTTATTCCTTCATTTATCGCGCACATACCTAATGTGATTTTCTCATGGATAACATTGTCAGAAATGAACCAAATTATTTTATTATATTAAATTATTAAATGAGACCACATGGGAAGAATAAATAAATAAAAAAAGCATCATCAAAATCATTCAGGGTGATAAGGCATTCCACCACTTAAATGTTTCGAAAATTCGCCGGAAACTGAGGAACAGAGTGTCTTAACACTATGTTTCCTCTAGTAGAAACACCTTGCTATATATGAGATATAGCGTGAAGCTAAAAAAACGTTACTAAGGCTTAGACCACAACAGGTGAGTAAAGGATACTTTCTCTTATAAGAAAACTACGATCCCCAAGTATATAGAGTTCATTTCAGTTCATAACACCACTACGTTAAATTAGTATTTTTTGTTGTACTAACATTTTTTAAGTATTTTGCAGCATCTTATGAGGATTTATTTTGTGCATATTAAAAAGTTAATTTAGCCAGTAATATCACTTAAAATTGGTATGAAAAATATAATATTAAATTTTGCACATACTACCTACTAAATTATATATAGGTATTTTAATTTAAAAAAGATACAGATTTTAGTAAGGTTTCGTTTTCGCTTATTACACATTCTAAATGAAACTATTTAACCGTAACCGGATTAATCCTATATTTAGTATTACACATTTTAGGAAACCCGATGTTTTGAATACTGTGCAATAGTCCGTGGTCACGGGTAGACTGAGGTGGCTCCTCTGTCAGTTGTCAGTTTAACTTAACTTATTCATGAAATGCATAATACTAAATATTCTATTCGAAAATATCCACTTAAGTTTCATTTAAATTAATTTAAAAGATACTGATTTTGTATATACGAGTATGTACGTACATCGGAATTTCGTCTTAATCGATATCATCACTTGTATTACCGGACACTTACAAACTCCCAAATCAAAAAAAAACAGCTTCACGCTGTATCCCGCACACAGCAGGGTAGGCAGAGGGAACCTAGTGTTAAGACACTCCGTTCCCCACTTTCTGCCGAATTCTGGATGCATTGCGTGTTGAGTGGCAGAACTCAACGCCGCGCTTAGCCTCGACACCAGAGCGAAGAAATGGAATTATAAATTTAAATGAAATCTTTATTTACATTTATATTTTCATTTCTTCGCTCTGGTGTCGAGGCAAAGCCCGGCGTTGAGTTCCGCCACTCAAGAGCCTTCGGAATGTCTTAACACTAGGTTCCCTCTGCTTGCCCTGCTGTGTGCGGGATGAAGCGTGAAGCTGCTGCACTTAAACAATATCAAATAAATATTCCTATAATACAAGCGGGCGAAACCGCCGGGGCCGATAGTGTAGAATATAACTTTCAATTTATCTAATTCAATGTTTGGCACAATGTTTCCGACATTTATATATTTTGTTCTTTAGCTTTAGTAGTACAATCTTGGCACGAACAAACACACATACTTTATTGGATAGTATCGGCATACGTCACCTAACACGTTGTATTAGATACGTGGGAGAACGCTATTTATAACATATAACTGTTGAGAATTCGCGGATATTCTAAAATGTTAGATTAAAACTGTACGTATAATTTTGAGACCAGTCGTAGCGCAGGGGCATTCTGTGGGTTCGATTTCCACTCGAAGATAAGAAATATTTTATTAAGGCAAAGCGCCGAGTTTCGTTCAGCGGAAATTGGGGAAAGCATGTGTCCTAATGGGAATGAAAAGTATAAATAAACACTACTTTCCCAGGTGGTCTCTGCCTACTCTGATGTGCGGGATACAGCGTGAAGCTAAAAAAACTTGCTTGATTGCACTCACGACACGTTGTGCCTTCAATTTCCACTCATATTTACATCTCATCATTTAGTGAGACAAGACCTTCTCACTCAACTCAGTCATGAAATCGGTTCGATAGTGGACCACACACGTACGTGTGTTGAGGTGTTTGTCTGGTGTTCGTTTAAAACGTGGGAAGCTAACACGTAATGCCTCCAGAACACGGCGGAAAGTGGGGAACGGTGTGTCTTAACACTAGGTTCCGTCTGCCTACCCTGCTGTGAAGCTGATGATTCACTTTTATAAGTTGTACTTCCTATTGTACCTATAATCCTGAAATTGGTACGGAAGATTGGGCGGGAGAGTCCGACTCGCACTTAACCGGTTTTTCCATATAAAAGTCCTTTAAAATATGTCCATCAAGAAAACACAGGTTTGGAGAGCAAAACTACATAACTATTTCCCAAGTCGATAGGTGGAAGCCGTTGTTTATATAATTATTAATTAGAGCTATAAGAGGCAATCGTGGCGCAGCGGTATAGCACCTGACTGTAAAAACGACGGCTGTGGATTGGAATCTCATGAAGAACATTAATTATATTCATTGGCATTTTAAAAAAAATGTAAAGCTGCTTTTTTAAACTACTAACAGGATACGTCATACGGTGGTAATGTCTAGTTTTCTTTGTTGGCAAAGAAATGTGTAACATATACATATTATATTTTTCTTCGAGTGCAATATTTCGTTAATAATTATTATAAAAATAACTGTAATATATTTTATTGCGTTTAATAATTCTATAGTTTTAAATAATCTGATCCGCGCTCCGATCCGAAGTGATACAAAGAATGACAGCTAGGATATCGGCGAGGATGAAGAACGTTCTCAGGTGGGTTGTACATTTATGAAGGAGATGAGTAGTAAGTGCGACAAAGAGAAACCTTAGTTGACCTTCGAGAACACAATATTGATGACTGGAGGAAAGTTATGTATAAATCATGAAGACTCCTTATGGAACGCATATATACGTAAAGAGGTTGATGACAGTGGGCGAGGTGAAAGAGGTGCGCAGCGACTTTTTTTCTCTCCGGCTACCCCGCTGGAGATAAACCATGAAGCTAGCTAACAAAAATTTTAGAGAATTTTAGTTAGTTAACTAGATCCTTTTTAACAGTTTTAGTAAAAAAATTGCACAAAGTAAAATAAGGGTCGTTTAATTCGCACACCTAATAGAAACCCCACCACTTCAGTTAACTCACGTAGTATCAATACAATAGGTACTTGAGCTAAAGGTAAGCCGTAGAAATGAACGTTAGTTCAAAGGTCGGGATCGCATTACCTAGCTACTTTAAGACTTTTAATAAAATATACTGCTAGTCGATCGTATAAGGAACAGTGGTAGCGATATTAAAAAGTATGGCACACATTGGGAACCTATATTATGTTTATAACGTGACTTCCCTCCAGTATCATCGATACTGTGCTTTTGAAGGTCATGTGAGGTTCCTTTGCGTCACATACAATTGACTCTTGCTACATAAATATTTTTTTCATAAACTCCATGCTTTTTTGCAATGTACCCTGCCACGGCACGACAGGCAGAGAGAGGTTATTGTTAAGACACTCCGTTCCCCAAATTCCGCTCAATTTTCGAGACATTGCCTGTTAAGTGGCGAAACTCAAAACCGCACGGTGTTTACTAGAGTTGAAAAATGAAAATAACGAAACTATCTTCGTTGCCTCGATTCGAATCAACAATAATCGTGTTTATGGACTTCAGACGCTGTCTTAATGCACCACCATATTCTAGCCAATTGCAGCGAATTGGCAATATTGGCTATGAAATACTAGTAGTTGGTCGTAGGTTTTTTTTTAATAAAAGAAAAAATATTGAATTGAATGATATACAGGGTGGAAGAGGCAGCGCTCCATTTACGGAAACAGCATATAGGGTAAAATATTTCAAACCTATACCTAAAGAAATTAATCAAGATGCATCAACAGTTTGGACGTAGGATTTTTTTTTCATTTCACGATTTTTATCCATACCTGTATTTCGTGTGACGCGATTACGTATAGATCCCAATAACATGTTTATGTTATTAATCGCGTCTTACTACTACAAAAATACTACTAAAGGTTAAACAACTTTATCGCCAGTACCTACGACTCGATTTCGGAATGAGCTGTGTGCGGCGGTGTTCCTTTGATAGGTTTATTTGTGCGTGCGTCGTCTTTACAAATGGCGTTTTATTTTAAAATGACAATTTTATTATTTATTTTGTTTGAAAAAATAACTTTTTCATTTTTAGATATTTTTTTTTCTGATTTATATTAGGCTTTTATAGAGTAGTTAAAACTGTGGTTTCATTTAATGTGGTGCTTACACTTCCACCCTGTATATTTTTTATTTTATTGGAAAAAAAAAGACAAATAAATATTGAAATAACTATAGAGGCCAGTCGTGGCGCAGGGGCACATAGTGTGATTGAAAAACCGACTGGTTGTAGGTTCGATCCCCACTCGAGGAGATTAAATATTTACTTAAATTTATAATTTTCTATTCCATTTCTTCGCTCTGGTGTCGAGGCAAAGCGCGGCGTTGAGTTCTGCCGCTCAACACGCAATGCCTCCAGAATTCGAATTCAGAAAGTGGGGAACGGAGTGTCTTAACACCAGGTTCCCTCTGCCTACCCCGCTGTGTGCGGGATACAGCGTGAAGCTGATAATTGATTTGTCATGTAACCAGTGAGAGAGTTTTAAAAATGATAACAAAGTAAAAATCAGAGTATTCTAATACTAGTTTCTATGACGATACAGCCAAATGCGGGAAAATAATTAAAAAAAGTAATTAAATTAAATGAAAGTTGGATATAAAGAACAGTGTAAATTTAGAACCTCTTAAATCCATATCTTTAGACCACTACGTTATAACAGACTAATTGTTGATTACAGTTTTTCTTATCTTGTAATTGTAAAAGAATTATTAATGCATTACAATTAATTATTAATAATAGAATTAATAACTCGGCGTTAATTTTAATAATACATATTTATGCTGTAGTTTAGCCACATGCAAAGATCGTGGGTTCTTTACTGAGCTGATTAAAAAAAACGAGGTTCCGATAGTGTTTATAGATTTTTTTTGACAAGAAAACATAAGTGAGTTTCATTCTAATTTATTTATTAGTCCATCCCAAAAAATGTTTTTACATTAGACGCCTGAACTAAATTAAGTATTGTTAAAAAATATTATATTGAGGCCAGTCGTGGCGCAGCGGCACGAGGTGTGACTGTAAAACCAACTGGTTGTGGGTTCGATCCCCACTCGAGGAGATGAAATATTTACTTAAATTTATATTTCCATTTCTTCGCTCTGGTGTAGAGGTTAAGCGCGGCGAGTTCTGCCACTCAACACGCAATGCCTCCAGAATTCGGCGGAAAGTGGGGAACGGAGTGTCTTAACACTAGGTTCCCTCTGCCTACCCTGCTGTGTGTGGGATACAGCGTGAAGCTGATTTTTTAAAAAATATTATGTTATAAATTACATAAATATAATATTTAAAAAAAGTCCATTGAGGCGTAATATGACAGCGTCTGACTCTAAACGCAATCGTTGGATTGCTCTACTTAACAAGCACTGTCTCCCAAATTTTAGAACTATTTTGAGCGGTGAGTGGAGAACTAAATCTCTTAATACTAAGTTCCCCCTGCCTACCTTTTCATATGCGGGATACAGTGTGAATCCATTGCATTACGTTAAAATACCTCTACATACATAGGTATGTGATACATAATTAATTCCCTAATAGTATTTTTATATATATTTTACAAAAAAAATCCTGGCTTTGGCACCAAGGCAAAAGGCGGGCGTTGAGTTCCGTCGCTCAACACACAATGCCTCAAGAAATTCGGCGGAAAGTTGGAAAGGGATGTATTAAGATTAGGTTCCCTCTGCCTTCCCTGCTGTATGCGAGATACAGCGTGAAGCTAATTAGATTATTAATTATTATAATCGCAAGTCATTTAATTCACAGGCTACTATCTAGGTAGGATAGGTAATTAAAAAAATTCTGACCTTCGTCTTTAATTAATTATTCTTGTTTACGCATTCATTTGCATCTTTTAAAATCAGTTTATTTTTTGAATACAGTATTTGTAATAATAATATAATTTTCTTTCTAATAAAAAATCTTATATAATGTCTGTAACATTTTTAATAGTTTAACTTGTATTGTAAGTGCTAACTTGTATTAGTTAAAAAAAGATGAAAATTAAAATTTTAACTTTAATAACACTGTTTCACTATTTATAAATATGTTAATCACCAAATGTTAAATTAAATAACTTAATAATCAATTTCAGAAAATACAAATTCAAATTAAGAATAAAATAAGAATGCATATAATAGTACTCAATATTTTCTTATTATTTTTAACATATTTTATAAATGAAATCTGATACAAAACTATAAAGACATCTACAATATAATTATTATAGAGCTATAAAAACCATTTTAACGTACATACAAACAAAACCTTTATGGTTTCTATTTAGTGTTAGAACGTGATATAATAATATATCGACACTAACCTGCTTACACCAACATTAAATCCTTATCCTTATCCTCGAAATCCGCACCAAATGTTAAATTAAAGTTAATTTTAATAGATATTCACTTAGATATGTTAGATATTGTGTTATTTTGTTATTATTTTATACCGAAACGTGTTATTATCGCGATAAAAAGCCGCGGACTGAACGTGTAGCGACGTCTATACGCCATGACAGGTGTACTGCGCACGCGTGATACACAAGGTCGAATGGCGTTTTATAAGACGCGATTTATTATTTTGTGTTATATTTGTTGTTTTTTTTTATATGTATCTGTTATTTTAATATAATAATGGCTATTTATTAATATTACTTTTTTATTTATTTGTTTTAATTAATAAGTGTTTAGGAAACAAATTGTGAATGTACCTAAAAGCATTTGTATGCGAATCGCTACTAATTTTAAAAAAAGATGAGAAGGATTAAAAAAACATCGAAAATTTTAAGTTATATTATATTTTTAGGGAAAAAAACAATTGTTTAATAAAAACAAGCTTAATAACAATATAATAACTTAAACAGATTTTCTTAGAAAAAATACTTTGATTTATAACAAATCTTGATGATATGTTGGCTAACAATTGAAAAAATAAAGATGTAAAACTTACACATCATAATACTGGTCTTAAATGTAGCTTTATTTCTTATTAACGAAAAGACTGGTCTTAAATAAAATATACAAAAAGTCTTTAGACAACACATTTACAGAATAAATATTTAAAAATAAATAGGTAACTAAAAACGATAAAGAATATCGTTACGATAAACTACCAAAATAATATATGAAACATAATTTAATACAAATACATTAAGTAGATATATTAAAATAAGATTTCTCATGATATACCGTTATGTGTGATTAATCTTAAATATTATTTATAAGTTAAAAATACTAATAACAGTAAAATTTCATACAAATCGTACTAAACTGTTTCGATCACATATTAAAATCGCAAGTGGCACAGTTGATATAAAAGGAAAATTTGAATACATTACGAAATATACCAATAAAAGATGGCGCTTCAAATGTATTATTTCCAAGATGTTCTTTTTTGCCTTGATAATTTCTTATCTAGCAGAATTTCCATATCATGAGCAACGGTACAACGTTTTTTTTTAATTCAGAATATTTCTTAAATTTAGATCTACAGATCATACAATCAACAATTATGTTTCTAGCATTATTATTAATTAAAAGTATTAATAATTAATAGCAGTGAAATCTAATACAAATCGTACAAAATCGTTTCGATCAGACGTAAAATCGTGGCCGTCGCACTTCATATAAAAAGAAAAAAATATATACATTAAAAAAATAAAAGATGGCGCTGCAAATGGACCTGCCATATTAATTCTAAAGCGATTTTCTCTTCCTTAATAACTTCTTAGCCGGTGGTATTTCCATATCATGAGCGAGAGTGCAGTGTTTTTTTAATTCTGAATATTTCCTAAATTTAGATCCACAAATCAAGCAGTCAACAATCATTTTCCTAACGTTGTGCACCCGCCATTCGTGATCCCATTTATCTTTTAAAGTCTTAAAATATTCTTGACAAAATCTACAACGAAACTTCACTATTTCTCGAGTGTGTGCACATTTTATGTGTTTGTTTAGCATTGACCGGAAATGGAATTCTTTATCGCAGTAGAAACAGGATATAGGTGAATTATTATTGTGATATTCCATATGATGTGTTATCATTTTTTTCGAATTGAACTTTCTTTGGCATAGATCACACTGGAAGAAGGTGGTGCCGTGGATTTTTTTATGTTTAGAGAAATTGCTCGAGTCGCTGAAGGATTTATCGCAAAATGTGCATTTGTATAAGGTAAGTTTGGCGTGTTCGCGTAAATGGGCCTTGTATTTGTCGACTTTTGAGAACGTTTCGGATTGACATACCTGGGGAAGAGAGAAAGGGAAATATTGAAATAATTATGTCCTATAGTTTGACTATTTTTCAGGACTTAAAATCGTTTTTTATTGTGTATTAAATTTCTTATACGCTTTTCAATTTTGTTGTTAAAATTAGTTAGACTTAGGCTGTAAGAAATATTATATAAGTGGAGAATTTTAAGAAATATTGTATAAGTAGACCATTTCCTATTACATTAAGATATTTTGAAATTTTTATTACGTACATCTTGTATTATTATCATACATATTGAATTTTAAGAAAATGATTATAGTATGGCGTCATGTTGAACCTAGCTCTGGTAACAGAGAGAGTCCAATCCATTCAATTTAGAACTTAAAAAATTGTTTAAAATTTTAGGCTTTTAATAATTCTACCAAGCGTTATAATAAAGGAGTGCGAAGTATTAATTTGAGACCAGTTGTGGCGCAGGAGCACAAAGTGTTACTATAAAATCGACTGGTTGTGGGTTCGATCCTCACTCGAGGAAATTACATATTTATTTAGATTTATATTTTTATTTCTGTGCTCTGGTGTAGAGGCAAAGCGCGGCGTTGAGTGCCGCCACTCAAACCTTTAGGACTCGGCGGAAAGTGGAGAACGGTGGGTTTAAAACTACGTTCTCTCTGCCTACCCTGCTGTGTGCGGGATACAGCGTGACGCTGATTTGATTTTAATTTGAGTACAAATTGTTACTTGAACGTTAAAAAAAATGAAAAGGATATAAATTTTAAATAATAGTAGAAAAATAAAAACCAACCTCGCATTGTATAGTGAGGGTGCCATTTTTATTGACCGGTGTCTTAGCAAGAGTACTTCTCACCACATGCTCTATCAAATGTCTTTTCAAATCCCCAACACGATCGAAAGACTTCAGGCAAACGTCGCAAGTCTGAAATGTTTATTAATATACCTAATATTATTATTAATAGTCAGTAGAGGCGATTAATCAAAGTATGTTAGGTAGATATTTAAATAATTATATAATAGTATTTTTGGGTTCCCACGATGGAAGGCTTGCTTGCAGCCACCTCTGTCAACCCTTTTGAGGGCTTTAACGTTCTTTCCGCCACGTCGCGCGTCGGTGCGTCCCGCGCCGTGTAAGAGGAGCGATGGAACAGAAGGTGAATCAATTATAAGGTATGATGGATGACAGAGATCAAACGAAAGAGCAATGACACGGCTGATTTATCGCGTACCAGAGAGCGAGCGGGCCTGTCAACATGCAGGTGTGTGATTGTCCTCTCGCTTCAAGCTGCGGATAACAAGAGTACTCTTGTTAGCGGCGTATGCGCCAGTATCCTCACCTCCATTAGGCGGACTCGAGGAGTTTTGGGAGAGTGTCAGGGATGTTCTAGGTAGTGCTAGAGGGAATGAAATCATATGTGGTGATTTGAACGGATTGTTTGGAACTGCTCGCAGCGGTTACGGGGGAGTGCTAGGTCAGTATGGTGGAAAAGCGAAACACAAACAAATTTATTTTCACGTTTGTATCAATAGAATGAAGTATGATTAGTAGGATTACAAGAACATCTGTTACCTTTTTATATCTCTTGTGTTTCAACGCCTTTCTCGAATGCAACATAAATATTTCGTTAGCCATAACTTTGGCTATAACCGAGTCAGCTCTTTCAATCTCGTCCAACTTCGACTGGTCTTCATCAGATCTTATTATGAAGTCCTCGGAAGAAGACGGCATCAGCGTACTGCTGCTACTTACTATATTATCATCTAATGATAATGTAAAACTATCTTCACCTGTAATGTAATTAAATTTATATATAAATAGATAGATAAACAGATAACGTTATTTATTGTTTTAACACTTAGTATAAATTATTTTCATTTCATGTTCTTGTGAGCCCAGCGTTAAGTTCCGCCAGTTAACACGAAATGTCCTGAATTCAGATGATGGAACGGAGTATTTTGACACTAGGATCTTCCTGCTACAAGTAAAATAAAACACGAGAAAAAAATAATCTTAAAAAAGTTAACTAACTAAAAAACTTCTCAAAACAATATTATTCTTTACCTGTTTGCTTCAATTCAACCTCCTCCTTATGAGTAAACTTGTGAGTTTTCAATTCAGAATATTTAGACGCACTAAAATCACACATCTCACAAATGAAAACAAAATGGATTTTTTCCACATGATTCCTTAAATCTCTCACGTGATAAAACGACTTGCTGCAGTACGAGCACTGATGCTTCCTCTGGTGTATCTTCTGATGGTTCCTCAGCGTGAACTTGGAAGCGAATACTTTGTGGCACTTATTGCACTCGAGGTCAGGGTCCCCGTGCCCGAGGCAGTGGACCTCGAACTTTTTCTTACTTTTTAATACTTTACCGCAATCGCTACATATAAACTTGATTTCGCGTATAGAGTCGTTTTCTATTGTTGATATTTTGCTCTTGTGGCTCCCCACCATGTGTTGTTTAAACGTGGTTATTTGATCGAATAGTTGTTTGCATTTCTCACATTGATACTTTTTCTGGTTTGTTGAATTGGTTTCTGTAAAAAAAATATAGATATTAATTTATATAACTGTTAATTAATTTAATTAAGTAATTAGTTTGAAAGTACAAACTAAATTTAAATTATTTAAGAGAGTCCAAACGATACATAATTTATTATTTCATTTAGTTAATCATGTCATGCTTTGTGTTTAACTAACGATATGTTTTTAATTATTAAAATAAAAATATTGTGAGTGAGAATCGAACCCACTATCAAGTCGCAAGTGATTGCTTTAATACTATTTAGATATTTAGATACGTCAATAAATTTGTGTAATACATTAAGTGTATAAATTAAATAAGTATAGCTTCTTATTAAAAAAATATTTAAAAAAAACAGCAAATTAGGCAGAAAGATAGCATAGCGTGTTAAGTGGCAGAACTCAACGCCGCGCTTTACTTCGACACTAGAGCGAAGTAAAAGAATATTTCTACAAAGCGTGCAGTTTTTTTTAAATTGGTTCGAAAGCGGGCAACCGAGTGTGTTGAAACTAAATTCTATCTGCTATCACTAAAATAAGAAATTTCCTATCATGACTAAAACTAATGCCTTACCTACAACGACTTCATTTTCAACCCCATTTTCAACACATTCCAAGGACGGATCGTTGACCCTTATCTTCTGTATAGTCTGTCCGTAGTGGGAGTCGTGGCCCGAATACAGAATTGTCTTTTGCTGTTTCGACAAGGATTGAATGTCCGACGACATAAGCTGTTTCAACGCGTCGTTCTCACTTTGCAAATCGATGTGCTTCAACTCCTCTCTAGCCCTATTCTCATTCTCCTGCATAATCTCCTCCGGCAGCTGAGTCAAGAAAACTCCACACTCAAATTCATCGTTTTCATATAAATTCGTATCTATTACTTGACTGCTATCATTATTTGGTATTTTCCTAAACTTTTTATGTTCAAATTCTTCCACAGGTGAATATTGTATTGATTCCTTGTAATTATAAACATTTTGTGTTATATAAGTGTTATGCTGTTCCACAGTAATACGGCTCGAGTGAGATTGTTGATATACCGAATAATGTTCTTGAGATCCTACTACAGCGTCATGGCTGTTATAGACGTACGGACTCCTTGCTGGATCTATCCACACCTGCGACTGGGTATACGGTGCATATGACTGATTTGCATCATTAACTATAATAGGGATAGGATTTTCATTTGAATCGGTCTGTCCGTTTATATCTATATCACTTATGTTAACATCGTAACTATCTATAAACTTAACATTACAAAAACCAGAATAAATACAGGTTTCGTTGCCTTCAGTATCAGGAGAAGTAATATTGACGACAATTAACAAGTTGTCTGAAGCGTCGTGGTTAGTTTCAAAGGAAGTGCATTTCTTAGGGATGAGAAGCACTGGATAGATCCTGTCTGATTCAGCAATATAGATTTCTTCCTCCATTTTCTAGAATTTATCACGAAATATTTTTTTATTGTCAACCAAAATCACATTTCATATTAACTAATGTACTCATACGGGCCCACAAAGTATACTCCATAGATATTGTAAACATTATTATAAAAAAGAACCTGTCGTATACACAATATGACCTTTTATTTTAAGGTCTAACCTCAAATCTAACAATTAAAAAATAAAATTACGGGTGCCGTCATATTACTTTATAAATTGAAATGGAGGTAAACAAACAGAGAAAATATTCGGGTAAAAATTCATATAAATAAAAGTTTATTATCTTACCACGTGTAAAGCGGGTGTCTCCAGCGTTGGTGATTCAAAAGAAGTTGTGTGAAGGTATAATGTAGATAAAATCACTCAAATTATAAATCTACCTTCGACTTTTATTATTTTTTAATATTTTTATTGTGTTATGACATTTTAGATTTACGCGCCATTTTTTACTTATTTTTTATTTGGTTTGTTTTTTCTTAATGCAAAGATATGATTTCATTCGAATATTAAATATTTTAAATAAAAAAATATCATTGATATACTTTTTATTTTTCAAATATAAGTTGTAGCTATGGTCTTTCGATGCATTCTTTTTTCAAAAAATGCAATTGTTTTTGTATTGAAGTAAATCAATTTGAACGTATTAAAGCATTAACTTTGAAAAATCTTATTAGAATAGACGTGTAATATTTGTAGAAAATTTTAATATAATTAATTAGTTGTTTTCTGATATATATGAGTAAGAATAACTTTTCTTTCATACAAAATTATTTTCTTTCTAATCTTTATTTTTGTATTTACATCATTATATATTTTTTAAAAATGGTTATAGCTTTTAAAATGTGGCGGAGTACAATTCCGCGCTTTGTCTTTGTACTAGAACGAGGATATTTATATAAAACATTTTGCGAATATTATTCGAACTCACAAATATAATGTGGCGCTGCACCACGATACTTCTTATATGATTCATAAAATGATTTGTATAATATTGAATCCTTGACCTCAGTTAAAGTAGAAAGCGTCGCCTCTTGCATCCACTGCGCCAGACAGTATGATTATTATTTTTAAGTAAAAGTAAAAACATTGGTGTCAGTTAAGCCAAGGTAAACAATATGTACAAATGTTACTTAATTTAAAATTAACAAATCTTTTATTTATTTGGAACTTTAAAACAATTTTATTATGTTGATTTATAACTGTGTAATAATCTAAGAAACTATTAAGCCCACTCGTAATAATTGTTACATCATGAGGTCAGTCGCGGTTGTGGGTTCGATTTCCACCCGGGGAAATAAAATATTTTTTATTTTCAGTTCTGGTAACGAGGCAAAGGCAGCGTGGACTTAAAAAAAATAATCAACATAATCTCATATATATTCCAAAACTACCTACTCGAGAAACGCTGTTCTTATAAATACATAGATATATTTAAATATATTGACCTAATTTCAATAAACTTGTTTTCTCTTTTTTTTAGATTCACCTTGTATCCAGAGAGAACCAGTGTTAAATACCCATATTTTTTCTCTTTTCGGCCAAAGCCAGTGATTTTATAACTGTAACTCTTAACTGTAACATTTGGTTGTGTCAATTTATAACCTTTGGATTTCGGATTTATATAAAAGTGAGCAAATAGAATATTTACATAATTATATGTCTCCTCTCTCCTAATTCTTGGGTTTAAAAGAACCCGGTCCTTTGTAATCTGGCGTGCGCGGGGACGACGAATGTAATTTTTTTTCTATGAACATTATCCAGGATTCATCCTTGAGTAACCATAGGTAATTGCCTAGAAATGGTTACCAGATAATGCGAAGGAACTATGGAAACTATGAAAACTAAATTGGAATTATGGAATGGAACTTGGATGGATTGGAAACTGGGCTATTGAAGAAGACTAAACGACGTTCGCCTTTATAACGTTGTTGGTAAGCATAATTAAAATAGATGTAAAAACAACTTTTTCCTGCCCATTTTTACATTAACTTAGGTACTTCAAAAATATTGACTTACTTTTATTATTGAGTATTTAATATGATTTAGATGTGGTCATATCATGCTAATTTTATATAGCTTTTAGCTTTATCCACTTAATTAATATGTTCCTTGCATGTGGTAGGGCAGGCAGAGTGAATCTAGTGTTAAGACACTCCGTTACCCACGTACCGCCGAATTTTAAAGACATTGCGTATTGAGTAGCGGGACTCATCACCGCGTTTTTTATTGAGAATGCGTGTTAGTGTCATACATAAATAATACTATTAGTTATATCCACTTGAAAATGCGGACAAAACCGCAGGCAGGGGCCGACGTATTTTCTAAAGCAATAAGTTTAATATTTTTATTTTTGTCTCCTTTACTTTTTGTGTTTATATTTTATGTTTTTAAATAGTATTTTTTTGCATGCATTTAGGGCACTTTTAAGAGAAAACAAAATGATACAATACATATATATATTTTTTAACATTTTTAAAGTGGTTATTGGTGAGTAAGTGGAAGCACTTAGGATAGAAAAATACTTATTAAGAAAACGTGTAAAAATTTGAACGTAGCGGGATTTGAACCAGTTTGAAAATAATGTATATAAATAAATAAATAGAAAATTATAAAATATTCATAGCTCTAGTTTTATTTAGTTCTATTTTATTTATTTATATTTAGACATTGAAATTTATTATTCGATGTTTGCAAACGCCTAGCAAAATAGTATAGCAAAGTTGAAGTTATGAAAAATATGCAACTTTTTATTGTTAGATATACGATTTGGGTAAGTGGCTAATTTGAAAAACCAGCCAAGTGTGAGTGAGAGTAGCATACGAAGGGTTCCGTACCATTATACCTTTTCAATAGGAGTGAAATATTTGTTATTCTGTTTTTTTAGGTGTTGATATAGCGGCAACAGAACTGCATCATCTGTGAAAATTTTTCAACTTTTCAATTTCAACTTTTAAACTAGCACGATTCATGAGATACAGCATGGTCACTCGTGACAGACGGACAGACCATGCTATTAAGAAAAAACAGGGTTCCTTTTTACCCTTTGGGTACGGAAAATTAAAAACGATGAAATGTCAAAGAATATTTTTACTGTTTTCGTTATTTTTTAGTTTAGCGACATAATTGTCACAATAAATTGGATAAAGGTGTAACTATACAATATCTTTATCATACAATGGCGAAATCTTGATATATTTTTATTGCTTTTTATATAGCTTATCAGCATGATACTATTATAAAACGATTTCAATACGTTTCAGTAGATATAACCCAATATATTTGAAGAGTCCCAGGTGTTGTATTACACGCCTACTGAACTGTGTAACACGTTAATTGGCCAATTATTCCACTTCAGTATCAGCTGCGTGCTTCGGAAGCTTTGTCTGGATTCTATATGTAGGACGTCCATACTTATTGGCAGTATCGTTACTTTGTATATAGTTAGAGATTGAAAGATTTATTATGAAAGCTGTCTCATAATAAAGGACAAAGAAACAAAGCAATTTTAGACTTAAAAATTAACTCCATGCTATATCCCACTCATAGCAGGGTCAACCTAATGTTACGACACTCCGTGTCCCATTTTCTGGCAGTTGACAGTAGCGCGAAATTCAAATATACATTTCGAAGCCACAACCAGTCACGTTTACAGGCACACTTTGTGCCTCTGCGTCATGACTGGCGTCAATAACAATTTATGATAATAATTAAAAACCACACGGCGTTGAGTTCTGCCACTCAACACGCAATGCCTCCAGAATTCGGCAGAAAGTGGGGAACGGAGTGTCTTAACACTAGGCTCTCTCTTCCTACCCTGTTGTGTGCGGAATACAGCGTGAAGAATTTTCTCATAATTCATATAGAAATGGAGAAAACGATACTGTAGCCTTACATAAGTGCGTCAGTTATACGAAGCTACCTTGTAAGGCTTCCTACAAAGAACAAATCCAATTACGATGGATTTGATAAGCCTATTAAGGAAAATCAATAATATATTTTATAAAAATAAACATGGCACTTTCTATATAATCGAAAGGTATATATATTAGGTTTTCTGAACTTTGCGCGTTGTTCACTCAGAAATAAAATAATCAAAAGTAAGAAAAATCCTAAAATTAAAACTGCGCAGCCAACTTTAGCTCACATTTAACATTTAACTACAGGCTGACCATGATTCGTTGACCGTACTGTATGTATGTATCACTGTACTGTATGTGGCCATCGTGGCGCAATGGCATAGTTAACGCGATTTTTGTGTGTTCGACATTCAGTCTTGGAAATTAGATGGAAAGTGTGGATCAAGGCATCTCATCATTAGGTTTCGTTAAACCTTCATTACAAACTTAAATAAATAAACCATTTATTTAGCTACAAAATAGGTTCATGTATTTATTAAAGTAAGTGTTTAAGGTTTCAAGCTCCGTAAATATATGGACGTATTAGGCGCAGTTGATCTATGTTCAAATACAATGGTAGAATTTCAATAAGTTGAATGGTAGTATAAAAAAAAATAAAAACCTAATGTATATCTAATTATTATAACATTTGAATTTAATAAATAATAAAAAATAACAATAAAAAACGCTTTTATAGCCCCATCTTACAAAACAAACATAAATATATAATCATATATAAAACAAATCAATTAGTGCTTGTCAATAATAAAATTAATATATCAAGGAAGATATTGTTGAAGCCAACTACGGTAAGTACTAATTCTGACGAACACATCGGGGGCGGCGTGTGCGCAGGCGATCCCCCAAGAGACGATACCAACTTGCTCGTTGCGATCCGTGCGTAGAAGAGCACTGCCAGAGTCACCCTGTCAAGAAGTGGAAATTTAATCCCCTTTTTTAGCTTCTCGCTATATCACGTACGTAGCAGGGTAGGCGGAAGGAACCTAGTTGCAAGACACCCATTCCCTTTTCGAAACTTCCGCTTTTCACTTTCCTCCGAATAGGTACTGGAAGTGTTAAATGGCGGAATACAACGTCTCGCTTTGGCTCGTTACCAGAGCGAGGAAATAAAAATATTAAATATTTCATTTTGTCGAGTAGAAATCGAATCCGCAACCTGTCGCGTACACAGTCGCATACTTATTCCCCTGCGCCACGACTGGCCTCAATTACTATTTAATCTGTGTGAATGAGTTTTAATTTAATTTGTTAAATGTTAAAATCCTTTCCTGTAGGATAACTTAAATAATAATTATTCTGTATCACTAATATTCAAAAAGAGCCGAAAAGATAAAAACGGAGTGATTTATCACTAGAAAAAATTATAGCAATTTATGAAATAATTAAAAAACCACTTACATTGCAGGTACCATGACCAGCAGAATGGAAAGTACAGAGTTCCAATTCGGGATCCACGGGAGGAATGTTATTTCTCTCTAGCTCAATGGCTCTGCGAGCAACTTCTGCTACACAGAATTCACCATCGACTATTTGGGCGTTAAGTCGCAGTAAGTTAAGAGAAATATGTCCACCCTCCTGAAATATGCAAAAAAAATCCTGGTTTTTATTTAAATTACTTTATTTGAAAAATTAGTTGTATAAAAAATATTGTATTATAATAACTGATACAGAGCATCCGAAGACCATGATAGGTGTTGCTGGAAGAATATTTCTTTAAGGTTTCAGCTGTATCTAGGATAATAATACATTAGCTGGAATAGGTAGAACCAAGTTTTAAGACAATCAATTCCTCACATTATCCAATTTCGTCTAATGAAAATAATTTATTATATTATATATAAATTCATTCGAGGTTTGAACTCAACAATTATCGCGTTTACAGCAACACATGTAATTATTATAACTTACAGAAGTCCTTCCCCATCCAGTGACTGTAGTAGGCACTCCTGCACCGACAAAATCGTAGCCCAAACTGACCAATTTAACATTACTGCTAAGACCAATATTAGAAATGGCTACTAAAATACCGATATCGTTTTTAACGATACGACGGTTGAACTGAGGGTGAGTAAAATTGTGGGTGAATTCTATTGGAGTTCCACCTGAGTAATAGTTAGTACTGCCCACTATACCTCGTAGATTCCTGCAAGTAATAATAAAAAAAATATATATATACATGATAACTTTAGATTACATTGCTACACTACAAAAACGTTTATTTTTGAGTTTTTTATCTTAGTAGAGTCAACTTTATTTTATGGCTTATCGATGGCAATATCTGTTTTTTGTTTAGAAAAGAAAGAACATTTAGCTTAACCACCAAACTAACTGAAGAAAATGTAAGCACTATGCACTAGTAATTATTTAACAATAACAAAGAACGAAGCATAAAGATACGCATCTTTGGATTACGTTGACTTAATTTTTTTGTTGTAAACCTATATGTATATTTTATATAAATTTCAAGTTGATACCTCAATGTGGTCCCGAAAATGGTCTTAACGTACTGACAGACAGCTAAATAGAATGACAGACAATCGGAGGGAGATAGATAGACAGGCAGATAATAAAGTAATCCTATTATATTAGGATTCTTTTTTTTTTCTTTTTATGTACAGATCTCTTAACATCTTTCTGTAGGTCTGATGAGAAGAAATTAGTTATAATTTTGATTTTTGATAGCAAAAGAGAACAAATTACCTGCTTAAACCAAAATTATACAAAGAATCTATACAATGCGCGGCAGTTAGGACATGTCTGACAGACACCAGAGAAGCTCCACAGACCAAATTTCTGAATAAAAGTCCACTAGTCAAAGCTACCATGTAGGGTACACTGCCAGCAGGAGTACCACCCACGATACGAGCCGACGTATCGGTGTGGAAATATATGGACATATCATCCTTGGATGCTGGTAAACCTGAAATATAAAATCAAAGTGCAATCAATTTTTTAAAACAATAAGTTACTTGCTTAGTAATTTAAACCTCAAATAATTTACAACCAATTTACTAAAAATAATAGGCATTATGTTAAGAGAATAAAGTTTGTCTACAGAGAAATTAAGAAGCAGTTTTAGAAATTTTAAGCCATTTTCAAAGTTTTAATTTCGTTGTGAGCTAATTGTTTCAGTTGTTGTTGTTAAAAATGTAGTATTTTTTATCACAGATTCAATTTAGATTAGAACAACTACTACCACTACTTAAAAGAAGTAAAATAACAAGTTTGATCATGATCATGTTTGGCGTTTTACTCGTATATGATATATTAGGAGAAATTAAGAAGAGAAGTGAAAAAGGCCAAATGAAAATGAAATAATTATCAATGCGAAATAATAAATAGATAAAGTTATGTATATTATATCAATATACACATTTATTAAGTGTCTTATCTTAATGAACTATATACGTCATATTTTTTTTTAGATCATTTAGGAAAGAAATTATTACGTATCATCCGCATTGCGATTTAAATATTACTAGGTATTCTTTTTTTTTCATACATATAGCAGCAGAGGGCATCTAGTGATTACATACTTCGTCTCCTTCATCTTCATACTCTCTTTCTGAGGAATTTTCGAGGCATTCCGTGTTGAGTGGCGGAACTACCTCGCTAACAGAGCGAAGAAATTAAAATATTAATAAATGATAATTCATTTCGCCGAGTGGTAGCCGAACCCACGACCACACTGTCAGGTACAGGCACACGCTTGTGATCATTTCATATTCTATATTGTTATATTATTATTCAAATTGCGTTATAAAACTTTACGTATAGGTAAATATACAACATTTGTATTTCCACGCTTACATAATTAATTAAGTTAACACATCAACTGAAGCCTGATGACACTGCAGAGCGAAGAGAGGTTCTTTGAATGCATTATTGAACATCAATAAATGGATGCAGATTTTTAGAGAAAATGACCTAAAGCGATAAAGAATATTTTCAATTTGTTGGCTTTGTTAATCTGCCAAATAGTAAATTGCCGTTTTTGGCAAATGATAAATTGTGGTATTGAGAACCCACATGTGACTGTTGAAATATAAATGCATCTACACCGTGTTAGCATTTAGTATCGATTTTCGGATAGAGGACTATATTTTTTCGAAAAAGCTTGTCAAGCAGGGACTGTTACTGGTGCTCGATCGCGACATGATAACACAATTTTTTTCTGCCGAAATCGGATGATATTGACGTGACCAATAGGTGGTTTATACAAGACGGTGTGACATGCCATACAGGCCGTGAAATAATTCAACGTTGATGAAATTCAGCCAAATTTAGGCAAAATGGTCATGGAAAATTTCGGACGGCCATTCCCCAGATATGTTCTTCCATAAATAACCATATGTTATGAACGTTATATGATTAATAAAAAAAAATCAATCAAAGAATAAAAACAGTGTTTTCTAATTAGGCTTTGACAATGTAGGCGAGCATGATTGCGAATTTATAAAGGGCCTCCTTTCAACCCATACTTCCTTTCTCCGTAACGTGATGGGTACCTTTGGTGAACCCGGTCCATGAAGTGCAAAGTAGTTTCTTCGTTAGTAGATAAAACATAAACAATATAAATCTCTTACCGTAACTGCCAATAAGCAGATTTAAAAATATTACTCCAACTCCAAGTTTGAACGCCATTTTCCAAATCCGACAACGACAGTGACTAGATTTTTTAAAATAAGTTTCACTTTTATAAAAAAAAGATACTAATAATCTGATAATAATTATCACAGATAATTAATATGATAATCAATATGATTAGAAGTTACTTATTACAATATATTACTATTATACAGTGAGCAACACTCCTTTATATCATTTTAGGGAGGTAAAATTTATAAATTTGAGGATAGTGCCACTGTAAGCGTTGTTGTGAGTTCGATTCCCATTCGAGGAAAGAAGATATTTCATATTTAATTTACAAAACGTGTCGAATGTTCAAAAATTTAAAGTGATTTAAGGTTCCTCTTATTACATCACTTATTCAGAATACTAACCATGGTTATTTATCATTTGACTGTAATGAAAAGCTTCATAGCGAATTCAGTTTCTTATAATAAACTAGTGCAGCGCAGCTTCGCCCGCTTATTTGCACCTTTAGGGGTGAATTTAAAAAAAACCACGAAACACGTGTTCAATAAAATTATTTTATCAGTTTGAATTTAATTTTTAATAAAAATTGGTGGCGATTTAAAGACTTTTCCATATTAACTTTCAACCCATTATTTAAACCTTTAAGGGGTGAATTCTTAAAAACGATGAAACACGTATTCAATGAAATAATTTTTAAGAGTCTGTATTTCAAATTTTATAAAAATCGGTGCCGATTTAAAAAAAAATCCATACAAACTTTCAACCCCTATTTAATCCTTTAAGAGTTAAAATTTTTCAAAATCCCTTCTTAGTGGATGTCCAGATTATGAAAATAAACATCTGTCCAAATGTCACGATTCTACGCACAGCGGTTACGGCTGTGCTTGCGTCTTACCTCCGTCAGGTACATGTCCTTTTATATATATAGACTACAGGACCCGGACGCGGCTTTGCCCGCTTGAACTATACGAATATTTATTAAATATATTTATGAAATTATATTCAGTTTTCAATAGGATTGGTAAGAAGATATAAGCCTAAATAATCAAAGTAAACCGAAAAAGAATAATAAGTAGAGAAAATTCTCATTTTTTAAAAACAGTTCACAAGGGTTTTCAATAAATTCAACGCATTATTGTTTTTATATAAAAAAAATCTTTATTATTAATAATACAAGTTTAACGTGTTGTTTGTTGGATCCAATCAAGGTAAGCACTGACTCTTGTGAACATATCAGGAGCTGAGTTAGCACAAGGAATACCCCAAGACACTATACCCACTTGTTCACTATTGTCTCTTCGAATTAAAGCACTTCCGGAGTCACCCTGAAACAAAATGATTGCATTAGTAGCTTCACGCTGCATATTACATATCTATGTCAGGGTAGGCAGAAAAACACCTAACGTTAAGACACTCCGTTCCCAATTTTCTACATAATTCGCGGCGAGTGACGCAACTCAACAGTACTTTGTCTTATAAGAACGAGGCCATAAAAATTACTCAGAAAATATATAAGTGAAAGCAACTTGCACCACCTATATATTTTGTTATTTACATAGTTATTACTATTATTATAATCAAAATTTATACATAAAATAACAAATTCTAAAAGCAACTGATTTTACAGTAGTTAGAAAAGCAAAAAAAAAATATATAGAAATCAAAATACATAAACCATAGAATGAACGTGACAAGAATATAAAAAATATTATATAAAAACAAGAAAGTATGTCAAGAGCCTTCGAAGCATTTTTATTTTTTTATATTTCAAATTTGTAAAGCTTTCGCAGGCCACGTCCAAATCCTCAATGTTGTTAGTTATTTGTGGCAGATACGATATCGGTTCGATTCCCACTCGAGGAAATGAAATATTTAATATTTTCAGTTCTGCCACTCAACACGCAATGGCCCAAGAATTCGGCGAAAAGTGGGGAACGGACGTGTCTCAGTGGAAACAGAGTGTCTTAACTCTGGATTCCCAGGTTCCCTCTGCCTACACTTATATGTGTGGGATTGAGCGGAAAGGAAAAAAAGAATTGATTAGGTCTGTGAGAGGTATTATTTGGTACTATAGAATTCTTGCTGCCGGACTAAATATTCTATTTGATCGTTAAACAATTTGTATACAAGTAGTAGGTTTAACAGAGTTCGATTCTCTTCCGTGGTCAATGCATTTTTTTTCAGGACTACATCGATTTTTAAAGTGTTATTCCACACTTAGGAAAGAAAAATACTTATTTAGAAAACGTATAAAAATTTGAACGCAGCGGGACTCGAACCCGCGCCTCCTGGAAACCAACCAGGCACGGCTTAGTGGTCAGAGCGCCTGGTCGGTTTTTATTCATCGATATATATTTATTGCCATGGAATCGAACTCACTACCTGTCGTGTTTACAGTCGCATCCTTGTGCCCTTGCGCCAAGACTGGTCTCAAATAATAAATATCTATAGATAAGTCCTTAAGTCCCATAGTTCTAGATTTATACTCACATTACAGGTTCCATGTCCAGCTGAGTGGAAAGTGCAGACCTCAAGGGCGGGGTCCACTACAGGCGCTCCTCTGATGTTCAGTTCGATAACTCGTTGAGCTACTTGCCTTACACAAGTTTCTCCATCAATTATTTGAGCATCTAGTTGTAATAGAACGGCTGAAAGCGATCCACCTGCCTGCAGGAAAAAAAATATAGAAATCATTTGAAAAATAATATTTAAAAATCAAATCAAAATTACATCAGCTTCATATTGTACACAGCAGAGTAGGCAGAGGGAACCTAGTATTTAGATACTCCGTTCCCCACCACACACGGCGCGCTTTGCCTCGACACTAGAGCGAAGAAATGGAAATATAAATTTAAATAAATATTTAAATTCTTCGAGTGTGGATGGAACCCTCAACCAGTCGCGTTTACACTCTGTGCCACTGCGCCACGATCGGCCTCTATTAATATTATTTAATACTTGAATATAAAGTATAAATAAAGGGGCGTAGTAGCTCAGGGAGGCGCGAACGTGTCTCTGTAAACGCAACGGTTGTGAATTCGATTCCCACTCGTGAAATGAAATATTCAATATTTTCATTTTGTCGATATAGAAGCAAATCTCTGATATAGAAGCAAAGCGCGGCGTTGAGTTTCGTAAAGGCAACTCAAAGAAACGCCTCCAAGATACGATTATGTTTAAATTAGCTATATTTATTTCACCACTCTGACAAAGGTACAAAGCTCGAGCCAGAGAAATCGAGCCCACCACTTAAGATGCGAAATCTCGAAAACTAGACGGTGTCTGCATAACCGAGTATCTTTACACTAGGTTCCCTCCGCCCATCCTGCTACGCTAGAAAAGACGTGATAAAAATGACAACTTACGCGGGTCCTTCCCCATCCATTAACAGTAGTAGCGACCGCAGCGCCTGCCCAGTCGTTACTTATACTGACAAGTCCGACAGTACTGCTCAGACCAATATTGGCGCTTGACTCCAAAATGCCGATGTCATTCTTCAAAATTGGTATAGGCAGATAGTTGGAGTGAATGATTCCACGAGAGAAGACAACTTGTGTGCCTCCTGAATTCCAACGATTGGTCCCCACTACACCTCGGAATGATCTGTAAAATTTTTTTTTCATATAATTAATAAATTCTGACTTGTAATTAATTGTTGTTTTTAGATTTACTTTTGTAATTGTCAGACCAATAATTTTCATTTTAGGATCATGCTGCACACAACAGGGTCAATATAGGCAATCTAGTGTTAGGACACACCGTTTCCCATTTTCCAACGAATTCCGAGCCATTGTGTGTTGAGTGGCGCTTTGCCTTGTCACCAGAGTGAATAGAAAACGGATTTTTTTTATGGAAAAGGGCAAGGCAAACGAGCGTGCGTGTCACCTAATATAGTAGGTGTCTACCATTGCCCACGACTCCGTGTAACACCAGAGGAGCTACAGGTGCGTTGCCGGCTTTTAAGGTGGGTTGGGCGCCGGAACCCGGCATTACCTGATGCGAATCGCAGTGGCGTAAAGCCACTACTTAACGCCTGTTTTAAACGCCGGGAGTGGTCATGATCCGGTCGATCCTGCCCAAGCGTGTTGGCATTGCTGGCGACGTGACTCTACCACATATTTCATTTTTAAATATTTAATTTTCTCGAACGGGAATCGAACCCACAACTGCCGCGGTTATAGTCACTTTGTGCTCCTACGACCGGATGGGACTCAAAATATTTAAAAACAATTAAATTAATTATTCAAAATTAACCCTTATCTGGTATCAGATCTGGTTTTATCAAGGCCAAAGGCCGCAGAAATCAATAACTCTTAATAAAAATTTGCTCCTAGGATGTAAATACACGTAATTTTATCCAAGTTTCATTTAAAAATAACAAATCAAAATAATGAATCAAGACCGATGCATAGTTTTAAAGAAAATGAAAAATGGCAACGCGGCATCCACAAAATATTAAGGGTTTACCCCTTAACTTACAATTATTATTTGAATTTCCTTAAAAAAAAATCTTTCCTACTTACGATAGCAAGTTACTCCCCCCTATAGACACAGGTACGATACAGTGAGCTGCAGTCAGGACGTGTTTATTCGTAATCAAGGAACCTCCACACATTAACCCCCTGATAAGAACTCCGGTAGTAAGTGCCACCATGTGTGGCACTGTACCCGCTACTGTACCTCCGACGATACGGGCGCTGGAGTCCGTGTGGTCGAAGAGGGAAACATCCTGTTGAGCTGGCAAGGCTGTAAAATTTATTATTATTTTAAGAAATGTTGTTTTTGCGGATTCGCGCTTTTCCCACATGACAGGATAAGCAGAGGAAATCTAGTGTTAAGACATTCTGTTACCCATTTTCCTCCCAATTTTTAAGATATGGCGTGTTGGGTTGGTGTTGTTGTAATAATTTAGGTATACCCATAACTAGGAATTGAATATACGTCAATAAACTAAAAAGCTTTTTTTCAGCTGTAATTATAGCAGGATAGGCACAAGTAAACTGGGAACCTAATGTTAAAACACTACCATCCAACGCCAAATTCTGGAGGCATTGCGTGCTTAAGGCGCAACTCAACGCCGCGCTTTGCCTCGTCACCAGAGCAAGGAAATGGCAATATTATGTTTATTTCTCTCGATCGAACCCAAAAACCGTTGCGGTCATAGTCGCACGCATGTCCCTGCGTCACGAGTGGCCTCAAACTAAATAAACTAAATAATGCATGGCGAAATCAAGATATATACTTAAATTACACAATAGACAAACAGTCAATATATGATAATCTAAATAAATTGCGTAAGGGTTTACTCAATTTTTTTAATCACATTATAATCATAAATCATAATCAATAAAAGATCTATTGCATTGTTCAATTTATACGATAATCTATCGCCTTACAAATGATAATAATAATATTTAATTATTTATTTATATATACTTTATTGTACAAATTACAAAAAAGAAAAATGTACAAAAGGTGGGTTTAATACTAAAGAGCATTCTCTACCAGCCAACCTTGTCATGTGTGATAATAAGTGTGTAGCTGTGCGGAAGTAAAATATACATACATATATATACATTTATATTCTATAAATACATAAATTATACATGTAATATAATATATAATAATAAAATATAATTATTATAATATAATATCGATATTTTAAATAAACTACGGAAAAAACAAACCATATATATATAATACCATACTAATATATACAAATAATCTCTATATATAATAAGACAGTAAAAATATTTTGTCTGTACATTTAGTTATTTTGACTGAAATTGATAGAGGGACACTTAAAAAGAATAATAGAAAGCAAAAAGATTTTTTTTTAATTTCTTGTCTGTCTGTCTGTCTGTCTGTCTATCTGTCTGTCTGTCTGTTGACACATTTTTGTCCACATTTTTCTCTGAAAGTACTGAACCGATTTACTTGAAAATTTCACCAATTGCTTTGTTTTAACTCAACTAGTAAAGTATAGTTCATCAAAATCGGTTCATTAAAAAAAAAGTTATCGTCATTTGAAAGAAGTCGTAATTAATTCAACACACAGATAAAGAACGATCTTGAAAGAAATATCAAGTAAATACAAAGATCTTTTGGTTACTTCGTTCATATAATATATGTAACTAATTTAAAAACTGTACAGGAGATAATATGCAATTATTACAGTTATTTTACAAAGAATATTATGAATCCTTCAAATCAATAATTTAACATTTAAGGCTGTTTCTGAAAGAGTAAATTAAATTATTCACTGACATCAGGGCATTTAACATAGTATATTATATAGGTAAAAAGAACATAAAGTTACAAAAATATATACGTGTAATAAATAATTAGCTTTATGTATATTTTATAAATATTAAATATCAACAGTGGTCGTATTTTTTTATTTAAAACAATCAAAAATTCTTTGACGATAATGTCGTAAAAAAATCATATTAGAAGTCATTATAGTTGTCAATCAATTCTGCTTATTAAATCAATAATCATGTATTTTAAGCGGGCGAAGCCGTGGGCGAGCCGCTAGTTACATAATAAATTAAATAGATGAATATTATATATTTATACTATTTCTAAAAAAATGCTCCTTTACCCGGCGCTTGAATACCTCACGAGAGGGAGCTCTTCTTATGAGCTCGGTAATTCGTGATGTATGACGGGGAGTGGCCAGCATAAGGTTGGATTGGAAACGTAAGGATCTATTATGGAAAGAGGAAAGGAATGTAAAATCGGAAGATAGATAAGTGGGAGACTGGGGATAGAAAAGGATGGATTAACGTAGACAAAGGACTCTAGACTTCCTGCGGTCAACTACGGAAAGCCAGCCAAGCTGCCTCCTACAGGATGATATACGGTCATACTTACGGAGGTTATAAATAAAGCGTATACAAGTGTTGAGTATCCGCTCAAGCTTGTTTAACAGATCTTTATTCATATCCAAGCAGCAAGCATCACCGTAATCAATAGTAGGAAGCAGCAAGGTATTGATTGACTAACTGTAGTTTAGTCTGCACAGGTAGAAAATTCTTAAGACGCATCATGGAGTACAAGGAAGCATAAATTTTGCGGGATATCCCTGCAACATAGTTGCTCCAAGTTAATTTATTATCAATTATAATACCTAAATCTTTTACAGTGGTGGTAAAGTTGATGGTTGTGCCATTATAAATTAAGTTGGGCAGTTTGCTGTGATCGAGCTTAGATAGTTGTCGCTAGCTACCAATAATTATAGCCTGACATTTGTCAGGATTAACACGTATTCCGTATTTGCACGACGAAAACGAAAACTTACGGAGGTGTAATAATATAGTAAGTTAAAATTGTTGGCGGTAGTTTGACATAATAATTATGTCAACTGACAGACGAATGCCACCTCAGTCTACCGCCGCGTGTGGCCACGGACTACTGCAAAGTGGTCGAAACGTCGGGTTTCCAAAAATGTATAATACCAAATAAAAAAAATAGTTAAAATTAGTGTTGCCAAATTATCGATAGTTTTAATCTAAAAAAGCCTATGCGATCGATACAACAATCGATAGTATCGATCTTATCGATACTATCGATTCTATCGATAGTTTAGAAGAATACAATACAATCGGCTAAGTACAATACTATCGATACTATCTGTAGTATCGTATCTCCTAATCGGAAATTAATCAATACAATCGATAGTATCGATACTATTAAATGTCTAGGATACAATAGTATCGATAAAATCTATAGTATCGATACCATCGATTATTTTGCACTATCGATTATATGCTAATTTACGATAGTATTGAGTATGATTCTTAAGCTTAATTACAAGATGAAATGAAAAGAACAAAATACGTTTTTATTATATTTATAATTACGTATGAATAAGCAATTAGTTACGTACTTCAACTAAGATGTTTCTAATATCATAATGATTGGTTACTACACATGAAAATAATAAGCAATACTATCGCAAATTTGCAAGCAATCGATAGTTCACAATAATCGATAGTATCGATACTATCGATACTGTCGATATTATCGTTTCCTAGAAATTCAATAGTATCGATACTATCGATAGTATCGATGTCTTTCTGATTTGGAGATACGATACTATCGATAATATCGATAGTATTGAATTTGTCCGATAGTATTGTACCCTTTTGAACTATCGATAGTTTCGATACTATCTCTTTAATCGATACTATCGATTTTAATATCGATAGTCCTTCTATCGGACTACTATCGATAGAATATCGAATTCCGATCGATAGTCCACTATCGATCGGCAACACTAGTTAAAATAGTTTCATTTAAAATGAATAATAATAATATTTTATTATTATCAGAAGCAGAGGCAGCAGATGGGAGTTTTTCTTGAGACGGCGCGAATTGTGAGGAGTTTCTTATTTTTTATAACAATTTATATTTAACAATGTAAAATTTATTGTAATAAAAGTTTATATATGTATTTTATGTAAAAAAAATGTATATATGTATGTATGTTTAGCTAATACAATACGGCGGCTTTATACAAATATATAACTTAACAAATGACCACTTCTGAACTTAACAGATTACATTTGTATGGCATTTCGTTGATTACTTATGCATACATATATTTAGAAAAAAAGACCAGCTGGAGGAACATTGTCCTAAGACGTGGATTGAAGTGGTGAATCAACACCGCGCTTTGCTTTATTATTAGAGCGAGGAAATTTAAATTATTCATTTCTTTGAGTGGGAATCGAACTAAACACTTAAAATAAGGCAATATTATTGGTAATCGTTATGGGTTTAAATCTAATTGATGCAAAATGATGATGAAACAAGAAGATGCTAATTTACTCTTTTTTTCAGTTTCACAAAACGGAACGTATGTCAAAACTATTCATTTCGAGATCTCGTGGAGGTGTCAAGCTGAAATTAATATCAAATATTCGAGTCTTTGGCCCCTTACGGCACAGAAAAAAAATTAGCTTCTAAGATTATTTAATAAAAAAAAATACGAGGGTTTATGCACAAATTTTGTTATTTTTTGTATAAAAAAAACCTATAGGATACTTCCCGTGGATCGATAGTTATAAAATTTCGCACGAAGTGAGACATTACAATTAGAAATAACCCATTAAAAATTAAGATTTATAGATATTTAATAGTAAAAAAATATTACAATGTTATAATTTTAGTTCATTTATACGAAGTAAGTGCACACAGCCTTAAACTTTTCAACATTTATAAGTTGACTAAGAAACTTTCCTTTGACCGTTGTCGGTGTGTGTAAGTAAGTATTTTATTATAATTCTTCGGAACCATCCCAGCACAGCGGCTGTGAGTTCGATTATTATCACCGATGGAAGAAATTATCTTACTTTCCTCGCTTTGTCTCAGAAAATAAGATACGAATTTTAGCTTATTAAATCCCATTTACAAAACAGATAAATACATACACATACATAATATATATTTTTTAAATAAAAAAAAATAATCGTCTGCGGTGTTAAGCTAAGCTATTCAGTGCCTCAAGAATTAAGTGGTGATCGGATAAAGGATATGTCTTAATGAGGATCCTAGTATCTTAACAGTACCTCCCCATATTCACTCTGCCTCTGCGTGAAGCTAAAAAATGCAAAGAACTTACCATGACTTCTAACAATTAGGCCCAAAACTAATAAACCAATTGTAAACTTCATTTTAACGTATGTTTTGCGTAAATATTTTTTCTCGGCCTTTTATACAAAACCAGATTAATAATTGTGTTCTTATCTATGATAATTATGATTGATTGTTACTTTAACGTAACTATATTACTAAATAGAACTGAATTTTAACTATTTAATAAAAGTATATTTTGTATGTCTGATGTTTTATTTTTGAGATTTGAGATACTACCTACAGCGGCGCTTAGTTTTTTAAATATTTTATAAATATTTTCTATAAAATACTTATAAATATGACGTCGTTACTATCGAATGATTTCAAAAATATCTACAACTCAATAAAATATATAAGGTACAATTTGTTTACAGCTTCAAGCTATGGGGTAGCATCTTCGGCTACTGTGGTACTAAAATTGTTAAATTTCAAAACCTAAACTATATGGTTTCTAGAATTATTTTAATTTTGTTTCAGACAATCTCTCAAAAAGAGTGTCCAATATTAATACAAAGTAATTTTTGATGAAGGAAAATGTATACACCAAGTAAAGCAGCAAGAGTTTGCTAGTCTACGAGTATTTACCATTCACACAGGGCAAACCCAAATCTGATTTAGGTGGTTAAAACGGATACGATATCGTAAAGTAGATTAAAAGTGCGTGTGCGTAAAGTGGTAGTGTAATAGAATCATAGAAATAGTACATAATTTTAAATGGAAAATCTCAATTTGGTACTTTAAGAAAATCTATTTTCCGAAGTTAAACTTCTTATCCCTGGGGGCAGGTTTGTTTCTCTTCTCTCCTAGTACCTGTGCCGCTGCTGTTGCTGGAAATGGAACTATATTCCTAGCCGGCTTTATATTCCATGAGGCCGGTCGTGGCGCAGCGGCACGAGGTGTGACTGTAAAACCGACTGGTTGTGGGTTCGATCCCCACTCGAGGAGATGAAATATTTAGTTAAATTTATATTTCCATTTCTTCGCTCTGGTGTCGAGGTTAAGCGCGGCGTTGAGTTCTGCCACTCAACACGCAATGCCTCCAGATAAGTTGCATTAATATGCTTTTGGATAATATAATATAATTTATTAAAAAGAAAAGACTTTTATACATTAAAATGTTTAATTGTTTCTCATTATTAATATCTTAATTCATATTTGATAAGATCCAGTCACGGTAAGCGCCGACTCTGACGAACATATCTGGGGCACCTCGAGCGCAGGGGAGTCCCCAGGAAACGATACCTACTTGTTGGCCGTTGTCAGAACGAGTTAGAGCACTACCGGAGTCACCCTGTAAAAATGTGTATATGCATAATTATTAAGAATAAGATTTGTTGTAGAGTGTATACAGAACAGAGTGGCTCTCAGGTCAATAGAGAAATAAAAAAGTCGCTTTGTGTAAGATTTTATTTAATTTACTTCCTAACAAATAATCATTAAATCGATGGCTAAACGGATTATAAAGAAGTAATTTATAAAGAAGTAATATAGAAAATTTTCATGTGATGCAAATGTAGCGTATTGTCTAATTAGCTAAGGCCTTATAAGAATCTCCAACAAAGGTTGGAAGTTGGACTGTTTTCAACGAGCCTTTTTCTGATAATATTCCTTTTCTCTAAGTTGCAAGAAAAGACGGAAATTACCTATCCCAGACATTGCGCTTTGAGTGATAGGACTCAATACCGCACTTAGTCTGGCCTGAGTGGGCAAATGAAGATAAATAATTCTCCCCATTAAACCCACAATGAACACGTTTGGCGCCAGGCGAACTATTTAGAAATAAATTTATTAATATTAAAACTTACGTTGCAGGTTCCCTGTCCTAAAGCGAGGAATGTGCAGATTTCGAGATTTGGATCGACAATAGGGACGCCTCTAAAGTTCAATTCAATAGCTTTTCGTGCTACTTCTGTCTTACAAAAGCTGCCTTCGATGGTTTGGGCGTTATGTTGCAACAAATTTGTAGAAAGAGATCCTCCAGTCTGGAAGTTTGTAAAATTTTACATAAAAAAACTGTCGCGTTTACAGTTAAACACTGCGCCTCAGCGATAAGAGTCCCAAAATATATTAGAATTATTCCTCAAAATCGTCTGGCCAAGGAGATGAGAATTCTAATAAGGTTTAATACTTATATTATAGTTTTACTCAAAAAAAAAAATTGGTCAAGTGTGAGTCGTACTCATTCACTGAGGCTATATTCTAGGCTAGGCTCATTTCAGGATTGTAGGCCAACGGAAAGTACAACTTACAAAACTTGACAAGCTTAAATTTGCGGGCATGTGCACTCATTTTGTATGAAATGAACTACAAATATAAGGTTGTAATATTTTTTATATGAAATACCCATAAATTTTCATTTTTCGCATATTTTTTTTCTTTGTTTGTAAGTTCTCACTTCGCCAATTTTCATAACTGTAGGTCGACGGAAAGTACCCTATAGGTTTTGATTACGCAGCGAATTTCATATAAAATCTTTTATATGCTCGTGCTCTGTACTTCGAGAGACCATAGATTTATGATATTAATTTTAGTTTAAATACCTCGACGCGATCATGAGATAAATGATCTTGACAGGGGGACTACAAAGTTATCCTATAGGGGTTTTTACTTTTTCAGGTATTAAAAAGTATTTGTCTAAAAGATATTTTTCCTAAAAAGTATCAATAAAAACCACCACATTAAACACATTAACTTACACGGGTAGCTCCCCATCCTGTGACTCTTGTATTGACTCCAGCCCCAATCCAATCCCAGCTCAATGGGACAATAGCGACAGAATTACTCATGGCGATGTTTGAGCTGGCCACTAGCAAACCGATGTCGTTCTTCAAAATAGGTAGAGGCTGATAATTTGGATGGTTGACACCACGAGAGAAGCTAATTTGACTACCTCCTGAGCGCCAACTGGTGCTGCCTATGACGCCTCGCAGGGATCTGTTGGCGAAGACCATGTTCATTTAAATAAATATGTTTCTTGGATGATTATTAACAAAATGAAAGATATTTAATTTAACAAGTGTAAAGTGCAGTTATGATTTTCCTAGAATATTTGTTATATTTAGTAAAAAGAAATCGTTTTCTGTTATCTTTAACTGAAATGAATGAAGTGAGATGTTACATAATGTCGTGGCCGCATTTGCATTTGCCGCGTTGTGCATATCCTCCATGGAATGCACATTTAGATGTTCAAAATGTATTAAGAGTGGCACAGATTATCAAAAATAGTGTATCAACACTCACGAGCTCACACCGCCGTTGTTACTGAGCACTGAAGTAAGAGTGAGCGGCAGTCAAAATATGTCTATTCGAAATAATTGAACCCCCGCAAATCAGATTTCTAATCAAAACTCCCGAGACCAGACCCACCATATGTGGAATGATGCCTGCAGCCTGACCTCCGACGATACGGGCCGAGCTGTCTGTATGGTCGAAGAAAATGGACCAATCGTCTTCGACTGGAAATGCTGTAACAATGTATTTTGTTTAATTAATTTCCACGCTCCGCTAACAGGACAAAGCGCGGCGTTAAGTTTCTTTTAAGTTTATTTAGTAATCTGAATTACTCTCGTGTTATATGATTGATGTTTCGGGGTAGTCAGAGAGAACAGAGTGCCAAATGCTACGTCATTAAAAACTAACATGTCAGTCAATTAAATAAAACAGTTATTTCGTTGCAATTTTGTCGCATAAAATAATTTATATTAATATGACTTCTTTATTTATGTATTGATTTTAAAAATTTCACACTAAATGTTAAGGAAACTTTGCAAAATATATAATAGTGGAAACTGCATTAAAATCTGTGAAGCCGTTTCTGAGACAAAAATCATTGTTATTAGTATTATTAAGCTTATAGATAAATATATTTTAAAAGAACAAATGAAAAATTGCAGAGTTTTATAAATTAAATTATTATCAATGATTATAGAAAATCGCATAAGTTTTAAATTTACTTTATGTATGTATGCGACAAATGGACGAATAATTCAATATCCCAACCGATTTCGAATCGATGATTCTTTTTTTTATTAGAAGGGGTTTTTTTTATTAGAAATCAACGGTACTTTAATAAGTTTGGTTAAGTTCTAATTATGAGATTCGGTTGCAATTGAAAACATATTTATTTGATTAATTAAGTATTATTTGCACTTTTCAATTTACATATACTTTTACTTAAATTTTATCTATTCTTTTCTATCAGATTAACCGAACAAGCTCAACACGTTACAAATATACATAAAAAAAATCAGCAATCTGCATCACGCTGTATCCCGCACACAGTAGGGTAGGCAGAGGGAACCTAGTGTTAAGACACTTCGTTCGCCACTTTCTGCCGAATTCTGGAGGTATTGCGTGTTGAGTGGCAGAACTCAACGCCGCGCTTTGCCTTTGCCGACACCAGAGCGAAGAAATGGAAATATAAATTTAAGTAAATATTTCTTATCCTCGACTCGTCGATCGAACCCACGACCAGTCGCATTTACAGTCACACTTTGTGTCCCTGCACCACGACTGGCCTCATTTATGGTTGGTTACAAATATATAACGTAATATTTATTTAATAATTTCATTTCTTCGCTCTGGTGTCGAGGTAAAACGCGGCGATAAGTTCCGCCACTCAAAATGCAATGCCTCCAAAATTTAAAAAAAATTGGGAAAGGACTACCTTAACACTATGTTTCCTTTGCCTATCCTGTTGTGTGCGGGATACCGCGTGAGACTAAAATATAACGCGTGTCCCTATTAAATTTGTCAAATTGACAACTTTCAGGAGTCTTTTCTACAGACACTGTAAATCTCAAATTATACACTCACCATTGCTTCCAATCAACAGGGACACTACCAGTAAACCAGCTAACTTGAACGCCATTTTGATCATTCTTTAATGAATAATCTATCTAATCTATCTCTTTTATATATTTGGTTTATTGTTATCACTTTAGATTTGATCGATTAACACAATCAAAGTCAATTATATTAGTCATACTATATGAATTCTGGTAGGTATTATTTTAGTCTAGGATAGGATTAAGGTATTTTACTAAATGCATAAGCAAGATATTGTTCACTTATTTTTAAAGTTCCGTAACGGAACTCTTGTAGGAACTCTTTGTTGTTTGTCCATCTGTCAAGACTATTTGTCTCGAGATCGCAAAGTGGAAATTAATATCAAATATCCCTAGAAGCCCAGAAAAAGTTAAGCTTCTAAGTCAACGCAATCAAAAATACGAGCATTTATGTATCATTTTTTATGTACTGTATATGAAACTCGCCGCGTAATAAAAATGTACAGAGTACTTCCAATTACAGTTTATGAATATACACAAATATCACAAACTAATTAGTACGTATGTTTGCAGTTAATTTCATACAAAATGAGTTTATATAAACTGAAGTTGGTCAACTTTTATAAGTTGTAATTCCACAACAATCCTGAAATTTTGACAGAAGTCTCGGTGGGCGAGTCCAACTCGCACTGAACCAGTTTTTTTTGTAATAAAGCCGAGTTTGTATTCATACATATGCCAAAAAGTGAATACATAAATTTAATATTATTTATTGAAATCTTGCTGGTTTCAGTTAATTGGTGGGCCCAAGAAATATGTCGACCCAAAACTGACCAAAAAAATATGCTATGCAAGAGTGTAGAGGCATCGATCACATATCCATGGCTGTAAAGCGTTTGAAACGTCAGGTTTCTAAAAATGTATAATACTAAATAAACGCGATTGATCCGGTTTAATAGTTTCATTTAAAATGTTAAATCGCGAAAATTTATGATTTTTTTAAGCTAATTTTTAGACACTCTGTTTCCCACGCACCAATTATCAAAATTGTACGTTGACTGGTGGAATAATTTAAGTAAGAATTAAAGAAAAAATATTTTTTGAAGAAATAGAAGAAGATCCAGACGCAAAAGAACCCTAGATCATAAATATTGACTGATAACTCATCAGCCCATTTAGAGGTATTATGCTGCATTGCGGAATCTCAGTTGGTTTGGACTTTACGCTTTATGGCACATATAGCAGAGTAGTGTTATTATATTTCTGTTCCCCGTTTTCTACCCGAACTTGAGACATTAAGTGCTGTTGACGATCTTAACGTCGCATTTTGTCTTATCAGAAAGGGGAAATAAAAATATTTTTTTATCCCGAATGTGTATTTTTTGTGTATTTGAGGCCGGCACAAGCGTGCACAAGCGTGTGACTGTAACGCGACTGTTGTGGGTTCCATTTCGGCACGGCGTTGAGTTCTGCCTCTCAACACGTATGAAAATTTGGCAGAATCTGGGTAACGAAGTGACTTAACACTAGAATTCTCTGCCTACCCTACATTTGCGTGATAGAGCGTGAGATTGCAAAAAAGGTTAACCTGATTTGGATTTTCCAATAAAGAACACGGACAATAATAACCTATTAGAATTAACTCGTAATCGCCGGAAGCATCCATATCATTAGATACAAAGAGAAGCTATCTCTTTTATTTATTTATACGTGATTAGATAAACTTCGTTATTCACATTTAATATATAAGATAAGGTCTAAAGAAAACATTTATCTATTTAGGAAAATCCATTTCAAACAAATATTTTCAACATAAGGTAAGTATTACGCCACTATCAGACCCAATTTTCCATGGCGACATTGGCATTTATCTCAAAAATTTTGGGTAAAATTTGGACATGCATGAACATGGACATGGACGGCGGTTCCCCTTCTCACTTTCTTTTCACCTGTCCTAAGTTAAGTCGTCCCTTATTTGATGCTCTTTTTCATAAATTTCCTAGACCCCTTAATGTTCAATGTTTATTTATGTTCGCGTTTAATCCCCTTTGTCTTTAGTTTATTATATTAATATACCAGCGGCTCGCCCACGGCTTCGCCCGCTTAAAATACATGATTACTGATTTAATAAGCACAATTGATTGACAACTATAATGACTTCTAATATGATTTCTTCCCGACTGCTAAGGAAGGGTTATGTTTTTCGCGCGTATCTTGTATGTATGTAATATTCTTTATTACCTCATATCTCCGGAATCGCTGAACGGATTTAGTTAATTGAGGTATCGTTAGATTCGTATTAACAGCCCAAGTGTTCTTAGATAGATGACGTTAAATAAAATTAATCATGGCGGCTGTGGGACGCCATTGGACTTAGTGAAAAAAAAATTTTTCGTTTCGAATACCACAATATGGATATCTAATTCAAGAGCTCAATACGACAATTTCAAAAAAGTATATTATGTTGATCATTACCATGGTGAATTCTAACAAAAAAGTGAAAAATAAAAAAATATTTGTAAAAACACAAACCTATTAGTAATTCTTCAATTAATAAAATCTTTACCAGAAACCCTGCATAATTTAGAGAGGTCCCGACTGTTAATCCTAATAAACTATTGGGCTTGTTTATTTTCTTTTTAGTTTTATGCAGTCGGGGTTTTTGTTTTTACAAATATTTTTTTTACGACATTATCGTCAAAGAATTTTTGTTTTAAACAAAAAAATACGACCATTCTTGATATTTGATATTTATAAAATATACCGACCGGTATATGAGGCGGTCGTGGCGCACCGGCACGAGGTGTGACTGCAAAACCGACTGGTTGTGGGTTCGATCCCCACTCGAGGAGATGTAATATTTACTTAAATTTATATTTTCATTTCTTCGCTCTGGTGTCGAGGTTAAGCGCGGCGTTGAGTTCTGCCACTCAACACGCAATGCCTCCAGAATTCGGCAGAAAGTGGGGAACGGAGTGTCTTAACACTAGGTTCCCTCTGCCTACCCTGCTGTGTGCGGGATACAGAGTGAAGCTAATTTAATTTAATTTTATTTAAAAAATATACATAAAGCTAATTATGTATTACACGTATATATTTTTGTAACTTTATGTTCTTTTTACCTATATAATATACGTCTCATCATAATTCTAAAACTCTGTTAAATGTGCTGATGTCAGTGAATAATTTAATTTAAAATAACTGTATTAATTGCATATTAACTCCTGTACAGTTTTTAAATTAGTTACATATATTATTTGTTTTGATATTTATTTCAAGATCGTTCTTTATCTCTGTGTTGAATTAATTACGACTTAAACTTAACTGTTATGATTTATGAAGGTAATCTTCACTAACAATTCAATTTTGTTTACTTTATTGTATAAAATATTATATAATAGTGCTTGAAAAATATATATTTTTATCAACAGTCATATAACCAAGACGTTTCGAATGTCATTCTTTACCCAGGGTCATACCAGCGCGATTGCTATATAATATTCGCAGGTAAACTAATGTCTTGAGTTCATTCAAATGACGATAACTTTTTTTTTAATGAACCGATTTTGATGAACTAAACTTTAGTAGTTAAGTTGAGTTAAAACAAAGCAATTGGTGAAATTTTTAAGTAAATCGGTTCAGTACTTTCAGAGAAAAATGCGGACAAATATATGTCGACCGACAGACAGACAGACAGACAAGAAATTAAAAAAAAAAACTTTTTGCTTTCTATTATTTGTTTTAAGTGTCCCTCTATCCATTTCAGTCAAAATTACTAAATGTACAGACAAAATATTTTTACTGTCTTATTATATATAGAGATAGAGATTAGTTGAGGCCAATCCTGACGCAGTGGCACAAAGTGTGACTGTAAAACCGATTGGTCGTGGACTCGATCCCCACTCGAGGAGATGAAATATTTACTTAAATTTATATTTCAATTTCTTCGATCTGGTGTCGAGGTTAAGCGCGGCGTTGAGTTCTGCCACTCAACACGCAATGCCTCCAGAATTTGGCAGAAACTGGGGAACGGAGTATCTTAACACTAGGTTCCCTCTGCCTACCCTGCTGTATGCGGGATACAAAAAAAAATTTTTTATTTGAAAGCAGGAGTTTCTCGTGTATTCCCATTTTAATTATATATATTTCAGACAATGTTATACGATATGTTATGAGAAAATTCACATAAGTCTTAAATTTAAATTAAGGAATTATTTCAATATTATTTTTTGTTGGAAAGGATACAGAGTGTTTTTGTCATTATCACTTTAAATAAAACTGTTGCCACATGAAAACCACAGTTTTTACCCTATATGCTGTACCCGTTAAAGGAGCGCAGACGCTTTCATCCTGTATATATGTATATACTTCAGTTTGATGAGAGTTTGGTTAGGTTCTGATTATAGAATTCGGTTGAGGTCGTTTTTTTTTAATTATTTGTAATTTCGCTCTTCTCTTGAATAAAATGTATGTGCGGAACCTGAAATGTAGTAGGGGCATATTTTAGAGTATCTGGTAAATATAAGTTTGTTGGACTGCTAAACTTGAAAATTATAAGTAAGATAAAAATCTTCTTATATAATTAAGCTGCATCTTTGGGGTCAATTCGGGTGATGTTACACCACATTTTTATTTTCGCGTATACAACGTTGAGGTGCAATAACTTTTTATTTGTATTGATTATTAGATTTTTTTGAATATTATAATTAGTAACAACAACCGTAACAAGGAAAAAAATTCAAAAATTAAAATCCGACTACTGAAATATATCGCTCTAAAAAGTATGAAAAAGTAGTATTTATTTGATAACCTACACGATACCATGGTACGGGTTTTTGGTTATGGCGTTGACACACCATATATTTTTTATGTCATGACATTGTCATGTAAGCCCTATTACTACACTACTCTACTCTCTATTTTCTGGCATTATCTTATTCTTTGACCAATGCAGTCTTGAGGTGTTTTTTTTTGTTTGATTTGTTGAGGGTTGTGTTGACGACTCTAAAATCTGGATTCCAACTTCAGAAAGATACTCTGAAACTATCGCTCAATGACAAGTGTTGCCAAAAAGAAACAATAATAATGTTAAATTTGTTAAAACCAACAAAAACTCCACAAAATTGCATACACTACGTATCCGAGCAATTCATAGGTAACCAAAAAAACAAATGATAGTTGTAAGTAAAATTCTATTCAAATTCTTCTTTTGTTTTTCAAATTACGTAATATGTATAGGTACTACCTATACATATTCAAGCCAGTCGGGGCTCAGGGCCACAAAATGTGACTGTTAAATGGATTGGTTGTGGGTTCGACCCCACTCGAGGAAAATGAACAATTTCCACTTCTTCGCTCTAGTGTCAAGGCAAAGCGCAGCGTTAAGTTCCGCAACTTAACACGCAACGCTTCCAGAACTCAGTGGAAAGTGGGGAACGGAGTGTCTTAATACTAGGTTCCCTCTGTCTATCCTGCTGTGTGCAGGATACTGGGTGAAGCTGATTTAATTTAATTTTTGTTGATTAATAATTCTGAATCAGAAGCGCCTACTGATAAAAAAATATCAGTATAAATAAATCAAACTATTTATTAATTGATGGCTTATATCGTCAAAAAGTTATCAGATATCATGGGGAGCCAAGTTTCTAATTCTACACGCCCCGACTCTATGTACAAGCCACAAGTTCAGAAACTCTGTAGTGTATCATTTTCGATTTTTTACGAGAATTACGGAGCTTACAATAAAAAAACTTAACTTTACATGTGATCTGATTTTTTTTTAACAGTATGTATTATTACTATATCATAAAATAAATAAAAAAAAAACTAAACGAATACATTGAAATCATTTATTAATCATTATAGCATGCGAATTCATTATTTGTATGTATTTCTCAATCATCGTGTGTTCTGTTCTATCCAGCTCCTGTAGGGGCTGACTCTGGCGAACATATCGGGTGCGCCCCGAGCGCAGGGAATTCCCCAGGACACGATGCCTATTTGCTGGCCATTGTCTGCACGGGTCAAAGCACTGCCGGAGTCACCCTGTAAATTGAGACATTATTGTTAAAACATCATTAAAAGTGGGGAACAGAGTGTCTTAACCCTAGATAGAGAAGCTGATCATTATAAACAATTTTAAGACACATATGTACATAAATTTTTTTTCGCTAAAGACCGTGCAAAGTGGAGTAGGTTGAGTAGGAAGGCAGACCCTGGCAAATAGCCGGGATTAATGCCAGGAATAAGAAGAAGATGTACATAATTTTTTTTAAATCCCTTAATTAGCCATTTTTTTTTTAAAAAAAATCAATTAAATACAACGAATTATGAATAATTATAATTATATAAAATTAAATACAAATAAAAAGTCATTATTTGAATTTTGTTTTACATTTTTTTTATGTAAATAATTTATTCTAAGTGTAATGATTTAAACTACTATACTAGGTTCCCTCCGCCTACCCTGCTGTGTGCGGGATACAGCGTGAAGCTGGTTTATTTTATTTTTTATAATGATTTAAAATATATTCAAACTGGGAACAATACTACAAAATTCTTTAAAAGCACCTATCGTGGCACTATAGGACTGACTGTCTCGCTAATTGTGAGTTTTATTCACTACACGCTAAATATATTTATCATTTTACCCATTTACTTAAAACAAACAATCAATCAAAGCGAAATACTCACATTGCAAGTTCCTCGGTTAGTAGCTAAGAAGGTACAAATCTCAAGGTTGGGGTCCACTGCGGGGACGTTTCTGAAGCCGAGCTGCGCGGCGATGCGCGGCACTTCCGTCCTACAAAAGTTACCGTCGATGGTGGTAGCACTTAGTTGCATCAATACAGCTGATATTGAACCACCAGCCTGAAAATTACATGAAATATATTATTTTAATGTATCAGAAATTGAAAAGCGGGTCTAGGAGCTAGTGTTAAGACATCCAGTTTACTAATTTCTATTGAACTTTTCGAGGCGTTGCGTTCTGAGTGACGGAACTCAACTCATTTAATGTCTATTGAAGAATGAAATATAATATCCTTCTCACTCAGATGTTGAGCGGACTATGAGACTTATTATGAGAGAACGGAGACGACAACAGTTCCTCCAAGTTAACTCCATCAGCTCCATTTCTGCACTTTGTAGCGAAATTTTAAACATGGCGCGCACGCAGTCGCATGACAGATTCAATAAAGGAAATACACGTAACACTCTAACCCAAATGAATACTTATCCCGATATGAACGCTAATTATAATTAAATTTATACGTGCAAATAATAAAAAAATACTCACAGAGGTTCTTCCCCAACCAGTGACAGACGTAGCCACATTCGCACCAATAAAGTTCCAGTTCAAAGTGACTGGTCTGACGGAATTGCTTTGTCCGATATTGGCGCTCGCTACTAATATACCGATGTCGTGCTTCAAAATGGGCAGAGGTCTGTAGCTCGAGTGGATGATACCACGAGAGAAAGCCACTTGTGTACCTCCGGAGTTCCAACGGTTGCTGCCTACTATGCCTCGTAGGTTCCTGTAATTATGAGAATTACGTGAAATATAGTTTTAACGCAACGGAAGCATCTTAATAGGAAGGGATTGTTTTAACACTAGGTTCCCAGGTTTCCACTGCTTACCCTGCTATGTGTGGGAAACAGCATGCAACTAAAAAAAATATTATAGTTGGAGCGAGAATTTAGTTAAGATACTTCTATCTCTGCTTTCTGCCTGGATCCGATACAAGGAGTTTTGAGTGGCGGGACTCAACGCCGCATAATTTCGTTGCTTAATTTAGTCGCTTTTACTAGTAGCCCATAAAACCACACTAAAAAAAACAAGATACTTACGTATTAACATTGGTACCGCTGGTGACAGGTACCAAACAGTGGGCGGCGGTCAAAGCATGTCTGTTTGTAATGAGAGAAGCACCGCAAAGCAAACTTCTGATCGCAACACCGGTGACGAGTGCCACCATGTGGGGCACGGTGCCGGCAGTCGTACCACCCACTATACGCCCATCCGTGTGGTCGAAGAACACTGACACATCGTCCTGCGCCGCTGGGAAGGCTGAAAATTTTTAATAATAGTAAATAGTATTTTTTAGAAGTTTTGTTTTTGTTTCCAATACTTTAAAATATTACAATTATTTCTCATTATATCTGTAATGAAATCTTTAAGCATAATTAAATAATATATGAAACTAGTAGTAATTTTTAGGAAGGATGCACCTCCTTAAAAATTCTAAATGCCAAATTCGTTTGTGTGTTGTCTGTCATTCAGTATCAGAGGAGTTTTATACCCCTGTACACTTACGCCCAATATTAATAACCTATCTCCAACGTCAATCTTAGATTGTTTCATATATCTATCCAATCTAGAGATCAATACTGGGCGTTAGTCTGGCCATAAATACTATTACAAGCATAAATAAATAAAATATTACTTTTGAAGACGCCAGTCGTGGCGCAGAGGCACAAAAAAATAAAAAAAAAATGCCTCCAGAGTTCGGCGCAATTTGGCGAATTCGAACACTAGGTTCTCTCTGTCTACCCTGCTGTGTGCGGAATACAGCGTGAAGCTGATTTATTTTATTTATTTATTTATTACTTTTGAATTTGGAATGTGTAATTTTTATACAATTGTTAATTGTTTTTTTATAATTCGCGCCAATATAGTGAAAAATACTTTGTGATATAATAAAATGGAGTGGAGTGATAAAGATAACAGAATGGATGGTGATAGATAAAGTAGGTAAGGAGAAAAATACAATTTTTAAAATCGGAAGTGCGAAAAAGTCGATCAATGCAGTAAGGGAAAGAATTCGAAAGAAATCATGTCCGAAAGCAAAAGATTTTCCTTCGGGAGATGAAGATAGCGCCTAGAACCATGTCGCATATTTTAAAAGATGACTTAGGACTTGAGGTCATTTCATAACTGATATGGCTCATATTTTTGTGAAAAAGGGTACAAAAAAAGGTATAAAAACATCGGCACAACTGTATCGAGGTACCATTCTTTAGAAGGTAGTTAAGACCCTTAATAATACCATGTTCAATGACCAAGAATGGTCTTTTAGCAAGACTCGGCTCCGGATCATAAAGCACGATCCACACAAATTTGGTTAGAAACGAACTTTATCAGAGTTGAAGACCGGACTGGCCGTCATCTAGTCCTGATCTTAATAAAGTATAAATCATAATCCAGGAGTACTATGATTTATACTTGAAGTTGAAGCGAACTCCCTAAAACAAATCCATACGATTCGTAGTGAAGAATTTTCTTATACAAAGAGTGCGTGATGTTATTGATAACTAGCCTCAAGGTTTAAAAGACTGCCAATGGAGACCAATTCGAATAAGCTTTTTATTTTTTTAAGATTTTATATTTATGCATTAATAAACTAACATACTGTAAAAGCTATAAATGTCACGTACAAAAAAATGGTTTTCCTTTTTAACAACATTTATGGTAAGACTATGTAGGTACATTTTTTTTAGGTTTACACTGTATTCCGAACATAGCTGGATAGGCACAGGGAACCTGGGAACGTATTGTTAAGACATTCCATTCCCCTTTTTTCGCCGAATTCTGCGATGGGAGCGAAAAAATTAAAACATTAAATATTTCATTTCCTCGAGAGGGAAACGAAACCACAATATGTCGCGTTTCTTTCCGTCTATTTCAGAGATGTTCCTGTATCATAGATGGCAAAACTGAAAGAACTTAGAAATAGGTTCCTTTTGGATAACGGTACTCAACGCCGCACTTTATCTTACATATAACATGAATTTAATTTATGTATAAGTATTTCTCTGAATATGAATGTAACCTACTAACCAACTCGTGTAATAAAAAACTTTCAGCTAACATTATAAAAATATACGAGAGAAAAGAGAGTCACAGTAAAAACATAATGTATGATTGTAAAAGCGTTGGTTGTGGGTTCGATGCCTATTGAGGGAAGTCATTCATTTCTTAGGTCTCTCACGCTTTGGTAAAACGAAGCATAGCAATGGTTTCCGCACCTCTACACGAAAATATGACGTAACCTGCTAAATACAGGAGAAAAAAAAAACGCGGTTGAAATTATATACATTTATGAAGCAAGAGTGGGTGGTAAGAGAGGCAGGAAAAACCTCGGTTGTCCTTCGAGAGGAAAATCACGTAAAACGCACGAGGGGCCTCCGGGGGGCATGTAACGCACATATTTAGTTGATGACAGTGGGTGAGGCTAAAGAGGTATGCAGACTCCGACCTCTCTCGCATCCCCGCCAGGGATAAAGCGTGAAGCTAAAATAATTATAAACTCACCATAGCTCCCGATGAACAGAGTCAATATCAGTATTCCAGCTTTGAACGCCATGTTGGAACTCCTTGCTGTATTAATTCGAATATTTCTTTTATATAAACATTATAGTGATAATTATGATCAATCAAGCAGATTATAATTATATTATCGTCTTCTTGTATTTTTAATTATATTTACATAGCAATCTATACAATATATAAAATTGTAACTGATCACTGTCTGTATATGGAAGACATATGAGAAATTTTTTTGTTGGGACCATAATATGTCAAAACCAGTCGTGGGGCAGCGGCACGAGGTGTGACTGTAAAACCGACTGGTTGTGGGTTCGATCCCCACTCGAGCATATGAAATATTTACTAATTATAAACTTATATTTCCATTTCTCCGCTCTGGTCTCGAGGTTTGCAACACGCAATGTCTCCAGAATACGACAAAAAGTGGGGAACGGAGTGTCTTAACACTAGGTTCCCTCTGCCTACCCTGCTGTGTGCGGGATACAGCTTGAAGCTGATTAAAGATTATAATATATCAATGTAATAGAACCCAAAACAACGATTTTTAAAATTTTTATTTGTCTGTGCGTTTGTGATGCTAATATCAAAAACAACTTAACTGATTTAAATAGTTTTGACTATGTTACTGTAACTACATTAAACTGTTTTATAATAAGTATATCTATTAGATACGTGAAAAATGTAAAGTATATAAATAAAAATTCATAAATAAAAACATATTTAACACAAAATATATTGAACAGATTTTAGAAAGTAATATTTTAAGTTACATTATTTACACCTAGAATCAATTTGAAGCATTTTATTTAATTCCAAAACAATTACTTTTTTATGGAAACAATAATAATAATTATGATCCAAGATATTGAAATTTTTATATAATCACGATTCAGTTTATTAAATAAATAATCGCAAATTTTAAGCAGGCGAAGCCGCGGACAGGGCTGTAGTTAATAAAATAAACAATAAAATCTATACATGTTAAAATTTTGAATATAATATTGTGATTATGATGATTACAATGCAAATATATCAATTGTGTTATCACAAATTATTCTGTATGAGCGCGATAAACATACCTATAGAATATTTAAATTCCTCGAGAGAGAATCGAACCCACAACCTGTCGTGTTTACTGTCACACGCTTGCGCCAATGTGCCACAACTGGCCCCATAATAAAACTTACCATTTGAATAAAACCTTATTTTTAAAAATGTTTTTTTAAGAAATATTTTATTTTTTAATTTTACCACACTGTTTAATTTTTATTTTTAGTTATGTATTCATTATTTGGTAGCGGTAGAGAAAACAGTGATTAGTTTTTATCGTTTTTAAAGTGTTAAAACACACTTAGGAAAGAAAAATACTTATTTAGAAAACGTATAAAAAATTGAACGTAGCGAGACTCGAACCCGCGCCTCCTAGTCGGTTTCCAGGAAGCGCAGGTTCGAGTCCCGCTACGTTCAAATTTTTATACGTTTTCTAAATAAACAGTGATTAGGTACTTCGAAGGCAAAGGTCTGAGTTAATGTTCGTGAAATGAAAAACTAAATTATTACAACATGAAATTTATTTACATAACGTTATTTACATAGAGGTCACTTTAAAATTGGAGACAAACATCCAAACGTTTAAATTTATAAGTATTTATATTAATATATTATAGAACAACAATTAACACTATAGAATATCTAATTTGATGTATAAAACCAGCGGCCTTCGCGAGGTTTCGCCCGCTCCAACTATACCAATAGTTATTTAATATTTATTTTAGTGAATTAGAAAAAAAATGGTTGATTATTTTAGTATTGTTATCTATACTGTTGTACACTTAATAGTAAATCGTAGTTCAAATATTTTGGGATTTTATTTAATAGAAAAATGTTAATAAATTTTATATGTATCTAGGCGGTAGGTACGCGAGCATGTACGCGAGCGTGTCTTAACACTAGGTTCCCTCTGCCTTCCCTGCTGTTGTATGTATATTCATTCATTCTTGTTATATGTATATTCATTTTGATTCCTTATGTAACTATAATATAAGTACCAGTTAAGTTGTTACCTACTACACATATATATTGATAAATATAATTATTTACAATAAAAAATTGACTATTTAAAAATATAACAACGCTACCTAATAGAGGTATAATATAATTTCTTTTTACCCCGTATTGGTATACGGGTATACGGGTAGGCAGATTTTGTAAAATTTTCGAGTAATTACACGTTGAGTAGGGGAACTCAACGCCACGCTTCGTCTTCATCAAAACCCCATACTGGGAGTCGAACCCAGGACCGCCGCGTTTTCAGTCACACACTGGTGCCTACTTACATATATGTAGAATTATGAAAACTTCATAGACTAACTTTCCTTACAAAATACAAAGATCAGTCTTCACTTTTGTAACTTTTTTATTCACTTACAGAATAATCATTATAATATAATTATTATTAATAATTTATATTTAATAATAAAAATATATATTTATTTATACATTGTGTTTTAGTCTACATAAATAATATATACTTTAGTTAGACCTTTTTCTTGCTGTGACTTGTGGTGCCAAGTAAGAATAAGACGAACATAGAATAAGATGGTCATAGTAGTTTTTTATTTTCATTTCAATTGTACTTATTAAATAAAAAAATATATATATTGGATACTATGAAAATCTATTAAACCTGCGTCGATTGGAGAGCGTTCAAGCGCTCTGACCACTGAGCCATACGTTATAATACCAGGAACGTATGGCTTAGTGTTCGGAGCGCTTAAACGGGTGCCAAGAGGCGGATACAAATCGGGTTATATTTTCTAAATCAACATAAAAGCATATTCTACTAAAATACTACAAAACTTCAACACCAATCGTGAACACAGTCACCACAACACCTGGACCGAGTGACCCGCCCGGTCAACGACCTCAATCATCTCAGCAGATCCTCGATCTTGCTGACAGCATCCGACGACAAAGCTAAATTATCACATAGCACTAGAGATATCTCATCACCGACCACGTTTCTCAAGACATTTTTGGGCAAATCGTGATAGACCAGGAAAGAGGCCAGAATACGTTTGATTTCATCATCGCAAGTCGAAATTTTCCTATTACTTGGCATTCCTAGATATTTCCTTAGAAATGGAGTTATTTTCAACTCCCACTTGTCGAATATTAGAGATATTTTTTGTTTTATCGCCAAAGTGAATTCGGGAGAGATTAGGGGTTCATTTTGGGTTTCACATCCATCTATGGTCATGTCGTTTGATGCTCTCTTATTATGGCTCTCTATTTGGGATAAGAGAAGTTTAATTTGCCACATGTGATACGATGTCGGCTCAGTTTTCATTGTTTTTATTATCTGCAAAGATAAGAGAATTATTAAAAAACAATAAGTTAATAGAACGTGACTTGATTTTCAATAGTGATTAGCTTAACTCGCGGCGTTGAGTTCCGCCATTCGATGCCCACTGCCTGAAGAATTCGGCGGAAAGTGAGGAACGGAAGTGTCTCAATGGTTAACGGAGTGTCGTAACACTAGGTACCTAGGTCCCCTGTATCTACTCTGCTATGTGCGGGATAAAAGTGCGGGGTACATGCTAAAAAAGAATAGTTCAAAACAATGATGCAAGTTCAAATACCAATCAAAATTTAGTTATAATAAAATAACAATTTAGAATAAAAAATAAATTGTCATAAATTTATAAATGTTTTCAGCAAACAATATGATAATAACTATTAATATCTTAAGATAAGTGAAGTTATCACAAATATATATTTAAAGATATGCCGTAATATTATATGTTATTATAATTGGCGAGGCATCAAACGCGACAGGTTTTGGGGTTCGATACCGACTCAAGGTAATTAAATATTTGATATTTTCATTTCTTCGCTCTGAGGTCGAGACAAAGCTCGGTGTTGAGTTTCGCCACACAAAACTCAATGCGTCCAAAAATCGGCGGAGTGGGGAGCGAGAGAGCACAGTGTTAAGACAATCGTCTTACCACTAGGCTCTCTCTGCCTATCCTTTTACATGCGGGATACATACACAGCCATACGTTCTATCCAAGCTAGGTCGAAATTCTAATGCGCTTATTACAACTTATTTATGGTTTTAGCATCTTTTTAGGGAGACTTTTACAAATTTTCCCCACCCAAAGATAATTTACAAAAGAGAGAATGTTATTTATTAAATATTTTTTACATTTTTTAAGTGTTATATCACACAGAGGAAAGAAAAATATTTTATTAGTCTCTGTATATAAAAATGAACGTTTGTCTGTATGTTCTTTATAGATTCGTAAAAGGTTTTCGAGTTGGTACTAACAATTTTTTGTTGCGAAACAATCAATAAAATGACTCAAAATGAATTTAATATATGTGTAATGTCTTTCTTTTATATTTATTTAGTTCATGCTGTAGCAACGCGCGCAGGGTACAGCCAGTTAATAATAAATTCCAAAGACATTAGATGAACGCGTGTATAATAAAATGATATTAATATGATATTAAACAATTTAATCTTTTTACTTATAAAATAAAAATAAGCTTAAAAGATTAAATAATGATGATTATACAAATATCGAATATATCAAATATAATATTATATTATCTGTTAAATCCAGTATTTTGTCATTAACTTTGCTTTAAATCACTACGTCAATGAGGTAAATTACTATTATTGTGATAACGTTATCAGAATATAAATTAGCTTCACGCTATATCCCGCACACAGCAGGGTAGGCAGAGGGAACCTAGTGTTAAGACACTCCGTTCCCCACTTTCTGCCGAATTCTGGAGGCATTGCGTGTTGAGTGGCAGAACTCAACGCCGCGCTTAACCTCGGCACCAGAGCGAAGAAATGGAAATATAAATTTAAGTAAATATTTCATCTCCTCGAGTGGGGATCGAACCCACAACCAGTCGGTTTCGCAGTCACACCTCGTGCCGCTGCGCCACGACCGGCCGGTTATCAGAATATACTTTTTTGTTTATCTAAACGCCATTTATGTGCAATTAAAACATTTGGATTTCGCGAAATAGATGTATTTTACGGTCCGAAAATGAAATTAATAAATAATAAATATAGGAAATACTTTAGCTTCATTCTGTTTATATGAATAAAATGGTTTTTAATGGTCTTAATATAAAAGTCTGTCGTTGAGTTACGCCACTCAACACGCAATGCCCGCAAAATTCGGCGGAAACTGGGGAACGGGGTGACTCAACATTAGGTTCCCTAATATAAATGTAAATAAATATTTCATATCGCTATTTTGATGTGTGCGGGATACAGCGTGAAGCTGATTTTATTTATTAATGGACTAATCAACACAAGATGATTATTTTCAAGTCGCAGTTCCTGAGACTAAAGCTATCAATCAAACAATCTCTTCAATTTTAAAATAATATTATAGAAGTACGGAAGTATACATGGTGGCGTTCGGTTCTGACAATAGGAACGGAATGAAACGGCCAATAAAATACTTTAGTACCGTTGCCCACTTTCCGCAAGAATTCTCGAGACATTGCTTGTTGAGTAGTTGAGCGGCGGAACTCAACGCCGCGTTTTTCCTCGTTACCAGAGCGACGAAAATAAAAATATTAAATATTTATTCTTTCTTTCGAGTGGGAATCGAACCTACAATCGCTTTTACCGGCAAGACGCTTGTGCTACGACGGCCTCAAATCTTGTGTCCCTACGCCACGACGGCCTCAAATCTTAACTTAATGAAAACAGTCACCATTAGTCGCAGGTTCAAATCCTGCTAATCTAAAAAAAATACTTATTAAATATTTTTTTTACCTTCAAAAAAGTAGTCCAAATGGGTAAGGCGCATAATATATCTTTGACGACGCACTCATAAGTCACATGCTCAAACTTTGTATGTACTCTTGCTCTTCCTTTGTGTATTTTCTACATACACACTGCCTTGGTATTAGGATTTCGTTTTTGACACCTGTAAGGGAATATTTTTTTTTATTATTACTCATAATGTTCAGTTTCACGCTGTATCCTGCACACAGCAGGGTAGGCATACGGAACCTAGTGTTAAGGCACTCTATACCCCACTTTTCGCTGAGTTTTTTTGAGGCATCGCGTGTTGAGTGGAGGAACTCAATGCCGCGCTTTGCCTCGACACCAGAGCGAAGAAATGAAAATATAAATGTAAATAAATATTTCATTTCCTCGAGTGGAAATCGAACCTACAACCAGTCGATTTTACAGTCACACTTTGTATCTCTGCGCCACGACTGGACTCATAATCTTGTTATAATCTTCTAAATATAAAACTACATTGCTCAAACACCCAAATCTACTGGCTACCCAATTAATCGGCCAGAACAAGCTGACTAAAGAGACGCCACACTTTGCAAACGTCACAGTAGTTAAACTATCTGCGAAGCTTTATCTAATGTGAAGCTTCACCCGCCACAATATTTCAACTAATCTGTTCATAGGCTCCAGACTGATGATGTAGTGAGTGTGGGTTCAATATCCACTGAGGGGAATGAAATATTTAATATTTATTCTTGACTGTAAATAATAGTTAAAAAAACATGGAAAAATAAAGAACTCTAAAAAACAAAAAGACCAACCTTTCCTCTTCTTATTGATCAACAGACAGTCCCCACATACGTCCGTACCAACATGTCTACTTAGATAATTCTTCACAAAATTCTTTACTTTCTCGTCGTTCGTGAACAATTCGATGTTTTCGGGTGTAACTGACCATATATTCGATTTGTCCAGAGTCAATGTCTGTGCCAATATTGTAAGGAAACCTTCTGGATCGTCTAAGTACGAGAGACAGCCGGCTCGCTGTTTGATGTCTATGCACCAAGTATATTGTAGGAATGTTCTAGAATGAAAAAAAAAAGTTTATTTCACATATCTATGTATATAGTACTATATAAACATTGATACAAGGGCTTGTAGACCTGCAAAAATAACCCCTTTTGTGATATACATAAACTTTTTAGTTTATGTAAGAAAGTGTAATATTTTTTTTATATTTTTTTTGTTATAATAAATGCTAATAGTCAATTTAATCTAATGTTAATTTTATTAATTACAGTTTGAGCTAATATTAAATCGTCTAAGAGTGAGACACTCGGTCACTTTTTGATGTCTATACACGTAGGAATATTCTAGAAAGAATATATAGCAGGCTAGGCAGATCCTAGTGTTGAGACACTCCGTTCCCCACACATCGCAAAATATTCAAGATATTGCGTTTTAAGCGGAGGATCTCAACGCCGCGTTTTTTTTTACCAGAGCGAAGAAGTAAAACACAATGGTTATGGATTCGATACCAACTATTTATATATAGTAGGTATTATGAGCTTAGCAAGGCTAGGCTCAATATTAAGACATACAATTTAAAACTCAAAATTCTTCGTTCTTCGTCTTAACACTACGTTTCCACTTTCGATATATTTATAAATAAAAAAAACTCACTTCAATTGATCCCAATTATGATCTCTATGGAAGGTAATGGGCCAGTATCTCGGATCGTTTATCTTCACTTCCCTCAGCGTGTTCAGCTCGGGTATGATGCAGGGTGCTTTCATTTCTTTGACGACGCCCCTGAGGTCGATTACCTTAAAATAAAGTTATATTTGTATAGAATATACATTTTTTAATTATTGTGTAAGTTTATTACGCTTTACGCTGTATCTTGCATGTAGCAAGGTAGGCACAGGAAACCTAGTGTTGAGACACTCCATTCTCAATTTGTCAATTGATAAGCAATTAAAGTAGCGGAACTCAACATGACGCTTTCTTTTCTGGGAATATACATATGGGAATTGAATACATAACCATTCCACTGCTCCATGACGACTTTCTTTCAATTCAATACTAAAAAAATATTGTTAAATTAATATTCTCTTGTTTTGCCATGTTTTTATAGGTTTTGGTTTTGTAGGGTTTCGTACCTTACAGGAAAAAAAAAATAAGTTCACTGTGTTATCTGTCTCTTTTTAGTCCTTCCGCCAAGACTGTTGCTCAAAAACTTGTTTGAAGCTGAAATTGATATTAAATATCCAGGTCTACGGTCCCCGCGAGCACAGAAAATTTAAAGCTTCTACGTCAAACTATAAAAACGTTTATGTCACGTAATCAAAACTCATGGTGTACCTTCCGTTGACCTATAATTACGAAATTAGACAAGAAGTAGGAAGTTATGGGATGGTCTATTAGATAATTTATAAGTATATAACCAGTAAGAATAAATACAATCTTTTTTCGTCATTCAGGCCAGTCGTAGCGCAGGGGCACAGAGTGTGACTGTAAAACCGACTGGTTGTGGGTTTAATCTCCACACAAGGACATGAAATATTTACTTAAATTTATATTTCCATTTCTTAGCTCTGGTGTCGAGGCAAAGAGCGGCGTTGAGTTCTGCCACTCAACACGCAATGCTTCCAGAATTCGGCAGAAAGTGGGGAACGGAGTGTCTTAACACTAGGTTCCCTCTGCCTACCCTGCTGTGTGCGGGATACAGCGTGAAGAAAAAAAAACATACAAAATAAGTGCATCAAAGCTATGTTTCTCAACATTTATAAGCTATACTACTTTCCCGTCGATCTTCACTCATCAAATTGGTACGGAACCCACGAGGGCGACTCCGACAGCTATTCAGCAACTAACCTGTATATGAGCATAGCACAGCTTTCCTGTACCCAAATCTCTTGGTAATATGAGACGAGGCTCCACCGCTAGTACGTAGAGATGACGGAACGCTTGTAAATGATATCTAAAAACATTCAAGTACATATATGTAAGTATATTAGTATAAGAAAATAAAAAAAAGTGTAATTATATATATTTATAGCCACAGCCATCTCTACTATACCTCACAATAAAACCATTTTTTTTACTAAGATATACGGTTGTTGGGGTCTGTCATTGCGATCCTCACTCTAGGAAACGAAACTTTAGTTTATTTAAATTTATATTTCCATTTCTTCGCCCTAGTATCAAGGCAAAGTGCGCCGTTGAATTCCGCCACTCAGCACGCAAAATTCGGCAGAAAGTGGGGGACGGAGTGTCTTAACATTAGGTTCCTTCTGTAAACCGTACTGTGTGCGGGATACAACGTGAAGCTGATTTCATTTTTTTTTTCATTTTTTCGCTCTTAGATCTCTTTTCTTATCAGGTTAGGCAGTGTTGAGTTCTGCCACTTAATTCGCAACGCGTCTGCGTGCGGAGTGTCTTAACACTAAGTTCCTAGGTTCCCTCTGCCGACCTTGCTAAGTGCGGGATATATCAGCGTGAAGCTAAAAAACACACTGTTATATGATAATTTCTTCTGTACTCTATTTAACATTAACATTATAATCGCTTCACAAATAAAGTTTAACTTCATCAATTTTTAAATTAGCCCAATATTATTTTTAAATTTACCAACAAAAAAACAATACATAAACAAACTTATATACAACATAATCCTACCTATTATCCTCACTATGAGTGGGGAATTTAGGGAAGAATGCCGCTATCAGAGCAGCCACGGCTTCAGGGGACGTGGAGAGTGTGGAACGACCTCCGCCGAGGAACAACAGGCCTATCGTACAGTGGACCGCCATCTGCAGGCAAAACATATATTATTATAAAGTAAATTAAAATTATAAAATATCAGGTAAAGAGGCGAAAAGCGGCTTTGAGTCCCGCTCTCCACACGCAATAAATCAGGAATACTACCTTTCTGTGCGCGGGATACAACATTAAGTTAAAATAAAATAAAAATAAATCAGCTTCACGTTGTATCCCGCACACAGCAGGGTAGGCAGAGGGAACTTAGTGTTAAGACACTCCGTTCCCCATATTCCGCTGAATTCTGGAGGCATTGCGTATTAAGTAGCGCAACTCAACGCCACGCTTTGCCTCGACACCAGAGCGAAGAAATGAAAATATAAATGTAAATAAATATTCCTCGAGTGGGGATTGAACCCACAACCAGTCGCGTTTACAGGCACACATTGTGCCCCTGTGCTACCACTGGTCTCTAAGAACTGAGCATAAATTTAAAAAATACATAATATTGTTTATTTATTCATTAACTTAACTAAATTGAAAGAAAAGTTGTGTGGAATAACATTATTATGACGATGGTATTCATGATGTTATTCCACACTAAAGAAAAAAAAAAGATGAATTATTTTCTGAATCAACCATTTCAATCAATTTATAAGACTTTAATTTAGTCATTGTAACGATAACGATTAATAATTAATTATAAAATAATAAATTCAAGTAACCTGAGCGCCGTGAGTGAGCGGCGGCGGCGCGTTGGCCGCGGAGCGCGTGGCTGTCGGCACTCTCGCCCTCAACCTTCGACACACACGCAGCACTTCTATGTCACCACGACCTGACATAATCTGTTGAATTATTTATTTTGTGAATGCGATTTAAAGAAAAAAACATGTGGTAAAAAGCCTACAGAGCGAATTTTTGAAATATTTTATCAGTTTTAAATACATAAGGTTCGTAACTAAACTGAGTACTCTCTCCCCACTCACCATGCCAGCAGCCAACAAACACACTGCGGTACACAACTCCAGCGTGGTAGCACCGGCCAGGTCTGCAGCACCGCGAGCACACAACCGCAGCAGTAAAGAGACGTGGTTTAACGCCGCGTCGCGCGCGTCTGTATCGCCAGAGCCCGCGAAACGAAGGCCCATTGCGAAACACGCGCCGGCTATTATGTTGCAGTAGGCTTGGCTGTGGAAAGTAATGCGAAATGAATAAATCAGCCAACGAATTAATATGTCAATCAAAAATAATTTATGAATCGGTTAACAAGTTGATGAATCAATCAACTTATAAGTCGTTGAAAGTTTGAGTTGATGAATCAAATCATCAGTCGACTTGAAAATTGGACAATTGATTGATTAATTGATCGAGGTACTTTTACGCAGTCCACTAGTCAATTCAGCTCTTTAATTATGGCGTTTCGATCGTGCCAATTGCACAAAATCACTTCGCCAATATCACTTCGTACGGAAAACACAAGGAGTTTCTATGGTAGAAGAGAGATACAGTTACACAATAGAAGAATGTATTTTTTAAACTTGTAAAAATATTTTCACCTACTACAGCACAATAATATACATAATAAATGACAAAGATGGTAGCTTATAATTGAATAATATTAGTATATCTAATTCAAAAACAGAGGCCAGCAGAGGCGCAGAGTAAATGTAAAGTAAGGTAAGTAAGGTTGTGGGTTCGATCCCCACTCGAGGAGATGAAATATTTATTTAAATTTAGAGGCAAAGCGCTGCGTTGAGTTCCGCCACTCAACACGCAATGTATTCAGAAGTGGGGAACGAAGTATTTTAACACTAGATTCCCTCTGCCTACCCTGCTGTGTGCGGGATACAAAATGAAGCTGACAAGCACAAGTAATATAAAAATACAATAAAAAACACAAACATTAACAAATATGGAGCATTAAAGGTACAGGCTATATTATGAGGATGTAAAGGAGGGGTTAATTTAGGGCAGGTGAAAAGGAAACCGGTGAGAAGGGAACCATCGTCCAGGCCGCATTCACACAGTGAAGTCTACTAATCATACAATCTATGAATCAATCAGTTGTCCAATTTACAAATCAATTTATGAAATAAAATATAAGCAATTTCCTTGTGGGAACTCAGCACAAGTAAATAAATCAATAACTGTATATATACAATACTAGTTTTTTAACCGTGATTTCTTCTCACATTGCTCAAATTGAAATAAGTAAGAGTTGTGTATGACACAAGACACATTCTCGTAATGTGCTGGAGGTAACTCTAACTAACAGAATAATAATAACTTTTAAAAATAAATCGATCAATAAGCGAATAAATATTTTTTGATTATTTTTATATATATTATAAATTATCCTAGCCGGTTTTCGCTTAGGGGCACAGCGTCCGACTGTAAGCGGGTCTCGATTTCGCCACTCAACAGGAAAGGAACGGAATGTTTTAACACTAAGTCTCTACCTTCTCCCTATAATCGGGAAACAGCGTGAAGCGTGAACAAGAGGGAATGCAAATTACTTACTTCATAGCTTCATAATCAATATTATCCTCAGTGGGTTTGACAAAGCAGTACGGCTTTATTGTGGACGGTACTTGGCTCTCGACCCACTCTTCAGTTGCTTCTATTTCATCCCACAGAACTAAACCTATAAGGTTTTTTTTTAGATTACAGAAACAAAATTTTAAATTCTCTGAGTTATTTGTATACAAAACAAAATAGTTACTAAAAAGATTGCACACAATTAGAACTAAAAAGTCAATAAAATGAATTATTGTGCAATGTTACGTACCATAACACAGTAGGGTAAAGGACAGGTGCAAACATATATATTTTTTTATAGTCTAATTTCCTTTCCCCTGTGCGAGTTGTGGCACTGGGGCACGAAGTGTGACTGTAAAATCGACTGGTTGTGGGTTTGATCCCCACTCGAGGAAATGAAATATTTATTTACATTTATATTTTCATTTCTTCGCTCTGGTGTCGAGGCAAAGCGCGGCGTTGAGTTCCGCCACCCAACACGTAATGCCTTCAGAACTCAGCGTAAAGTTGGGAACGGAGTGTATTAACACTAGATTCCCTCTGCCTACCCTTCTGTGTGCGGGATACAGCGTGAAGCTGATTAATTTCTTATTTGCTTTATTTGCTCCAAACCATATAGAAACATTAAGTCAACTATTACCTCTCATAAAAACTCAATATAACAGAATTATATTAAGATAATTGACCTGAACGCTGGGGTCAAAAATCTTAATGGTCACCGGTTCAAATCCAACACAACATTTTTTAAACACAAAACCATCAATTTTTAAATTTTATTTTGCCTTAGTAGTAATAGGGCTATGGTTGCCTGGTTACGACAATTTACAGTATTTTCTTCGCATATTACGAAGACCAGGATAAGCAGATCAACTCAAACAAAAGAATAAAATTTTAGTTTAATTTCAAAATGATCTCACCCCTAGCAATAACCCTCAACATAAGTAAATCGGGTCTAACAAAGTCCAACAGATAAGCCGTGGCTGGTGGTCGGAGCCACGCTGCTACCGCAGGGCTTCCAGAACGAAGGTACAGGAGCCCTAGGGCTACTGTAGCACCTGGTGAAGTCACATCTAAGTTGACAGTTCCACCTTCTCGAATAGCGAAAGAATTCGTTTTGTATCTGTCTTTTTGTGCACCTGTGTACAATAAAATATTTATAAACACGAGATTATTTTTAGTTTTACGTTGCATATCGTACATAGTAGAATAAAGAGAACTTATTGTTACAATTCGGTCCCCAATTCTCGCCCAAGATATTGCCGTGTTTAGTGGCGGAATCTAACTTGCGTTTGTCTCGATACCAGAGCGAAGAAATGAAAATAACTCTGCTTTCTAAATGTGAATCGAACACATATAGGAACCTTAGGGTGGCACCTAGTGAGGTCACGTTGGTTGGTTCTAGGTTGACAGTTACACCTTATCTGACTGCTGCTTATGCTTTATAAAAAAAAGTGATTTCCAATACAATGTTGCATTTTAAGAGTAATAATGAGCCATACGGACCGCTGAGTCCGCGGCGGTCGCCGCCCAGCATGTAGGTGCGCAGGCGCGGCGCGAGGTGCGCGAGGTGCGCGCGCGCGCCGGCGCGGAGGCACACGAGGCCGAGCGCGAGGCCGGCCGCCAGCGCGTAGCCCTCGCGCTCCACGCAGTTCTCCATCTCTTGGCCTGGTGGCTTACCTGTGTTGACAGAAGAGTTTTTAGTTCATTTCATTATTTTTTTATAGGCCAGTCGTGGCCCAAAGACAGAAGCATGCGGCTGTAGACGCGACAGGCTGTGGGGTCGATTCCCACTCGATCAAATTATATATTTAACAATTTCATTTCCTCGATCTGGTGCCGAGTAATTGTGGATGTGTTAAAATTATTATGCAGAGTAGTGAGCAGAAATTATACAAAGTTCTAACGTGGGGTTAACTTCTACGTGGACATAATAACCTACTAATATCATAAATGTGAAAGTTTGTGAGGACGGATGGTTATTGCGCTTTCACGCTTTCACGGATGTGTTGATGTGATGTGATCAATCACATCATGTATAGAGATCACATATGTGGACGTAAGATCACACGTGTGGATGAAAATTTTCATATTATTAATTTCTAAAAGTACATATGAATATGCTACAGACAGTAGAGACATATAACTAAAATACAAATGCGATTTCATTTTACGTAAGGACCATTTATTAAATAAATAATCTCGTTAATTGAGCGGATGAAATCGCGAGCAGGTTGCTAGTACGTTCTAAATATAATAAATACTCTAGACAGAATATTATATTTACAAGTAATACAAATAAAACATACATAATAATAATTATATAGATAATCATAGCATAGTTTACATTTATCTATATATTTATATATTTCTAGCTTAACGTTGTATCCCGCACACCTACTTAGTGGAATGGAGTATCTTAACCTAGTGTTAAGATACTCCATTCACATTAAGACATTTAAGTTCACCACTTTCGACGTTCCGCGCCTTGCCTCGTTACCAGAGAGAAGAAATGAAAATATAAAACATTTCACTTCCTCGAGTAGAAATCGAACCTACCGGCCCTGCTTACAGTAGTATACTTGTACCAATACACCAAGACTTCCATGTATTTCAGTATGTATTTATATATTTATTATAAATATAATTAGAAGTAATAGATACTCAAATAAAAGCACAATTTAAAGACTCGGAGCTCAGGATGTGGAAAGCACACACTATTAGGAACATAATCCTTTGAGCTTATCTTCACGTGAAAGCACTATGAGAAAGACATTATTCTTTATAGCCATCTTGAATTTTAAAAAGCCACTTAATAGACAGCCTACCAATTTATTAAATAACTACATATATTTTAGTAAACGATTCAATTTGAAAATTATTTTTAGTGTATACTTACCAATCTCATTGAGCAACACTTGTGCGTAATGCGCATGCGCAGTGCCCGTATACAACAGCCCTACACCAAGTAGCGCCGCCACCAACACGCCCTGGTGGATGTCCAGCTCTATGGAGGTGGCCGGGAGGAGGGGTTCCAGGTGGATGCTCATCATTTTCGTGGCTTGCACATCCATTGTACCTAGAATTAATATTTTTTTTGGTAACTTCACGCTGAATTCTATTCTACTAACACTTTTTTAGAAACATAAAAAAATCTACATGGCGAGATTTGAACCCGGGCCTCCTTATAGCAATGATGTAAATAGTCTATTTAATAATAATTATATTATTTTAAAACTACAACAAAAATTATATTTAAAAGACGAGAAAACTAGTGACGTGACTTAGTAAATTTAGCAAAATCTAAAATGAATCTTTTACTGGCTCTATGCCATGAAATTATAATATTTATCAATCAGTCAATCAATCAATTTGAATATATTTACCTCGATATGTAGCGGCCAATCCCAAAAGCAATCCAATACTGATCATCTCGTGGCATTTAACCAGATACTCATACATGTTCATAAAAGGCATGTCTTTTAAATGTCCATTTAAACCTAAAGCTAGTAAAAACCCAGCATGCTCTGTTGACATGTCTTGTGCACCCTAAAAATAATAAAAAAACAGATTTTTTATATAAAAATATATAGTTATAAATAATGCGAAGTCTTTGCAGAAGTACTTTGTATTTGTAATATTTACTCAAATAATTTTTAAATTTATGTTTAAATTTAGAGGCCAGTCGTGGTGCAAGAATACAAGAGTGAGATTGAACACGCGACTAGTTGTGGGTTTAACTTTCACTAGAGGAAATGGAATATTTAATATTTTCATTTCCTCGCTCTGGTGCCGAGAAGAAAGAAGGCGGAAAGCAGAGAACGGAAGTACCTTAATGGAAACGGAGTGTCTTAACGCTAGGTTCTCAAGTTCTCTCTACCGTGTTATGTGCGGGATACAGTGAGAAGCTAAAAAGTTTGAAAATTTATGATGGTATTTCGTTAACAGTAGCAGATAATAGATTGTGATTTTGCACAGAGTTTTCAATTAATAATCTCCTAATCTGTATATATAAGGCATACACAAAATAAATATTTCATGGTTAATCTTAAAACAGTACATAACTCTATAATGAATTATTTAATCTTTCAAAATTATCAGCTTCATGTTGTATCCTGCACATAGCAGGGAAGGCAGAGGGAACTTAGTGTTAAGACACTCCGTTCTCCATTTTGAGCCGTATTACTTAAAAATTTATACATAGCTTAATTGATACTTACCCTGGGCTTATTATAAATAATCCAGCTCGAATGTATAGTAGACCCAGAAATGGGGACCAACGCTAATCCAGCTGCTACACCATTGTGGAAGGTGGGCCATAATAAGCAATGTGGCGGGGTTTCCCCATTGGCCCCGCCCCCATTAGCCCCTCCCAATGTGACCGTATTAGAGCGAGGGGGAGGGCCACGGCCAGATACACATAGCTTGGGAGGAGCTAAAGGCTCTGTGGGAGAACAGGGAAGACTACGAAGACTAACCATCCCCCTGTAATTACAGAATTCAAATTTGTCAATGAATATTTTTCAGTGGGGCCATAGTGAACAATGGAGAAGGGGCTCCATTGGCTCTAGAGTTACGCTCAGGTTTACGTAATTAAAGGAGTCCTACGGTTTCTGTGGGCCAGCAGTAAATATTAAATTTTGCCCTGGCGGTCATTCTCCAATTCCGTAGTCAATGGTTAATTAAGCAAAGGCAAAGGCCATGTAAAGTAATGTAAAGACTATGGGGTTCTCACAAAAAATTGAGCTCTCCTCTTTTGTCACTAGCACAAAACCCCTGCGCCACGACTGGCCTTAAATAACTTACTTATGTGCAATGCTTGTAAACATAAATTCCTTAACAAATATACTTAAATATGAATAAATATCATAAATAAAAAAATTACACATTCATCGACAGAGAGTCTATTAATACATCACTGCATTTTTAATTTTCCCCAATTCTATACTATTTTTTTTTGAGAGGCGGTACTCGATTCCGTTTTTTGTCTAGCTACCAAAAAAAGAAATACAAAAAAAACAAGCTATTCTTAAGAAAATATTTAAATAAATCATACCTGGCCACAGGCAAAGCCATGGTCCTAGTACTTATAGCATATAAATATTTCTCCTGTTCCTCTATGAAGTCGTGGTCGGACACTTCGGGGCGTTGAGTCAAGTTGATTGTCACAGGGATTGATGATTGAAGAAGGTTGAACACTTCTGTCATTCTGTAGGGTTTTTTTAATTTATAAGTTTCAAAGAAAAAGTTTTCTAATGTTCTTGTATAATCTTTAATAGTTGAAATTAAATTCCCTCTTTACCATAAAATATAAACTAGGCTAAAATTTATTCCTGTTAATAAAAAAATATAGAATATAAAAAAAAAGATATTACATACATTTAAAGATTAAAGATTTTCAACAATTTTGTAAATATGCAACCTTTAGGTAATTTTTGTCCAAAATCAATAGATTTTTTTAGAATGTTTTGCCAAATTAACAGGATTGACATAGTGTTGATAAATCACTCCATTCGCCACATACTACTCAAATTTTCGGGATACATTGAATGGCGAAACTCAACGCTGCGTTTGAAAAAACCTGACACTAGAAAAATAAACAACTCACCTATGATCCCTCGGATACAATAAACTCAATAATTTAGTATGCAAATGTTCCATTCCAGTGCTGGTGTCGTCTTCATTTTTGTGATTCGTCTCCACCGTGGGGTGCGGTACTTGTGTGTATGCCGTCTCTTTCTCTAGCACTTCTAATGCTAGTGCTAGAAAGAGATAGAAATAGTTTATTATATTTATAGTATGGTTGAATTCAAAATTTACATACGTAGGATTTGTTATATTTCTCAAGAAGTAATTACATTATTACATGTATTTGTTGAAACATATTTTGGATTTGTAGTGTATTATCAGTGTTTTTAAAACCTAAATTTATCATCATTAAAAAAAACAGGCGCAACGGCACGAAGTGTGACTGTAAAACCGAGGTTGCTACTACCTGGTTGTGGGATCGATCCCCACTCGAGGATATGAAATATTTACTTAAATTTATATTTCCATTTCTTCGCTTTGGTGTCGAGGCTAAGTGTGGCGTTGAGTTCTGCCACTCAACACGCAATGCCTCCAGAATTCATCAGAAAGTGGAGAATGGAGTGTCTTAACACTAGGTTCCCTCTGCCTATCCTGCTGTGTGCGGGATACAGCGTGAAGCTGATTTTTTTTTTTTTTAATTTTATATATATCAAAAGTATTTTTTTTGTATTCACTATATGTGAAGTGTCATATACCTACATGTTAATTGTATGTACTGTAAGCACTGTTCGTTTACCAATATGAATAAAAAAAAAGAATTGAAGATGATTCCAGTGTACATGATTATATAAATGGAATGCCGAAATAAAAGGAGTGTGATAATTAATTGGTTAGTGGATAAAATTTAAGCCACTAAAACTCATATAGAGAGAAATATGTAAATCTAAAAATATTATGATTATATTATTTTGCTATATAAGAATGAATGTGAGAGAGAGTTTCAATGATAGATTACTTCGACCGCTAAGCAAGAGTTCAGTATGTGGCTCCCGCTTGACCGTACAAGCGACAGCTGACCCTTTGTTCTCGCGGAACCGGTTACCGCCTCGATCTCACGTCGGGAGCTCACTAGCCGAGCTGCTAAGACAGTGCCTTTCTGACTGCTCGCGACAACCGCACGCTTGATTTCGTTCCGTGGCTATTCGTAATTACGTACATCCTATCGCTAATTATCCTTTCTTTATTCTTGAGACTTTCGCTTTTAAATTCTATTGTAAACCTTCCGTAATCTTACCTTCTGTGCTTTTTTACTGTGCTTACTTGTCTTCTTGTGCTTCCTTTTTTTATAATATATTTTCGTTATAAAACTACACGTTTTATATTATTTATCTCTTTTGCCTTATCTAGTGTAGCGTAGCTTTTCCTTATCCTACACGCTCCTTAAGTAAATAACTTTTGTTTTTTTTTTGTTACACCAGTTTGTTTGAAAAATCTCTCTCACAATAGGAATATTTGTCATATAAATATCTATTATGGGAATCGAAACATTAATCCCCCGTTTACTAGTGACACCTATTAGTCAAATTTAAATAGTAATTTTAAAATTCTTTTATGTACACTGCTTTCCCCACTTTCCACTCATCAAAAGTAATTACATATTAAAAGACGGTGTTCAACACCGCACAATATGTATATATAAAGACAAACAACTCACACTCCATATACTCATCGGTGGATTTAATGGTATCCGCAATCTCGGTCTGCAGCGCCAAATCCTCCCTCATGACCAGGTGATAGGCGTTGGGGCTCCAGTCGGTGGGGGGGTCGCCCTTGCACTCACCGAAGATGGTAATGAGGGCGAGGGCGAGCGCGGGGGGCAGGTTGTCTATGTCGCGGGGGGTTATGCCTGGAATTAAAGAATTAGCATATAAGTATGAAAAAGATATTAAAATATTGTAAAATTTTTTTTTCATTTTAGTCATCCTGTACAGTTTATTTAAAGCAGCCTTTACAAAGAGTTCCTTTTGAATTGCAGCTCAACGAAGGTGAGAGCGGAGATGGGGGCGATCAGATACATGCGCTTGTGTTTCCTATCACCCGCCTATTACGAATCCAAATAAGACTTTTTTTTTATTTTAAATTTTATTCTTTAATGCTTATGGCAAAAGATAGGTAAGGTAATGTTCCCCGGGGAACCCTAAATGCGAGAGTGGCTTGCATTAGGCAGGCCTTCCATTGAGCCGTCGTAGTAGTATGCACGAGCGATTCTGTGGCGTTTCATATTGGTGGAGAGGGTTTTCGCTGGGATTTAGTGGGTAGTATCAGGTTATCTTTTGATGAGTCCCACAGTACCATTCGTTCGTAGGGCATATTTATCTTACGCACGGATTTTTACTGATGATTATTGCATAAATGCATTCCCCAAAAAAAAGGTAAGGTAATGTCAACTATCTGTTTTCAGGCATATGACTTAAATGGTATAAAGCTAACCTAACCTAACCCGTTCTCCTGAGAATTGCATCCACAGCTCCGATTACAGTCCGATACTATGCGGTTGTTCCGACAGCCGAATTGTATTCAATAATGTATCGTCCATGAATGCTACGGTACCCAACAGACATTTATCTTCAAAATGTGTTATATATATATTTTTTTATGTAATACATACGTACCTCTCTCGCAGGCCAGCAGCACGGCGGCGCGCGGCGGCGCGCGCGGGGCGGCGCGGCGCGGCGTGCTGCTGGCGGCGGCGCACTCGCGGCCCAGCGCCTGCACGCCGGCCGACACGCCGCACCCCACGGACGATATTATCTGTGGGAGGAAAAAACATTGTTTTTAAAATGGTTCATTTCATAAAAGATTCCAAGAAGCACAGGTCGTAAACTCCCAAATCCCGCTGTGATAAAATTTTTATACGTTTCCTAAAATATGTCGTTTAATAAATAATACGATAAAACTATGTAAATGATAAAAGCTCAAAATATTTTATACAAAATATTTAGAAAAATCTATACCACAACTACACAAAATATATTAGTAAAACACCTACAAATAACCCTTCCTTTGCAGTCGGGTAAGCATAAAAAAAATCACACTAACCTCAATCAAATCCCGCGACATATTATTAACATCCAACATATGGGGATAGTATCCAACATCGACATCTTTCAACATAGAATTAATATAACTAAATATATTAGGAGGCTCAGTAGTAAAATAGTTAGGCTGAGTTAGTTTCTTCAAAATCGGCTCAGACATTTGAGTATCACTATCATCATATTCAAAATTGTAGTCTAACGGGAAGTCTAACCAATAATGGTTGACGTATTTGTCTAAGCATAAGTCTTTTGCAATCTGATATAGAAACGCTGACAGCGGTTTCAAATCGCTTCCTAATAAAGTATTCAATTTAATATCTTCATACGCTAAATGGAAAGCAAAGAAAACATTCACTGTGAACGGAAATAAAAGCGCGTTTGTATTGAATTGAGAACATTTCTCTTCTTCCTCCTTCTTTATACTTCTAGAATGTCTCGTTTCAGCTGTTATTTGATGTAAATTGAGCATATTAGCCAAGGAATAGCCTATAGTCTTATGCATTTTTGAGTTCAACATATATTCCCAGTCATCTTGAGTTCCGTCGCTTGAAGTTCTTTGTTTCTTAGTGACGACTTCAACATGTTCTTCCTCGTTCTGCCTGCTCTCTGATAGTTTATCAACATCATAACCGATAAGAGATAACAGGAGATTGGAAAACATTGTCCATTCTTGATCTGGGGTCAAGTCCTGTGTGCCTGGGGCATTGCGGACACCATACCATTTTATTATGACCTGGAATTTTAAAATATATTTTATGTTTTAAAATATATATTCCATATGTCCTTCAAATAGCATTACAGCTACATTTACTCCATTGCCATAACAAAAAAATATAGTAGTTGAATTTTTTTTCAAAATGACTATTTTGTGTTTTTAGCCCAAGTAATGTAAAAAATAACGATTATTAAATAAATTATAGGCCAATTGTAGCGCAGGGGCCCAAAAGCGGTTGACTGTCAATGTGACAGGTTGTGGATTGGATTCCTATTTGAGAAATGAAATATTTAATACTCTTATTTCTTCGTTCGCGTGACGAGGCAGAGGAAGGCGTCAAGTTTCGGCATTCAACACGCAATGCCTTTGGAAAGTGTAGAGCGAAGTGTTTTAACACTACACTTCCTCTGTCTTCTCTTCTACGTACAGGATATAGCATGAAGCTAAAACATAGTGTAACAAAAGCCACCTGCATAGTAATATCCTTAGGCAAAGCGTGAGCCAGTGCACTACAACACCGCACCACTAGCGGCGAGCAAGCCCTCTCTGGCAGTGCTATACGGAACAGCCCCGCCTCCACCCGCACGCTGACGCGCGCGCCCGCCGCGTCCCGCAGCCCGCGCACCCCGGCGCCCCCCGCAGCCCCCGCACAGCCGGGGGCACGGATACCTGCCGTATCTAACAATAAAACCATTATTAGATAGAAGAAGAACTAAACGCATTAACAGACTAGAAGAACTTTATGCTATTTTACTCCAAATGCGCCGTTGGTGTTTTGTATTTATGTATATGCAACAGGGTCGTTTACCATAGGACGTGGACACGCGCGAACACCGCGTCCCGCAACCCCTATACCCTGATGTATTTAACAATAATAACTATTACAAGATGTGGCCAAGATATTGTGGGCCGAGAAAAGGCCAGTGCACACACATAAGCGTCCAACTGTAAACATTAACATTTTATTGTTACATATCTACATAAGACTTTAAATTGATTTCCTATCTAAGAATTCTTTAAAAATCTTAGTAAAATAAAAAAATATATATTTTAAAAAACTAACCTAAAATCTCCTTAGGCTCCAATCTCGATATAGACGAATGTGGTACAGGAGATAATAAATGTAAAGCGGAATCATCAAAGGAATTCGATTCACACCGTGTTGGCAATAAACTACTACGCCTTGGGAACGGCGATTGGAAGGTCCTTTTAGTATACGGCGAATCTATCAAACGGGCTAGAATGCCACCTGCGTGGACCTAGAAATAGTAAAAAGAAAAAAATCTTTGGAGTATAATACTATAAAAAATCATTACTATGGTCTTGATGAGTACGGAATGTCTTTACTCTAGGTTTCCAGATTCCCTTTGCAATAAGTCATAAAGTTAAAGTATAATTTAATTTAATTAATAATAGAAGTAGAAGATATCTACAAAATTATATAAAAAAGAACATTATTAAATACCTTTCCTACAAAATTATTTCCAGATTGCAAAATAATATTCCCGGATTCATCAATCAAGGCGATCATTTTCAAATGATCCAAGACTACCGCGTCCTTGGCGGGCACCGACGAAATCGAACCCACTATTATATTAGTCTTGGACATTTGCCCATGATAATGAGACTTCTGTAGCCTTACTATTTGGAGTCTTGTTACTCCGGCCACTTTAACCATAAAACATAAATAATCATGTCCAACTAAGTCCTGATGAAGAAATGCTTTTAAATCGTTTGGACTTTCCACTTGGTCACGTCTTATAACTTGGCTGTCAGTCCAAATGTGGTCCAAACAGATGTCTGGGTAAAGTGGCAAAGATGGTGGACTTTGGTTTATAGTATTAGACATCATTGATGTAGAACTGGCTTGCCCTATGGACGCGTGAGGAGATAGTCCTTGCTGGTGGAAAACGTTCGCCATTGGACTATTTTGCCTGGACCGTGACGGCGTAGTCATTTTCTTGGACTGAAACGGACTACCGGTCCAACTTGTTGCATTACGCATACTATGCATTGGACTACCAACGAAATCGCAAGATTGACTGAACACTGAGGAATTAACATTTGGACACATGGCTAAGCACTCATCTCGAACTGCTTTTCGGATTTTCCATAGTGAATGAGTTTGTAACTTCCAATCATATAGTAATATTATACTGGGTTCTGTACTAACGAATATAATTTGTAAGTCACCATCGTTGTAGTACTGAAGTCCTTGAGCTGACGACTTCATTAGTATAGGAGTAACTTCATCTAAGGGATGCCTTAAAGAAAAACAAGTTGGCAGAGGAAATTCTTGATCATAACCAGAAATCGACTCGGCTCTTAACCTAGCACTCATATTGAATGGGAATGTACGGGACTTATTGAACGAACTATTGTGAGATTCATTCAATTTCATAAAAGACATAGGCAGCATCGAATTATGTAAGACCGGCGTAGCATCTTTTTCTAATAAAACACCGTATTTCATCGACCATACTTTTTTCACTTGGAACGGTATACTCGTTATATATTCCCGTCCGTCTATCGCATACACTCTCATACATTTACTATCAATTAGAAGTATTGAAGGCATAATTTTGTTTTCTATATGTTCTGTAGTGTCTTCAATTTTGATGTTTTTCTTGACGTCCCCTATTTGTGAGTTTAAAGCATCGATGAGCATTGTGTTGTTAATGTCAGTATGGAAGTCTGCAAAGACAGCATGTTTTATGGGACTCTCTATGGTGAAACAGGCAATAGTTTCTCTGTGCTCCGGTCCAGACAGCTTTGTGGCTGGTGTAGAAATTAAACCTATAAGGGAAACAACATAAAACATAGTTAACAAGTACTTTGGAAATATAGTGATATAATTAGTAAAATATTGAATTTTCTGGACTTTTGCCCACTTTAATTTTAAAAATTAAGTAAGTATATGCAAATGTTTGATTGTGTACATAATTATGGTGAATTCAATTTTGATTCAGGGAAATGATTACATATTATTTCCTCACTCTAATGAGACTATGCATAGGTACCACCCAATTTCTGGTAGTATTACATTTTAGCACAAAGCAGGGTAACCATAGCGAACCTGAGAAACTAATGTTCTAGTGTAGTTCATATTGAGACACATATATTCTTAAGTATAGGCCGAAATCTTGAGATATTGAACTTGTTTGGGAGAACTTAATTTCTTGCTTTTCCTCATTACCAGAGCGAGGAAATGGAAATATTACGTATCTTATCCTCCAAGTGGGGATCGAAGTCATCACCGTCACGTTTACAGTCACACCCTTGTGCATAGAAGCACGACGGCCTCAATACATTTTTTATGAAAAAGTCTCTCTTTTTCATAAAAATATTCATATCAAAAGAAAATATTCATTTAAAGATTTCATTAAATCATTTTTTTAATTTGTAATAGTTCATAATAGCAAAAGTTTAATGGGGATGTGAAGTTAGGGCATGGTATTGGTGGAAATCGCTTATGTAGTAAAACTAACATTGCCCGTAAAAATCCAATGAAAAAAATCTGCTGTGTTATGTAATGGGACACAAAGTTTCAAACAGAGCCTCAACCAGTCCTAGTCTCCATGTCCCCATCGTCCACCCTGAAAAGTCGCAGTTGAGCTGAGGAGGCGCGGCAAAGGTGAATATTTTGCGCCATAAAATAGAATACAATCACTGAGGAGGAAGAATAACTGAAACAAAACCGAGCATAGGCTCTAAGGCTACAGCTCCACTAACGGTCTAATGCATAGTGGATTAATCATCTGCTTGCACTAAAATTTATGATTGAAGAAACAGGAACAGAGATAAGCCGAACCGATCTTTTACCGGCTTTTGCATGAAACCCCGGACACGAACTGCTTTTTGGAATGTACACTCGCTTAGTAGTGACAGTAGACTTGCCCAAGCGGAAGTAGAAATGCTTAGATAGAACTTGCAAATTCTTGATCTAAGTGAAGTGCGAAGAAACAGTAATCATGAATCAAGAACGTCCAGAAGTCTGATTTTCTATATTTTGGCAAGGAGATGGAAGACGAACTCAGAGTCACTCAGAGTCAGCATTGAAGTTTTCTTGACTGGAAACCGATCTTAGATCGCATTATATGCGCCCGATTCAACTCTAGAACCCGAATAATCTCCAACGTACAACGCTACGCCCCAATCAGCTTCGCAGCAGAAGAAACCAAAGATGACTTCTATAAATCGCTCAATGTCACAGTCAGTAACATCAAGAGATAGCATATTGTGATCATTATGACGCTGAACGCAAAATTTGTATGTAGTAACTTGAATCATGGGAGATGCATGGGTACACAGGGGCCTGGACCCAGTAACGAGGACGGAGAACGTTTTATACAGTTCTGCCAAAAATCATGATCTCAGTATCCGTAGTACGCTATTCATACACCTGTGTATACCATCATAAACACATTTGGACTTCACCCGATGTAGTTACGAAGAACAAAATTGACCACCTTGCTATTATTTCTAAATGGCGCTCGTCGCTTCGCAAAGCACCTGGGACCCTATTGCCATTACAAAGGCTGCAGCTGCATTTGAAGTTACTCAGAACGCTAAATGAAGCCCAAAGAGCTAGCCTCAAGCTAGAATACCGCCAGATGCGCAGAAATATCTATCACAGCACGCGTAAATATAGAAGGAACCATATGGCCAGACGGTCTTGCTGAACACTGGAAATCTGAGTAACCTGTGTACTACAACAAAAACTTTAACAAGAAATACAAGCTTTAAGAAGAAGCCACTTGAGTCCACAGGTCAGCTTATTGTAACATCCCAAGGGCAGCTGCGACGTTGGCGTAAGCGTTTTGTGGAGATTTCCGCACTCAGAAGTCGACAACACCATCTGAAATACTAGAGGACATCCCACCCTCACAGCTACACCATTGACACCGATCCACCACATACACATGAAGAAGTCGCTAGAACTATTCTTTACTTGAAAATCCAAAAAGCACCAGAACTCGTCCGCATAACTGGAAAAATACACATAAGATCGATAAGATTTGGGATACTGAAGACCTTCCTGAGGACTGGACTAAGGGCCCCCTTGTAACTGTACTTAAAAAAGTTAACCTAAGTCAATGCAAAAACTAGAGACATTATTACATATCTGCAATATTATCTTGGATAAACTATCAAGAGCCGCTCAATCTACCAAGAACGCTCCCTTCACAATGAACAGACGGGTTTCCGCCCCACCGTCCGTCCATAGGTTAAATCAACAGCCTTCACAACCTAACTTTGTCAATTTTGAAAAAGCCGCCGTGACGTCACGCAGCGACTGGGCGAGAGGCGCAAATTTTATAAAGCAATGAAACTTTACAACGTTGTCATCCTGACTGGGTTTTGATGAAACAAAAACTACTACTATTTGCGACACGTACATACATGAATTTAATGCAATTTCAAAATTTAATGCACTAACAGTTATAGTAAAATTATGAAGTGTTGGTGTGACTCATTGCCAAAACCCGAGCAACACTTGCGCAGTTACAAACCATTTGAGGCAGTCACGTAAATTAACCCCGTAGAGTTAAGCTCAGGAGTTTTTGGTCTAATATAAAATCAGTGCTGCTTTATGTATGCAAACTGTGAAAGGTGACCAAGACTGTATCGCACCAGCTTTAAGTTTTCGTTAATGAATGTCTTCTAACATTTTGAAAGTGTTATTCCACACTTAGGAAAGGAATTTTAAATATTAAATTTTATGTTTTCTTATTAAGTAATCAATATCTTCGCGAAATTCTTGGTATCCGTTTCGTATTTGCCGAGGATCACCAATCGACCAGAAGATCAGAAGTCGCAAGTGGAACTGGATTGGGCACACGCTGCGTCAAAGTCCTGATCATATTCCAAAGCAGGCAATGGAATCTTCAAGGAAAGCGTAAACGTGGCCATCCTAAGCATACCTGACGACACTAAGATTTAGACAAATAAAAGAAGATTGGCAAGACATGAAATAAAATAAAACAACATGCTTACGATCGTGCAAAATAACGAGACCCTATGATGCCGACTGCCCTAACTTGGCGCCATAGGAATATAGGTCACGAGTAAGTCATGGATTATTAAAGTACCTCTCTAGATGGAACAGCAGGTGTTATTATCAATTTTACTTTTACTTTGGTGAAGCAAAATAATTTAAATATATTAAAACTCTTACCCTTAGACCAAACAGCAGTACAACCCTTCACATACAATTCCTCCTCATAATAACAATCAGTTTTAGGATTCAATGGCCGTCGTCTTGGATATTTGCCGTTAGCACAACTTAAATTAAACTTTTTGGACATATTAGTAGAACTGTTAACACTGCTTCCTCTTGAATTACCAGCTGAAGCGAGATCATCTTTCTTTAAACCGGTCAAAATTTCAGATTTTATTGATATGTTAAAATCATTTTTCAAACGACTTGGCGGTCTGAAAGAGTCCATGTATTCATATTTTTGTTCTTTTTGAGATTCTTGTAAGTTTGCTTTGGTATCTGTAATATATGTGTTATTTATAATGATGAAAAATTTATGAAAAATTAAAATAAGTACAGTACAGTATTGATTAAACAAATATTGACATAGGCAAGTGATGATGATGGTAACTAAATGACGACTCATCTAAGCTGCTATACCTGCTCAATTCACAGTTTTTTTTTTAAATTTGTTGCTTGTTATTTGCACTTTTTATGACACTTCATAGAAAGTGCTACACAAAAAATTAAATAATGCTAAGTATAAGGAAAATCCCAATAAATATGCAACACAATGCAATGTTTGATTATGTGATAAAAAACCAACAATATCAATAGCCAAGTAATTTTAATCAACACCCAACTGTACTATATAGTGAAAAGTTACAATAATTAATTAGTTATAAAGAAGTCAGCTTTAAGAGCACTGTAATGAATTGTATTTTTTTATAGCTTCACACTATATACTGCACATATCAGGGTAGGCAGAGGGAACCTAGTTTTAAGAGACTCCATTCCCATTAAGACATTTCCATTATCTACTTTCTGGCAAATTCTCTTGAGCTTAACACCACGCTTTGCCTCATCACCAGAGCTAAGAAATGAAAATATTTAATATTTCATTTCTTCGAGTGATAAGCTTTACCTGATTAAAGTTATTGTGATATTAAACCAAAATTATTCAATATCAAAAATATGAAGACTTTGAATGAGGTAAGAGGTATACAGAGACAATATGTATTTAGCATGCTGTTCCTATTAGCTATCCCCCTAGGAATAAAGTGTGAAGATAAAAAAAATATTATAAACTGTAACAAAATTCTCACCATCAGCTCTATAATAAACTTCTCTAATGCACCACCATTCCTGTTCTTCCTCCTTAGCTTCCAATAAGCTTTCATCTTTTATGGCAAAGTTAGTTAGCTTATATAGCAGTGAATGTTCAGAGGCGGAGGCATTATGGCCCTTGCTGTATATTTGTGATGGATGTCTAGCTAACACTGTCCTACCATGAGGTACAAACTCCTGGAATTTACACAAACAAGATAATATTAATATTTTTTTATTAGCTTCATGTTTTTTCCGCATAGCAGGTAGGCAAGGCAAGAAGGAAACTTTTTTTAGACATTTAAGTGACATTGTATGTTGAGTGGCAAAATTCAATACTGTACTTTGTCTTTTTACTAGAGCAAGGAAATCAAAATATTTGTCCTAAGCGGGAGTTAAAGCTATAACTGTTACGTTGACAGTCAGATGCTATGCTGTTCCACTACAACAGCTTAACTAAACTTTTACTTATTGGATAGTTCTCATAAATGTATTATTGTAAAGGTTTTTTGAAATAATTTATATAGGTTATGTTTATTACGAGTCATACAGCATGAAATTCATAGTTTAATGAATAAGATTCGTTATTTATTTTATGTATAATAATAGAAAACTATAATTTAAAAACTATCTGATGATATTTTTTTAAAATTGAATAAAAGGTTTATATTTGTGATTTTTTTATTATTGAACAACTTAGATTACTATACAAATTGTTTTTTTACTTATGAATTAACAAAAACATATTTGCGAGTAATTGTTAACAGTCAAACAATGTAAAAATAATAACAAATAAAAAAATTGACATACCAGAGGTTCCGAAGCCGCAATCATTGTATTTTCATCCAGATTTGAAATGATATGATATTAACACTTCCACTTAATCATAAATAGGAAACTTAGTATTAATAATTATTTGTTTAATCACACTTATGCTAGTATAATTGGAAAAAATGCAACTTAGCGCTAACTCGAAGCGTAAACGACACTTACTGTCATTTGCGATTTGCGAAGTACGAACTGTCATGTGTCAGTCTCTCTTGTCATTTTTTTTCTGTCTAATCACGTTTAGGTACTTCGCGTTCATCTCATTTTTTTTCTTTATTAGGTAAATTTAGTAACAGTCGTGATTTACTCATTTTTTTTCATTAAACATTTTGATGTAACATCTGAATTTTTCATATACACACGCGGTTCCATCGTGGGGTATTTGGTGTGTTTCTGGTCTGAATGAGCTCTAAGTTATTGTGTGTAGAGACGACAGTCGCATTTTGTTTTTTTATTAAATGTAAAAATGTTAACAAGTAATGATTAGAGGCGTTGTGGCACAGCGGTGGGAGATTTGCTCTGCAATTGTGAAATCATATACGTGGATGTGGGATCACATGTGTAATCAGTGTGAAGATAAAAATATATTATTATATCGTGGAATAATGATATTGCAATGTAATTGTATTGTAACTTCACGTTGAGTCCCATAAAGCAACGATGTGTCAGAAAGTACCAAAGATATTTTATAAAATTATTTTTTTTCAGCTTCACGTCGTATCCCGCATGTGGCAGTGAAGACAGAGGGAGCCTAGAAGTTACTCCGCTCCGCCAAATTCTTTCCCAATCTTCGCGCTTTGCTCGATATCAGAGCGAAAAGATGAAAATAATAAATATTTCATTTCCTCGAGTGGGATCGAATCCATATCCTGTCGCGCTTACAATCATAATAATATGTCACCTGCGCCACGTCTGGCCTCAAATAAATTAAACTTACATTTATTAAAACAAGATTGTGTCCTCTGGTTCCCTCTGCCTATATTGATATGTGCGGGATACCATGTGAAGTTGTAAAAAAAGTATGTCTTGATATATTTATAAACATGGTTTAATTTTTATGGCGTATGTTTATGTTTAACCCATAAGAGGCCCTTGGCAGCGTAGTTAAATGAGGCCCTCAGTGTAAAAAGATTTCTGGTTTTTTTCATGAACAAATTAGTGTGTATCTTGAAATTAAAGTTTGTAAGAATGTAAAAATGAAGGCATAAAATGTAATATTATATAATATGTATCTAACACTTTTATTATATGTATGTTAGCGAAAGAATCCAGAAAGTTAGTATAAATAATGTAAAATCATCTGGATCTCCTCTAAGGATGGGCGTTCCACAAGGATCTATACTTGGTCCCCTTTTATTTCTTCTTTATATTAATGATCTGCCTTTTTATGCAAAGAACCTATGTGATATTGTACTCTTCGCAGATGATACCTCTTTAATATTTAAGGTAGACAGAAATAAAACAAACTATGACGAAGTGAATAGTGCATTATCGCATATTCTTTATTGGTTTGATATGAATAATCTAATGTTAAATGCTAAAAAAACTAAATGTGTTGAATTTGCTTTACCAAACGTTAAAAAGCATAATTTTAGTCTAGAATTTAAAGGAGAAACAGTCAGTGTGTCGGAATCAGCTATTTTCTTAGGTTTAACGATAGATTCCAAACTCCAGTGGAACACTCATCTAGAAACACTTGCGGATAAACTCAGCTCTGCCGCGTTCGCAATAAAAAAAGTAAGACAAATGACGGACGTTGAAACTGCCCGACTAGTCTACTATAGCTATTTTCATAGTATTTTATCTTATGGAATGTTGCTATGGGGCAGTGCTTCAGATATAAATTCAATATTTATTCTTCAAAAAAGAGCCGTGAGATATATTTATAATCTAAGAGCTCGAGATTCTCTGCGAGATGTTTTTAAAGATGCAGGTATTATTACAGTTGCTTCACAATTTGTATATTATAATATTCTGTTTGTCCGGCAAAATGTACAGTGTCATAGTAAAAATAGAGATATACATACGATAGGAACGAGAAATAAAGATAAACTTGTTACGCCACGTTTTCGCCTCCAAAAAGTTAATAAATCTTTTATGGGTCTGAGTATACGTGTATATAATAAACTTCCGCAGTGTATTCTAAGTTTGCCACTACCACAATTTAAAGTAGCTTTAAAAAAAATACTAACAAGTAAAGCTTATTACACTGTTCAAGAATATTTAGAGGATAAACATGTATGGAATTAATGTCTATTGAATGTGATGCAGGATAGCTGCCAGTTAATGTAATAAAATTATATATTATACCATTGACTTTGAAAAGAGCAACTGTTGAGTTTCTTGCCGGCTCTTCTCAGCAGAACTGCCTTCCGAACCGGTGGTAGCTTTTTATTTTTTGTTATATGTTCATTCGACGATTCAAAAGTGCTTACAAAAGTTTATTTGAATAAAGAATATTTTGAATTTTTTTTTTGAAGTTATGTTTCCGTGTCTTCATTTTACTATACTCTTCAAAACTGCAGTGTAATCAATTTCTTTTTTTTGTTCTTTTGAAGGGATAAACAGATGGACGAATTGCTCTGGTTTCATTGTAAATCGGCGGTATTTTTTTATTACACACACACTTCTTGTGTCTTCACACAAACTTGTGTCTTCTGTTAGGTAATCGCTCGAGAATGTGTCCTCAGGGGTGAAAAGAACTTGGTTCAATTCAACCCCCTTTTTGTTTTTTTTTTTTTTTTTCGTGAGGAAATCCCTTTACGGATACCAGCCCGAGTGGGGACTCGAGCGGTTATGTGGGGCTCGCGGACTGGCAGATGGTAGGCCGTCCGAATACCCACTAAAACCTCACGGTGCTCCTCCTCGACCGCTACTGGCCGCGAGACGCGGGGACATTAGTCGTCCGCGAAACGCGGCGGCGGGAGCCTGCAAGGCACGTCGCGGAGTCAAGGGTGGTGGGCACTCTCGACGGCCTGCTTGGAGTAGCGCGCGGGAGCAACCTGCGCGCGACTACTCGGGCCAGGTTTGTAGGCGGCCAGCTTCCCCAAGCTGACCTCGCCGGTAGGTCCTCTGCTGCGCCAAGACCAGCGTATCATCGGCGTAGCAGAGGACCTTGATCCCAGCCATGGTGCCACCCAGTCGTACCCGATGTTCCAGAGGATCGGACCCAGCACCGATCCTTGTGGAACACCGGCCGACACCCCAAACTCCTGCCATCCTCCTCCTGGAGCCGGAAAGATCACAGACCTCCCGGACAGGTAAGCCCCGATGACGCGGCGTAGGTATGGAGGCACTCGGTGAATTCAACCCCCTAATTTATCTAACCGGACAGTACTTCATAAACTCAAATTTCATCCACACCATCTGGATACGCGGCACTCCACTACTGTGATATTTCGTAGAAATTTCCTTCTACACGCCACGCAACTGTGGAATTATCTACCTACGGCAGTTTTTCCAGGTCGATGCGACCTGAGTACCCTCAAAAAGTGCGTCTATCTCCACCTCAAAGGTCGACACTGCACCTGTAGTTCCTCTGGTGTTACACGGGATCAAGGGCGGCGTTGATCACTGACCATCAGGTGACCCGTAGTGTTATATATAATTAATGAAAGTAAATTGAGGCCAGTCGTGGCGCAAGTGCATAAAGCGTGACTGTAAAATCAACTGGTTGTGAATTCGATCCCCACTCGTGGAAATGAAATATTTTGTTATATAAAAACAAGCGCTCAGTCGTGTACAAGCTTCTACACGAGCGTCCATCAAAGCTCGTACTTTTTCTTCAGGGGCGAGCTACTCTTGCCACTCCCCGTCCGTTGACGCAGTCAAGACTAGTCCAAGTCAACAGCAATAAAGCCAAGTCAAAAAATTAAAATAAAGTGTACAAGCTTATTTGTCAGTTGTTACCTCGTAACATCGCTCAAAGACGTTTAAGTGTTAGTGATTAAGTAGGTAGTTGTAAGATCGTTATTCTGTAAGTACCGTTCGGTATTTGATTTTTGTTATTAACGTTTGCAGGTGTTTGTTTTGTTCCTTAATTTTAATTTTAATTGATATCTGCTTGTTACTTATTATTATCTCCTGTTGTTTTTTTTTTAAATGAATGTCGAACCTAAAACCTAAATATATAATAAATAAAGTGATAAAATGCAGAACAGGAATATAAAGTAAAAGTGAAACTTTTAAAGAAAATCCAATTAAAGTTAAAATTTGTGAAAAGTGTAATTTTTTCCTGTTTATTATCACATTAGATCCAGTGCGTGAGTTTTTGTGCCCGTCCGGTGCAGTAACAAGGTTTTGGTGAAAACCACCCAATTGGAAATCACAGGATGGCCAGTTTGTGAAGTTTTCTGCGGACTGTGAGTAACCCAATTAAATTACGCGTCATAAAAATAACATTTAAAACTATTTACGTAAAATAATATTTGAAAGAATTTTTAAGAAAGTTGAAGTGAATTTATTCATAATTTATTTATAGAAATCATTTATATACTATTTATAATTTTACATTTAGGTTGAAATAGCTTATCTAAAAAAATGGGGCATCTATCCTGTTTTTACTAAAATAATGGCGAAGTCACGGTTATTAGTTTACATATTCCTTCCAATAGGTTTCCTATAAAATTCCATAGTCGTATTATTTATGTAGGTAAATATCCATAATAATTGTAACATTTATAGAAAAATGTGGAAAGCGAAATATTAAGGGGAAAAAAGATACAAAAAAGTGTATTGCAATTTCGTATATTTTATTCAATTTCAGAGAAAATCTAAATTTTACTATTTAAGTGTTAAGCTAAGATCTGTGCCATCCAGTCGCGGTAGGCACTGATTCTCACAAACACATCAGGGGCACCAACGGCGCATGGTATTCCCCAAGATACGACGCCAATCTGCTCGTTTGTGTCAGCGCGAACCAAAGGACTACCAGAATCACCCTGAAATAATATGTTTTATAAAATTGATGTTATAAAACCAGTGGAGGACAATCGCGGCGCAGGGTCACAAAGTGTGACTATAAAATTGACTGGTTGTGGGTTCGATCCCCACTCGAGGAAATGAAATATTAACTTACATTTATATTTTCATTTCTTCGCGCTGGTGTCAAGGCAGAGCGTGACGTTGAGTTGAGTTCCGCCACTCAACACGCAATGCCTCCAGAGCTCGGCGGTAAGTGGGAAACAGTGTGTTTTAACACTATGTTCCCTATGCCTATCCTGCTGTGTGCGGGATAAAGCGTGGAGCTGATTTAATTAGATTTTTCAAAGTTATAAAACGAATGAGCACGCCGTGGTGTAGCCGCTCAGCATCTGACTGAAAACCCGACGGTTGTGCAACGTTAATACCATTTCCTCACTCACTTTCACAAGAAAAAGCACAGCGTTAAGGTCCGGCAATCAATATCTAGATCTAGGTTCTATGTCTCTGCTCCTACTAAGATATGCAGGGTAAAAGAATGAAATTAATAACTGTCACGTTTAGGAAAGGAAAAATACTTATACTATTTAGAAAACGTATAAAATTTTTAACATTACATTTTTTATACGTTTTCTAAATAAGTATTTTTTTTTTCCTAAGTGTGGAATGACACTTTTAGAATGTTAAAAACTGTCACGTTCACAATACGGTGTTCTGTAGCGCCACAACTGCCCTAAAAGGTAAAGTCTATAGTCTCATAAGATAGAATATATATAGAATAATTTCTATGGATCTATTCTTATCACTGTACTTACGTTACAAGTTCCTTGTCCGGCTGCGTGATAGGTACATACTTCGATGTGTGGTTCGACAACAGGAACATTATTTAGGCCTAATTCGGCGGCTTTCACAGCGACGTCCCTTTTACAAGCTTCACCATCTATTACTTGAGATTGTAGAGTAAACAATGTATAGGATGTTGATCCACCGGCCTGAAAACGTAATTTAAAAGATATATTATTTTAATACTTACTGGTTAAAGTTGGAATATCCGAAATTTTATTCTCAGTTTTTCCCTACACTCTCTAGGGACTTCCTTACTCTGTCTATATCTGTGTTTTTATTACATACCACATATCTACTGTCAGCGTAAGCACGGTATGTCATTGGTTCGATTCTTATTCGGGGAAGTGAAATATTTAATATTTACATTTTCTCGTTCTGGTATCGAGGCAGAGCACGGAGTCGAGTTCCATAACTCAACACGAAAAATTTCCAGAATTCAGCGGTAAGTGAGGAACAACATAAATAGAAACGGAGTGTCTTAACACTAGGTTCCTAGGTTCCCAGGTTCTCTGCCTACCCTGCCACGTGCGGGATACAGTGTGAAGCTAGAAATATATAATATACCTCGTCTATAATCTGTTAGTTTTATATATGGATAATAATTTATTTTTAGAGTAAAAGAAACCGAAACATGGCTACCCAGATTGAAGATTATGTAACCAAATCGAATAAATGAAAATGTATCTAAATGTATATTTTCAAAGAGAAAGAAGATAATTAGTTATTAGAATTATTATACACTTCATAATGACTTACAGAAGTTCTTCCCCATCCGCTGACGGACGTGGCGACCCCAGCATCGACCCAATCGAAGTTTAAGGCAACTAAGCCGATGTTGCTACTCAAACCGATGACATGGCGGGAGACAAGGAAACCAATATCATTCTTCAGGACAGGCGCAGGCTGATAGTTTGGGTGGGAAATGTTACGAGAGAAATAAATACCGTTATCTACTGAAAACCAATTAGCATTGCCAGCGTAACCTACAAGAGACCTGTTGAAAATATAAGATTAATAATACAGTATTCAAAAATAGTCCGACTTGTAGAAATACTATGGGCTACCGCTACCACTGCTACCACTATTCGGAATTTAAAGTTATACTTTTGGTTTTCCGGACTAATGTGCGGCGGAGTTAAATACCGGAATTAAGTTCTTAATTCTGAGACAAATACTTCTGTTGACTGTTTTCAATAAAATTCGTAATTTTCTCTAAATATGAAAACAACTAATATGAATAAAAAACGAAATACTTATCCAAATATCTAAATAAGATATATACAACCTCTATTCTTTATAAGTAGTTATTAATACTAAATATCTTACTTACGGGCTCAAGGTTTGGATAGTGAAAGCACTTTGTATACAATGGGCGGCGGTCAGCAAATGAGTGGGGGTAACTAGAGATGCGCCACAAAGTAAGCTTCTGAACCTCATGCCTATGGTGAGGGCTACCATATAAGGAGTGGTCTCTCCAACTGAACCACCGATTATACGTGACGATGCACCTGAGTGCTCGAAGTATATGGACAGGTCATCCTTAGAAGCTGGGAGAGCTGAAATAATATGTCGATTAGCGTTGATACATAACTGTGGATAGATAAGTATGGATGAAGTTTGGTTGCAATTACATATATACAAATAACAATATTTTTTTTTTATTTTACTAATTTATGTCTTTTATGAAGGTTATACTTAAGTTATATTGTTTACATTTTACTTTTGCCAGTACATCTCATATGTATATCTAATTGCTTGAACATTACTTGTAGATGCCCAAAAACAGAGCATGGGCTAAACAATATTTTAATAAAAAGTTGAAAATATAGGGTATAAGTATGAAGATGATCTTAATATGCAAACTGAAGTGTTAAACAAACAAGAGTGTTAAAATGACCGTGGTCGAGGCGCAGTGTTTTCTCACTCTGGTAACAAGACAAAGCGCGATGTTAAATTCCACCACTACACACACAATGTCTCGAAAATTCAGTGAAAAGTGGAGAACAGTGCTTTAAGCCTATTCTATACAGGGCAAGCTAAAAAATAAATAATTGTATATCTGAGTAATAATATGAAAAATATACTTCTGTATCTTACCATAAGAGCCAATGAAAAGCGTCACTACCAAAAATCCAACTTTGAGTGCCATTTTAAGACCGTCTGCAGTATGTTTAACCCTCTTCCTCTATTTATATGGCAATATTAGATATAATTGTAATTAATCAAGATAAGGAATTGGACTGATTAAGATTAAATAATTTGATTAAAATTATCATATTCCTCCATTAGTTCCTTATATGCAATCGATGAACATTTTAAGTAATCAAGAATATTGCAATAAAAGGTTATTTTTATTAATTATGTGTTGATTTACACCACATATTTTAATCGCTATACCTTTTTCGATCCTGCAGTTTCCTTAATTAGGCTATTAGTTGGAATTAAAGTTTCGTCAGTTGCTTATTAAAATTGACTAATAGCTTGGGTTCATGAGGGTTTGGAGCGCCCTCCTCCCCCTCATGTCAGATGGATATTTGGTATTTGAAGGACTAGATGAACCCTTACAAATGTGTATGTGATAATACTATTGCTTTGCTCAAATATTCGGGTTGGCCGGTGGTGATCGTCGACTAACTAGCTTGTGGTGCAGTTACATTGGATTCCGTAATCCTTTTTGCCTCCTCAACTCTGTAGGAAATACCATATCAATCACGAAACCTTTATTTTATCAGTCGTAAGCGTCTTCCTCGGTATCAGAGTAGTGCATGTATCTTTTAGTATGTATTGTTAATACGATGACAACTTGTGACATGGTGTCGTGTAGAGCGTTGTTTGTGGTCTTAGTTTGGTGATCACTGACGACTCATTGGTTGAGATTCATTGGTTGTCAGGGTGCGTGAGTTTCCCTCCTTTCCGTAACACTTTCTGATAAGGTCCGTTCTTTTTGCTTGCGTATGGACCAGATACAGAGTGTTGAGGTAATCTGTAGGTATAGTAGCACCTGTGTTACCTGTGTATCGCGATCTTTTCGGAAAGCGAGTCGTCTGTTGAGCTGAACAGTTTCCATCATAAACTTCGTGCTTGTCTGTTACGTCCAGTGGACATCTATATCTGATCTCGCTAGCTTTTGACTGATAGCTGTCACAAGGTTTGGACCAATATAGTACATTTATGAAGAGGCTGAATCTATCGATATTATGGCAGCCGTTATGATTGCCCCAAAATTGTTCATTAAGGCATTGGTACATGGTGAAATAAAAGTGACGAAGTTTTGCGGGGCTTTTGTTAACACTATTTATCAGAATAAAGGTAATCGTGCATATTCTGTTTTTTGTGTCTCTTGCGCAACTTAAAATGATCTTACTCCTACTATATTACTGCAACTACTGAGTTGTGGTTGCTATTAGTTCAATATCAGGGATGAAATTGTTGACCATCCAGGTGGACATACCACAGGTGGGCTCCAAATAGTCACAGATAATTGTTGGGATGTTGGAGTTTTGAAAGTCGTACATCGAACTACAACGAGGATTGGGACGTCCAAATATGTTATGTACCTGTGTGGGACTTTTCTTTCAGTTTATTTGTCGTCCCTATACGATTTTATGTTTCCTACTATAAGCCGCTATGTGTAGGCGTTAGGCGGCTCCCCCGTGAGAAGTTTCAGCTTGTTATTCATATATTGCGGCGTTCTCTTCTTCGAGTAACAGACTTATTACTTATTATTATACTTAACAGATTACAGAGATTTTATCTAGTTAATATAAGGAAAAAAAATTTTAACACGCTTTTATTTGGTCGACCTGTAACTTGCAGCCTGTAACAAATTAGGTAAGCTATTATGTAATACAACCTAAGAAACTGAACTTGGCCCACTTTGTATCATCATGAAACTTGTCACTAATACGTAACTGTAATATGGTATGGTGACGACACAGTAATATGGTATCAATTATTAAGCTGGTCAGGTGATGAAGCCAGAATCTGAATAGTGAAACTCTTCAGAGGATCCTATTAAGCCACTCGAGTTTAGGTTCAAACAACTTATAGCTCCGAGTACAATGTATTACTTTTATAGCAAGGGCGACCCCTTGCTATTATCTGGTTCTTATATGTGTTGGCAATAAAAAATAAATTAATTATAATTTTTTTTTTTTAGTTTCTAATTATTCAAATAATTTAATTTTACTTTAAGTTCACGCTGTATCTCGCCCATAATAGGTACTTTGATTTTTTAACTCTGGAATCGAGGCAAAACTCGGCGTCAAGTTTCGCCACTTAATACGCATTGCCACCAAAATTCGGCGGAAAGTGGGGAACAGAGTGTCTTAACACGAGGTTCCCTCTGCCTACCCTGTTGTGTGCGGGATACAGCGTGCAGCTGATTACTTATTAAGTTACCAAAAATACCTAATTATTAAAAAAATGATATTAATCTACTAAAAAGGTTCGCTTAATGCCATATCATTAGACTTTATCGTATTGTAATTACACTGACACATTCTATATATAGAGTTTAATATAATAATTATCGCTAAGTGACACGGTGGAGCCAAATTTTTGACAGCACTTTTGTAATACATTTTAAATTTCATATCATTTTTTCTGCAAAATGAATTGAGGTGCCGTCATGGCGCAGTGGTATAAGGGTCTGACTTTATCGCAAAGTTTGGAGGTTCGATCCGCACTCAGAATGATGGCACTAAGAGGGCTAATCCCCTTGATCTTAGGAGTGCGTAAGGTGGAAAAAGTATACGAGGCAAAAGGGGAAAGCCGCAAGACTTCCTCCACACTAGGAGGGTGAAGAGTCAGACGTCCCATCCCTTGAAAGAGCTGGAGTTGATTTTTTGCTGCATTGCGCTCTTCCAGGTTCTTAGCGCTCTACCAAGCACCAAAAATGCGATAGGTTCTCGGTGCAGCCGATAAGCATTTTGAGTGATTCCAGATCGGCCCTCGAATTGCCGAGAGATCAGGATGTGTCTTACCTAGTCGCATTTTTCGTTAAAGAATATTTAAAAAGACGAATAAGAAGGGAGGAAATGTCTCTTTTAAGTGAAGGCGCATGCTGCCATCCCAGGGCAATAAGAGGACGGACAAACTGGCTAAGAGCGTGGTTTTAAGAACCCAGAAGTCACCTGATTATGACGTGTACGCTACCTCGTATATTAGGAGGAGGATGAGGGAGGAAACGGCGGAAGCCTGGAATACGAGGTAGGTTACAAGAGACTGCGGTTGCACAACGAAATTATTCCTGCCAACACACATCACCGCTTTCAAGATTATGAAAACTCTAAAAATAACACCTATACTTGCAGGCCATGGGGGCTATGGAGAACATTTGGCAAATTACTTGTTAAAAATCAGCGTCGAATACGATTGTCATCCCGAAAAGAAAGAGATAGATACACCTACTTACCGACTGCCCAATACTCTCCAGAGTTCGCATGGAAACGGAACACAACGGAAAAATATATAAAATAATCTCCAAAACAACAATTCCAGACATAATGTAAAACAAAAAAAAAAATGTAAACACTTTGTTGACATCTGTTATTATATGATTCCATACTGTTACCACTCGATACTCTTACTGTAAAGAAAAATGGTAGTACAAACGTGTAACAAAAAATGGTATATAAATATATTTATAAAAAAATTGATAAATAGTTAAAAAACAAGTAGGTACTATCATCATAAGTCATAAGAAAGTATAGTTATGAAAGGATCCCTATCCTGTTATAGTATTAAATTATAATGAAAAGTTAAATGTAAGGCATATTTTTGTAGCAATAAGTTAAAGAATTAAGTTAATAAGAAATAAGCTATGGATATTATATAACTTGGGGTGCGAAGTCGGATAACCTCCACGTGTGTGCGCTTGCTGTTGGCCCTCTTCGAATGCTGGTCATTCTGGGAGGACGAGCAGTATAGCGTACCGGTGCACCCTGGGCGGCGAGTAATTATTACCTACAGGATCCGTCCTTGGGTAATGATTGCTCGTCGGCTAATAATCCGACGCGACGGCGTTCTTCCGCGTGTTCCTCTGACTAGCAGAGGACACAGTGCGAGGAACTGGGAGGGCGCGCGTGGTGTGTACTCACACTACCGCCACGCAGGCACAGTGATATGTGCCAGCGCCGATTATATCGGAACTCCACTCGTGGTTGCGGTCATGTCTCGTAATCAGGAGTGGAACCGAGGGTCTTGCCTTCACCGGCCGGGCTGCGAGGAAGAAAACCTCTATAAAAAATTACCCCAACCCAAGCGGCGAAGCAGCGCGAGGGGTGCGTGGCTGATGGGATGATCAGTCGCTACTGCTGGTCCCGCCAGGGTACCGGCCGACACCCGTGGCGTATTAGGCTTATCCAAGGACAGGGGGCACTACTTGGATGGACCGTTTTTCCCCCATACTCGTGGGAACAATATGGAAAATGATAAACAAAATCCAAAAAAAGATGATAGTGTAGGAGTTTTAGAGTCCGCTTCGGACTCGGGCGATATAAGGTACTTGCGTCGTAAACGCAAAACAGTAAGAGGAGAAGTATATTCTGGCACGGAAACCGAGGCAATGCATGGATCCAAATGCCATACAGCGAGGAGGGGTCGGCCCCCGAAAACTCGTGGCACTGGTCCATCACGCGGTCGTAGAACACAGAAAGGTCCTCGTGATGAGGAAACCAATGAGGAAGAATTTGAGCAGAACTTATGTGAATGGGCATCTCGAAGAGATACATCTGCTCATACGACGGACGCGGACGACGTTTCTGTTGTGGAAGAGAGGAGGGATACCTCTCTATGCACAGCTCAAGAGCTCCGCGCCTATGCCGTACAAATGGTGGCTTCTATACAGGAGGTTGCAAAGAAATCCGGCCACCTTAAGGGCACTTATGTGCGCAAACTTAAGGACGCTTCTGCAGCAGTAACAGACATTGTTGAGTCTTTGGTTTCTCGCACCGAAAGCGAAGAGGTACGTCGTCTGCGTGAGGAAAATCGGCGCCTGAACGAGCAATTGAACAATCTCCGCATGGAGTTACGATCCCATGGTAAGGATGTAGAGGGTCTGAGGGTGGCACTTGCAGCCACAGGAAAAACTTCCCAAGTGGTTCCGGCACCCGTACTCAATGAAGCAGTATTAGAGGAACTGAAACGTTCCATTGTATGTTCAGTGGGGACGATGATAGACGCCCGGTTTGCTGGCATCGAAGAGCGTCTTTTGCCAGCCAAACGATTGCGTCCCCCTCTGGCAGCTGATGCAAAAAGGGCTTCTCGAGAGCAAATTGTGAGAGTCGCGTCGCCCGTGGTGGAATTGGAAGCGGTGGAAATGGAGAATCAAAAGAGTTCTGGGCATAAAGCAAGACACAAAAAGAACTCTATTAAATCCTCGCAGGTGAGTGATAGATCATCGCTATCTAAGTCCTACCATAATTCGGACCCTGGAACTTCTTTTACGGGCTGTGCAGCTCCTCAAGCTTCAGGTAAGAATAATGTCGCCGATGATGGTTCATGGACCACAGTGGTTAGAAAGGGCAACAAAGGAAAGAAAACCACTGCCACTAACCTTTCTACGCCTAAAGTGACAAGTCTACCTAAATCGAAGCAGTCATCCAGGCCTAAAGTTGCTAAGCCGCCTCGCACAAGCGCAGTTATAGTTACTTTGACGCCAGAGGCCATCGCGAAGAGAGTCTCATATGCTCAGGTACTCGAGAGAGCACAGCAGGGCATTAATCTGGTGCAATTAGGTATCAACGAAGGGATGACGGTGCGCCAGGCAATTTCTGGTGCTAGACTGCTGGAACTAGCTGCTACACACTCCTCTGAAAAGGCGGATATGTTAGCTGAGCGTCTGCGGGTAGTGTTAGACGGTGTAGCTGTAGTCACCAGGCCTCATAAAATTGCCACTTTAAAACTAGTAGGCCTGGATGATTCAGTCACTAAGGATAAGGTAGTAGATGCCGTCGTGAGCGTTAGTGGATGTTCAGCCGACACTGTAACGGCATCGGATATATCTAACGGTCCTGGAGGTATGATGACAGTAGTCGTGCGGTGCCCGTTAGAAGCGGGAAAGTGTATAGCGGAGAAAGGCCGTATCTTGGTAGGATGGAGTTCAGCCAAAGTTCACGTTTTGAAGGAACGTCCCTTACGATGTTTCAGGTGCTTCGCGTTAGGACACTCTAGGCCTCGGTGTCCGTCGGAGGTAGTTCGAGAACACCTCTGCTTCCGCTGCGGAGGTGAGGGGCATAAATCTCGCCAAGATGCATGGTGTGTACTGATGCAAAAATCCCAGCCGGGCACATCATGGGTAGCGGAAATTGTCGCCCACCAATAGTCAAGGGGACGGAAGCTCAGGGGATCGGTGTCCTCTCTGGAGTTGGAGGCCGTCAGGGCCCTGAGGATGAAATAATGGCGGTATAATGGATAGACGACAAGTACATTTCCTCCAGGCTAATATCAACCACTCTGCCAGAGCGCAGGATCTGTTCATACAGTCCATGGCAGAGTGGGATATAGGCGTTAGTGTAGTCTGTGAGCCGTACTTTGTTCCTAATCACCCGTTGTGGATTGGTGATTTGGACGGCTCAGTCGCTATTGTGTTTGGGAACGTCACCGGCCCCACCATGGAGAGTAGAGGAGGAGGTGGAGACCTTGTCAGACCATTTATATGTAAGATTTGAGGTTTCCACACAGCCCTTGCCAGTGGTTCAATCTAGAGGCCCTTCTCGTAGTTTCCCGAGATGGGCCCTTAGCCGGATGAACATAGAAATGGCCAAAGAGGCGGCCATTGTGGCTAAGTGGTGCTCCCAGGGTAGAGTGGTGGAAGCTAACTCTAACGTTGAGGAGTTGGCAGGGCAGATGCGCGATACTCTGGCAGGCTTGTGCGACGCGGCAATGCCAAGAGCCCGACGGCGGTGCTGTCGTCGACAAGTGTACTGGTGGACACCCGAAATTGCGCAGCTGCGGTCGTCCTGCATTCGGGCTCGTCGGGCCTATACAAGGTGCAGGAGAAGAAATGGCTTCGACCCTATTCTCGAGGATCGGCTGTATGGCATGTATAAGGAAAAGAAAAAGGCCTTACAGCATGCCATAAGCCTGGCAAAGTCCGAGGCCCGTCAAGTCTTATTGGCAGGCTTGAACAAGGATCCATGGGGGCGACCCTATCTTGCTGCGCGAAATAAACTTCGTGCGCAGGGAGCCCCACTGACGGAAACACTGTCACCGGAATTTGTTCTCCATCTTGTTGAAGAATTGTTTCCGGAGTCGCCTGGGCATATCCCCCCTGTTATGGCCCCTTCTTCAACGCATGAGGAAGAGTCGGTGGTTCCCCCCATAACAGACGAGGAGATGCATTTGGCGCTCGGAAGACTGAGGGCTAAGAAGACGGCTCCAGGTCCGGACGGTATTCCAGGGAAAGCTTTAGCGATTATCCTGGAATATCTAGGCGATAATCTTCGGGAACTGTTTGACCAATGCCTCTTAACTGGACAGTTCCCGAAGATATGGAAGGAAGGAGCACTGTGTCTGTTGCGCAAGAGTGGTCGACCTCTGGACTCCTCTTCTGCATATAGGCCCATAGTGCTGCTGAATGAGACGGGTAAAATCTTTGAGAAGATTGTTGCCTCTCGTGTTATTCAGCACCTAGAGGAGGTAGGACCGGGCCTTTCAGAGGCTCAGTTCGGATTCAGGGCTGGTCGGTCAACTATTGACGCCCTGAACGCTCTGAAGACTCGGTCGTTGGCCGCTACGGCAGAGAAAAATGTGCTTCTCGCCGTCTCGTTAGACGTGGTCAACGCATTTAACAGCCTGCCGTTTGAGACGTTAAAAGAAGCACTCCGATATCACAGAGTGCCTCTTTATCTCCGGCGGCTGTTAAATGACTACCTCCAGGATAGAGTAGTTTTATGGATTGGGGGAGACGGTCGGATCGGTCGAAGAGGGGTCGGTTGCGGGGTTCCACAGGGGTCGGTGTTAGGCCCATTATTGTGGAATCTCGGATACGACTGGCTCTTGCGTTGCCGCCTTTTCCCCGGGATGAGCATCATTTGCTATGCCGATGATACTCTTGTCACATTCCGGGGATCGAATTACGAGGAGGCCGCACGCTTAGCCGAAGAAGGAACTCATCTCATTATCGACCGCATCGAAGCTTTGGGTCTGAGAGTCTCAATGCCCAAAACCGAGGCTCTCCTTTTCCACGGCCCGCGTAGAGGTCCCCCCCGTGGAGCTACTCTAAGCATCCAGGGACAGGAGGTGGAGGTACGGACCCAGATAAAGTATCTGGGTCTGACACTGGATGGACGATGGTCTTTTGCTTCGCACTTCGCTCAGCTTGCGCCGAAGCTGGTAAACGCCGCCGGGGCCCTTGGCAGGCTATTGCCGAATGTCGGAGGGCCGGACTCTCCATGCCGACAACTTTATGTCGGCGTGTTGAGATCCATGGCTCTGTATGGCGCCCCCGTGTGGGCAGATTCTCTCACCGCTCGCAATAAGACTCAATTGCGGAAAGCACAGCGGGTCATAGCGGTGAGAGCAATCAGGGGGTACCGTACGGTGTCCTGGACGGCGGCAACTCTCTTGGCAAGCGATCCGCCTTGGGAACTACGGGCGGAAGTTCTTGCCAGAGTACATGCATTCTGTGCAAGCGAGCGGTCGCGAGGCGTAAAACCATCGTGGGAGGAGATCGCGCGGATCAGAAGGAGAGCGGACGAAGCCCTGATCCGGCGATGGAGGGAGGACCTGGGGTCTCCGGCGGCAGGCCTAGCGACGGTGGAGGCAGTCCGCCCTCACCTAGAGCGCTGGGTTAATAGGAGTTTCGGGGTCCTGACGTTCAGGTTGGTGCAGATACTGACGGGGCACGGCTGCTTCGGCAAATACCTGCATCAAATTGTGCGTCGGGAGCTGTCGCCGGTGTGCCACGAGTATGATGCCTCCGTTGACTCGGCGCATCACACTCTGGCGGAATGTCCCGCTTGGGTCCCACAACGCCAAGTCTTGATGTCTGTAGTGGGTAGGGACCTCTCACTGTCCAGTGTGGTGGGGGCCATGCTGAACAGTGAGAGAAACTGGTCTGCAATGGTCTCCTTCTGCGAATCAGTAATCGCACTGAAGGAGTCCAGCTCGAACGCAGACTCGCTCCGCCGCCGTAGGCCAGGGGGTAGAAGAAGGCAGTACGCGCATCTTCTACTCCCCCTACCCTAGAGGAGCTACTGCGGAAGGATCAGGGTGATCCTCCTGCAAGCCATCGAGGCTGCAGGTGCCCTAGGAGAAACCCCAGGGCACCCTGAAGGCGACGGTGGCCCGCGTTAGGCGGGCCTCCCACTGAGGCGTTGTAGTAGTATGCGTGAGCGATCCTGCGGCGTCTCATTTTGGTGGAGAGGGTCCGCTGGGTTTTAGTGGGTAGGATCGGTTTCACCGGTGAGTCCCACAGTACCGCTCATCTGTAAGGCATTTGTCTTGCGTGTGGGCGGTCTGCGTAAATGCATTTCCCAGCGATAAAAAAAATAAAAAAATGGATATTATATAACTTAAGATAACTCTAAATATAAGCTTAAATAAAATCTCTAAATACAAGCAAAGTTAAAAAACATACATGTTGACATTCAAATAAAATATGAGTAATTGAAAATAAATTTGAACCCTTCCAGGCTGTCTGAAATATGTAACTTGAGTGAACTTGACTACGAGTTGTTAAAAAAAACCCAAAATGCGGAAGTATTCGAATGGGTTTTAACACTAGGTTACCAGGTTCCCTCTGTCTGCCCTGCTATGTGCGGGATAAAACGTCGTGAAGATTACATAAAGATGTTACATAAGTAATTTTAAGGTAACATCATTATGTCAATTACTTATCAAATAATATAAAGCAATTATAGAGGTATCATACAGAACATACAATCGAGCAATAACGCGGATTTTAAAGATAATTCGCAATTATGATAATTCGAAATTGACATATTCGAATGTTTGGTTAAGTTGATATGATTAATCTTTGCGTCACTATAAAAATATATTGTATTAGGTATTTCTGTATAAAATAATTGTACAATAGGCTATTTCACAAGATTCTAAAAACTGTTTCAAATTATTTATTTGTGTCTAAAGAATCTTTATATTTTAAATTCTAAGTATTTACTTTAAAAAATAATTTAAATACTCAGAATTTTATTCGAAAACGCTCCTTTATGCATAATGTCGTTGAACTAGTGCCATCTGTTACACAGCACTAGCAACACTGTATATGGAATAATTCAATTTAATATCGTATACAAATTTTAGTTCATTAAAAGATGCCAGTCGTGGCGCAGCGGCACGAAGTGTGACTGTAAAATCGACTGTTTGTGGATTTGATCCCCACTCGAGGAGATGAAATAATAATAATAATTATTATTATAATATTTACTTAAATTTATATTTCCATTTCTTCGCTTTGGTGTCGAGGCAAAGCGCGGCGTTGAGTGCTGCCACTCAACACGCAATGCCTCCAGATTCGGCAGAATGTGGCGAAAGGAGTGTCTTAACACAAGTTGCCCTCTGCCTACCCTGCTGTGTGCGGGATACAGCGTGCAACTGATTAAATGATTAAAAGATTATATTATTGTCAATTTAATTATATATACAATTTGTTAATTGCATAGATTCATTAACTGGATATATTTTTATGAGTTTGACTTATAAAAAATACAGTTAAATAGCACTATCAACACTGTATAGAATTAATCTATTTTCTATTGCATAACCTCTTATAGGCCGAGATCCCAGTACCTACATCTGCAGGTACATATCTTTTTCTAATGAAACTTATTTTTAAGAATGATACATGGTAGTAGAATAGAATACACTAGGGTTGCTTAGAAGAATCCTGCCGCAATTACCTTTAAATTAATTTATGGTAATGCGGTTTTGGAGAAGAGACAAACTCATATGTTTTTTATATGAATCCCACATCATTTGAAAGAAAATCGCAAAAGGAATTGGAAAAACAAGGGTTGCCAGCTCTCAGTCTGCCGCAAGCCCAGGGTTGCCTGGTTTAAACAGGTCACCTAGTGATAATAATTTGCACTCATATGTTTTTTTAATGAATTAAATATCAAATTAAAGCAAATAACTGTCGCAAGCAGATGTGCCATCATTTGAATTATTTTATTCCGGTTCTGTTTGACTATGAGAAAAGACTTATATTGTAAAGAAAAATATTATGTAATAGAAGTTCAATCTTAAAATGAATATATATTCTAACAGTTCGCCTGTTAAATGATGATTTTAATCATATTAATTACATACAGAAAACTATTTCAAGATGAAATCATTCTTATTTTTCAGGTGAAATAATGAATCCATGATATTAAGTCTTTGCTAAATCTGTTTTCTAAATACTAATAGTCGTTTTAATTATAATTTACAACGTCTAAATTATGTAATTAAATGAATGTTTACCAATATCGATCTACTAATTTAATGAACTTACGCAAGATCGGTTGGTTATCAATTGATCAATTGATGAGTGAATAGAAGACAATTGTTCTTTTTTAATTTTTGTTACTTTAGATCTTTTCACTGGGTTAGCCGATTTTGATAATTCTTTTTTTATTTGATAGTTGGTGAATTGAAAGCTGATAAATTTCTGACAATGTTATACATGAGAAAATTACATAAATGTTATATTTACATTAAGTATGTGCGCGACAAGTACAAAAATCTACTTTTGTGTATCTGCTGACTAAATCCCATCTGTTGAATGTATACATTCAACAGATTTCGTGTAAATAAAAATTAGAAAAATATTATCGCGTTATTATTAAAGAAATTATTTTAAAAATTACGTTGATACATTGTTTAAGAAGTTAGTAATTTTTTTGTGAATGCTGTACATATCTGTAATTGATATTTGTAACAGAACCAGACCGATATATCAATTTTCTTTTAATATTACAAGTTACATGTATTGTTGATGTGTCAATAAATAAATAAATAAATAGTAATAAAAAAATGAAAATATTTTTTAAGTTTTACGCACATAGCAAGTAGGCAGAGGAAATCTAGTGAAAAGACACTCCGAATTCTGGAGGCATTGAGCAAAGAAATGAAATTTTAATTTAAATAAATATTTTTATTTCCTCGAGTGCGAGCCGGTGCGTTTGAATTTGGACCCCGTACGAGGAAAAGTAATTGACCTCTCCAGTCACAATTTATTATAAAAACACAAAATGTATGCATTTGTACTTGCTTCTGCATATCTAGATTTGTTATTAAGACTTTAAAGAACTTAATTTCTCTTTCATATATTCGATGTCAGAACTACTTAGTTCCTTTTACTAGGAGTTTAATCAAATCATTGCTCAAAACTATTCATCCCCAAACTATGTACTATGATTTATTGAAATATTATTATCTTTTTTTCTTGAAATCTATATCCATATTTGTATAAAAACTGTAAAGGGGGTAAAATTTGTATATTGAATAAAAACAAAAAAAAAATCTGTGGGGACCAAACGGTGCAGTAACAAGGTTTTGTGAAAACCACATAATTGGAAATAACGGGGGGTCCAGTTCGTGAAGTTTTCTGCGGACTGTGAGTGAACCTATTATGTTACGATTAATAAAAGTAACATTTGAGAAGAAATACGTAATATAAGACAGATATATGTAATATAAATAGCATTTAAAATTATTTACGTAAAATAATATTTGAAAGAATTTTTAAGAAAGTTGATTTATATTAAATACCAAAATATTAAATATTAAAAGTGAATTTAGGGAATAAATAATGTTAATTGGAAAAGATTTTGTAAAAGAAAAATGTTACTAGTATATATAGTACTTGGAATTTACTATATTAAATTAATTATTCTATTGGAATATAATATGATAATAGTAAATCTATATGAATTATTGTTTTGTAATATTAATTAAAAAGAATATTAAAAGAAATAATGTTATTTTGTTGAAAAAAAAATAACTGTTGTATATAAATTATTCAGATCAAATAAATATATTATTATTATTATTAATTAGATTTTAGATGGCGAAAAAGGTAAATATTGAAAATACAATAATTCCGCCTGTAGAAGGTGAAAAAGCTCCTTCACCCGCCATGTTTAAAATAGAAAAGAAATATGTTGGCGAAACTTATTTAAATATTTTATTAAAATTTATTAAGCCCTACAATATTATGGAATAGGAAATGGTCTAGAGATGCAATATATATATTATTTATTAATAGAACTAAAATAATGGTGAAGCCACGGTTATTAGTTTACAAATTCCTTCCAATAGGTTTCCTATAAAATTCCATAGTCGTATTATTTATGTAGGTAAATGTCCATAATAATTGTAACATTTATAGAAAAATGTGGAAAGCGAAGTTTTAAGGATAAAAAAGATACAAAAAAGTGTAAAGTATTGCAATTTCGTATATTTTATTCAATTTCAGAGAAAATCTAAATTTTACTACTTAAGCATTAAGCTAAGATCTGTGCCATCCAGTCGCGGTAGGCACTGATTCTCACAAACACATCAGGGGCACCAACGGCGCATGGTATTCCCCAAGATACGACGCCAATCTGCTCGTTTGTGTCAGCGCGAACCAAAGGACTACCAGAATCACCCTGAAATAATATGTTTTATAAAATTGATGTTATAAAACCAGTGGAGGACAATCGCGGCGCAGGGTCACAAAGTGTGACTATAAAATTGACTGGTTGTGGGTTCGATCCCCACTCGAGGAAATGAAATATTAACTTACATTTATATTTTCATTTCTTCGCGCTGGTGTCAAGGCAGAGCGTGACGTTGAGTTGAGTTCCGCCACTCAACACGCAATGCCTCCAGAGCTCGGCGGTAAGTGGGAAACAGTGTGTTTTAACACTATGTTCCCTATGCCTATCCTGCTGTGTGCGGGATAAAGCGTGGAGCTGATTTAATTAGATTTTTCAAAGTTATAAAACGAATGAGCACGCCGTGGTGTAGCCGCTCAGCATCTGACTGAAAACCCGACGGTTGTGCAACGTTAATACCATTTCCTCACTCACTTTCACAAGAAAAAGCACAGCGTTAAGGTCCGGCAATCAATATCTAGATCTAGGTTCTATGTCTCTGCTCCTACTAAGATATGCAGGGTAAAAGAATGAAATTAATAACTGTCACGTTTAGGAAAGGAAAAATACTTATACTATTTAGAAAACGTATAAAATTTTTAACATTACATTTTTTATACGTTTTCTAAATAAGTATTTTTTTTTTCCTAAGTGTGGAATGACACTTTTAGAATGTTAAAAACTGTCACGTTCACAATACGGTGTTCTGTAGCGCCACAACTGCCCTAAAAGGTAAAGTCTATAGTCTCATAAGATAGAATATATATAGAATAATTTCTATGGATCTATTCTTATCACTGTACTTACGTTACAAGTTCCTTGTCCGGCTGCGTGATAGGTACATACTTCGATGTGTGGTTCGACAACAGGAACATTATTTAGGCCTAATTCGGCGGCTTTCACAGCGACGTCCCTTTTACAAGCTTCACCATCTATTACTTGAGATTGTAGAGTAAACAATGTATAGGATGTTGATCCACCGGCCTGAAAACGTAATTTAAAAGATATATTATTTTAATACTTACTGGTTAAAGTTGGAATATCCGAAATTTTATTCTCAGTTTTTCCCTACACTCTCTAGGGACTTCCTTACTCTGTCTATATCTGTGTTTTTATTACATACCACATATCTACTGTCAGCGTAAGCACGGTATGTCATTGGTTCGATTCTTATTCGGGGAAGTGAAATATTTAATATTTACATTTTCTCGTTCTGGTATCGAGGCAGAGCACGGAGTCGAGTTCCATAACTCAACACGAAAAATTTCCAGAATTCAGCGGTAAGTGAGGAACAACATAAATAGAAACGGAGTGTCTTAACACTAGGTTCCTAGGTTCCCAGGTTCTCTGCCTACCCTGCCACGTGCGGGATACAGTGTGAAGCTAGAAATATATAATATACCTCGTCTATAATCTGTTAGTTTTATATATGGATAATAATTTATTTTTAGAGTAAAAGAAACCGAAACATGGCTACCCAGATTGAAGATTATGTAACCAAATCGAATAAATGAAAATGTATCTAAATGTATATTTTCAAAGAGAAAGAAGATAATTAGTTATTAGAATTATTATACACTTCATAATGACTTACAGAAGTTCTTCCCCATCCGCTGACGGACGTGGCGACCCCAGCATCGACCCAATCGAAGTTTAAGGCAACTAAGCCGATGTTGCTACTCAAACCGATGACATGGCGGGAGACAAGGAAACCAATATCATTCTTCAGGACAGGCGCAGGCTGATAGTTTGGGTGGGAAATGTTACGAGAGAAATAAATACCGTTATCTACTGAAAACCAATTAGCATTGCCAGCGTAACCTACAAGAGACCTGTTGAAAATATAAGATTAATAATACAGTATTCGAAAATAGTCCGACTTGTAGAAATACTATGGGCTACCGCTACCACTGCTACCACTATTCGGAATTTAAAGTTATACTTTTGGTTTTCCGGACTAATGTGCGGCGGAGTTAAATACCGGAATTAAGTTCTTAATTCTGAGACAAATACTTCTGTTGACTGTTTTCAATAAAATTCGTAATTTTCTCTAAATATGAAAACAACTAATATGAATAAAAAACGAAATACTTATCCAAATATCTAAATAAGATATATACAACCTCTATTCTTTATAAGTAGTTATTAATACTAAATATCTTACTTACGGGCTCAAGGTTTGGATAGTGAAAGCACTTTGTATACAATGGGCGGCGGTCAGCAAATGAGTGGGGGTAACTAGAGATGCGCCACAAAGTAAGCTTCTGAACCTCATGCCTATGGTGAGGGCTACCATATAAGGAGTGGTCTCTCCAACTGAACCACCGATTATACGTGACGATGCACCTGAGTGCTCGAAGTATATGGACAGGTCATCCTTAGAAGCTGGGAGAGCTGAAATAATATGTCGATTAGCGTTGATACATAACTGTGGATAGATAAGTATGGATGAAGTTTGGTTGCAATTACATATATACAAATAACAATATTTTTTTTTTATTTTACTAATTTATGTCTTTTATGAAGGTTATACTTAAGTTATATTGTTTACATTTTACTTTTGCCAGTACATCTCATATGTATATCTAATTGCTTGAACATTACTTGTAGATGCCCAAAAACAGAGCATGGGCTAAACAATATTTTAATAAAAAGTTGAAAATATAGGGTATAAGTATGAAGATGATCTTAATATGCAAACTGAAGTGTTAAACAAACAAGAGTGTTAAAATGACCGTGGTCGAGGCGCAGTGTTTTCTCACTCTGGTAACAAGACAAAGCGCGATGTTAAATTCCACCACTACACACACAATGTCTCGAAAATTCAGTGAAAAGTGGAGAACAGTGCTTTAAGCCTATTCTATACAGGGCAAGCTAAAAAATAAATAATTGTATATCTGAGTAATAATATGAAAAATATACTTCTGTATCTTACCATAAGAGCCAATGAAAAGCGTCACTACCAAAAATCCAACTTTGAGTGCCATTTTAAGACCGTCTGCAGTATGTTTAACCCTCTTCCTCTATTTATATGGCAATATTAGATATAATTGTAATTAATCAAGATAAGGAATTGGACTGATTAAGATTAAATAATTTGATTAAAATTATCATATTCCTCCATTAGTTCCTTATATGCAATCGATGAACATTTTAAGTAATCAAGAATATTGCAATAAAAGGTTATTTTTATTAATTATGTGTTGATTTACACCACATATTTTAATCGCTATACCTTTTTCGATCCTGCAGTTTCCTTAATTAGGCTATTAGTTGGAATTAAAGTTTCGTCAGTTGCTTATTAAAATTGACTAATAGCTTGGGTTCATGAGGGTTTGGAGCGCCCTCCTCCCCCTCATGTCAGATGGATATTTGGTATTTGAAGGACTAGATGAACCCTTACAAATGTGTATGTGATAATACTATTGCTTTGCTCAAATATTCGGGTTGGCCGGTGGTGATCGTCGACTAACTAGCTTGTGGTGCAGTTACATTGGATTCCGTAATCCTTTTTGCCTCCTCAACTCTGTAGGAAATACCATATCAATCACGAAACCTTTATTTTATCAGTCGTAAGCGTCTTCCTCGGTATCAGAGTAGTGCATGTATCTTTTAGTATGTATTGTTAATACGATGACAACTTGTGACATGGTGTCGTGTAGAGCGTTGTTTGTGGTCTTAGTTTGGTGATCACTGACGACTCATTGGTTGAGATTCATTGGTTGTCAGGGTGCGTGAGTTTCCCTCCTTTCCGTAACACTTTCTGATAAGGTCCGTTCTTTTTGCTTGCGTATGGACCAGATACAGAGTGTTGAGGTAATCTGTAGGTATAGTAGCACCTGTGTTACCTGTGTATCGCGATCTTTTCGGAAAGCGAGTCGTCTGTTGAGCTGAACAGTTTCCATCATAAACTTCGTGCTTGTCTGTTACGTCCAGTGGACATCTATATCTGATCTCGCTAGCTTTTGACTGATAGCTGTCACAAGGTTTGGACCAATATAGTACATTTATGAAGAGGCTGAATCTATCGATATTATGGCAGCCGTTATGATTGCCCCAAAATTGTTCATTAAGGCATTGGTACATGGTGAAATAAAAGTGACGAAGTTTTGCGGGGCTTTTGTTAACACTATTTATCAGAATAAAGGTAATCGTGCATATTCTGTTTTTTGTGTCTCTTGCGCAACTTAAAATGATCTTACTCCTACTATATTACTGCAACTACTGAGTTGTGGTTGCTATTAGTTCAATATCAGGGATGAAATTGTTGACCATCCAGGTGGACATACCACAGGTGGGCTCCAAATAGTCACAGATAATTGTTGGGATGTTGGAGTTTTGAAAGTCGTACATCGAACTACAACGAGGATTGGGACGTCCAAATATGTTATGTACCTGTGTGGGACTTTTCTTTCAGTTTATTTGTCGTCCCTATACGATTTTATGTTTCCTACTATAAGCCGCTATGTGTAGGCGTTAGGCGGCTCCCCCGTGAGAAGTTTCAGCTTGTTATTCATATATTGCGGCGTTCTCTTCTTCGAGTAACAGACTTATTACTTATTATTATACTTAACAGATTACAGAGATTTTATCTAGTTAATATAAGGAAAAAAAATTTTAACACGCTTTTATTTGGTCGACCTGTAACTTGCAGCCTGTAACAAATTAGGTAAGCTATTATGTAATACAACCTAAGAAACTGAACTTGGCCCACTTTGTATCATCATGAAACTTGTCACTAATACGTAACTGTAATATGGTATGGTGACGACACAGTAATATGGTATCAATTATTAAGCTGGTCAGGTGATGAAGCCAGAATCTGAATAGTGAAACTCTTCAGAGGATCCTATTAAGCCACTCGAGTTTAGGTTCAAACAACTTATAGCTCCGAGTACAATGTATTACTTTTATAGCAAGGGCGACCCCTTGCTATTATCTGGTTCTTATATGTGTTGGCAATAAAAAATAAATTAATTATAATTTTTTTTTTTTAGTTTCTAATTATTCAAATAATTTAATTTTACTTTAAGTTCACGCTGTATCTCGCCCATAATAGGTACTTTGATTTTTTAACTCTGGAATCGAGGCAAAACTCGGCGTCAAGTTTCGCCACTTAATACGCATTGCCACCAAAATTCGGCGGAAAGTGGGGAACAGAGTGTCTTAACACGAGGTTCCCTCTGCCTACCCTGTTGTGTGCGGGATACAGCGTGCAGCTGATTACTTATTAAGTTACCAAAAATACCTAATTATTAAAAAAATGATATTAATCTACTAAAAAGGTTCGCTTAATGCCATATCATTAGACTTTATCGTATTGTAATTACACTGACACATTCTATATATAGAGTTTAATATAATAATTATCGCTAAGTGACACGGTGGAGCCAAATTTTTGACAGCACTTTTGTAATACATTTTAAATTTCATATCATTTGTTCTGCAAAATGAATTGAGGTGCCGTCATGGCGCAGTGGTATAAGGGTCTGACTTTATCGCAAAGTTTGGAGGTTCGATCCGCACTCAGAATGATGGCACTAAGAGGGCTAATCCCCTTGATCTTAGGAGTGCGTAAGGTGGAAAAAGTATACGAGGCAAAAGGGGAAAGCCGCAAGACTTCCTCCACACTAGGAGGGTGAAGAGTCAGACGTCCCATCCCTTGAAAGAGCTGGAGTTGATTTTTTGCTGCATTGCGCTCTTCCAGGTTCTTAGCGCTCTACCAAGCACCAAAAATGCGATAGGTTCTCGGAGCAGCCGATAAGCATTTTGAGTGATTCCAGATCGGCCCTCGAATTGCCGAGAGATCAGGATGTGTCTTACCTAGTCGCATTTTTCGTTAAAGAATATTTAAAAAGACGAATAAGAAGGGAGGAAATGTCTCTTTTAAGTGAAGGCGCATGCTGCCATCCCAGGGCAATAAGAGGACGGACAAACTGGCTAAGAGCGTGGTTTTAAGAACCCAGAAGTCACCTGATTATGACGTGTACGCTACCTCGTATATTAGGAGGAGGATGAGGGAGGAAACGGCGGAAGCCTGGAATACGAGGTAGGTTACAAGAGACTGCGGTTGCACAACGAAATTATTCCTGCCAACACACATCACCGCTTTCAAGATTATGAAAACTCTAAAAATAACACCTATACTTGCAGGCCATGGGGGCTATGGAGAACATTTGGCAAATTACTTGTTAAAAATCAGCGTTGAATACGATTGTCATCCCGAAAAGAAAGAGATAGATACACCTACTTACCGACTGCCCAATACTCTCCAGAGTTCGCATGGAAACGGAACACAACGGAAAAATATATAAAATAATCTCCAAAACAACAATTCCAGACATAATGTAAAACAAAAAAAAAAATGTAAACACTTTGTTGACATCTGTTATTATATGATTCCATACTGTTACCACTCGATACTCTTACTGTAAAGAAAAATGGTAGTACAAACGTGTAACAAAAAATGGTATATAAATATATTTATAAAAAAATTGATAAATAGTTAAAAAACAAGTAGGTACTATCATCATAAGTCATAAGAAAGTATAGTTATGAAAGGATCCCTATCCTGTTATAGTATTAAATTATAATGAAAAGTTAAATGTAAGGCATATTTTTGTAGCAATAAGTTAAAGAATTAAGTTAATAAGAAATAAGCTATGGATATTATATAACTTGGGGTGCGAAGTCGGATAACCTCCACGTGTGTGCGCTTGCTGTTGGCCCTCTTCGAATGCTGGTCATTCTGGGAGGACGAGCAGTATAGCGTACCGGTGCACCCTGGGCGGCGAGTAATTATTACCTACAGGATCCGTCCTTGGGTAATGATTGCTCGTCGGCTAATAATCCGACGCGACGGCGTTCTTCCGCGTGTTCCTCTGACTAGCAGAGGACACAGTGCGAGGAACTGGGAGGGCGCGCGTGGTGTGTACTCACACTACCGCCACGCAGGCACAGTGATATGTGCCAGCGCCGATTATATCGGAACTCCACTCGTGGTTGCGGTCATGTCTCGTAATCAGGAGTGGAACCGAGGGTCTTGCCTTCACCGGCCGGGCTGCGAGGAAGAAAACCTCTATAAAAAATTACCCCAACCCAAGCGGCGAAGCAGCGCGAGGGGTGCGTGGCTGATGGGATGATCAGTCGCTACTGCTGGTCCCGCCAGGGTACCGGCCGACACCCGTGGCGTATTAGGCTTATCCAAGGACAGGGGGCACTACTTGGATGGACCGTTTTTCCCCCATACTCGTGGGAACAATATGGAAAATGATAAACAAAATCCAAAAAAAGATGATAGTGTAGGAGTTTTAGAGTCCGCTTCGGACTCGGGCGATATAAGGTACTTGCGTCGTAAACGCAAAACAGTAAGAGGAGAAGTATATTCTGGCACGGAAACCGAGGCAATGCATGGATCCAAATGCCATACAGCGAGGAGGGGTCGGCCCCCGAAAACTCGTGGCACTGGTCCATCACGCGGTCGTAGAACACAGAAAGGTCCTCGTGATGAGGAAACCAATGAGGAAGAATTTGAGCAGAACTTATGTGAATGGGCATCTCGAAGAGATACATCTGCTCATACGACGGACGCGGACGACGTTTCTGTTGTGGAAGAGAGGAGGGATACCTCTCTATGCACAGCTCAAGAGCTCCGCGCCTATGCCGTACAAATGGTGGCTTCTATACAGGAGGTTGCAAAGAAATCCGGCCACCTTAAGGGCACTTATGTGCGCAAACTTAAGGACGCTTCTGCAGCAGTAACAGACATTGTTGAGTCTTTGGTTTCTCGCACCGAAAGCGAAGAGGTACGTCGTCTGCGTGAGGAAAATCGGCGCCTGAACGAGCAATTGAACAATCTCCGCATGGAGTTACGATCCCATGGTAAGGATGTAGAGGGTCTGAGGGTGGCACTTGCAGCCACAGGAAAAACTTCCCAAGTGGTTCCGGCACCCGTACTCAATGAAGCAGTATTAGAGGAACTGAAACGTTCCATTGTATGTTCAGTGGGGACGATGATAGACGCCCGGTTTGCTGGCATCGAAGAGCGTCTTTTGCCAGCCAAACGATTGCGTCCCCCTCTGGCAGCTGATGCAAAAAGGGCTTCTCGAGAGCAAATTGTGAGAGTCGCGTCGCCCGTGGTGGAATTGGAAGCGGTGGAAATGGAGAATCAAAAGAGTTCTGGGCATAAAGCAAGACACAAAAAGAACTCTATTAAATCCTCGCAGGTGAGTGATAGATCATCGCTATCTAAGTCCTACCATAATTCGGACCCTGGAACTTCTTTTACGGGCTGTGCAGCTCCTCAAGCTTCAGGTAAGAATAATGTCGCCGATGATGGTTCATGGACCACAGTGGTTAGAAAGGGCAACAAAGGAAAGAAAACCACTGCCACTAACCTTTCTACGCCTAAAGTGACAAGTCTACCTAAATCGAAGCAGTCATCCAGGCCTAAAGTTGCTAAGCCGCCTCGCACAAGCGCAGTTATAGTTACTTTGACGCCAGAGGCCATCGCGAAGAGAGTCTCATATGCTCAGGTACTCGAGAGAGCACAGCAGGGCATTAATCTGGTGCAATTAGGTATCAACGAAGGGATGACGGTGCGCCAGGCAATTTCTGGTGCTAGACTGCTGGAACTAGCTGCTACACACTCCTCTGAAAAGGCGGATATGTTAGCTGAGCGTCTGCGGGTAGTGTTAGACGGTGTAGCTGTAGTCACCAGGCCTCATAAAATTGCCACTTTAAAACTAGTAGGCCTGGATGATTCAGTCACTAAGGATAAGGTAGTAGATGCCGTCGTGAGCGTTAGTGGATGTTCAGCCGACACTGTAACGGCATCGGATATATCTAACGGTCCTGGAGGTATGATGACAGTAGTCGTGCGGTGCCCGTTAGAAGCGGGAAAGTGTATAGCGGAGAAAGGCCGTATCTTGGTAGGATGGAGTTCAGCCAAAGTTCACGTTTTGAAGGAACGTCCCTTACGATGTTTCAGGTGCTTCGCGTTAGGACACTCTAGGCCTCGGTGTCCGTCGGAGGTAGTTCGAGAACACCTCTGCTTCCGCTGCGGAGGTGAGGGGCATAAATCTCGCCAAGATGCATGGTGTGTACTGATGCAAAAATCCCAGCCGGGCACATCATGGGTAGCGGAAATTGTCGCCCACCAATAGTCAAGGGGACGGAAGCTCAGGGGATCGGTGTCCTCTCTGGAGTTGGAGGCCGTCAGGGCCCTGAGGATGAAATAATGGCGGTATAATGGATAGACGACAAGTACATTTCCTCCAGGCTAATATCAACCACTCTGCCAGAGCGCAGGATCTGTTCATACAGTCCATGGCAGAGTGGGATATAGGCGTTAGTGTAGTCTGTGAGCCGTACTTTGTTCCTAATCACCCGTTGTGGATTGGTGATTTGGACGGCTCAGTCGCTATTGTGTTTGGGAACGTCACCGGCCCCACCATGGAGAGTAGAGGAGGAGGTGGAGACCTTGTCAGACCATTTATATGTAAGATTTGAGGTTTCCACACAGCCCTTGCCAGTGGTTCAATCTAGAGGCCCTTCTCGTAGTTTCCCGAGATGGGCCCTTAGCCGGATGAACATAGAAATGGCCAAAGAGGCGGCCATTGTGGCTAAGTGGTGCTCCCAGGGTAGAGTGGTGGAAGCTAACTCTAACGTTGAGGAGTTGGCAGGGCAGATGCGCGATACTCTGGCAGGCTTGTGCGACGCGGCAATGCCAAGAGCCCGACGGCGGTGCTGTCGTCGACAAGTGTACTGGTGGACACCCGAAATTGCGCAGCTGCGGTCGTCCTGCATTCGGGCTCGTCGGGCCTATACAAGGTGCAGGAGAAGAAATGGCTTCGACCCTATTCTCGAGGATCGGCTGTATGGCATGTATAAGGAAAAGAAAAAGGCCTTACAGCATGCCATAAGCCTGGCAAAGTCCGAGGCCCGTCAAGTCTTATTGGCAGGCTTGAACAAGGATCCATGGGGGCGACCCTATCTTGCTGCGCGAAATAAACTTCGTGCGCAGGGAGCCCCACTGACGGAAACACTGTCACCGGAATTTGTTCTCCATCTTGTTGAAGAATTGTTTCCGGAGTCGCCTGGGCATATCCCCCCTGTTATGGCCCCTTCTTCAACGCATGAGGAAGAGTCGGTGGTTCCCCCCATAACAGACGAGGAGATGCATTTGGCGCTCGGAAGACTGAGGGCTAAGAAGACGGCTCCAGGTCCGGACGGTATTCCAGGGAAAGCTTTAGCGATTATCCTGGAATATCTAGGCGATAATCTTCGGGAACTGTTTGACCAATGCCTCTTAACTGGACAGTTCCCGAAGATATGGAAGGAAGGAGCACTGTGTCTGTTGCGCAAGAGTGGTCGACCTCTGGACTCCTCTTCTGCATATAGGCCCATAGTGCTGCTGAATGAGACGGGTAAAATCTTTGAGAAGATTGTTGCCTCTCGTGTTATTCAGCACCTAGAGGAGGTAGGACCGGGCCTTTCAGAGGCTCAGTTCGGATTCAGGGCTGGTCGGTCAACTATTGACGCCCTGAACGCTCTGAAGACTCGGTCGTTGGCCGCTACGGCAGAGAAAAATGTGCTTCTCGCCGTCTCGTTAGACGTGGTCAACGCATTTAACAGCCTGCCGTTTGAGACGTTAAAAGAAGCACTCCGATATCACAGAGTGCCTCTTTATCTCCGGCGGCTGTTAAATGACTACCTCCAGGATAGAGTAGTTTTATGGATTGGGGGAGACGGTCGGATCGGTCGAAGAGGGGTCGGTTGCGGGGTTCCACAGGGGTCGGTGTTAGGCCCATTATTGTGGAATCTCGGATACGACTGGCTCTTGCGTTGCCGCCTTTTCCCCGGGATGAGCATCATTTGCTATGCCGATGATACTCTTGTCACATTCCGGGGATCGAATTACGAGGAGGCCGCACGCTTAGCCGAAGAAGGAACTCATCTCATTATCGACCGCATCGAAGCTTTGGGTCTGAGAGTCTCAATGCCCAAAACCGAGGCTCTCCTTTTCCACGGCCCGCGTAGAGGTCCCCCCCGTGGAGCTACTCTAAGCATCCAGGGACAGGAGGTGGAGGTACGGACCCAGATAAAGTATCTGGGTCTGACACTGGATGGACGATGGTCTTTTGCTTCGCACTTCGCTCAGCTTGCGCCGAAGCTGGTAAACGCCGCCGGGGCCCTTGGCAGGCTATTGCCGAATGTCGGAGGGCCGGACTCTCCATGCCGACAACTTTATGTCGGCGTGTTGAGATCCATGGCTCTGTATGGCGCCCCCGTGTGGGCAGATTCTCTCACCGCTCGCAATAAGACTCAATTGCGGAAAGCACAGCGGGTCATAGCGGTGAGAGCAATCAGGGGGTACCGTACGGTGTCCTGGACGGCGGCAACTCTCTTGGCAAGCGATCCGCCTTGGGAACTACGGGCGGAAGTTCTTGCCAGAGTACATGCATTCTGTGCAAGCGAGCGGTCGCGAGGCGTAAAACCATCGTGGGAGGAGATCGCGCGGATCAGAAGGAGAGCGGACGAAGCCCTGATCCGGCGATGGAGGGAGGACCTGGGGTCTCCGGCGGCAGGCCTAGCGACGGTGGAGGCAGTCCGCCCTCACCTAGAGCGCTGGGTTAATAGGAGTTTCGGGGTCCTGACGTTCAGGTTGGTGCAGATACTGACGGGGCACGGCTGCTTCGGCAAATACCTGCATCAAATTGTGCGTCGGGAGCTGTCGCCGGTGTGCCACGAGTATGATGCCTCCGTTGACTCGGCGCATCACACTCTGGCGGAATGTCCCGCTTGGGTCCCACAACGCCAAGTCTTGATGTCTGTAGTGGGTAGGGACCTCTCACTGTCCAGTGTGGTGGGGGCCATGCTGAACAGTGAGAGAAACTGGTCTGCAATGGTCTCCTTCTGCGAATCAGTAATCGCACTGAAGGAGTCCAGCTCGAACGCAGACTCGCTCCGCCGCCGTAGGCCAGGGGGTAGAAGAAGGCAGTACGCGCATCTTCTACTCCCCCTACCCTAGAGGAGCTACTGCGGAAGGATCAGGGTGATCCTCCTGCAAGCCATCGAGGCTGCAGGTGCCCTAGGAGAAACCCCAGGGCACCCTGAAGGCGACGGTGGCCCGCGTTAGGCGGGCCTCCCACTGAGGCGTTGTAGTAGTATGCGTGAGCGATCCTGCGGCGTCTCATTTTGGTGGAGAGGGTCCGCTGGGTTTTAGTGGGTAGGATCGGTTTCACCGGTGAGTCCCACAGTACCGCTCATCTGTAAGGCATTTGTCTTGCGTGTGGGCGGTCTGCGTAAATGCATTTCCCAGCGATAAAAAAAATAAAAAAATGGATATTATATAACTTAAGATAACTCTAAATATAAGCTTAAATAAAATCTCTAAATACAAGCAAAGTTAAAAAACATACATGTTGACATTCAAATAAAATATGAGTAATTGAAAATAAATTTGAACCCTTCCAGGCTGTCTGAAATATGTAACTTGAGTGAACTTGACTACGAGTTGTTAAAAAAAACCCAAAATGCGGAAGTATTCGAATGGGTTTTAACACTAGGTTACCAGGTTCCCTCTGTCTGCCCTGCTATGTGCGGGATAAAACGTCGTGAAGATTACATAAAGATGTTACATAAGTAATTTTAAGGTAACATCATTATGTCAATTACTTATCAAATAATATAAAGCAATTATAGAGGTATCATACAGAACATACAATCGAGCAATAACGCGGATTTTAAAGATAATTCGCAATTATGATAATTCGAAATTGACATATTCGAATGTTTGGTTAAGTTGATATGATTAATCTTTGCGTCACTATAAAAATATATTGTATTAGGTATTTCTGTATAAAATAATTGTACAATAGGCTATTTCACAAGATTCTAAAAACTGTTTCAAATTATTTATTTGTGTCTAAAGAATCTTTATATTTTAAATTCTAAGTATTTACTTTAAAAAATAATTTAAATACTCAGAATTTTATTCGAAAACGCTCCTTTATGCATAATGTCGTTGAACTAGTGCCATCTGTTACACAGCACTAGCAACACTGTATATGGAATAATTCAATTTAATATCGTATACAAATTTTAGTTCATTAAAAGATGCCAGTCGTGGCGCAGCGGCACGAAGTGTGACTGTAAAATCGACTGTTTGTGGATTTGATCCCCACTCGAGGAGATGAAATAATAATAATAATTATTATTATAATATTTACTTAAATTTATATTTCCATTTCTTCGCTTTGGTGTCGAGGCAAAGCGCGGCGTTGAGTGCTGCCACTCAACACGCAATGCCTCCAGATTCGGCAGAATGTGGCGAAAGGAGTGTCTTAACACAAGTTGCCCTCTGCCTACCCTGCTGTGTGCGGGATACAGCGTGCAACTGATTAAATGATTAAAAGATTATATTATTGTCAATTTAATTATATATACAATTTGTTAATTGCATAGATTCATTAACTGGATATATTTTTATGAGTTTGACTTATAAAAAATACAGTTAAATAGCACTATCAACACTGTATAGAATTAATCTATTTTCTATTGCATAACCTCTTATAGGCCGAGATCCCAGTACCTACATCTGCAGGTACATATCTTTTTCTAATGAAACTTATTTTTAAGAATGATACATGGTAGTAGAATAGAATACACTAGGGTTGCTTAGAAGAATCCTGCCGCAATTACCTTTAAATTAATTTATGGTAATGCGGTTTTGGAGAAGAGACAAACTCATATGTTTTTTATATGAATCCCACATCATTTGAAAGAAAATCGCAAAAGGAATTGGAAAAACAAGGGTTGCCAGCTCTCAGTCTGCCGCAAGCCCAGGGTTGCCTGGTTTAAACAGGTCACCTAGTGATAATAATTTGCACTCATATGTTTTTTTAATGAATTAAATATCAAATTAAAGCAAATAACTGTCGCAAGCAGATGTGCCATCATTTGAATTATTTTATTCCGGTTCTGTTTGACTATGAGAAAAGACTTATATTGTAAAGAAAAATATTATGTAATAGAAGTTCAATCTTAAAATGAATATATATTCTAACAGTTCGCCTGTTAAATGATGATTTTAATCATATTAATTACATACAGAAAACTATTTCAAGATGAAATCATTCTTATTTTTCAGGTGAAATAATGAATCCATGATATTAAGTCTTTGCTAAATCTGTTTTCTAAATACTAATAGTCGTTTTAATTATAATTTACAACGTCTAAATTATGTAATTAAATGAATGTTTACCAATATCGATCTACTAATTTAATGAACTTACGCAAGATCGGTTGGTTATCAATTGATCAATTGATGAGTGAATAGAAGACAATTGTTCTTTTTTAATTTTTGTTACTTTAGATCTTTTCACTGGGTTAGCCGATTTTGATAATTCTTTTTTTATTTGATAGTTGGTGAATTGAAAGCTGATAAATTTCTGACAATGTTATACATGAGAAAATTACATAAATGTTATATTTACATTAAGTATGTGCGCGACAAGTACAAAAATCTACTTTTGTGTATCTGCTGACTAAATCCCATCTGTTGAATGTATACATTCAACAGATTTCGTGTAAATAAAAATTAGAAAAATATTATCGCGTTATTATTAAAGAAATTATTTTAAAAATTACGTTGATACATTGTTTAAGAAGTTAGTAATTTTTTTGTGAATGCTGTACATATCTGTAATTGATATTTGTAACAGAACCAGACCGATATATCAATTTTCTTTTAATATTACAAGTTACATGTATTGTTGATGTGTCAATAAATAAATAAATAAATAGTAATAAAAAAATGAAAATATTTTTTAAGTTTTACGCACATAGCAAGTAGGCAGAGGAAATCTAGTGAAAAGACACTCCGAATTCTGGAGGCATTGAGCAAAGAAATGAAATTTTAATTTAAATAAATATTTTTATTTCCTCGAGTGCGAGCCGGTGCGTTTGAATTTGGACCCCGTACGAGGAAAAGTAATTGACCTCTCCAGTCACAATTTATTATAAAAACACAAAATGTATGCATTTGTACTTGCTTCTGCATATCTAGATTTGTTATTAAGACTTTAAAGAACTTAATTTCTCTTTCATATATTCGATGTCAGAACTACTTAGTTCCTTTTACTAGGAGTTTAATCAAATCATTGCTCAAAACTATTCATCCCCAAACTATGTACTATGATTTATTGAAATATTATTATCTTTTTTTCTTGAAATCTATATCCATATTTGTATAAAAACTGTAAAGGGGGTAAAATTTGTATATTGAATAAAAACAAAAAAAAAATCTGTGGGGACCAAACGGTGCAGTAACAAGGTTTTGTGAAAACCACATAATTGGAAATAACGGGGGGTCCAGTTCGTGAAGTTTTCTGCGGACTGTGAGTGAACCTATTATGTTACGATTAATAAAAGTAACATTTGAGAAGAAATACGTAATATAAGACAGATATATGTAATATAAATAGCATTTAAAATTATTTACGTAAAATAATATTTGAAAGAATTTTTAAGAAAGTTGATTTATATTAAATACCAAAATATTAAATATTAAAAGTGAATTTAGGGAATAAATAATGTTAATTGGAAAAGATTTTGTAAAAGAAAAATGTTACTAGTATATATAGTACTTGGAATTTACTATATTAAATTAATTATTCTATTGGAATATAATATGATAATAGTAAATCTATATGAATTATTGTTTTGTAATATTAATTAAAAAGAATATTAAAAGAAATAATGTTATTTTGTTGAAAAAAAAAATAACTGTTGTATATAAATTATTCAGATCAAATAAATATATTATTATTATTATTAATTAGATTTTAGATGGCGAAAAAGGTAAATATTGAAAATACAATAATTCCGCCTGTAGAAGGTGAAAAAGCTCCTTCACCCGCCATGTTTAAAATAGAAAAGAAATATGTTGGCGAAACTTATTTAAATATTTTATTAAAATTTATTAAGCCCTACAATATTATGGAATAGGAAATGGTCTAGAGATGCAATATATATATTATTTATTAATAGAACTAAAATAATGGTGAAGCCACGGTTATTAGTTTACAAATTCCTTCCAATAGGTTTCCTATAAAATTCCATAGTCGTATTATTTATGTAGGTAAATGTCCATAATAATTGTAACATTTATAGAAAAATGTGGAAAGCGAAGTTTTAAGGATAAAAAAGATACAAAAAAGTGTAAAGTATTGCAATTTCGTATATTTTATTCAATTTCAGAGAAAATCTAAATTTTACTACTTAAGCATTAAGCTAAGATCTGTGCCATCCAGTCGCGGTAGGCACTGATTCTCACAAACACATCAGGGGCACCAACGGCGCATGGTATTCCCCAAGATACGACGCCAATCTGCTCGTTTGTGTCAGCGCGAACCAAAGGACTGCCAGAATCACCCTGAAATAATATGTTTTATAAAATTAAAGTTATAAAACCAGTGGAGGACAGTCACGGCGCAGGGGCACAAAGTGTGACTGTAAAATAAACTGGTTGTGGGCTCGATCCCCACTCGAGGAAATGAAATATTTATTCACATTTATAGTTTCATTTCTTCGCTCTGGTGTCGAGGCAAAGCGCGGCGTTGAGTTCCGTCACTAAACACGCAATGCTTCCAGAGCCCGGCGGAAAGTGGAAAACGGTGTGTCTTAACCCTCTGCCTACTCTGCTGCGTGCGAGATACAGCTTGGAGCTGATTTAATTTAATTTTTTAAAGTTATAAAACGAAAGAGGACGCCGTGGTATAGCAGCTCAGCATTTGACTGATTCCGTAGCGCCACAACTGCCCCAAAAGGTAAAGTCTATAGTCTCATAAGATGAATAATTTCTCTAGATGTGTTCTTATCACAGTGTACTCACGTTGCAAGTTCCTTGTCCGGCTGCGTGATAGGTACATACTTCGATGTGTGGTTCCACAACAGGAACATTATTTAGGCCTAATTCGGCGGCTTTCACAGCGACATCCCTTTTACAAGCTTCACCATCTATTACTTGAGATTTTAGAGTAAACAATGTATAGGATGTTGATCCACCGGCCTGAAAACGTAATTTAAAAGATATATTATTTTAATACTTACTAGTTAAAGTTGGAGTATCCGAAATTTAATTCTCAGTTTTTCCCTACACTCTGTAGGGACTTCCTTACTCTCTTTATATCTGTGTTTTTATTACATACCACATATCTACTGTCAGCGTAAACACGGTATGTCTTTGGTTCGATTCTTATTCGGGGAAATGAAATATTTAATATTTTCATTTTCTCGTTCTGGTCTCGAGGTAGAGCACGGAGTTGAGTTCCTCAACTCAACACGAAATATCTCCAGAATTCAGCGGTAAGTGAGGAACAACATAAATAGAAACGGAGTGTCTTAACACTAGGGTCCTAGGTTCTCAGGTTCTCTGCCTACCCTGCCACGTGCAGGATACAGTGTGAAGCTAGAAATATATAATATACCTCGTCTATAATCTGATAGTTTTATATATGGATAATAATTTAATTTTAGAGTAAAAGAAACCGAAACATGGCTACCCAGATTGAAGTTATGTAACCAAATCGTATAAATGAAAATGTATCTAAATGTGTATTTTCAATGAGAAAGAAGATAACTAATTACTAATAACTAATTATTAGTATTATTATACACTTTATAATGACTTACAGAAGTTCTTCCCCATCCGCTGACGGACGTGGTGACCCCAGCATCGACCCAATCGAAGTTTAAGGCAACTAAGCCGATGTTGCTACTCAAACCGATGACATGGCGAGAGACAAGGAAACCAATATCATTCTTCAGGACAGGCGCAGGCTGATAGTTTGGATGGGAAATGTTACGAGAGAAATAAATACCGTTATCTACTGAAAACCAATTAGCATTGCCAGCGTAACCTACAAGAGACCTGTTGAAAATATAAGATTAATAATACAGTATTCGAAAATAGTCCGACTTGTAGAAATAATATGGGCTACCTCTACTACTATTCGGAATTTAAAGTTATACTTTTGGTTTTCCGGACTAATATGCGGCGGAGTTAAATACCGGAATTAAGTTCTTAATTCTGGGACAAATACTTCTGTTGACTGTTTTCAATCAAATTCGTAATTTTCTCTAAATATGAAAACAACTAATATGAATAAAAAACGAAATACTTATCCAAATATCTAAATAAGATATATACAACCTCTATTCTTTATAAGTAGCTACTAATACTAAATATCTTACTTACGGGCTCAAAGTTTGGATAGTGAAAGCACTTTGTATACAATGGGCGGCGGTCAGCAAGTGAGTGGGGGTAACTAGAGATGCACCACAAAGTAAGCTTCTGAACCTCATGCCTATGGTGAGGGCTACCATATAAGGAGTGGTCTCTCCAACTGAACCTCCGATTATACGTGACGATGCACCTGAGTGGTCGAAGTATATGGACAGGTCATCCTTAGAAGCTGGGACAGCTGAAATAATATGTCGATTAGCGTTGACGAATAAGTACGGATAGATAAGTATGGATGAAATTTGGTTGCAATTACCTATATACAAAAACAATATATTTTTTTAATTTTACTAATTTATGTCTTTTATTCCCGACTGCTAAGGAAGGGTTATGTTTTTCGCGCGTATCTTGTATGTATGTAATATTCTTTATTACCTCGTATCTCCAGAACTCCTGAACGGATTTACATATTTGAGGTGTCGTTAGATTCGTATTAGCAGCCCGAGTGTTCTTAGATAGGTGACGTTAATAAAAAATAATCATGGCGGCTGTGGGACGCCATTGGACGAAGTGAAAAAAAAATTTTTCGTTTCGAATACTACAATATGGGTATCAAATTAAAGAGCTCAATTTCAGAATTTCAAAAAGGTATATCATGATTATCATTACCATAATAAATTCTAACAAAAAAATGAAAAATAAAAAAATATTTGTAAAAACAAAAACCCCGACTGCATAAAACTAGAAGAAAATAAACAAGCCCAATATTTTATTAGGATTAACAGTCGGAACCTATAAGTAATTCTTCAATCAATAAAATCTTTACCAGGAACGGCGTATAATTTAAAGAGGTCCCGACTGTTAATCCTAATAAACTATTGGGCTTGTTTATTTTCTTCTAGTTTTATGCAGTCGGGGTTTTTGTTTTTACAAATATTTTTTTATGAAGGTTATTCTTAACTTAAGTTATATTGTTTACATTTTTTACTTTTTACTTTTGCCAGTACATCTCATATGTATATTCAATTACTTGAACATTACTTGTAGGTGCACAAAAACAGAGCATGGGGTAAACAATATTTTAATAAAAAGTTGAAAATATAGGGTATAAGTATGAAGATGATCTTAATATGCAAACTGCAGTGTTAAAAAAAACAGGAGTATTAAAATGACCGTGGTCGAAGCGCAGTGTTTTCTCACTCTGGTAACAAGACAAAGCGCGATGCTGAATTCCACCATTACACACACAATGTCTCGAAAATTCAGTGAAAAGTGGAGAACAGTGCTTTAAGCCTATTCTATACAGGGCAAGCTAAAAAATAAATAATTGTATATCTGAGTAATAATATGAAAAATATACTTCTGTATCTTACCATAAGAGCCAATGAAAAGCGTTACTACCAAAAAACCAACTTTGAGTGCCATTTTGAGACCGTCTGCAGTATGTTTAACCTCTTCCTCTATTTATATGGCAATATTAGATATAATTGTAATTAATCAAGATAAGGGATTGGACTGATTAAGATTAAATAATTTGATTAAAATTATCACATTCCTCCATTAGTTCCTTGTATTCAATCGATGACATTTTAAGTAATCAAGAATATTGCAATAAAAGGTTATTTTTATTAATTATGTGTTGTTTTACTTTTTCGATCCTGCAGTTTCCTTAATTAAGCTGTTAGTTGGAATTAAAGTTTCGTCAGTCGCTTATTAAAATTGATTAATAGCTTGGGTTCATGAGGATTTGGGGCGTCCTCCTCCTCCTCATGTCAGATGGATATTTGGTATTTGAAGGACTAGATGAACCCTTACAAATGTGTATGTGATAATACTATTGCTTTGCTCAAATATTCGGGTTGGCCGTGGTGGTCGTCGACTACGTTGCCTGTGGTGCAGTTACATTGGATTCCGTATTCCTTTTTGCCTCCTCAACTCTATAGGAAATACTATATCAATCACGAAACCTTTATTTTATCGGTCGTTAGCGTCTTCCTCGGTATCAGAGTAGTGCATGTATCTTTTAGTATGTATTGTTAATACGATGACAACTTGTGACATGGTGTCATGTAGGGCGTTGTTTGTGGTCTTAGTTTGGTGATCACTGACGACTCATTGGTTGAGATTCATTGGTTGTCAGGGTGCGTGAGATTCCCTCCTTTCCGTAACACTTTCTGATAAGGTCCGTTCTTTTTGCTTGCATATGGACCAGATATAGAGTGTTGAGGTAATCTGTAGGTATAATAGAACCTGTGTTACCTGTGTATCGCGATCTTTTCGGAAAGCGAGTCGTCTGTTGGGTTGAATAGATTACATCATAAACTTCGTGCTTGTCTGTTACGTCCAGTGTACATCTGTGTGATCGCGTGATCTCGCTAGCTCTTGAGTGATAGCCGTCACAAAGTTTGGACCAATATAGTACATTTATGAAGAAGCAACACGCAATGCCTCCAGAATTCGGCAGAAAGTGGGGAACGGAGTGTCTTAACACTAGGTTCCCTCTGCCTACCCTGCTGTTTGCGGGATACAGCGTGATGCTAAAAAAAAGAAGCTGAATCTATCGATATTATGGCAGCCGTAATGATATTGTCCCAAAATTGTTGATTAAGGCATTGGTACATGGTGAGATGATAAACAACGTTAACACTACGTTAGGCGGCTCCCCGTGAGATGTTTCAGCTTGTTATTCATATATGGCGGCTCTCTTCTTCGAGTAACATACTTAGCATACCGATTTTTTGCATATTACAGAGATTTTGTCTAGTTAATATATAGGATAAGAAAATATTTTTAACACGCTTTTATTAGATCGACCTGTAACTTGCAGCCTGTAACAAATTAAGTAAGCAATTATGTAATACAACCTAAGAAACTGAACTTCGCCCACTTTGTATGTATATATTATGAAACGTGGCACTAATAGGTATCTTAGGTTACGACACAATAATATGGTATCAATTATCAAGCTGGTCAGGTGCTGAAGCCAGGACCTGATTAGTGAAACTCTTTAGATGAGTAGTACAATATATAACATTTATAGTAAGGGCGACCCCTTACTTAAAAGCAATATAAGAAGCAGATAATATCTGCTTCTTATATGTGTTGGCAATAAAAAAATAAATTAATTATAAAGTTTTATTGTTTAGTCTTTCTAATTATTCAAATAATTTAATTTTACTTCAAGTTCACGCTGTATCTCGCCCATAACAGAGTACCTTGAGGGAGAGTACCTTAAGATACGTCAGCATCCCATATTTTGATTTTCTCGCTCTGGTATCGAGGCAAAACTCAGCGTTAAGTTTCAGAAGAGAGTGTCTTAACACTAGGTTCCCTCTGCCTACCCTGTTGTGTGCGGGATACAGCGTGCAGCTGATTACTTATTAAGTTACCAAAAAATACCTAATTATTAAAAAAAATAATAATAATCTACTAAAGAGGTTCGCTTAATGCCATATCATTAGATTTTATCGTATTGTAATTAGTCATTCTATATATAGTTTAATATAATAATTATCACTAAGGGACATTTGTTATTGTATGGCTTCATACTGTTACCACTCGTAAACGTGTACGTATATATATATATATATATATATATATATATATATATATATATATATATATATATATATATATATATATATATATATATATATATATATATATCTTCTCTATCTCTATATCTTATAAAATAAGAACTCATTTCGTCTCTGTCTGACCTTTCTAAGCGATCTTCTTCTAAACCACCCAACGGATTTTGATGCGGTTTTCACCATTAGGTAGAGTATTTCTCAGGGAAGGTTTATATATGGTTTATTATATGTATATTTTATTGTAATTTGACATAAATATGATAAATGTGCATAAAGTCCTACCCGTTGAGACACTTTCACGCATGCGCTGCTTTAATGGTAAGTCCTACATGAAAATAATGTACTAGAGTATTATTCCTCTTAATAAGATCTACAAAAAAGTCAGCGACAGCATATTTGTATCTTCTAAAGATAACATACAGTGAGCATATTTCTGTCTAAAAATAGTAAATTGAATATATTTTTTATTGTGAGGGATGTTTGTCGATAATAGTATCAATCCTTATCCTTTTAAATAGTTTATTAATTTTCTACGTTAAACGAAGATAAAATTTGCTTTTTACACTAATTTGAAATTACGAATAGTTTTAGAGAAAAACGCATTTAATTGTTGACACATCACGCCGGCTATAAACCGCAGTTTTGGCGCAAGTTTCATTTATTACCTTACTCTCAGCGTATAAATAAGTATATTATTTACGTTAGCCATTTAATGGAGATCAAAACTGTCTTTTACTGTTTTTCATTTTAATAAGTACTTTAGAAGTTGTTACAATATCAAAAAATCCTTGTTGCGAAACGGCGAAACCACACGCCGTGCGTCCCCCCGCGCCCCGCGACGCGTCCGCCGCGCCCGTCTCCCCGCCCGCCTCTGTAGCGAAGTAGATTTAGATGCGATTGTACGTATTGAATAATTAGAGTTTAATGTATTATTTCAGCGCGATATATTTAGTTTCATCTTTTTTGATTATTAGAATAGTAGGTAGTCTTTTGTTTATCATTTCTTTCGTTTCCTATCCTATTGTCTATTTTGTTTACTCTTCTTCTGTTCTTTTATTATTATTTTTTTACCTTTTTAAACATTTCCTTTTTTAATTTAATTAAGCCACGAAAAAGTCGTTCATAGGTCGTAGAACAAGAAATGCAAATAAAAATCTTTTAAGTCTTACTAATGAAAGCGTAGAGGAGACGGAAATTAGACGGTAATTTAAATATATTTTCTTATTGTAAGGGATGTGTGTCCATAATGATATTAATCCTTATCCTTTTAAATAAGTTCTTATTTTTCTACGTTAAACAAAGATAAACTTTGCTCTTTACAATATTTCGAAATTACAAATAGTTTTAGAGAAAAGCTATATCGACTCATGTTTAACTCTTACTTCCAGTATATATATAAGTATAATAGTTACCTTTTGGCCATTTAATATAGATTAAAATGTTGTTTACTGTTTTTCATTTCAATAAGTACTTTAGAAGATTAGTAGCACAGATTTAAAATTATGCTTATAAAAATGGATCCGCCGCACCCCCCCGGGCTTCTTTCCCCCGGGCATGGAAGCAAGGCCTGGTCATCATGTTGGCCAAGGCTGGGAAGAGCCCGCAGCCTGAGGGATACCGATCTATAACCCTCCTTAGCGCGATCGCCAAGCTGTTCGAGAAGTTATTCCTCTCACTTCTCCAGTCGCACATCCACCCGCGAAGCGAACAGTTTGGCAAGCGGGTATACCACTCTGGTTATACTACGCCGCAACAGCGATCAACCGAAAGGAGAGTGCAATAGTAGTCTTCTTCGACGTCGCGCGCGTATTCGACCGCGTTGGCACCCGGGCCTACTTCATTAAGTGCTCAGAGCCGGCACCCCCCAGCACGTCACGCATGTCTTTGCCTCCCTGCCTCAGTGACAGGACATTTTGCGTGACAGTTGAGAGTTCGAGGTCTAGCAGTGACTGGATCGCTGCCGTTGTTCCCCAGGGCAGCATTTTATCACCTGCTCTGTACGCACTATACACTGATGACATCACAACGCCCTAGCGAGTATCACTCAACGAGAAATCCTGCAGGTGGTCCAGAACCTCATCCTCCGTCGAGTGACGCAAGCGCCATACTAAGTGAGGAACACCACGCATAATCGCAACATAAAAATAGAAAGCCTGGAGGTACACATTGGTCGTCTCACGTCCAACGCATTCCGCTGCGCCAATGTATCACCTGCACCTAAGGAGCAGCACTCCGTGGCATACCCGCCCGCCCGAGGTCAGACGTAAGACTACTTCCGAGGGACTTTCTATTCTCCTCCAAATCCGACTCATGAGCCTTGCATTGAACCTTGGTCGTTTAAGAAGGGCGTCCCTCAGGAAACCGAGGATCTGTCCTGACTGAGTTGACCGCCTAGATGGCATTTGATAATCCTTCCAATTTCATACTGTGTCAACGCCCAGATGTCGTTCGGAGCTACTACCGAGATGGACGAGAGAATGCTTCAATTCTGCGCCTGGCTCTATAGCAAAGTTAATTTAGAAGTGATTGCACGTATTTTGGAGTTATCCAATAATTATGATGTATTTCAACGCCACATAGTTGGTTACATCTTTCGTTTAAATATTTTTGGGTAAGAGAATAGTAGGTAGTCTGTTGTTTATAATTCCTTTCGTTAAAGTGTTCTATTGTTTGTGTAATTTGTTTAAGTGTGTTTTTTTAAACAATTGGAACATCCTTATTGGAACTACGAAAATGCGGATTGCATTAAAATAATTTTCACATTAGTAATCTTAAGTGTTTCGCAAACATAGGTACACTACATGAATAATTCAGTAGTTAAAGCGGGCGAAGCCGCGAGCGGGTCGCTAGTATATATATATATATATATATATATATATATATATATATATATATATATATATATATATATATATATAGTGTAGAAGCGGCTAAGTAGTCGAGTGGGCCAGATGGCATCTCTTTTTTAGTGCTTCGTTCCCATGGTCCTAAACTGACACCAGTGTTAACGCATTTGTTTTGTCACTCTTACTCAGTTGGCGTATTCCTAAGCTCGTGGAAGAGCGCTCTTAACGACCTGATCCCGAAGAAACTTGTGTCTCCTGTTAAGTCATCGCTCGAGAATGTGTCCTCAGGGATGAAAAGAACTTCGTTCAATTCAACCCCCTCACTTTTCTAACCGTACAGTAGGTATTTCATAAACTCAATCGGGGAAATGAAATATTTTGTTATATAAAAAAAAGCGCTCAGTCGTGTACAAGCTTCTTTACAAGCGTCCATTAAAGCTCGTACTTTTTCTTCAGGGGCGAACTACTCTCGCCACTCCCAGTCCGGAGACGTTGTCAAGACTAGTCCAAGTCAACAGCAATAAAGCCAAGTCAAAAAATAAAATAAAATGTACAAGCTTATTTGTCAGTTGTTACCTCGTAACATCGCTCAAGGACTTTTAAGTGTTAGTGATTAACGCCCAATATTAATAACCTATCTCCAACGTCAATCTTAGATTGTTTCATATATCTATCCAATCTCTAGATAGTATAGATATATGAAACAATCTAAGATTGACGTTGGAGATAGGTTATTAATATTGGGCGTAAGTAGGTAATTGTAAGATCGTTATTCTGTAAGTACCGTTCGTTATTTGATTTTTGTTATTAACTTTTGCAGGTGATTGTTTTGTTCCTTAATTTTAATTTTAATTAATATCTACTTGTTACTTATTATTATTTCCTGTTGCTTTTTTTAAAATAAATTTCGAACCTAAAACCTAAATATATAATAAATAAAGTGATAAAATGCAGAACAGGAATATAAAGTGAAAGTGAAACTTTTAAAGAAAAGCCAATTAAAGTTAAAATTTGTGAAAAGTGCAATTATTTCCAGTTTATCATCACATCAGATCTTAAGTGCGTGAGTGTTTGTGCCCTTCCGGTGCAGTCACAAGGTTTTGGTGAAAATCCCAATTGGAGATAACGGGTAGTCGAGTTCGTGAAGGTTTCTGCGGACTGTGAGTGAACCTATTAAATTACTAAATTAAAATTAAATAAGCTTCACGCTGTATCCCGCACACAGCAGGGTAGGCAGAGGGAACATAATGTTAAGACACTCGACTGGCTTCTTAAATTACGCGTAATAAAAATAACATTTAAAACTATATTTAATAATATTTGAAAGAATTTTTAAGAAAGTTGATTTGTATTAAATACTAAAATATTAAATATTAAAAGTGAATTTAGGGAATTAATAATGTTAATTAGAAAGGATTTTGCAAAAGAAAAGTGTTACTAGTATAATAGTGCATGGAATTTACTATAATTAAATAAATATCCTCTTGGAATATAATATGCTAATATTAAATGTATATGAAATATTGTTTTGTAATCAAATAATTAAGTATATTATTATTATTAACTAGCGGCCCGCCTACGGCTTCGCCCGCTTAAAATTCATGATTATTGATTTAATAAGCAGAATTGATTGACAACTATAATGACTTCTAATATGATTTTTGTATTATTTTAATCTGTAATATTCTAATATGATTTTTTTAAGACATTATCGTAATTTCTATAAGAATTTTCGATTGTTTCGAACTAAAAAATACGACCAATGTTGATATTTGATATTCATAAAATATACATAAAGCTAATTATTTATTATATGTATATATTTTTGTAACATTACGTTCTTTTTACCTATGTTATGTTTTTTAAAGCTCTGTTAAATGTGCTGACTTAATAATTTAATGTACTGCTTCAGAAACAGCTTTAAATGTTCAATTATTGATTTGGGTAAGGATTCATATTATTTGTAAAATAGCTGTAATGTTTGCATATTAACTCCTGTACAGTTTATAAATTAGTTACACATATTATTAGCTAAATGTACAAACCCGCCATGTCTAAAGTGGAAAAGAAATATGTAATTTATTAAGCCCTAAGATGGGTCAAGGGATGCAATAAATTAATTTTTAACTAATTACAACAGAAATTATGTATTAATTTATTTATAGAAATCATTTATATATATACTATTTATAATTTTACATTTAGTTTGAAATAGCTTATTTAAAAAATGGGGCATCTATCCTAAATAATGGACTGGTTTTTACTAAAATAATGGCGAAGCCACGGTTATTAGTTTAAATATTCCTTCAAATAGGATTCCTATAAAATTCCATAGTCGTATTATTCATGTAGGTAAATGTCCATAATAATTGTATCATTTATAGAAAAATGTAGAAAGCGAAATATTAAGGATAAAAAAGATACAAAAAAGTGTATTGCAATTTCGTATATTTTATTCAATTTCAGAGAAAATTTAAATTTTACTATTTCAGCATTAAGCTAAGATCTGTGCCATCCAGTCGTTGTAGGCACTGATTCTAGCAAACACATCAGGGGCACCGACAGCGCATGGTATTCCCCAAGATACGACGCCAATCTGCTCGTTTGTGTCAGCGCGAACCAAAGGACTGCCAGAATCACCCTGAAATAATGTTTTATAAAACTAAAGTTATAAAACTAGTGGAGGACAATCGCGGCGCAGGGAGACAAAGTGTGACTGTAAAATCGACTGGTTGTGGGTTCGATCCCCACTCGAGGAAATGAAATATTTACTTACATTTATATTTTCATTTCTTCGCTCTGGTGTCGAGGCAGAGCGTGACGTTGAGTTGAGTTCCGCTACTCAACACGCAATGCCTCCAGAGCTCGGCGGTAAGTGGGCAACAGTGTGTTTTAACACTATGTTCCCTATGCCTATCCTGCTGTGTGCGGGATAAAGCGTGGAGCTGATTTAATTAGATTTTTCAAAGTTATAAAACGAATGAGCACGCCGTGGTGTAGCCGCTCAGCATCTGACTGAAAACCCGACGGTTGTGCAACGTTAATACCATTTCCTCACTCACTTTCACAAGAAAAAGCACAGCGTTAAGGTCCGGCAATCAATATCTAGGTCTAGGTTCTATGTCTCTGCTCCTACTAAGATATGCAGGGTAAAAGAATGAAATTAATAACTGTCACGTTTAGGAAAGGAAAAATACTTATACTATTTAGAAAACGTATAAAATTTTTAACATTACATTTTTTATACGTTTTCTAAATAAGTATTTTTTTTTCCTAAGTGTGGAATGACACTTTTAGAATGTTAAAAACTGTCACGTTCACAATACGGTGTTCTGTAGCGCCACAACTGCCCTAAAAGGTAAAATCTATAGTCTCATAAGATAGAATATATATAGAATAATTTCTATGGATCTATTCTTATCACTGTACTTACGTTACAAGTTCCTTGTCCGGCTGCGTGATAGGTACATACTTCGATGTGTGGTTCGACAACAGGAACATTATTTAGGCCTAATTCGGCGGCTTTCACAGCGACGTCCCTTTTACAAGCTTCGCCATCTATTACTTGAGATTGTAGAGTAAACAATGTATAGGATGTTGATCCACCGGCCTGAAAACGTAATTTAAAAGATATATTATTTTAATACTTACTGGTTAAAGTTGGAATATCCGAAATTTTATTCTCAGTTTTTCCCTACACTCTCTAGGGACTTCCTTACTCTGTCTATATCTGTGTTTTTATTACATACCACATATCTACTGTCAGCGTAAGCACGGTATGTCATTGGTTCGATTCTTATTCGGGGAAGTGAAATATTTAATATTTACATTTTCTCGTTCTGGTATCGAGGCAGAGCACGGAGTCGAGTTCCTCATAACTCAACACGAAAAATTTCCAGAATTCAGCGGTAAGTGAGGAACAACATAAATAGAAACGGAGTGTCTTAACACTAGGTTCCTAGGTTCCCAGGTTCTCTGCCTACCCTGCCACGTGCGGGATACAGTGTGAAGCTAGAAATATATAATATACCTCGTCTATAATCTGTTAGTTTTATATATGGACTAGAGCTTATTAGGAGTGAATTCTAAAAAAACCACGAAACACGTGTTCAATAATATTTTTAGCAGTCTGAATTTAAATTTTTATAAAAATCGGTGGCAATTTAAAGATTTTTCCATATAAACTTTCATTTGAACCCTTATTTGAACCCTTAGGGAGTGAATTCTTAAAAACCATGAAACACGTGTTCAATTAAATATTTTTAAGAGTCTGAATTTCAAATTTTATAAAAATTGCTACAGATTATTTTTTTTTTCCATACAAACTTTCAACCCCTATTTCATGCCTTTAGGGTTAAAATTTTTCAAATTCCTTTCTTAGTGGATGTCCAGAATATGAAAATAAACATCTGCCCAAATTTCACGTTTCTACCATCAGCGGTTACGGCTCTGCGTGCGTCTTACCTCAGTCAGTCAGCACAAGTCCTTTTATATATATAGACCTTTTATATATATAGATAATAATTTATTTTTAGAGTAAAAGAAACCGAAACATGGCTACCCAGATTGAAGATTATGTAACCAAATCGAATAAATGAAAATGTATCTAAATGTATATTTTCAAAGAGAAAGAAGATAATTAGTTATTAGAATTATTATACACTTCATAATGACTTACAGAAGTTCTTCCCCATCCGCTGACGGACGTGGCGACCCCAGCATCGACCCAATCGAAGTTTAAGGCAACTAAGCCGATGTTGCTACTCAAACCGATGACATGGCGGGAGACAAGGAAACCAATATCATTCTTCAGGACAGGCGCAGGCTGATAGTTTGGATGGGAAATGTTACGAGAGAAATAAATACCGTTATCTACTGAAAACCAATTAGCATTGCCAGCGTAACCTACAAGAGACCTGTTGAAAATATAAGATTAATAATACAGTATTCGAAAATAGTCCGACTTGTAGAAATAATATGGGCTACCTCTACTACTATTCGGAATTTAAAGTTATACTTTTGGTTTTCCGGACTAATATGCGGCGGAGTTAAATACCGGAATTAAGTTCTTAATTCTGGGACAAATACTTCTGTTGACTGTTTTCAATCAAATTCGTAATTTTCTCTAAATATGAAAACAACTAATATGAATAAAAAACGAAATACTTATCCAAATATCTAAATAAGATATATACAACCTCTATTCTTTATAAGTAGCTACTAATACTAAATATCTTACTTACGGGCTCAAAGTTTGGATAGTGAAAGCACTTTGTATACAATGGGCGGCGGTCAGCAAGTGAGTGGGGGTAACTAGAGATGCACCACAAAGTAAGCTTCTGAACCTCATGCCTATGGTGAGGGCTACCATATAAGGAGTGGTCTCTCCAACTGAACCTCCGATTATACGTGACGATGCACCTGAGTGGTCGAAGTATATGGACAGGTCATCCTTAGAAGCTGGGAGAGCTGAAATAATATGTCGATTAGCGTTGATGAATAAGTACGGATAGATAAGTATGGATGAAATTTGGTTGCAATTACCTATATACAAAAACAATATATTTTTTTAATTTTACTAATTTATGTCTTTTATGAAGGTTATTCTTAACTTAAGTTATATTGTTTACATTTTTTACTTTTTACTTTTGCCAGTACATCTCATATGTATATTCAATTACTTGAACATTACTTGTAGGTGCACAAAAACAGAGCATGGGGTAAACAATATTTTAATAAAAAATTGAAAATATAGGGTATAAGTATGAAGATGATCTTAATATGCAAACTGCAGTGTTAAAAAAACAGGAGTGTTAAAATGACCGTGGTCGAGGCGCAGTGTTTTCTCACTCTGGTAACAAGACAAAGCGCGATGCTGAATTCCACCATTACACACACAATGTCTCGAAAATTCAGTGAAAAGTGGAGAACAGTGCTTTAAGCCTATTCTATACAGGGCAAGCTAAAAAATAAATAATTGTATATCTGAGTAATAATATGAAAAATATACTTCTGTATCTTACCATAAGAGCCAATGAAAAGCGTTACTACCAAAAAACCAACTTTGAGTGCCATTTTGAGACCGTCTGCAGTATGTTTAACCTCTTCCTCTATTTATATGGCAATATTAGATATAATTGTAATTAATCAAGATAAGGGATTGGACTGATTAAGATTAAATAATTTGATTAAAATTATCATATTCCTCCATTAGTTCCTTGTATTCAATCGATGACATTTTAAGTAATCAAGAATATTGCAATAAAAGGTTATTTTTATTAATTATGTGTTGTTTTACTTTTTCGATCCTGCAGTTTCCTTAATTAAGCTGTTAGTTGGAATTAAAGTTTCGTCAGTCGCTTATTAAAATTGATTAATAGCTTGGGTTCATGAGGATTTGGGGCGTCCTCCTCCTCCTCATGTCAGATGGATATTTGGTATTTGAAGGACTAGATGAACCCTTACAAATGTGTATGTGATAATACTATTGCTTTGCTCAAATATTCGGGTTGGCCGGTGGTGGTCGTCGACTACGTTGCCTGTGGTGCAGTTACATTGGATTCCGTATTCCTTTTTGCCTCCTCAACTCTATAGGAAATACTATATCAATCACGAAACCTTTATTTTATCGGTCGTTAGCGTCTTCCTCGGTATCAGAGTAGTGCATGTATCTTTTAGTATGTATTGTTAATACGATGACAACTTGTGACATGGTGTCATGTAGGGCGTTGTTTGTGGTCTTAGTTTGGTGATCACTGACGACTCATTGGTTGAGATTCATTGGTTGTCAGGGTGCGTGAGATTCCCTCCTTTCCGTAACACTTTCTGATAAGGTCCGTTCTTTTTGCTTGCATATGGACCAGATATAGAGTGTTGAGGTAATCTGTAGGTATAATAGAACCTGTGTTACCTGTGTATCGCGATCTTTTCGGAAAGCGAGTCGTCTGTTGGGTTGAATAGATTACATCATAAACTTCGTGCTTGTCTGTTACGTCCAGTGTACATCTGTGTGATCGCGTGATCTCGCTAGCTCTTGAGTGATGGCCGTCACAAAGTTTGGACCAATATTGTACATTTATGAAGAAGCAACACGCAATGTCTCCAGAATTCGGCAGAAAGTGTGGAACGGAGTGTCTTAACACTAGGTTCCCTCTGCCTACCCTGCTGTTTGCGGGATACAGCGTGAAGCTAAAAAAAAAGAAGCTGAATCTATCGATATTATGGCAGCCGTAATGATATTGTCCGATATACCGATTTTTTGCATATTACAGAGATTTTGTCTAGTTAATATTAGGAAAAGAAAATATTTTTAACATGCTTTTATTAGGTTAACCTGTAACTTGCAGCCTGTAACAAATTAAGTAAGCAATTATGTAATACAACCTAAGAAACTGAACTTCGCCCACTTTGTATGTATATATTATGAAACGTGGCACTAATAGGTATCTTAGGTTACGACACAATAATATGTTATCAATTATCAAGCTGGTCAGGTGCTGAAGCCAGGACCTGATTAGTGAAACTCTTTAGATGAGAAGTACAATATATAACATTTATAGTAAGGGCGACCCCTTACTTAAAAGCAATATAAGAAGCAGATAATATCTGCTTCTTATATGTGTTGGCAATAAGAAAATAAATTAATTATAAAGTTTTATTGTTTAGTCTTTCTAATTATTTAAATAATTTAATTTTACTTCAAGTTCACGCTGTATCTCGCCCATAACAGAGTACCTTGAGGGAGAGTACCTTAAGATACGTCAGCATCCCATATTTAGATTTTCTCGCTCTGGTATCGAGGCAAAACTCAGCGTTAAGTTTCAGAAGAGAGCAAGTGTCTTAACACTAGGTTCCCTCTGCCTACCCTGTTGTGTGCGGGATACAGCGTGCAGCTGATTACTTATTAAGTTACCAAAAATATCTAATTATTAAAAAAAATAATAATAATCTACTAAAGAGGTTCGCTTAATGCCATATCATTAGATTTTATCGTATTGTAATTAGTCATTCTATATATAGTTTAATATAATAATTATCACTAAGGGACATCTGTTATTGTTGTTATTGTATGGCTTCATACTGTTACCACTCGTAAACGTGTACGTATATATATATATATATATATATATATATATATATATATATATATATATATATATATATATATATATATATATATATATATATATAGTTAAAGAATTAACTTAATAGGAAATAAGCTCCACGACATCCTTTCACTGAACAAACAATCGTATTATTATCAATCATAAATTTTCTTATGTTTCTTCGTGAGTATGGTGATGATGAGTTACTGTGAAGACCACAATTTCGATATTAAATAATTAAGTATACTACAATTTGATATATTGCTGTTGGATTTTTCGTTTAAATCAGTTCTTCTAAATGGGATTCGAACCCACGAATATTGGTCATTTAGTTATTTCTAATAAATTTTTAACTAAGTATACAAAATGTTAACAAGCGTTCGACTCTAAGCGGGACAATTGTGGGCTCGCGTCCTCTCAACAAGCAAACTTTGAATGATTCAGCGGAAAGTGGAAAACGGAAGTATCCGAATGGGTCTTAACACTAGGTTACCAGGTTCCTTCTGCCTTCCCTGCTATGTGCGGGATACAACGTCGTGAAAAAGACATAAAAATGTTATATAAGTAATTTTAAAGTAACATCTTTATAATAATTGAAATATTAATTATGTTATTATTTATTTTAAATTATAATACACAATGATTGCTTATAATTATGAAATTATTTTTAATAAATATATTTTATATCTGCGTGTTTTACCTACGGTATATTACGTCACTTTAATATTACTTGAGAACGGAACGCGTAACTAAAGAACTGAACTAAACTATTATTTATAAGATTGTATTTAAAGATTCTAAAAACTCAAAGAGTATCATATTATTTATTTGTGACTAAAGAATCTATATACATTTATATTTTAAATTCTAAGTATTTACTTTAAAAAAATAATTTAAATATTCAGAATTTTATTCGAAAACGCTTCTTTATGCAAAATGGCGTCGCACTAGTGCCATCTCTTACACAGTCGACGTAGTTTGGTTGTGTTAGATTTTTATTTTTCCTATTAAAATTGCTCCATGGTAAAAACTATCCTATAATTTGCATTAGGCTTTGAACTATTACCATGCTAAAATTCAATCACTTCCATCCAGAAGTTATTGTTATTTTAGATAATATTTATGCTTATGGAAGCTCTTGTTAAGATGTTGCTAATCCTGTCTGTGATTGAGTGCCGGCAGCCTTTATACTGTGGGGGCTTGTTTATATTCTTATAATGCTGTCGGTGAACTGGCAGATTGTTCTGATAAGGGCATTCTTTACCTGATGAAGTCCCCTATGGGTTTAGCGTCGCAGATGTGGTGGGCTCTCTGAAACAAAGATTTGCCAACGGGACACAGTAGTGAAAGGAAAAGAGTGGTGGTGGGAAACACCATTGAGGTATATACCATTCCTAATGTCATAGTAGAAAACACAGTATTTAATATATATATTAAATAGTGTGTTTTCTACTATGACATTAGGATTTCGCGGAAGGATAAAACATCGAAAAAAGCTGAGGAATTATTTCCCTGTAATTCTATGGTGAATTGAATATTTATTATTATTAATAGAATTGAGATGGTTCAGGAGTATAGAAACATTGTCTTTAGGTAAAATTGTAAACCCAAGGGAGTTGCTGGACTCCTACTGGGCGCGTCCCCCGTGTGGCGGATAGGGGAAACCACTCGCACTTGCGGGCGAGTGGACCGGGAATTTATTCCCGGCGCGGACCAAAACCAGCAGGCATGGGCGTGCCTTTAGTCCATTGTTATGGACACGGCCTAGGGGAGCACACCCCGACAGAAAAGCCTAGCTAAATTATGTAATTAAATGAATGTTTACCAATATCGATCTACTAATTTAATGAACTTACGCAAGATCGGTTAGTTATCAATTGATCAATTGATGAGTGAATAGAAGACAATTGTTCTTTTTTAATTTTTGTTACTTTAGATCTTTTCACTGGGTTAGCCGATTTTGATAATTCTTTTTTTATTTGATAGTTGGTGAATTGAAAGCTGATAAATTTCTGACAATGTTATACATGCATCGAATACATAAATCGAAAAGTACAAAAATCTACTTTTGTGTATCTGCTGACTAAATCCCATCTGTTGAATGTATACATTCAACAGATTTCGTGTAAATAAAAATTAGAAAAATATTATCGCGTTATTATTAAAGAAATTATTTTAAAAATTACGTTGATACATTGTTTAAGAAGTTAGTAATTTTTTTGTGAATGCTGTACATATCTGTAATTATATTTGTAACAGAACCAGACCGATATATAAATTTTCTTTTAATATTACAAGTTACATGTATTGTTGATGTGTCAATAAATAAATAAATAGTAATAAAAAAATGAAAATATTTTTTAAGTTTTACGCACATAGCAACTAGGCAGAGGAAATCTAGTGATAAGACACTCCGAATTCTGGAGGCATTGAGCAAAGAAATGAAATTTTAATTTAAATAAATATTTTTATTTCCTCGAGTGCGAGCCGGTGCGTTTGAATTTGGACCCCGTACGAGGAAAAGTAATTGACCTCTCCAGTCACAATTTATTATAAAAACACAAAATGTATGCATTTGTACTTGCTTCTGCATATCTAGATTTGTTATTAAGACTTTAAAGAACTTAATTTCTCTTTCATATATTCGATGTCAGAACTACTTAGAGTCTCTTTCATATATTCGATGTCAGAAGTACTTAGTACTACCTTTTACTAGGAGTTTAATCAAATCATTGCTCAAAACTATTCATCCCCAAACTATGTACTATGATTTATTGAAATATTATTATCTTTTTTTCTTGAAATCTATATCCATATTTGTATTAAAACTGTAAAGGGGGTAAAATTTGTATATCGAATATAAACAAAAAAAAATCTGTGGGGACCAAACGGTGCAGTAACAAGGTTTTGTGAAAACCACATAATTGGAAATAACGGGGGGTCCAGTTCGTGAAGTTTTCTGCGGACTGTGAGTGAACCTATTATGTTACGATTAATAAAAGTAACATTTGAAAAGAAATACGTAATATAAGACAGATATATGTAATATAAATAGCATTTAAAATTATTTACGTAAAATAATATTTGAAAGAATTTTTAAGAAAGTTGATTTATATTAAATACCAAAATATTAAATATTAAAAGTAAATTTAGGGAATAAATAATGTTAATTGGAAAAGATTTTGTAAAAGAAAAATGTTACTAGTATATATAGTACTTGGAATTTACTATATTAAATTAATTATTCTATTGGAATATAATATGATAATAGTAAATCTATATGAATTATTGTTTTGTAATATTAATTAAAAAGAATATTAAAAGAAATAATGTTATTTTGTTGAAAAAAAAATAACTATTGTATATAAATTATTCAGATCAAATAAATATATTATTATTATTATTAATTAGATTTTAGATGGCGAAAAAGGTAAATATTGAAAATACAATAATTCCGCCTGTAGAAGGTGAAAAAGCTCCTTCACCCGCCATGTTTAAAATAGAAAAGAAATATGTTGGCGAAACTTATTTAAATATTTTATTAAAATTTATTAAGCCCTACAATATTATGGAATAGGAAATGGTCAAGAGATGCAATATATATATATATTATTTATTAATAGAACTAAAATAATGGTGAAGCCACGGTTATTAGTTTACATATTCCTTCCAATAGGTTTCCTATAAAATTCCATAGTCGTATTATTTATGTAGGTAAATGTCCATAATAATTGTAACATTTATAGAAAAATGTGGAAAGCGAAATTTTAAGGATAAAAAAGATACAAAAAAGTGTAAAGTATTGCAATTTCGTATATTTTACTCAATTTCAGAGAAAATCTAAATTTTACTACTTAAGCATTAAGCTAAGATCTGTGCCATCCAGTCGCTGTAGGCACTGATTCTCACAAACACATCAGGGGCACCAACAGCGCATGGTATTCCCCAAGATACGACGCCAATCTGCTCGTTTGTGTCAGCGCGAACCAAAGGACTGCCAGAATCACCCTGAAATAATATGTTTTATAAAATTAAAGTTATAAAACCAGTGGAGGACAGTCACGGCGCAGGGGCACAAAGTGTGACTGTAAAATAAACTGGTTGTGGGCTCGATCCCCACTCGAGGAAATGAAATATTTATTTACATTTATAGTTTCATTTCTTCGCTCTGGTGTCGAGGCAAAGCGCGGCGTTGAGTTCCGTCCGTCACTAAACACGCAATGCTTCCAGAGCCCGGCGGAAAGTGGAAAACGGTGTGCCTTAACCCTCTGCCTACTCTGCTGCGTGCGAGATACAGCTTGGAGCTGATTTAATTTAATTTTTTAAAGTTATAAAACGAAAGAGGACGCCGTGGTATAGCAGCTCAGCATTTGACTGATTCCGTAGCGCCACAACTGCCCCAAAAGGTAAAGTCTATAGTCTCATAAGATGAATAATTTCTCTAGATGTGTTCTTATCACAGTGTACTCACGTTGCAAGTTCCTTGTCCGGCTGCGTGATAGGTACATACTTCGATGTGTGGTTCCACAACAGGAACATTATTTAGGCCTAATTCGGCGGCTTTCACAGCGACATCCCTTTTACAAGCTTCACCATCTATTACTTGAGATTTTAGAGTAAACAATGTATAGGATGTTGATCCACCGGCCTGAAAACGTAATTTAAAAGATATATTATTTTAATACTTACTAGTTAAAGTTGGAGTATCCGAAATTTAATTCTCAGTTTTTCCCTACACTCTGTAGGGACTTCCTTACTCTCTTTATATCTGTGTTTTTATTACATACCACATATCTACTGTCAGCGTAAACACGGTATGTCTTTGGTTCGATTCTTATTCGGGGAAATGAAATATTTAATATTTTCATTTTCTCGTTCTGGTCTCGAGGTAGAGCACGGAGTTGAGTTCCTCAACTCAACACGAAATATCTCCAGAATTCAGCGGTAAGTGAGGAACAACATAAATAGAAACGGAGTGTCTTAACACTAGGGTCCTAGGTTCTCAGGTTCTCTGCCTACCATGCCACGTGCAGGATACAGTGTGAAGCTAGAAATATATAATATACCTCGTCTATAATCTGATAGTTTTATATATGGATAATAATTTAATTTTAGATTAAAAGAAACCGAAACACGGCTACCCAGATTGAAGTTATGTAACCAAATCGTATAAATGAAAATGTATCTAAATGTGTATTTTCAATGAGAAAGAAGATAACTAATTACTAATAACTAATTATTAGTATTATTATACACTTCATAATGACTTACAGAAGTTCTTCCCCATCCGCTGACGGACGTGGTGACCCCAGCATCGACCCAATCGAAGTTTAAGGCAACTAAGCCGATGTTGCTACTCAAACCGATGACATGGCGAGAGACAAGGAAACCAATATCATTCTTCAGGACAGGCGCAGGCTGATAGTTTGGATGGGAAATGTTACGAGAGAAATAAATACCGTTATCTACTGAAAACCAATTAGCATTGCCAGCGTAACCTACAAGAGACCTGTTGAAAATATAAGATTAATAATACAGTATTCGAAAATAGTCCGACTTGTAGAAATAATATGGGCTACCTCTACTACTATTCGGAATTTAAAGTTATACTTTTGGTTTTCCGGACTAATATGCGGCGGAGTTAAATACTGGAATTAAGGTTTTAATTCTGGGACAAATACTTCTGTTGACTGTTTTCAATCAAATTCGTAATTTTCTCTAAATATGAAAACAACTAATATGAATAAAAAACGAAATACTTATCCAAATATCTAAATAAGATATATACAACCTCTATTCTTTATAAGTAGCTACTAATACTAAATATCTTACTTACGGGCTCAAAGTTTGGATAGTGAAAGCACTTTGTATACAATGGGCGGCGGTCAGCAAGTGAGTGGGGGTAACTAGAGATGCACCACAAAGTAAGCTTCTGAACCTCATGCCTATGGTGAGGGCTACCATATAAGGAGTGGTCTCTCCAACTGAACCTCCGATTATACGTGACGATGCACCTGAGTGGTCGAAGTATATGGACAGGTCATCCTTAGAAGCTGGGAGAGCTGAAATAATATGTCGATTAGCGTTGATGAATAAGTACGGATAGATAAGTATGGATGAAATTTGGTTGCAATTACCTATATACAAAAACAATATATTTTTTTAATTTTACTAATTTATGTCTTTTATGAAGGTTATTCTTAACTTAAGTTATATTGTTTACACTTTTTACTTTTTACTTTTGCCAGTACATCTCATATGTATATTCAATTACTTGAACATTACTTGTAGGTGCACAAAAACAGAGCATGGGGTAAACAATATTTTAATAAAAAATTGAAAATATAGGGTATAAGTATGAAGATGATCTTAATATGCAAACTGCAGTGTTAAAAAAACAGGAGTGTTAAAATGACCGTGGTCGAGGCGCAGTGTTTTCTCACTCTGGTAACAAGACAAAGCGCGATGCTGAATTCCACCATTACACACACAATGTCTCGAAAATTCAGTGAAAAGTGGAGAACAGTGCTTTAAGCCTATTCTATACAGGGCAAGCTAAAAAATAAATAATTGTATATCTGAGTAATAATATGAAAAATATACTTCTGTATCTTACCATAAGAGCCAATGAAAAGCGTTACTACCAAAAAACCAACTTTGAGTGCCATTTTGAGACCGTCTGCAGTATGTTTAACCTCTTCCTCTATTTATATGGCAATATTAGATATAATTGTAATTAATCAAGATAAGGGATTGGACTGATTAAGATTAAATAATTTGATTAAAATTATCATATTCCTCCATTAGTTCCTTGTATTCAATCGATGACATTTTAAGTAATCAAGAATATTGCAATAAAAGGTTATTTTTATTAATTATGTGTTGTTTTACTTTTTCGATCCTGCAGTTTCCTTAATTAAGCTGTTAGTTGGAATTAAAGTTTCGTCAGTCGCTTATTAAAATTGATTAATAGCTTGGGTTCATGAGGATTTGGGGCGTCCTCCTCCTCCTCATGTCAGATGGATATTTGGTATTTGAAGGACTAGATGAACCCTTACAAATGTGTATGTGATAATACTATTGCTTTGCTCAAATATTCGGGTTGGCCGGTGGTGGTCGTCGACTACGTTGCCTGTGGTGCAGTTACATTGGATTCCGTATTCCTTTTTGCCTCCTCAACTCTATAGGAAATACTATATCAATCACGAAACCTTTATTTTATCGGTCGTTAGCGTCTTCCTCGGTATCAGAGTAGTGCATGTATCTTTTAGTATGTATTGTTAATACGATGACAACTTGTGACATGGTGTCATGTAGGGCGTTGTTTGTGGTCTTAGTTTGGTGATCACTGACGACTCATTGGTTGAGATTCATTGGTTGTCAGGGTGCGTGAGATTCCCTCCTTTCCGTAACACTTTCTGATAAGGTCCGTTCTTTTTGCTTGCATATGGACCAGATATAGAGTGTTGAGGTAATCTGTAGGTATAATAGAACCTGTGTTACCTGTGTATCGCGATCTTTTCGGAAAGCGAGTCGTCTGTTGGGTTGAATAGATTACATCATAAACTTCGTGCTTGTCTGTTACGTCCAGTGTACATCTGTGTGATCGCGTGATCTCGCTAGCTCTTGAGTGATGGCCGTCACAAAGTTTGGACCAATATTGTACATTTATGAAGAAGCAACACGCAATGTCTCCAGAATTCGGCAGAAAGTGTGGAACGGAGTGTCTTAACACTAGGTTCCCTCTGCCTACCCTGCTGTTTGCGGGATACAGCGTGAAGCTAAAAAAAAAGAAGCTGAATCTATCGATATTATGGCAGCCGTAATGATATTGTCCGATATACCGATTTTTTGCATATTACAGAGATTTTGTCTAGTTAATATTAGGAAAAGAAAATATTTTTAACATGCTTTTATTAGGTTAACCTGTAACTTGCAGCCTGTAACAAATTAAGTAAGCAATTATGTAATACAACCTAAGAAACTGAACTTCGCCCACTTTGTATGTATATATTATGAAACGTGGCACTAATAGGTATCTTAGGTTACGACACAATAATATGTTATCAATTATCAAGCTGGTCAGGTGCTGAAGCCAGGACCTGATTAGTGAAACTCTTTAGATGAGAAGTACAATATATAACATTTATAGTAAGGGCGACCCCTTACTTAAAAGCAATATAAGAAGCAGATAATATCTGCTTCTTATATGTGTTGGCAATAAGAAAATAAATTAATTATAAAGTTTTATTGTTTAGTCTTTCTAATTATTTAAATAATTTAATTTTACTTCAAGTTCACGCTGTATCTCGCCCATAACAGAGTACCTTGAGGGAGAGTACCTTAAGATACGTCAGCATCCCATATTTAGATTTTCTCGCTCTGGTATCGAGGCAAAACTCAGCGTTAAGTTTCAGAAGAGAGTGTCTTAACACTAGGTTCCCTCTGCCTACCCTGTTGTGTGCGGGATACAGCGTGCAGCTGATTACTTATTAAGTTACCAAAAATATCTAATTATTAAAAAAAATAATAATAATCTACTAAAGAGGTTCGCTTAATGCCATATCATTAGATTTTATCGTATTGTAATTAGTCATTCTATATATAGTTTAATATAATAATTATCACTAAGGGACATCTGTTATTGTTGTTATTGTATGGCTTCATACTGTTACCACTCGTAAACGTGTACGTATATATATATATATATATATATATATATATATATATATATATATATATATATATATATATATATATATATATATATATATATATATAGTTAAAGAATTAACTTAATAGGAAATAAGCTCCACGACATCCTTTCACTGAACAAACAATCGTATTATTATCAATCATAAATTTTCTTATGTTTCTTCGTGAGTATGGTGATGATGAGTTACTGTGAAGACCACAATTTCGATATTAAATAATTAAGTATACTACAATTTGATATATTGCTGTTGGATTTTTCGTTTAAATCAGTTCTTCTAAATGGGATTCGAACCCACGAATATTGGTCATTTAGTTATTTCTAATAAATTTTTAACTAAGTATACAAAATGTTAACAAGCGTTCGACTCTAAGCGGGACAATTGTGGGCTCGCGTCCTCTCAACAAGCAAACTTTGAATGATTCAGCGGAAAGTGGAAAACGGAAGTATCCGAATGGGTCTTAACACTAGGTTACCAGGTTCCTTCTGCCTTCCCTGCTATGTGCGGGATACAACGTCGTGAAAAAGACATAAAAATGTTATATAAGTAATTTTAAAGTAACATCTTTATGTCAATCACTTATCAATAATATAAAGCAATTATAGAGATATAAAAAAAATAATCGAGCAATAATGCGGATTTTAAAGATAATTCGCAATTACGATAATTGGAAGTTTTTATGTTTGGTTATATCGATATGGTTAGACTTTGCGTCACTGTAAAAATATATTGTATTAGGTATTTAATTTAATATAATTGTACAATAGGCTATTTCACAAGATTCTAAAAACTCAAAGAGTATCATATTATTTATTTGTGACTAAAGAATCTATATACATTTATATTTTAAATTCTAAGTATTTACTTTAAAAAAATAATTTAAATATTCAGAATTTTATTCGAAAACGCTTCTTTATGCAAAATGGCGTCGCACTAGTGCCATCTCTTACACAGTCGACGTAGTTTGGTTGTGTTAGATTTTTATTTTTCCTATTAAAATTGCTCCATGGTAAAAACTATCCTATAATTTGCATTAGGCTTTGAACTATTACCATGCTAAAATTCAATCACTTCCATCCAGAAGTTATTGTTATTTTAGATAATATTTATGCTTATGGAAGCTCTTGTTAAGATGTTGCTAATCCTGTCTGTGATTGAGTGCCGGCAGCCTTTATACTGTGGGGGCTTGTTTATATTCTTATAATGCTGTCGGTGAACTGGCAGATTGTTCTGATAAGGGCATTCTTTACCTGATGAAGTCCCCTATGGGTTTAGCGTCGCAGATGTGGTGGGCTCTCTGAAACAAAGATTTGCCAACGGGACACAGTAGTGAAAGGAAAAGAGTGGTGGTGGGAAACACCATTGAGGTATATACCATTCCTAATGTCATAGTAGAAAACACAGTATTTAATATATATATTAAATAGTGTGTTTTCTACTATGACATTAGGATTTCGCGGAAGGATAAAACATCGAAAAAAGCTGAGGAATTATTTCCCTGTAATTCTATGGTGAATTGAATATTTATTATTATTAATAGAATTGAGATGGTTCAGGAGTATAGAAACATTGTCTTTAGGTAAAATTGTAAACCCAAGGGAGTTGCTGGACTCCTACTGGGCGCGTCCCCCGTGTGGCGGATAGGGGAAACCACTCGCACTTGCGGGCGAGTGGACCGGGAATTTATTCCCGGCGCGGACCAAAACCAGCAGGCATGGGCGTGCCTTTAGTCCATTGTTATGGACACGGCCTAGGGGAGCACACCCCGACAGAAAAGCCTAGCTAAATTATGTAATTAAATGAATGTTTACCAATATCGATCTACTAATTTAATGAACTTACGCAAGATCGGTTAGTTATCAATTGATCAATTGATGAGTGAATAGAAGACAATTGTTCTTTTTTAATTTTTGTTACTTTAGATCTTTTCACTGGGTTAGCCGATTTTGATAATTCTTTTTTTATTTGATAGTTGGTGAATTGAAAGCTGATAAATTTCTGACAATGTTATACATGCATCGAATACATAAATCGAAAAGTACAAAAATCTACTTTTGTGTATCTGCTGACTAAATCCCATCTGTTGAATGTATACATTCAACAGATTTCGTGTAAATAAAAATTAGAAAAATATTATCGCGTTATTATTAAAGAAATTATTTTAAAAATTACGTTGATACATTGTTTAAGAAGTTAGTAATTTTTTTGTGAATGCTGTACATATCTGTAATTATATTTGTAACAGAACCAGACCGATATATAAATTTTCTTTTAATATTACAAGTTACATGTATTGTTGATGTGTCAATAAATAAATAAATAGTAATAAAAAAATGAAAATATTTTTTAAGTTTTACGCACATAGCAACTAGGCAGAGGAAATCTAGTGATAAGACACTCCGAATTCTGGAGGCATTGAGCAAAGAAATGAAATTTTAATTTAAATAAATATTTTTATTTCCTCGAGTGCGAGCCGGTGCGTTTGAATTTGGACCCCGTACGAGGAAAAGTAATTGACCTCTCCAGTCACAATTTATTATAAAAACACAAAATGTATGCATTTGTACTTGCTTCTGCATATCTAGATTTGTTATTAAGACTTTAAAGAACTTAATTTCTCTTTCATATATTCGATGTCAGAACTACTTAGAGTCTCTTTCATATATTCGATGTCAGAAGTACTTAGTACTACCTTTTACTAGGAGTTTAATCAAATCATTGCTCAAAACTATTCATCCCCAAACTATGTACTATGATTTATTGAAATATTATTATCTTTTTTTCTTGAAATCTATATCCATATTTGTATTAAAACTGTAAAGGGGGTAAAATTTGTATATCGAATATAAACAAAAAAAAATCTGTGGGGACCAAACGGTGCAGTAACAAGGTTTTGTGAAAACCACATAATTGGAAATAACGGGGGGTCCAGTTCGTGAAGTTTTCTGCGGACTGTGAGTGAACCTATTATGTTACGATTAATAAAAGTAACATTTGAAAAGAAATACGTAATATAAGACAGATATATGTAATATAAATAGCATTTAAAATTATTTACGTAAAATAATATTTGAAAGAATTTTTAAGAAAGTTGATTTATATTAAATACCAAAATATTAAATATTAAAAGTAAATTTAGGGAATAAATAATGTTAATTGGAAAAGATTTTGTAAAAGAAAAATGTTACTAGTATATATAGTACTTGGAATTTACTATATTAAATTAATTATTCTATTGGAATATAATATGATAATAGTAAATCTATATGAATTATTGTTTTGTAATATTAATTAAAAAGAATATTAAAAGAAATAATGTTATTTTGTTGAAAAAAAAATAACTATTGTATATAAATTATTCAGATCAAATAAATATATTATTATTATTATTAATTAGATTTTAGATGGCGAAAAAGGTAAATATTGAAAATACAATAATTCCGCCTGTAGAAGGTGAAAAAGCTCCTTCACCCGCCATGTTTAAAATAGAAAAGAAATATGTTGGCGAAACTTATTTAAATATTTTATTAAAATTTATTAAGCCCTACAATATTATGGAATAGGAAATGGTCAAGAGATGCAATATATATATATATTATTTATTAATAGAACTAAAATAATGGTGAAGCCACGGTTATTAGTTTACATATTCCTTCCAATAGGTTTCCTATAAAATTCCATAGTCGTATTATTTATGTAGGTAAATGTCCATAATAATTGTAACATTTATAGAAAAATGTGGAAAGCGAAATTTTAAGGATAAAAAAGATACAAAAAAGTGTAAAGTATTGCAATTTCGTATATTTTACTCAATTTCAGAGAAAATCTAAATTTTACTACTTAAGCATTAAGCTAAGATCTGTGCCATCCAGTCGCTGTAGGCACTGATTCTCACAAACACATCAGGGGCACCAACAGCGCATGGTATTCCCCAAGATACGACGCCAATCTGCTCGTTTGTGTCAGCGCGAACCAAAGGACTGCCAGAATCACCCTGAAATAATATGTTTTATAAAATTAAAGTTATAAAACCAGTGGAGGACAGTCACGGCGCAGGGGCACAAAGTGTGACTGTAAAATAAACTGGTTGTGGGCTCGATCCCCACTCGAGGAAATGAAATATTTATTTACATTTATAGTTTCATTTCTTCGCTCTGGTGTCGAGGCAAAGCGCGGCGTTGAGTTCCGTCACTAAACACGCAATGCTTCCAGAGCCCGGCGGAAAGTGGAAAACGGTGTGCCTTAACCCTCTGCCTACTCTGCTGCGTGCGAGATACAGCTTGGAGCTGATTTAATTTAATTTTTTAAAGTTATAAAACGAAAGAGGACGCCGTGGTATAGCAGCTCAGCATTTGACTGATTCCGTAGCGCCACAACTGCCCCAAAAGGTAAAGTCTATAGTCTCATAAGATGAATAATTTCTCTAGATGTGTTCTTATCACAGTGTACTCACGTTGCAAGTTCCTTGTCCGGCTGCGTGATAGGTACATACTTCGATGTGTGGTTCCACAACAGGAACATTATTTAGGCCTAATTCGGCGGCTTTCACAGCGACATCCCTTTTACAAGCTTCACCATCTATTACTTGAGATTTTAGAGTAAACAATGTATAGGATGTTGATCCACCGGCCTGAAAACGTAATTTAAAAGATATATTATTTTAATACTTACTAGTTAAAGTTGGAGTATCCGAAATTTAATTCTCAGTTTTTCCCTACACTCTGTAGGGACTTCCTTACTCTCTTTATATCTGTGTTTTTATTACATACCACATATCTACTGTCAGCGTAAACACGGTATGTCTTTGGTTCGATTCTTATTCGGGGAAATGAAATATTTAATATTTTCATTTTCTCGTTCTGGTCTCGAGGTAGAGCACGGAGTTGAGTTCCTCAACTCAACACGAAATATCTCCAGAATTCAGCGGTAAGTGAGGAACAACATAAATAGAAACGGAGTGTCTTAACACTAGGGTCCTAGGTTCTCAGGTTCTCTGCCTACCATGCCACGTGCAGGATACAGTGTGAAGCTAGAAATATATAATATACCTCGTCTATAATCTGATAGTTTTATATATGGATAATAATTTAATTTTAGATTAAAAGAAACCGAAACACGGCTACCCAGATTGAAGTTATGTAACCAAATCGTATAAATGAAAATGTATCTAAATGTGTATTTTCAATGAGAAAGAAGATAACTAATTACTAATAACTAATTATTAGTATTATTATACACTTCATAATGACTTACAGAAGTTCTTCCCCATCCGCTGACGGACGTGGTGACCCCAGCATCGACCCAATCGAAGTTTAAGGCAACTAAGCCGATGTTGCTACTCAAACCGATGACATGGCGAGAGACAAGGAAACCAATATCATTCTTCAGGACAGGCGCAGGCTGATAGTTTGGATGGGAAATGTTACGAGAGAAATAAATACCGTTATCTACTGAAAACCAATTAGCATTGCCAGCGTAACCTACAAGAGACCTGTTGAAAATATAAGATTAATAATACAGTATTCGAAAATAGTCCGACTTGTAGAAATAATATGGGCTACCTCTACTACTATTCGGAATTTAAAGTTATACTTTTGGTTTTCCGGACTAATATGCGGCGGAGTTAAATACTGGAATTAAGGTTTTAATTCTGGGACAAATACTTCTGTTGACTGTTTTCAATCAAATTCGTAATTTTCTCTAAATATGAAAACAACTAATATGAATAAAAAACGAAATACTTATCCAAATATCTAAATAAGATATATACAACCTCTATTCTTTATAAGTAGCTACTAATACTAAATATCTTACTTACGGGCTCAAAGTTTGGATAGTGAAAGCACTTTGTATACAATGGGCGGCGGTCAGCAAGTGAGTGGGGGTAACTAGAGATGCACCACAAAGTAAGCTTCTGAACCTCATGCCTATGGTGAGGGCTACCATATAAGGAGTGGTCTCTCCAACTGAACCTCCGATTATACGTGACGATGCACCTGAGTGGTCGAAGTATATGGACAGGTCATCCTTAGAAGCTGGGAGAGCTGAAATAATATGTCGATTAGCGTTGATGAATAAGTACGGATAGATAAGTATGGATGAAATTTGGTTGCAATTACCTATATACAAAAACAATATATTTTTTTAATTTTACTAATTTATGTCTTTTATGAAGGTTATTCTTAACTTAAGTTATATTGTTTACACTTTTTACTTTTTACTTTTGCCAGTACATCTCATATGTATATTCAATTACTTGAACATTACTTGTAGGTGCACAAAAACAGAGCATGGGGTAAACAATATTTTAATAAAAAGTTGAAAATATAGGGTATAAGTATGAAGATGATCTTAATATGCAAACTGCAGTGTTAAAAAAACAGGAGTGTTAAAATGACCGTGGTCGAGGCGCAGTGTTTTCTCACTCTGGTAACAAGACAAAGCGCGATCCTGAATTCCACCATTACACACACAAGGTCTCGAAAATTCAGTGAAAAGTGGAGAACAGTGCTTTAAGCCTATTCTATACAGGGCAAGCTAAAAAATAAATAATTGTATATCTGAGTAATAATATGAAAAATATACTTCTGTATCTTACCATAAGAGCCAATGAAAAGCGTTACTACCAAAAAACCAACTTTGAGTGCCATTTTGAGACCGTCTGCAGTATGTTTAACCTCTTCCTCTATTTATATGGCAATATTAGATATAATTGTAATTAATCAAGATAAGGGATTGGACTGATTAAGATTAAATAATTTGATTAAAATTATCATATTCCTCCATTAGTTCCTTGTATTCAATCGATGACATTTTAAGTAATCAAGAATATTGCAATAAAAGGTTATTTTTATTAATTATGTGTTGTTTTACTTTTTCGATCCTGCAGTTTCCTTAATTAAGCTGTTAGTTGGAATTAAAGTTTCGTCAGTCGCTTATTAAAATTGATTAATAGCTTGGGTTCATGAGGATTTGGGGCGTCCTCCTCCTCCTCATGTCAGATGGATATTTGGTATTTGAAGGACTAGATGAACCCTTACAAATGTGTATGTGACAATACTATTGCTTTGCTCAAATATTCGGGTTGGCCGGTGGTGGTCGTCGACTACGTTGCCTGTGGTGCAGTTACATTGGATTCCGTATTCCTTTTTGCCTCCTCAACTCTATAGGAAATACTATATCAATCACGAAACCTTTATTTTATCGGTCGTTAGCGTCTTTCTCGGTATTGCATGTATCTTTTAGTATGTATTGTTAATACGATGACAACTTGTGACATGGTGTCATGTAGGGCGTTGTTTGTGGTCTTAGTTTGGTGATCACTGACGACTCATTGGTTGAGATTCATTGGTTGTCAGGGTGCGTGAGATTCCCTCCTTTCCGTAACACTTTCTGATAAGGTCCGTTCTTTTTGCTTGCATATGGACCAGATATAGAGTGTTGAGGTAATCTGTAGGTATAATAGAACCTGTGTTACCTGTGTATCGCGATCTTTTCGGAAAGCGAGTCGTCTGTTGGGTTGAATAGATTACATCATAAACTTCGTGCTTGTCTGTTACGTCCAGTGTACATCTGTGTGATCGCGTGATCTCGCTAGCTCTTGAGTGATGGCCGTCACAAAGTTTGGACCAATATTGTACATTTATGAAGAAGCAACACGCAATGTCTCCAGAATTCGGCAGAAAGTGTGGAACGGAGTGTCTTAACACTAGGTTCCCTCTGCCTACCCTGCTGTTTGCGGGATACAGCGTGAAGCTAAAAAAAAAGAAGCTGAATCTATCGATATTATGGCAGCCGTAATGATATTGTCCCAAAATTGTTGATTAAGGCATTGGTACATGGTGAGATGATAAACAACGTTAACACTACGTTAGGCGGCTCCCCGTGAGATGTTTCAGCTTGTTATTCATATATGGCGGCTCTCTTCTTCGAGTAACAGACTTAGCATACCGATTTTTTGCATATTACAGAGATTTTGTCTAGTTAATATTAGGAAAAGAAAATATTTTTAACATGCTTTTATTAGGTTAACCTGTAACTTGCAGCCTGTAACAAATTAAGTAAGCAATTATGTAATACAACCTAAGAAACTGAACTTCGCCCACTTTGTATGTATATATTATGAAACGTGGCACTAATAGGTATCTTAGGTTACGACACAATAATATGTTATCAATTATCAAGCTGGTCAGGTGCTGAAGCCAGGACCTGATTAGTGAAACTCTTTAGATGAGTAGTACAATATATAACATTTATAGTAAGGGCGACCCCTTACTTAAAAGCAATATAAGAAGCAGATAATATCTGCTTCTTATATGTGTTGGCAATAAGAAAATAAATTAATTATAAAGTTTTATTGTTTAGTCTTTCTAATTATTCAAATAATTTAATTTTACTTCAAGTTCACGCTGTATCTCGCCCATAACAGAGTACCTTGAGGGAGAGTACCTTAAGATACGTCAGCATCCCATATTTTGATTTTCTCGCTCTGGTATCGAGGCAAAACTCAGCGTTAAGTTTCAGAAGAGAGTGTCTTAACACTAGGTTCCCTCTGCCTACCCTGTTGTGTGCGGGATACAGCGTGCAGCTGATTACTTATTAAGTTACCAAAAATATCTAATTATTAAAAAAATAATAATAATCTACTAAAGAGGTTCGCTTAATGCCATATCATTAGATTTTATCGTATTGTAATTAGTCATTCTATATATAGTTTAATATAATAATTATCACTAAGGGACATTTGTTATTGTATGGCTTCATACTGTTACCACTCGTAAACGTGTACGTGTATATATATATATATATATATATATATATATATATATATATATATATATATATATATATATATATATATATATATCTTCTCTATCTCTATATCTTATAAAATAAGAACTCATTTCGTCTCTGTCTGACCTTTCTAAGCGATCTTCTTCTAAACCACCATTTTGATGCGGTTTTCACCATTAGGTAGAGTATTTCTCAGGGAAGGTTTATATATGGTTTATTATATGTATATTTTATTGTAATTTGACATAAATATGATAAATGTGCACAAAGTCCTACCCGTTGAGACACTTTCACGCATGCGCTGCTTTAATGGTAAGTCCTACATGAAAATAATGTACTAGAGTATTATTCCTCTTAATAAGATCTACAAAAAAGTCAGCGACAGCATATTTGTATCTTCTAAAGATAACATACAGTGAGCATATTTCTGTCTAAAAATAGTAAATTGAATATATTTTTTATTGTGAGGGATGTTTGTCGATAATAGTATCAATCCTTATCCTTTTAAATAGTTTATTAATTTTCTACGTTAAACGAAGATAAAATTTTCTTTTTACACTAATTTGAAATTACGAATAGTTTTAGAGAAAAACGCATTTAATTGTTGACACATCACGCCGGCTATAAACCGCAGTTTTGGCGCAAGTTTCATTTATTACCTTACTCTCAGCGTATAAATAAGTATATTATTTACGTTAGCCATTTAATGGAGATCAAAACTGTCTTTTACTGTTTTTCATTTTAATAAGTACTTTAGAAGTTGTTACAATATCAAAAAATCCTTGCTGCGAAACGGCTCGCCACGCGCCATGCGTCCCCCCGCGCCCCGCGACACGTCCGCCGCGCCCGTCTCCCCGCCCGCCTCTGTAGCGAAGTAGATTTAGATGCGATTGTACGTATTGAATAATTAGAGTTTAATGTATTATTTCAGCGCGATATATTTAGTTTCATCTTTTTTGATTATTAGAATAGTAGGTAGTCTTTTGTTTATCATTTCTTTCGTTTCCTATCCTATTGTCTATTTTGTTTACTCTTCTTCTGTTCTTTTATTATTATTTTTTTACCTTTTTAAACATTACCTTTTTTAATTTAATTAAGCCACGAAAAAGTCGTTCATAGGTCGTAGAACAAGAAATGCAAATAAAAATCTTTTAAGTCTTACTAATGAAAGCGTAGAGGAGACGGAAATTAGACGGTAATTTAAATATATTTTCTTATTGTAAGGGATGTGTGTCCATAATGATATTAATCCTTATCCTTTTAAATAAGTTCTTATTTTTCTACGTTAAACAAAGATAAACTTTGCTCTTTACAATATTTCGAAATTACAAATAGTTTTAGAGAAAAGCTATATCGACTCATGTTTAACTCTTACTTCCAGTATATATATAAGTATAATAGTTACCTTTTGGCCATTTAATATAGATTAAAATGTTGTTTACTGTTTTTCATTTCAATAAGTACTTTAGAAGATTAGTAGCACAGATTTAAAATTATGCTTATAAAAATGGATCCGCCGCACCTTCTTTCTCCCGGGCATGGAAGCAAGGCCTGGTCATCATGTTGGCCAAGGCTGGGAAGAGCCCGCAGCCTGAGGGATACCGATCTATAACCCTCCTTAGCGCGATCGCCAAGCTGTTCGAGAAGTTATTCCTCTCACTTCTCCAGTCGCACATCCACCCGCGAAGCGAACAGTTTGGCAAGCGGGTATACCACTCTGGTTATACTACGCCGCAACAGCGATCAACCGAAAGGAGAGTGCAATAGTAGTCTTCTTCGACGTCGCGCGCGTATTCGACCGCGTTGGCACCCGGGCCTACTTCATTAAGTGCTCAGAGCCGGCACCCCCCAGCACGTCACGCATGTCTTTGCCTCCCTGCCTCAGTGACAGGACATTTTGCGTGACAGTTGAGAGTTCGAGGTCTAGCAGTGACTGGATCGCTGCCGTTGTTCCCCAGGGCAGCATTTTATCACCTGCTCTGTACGCACTATACACTGATGACATCACAACGCCCTAGCGAGTATCACTCAACGAGAAATCCTGCAGGTGGTCCAGAACCTCATCCTCCGTCGAGTGACGCAAGCGCCATACTAAGTGAGGAACACCACGCATAATCGCAACATAAAAATAGAAAGCCTGGAGGTACACATTGGTCGTCTCACGTCCAACGCATTCCGCTGCGCCAATGTATCACCTGCACCTAAGGAGCAGCACTCCGTGGCATACCCGCCCGCCCGAGGTCAGACGTAAGACTACTTCCGAGGGACTTTCTATTCTCCTCCAAATCCGACTCATGAGCCTTGCATTGAACCTTGGTCGTTTAAGAAGGGCGTCCCTCAGGAAACCGAGGATCTCTCCTGACTGAGTTGACCGCCTAGATGGCATTTGATAATCCTTCCAATTTCATACTGTGTCAACGCCCAGATGTCGTTCGGAGCTACTACCGAGATGGACGAGAGAATGCTTCAATTCTGCGCCTGGCTCTATAGCAAAGTTAATTTAGAAGTGATTGCACGTATTTTGGAGTTATCCAATAATTATGATGTATTTCAACGCCACATAGTTGGTTACATCTTTCGTTTAAATATTTTTGGGTAAGAGAATAGTAGGTAGTCTGTTGTTTATAATTCCTTTCGTTAAAGTGTTCTATTGTTTGTGTCATTTGTTTAAGTGTGTTTTTTTAAACAATTGGAACATCCTTATTGGAACTACGAAAATGCGGATTGCATTAAAATAATTTTCACATTAGTAATCTTAAGTGTTTCGCAAACATAGGTACACTACATGAATAATTCAGTAGTTAAAGCGGGCGAAGCCGCGAGCGGGTCGCTAGTGTATATATATATATATATATATATATATATATAGTTAAAGAATTAACTTAATAGGAAATAAGCTCCACGACATCCTTTAACTGAACAAACAATCGTATTATTGTCAACATAAATTTTCTTATGTTTCTTACGATCCCCGATGTTTTCGTGAGTATGGTGATGATGAGTTACTGTGAAGACCACAATTTCGATATTATATAATTAAGTATACTACAATTTGATATATTGCTGTTGGATTTTTCGTTTAAATCAGTTCTTCTAAATGGGATTCGAACCCACGAATTTTGGTCATTTAGTTATTTCTAATACATTTTTAACTAAGTATACAAAATGTTAACAAGCGTTCGACTCTAAGCGGGACAATTGTGGGCTCGCGTCCTCTCAACAAGCAAACTTTGAATGATTCAGCGGAAAGTGGAAAACGGAAGTATCCGAATGGGTCTTAACACTAGGTTACCAGGTTCCTTCTGCCTTCCCTGCTATGTGTGGGATACAACGTCGTGAAAAAGACATAAAAATGTTATATAAGTAATTTTAAAGTAACATCTTTATGTCAATCACTTATCAATAATATAAAGCAATTATAGAGATATAAAAAAAATAATCGAGCAATAATGCGGATTTTAAAGATAATTCGCAATTACGATAATTGGAAGTTTTTATATTTGGTTATATCGATATGGTTAGACTTTGAGTCACTGTAAAAATATGTTGTATTAGATATTTCTGTATAAATATAATTGTACAATAGGCTATTTCACAAGATTCTAAAAACTGTTTCAAATTATTTATTTGTGACTAAAGAATCTATATAATATACATTTATATTTTAAATTCACAGATTTAGTTTAAAAAAATAATTTAAAAATTCAGAATTTTATTCGAAAACGCTTCTTAATGCATAATGGCGTCGCACCAGTGCCATCTCTTACACAGTCGACGTAGTTTGATTGTGTTAGATTTTTATTTTTCCTATTAACATTGCTCCATGATTAAAATTGTCTAACTAAGTGTGAAATAACACTTTAAAAAGGTTTAAAAATATTTAAAAAATAGTATTCTCTCTTGCCAAACGATAATTCTTAGTAATTATCTTTGGGTAGCGGAAATTTGTAAAAATCTCCCTACAGAGATGCTAACAACATAAATAAGTTGTAACAAGCGTATAAAAATTTCGACGTAGCTCGATGAGAACGTATGGCTTAGCGGTCAGAGCGCCTGGTCTGTTTCCAGGAGGCGCGGGTTCGAGTCTCGCTACGTTCAAATTTTTATACGTTTTCTAAATAAGTATTTTTCTTTCCTAAGTGTGGAATAACACTTTAAAAATGTTTAAAAAACTGGCAGATTGTTCTGATAAGGGCATTCTTTGCCTGTGGAAGCTGTAAAACAAGATTTTCTTTCCATTGTATTGTTTTTTTATTATTTTGATATATTTATAAACATGGCTTAATTTTTAACCCATAAGAGGCCCGGCGTAGTTAAATGAGGCCCTCAGTGTAAAAAGATTTCTCATTTTTTTCATGTACAAATTAGTGTGAATATTTTTTTTTGAGTTTACATCGTGAAATTAAAGTGTGTAAGAATATATTATACTTATATTATGTTTCCGTGTCTTCATTTTACTATACTCTTCAATAACTCCACTGTAATCAATTTCTTTTTTTTTTGTTCTTTTGAAGGGATAAACAGATTGTAACTGATATCCCAACCTTTAAAAATATTATTTAATAAATAATGCCTTGGCTCATGATGTGTCTAGTGGTTGTGAACTGTTTATAGTTGTGATCGTGAAGAACCCAAAATCTTTTAGAGATTCAGAAGTAACAGTGTTAAGAATTTTATTCATGCCATTAGAAGGTATCGCTTTAATAAGACATTTGCCATCAGAAGTTGTTCTTGTGTCAGTTATTTAGATAACTGTAGACTCGACAATATAACATTGTCATAACTCGAAGCTCGTCCGATAAGTCAAGAGTGCGTCCTATCTTCCTCTCCACTATAACTGCGAACTAGTTATAATAAAAGGAAGAAAGAGTACGGGCACCTCCACGCCCCTACACCGTGAATTCCTACCCGACTGCGGCTGCAACAGTCTTATTGAACTCTCCGGGACGTTTGTGTGTGATCTTTCTGAAGGTACTTGTTACGCTTGTTTATATTAAGATTGTGTTAGAATAGTGATTCGTGATGTTGATTGATTTGTGAGATCAATATAAGTCGTTGGAACGAACGCACTACCGCAAGGCGGCCGATATGTTAAATAAACGCACGGCACACACCCCAAGGTCGTGTCTCGAACCGTAGGCGGACACTACTACATACACCAGAGTTCAAGGACATAAAATTGCACCACACACCCGTATGAGACAGGCGGACACTACTACATACACCGGAGCTGGGACATAAAATAGCATCGCACACCTTCTAGTCGTATACCAAGTCGTAAAAATGGTATACAATATGTCAACGACCAACGCCATACAAGCATAGCTTACGTACCGCGAGCGTACTGCGAGACGGCATCAGCCACGACATAGTTAATGTCGCTATAACAGTTCGCATAAGCCCATCACGTCAGCCTTCGCGACGTCAAGCAACATTCAATATTATAATAATGTTCAAAGATCACTTTGATCCACAATATGTGTCGCTCCTACACATATATTGCCTTTATAAGAAATTCGATCCTAAAAGATCGTGCCATCATAGACTTCGAATTATCACGTTATATTTATTATACATTTGGTACGAGTCTTTATGTGCATCATATTTATTTGTACCGTAGTACTTGATAGTTCGACTCGACCGCTGCCTTCCGAGTTCTGCACCCACCTACATAGACAGAATGTCTCGGTCGCGACACTCGGGACGACAATACACGAACTTGTCTCGATTAATATTTTATTAAAAATATATAGTTTGTATTATTCATAATTAACTATGTTATTTATATGTATTGTCATGCATATTTGATTTTATTTATTTATTTTTAACTTATACTCATGGTACATACTGTTACAAGATGGACGAATTGCTCTGGTTTCATTGTAGGTAAGCGGTATTAGTCTCAATTTAGAAAAAAATCTCTCGCATGACGCAACCGAAACGTAAATGGTTCAGATTATGTTATTAAAGTAGACATAAGCGGCTAAGTAGTCGAGTGGGCCAGATGGCATCTCTTTTTTAGTGCTTCGTTCCCATGGTCCTAAACTGACACCAGTGTTAACGCATTTGTTTTGTCACTCTTACTCAGTTGGCGTATTCCTAAGCTCGTGGAAGAGCGCTCTTAACGACCTGATCCCGAAGAAACTTGTGTCTCCTGTTAAGTCATCGCTCGAGAATGTGTCCTCAGGGATGAAAAGAACTTCGTTCAATTCAACCCCCTCACTTTTCTAACCGTACAGTAGGTATTTCATAAACTCAATCGGGGAAATGAAATATTTTGTTATATAAAAAAAAGCGCTCAGTCGTGTACAAGCTTCTTTACAAGCGTCCATTAAAGCTCGTACTTTTTCTTCAGGGGCGAACTACTCTCGCCACTCCCCGTCCGGAGACGTTGTCAAGACTAGTCCAAGTCAATAGCAATAAAGCCAAGTCAAAAAATAAAATAAAATGTACAAGCTTATTTGTCAGTTGTTACCTCGTAACATCGCTCAAGGACTTTTAAGTGTTAGTGATTAACGCCCAATATTAATAACCTATCTCCAACGTCAATCTTAGATTGTTTCATATATCTATCCAATCTCTAGATAGTATAGATATATGAAACAATCTAAGATTGACGTTGGAGATAGGTTATTAATATTGGGCGTAAGTAGGTAATTGTAAGATCGTTATTCTGTAAATACCGTTCGTTATTTGATTTTTGTTATTAACTTTTGCAGGTGATTGTTTTGTTCCTTAATTTTAATTTTAATTAATATCTACTTGTTACTTATTATTATTTCCTGTTGCTTTTTTTAAAATAAATTTCGAACCTAAAACCTAAATATATAATAAATAAAGTGATAAAATGCAGAACAGGAATATAAAGTGAAAGTGAAACTTTTAAAGAAAAGCCAATTAAAGTTAAAATTTGTGAAAAGTGCAATTATTTCCAGTTTATCATCACATCAGATCTTAAGTGCGTGAGTGTTTGTGCCCTTCCGGTGCAGTCACAAGGTTTTGGTGAAAATCCCAATTGGAGATAACGGGTAGTCGAGTTCGTGAAGGTTTCTGCGGACTGTGAGTGAACCTATTAAATTACTAAATTAAAATTAAATAAGCTTCACGCTGTATCCCGCACACAGCAGGGTAGGCAGAGGGAACCTAATGTTAAGACACTCGACTGGCTTCTTAAATTACGCGTAATAAAAATAACATTTAAAACTATATTTAATAATATTTGAAAGAATTTTTAAGAAAGTTGATTTGTATTAAATACTAAAATATTAAATATTAAAAGTGAATTTAGGGAATTAATAATGTTAATTAGAAAGGATTTTGCAAAAGAAAAGTGTTACTAGTATAATAGTGCATGGAATTTACTATAATTAAATAAATATCCTCTTGGAATATAATATGCTAATATTAAATGTATATGAAATATTGTTTTGTAATCAAATAATTAAGTATATTATTATTATTAACTAGCGGCCCGCCTACGGCTTCGCCCGCTTAAAATTCATGATTATTGATTTAATAAGCAGAATTGATTGACAACTATAATGACTTCTAATATGATTTTTGTATTATTTTAATCTGTAATATTCTAATATGATTTTTTTAAGACATTATCGTAATTTCTATAAGAATTTTCGATTGTTTCGAACTAAAAAATACGACCAATGTTGATATTTGATATTCATAAAATATACATAAAGCTAATTATTTATTATATGTATATATTTTTGTAACATTACGTTCTTTTTTACCATTATGTTATGTTTTTTAAAGCTCTGTTAAATGTGCTGACTTAATAATTTAATGTACTGCTTCAGAAACAGCTTTAAATGTTCAATTATTGATTTGGGTAAGGATTCATATTATTTGTAAAATAGCTGTAATGTTTGCATATTAACTCCTGTACAGTTTATAAATTAGTTACACATATTATTAGCTAAATGTACAAACCCGCCATGTCTAAAGTGGAAAAGAAATATGTAATTTATTAAGCCCTAAGATGGGTCAAGGGATGCAATAAATTAATTTTTAACTAATTACAACAGAAATTATGTATTAATTTATTTATAGAAATCATTTATATATATACTATTTATAATTTTACATTTAGTTTGAAATAGCTTATTTAAAAAATGGGGCATCTATCCTAAATAATGGACTGGTTTTTACTAAAATAATGGCGAAGCCACGGTTATTAGTTTAAATATTCCTTCAAATAGGATTCCTATAAAATTCCATAGTCGTATTATTCATGTAGGTAAATGTCCATAATAATTGTATCATTTATAGAAAAATGTAGAAAGCGAAATATTAAGGATAAAAAAGATACAAAAAAGTGTATTGCAATTTCGTATATTTTATTCAATTTCAGAGAAAATTTAAATTTTACTATTTCAGCATTAAGCTAAGATCTGTGCCATCCAGTCGTTGTAGGCACTGATTCTAGCAAACACATCAGGGGCACCGACAGCGCATGGTATTCCCCAAGATACGACGCCAATCTGCTCGTTTGTGTCAGCGCGAACCAAAGGACTGCCAGAATCACCCTGAAATAATGTTTTATAAAACTAAAGTTATAAAACTAGTGGAGGACAATCGCGGCGCAGGGAGACAAAGTGTGACTGTAAAATCGACTGGTTGTGGGTTCGATCCCCACTCGAGGAAATGAAATATTTACTTACATTTATATTTTCATTTCTTCGCTCTGGTGTCGAGGCAGAGCGTGACGTTGAGTTGAGTTCCGCTACTCAACACGCAATGCCTCCAGAGCTCGGCGGTAAGTGGGCAACAGTGTGTTTTAACACTATGTTCCCTATGCCTATCCTGCTGTGTGCGGGATAAAGCGTGGAGCTGATTTAATTAGATTTTTCAAAGTTATAAAACGAATGAGCACGCCGTGGTGTAGCCGCTCAGCATCTGACTGAAAACCCGACGGTTGTGCAACGTTAATACCATTTCCTCACTCACTTTCACAAGAAAAAGCACAGCGTTAAGGTCCGGCAATCAATATCTAGGTCTAGGTTCTATGTCTCTGCTCCTACTAAGATATGCAGGGTAAAAGAATGAAATTAATAACTGTCACGTTTAGGAAAGGAAAAATACTTATACTATTTAGAAAACGTATAAAATTTTTAACATTACATTTTTTATACGTTTTCTAAATAAGTATTTTTTTTTTCCTAAGTGTGGAATGACACTTTTAGAATGTTAAAAACTGTCACGTTCACAATACGGTGTTCTGTAGCGCCACAACTGCCCTAAAAGGTAAAGTCTATAGTCTCATAAGATAGAATATATATAGAATAATTTCTATGGATCTATTCTTATCACTGTACTTACGTTACAAGTTCCTTGTCCGGCTGCGTGATAGGTACATACTTCGATGTGTGGTTCGACAACAGGAACATTATTTAGGCCTAATTCGGCGGCTTTCACAGCGACGTCCCTTTTACAAGCTTCACCATCTATTACTTGAGATTGTAGAGTAAACAATGTATAGGATGTTGATCCACCGGCCTGAAAACGTAATTTAAAAGATATATTATTTTAATACTTACTGGTTAAAGTTGGAATATCCGAAATTTTATTCTCAGTTTTTCCCTACACTCTCTAGGGACTTCCTTACTCTGTCTATATCTGTGTTTTTATTACATACCACATATCTACTGTCAGCGTAAGCACGGTATGTCATTGGTTCGATTCTTATTCGGGGAAGTGAAATATTTAATATTTACATTTTCTCGTTCTGGTATCGAGGCAGAGCACGGAGTCGAGTTCCATAACTCAACACGAAAAATTTCCAGAATTCAGCGGTAAGTGAGGAACAACATAAATAGAAACGGAGTGTCTTAACACTAGGTTCCTAGGTTCCCAGGTTCTCTGCCTACCCTGCCACGTGCGGGATACAGTGTGAAGCTAGAAATATATAATATACCTCGTCTATAATCTGTTAGTTTTATATATGGACTAGAGGGCGCGCGCGGCTTCGCCCGCTTATTAGGAGTGAATTCTAAAAAAACCACGAAACACGTGTTCAATAATATTTTTAGCAGTCTGAATTTAAATTTTTATAAAAATCGGTGGCAATTTAAAGATTTTTCCATATAAACTTTCATTTGAACCCTTATTTGAACCCTTAGGGAGTGAATTCTTAAAAACCATGAAACACGTGTTCAATTAAATATTTTTAAGAGTCTGAATTTCAAATTTTATAAAAATTGCTACAGATTATTTTTTTTTTCCATACAAACTTTCAACCCCTATTTCATGCCTTTAGGGTTAACATTTTTCAAATTCCTTTCTTAGTGGATGTCCAGAATATGAAAATAAACATCTGCCCAAATTTCACGTTTCTACCATCAGCGGTTACGGCTCTGCGTGCGTCTTACCTCAGTCAGTCAGCACAAGTCCTTTTATATATATAGACCTTTTATATATATAGATAATAATTTATTTTTAGAGTAAAAGAAACCGAAACATGGCTACCCAGATTGAAGATTATGTAACCAAATCGAATAAATGAAAATGTATCTAAATGTATATTTTCAAAGAGAAAGAAGATAATTAGTTATTAGAATTATTATACACTTCATAATGACTTACAGAAGTTCTTCCCCATCCGCTGACGGACGTGGCGACCCCAGCATCGACCCAATCGAAGTTTAAGGCAACTAAGCCGATGTTGCTACTCAAACCGATGACATGGCGGGAGACAAGGAAACCAATATCATTCTTCAGGACAGGCGCAGGCTGATAGTTTGGATGGGAAATGTTACGAGAGAAATAAATACCGTTATCTACTGAAAACCAATTAGCATTGCCAGCGTAACCTACAAGAGACCTGTTGAAAATATAAGATTAATAATACAGTATTCGAAAATAGTCCGACTTGTAGAAATAATATGGGCTACCTCTACTACTATTCGGAATTTAAAGTTATACTTTTGGTTTTCCGGACTAATATGCGGCGGAGTTAAATACCGGAATTAAGTTCTTAATTCTGGGACAAATACTTCTGTTGACTGTTTTCAATCAAATTCGTAATTTTCTCTAAATATGAAAACAACTAATATGAATAAAAAACGAAATACTTATCCAAATATCTAAATAAGATATATACAACCTCTATTCTTTATAAGTAGCTACTAATACTAAATATCTTACTTACGGGCTCAAAGTTTGGATAGTGAAAGCACTTTGTATACAATGGGCGGCGGTCAGCAAGTGAGTGGGGGTAACTAGAGATGCACCACAAAGTAAGCTTCTGAACCTCATGCCTATGGTGAGGGCTACCATATAAGGAGTGGTCTCTCCAACTGAACCTCCGATTATACGTGACGATGCACCTGAGTGGTCGAAGTATATGGACAGGTCATCCTTAGAAGCTGGGAGAGCTGAAATAATATGTCGATTAGCGTTGATGAATAAGTACGGATAGATAAGTATGGATGAAATTTGGTTGCAATTACCTATATACAAAAACAATATATTTTTTTAATTTTACTAATTTATGTCTTTTATGAAGGTTATTCTTAACTTAAGTTATATTGTTTACATTTTTTACTTTTTACTTTTGCCAGTACATCTCATATGTATATTCAATTACTTGAACATTACTTGTAGGTGCACAAAAACAGAGCATGGGGTAAACAATATTTTAATAAAAAATTGAAAATATAGGGTATAAGTATGAAGATGATCTTAATATGCAAACTGCAGTGTTAAAAAAACAGGAGTGTTAAAATGACCGTGGTCAAGGCGCAGTGTTTTCTCACTCTGGTAACAAGACAAAGCGCGATGCTGAATTCCACCATTACACACACAATGTCTCGAAAATTCAGTGAAAAGTGGAGAACAGTGCTTTAAGCCTATTCTATACAGGGCAAGCTAAAAAATAAATAATTGTATATCTGAGTAATAATATGAAAAATATACTTCTGTATCTTACCATAAGAGCCAATGAAAAGCGTTACTACCAAAAAACCAACTTTGAGTGCCATTTTGAGACCGTCTGCAGTATGTTTAACCTCTTCCTCTATTTATATGGCAATATTAGATATAATTGTAATTAATCAAGATAAGGGATTGGACTGATTAAGATTAAATAATTTGATTAAAATTATCATATTCCTCCATTAGTTCCTTGTATTCAATCGATGACATTTTAAGTAATCAAGAATATTGCAATAAAAGGTTATTTTTATTAATTATGTGTTGTTTTACTTTTTCGATCCTGCAGTTTCCTTAATTAAGCTGTTAGTTGGAATTAAAGTTTCGTCAGTCGCTTATTAAAATTGATTAATAGCTTGGGTTCATGAGGATTTGGGGCGTCCTCCTCCTCCTCATGTCAGATGGATATTTGGTATTTGAAGGACTAGATGAACCCTTACAAATGTGTATGTGATAATACTATTGCTTTGCTCAAATATTCGGGTTGGCCGGTGGTGGTCGTCGACTACGTTGCCTGTGGTGCAGTTACATTGGATTCCGTATTCCTTTTTGCCTCCTCAACTCTATAGGAAATACTATATCAATCACGAAACCTTTATTTTATCGGTCGTTAGCGTCTTTCTCGGTATCAGAGTAGTGCATGTATCTTTTAGTATGTATTGTTAATACGATGACAACTTGTGACATGGTGTCATGTAGGGCGTTGTTTGTGGTCTTAGTTTGGTGATCACTGACGACTCATTGGTTGAGATTCATTGGTTGTCAGGGTGCGTGAGATTCCCTCCTTTCCGTAACACTTTCTGATAAGGTCCGTTCTTTTTGCTTGCATATGGACCAGATATAGAGTGTTGAGGTAATCTGTAGGTATAATAGAACCTGTGTTACCTGTGTATCGCGATCTTTTCGGAAAGCGAGTCGTCTGTTGGGTTGAATAGATTACATCATAAACTTCGTGCTTGTCTGTTACGTCCAGTGTACATCTGTGTGATCGCGTGATCTCGCTAGCTCTTGAGTGATGGCCGTCACAAAGTTTGGACCAATATTGTACATTTATGAAGAAGCAACACGCAATGTCTCCAGAATTCGGCAGAAAGTGTGGAACGGAGTGTCTTAACACTAGGTTCCCTCTGCCTACCCTGCTGTTTGCGGGATACAGCGTGAAGCTAAAAAAAAAGAAGCTGAATCTATCGATATTATGGCAGCCGTAATGATATTGTCCGATATACCGATTTTTTGCATATTACAGAGATTTTGTCTAGTTAATATTAGGAAAAGAAAATATTTTTAACATGCTTTTATTAGGTTAACCTGTAACTTGCAGCCTGTAACAAATTAAGTAAGCAATTATGTAATACAACCTAAGAAACTGAACTTCGCCCACTTTGTATGTATATATTATGAAACGTGGCACTAATAGGTATCTTAGGTTACGACACAATAATATGTTATCAATTATCAAGCTGGTCAGGTGCTGAAGCCAGGACCTGATTAGTGAAACTCTTTAGATGAGTAGTACAATATATAACATTTATAGTAAGGGCGACCCCTTACTTAAAAGCAATATAAGAAGCAGATAATATCTGCTTCTTATATGTGTTGGCAATAAGAAAATAAATTAATTTTAAAATTTTATTGTTTAGTCTTTCTAATTATTCAAATAATTTAATTTTACTTCAAGTTCACGCTGTATCTCGCCCATAACAGAGTACCTTGAGGGAGAGTACCTTAAGATACGTCAGCATCTCATATTTTGATTTTCTCGCTCTGGTATCGAGGCAAAACTCAGCGTTAAGTTTCAGAAGAGAGTGTCTTAACACTAGGTTCCCTCTGCCTACCCTGTTGTGTGCGGGATACAGCGTGCAGCTGATTACTTATTAAGTTACCAAAAATATCTAATTATTAAAAAAATAATAATAATCTACTAAAGAGGTTCGCTTAATGCCATATCATTAGATTTTATCGTATTGTAATTAGTCATTCTATATATAGTTTAATATAATAATTATCACTAAGGGACATCTGTTATTGTTGTTATTGTATGGCTTCATACTGTTACCACTCGTAAACGTGTACGTATATATATATATATATATATATATAGTTAAAGAATTAACTTAATAGAAAATAAGCTCCACGACATCCTTTCACTGAACAAACAATCGTATTATTGTCAACATGAATTTTCTTATGTTTCTTACGATCCCCTATGTTTTCGTGAGTATGGTGATGATGAGTTACTGTGAAGACCACAATTTCGATATTATATAATTAAGTATACTACAATTTGATATATTGCTGTTGGATTTTTCGTTTAAATCAGTTCTTCTAAATGGGATTCGAACCCACGAATATTGGTCATTTAGTTATTTCTTTTTTAACTAAGTATACAAAATGTTAACAAGCGTTCGACTCTAAGCGGGACAATTGTGGGCTCGCGTCCTCTCAACAAGCAAACTTTGAATGATTCAGCGGAAAGTGGAAAACGGAAGTATCCGAATGGGTCTTAACACTAGGTTACCAGGTTCCTTCTGCCTTCCCTGCTATGTGTGGGATACAACGTCATGAAAAAGACATAAAAATGTTATATAAGTAATTTTAAAGTAACATCTTTATGTCAATCACTTATCAATAATATAAAGCAATTATAGAGATATAAAAAAAATAATCGAGCAATAATGCGGATTTTATAGATAATTCGCAATTACGATAATTGGAAGTTTTTATGTTTGGTTATATCGATATGGTTAGACTTTGAGTCACTGTAAAAATATGTTGTATTAGGTACTTTTGTATAAATACACAATACAATAGGCTATTTCACAAGATTCTAAAAACTCAAAGAGTATCATATTATTTATTTGTGACTAAAGAATCTATATACATTTATATTTTAAATTCTAAGTATTTACTTTAAAAAAATAATTTAAATATTCAGAATTTTATTCGAAAACGCTTCTTTATGCATAATGGCGTCGCACTAGTGCCATCTCTTACACAGTCGACGTAGTTTGGTTGTGTTAGATTTTTATTTTTCCTATTAAAATTGCTCCATGGTAAAAACTATCCTATAATTTGCATTAGGCTTTGAACTATTACCATGCTAAAATTCAATCACTTCCATCCAGAAGTTATTGTTATTTTAGATAATATTTATGCTTATGGAAGCTCTTGAGTGCCGGCAGCCTTTATACTGTGGGGGCTTGTTTATATTCTTATAATGCTGTCGGTGAACTGGCAGATTGTTCTGATAAGGGCATTCTTTACCTGATGAAGTCCCTTATGGGTTTAGCGTCGTAGATGTGGTGGGCTCTCTGAAACAAAGATTTGCCAACGGGACACAGTAGTGAAAGGAAAAGAGTGGTGGTGGGAAACACCATTGAGGTATATACCATTCCTAATGTCATAGTAGAAAACACAGTATTTAATAGATATATTAAATAGTGTGTTTTCTACTATGACATTAGGATTTCGCGGAAGGATAAAACATCGAAAAAAGCTGAGGAATTATTTGCCTGTAATTCTATGGTGAACTGAATATTTATTATTATTAATAGAATTGAGGTGGTTCAGGAGTATAGAAACATTGTCTTTAGGTAAAATTGTAAAAGTGTCATCTACGTACTACTTATATATTCAAGATGCTGAGCTAAGAGCAATAGCAATGTCATCTCTCATATCTATTAGTAAATAGAATTCTTGATTGAACACTTGATATCCAGATGTTTGGCAGTGTTCTAAAAGTTTAAGATATTCTATAGGCATCCTGTTACTCTAGCTCCGCTTACAGTCCTGATGCAGCAATAATACACAAAAAATGACCGGCTCAACACGTCCCGATAGTCCCTTCTCCACTGCATGACCATAGAACATCTTATATCAGGGATTTTTAGCATTTTGTTAGCGGACTGAAATCTTAATTTAGTTAACAATGAAACGATGGGCAGTTTTTATGTCCACTTGTTTTATGTCTCTTGAACGGTATACTTTGACTTGCTTGGAATCCGTTCCAAATAATTTAAATTAAATAATAAGACAATAGAGGGCATCTCTGGCAAAATTTTATACAGTAGTAAAAATAAAAGTAACAATGATGTAAAAATAAATACTATTTGTCATGATAATGATACAAACTTGGTGCATCAAAACATACAAGGGGTGTTAAATAAAGACTTAGAAATTGAGCTATTCTTAAATACTAATAATATTCATGTACTTTGTATTACAGAGCACTGGCTTCGAAGCTATATTTAATTTTAATAATCACCAAGTAGCTAGTATGTTCAACAGAGAAAAAGCAATTCGCGGTGGCTCTTTAATAATTTTAAATAAATCTTACAAGTTTAAAGAACGTAAAGACATTGTGAGCCTCTCTGTTGAGCTAACTATTGAAATGGCCTGTGCTGAGCTAGAGCATTTCATTGTTGTAAGTGTATACAGACCTCCCTCTGGGTTATATGAACAATTTGAAATAATTTTGGAACAGGTACTTGTAAAATTATCTGGGTCTAAGAAATTAATAGTTGTATGTGGTGACTTTATTATTAATTTACTAGATAATTCCACCACTAGTATCAGATTCAGGTCACTACTCAATTCATATAACCTAGATAGTCTATTTCTAGCGCCAACAAGAATCACTCATTGTACCGTTACTTCCATTGATAATATTTTTGCAAACTCTGTGCCTTGTAAAAAATCAATAATTAATATGTTAAGCTCAGATCATTGCGGACAGTTGGCTTCCTTTCACTTTGGTAAAAATATAATTAATAAAAATAAAAAAATTGTTTGTATGCCGATGACAACTGGTCGTGTAGAAAAATTTTGAAGTAATATAATAGCAAAACTTAAATACTTAAAATATAAAAATAAACCCAATTTATTATATGGGAAATTTTTCAATATTATTAAAAGTGAGTTCAACGCTACATTTACTTCTAAAACTGTCAATTCCAGGAATTTCTTGTCATTTAATGATTGGGCGACTTTGGGGATTCATAAGAGTAGGTTATATAAACTTTATAGTGAGAAAATATATAACCATAGTGAATCATTTAATCATTATGTTAGGGTATATTCTAAATTGTTTAAAAAAGTATGTGCCATGGCAAATACACATTAAAAATAAAATTAAAAATTCTTTTGATAAAATTAAAATGACATGGGACATAATAAATTGTGAAACTGGAAAAGCTAAGAATCATAACTTTGAATTTAAATTAAAATTTGACAATGGTTTAACCAGCTCAGATCAAGAAGTTGCATGTGTATTTGAAAAATTCTTTGCTGATATTCCAGTTTCAACAACCGATAAACTTATATCCTCCACAACCGTCGCTGAATCATGTTAGCATAAGTTTCTTATAATGTAGTAATAGGTGTCACTGTAAATACAAGTACGTCATTTGATATTGTTTCCATTATCGATTGTATTAAGTGGCGGTAGTGTGCTGCGTCTTTTCCGGTGGATTTCCAATATAAGCGCAAACGACACGGCACTCGTGTTCATTACGTTCTAAGATATTGTCAAGACAACTTGTCATTACAATTCATATTTCAATATTGTGACTACGAGAGTATATGTGTATATAACAAGTGTAAATAAATTTATTGTAAAAGCTGGATTTTGTGTCTGATTTGTTGGTTCTATTGTTATTAATTGTAACTAAATGATTAAAATATTACTAGTGGCGACATTTAGCTATATGTGTACTTCCTTACCATCTGTCATAGTCATATTCATTCTCTAATAAACTACTATCCAATGTCCATGCGTTTTATTAGGTTATGGGCCCAGACCATAATTCGCGATAAAATTGCAGTTTTTATTTCGTAAATATTTACTTTTCGTGGACTATCAGTGTACCGTTTGATATTAAAATATAAAATCGCGGTGGAAATCGCTCCTTTGTGGACCTATATCCAGATTGACTGTCGGCTACCTCGTGGCGTAGTAAATTTTTTGCAAGATGGCTGGAAGTTACATAGTGAATGTGCCTAAACTAAAAGGACGAGAAAATTATGATGAATGGGCGTTTGCAGCGGAAAATTTTCTAATGTTAGATGGTGTGGATATCCATAAACAGGAATCTACTGATGCCTTTTCCGTTGATGAAAAAAAGGCAAAAGCGAAACTCATCATGACAATTGATTCATCTATTTATGTTCACATCAAAAACGAGCAAACAGTTCAAGGTGTGTGGAAACGTTTGAAGTGTCTTTATGACGACTCTGGTTTTACGCGTCGCATCAGCTTACTTCGTCAGCTAATTTCTATTCGATTGGAAGATTGCGAATCAATGGGGACATACGTTACACAAATGGTGGATACTGCCCAGAAATTAAAAGGTACCGGTTTCCAGATCACTGAAGAGTGGATTGGTTCGATGCTATTGGCGGGGCTAACAGAAAGGTTTGCTCCCATGATAATGGCTATAGAACATTCTGGCATGATTATCAGTACGGACATTATCAAGTCAAAATTATTAGACATGAGTTCGGAAGTTGATACCAACGTAACAAAAAACGCTTTTTTGTCGCAAGGTTGGCAACACTGTAGCAAGAAAGCCAACATAGCAGATACACAAAAAAAGAAAATGGCGTCTTCGAAATCTGTCAAAGCGTTACGCTGTTACAAATGTAAACAACTCGGTCATTATATGAATAAATGCCCGAATAATAAAAATAAAAGTGAAATAAATGCTTTTAGTGCGATATTTATGCACAGTACTTTTCAAAAAACTGATTGGTATATAGATTCCGGGGCAAGCTCGCATATGATTACAGATAAGAATTGTTTAGAAAATGTCACACTCGGCCACAAAGTAAAGGAGATAGTAGTTGCAAACAAGGAAATAGTACCAGTTATATGCTCAGGAAATACAATGATTAGAACCATAGTTGATAATTCAGAATTCGACATTACAGTCAAGGATGTGTTGTGTGTTCCTAACCTGTCAACCAATTTGTTATCGGTAAGTCAACTTATTCGAAATGGAAACAAAGTTAATTTTGAAAAAGAAGTTTGCTATATACGCAATAGACAGAATGTACTGATTGGAAAAGCAAATTTGTTGAATGGAGTATACAGGTTGAATATAAAGTCAGGAAGTTTGGCGGCATGCTCAGCTACAACAATGACAAGTGAGATATGGCACCGTAGACTGGGACACATTAATAGCAAGGACCTGAATGCTATGAGGAATGGCGCTGTAGAAGGAATTTCGTACATTGATAAAGCAGAAATTGATAAATCTAACTGCATCACATGCTGTGAAGGTAAGCAGGCAAGATTACCTTTTTCACACAAAGGCAAGAGGTGTGAAAATGTGCTTGAAATTGTTCATGCGGACCTTTGTGGGCCGATGGAACAGGTCTCTTTGGGCCAAGCAAGATATTTTTTGCTTTTTGTTGATGACTTCAGTAGAATGGCTTTTGTCTACTTCCTCAAGGCCAAAAATCAAGCTTTAAAGTATTTCAAGGAGTTTAAAGTTCTTGTTGAAACACAAACAGGAAATAAACTGAAAGTTTTAAGAACAGATAATGGTAGGGAGTTCTGTTCTGTGGAATTTGATGACTATTTAAAGACAAATGGAATAGTTCATCAAACAACAAACCCGTATACACCAGAACAAAATGGTCTTTGTGAACGACTAAATAGAACAGTTGTGGAGAGAGCTCGATGTCTTTTGTTTGAAGCGAATCTTGATAAAAGATTTTGGGCAGAAGCAGTCAATACTGCTGTCTATTTACGGAATAGAACGCTAGCTTCGGGTCTACAAAAAACACCATATGAGTTATGGAGTAATAAAAAACCAGATCTCAGCCACGTTCGGATATTTGGAAGTCGTGCAATGGTCCATGTTCCTAAAGCAAAGAGAACCAAATGGGATAAAAAATCTGAAGTATATATCATGATTGGTTACGCAGAAAATACCAAGGGCTATAGATTATATAATCCAAGGTCAAAGAGTATTACTACTAGTAGAGATGTTTTCATTATGGAGGAAACAAACTCAGATATAGTACAAGCAGTGGTAAAAGATAATAAAGACATTGAACCTATTATTGAAGATAAAGAAGTGGAAAATGATACCACTTTGAGTCCAGAAAAAGATAGCTTAATCTCTGAACGGGATGATACATATATACCATATGCGACTACTAGCTCGTCTAGCTCGGAAGAATTCTGTGATAGCAAGTCTCTGTGTGATGAAGCTGAAAGCTTAGAACAAGAGTTTGCTGACATTGGGAAGAGAGAAAAAAGAAAACCAGACAGGTATGGATATGGTAATATATGTAAAATTGATGAAGGCTTGGATGAGAACAATTTCACATATGAGGAGGTTATGAGTGGACCTGAACGAGAGCAGTGGTGCAGTGCCATGGAGGAAGAGCTAAAATCCTTTGAAGAAAACGAAGCTTGGGAATTAGTGAGCAAACCAAGTGATGCTAAGGTGGTGCAGTGCAAGTGGGTGTATAAAAAGAAATTAAATGTTAATAACACAGTGCGATATAGAGCAAGATTAGTGGCAAAAGGTTTCACACAACGTGAAGGCATAGATTATAAAGAAACTTTTTCACCAGTGCTTAAATTTTCCACTTTAAAATTGTTATTTGCTTTGAGTGTTAAATTAGACCTTAATATATGCCATTTAGATGTAATTACAGCTTTTTTAAATGGCCACTTAGATGAGACTGTTTATATGCAGTTACCTCAGAATTTTAAATGTGATATGGTTCAGAATAAAGTTTTAAAATTAAAAAGGGCCATATATGGGTTAAAGCAGTCAGCTAGGGCCTGGTATAAGCAGGTTGATGATTATTTACAAAAGTTGGGGTATCAAAAGTCATTGTATGAACATTGTTTGTTTGTAAAATTATCTGAAAATGTTAAAACATTAGTGGCTTTGTTTGTTGATGATTTCTTCATATTTTATAACTGTAATAAAGAAGTAGAATATTTGAAGGGTCAATTAAGCAAAAGATTTAAGTTAAAAGATCTAGGTCAGTTAAGACAGTGTCTAGGTATGACTATTAAGATACAGAAAGATTGTATTTCTATTGATCAAGAGAAGTTTATTGATAAATTATTGTATAAATTTTGCCTGGAAAAATGTAAAAATGTAGAAACTCCTATGGAAATTAATTTGAAATTGAAAAAAGAAAAGAAATTAAATTCAAATTTTCCTTATCAACAACTAATAGGGAGCTTAATGTATCTGTCAGTTTTGACTAGACCTGACATCTCATATTGTATTAGTTATTTAAGTCAATTTAATAACTGTAATACAGAAACACATTGGAAACATGCTAAAAGAGTTTTAAAATATTTAAGTTGTACAAAGTCATTTGGCTTAAAATATGTTAAAAATAAATTAGATTTAATTGGTTTCGCTGATGCTGATTGGGCATCTGATAATTTAGATAGAAGATCTTATACAGGATATTGTTTTATATATTCAGGTTGTCTAGTATCTCATGAAAGTAGAAAGCAACAGACGGTGGCTTTGTCAAGCACCGAAGCTGAATACATGGCTGTATGTGAAGCTAGTAAAGAGGCAATTTTCTTAAAGAATTTATTATGTGAATTAACTAACAGACCAGATAATATGCCTATTTTGATGTATAATGACAGCCAAAGTGCTTTAAAACTTACTGAAAATTCTGTATATCATAGACGTAGCAAACATATTGATATAAAATTTCATTTTATACGGGAAGCAGTATGTAATAAATTTGTTAAATTAGAATATTTAAAGAGTTCTGAAATGCCAGCTGATTTATTGACTAAAAGTCTGTCTAAAATTAAACATTATTATTTTATGAATAAGATGGGTGTGGTGGCATTACACAAGTAATATACTCATAACATTGTTTTGTTTGATATTGTTTAATAAACATATTTTAGATTATTTAGTTAAGTGGTGGTATTGTTATTAATTGTAACTAAATGATTAAAATATTACTAGTGGCGACATTTAGCTATATGTGTACTTCCTTACCATCTGTCATAGTCATATTCATTCTCTAATAAACTACTATCCAATGTCCATGCGTTTTATTAGGTTCGCCTAACAGTTCAGAAGCGGGATTACGAAAGAATATACAAAATTTCCTGCCATGCTCATAAAGTGTAAGTAGACCATATATATATATTCTTTTTTTTTTCTTTTCTCTCATTTTTCTTACTCCTTAAATAATTAGCTGAATAATTTGTATATAAATTGAGTTCTCTATAATTTTTAATTTTTCTATTCTGAATATAAGCAGAGTGTTGCTATTCTAATTATAGTTTTTAGTTACTCTTATTTCTTTTACATCAAACAAACAACAAACGGATAAATGAAAGATCTTCAATGGAAATTTAATAAATAGTTTTAACAGTTAAAGTTTACTGATGACGATACATAGAAATCTTGTACATCGAACTTTTCGTTGTGTGGTGATTAATAACCTTTATAACAGCCAGAGTGGTTTTTTTTTATGAAGGGAATTATTGGCTAAATTTGGAAGGTTGGATAATTTGAGAATACACTGGATGATGTGCATACCTAAACATTTTCCATTTTATAGTACTTACGTAACGTTTCAGTTTTGGGGGTAGTTGATAAATTTAGAATTTGAGATTGTTTAAGATATACTTTAAAAGAAGTATACAATTGCTTATAGTATCTACGTTGGTAGACGTGATCGATAGGATATTAGTTGTTCCAATAGAGTATTTACTTATACGGGTGATAATTTAAAGATATATGACATTCATTGGTCATGATTAATTTCAGTTATCAAGACTTTCTGGAATACTTATTTTGAAATATTTATAATGGGTATATTCAAATTTATTTATTACATATCTGGAATATTTCTTTCGTTGTTTTTGTCATTCTTTGGAAAGCTTTTACATTTATAGAGGATATTGTATTTCGCTATCTATTGGTTAACTATAAATGATATTAGAATTGTTTTTGTGATGACAATAATATTCGTGAAGTAACTATTTTGTTGTCTTAAAAACGTCAATATGATTGTTTTATCGTCATGCGGAATTGTTCTACATATATTCTTTATGTGTAGTATGTTTAAAATTGATGAATTATCTGAATTGAAATTTGTAAATATTTTCATTGGTTTTTACTTCCGGCTTTGTCACTTTATTGAGAACTGTCGTCTTGTCGTTTCCTATTTCTGTAAGAGTTATAAAGTTATTCTCGTAATGTAATAGTCTCTTTTTGAATGTATTATTTTTGAATTAGATTGTTCTATGGTATACGAATTTATTAACACGTGTAATAGACACAAACATAGAAAATATATTCGTAATAGCTATGGGATCTAATATTCCAATGAAATTAAAGTACATGTGTTCTTATCTCAATTTATTAGTATCTCATTTTATTTGTATTATGACATATGGTAAAAATTCCTTTCTTTTATGGGATAAATATATTGTATTTGATAATTATTCCTGGTTTTGGATAATTGTTGTTAATGTAGATATTACAGTGTAATTCTCTTTATCTCGTGAGGACCAGCCAGCTTACGGAACATTGGTGGCATTCATTATTTGTTCAATTGACTTTCTTTTCCGTTTGCTACTTGTTTGTTGTTAACATGATGTCAAAGTATTGGCCCTGTTTCACGTAATTGTAGACAAATCTAGATTTTATTTGTTTATTGGTCCATTACTGTCGATTGAGTGTTTTGATTTGTAATTTTCTCTGGAGCGTTAATATTCTTGGTTATTATTACTTTATAACGATTAAAAGTCGTGTAATTGTAAAGATAAAATATCATTTATGTGCATTTATGGCCAGATTATACAGTGTCGGTTAACTTATTAATTTTTATGAATTTCGAATGTCAAAGTTATTTGAATAGGTTATGAATTTGAAGGAATTTTATGTTAATGTAATTAGGTTGATAAAAAAGTTATTATGATGTGTGCAAGTCTAAGCTTATATTGTTTGAGTTTCAGGAACATGGAAAATAATATTGCCCGAGAATAGGGCTTGAGATTGAATGATGCCCGAGGATAGGGCTTGAGAATGAATGATGCCCGAGGATAGGGTTTGGGATGATGATGCCCGAGGATAGGGTTTATGGGGCGGATGGTGCCCGAGGATAGGGTTTGGGGTTGAGTGATGCCCGAGGATAGGGTTTAGGGATGATGATGCCCGAGGAAAGGGTTTGAGGATGGATGCCACCCGAGGTTAAGGAGTTAAGCATTCATCCTTCATCATTCGTCCCTCGTCATTCATCCCTCATCATTCGTCCCTCATCATTCGTCCCATATCATTCGTCTTTAATCATTTTAATCTTACCCGAGGTTAAGGGTAATGGATGGATTATACCCGAGGTTAAGGGTGATGGATGGATTATACCCGAGGTTAAGGGTGATGGATGGATTATACCCGAGGTTAAGGGTAATGGATGGATTATACCCGAGGTTAAGGGTAATGGATGGATTATACCCGAGGTTAAGGGTGATGGATGGATTATATTTCAGGTTAAGGATAATGGATGGATTATACCCTAAGTTAAGGGCAATGGATGGATTATATTTCAGGTTAAGGATAATGGATGGATGATACCCAAGGTTAAGGGCAATGGATAGATAACATTTCAGGTTAAGGATAATGGATGGATGTTACCCGTGATTAAAGGGTAATGGATGGAGGATATTTCAGGTTAAGGATAATGGATGGATGTTACCCGTGGTTAATGGCGATGGACGGATAATACCAGATGTTAAGGGTAATGGATGCAAAATACTCGAGTTTAAGGATAAAGGGAGCTTAAGAATCAGGTTAGTGAAGTCATTTTTGAGCTCATTAAAGAAAATGAATAAAAATTGATTGATTTTTCGAAATTTGAATTGATATTAAAGTATTTCTTTTACATTGTTGTAATTGACCGGAATGGAATAAATTCATAGCGAGTCGTTCCCAAACGACGAGAATTAAGTATATTCATTTTAACAAATATGTTAGTATACATGTGTTTACGATGAGACGCGAACCAAAATTCTTATAAAATAAAACTTTTAAATCGGTGGGAAATAATGGCTATTGGTTGGTAAATGGTGGAAATGATCACGGTGTAGCAATAGATACAAATAGAGACATACGTAGGTAGGTAGGTAGGTGCAGTAGCTTAAGTTATGAATCCTAAAAAAATGTTTGTAATATTTTTGATCTGAAAATAAAAAAAAAAACATATATAAAGGGGAAAATAATTATAATGGTAACTATAAAAAAATACAATGTATAGCTAAATGAAGTGAATCGAATTCAAATTATTCTTTTTATTTTTATTTTTGTAGCAAAATTACAAAAAAAAAATGTCTAGTGAATCTATGGTGTAAGTCTTACCATTGGCTCAAAAATATATTTAGATTTATTTTGGCTGAGAAGAGCCAACAAAATACTCAAGAAAACAGTATTTGAAGATAAAATTTTACAATAAAAGTACAATAATCGTTACTTTCCAGTTTTAACATCGACATCCTTTAAGTCCATATATTAATATCGTTATCTCTATATATAATAAGACAGTAAAAATATTTTGTCTGTACATTTAGTAATTTTGACTGAAATGGATAGAGGGACACTTAAAAAGACTAATAGAAAGCAAAAAGATTTTTTTTGAATTTCTTGTCTGTCTGTCTGTCTGTCTGTCTGTCTGTCTGTCTGTCTGTCTGTCGACATATTGTTGTCCGCATTTTTCTCTGAAACTACTGAACCGATTTACTTGAAAATTTCACCAATTGCTTTGTTTTAACTCAATTTAGGTTCTAAAGTTTGGTTCATCAAAATCGGTTCATTAAAAAAAAGTTATCGTCATTTGAATGAACTCAAGGCATTACCTTGCCAGCGAATGTTATATAGAAATCGCGCTGGTATGACCCTGGCTAAAGAATGACATTCGAAACGTCTTGATTATATGACTGTTGATAAAAATATATATTTTTGAAGCACTATTATACAATATTTTATACAATAAAGTAAACAAGGCCAGTCGTGGCGCAGCGGCAAGAAGTGTGACTGTAAAACCAACTGGTTGTGGGTTCGATCCCCACTCGAGGAGATGAAATATTAACTTAAATTTATATTTCCATTTCTTCGTTCTGGTGGCGAGGTTAAGCGCGGCGTTGAGTTCTGCCACTCAACAAGCAATGCCTCCAGAATTCGGCAGAAAGTGGGGAACGGAGTGTCTTAACACTAGGTTCCCTCTGCCTACCCTGCTATGTGCGGGATACAGCGTGAAGCTGATTTATTTATTTTAAGTAAACAAAATTGAATTGTTAGTAGAGATTACCTTCATAAATCGTAACAGTAAAGTTTAAATCGTAATTAATTCAACACAGAGATAAAGAACGATTTGATCTTCAAAGAAATATCAAGTAAATACATCGATTTTTTGGTTCGTTCGTTCGTTTGAAATAAATCTATATAAAAATGCCTAAAAACATCCTTTCTACGTGTACTCTGTAATAACTACATATTTACCAATTATTCATTTATCTAATAATATGCAAACAGGAGTTAATATGAAAACATTACAGTTAATTTTACAAAGAATATTATGAATCCTTAACCAAATTAATAATTTTACATTTAAGACTGTTTCTGAAGCAGTACAATTATTAAGTGACATCAGCACATTTAACAGAGCTTTAATGTTACAAAATATATATATATATATATATATATATATATATATATATATATATATATAGTAATACATATATATATATATATACATATATATATATATATATATATATATATATATATATATATATATATATATATATATATATATGTATATATATATATATATATGTATATATATATATAATAAATAATTAGCTTTATGTATATTTTATGAATATCAAATATCGACATTGGTCATATTTTTTAGTTCGAAACAATCAAAAATTCTTACAGAAGTTACGATAATGTCGTAAAAAAATCATAATAGAATATTACAGATTAAAGTAACAAAAAATCATATTAGAAGTCATTATAGTTGTCTTTATATTATATATGTTGTTGTATGTTGTCTTTATATTTGTTTGTCATTATATTATAGGGTGTGAGGCCAGTCGTGGCGCAGCGGCACGAGGTGTGACTGCAAAACCGACTGGTTGTGGGTTCGATCCCCACTCGAGGAGATGAAATATTTACTTAAATTTATATTTCCATTTCTTCGCTCTGATGTCGAGGTTAAGCGCGGCGTTGAGTTCTGCCACTCAACACGCAATGCCTCCAGAATTCGGCAGAAAGAGGGGAACGGAGTGTCTTAACACTAGGTTCCCTCTGCCTACCCTGCTGTGTGCGGGATACAGCGTGAAGCTGATTTATTTATTTATTTTATTTTATTATAGTTGTCAATCAATTCTGCTTAAATCAATAATCATGTATTTTAAGCGGGCGAAGCCGTGGGCGGGCCGCTAGTAGTAATATACGATACAAGCTTTGTCTAGTAATTGAAAATTGGCTGTGGAATTTTATAATGCATACGAACATGGACATTTAGTATAATGTATGCCTATGTTATATCATATCAACTTGTTGTTATTTGTTTGTTTTTGTATATTATTAATTTCTTGTTTATTACAAGTAGACTTTCAAATTATTAGATTACGGGTACAGCTGACATTTGTTAAGGAAAGTAGAAGTAAACCTTAAAATAATCTGAATTAAAAAAATAACCAAAAAAACCAATCAAATTCGACACGATTTTCCCCACCAACCTCCTTATGTTAATTCAGAAGACGAATGTTCCGCAGATTTAGTGTATTGTTGATCGGGATGTTTCAAAGTCTTCTTTAGATAATTAGTCCTGAGAGACAGACAGACAGACAGACGTACGTAAGGACAGGACTTAATGCATAAGCGTTTGCAGATACTAAGCACTTATTATTTTTTACATGTGCCTGGCAACGGCTGTACGCAAGAGCTGATGGTCAATCTTCGCGTCATATGATTGAGGAGACCTTTGTCCAGTAATGGACGAGGACAGGCTAATAATCATGGTGGTGATGAGGATCATGGTTATGAGGACCATGGTGATGATATGGATCGTGGTGATGATGATGATCATGGTCATAATGAGGATCATGGTCATAATGAGGATTATAGTCATGATAAGGATCATTGTGATGATAAGGATCATTGTGATGATGAGGATCATTGTGATGATGAGGATCATTGTGATGATGAAGATCATTGTGATGATGAGGATCATTGTGATGTTGAGGATCATTGTGATGATGAGGATCATTGTGATGTTGAGGATCATTGTGATGTTGAGGATCATTGTGATGTTGAGGATCATTGTGATGTTGAGGATCATAGTGATGATGAAGATCTTGGTGAGGATGGAGATTATGGTGGTGAAGATGGCAGTCATTATGGTTGTGATAATGTGGTTTGAATATGGGAGTATTGTGACGAGCGGTGTCACGTTCTGTTTATTGTATTTAACTGATCATGGCTACACAAATTGTGTGTTGAATATTTTTATCAAATAAGCTGCTTTTATATGTAAGATTTGTACAATGTATAAAGTAAACGTGTGTCATTAATTATTAGCTGTGGTTGAATTGAAAATGACTTTGATAATATATATGGGTCTTTAATAGGAAATAGAATAATTCTATACGGTCTTGCTGGTGCTATTTAGCAGTACTTTTTATATGTTAAGCTTATGGAGTATATTAAAGTTAATGAATGACACAAAGTGTGAATGTAAAGCCGACTAGTTGTGGGTTCGATCCCCACTCGAGGAGATGAAATATTTACTTAAATTTATATTTCCATTTCTTCGCTCTGGTGTTGGTCGAAGCTAAGCGCGGCATTGAGTTCTGCCACTCGACACGCAATGCCTCTAGAATCCGGCAGAAACTGGGGAACGGAGTGTCTTGAACACTAGGTTCTCTCTGCCTACCCTGCAGTGTGTGGGATACAGCGTGAAACCGATTTATTTATTTTAAGTTAATGAATCTGCTTAGTTTGCGAATTGAAATGTCATTAATAATAACATGCTCTTTTAATGTGCTGGAGTAAGTGTTCGATATTAAATAGGAATCTTCCATGTAGCGTTGTTAGTGTTGTTTAGCCAAATTCTTGTGGAAAAAATAATATGTAATAATTAAATTATAACATGAATGTATATGGCTATGAATGTATACTGATGGCTCATTGTGTTAACGAGAATTATTGAATTGTATAAATCTACATAATTATATATTATCTAATATACATAATTATATAATTGTTGTATAAATCTAAAATCAAAAAAACTAAAAATGTATAAATACAAAAAAAATGTTTGCAATGTAAAATATAATTTATAAATATTTTGTATAATCAATTTAATTGCGTAACGAATTCAGTGTAGTTAACATTTACTTTATTTCATTTTAGTTAAGGAATAACAGGACTCTTTTACAAACATCATATGAGTCTAGTTGTATGTAATAATTATATTGATTTAAAGAAAATTACGAATTAAGAAAATGTATTTCAAATTGTATAATTTACATATTATGACATGTAAATATATCTAATTTAATTGTTTTTGTAAATATCCTCACTTGTGCTAAAAATATAATTGTTATGTAACTGTTGGCACAAAACTAAAGCTATTTAAATTAGGACATCTAAAAATTGTGAACTATTCTTAAATCGCGAAGGGACTCGCGATTAGCAGGATGGCCGAGCTGTTAGCATAAGTTTCTTATAATGTAGTAATAGGTGTCACTGTAAATACAAGTACGTCATTTGATATTGTTTCCATTATCGATTGTATTAAGTGGCGGTAGTGTGCTGCGTCTTTTCCGGTGGATTTCCAATATAAGCGCAAACGACACGGCACTCGTGTTCATTACGTTCTAAGATATTGTCAAGACAACTTGTCATTACAATTCATATTTCAATATTGTGACTACGAGAGTATATGTGTATATAACAAGTGTAAATAAATTTATTGTAAAAGCTGGATTTTGTGTCTGATTTGTTGGTTCGCCTAACAATCATTACATAAGGAGAGCGTACACAAATGTAATGTAGACTTTAAATTTGAACCAGTCAATTCAAGAGACATAATTAAGACATTTAAGTCCCTAGATATCAAGAAAACGTCGGATCTATGGGGTATTTCTGTCAAATTGATTAGTCATATAATACACTGTTGCTCCTCACCTCGCAACTATATTTAATAATTGTATAGAGTATGGTGTGTTTCCTGACCTAATGAAATTTAATAAAGTCATACCTATATTTAAATCGGGTAGTACATCTGATCCCAATAATTTTCGACCTGTTTCTATACTACCCTCGTTCAGTAAGATTTTTGAAAAAATATTCTAAATCAAATATTAGTGCATTTTGATTCACACAATCTCATGCACGATGAACAGTATGGTTTTACTAAAGGTCGTTCAACTACGGATGCTGGTATAGGCCTTATAATGAATATATATGAAGCTTGGGAGGGATCGCAGGATGCTCTTGGCATGTTTTGTGATTTGTCCAAAGCCTTTGATTGTGTACAGCATTCAACATTGGTCATGAAGCTACACTACTACGGCATAAGAGTACGTGCACTCAATCTTCTGACCTCTTATTTAGCTGACAGAGTTCAGAGGATTGATGTGAATGGCAAGAAATCTCCTGGTTCAGTAATCAGCATGGGGGTCCCACAAGGGTCTATTCTTGGTCCTTTTCTCTTTTTAATATATATAAATGATTTACCGTATCTAGTTGAAAAGAACCATGAGATAGTATTGTTTGCTGATGACACCTCATTGATTTTCAAAATAAAAAGACGACAAATCGTGTATGACGATGTAAACAATGCTCTCTCGAAAGTAGTACATTGGTTCAGTGTTAATAACTTACTATTGAATAGTAAAAACACTAAATGTATTATTTTTAGAACACCTAACACGAAAGTTGTTAAAGCCGATGTACTCTTGAATGGTGAACCCGTAGATCCTGTCAATTCTACGGTATTTCTCGGTATCACCATAGACTCCAAATTACAGTGGGGACCCCATATTCATGGATTGGCGAATAGACTTAGCTCTGCAGCTTTCGCGGTCAAAAAAATTAGATCACTAACTGACGTAGAAACGGCTCGACTTGTTTACTTCAGTTACTTCCATAGTATTATGTCCTATGGGATTTTACTTTGGGGTAATGCAGCCGGTATTCAACCGATATTTGTTCTGCAGAAGCGAGCTATTCGTGCAATCTATAACTTAGGCCCTAAAGACTCCTTAAGGCAAAAGTTTAAAGAAATTAATATATTGACAGTTGCATCTCAATTTATTTTTGAAAATGTTATGTATGTTAAGAAAAACATTAATAATTTTACCAAAATTGGTGATTTTCATAATATTAACACTAGAAATAGGCATAATCTTGGTGCACTTGTAACTCGGTTGCATCGAATTCGTAATTCTTTTATGGGACAATGTGTACGCTTTTACAATAGGATCCCAGAAAACGTCAGAGAATTTTCTATATCACGATTTAAAAAAAATGTGAAAAGACGTTAGTGTGTTAAAGGTTATTACCAAATTAATGATTTTGTAAATGATAACACGCCTTGGGAATGAAATGCTCGATCCAGTCTGTTTCAAAAGCATCATTGTCACAGATGTTTAAATATGTATTTGTATAAATTTATTTAAAAAAAATAGGTTCCGCTGAGTTTCTTGCGCCGGTTCTTCTCAGGTCTGAGGCATTAACTTTAGTGAACTGGTGGTAAATTATTTGACGTTCAAAAAATGAAGCATGTAACTTCTTATTTTGAATAAAATTATTTGAATTTGAATTTATGATATAAAACAGTTGAAATACTAAGACTTGGGTATATATTTAGTCTTTAAAGAATAAAGCAAAAAAATATTTATATAATGTTATAGTTAATTAGTAAAAATCTTCAAGTAATATTAATGTGCTCATTAATAACTATATATATATATATATATATATATATATATATATATATATATATATATATATATATATATATATATATATATATATATATATATATATATATATATATATATATATATATATATATATATATATATATATATCCAAAACGCTCAAATTTTAATTTCCTTGTGATTACTTATTAATAGTAAATAATTTTAATAATATGAATATCGTATTAAATACTTAACTAAATAATAAACAAGGCGTCTAGACAAGTTTGATGATTTAGTATATACAAAAATATATTTTAAGAAAAAACCTTCAAAAAATTTAATATTTTACGTGGAGATTTGGTGTGTTCTTAGCTTATTTCTTTTCAAAAATATTCGTGAATAAACTATATTAATTTTACGTGCTTATAATTTAGGTGTAGCTACACAAAAATCGATCGCAAAAAAAGTTCATAAAAATAGCGTCATTGATCGAGCGAACTTTTGTTTTAAATATTGCCACGAAAATACGTTATCTAACGTAGTGTTTATTTTGGCTTATAATAATGTTAGCATGCAGAACTTTAATTTCCGACGGTGCAACTGAAGCCACGGATGCTTTAACATTTTTTTTAATACGTCTTAAACTGGATTCTCCTAATTTTGGCACATGAATCGTCATTGATATCTTTATTTACTACTTATAGATTTAAAATGTTTCGGCAATCGTTAATATTTACTTATATTGACATTTTGAACAAATCTGTAACCAGCAAATTTCATGCACTTTAAATGAGTTTTTCATAAAATTCCAACGTGTTTTATGTAAAAACATCATTGGTTGCGACGTCATTGGTAGTAAAATAGTAAAAGATGGCAATGACGCTGCAAGAAAAGTAGCCGAAGACAATGATTATTAGCTTTTATAGTAGACGAATGGGTCTGATTTCAGGCTGTAGTCCTGAATCTTAGACATATTTCTAATAGTACTAGTACTCACTGATGTGTCGTGTAAAGAATTTTTAATGTTTAAGCCAGGTATGACTAAAAATTTACGTAATACCTAAATTTTGTTCGTGAATTTTTCTCGGATTTTATTTTTCTGATTCTTCTTGCTATATCACTTCCATAGCATTTAGTTTCAGTGTAATGGAAACATTATAAATAATATTACTGTTTTTAGCATACAGAACAGTACAAAAATAAGCTACTTCAACTTAAATTTTATATTTAGAGTTAATAAAATAATGTAACAGATAATACAATACCACTCATTACACCAGCCGCTATTTAATGTAATGATATTCTGACTTATACTTCAATATGATATGATTGAATTAACAATAATAATTTATGAGGATAATTATAATACACATAATAATTATTTAATAAAGTATAATTAATAATAATATAAAGTATACTACTTTTATAATTTTTAAGTATAATTATTTGATATCGAGTAAAGGAACGTGTTGAAATATAAATTGTAAAAGTGGGTAATTGTATTTTAAAAAAGAGTATAAAATAGCATGTATCGATTGTACGACACACAATTTTGTAGACCTCTGAGTAAATAACATTGTTGCACAACTCTGGTTTTACTTCCGCCCCACTGAAGAACTCTCGCCATCCACCTTCGTCATAATATATCAAAAATTTAACGATTTCTATTAATATTCTTTAGTTGTTTTTATTATTTTTTTTCATTATTCTTTATTTTTTACATCTCACTTTATCACTAGCGGGGTAGTCAGAGAGAACGGAGCAACAGCCCTACTCTCTGTATGTTTTACTTCTTCTTTACTTCTTCTATCTATTTACAAATGCCATGTTTTTTCGTGACCTCTGCATATATCTTTTCTCCCGAGCGAGGGTTTGGGAGTTATAAGACCCGATATTATGGTTAGGTTTATCCGCTCTTTACTTAGACGCAGCTGACTTCGATGCATGTCCATTCTTGACATCGAGCATTCCCCCAATATCGATGCTTCCCCTTTTTTGAACAGTTTATTTTAAATCTCAGTTACTATCTAGTTTTTATAGCTCTACACACTGCAGAGGTAAATTACGTTTCACTGGTCATAAGAATTGGATTTACTTTCTTGTTAGACTTAAATATAGTTTTCATGGAAGCTTTTCTCTTAAAATGCCCTTAAAATGTTGCAATTCTGTCAGTTTCAAAAGTTGTTTTTCGTATGATAGAAGCCCCGGTTGTCTTTCTACTGAGGGTCTTCTGATAACGCTGGAGGGGAGTAGGCATCTTGCTCTGATGAAAGGCATACTTCACCCATCAAAGCTCGTCCCCTAGGTGTACAGCGTCGCAGAATTGGTAGGCTCTTTGAAATAAAAATTTGCCAATGGTAGATAAACGTGGGTAAGATTCACTATTGAAGTATGTGAGTATGGTTTCTTTGTTAGCTAACTTAAGATCTTTCAGCCCACAAACAAAATGGTAAGAGTCCATGGCATGTTGAGTTTATACCTCGGTGTACCGATTTGGCTAACTATTGAAGATACAGTCAGTTTAGTCTTATTGTGTATTTTCGGCAACCCATACAATTTAGGATATTTTACATAACTAGTTACGAGGAATTTAATGTTACATATCTTACGTTTCTTTCATTCTTCTTTTGCAACACCTACGTTTCGCTGCCGTATATCAGCGTCGTTCGTCAGCATTGCACAGTGTTACTAAACGTGCAACTATTCTGTTATTTCACGGTCTCACCAATGCTAGATGCATTAGTGAGACAGTGAAAGCGCGCGTGAAGGCACCGCTAATTCTGTTATCGGCAGCAATAAGCTTGTGCGTCTTTTCTTCATTTCTTTCAAATGTAAGAATAGACTCTGGTCTTTCTTTCCTTGGGAAGGAAATTTTCCCTCACACGGCAATTTGTGTCACAGACTTTACAACAAGAGAAGCCATTAAAGTATTGTACCGAGGTAGTCTCCCAAAACATCTTATACTTTTGTCAAATATCTAAAAAAAAATCTTGGTTTAGGACCTCCTGCGACCTGCTCTCTGCTGTAAAATGTGTGGTAAATTAATAAATAACCTTAGGAATTACTAAAATTGCTCGTTAACATTTTATTTCTTTCTTTCTCAGAACTTTCACGCTTCATCTTTATCAGTACTTTCGTTTGGTGCCTTTGTAGCATATCCTTTTTCTTTTTTAAAGAGATTTATCTGAGGCCTTATGATCCAAACGGCCTTTTTTTCTCTACAGTGTCTTTTACTTTATCAACACATTTATCGTGCTTTTTACTATACCTCCTTATCATTTACCACATATTTCTGTCTCTGCTTTTCTTATAGAATTTCCGTTTTCTGTTTCAAAGATGTCTCATATTTTGGAAGTACTTATTCCTCTTTGATCGATGGATCTTAAAACTTCCAGCTTCTTATGCGATAATTCGACTCCAAGTTTGGACGTCTCGTACCTCAAAATGAAACAGACTCCTTATTATAGCAACGATTACATATTGGTCTGTTCCCAAGATAGCATCCTAGGCACTCGTGTGTCCACAACTTAACCTTAAATATACTGATCCGCTAGGAATAAGTCAATCATACTTTTCACGGTGAGAATATAATAGAACGTGAAAATGGATTGATGATGAAGGAAAAGCAAAAAAGATTAATGAAGAAAAAGTGAGCGGTAATAAAGATAGACCTTCGAAAATACAGCATCAAAGATAATGAAGGAGAAAAATCACGTAAAAAGCATGAGGACGCCCCAGATGGCATGTATGAAAAGTTGATGATAGAGGACGAGGTGAAAGAGGTATATAGAGACCGTAGCGTTTGGGGTTCCGTTCTCTCTGACTTTCCCACTAGTATTACAGCGTGAAGCTAAATAAGTAAGTATTTAATTTCAATTATGTTGTAAAGAATCATTATTGGTACCAGCGCTGGAGAAAAATGATTTTTCTCCAGTTGTTTAATCATTATTCTACACTAATCGTCATTGTCCGATTTAACACATTTTTAAAAAATTCCATTTATAAAATAAATAGGGGTTGTTCATAGATGCCACTTCAATAAACGTGTATTATAATGTCCAAGCTTACATCTCACAGCAAAATTACGGCTTTACACGCTGGTTTTAAAAATTACACTTTTTTTGGTTAAAAATAACAGTTTTAGGAGAACAGCCCTATAGCTATATAATATCAGAGGTTCGAGGTCAATCGTGGCGCAGCGGCACAAAGTGTGACTGTAAAATCGACTGGTTGTGGGTTCCATCCTCACTCGAGGAGATGAAATATTTACTTAAATTTATATTTCCATTTCTTCGCTCTGGTGTCGAGGCAAAGCGCGGCGTTGAGTTCTGCCACTCAACACGCAATACCCAGTAATTGTTTTTGTGATTTATTTTCTGTGTGCAGAAACCGATCGGTTACAATTTTATTATAAGTAATTATAAATTATTACAATATTAAAATTAAAAAAATCAGCTTCACGCTGTATCCCGCACACAGCAGGGTAGGCAGAGGGAACCTAGTGTTAAGACACTCCGTTCCCCACTTTCTGCCGAACTTTAGAAGCATACAATATTAAAATTAAATATTAAAATAATTGGGATTTTGTCAAAAAACTTGCAAAATTAAGACAATGCGCTTTAAAAAATAAGCATAAGTGTGTTAACTTTAACCAGTTTTGACAAGGAATTGAATACATGGATACTATTTGAAAAAAAAAATCACAGTATATAAATTACGAATTAGCTCTACTGCATGTTAATTTTACAATAGACAGGCTGATCTAACCACGTCCCAAACATGATTAATCTTAGTGTGTTACTACTATTTCTCATTTTTATCATCGTAAAATATATTAGGCTTCAAGAGAGTTTACGGCTTCACAACATTATGGGATGTAACATACCCTCTAAATTTATTGTGGGCCACTTACACAAGCTTATTGGGCATAGTGAAGGTATGTATGATGTCTTTTGCTTGTGTATTTTTTTTTCACGTAAACACATACACTATTACATACTCCGCCGTGCTTTGTCTGCTAGTGCGGGAAAGTACCAACCAACATGGGTATTATCTTATTCCCGACTACTAAGGAAGCTTCTAATATTCTTTATTACCTTATATATATATCCAGAACCGCTGAATGCATTTATATAATTGAATTATCGTTAGTTTTGTCTTAGTATCGTTAAAAAAAAACATGGCGGCTGTTCTCAATGAAAAAAAAATTTTTTTTGAATACTACTACAATATGGGTATCAAATTAAAGGGTTCAACATAAAAATTTCAACAAAGTATAATAATTCTTATCATTACTGTAATACTAAAAGTATGCGAAAGCGGCATCAAATCCTCACGATATTAACCTTCAAGAAAATAAGAAGAGTGTGAAATTTTTGATCTATAATCCTAATGCATCCTAACAAAAAAGTGAGAAATAAAGAATAATTTTAAAAACCAAAACTCCGACCGACGACGGTAGGTTGAAGAATTAATTTCCTAATAAACTATTTTGCTTGTGTTTATGTTTTATGCAGTCGGGGTTTTTGTTTTTTAAATATTTTTTTTATTATTATTATTTCTTACACTGCATAATCTTTATTCTTTTGTTATCAAATACATTTCTTTATATATGTTTGTTCCACTTTCACAAAAATACTGTAATTTAGATGTTAGAAGTATACATTTCCGGCTTTCCGGCCGGTAAGCCTAGGCCCAAGTCCCGCCGGTGGCGCCCTTGCCACTAATGTCATCTTCTTGAAACTGCCACGTAGTGTTTGCATGCTTGCTTATAAATTATATAAAAATATTTATAGGTAGCATGCGAGCGGAGCCGCGAGTGGGCCGCTAGTAAGTGTGTATGTGCTTGTTTTACTTCCGCCCCACTGAAGAGCTCTCGCCTTCCACCTTCGTCACAAAAGATCGCATCCAAATTTCCCACATTATATTCAGGCGTATTTCAAGTGTGACGATGACGCAAACGTTGCATTCATTTAATTTAATAATTTATAAACTATTGTTAGATTATTTTCAAGATATTTCATAGTTAGTAACGATTTAAAATATATAACTATTTGAAATTGTTTTAACAACCATTCTGAGGCCAGTCGTAGCGAAGGGGCACAAAGTGTGACTGTAAAATTGACTGGTTGTGAGTTCGATCCTCACTCGAGGAAGTGAAATATTTATTTATATTTATATTTTTATTTCTTTGCTCTGGTGTCGACGCAAAGCGCGACGTTGAGTTCTACCACTCAACACGCAACTTTCAGAATTCGGCGGTAAGTGGGGAACGGAGAGTCCGAACACTAGGTTCCCTCTGCCTACCCGTGTGCGGGATACAGCGTGAAGCTGATTTCAATTTTTTTTCTTGTTCATTTTTCATACTTATAATAGTAACAATAACTTTAAAATTACGCTAGTCTGCACCTACTACACGTGAATTGATAGCCTACTATTGTGGATTGTAAAGGTGGAGACTCAAATCTTCACGGTATTAATACTGATCAAGAGAATCATAAGCTTGCAAAATGTTTAGTCTTATAATCCTAATAACGAAGCTAACAAATCCTAATAACAATGTGTGAAATAATAAAATAAGTATAAAAAATATAAAACCCTACTGCACAAAAGTAAAAAGAAAAAACAGGCAAATTATTTTTAATCCCTTCCGCATGTTAGATTTAGAATGACGTCACTCAAAAATAATGCCTTGTCATTCAAACTAAATGTGTGCACGATTTCAGCAAAATCGGTCGAAGATATCTGTAGCAAAAATGTTCTGCAAGATTCTGTTGAACAAACTTATATACATGCTTTGCACACGTTATTACATATACTATGTGAATATAACATTTTCTATTTATTAATAGTGTCTTGACACAAAGTTCTTAGGTTTCCCCTGCTTACCTCTGCCATTTGCATGATACAGCCTGAAGCTAAAAAAATTGTCAAAGAAAAATATATACTTTTTTATTTCAGATCGAATGAATATGTTAAAGCAACTTGCTAACTACGCTTATTTCAACAAACACGGCGCTGCAACTATTTGGATGGGACCCTTTATAATACCAGGTGAGTACAAATACTCAATAGTAGGTACATATACTCAGGTAGCAAGTCACAGACACTGATCTGAGCTACCCTAGAACAACCTATCTCCCCAGAATACTCCCCAAGATAATTGCAGTAGAGAACACACAGTAAGGAGACGTCTCGACTCTTATCAAGCCTTTCACAGATCATTGGTCGAACGAATGGTTCGAACGGTTCTACGTTGTATGGGATGAAATGGTTCAAGCTGATACTGGAGTGCACCAGCCCAAAGATTAGAACAGTACTCCATATGAGGCCTAACTTGTGCCCTAAACAGGGCCACTTGGTATTTTGTCCTTGAACAAATGTATGAATCAATGGAATACTCACTGTTTTTTCTCTGCTATAACTTTACAGACACTTGGTCCGTAAACTATTTACTTTATATGTTACTTTCTAGTCTTATCGCGAATAATAATAATAATAAACTCATCGTTTTTGCTGCCTTTTAATGAAATTAGCCTCGTAATCAAAACTCATAGGGTACTTGGGTGGTGACATACCCGGTGACGTAGAATTATAAAATTTGGCAACAAGTAAGAACTTCGTTATAGCAAAATATCCGAAAACTGGTATTATAGATGAACATCTGGCAGTTGTAGTGTACAATAAATGTCTGGTTATAAAAGGAGAAGCTGTATTAGCTTTTGGAGAGGCACTAAGCAATGTACAAACATTTATAAATGTAGTATATAAATATACTAACAAAACAATTTATAGTATTGACGCAGATGTGAAACAATCAAAACTTTTCTATTAAATTTATTGTTAGGCAATATGAGAAGTAATCGAGATTTCACCTAAGCGATGGCATCATTCGAAATTACTGCTACTCTGCTGCCACGAGGCAAGATGCACACTCCACGTGTAAATTTCCTCTCTATTTGGTATAAACCGAAACCTCACTCTGCAATATATTCAAACAAAGTGACCCGAACACTCGTCTGCCTTGTCCTTTTCCATAAAAAAAATTAATAACGATAGAAAAAAAATCTATTAAGGATCTTAATCGTTAGAACCATTTTTGACTTCAACGCGAACAAAATCGCTAGCAAACCTAGTAATGTATAAGAAAATAAAACACTAAATGAAAATGTGTTAGTAGCAATATTTTATACGAGTGTAAAATCTGAATATAATATATTTAACTTTTTATTTTTTTATAATATAAAGAAAATAAACGGTAGGTACAATCTGTAACTTATATAAATACGTATTTTTATTTGGTCTTTTCTTTTACAGTTTTCGCAAATGCGGACCAAGTAGCATCAATATTAAAAACCACTAATTCTAAAGGTCACATCAGGAGACTCATAGAACGTCTGGTTGGGGACGTTTTATCTTTTGCAAGAGGTAAATTATAAGAATAATAAAAATAAATAAGTTACAAATTAGCCATCACAAAAAAAAACTGTAATAATAAGTTTTGCTATATCATATCACTTTGTTGCAGTAAAAATATGGCAACCTCGACGTAAGTTACTATTGCCAAGTTTCTCTTCCAAACATCTTTCGCGGTTTGTTCATGTGTTTGAATCACAAAGTAAAATCGTTGTTAACAAATTTCAATCTCAAGTAGGAAATGGAAACGTGTCAATTTGGAATTATTTTAACCTCTGTTTTTTGGATTCTGTATGTGGTAAGCTCTGAATGTCTTTTTAGATTCCATATATAAATATAAGTCGGAAAATATTATACACGGAAACGCTCTCCAAACAAAATTATGTTAGCAAATTCTCTTCTACTCCCAATTCTCGCTTATGTCGATACAAGCTATTCTAATTTGACCGAGGACTATCTAAATAAACATGAGCAAAAATTTTTAATTCAATATGTTAATATTCGGTTTACATTTAATTTACGTAAATAAAACCACGTATGGGAATTGCGTTCTAAGTTCAAGTGGTTCTCAATTCGCTGTCGCCGGAATCTATACATACTACTCCTCATTTAAGGGAGATAATTGGGTTTTAGGTTCACAAGCTAACTGATTGAGATCCTCCGATAATCTAAGCCTACTAAAACTTCCGAGGCACTCCAGAAAATTTTATGAGCACTTATTTCCTGTGCAAGCTACTGAAATGTGATCTTGATATTTAGGCCTCGATCTATAAGCATTTAAAAAAAAGTTAAAATGTATTTTTATTGAAAAGATTCACTTTAAGTTGACATCAATATATAATAATACAGAGTGTTTTTGTCATCACCACTTTAAATGAAACCATAATATCGTTGTTAAGCAAAACGCCATTTGTGAACAATGATGTAAACAAATAATAACCTGTCAAAGAGGCAACGTCGCACACGCCATGTATTCCGCAGAAGTAAAGTGATAATACGCCATTTCAAAATAAAATCACTAACTAAAACTAAAAAGAGAATATTCCAAATTCGTAAAGTAAATATCACAAAAACGCACGCAAAACTATAATACAAACGATACTAGAAAAAAGACAATGTACACACAAGTGGTGAGAAAAAAGTAAGCTTTAATTTGATGTATAATTCATTAAAAAAACACATGAGTGCAAATATTAACATTAAGTGACCTGTTTAAACCAGGCAACCCTGGGCTTGCGGCAGACTGAGAGCTGGCAACCATTGTTTTTCCAATTCTTTATCCGATTTTCTTTCAAATGATGTTCGATTCACATAAAAAAACATATGAGTGCAATTTTCTCCAAAAACGAATTAGGAAAAACATTAATTAAAGGTGATTGCGGCAGGATTCTTTTAGGCAACCCTAGTGTAATCTATTCTACTATCATGTATCATTCTTAAATAGAAGTTTCATTAGAATCACTGATCCCTAAAGATTTCCAGGCTGCGTGCTGTCCCCTACGCTGTTTCTTCTGCATATCAATGACATGTTAGAGGATTCTAGCATTCATTGCTATGATGATGATAGCATGCATGCATGCATAGCAGGGAAAACGCCGAACAGTGCCGAAATAAACTTGTGTCTTCCGTTGAGGCATCCCTCAACAATGTCTCCTCATGGGGTGAAAGGAACCTAGTTCAGTTTAACCCCCTGAAGACACAAGTTTGCGCGTTAACCACAAAAAAAAACCCATTTATCGTATCACCAGTCTTTCAGAACATTCCCCTTACAGCCGCGCCCAGTATCAGTATATTGGGCCTCAATGTTTCGAGTGACTGCCAGTATCGCGATCATTTGGAAAGCAAGGCAAGGTTGGCCTCGAAGAAACTGGGGGTCATCAACAGAGCGAGACAGTACTTCACGCCAAAACACCGTTTGGCCCTATATAGGGCCCAGGTTCGGCCTCATACGGAGTACTGTTCTCATCTCTGGGATGGTGCACCCCAGTATCAGCTTAAACCATTTGATCGCATACAACGTAGAGCCATTCGAATCATTGGGGACCCAATAATCTGTGAAAGGCTTGATATTTTTTGGGCTTTGCGTAGAGACGTCTCCTCGCTGTGCGTTCTCTATCGCATTTATCACGGGGAGTGTTCTGAAGAACTGTTTGACTTGTTACCTGCCGGCGAATTTTCTAACCGCACAGTACGACATAAGCTGAAATATCATCCACACCACCTGGATACGTGGCAATCTACTACTGTGCGGTTTCGTAGTAACCTCGGAACTGTGGAATGGCTTACCCGCGGCAGTGTTTCCAGGTCGATATGACATGGGTACCTTCAAAAAGCGCGTCTATCTCCACCTTAAAGGCCGGCAACGCACCTGTAGCTCCTCTGGTGTTGCACGGGGCCGTGGGCGGCGGTAATCACTTACCATCAGGTGACCCGAACGCTCGTTTGCCTTGTCCTTTTCCATAAAAAAAAAAAAATTAAGCAATGGATTCTTAGGCCAAAACAAATGTAAATATGTAATAATGCCATCAAAAACGCCCTATACGACAGCATATCACATGCTATCGTCGCATTAACAAGTCATACAACAGGATGAATCTACTACACTGACGCCGAGGAAGACGCTATCGGCAGGTTCATTCGCCGGGCAAGTGAAGGTTCCGTGACTAATATAGTGGAACACAATATCAAAATGGCTATTTCTTATAGAGATGAGGAGGCAATAGAAATATAACGAAATCAAGTAACTACACCGCGATCAACATAATCAACGGCCAAAAACTCGGATTTGACAAAAGGCAGTTCCTTTTGTCAGACCATTCAAGATATTAAATTAGCAAGATATTAAAGTCCACTTCATATTTAAAAAAGAAAAAAATAACAGTTTTAATAATCAATTAAGTACAAAAAAGGCACCGGCAACAAAAGTCTGTGGCACATAACAAATCAATTATAAAAAAATTTAATAATAAAAATCTTAATTAAAAATGTATAAGTATGTTCGGGAAGTAGTTTTACCATAATAAGTTCTTTGATTTTCACCATTATTTAGTTTACCATATACTATGAACTATGTTTTTAATTATCTGTGTATGTATAAAAAACAAAACATAACTTCTAGGCTAAGTTTTGTTGTGTTTACCTTATTTTGTTCTTCTTTAGATATTGAGTAATTATTAAGTGTTTTAAATTATTTGGATGTTATTTAATATTAATTTTACCATTAATCTTATTTCTAAAATCGTGTGTAAAGTGTCAGTTTTTGAGTGTACCATCAAAAATACATTTATTTGAGACAAGAAACAAACAAATGTTGAGATTTTAATATTGCTGATATAACATCGCCTTGTGTGCATCAATTTCGTGTTTTTTATATTCTTTCTTTTCTTAATTTTATTTAAATAATTATGTTCATTAAAGAGTAAATAAATAAATAGTATCCAGACGCGATGTGGACAGGCCACCTCAGGCGGCGATCTTAGAATTTATCCACTACGTCACTGACCGCAAGAATACCCAGAATTGTATTGCTTATGCGGCCAAACCACGTTATGTCGCACATTCACATCAGCATCTTCGTTTCCTTAACTAAAAGCACCGAGATAGTGGTGACCAGTATTCCCTGCTGTATAAAAGAATTCATCGGATTATGCCCTTCTACGTCAAACCAAACAACCAAACAAGGTCACTTTGGATGCAGATCATACTCCTTTCTACTTTTTGGCGTAGGTAGCCGATCAGGGTTTGGATATCCAAAGTGAACTTTTCCAACTTAACGGGTGGTTCCGAACCTATATAAATAGTGCTCGGGTACCCGGGCTCTCACATGCCGTATTCGGTCTTCGATACATTTAGTTTGAGACTAGCGTTCTTAAGTGTATTTCAAACGATTGAACAGAATTGCTTATGCTGAGTATCTGAGCATAAAATGTAATGTGTGAAAAGTCTGCTAAAAAGGAATATAAAAAAATGCTATACTATGCTTCTACAATACTTTAATAACTGTGTCTGATGTGTAGCAGGATGCGTACCCTTACAATTAAGACTTACTTACGTACCATGCTGCAGTGGCGTAGCTGGGGGGGTGCGAGCGGTGCAGTCGCACCGGGCAACAAATGGAAAGGGGCAACAAAGTCTACGATCAATTCTTCTATTTTTTTTTCAATTAAGAATCAAGGAATGTACAAGAAAAATAAGAGAATGAAAATGAAAAATACAATCTCGGTATCATGTCAAGTGAACATGAACTAGTCGATACTATTGATTTTGAAAATGTGATTAATGACTTTGCTAGTCAAAAAGCGCGTAATGTCCGTTTTAAATTTTTGCAATATTTTTTACTACTTATAACTTAACTTAGCTTCACGCTTTATCCATAGCGGAGTAGTCAGAGAGAACGGAGCGCCAAACGTTACGGTCTCTACATACCTCTTTCGCCTCGTCCACTGTTATCAACCTCTTCATACATGCCCTCCGGAGGGTCCTCATGCTTTTTAAGTGACCTTCCTCCAGTATCTTTGATATTGTGTTTTCGAAGGTCAACCGAGGTCTCCCCCTATCGCTCTTTCCACTCACTTTTCCATCATAAATCATTTTCGCCATTATTTCATCACTCATTCGTTCGACGTGCCCAAACCAGCTGAGCGTGTTCTTCTTCATTCTCACCGTGACATCCTCGCTAGTACCTGCCATTCTGTGTATCTCTTCATTGCAGACTCCGCATATCCTACGAAGAGATCGCATCTCCACGGCATTCATCTTTCTTTCATTCTTCTTCTGTAATACCCACGTTTTGGTGCCGTATAACAGCGTCGGTACCAACACTGCATTGTGTACGGTCAAACGCGCAGCTGTGCTGATGTTTCGCCGTCTCATCAATGCAGCTAAGGCTCCGTTAACCCTGTTACCTGCAGCAATACGCCTCTCCACATCCATCTCGTATTTTCCATCTCTACTGAACAATCTTCCCAAATATATACCACTTCATTCACTTATTCTAATATCTTACCATTTACACTGATTTTGCATTCCGTCCTTTCTTCATCTCTTTCAAAAATCAGAACCTTTGTCTTATTCGCATGGAGGCTTGGACTATTATTTTCACACCCTTCTCTCAGAGTGGTGACCAATGCCTGCAACTCGCATTCTGATGATGCAATAAGCACTGCATCATCTGCGTACTGCAGGCAATTCACATTTAGGTCATCTTTCACTTCAGGCCAACTTTCACTCCCATATCACTTTGTTTCATTCCATGAAGACAGCTATCCAAGTACAAATTGAACAACCAAGCTGACATGGCACAACCTTGTTTAACACCCGATCTGATGTCAAACTAGAGCGACATGCCAGCTCCTACTCGCACTGGCTGGCTGCGAGGCTGAGTGATCTCTGTAAAGAGACTTTACGGCCTGCAGCAAGGGTCCGCTCACATCCTCCGTACCGGAGTAGTATCTCCCATAATTTCGCTCTTACAACTCTGTCAAACGCCTTTTCCAAGTCCACAAAAGCACAGAAAACTTTTTGGTTAACGGCCAAAAATTTGTCCGTAATCATGCGGAGGGAAAAGATCTGATCCATACACTCTCTTCCAGGTCTAAAGCCTCCTTGGGCCTCCCACAACAGTCTTTCAGATCTCTCTTGCATTCTTCTCGCTAATATTTTAACATAAACTTTACTACCCAAACTAATCAAACTGATAGCCCTATGGTTTGCGCAGTCTATCTGTGAACCTTTGCCTTTATACAAAGGCACGATGAACGCACCTCGCCAATCATCTGGGACCTCCCCTGATTTCCACCATAAATTGCACAAAAACCAGAACAAGTCCAAGATGCGTGGCCCACCATATTCGATCATCTCGGCAATAACTCCATCTGCTCTAGTGAGAGAGAGGAATACGAAGTCTGAAATGTGGTAAGGCAGTGGCCTTACCACATTTCAGACTTCGTATTGCATTCTCAACTTCTTTTATACTGATTTTGCCATCAGCTACATCAAGACTTAACATTTCGCTGTTACTTGAGACTGAGGACTCCATCACATTCATACATCTCCTTGTTAAAATTCCGCGCATCGCTACAAAATGTGTGGTTCTTCCGTTAAAATTTCATCGTCCTTCGAAAGCAACCTCGTAAGCGACCTCGAGAAACACTAACTTCTCGTCGGAAAAGCTTCGTGTTTTCTCTGAAGTTGTTCGTTAACCTTTCGTCTCTTTCATTTTCTGCCTTTTCACGCTTCATCTTTATCAGTACTTTCGTTTGGTGCTTTTGTAGCTTATACTCTTTCTTTTTAATTTCTCTCGTACTTTTATCCTTACCTGAGGCTTTATAATCCTGCCATGCTTTCTTTTTTCTTTCTATAGCAGTTTCCATTTCATCATCCCTCCCTTCATCATTCGTCGCGGTTTTTGGTAAAGCCTTTCTTCTTTTCCCTTTACCACATACCTCTATTGCTGCTTCTTTCATGCAATCCCTAAGGTTCTACCAGCATACTCCAATACTTTCATTTCCGGATTCGCTGCTGTCTAGCTTCTTGGAAACTCTTTCTTGATATTCCTCTCTAATCGGTGGATCTTGAAGCTTCCAGTTTCTTATGCGATAATTCGACTCCAAGTTTTTACACCTTGTGTAGTTGCGCCAACCTGCAAACAGACCCCTTATTCTAGCAATGACTAGATAATGGTCTGTTCCCAGCTCAGAACCCCTAACCGCCCGAACCGAACACCCGCGTGTCCATAACTTGGCTTCGAATACGCTGATCCACTAGGAATAAATCAATCATACTTTTCCCTTCCGTTCGCTCCCATGTATACATGTGAATTTATTTGTGTTCAAACGTCGTGTTTGCCACAAACAAATTCCTTTTCTTGCAAATTTCCAATACAAGCTTTCCAGCCTCATTTATTCTCTTGTCACCATACTGACCTAGCACTCCCTCGTAACCGCTTCGCACAGTTCCGATTCATCCGTTCAAATCGCCACATATTATTAATTTTTCATTCCCTCTAACGCACCCTGACACTCTCCCAAAACTCTTCGAGTTCGCCTAATGGAGCTGAGGATACTGGCGCATACGCCACTAACAAGAATACTCTTGTTATCCCCTGCTTAAAGCGAATCCAAAACAGTCTCGGGTTGATCGCCTTGTATTCAACCGTTGCATTAACCAATTGAGAGGACAATAACACACCTACATCTTGACAGACCCGATCGCTTTCTGGTACGCCGGCCCAGAAAGCGACTCGACTGCCCGGTAAATCGGTAGTGTTATTTATTGCCCTTCTGCTTGATCTCAGTCACGCAGACGACATCCAAATTTCTATCATCCATCACATCTAATAATTCATTCATCTTTTGTTTCATCCCTCCTCTTACATTCCAAGTAGCTATTTGTATCCATCATCCATCCTCCACCTCCCGTCGTTCCGGACATGGCGTGTTGGGTGGCGGTCTCCAACGCCACATTCGTCGCCACTTGACATACCATTATACCCCCATTAAAACTTATATAAAGTTATTATAGTTTTGATATTCAAATTTATTTTGTAATCCAAATCTCTCCTGAGTATTTGGTATAGACAGAAGAGACTGTATCTTCATTAGAAACAATCCTGTTGACACTCGACGGCGCCACGTCTTTAGACGTTTACTTCACTGGCTTACTATGTTAATTCCTCTCTCTCTCACGATTATTACATACAATTATACGATAATCTGTAAAAAAATAATTTAAAATGTGTAAAATCACGATAGTCGAAAACATCTTGAATTTTTAATTTATAAATTAAAATAGAAATAAAAAAAACACTGAGCTTAAACTGTAATCATAATTATACTGAATTTTAACTTTTATTATAAAACATTTTACAGAAACGGCTTTTGGTATGAATCTTAAAATACAGAAACAAGAAACACATCCCTTTTTTGAAGTATTAAGTGAATATGTGAAAAAGATCACAAATCGAATGTACTTAACCTGGTTGCGTTTTGATGTATTATACAAAATACTGCCCATTTCCAAAGATATGGATAGATTACAAAAAAATATGTACAACTATATTGATGAAGTAAGTATTTTACTACAACTACTACACTACATACTATAGAGCTTATTTTTTGTTTTTAGTTATGTGCAGTTGGGTTTTTATTAATTATAAATATATAATACTAGCGGCCCACCCACGGCTTCGCTTAAAATACCTGATTATTGATTTAATAAGCAGAATTGATTGACAACTATAATGACTTCTAATATGATTTTTTTATTACTTTAATCTGTAATATTCTAATATGATTTTTTTACGACATTATCGTAATTTCTATAAGAATTTTGGATTGTTTCGAACTAAAAAATACGACCAATGTTGATATTTGATATTCATAAAATATACATAAAGCTAATTATTTATTATATGTGTATATTTTTGTAACATTACGTTCTTTTTACCTATGTTATGGTTTTTAAAGCTCTGTTAATATTGTACTGTACTGCTTCAGAAACAGCCTTAAGTGTTAAATTATTGATTTGGGTAAGGATTCATAATATTCTTTGTAAAATAACTGTAATGCTTGCATATTAACTCCTGTACAGATTTTAAATTAGTTACACACATTATTAGCTAAATGTACAATTGCTAAATATGTAGTTATTACAGAGTACACGTAGAAAGGATGTTTTTAGGCATTTTTATATAGATTTATTTCAAACGAACGAACGAACCAAAAAATCTATGTATTTGCCTGATATCTCTTTGAAGATCAAATCGTTCTTTATCTCTGTGTTGAATTAATTACGATTTAAACTTACTTGTTATGATTTATGAAGGTAATCTCCACCAACAATTCAATTTTGTTTACTTTATTGTATAAAATATTGTATAATAGTGCTTCAAAAATATACATTTTTATAAACAGTCATATAACCAAGACGTTTCGAATGTCCTTCTTTAGCCAGGAATCTTACCAGCGCGATTGCTATATAATATTCGCAGGCAAACTAATGCCTTGAGTTTATTCAAATACCGATAACTTTTTTTTAATGAATCGATTTTGATGAACCAGATGAACAGACAGACAAGAAATTAAAAAAATATATTTTGGCTTTCTATTATTCTTTTTAAGTGTCCCTCTATTCATTTCAGTCAAAATTACTAAATGTACAGATAAAATATTTTAACTGTCTTATTTTATATAGAGATATATTTTTGTCTTGTTATAGGTGAAGGCAGTATTTTGCCGGGAACTCTTTTAAACATGCATTTTTCTGTTATGTACCTTTTTTCTTTTTTTATCTTTTTTGTTATCTTTTTTTACCGTACAACCTCTCTCGTGTGTTCTCCACTCAACGTGACATTGGCGAAGTGATTATGTGCGCAACTGGCACGTTTGAAACGCCATATTAAAAGAAACCAAACAGACCAAAAATAAAATTAAAAATTCTTTTGATAAAATTTTTCACAATTTATTATATCCCATATCATTTATATGGGATATAATAAATTGTGAAACTGGAAAAGCTAAGAATCATAACTTTAAATTTAAATTAAAAATTGACAATGTTTTAACCAGCTCAGATCAAGAAGTTGCATGTGTATTTGAAAAATTCTTTGCTGATATTCCAGTTTCAACAACCGATACACTTATATCCTCCACAACCGTCGCTGAATCATTACATAAGGAGAGCGTACATAAATGTAATGTAGATTTTAAATTTAAATCAGTCAATTCAAGAGACATCATTAAGACTTTTATTAATTCTATTTTATTATTATTATTATTTTATTATTATATTTATTTATTTTAGGTATTTATATATTACTATAATGAGCCATATACTGAATATAAGTAGCAGTTCCTTTAATGCCGCTAGTATTTATGATTCTGCAACAGATTCAAATGATAGTTTTCACAGTAGTTCTATGCCTTTAGATGCGCTTTTGGAATCCAAATTTTCTACTGCTCCTAAAAACTTCAATGTTATCCATATAAATTCCCAAAGTATCCCTGCACACTATCCTGATCTCCTTTCTTCCCTTAATGTAAAAAATATCCATGCTATACTTGTATCCGAAACCTTTCTAAAACCTTGCCTTCCTTCAACTTCCTACTCCATACCAGGATTCCATCTGATACGTAATGATCGTATAGACAAAGGTGGTGGGGGTGTGGCTATTTACCTTCGTAGTCATATACCTTTCACTATACTTGATAAATCTAACACTCAACACTCAGAAGCTGCTGAACATATTTTTGTAGAAATTCAGCTTGGTACTTTAAAAATTTTACTGGGAGTTTTTTATAGTCCATCTTTACACGTGAATTATTTTCAATCGTTTGAAACATTACTGGAGAAGTATGTATATACAGTAGATCATACTATTTTAATGGGAGATTTCAACACTTGTATAATCAAAAACGACAAGCGTGCTAAGAGTCTTAAAAACATCATCGAAAGTTCAAACCTGCATCTGCTTCCATCTAGCGCTACACACTTTTTCCCCCATTGCTCTCCTTCTCTCCTTGATCTGATTATTGTATCGTCGCTAAATCACGTAAATCTCCATGGCCAATTCCCTGCAGAAGCATTTTCCTATCATGACCTCATTTACCTTTCCTATAAAATTAAACCACCAAAATTGAAACCTACTGTTGTCATGCGTCGTAACTTTAAAAACTTTGACAACAATAAATTTTTATACGATCTGAATTTAATTGATTGGACGAGTGTTTTTGCCGCTTCAACAGTTGACTTGAAAATGGAAATATTTAACTCGATTTTAGTAGAACTTTTTGATATCCATGCACCCTTAAGACCTGTTAAATTAAAGCATTTACCTGCACCATGGCTGACACAAGAAATTAGGGCATTAATGACAAGACGAAATAATGCGAAGAGTAAGTACAAACATAATCCATCTGATGTCAACTTATCTAAATATAAGCGATTACGCAATGCATGTAACAAGTTGTGTAGGGATGCACAACGGAATTATATACACCAGTCTTTGGATGCGAATGATACTGGGAAAACCTGGCAGTTCCTTAAATCTATGGGCATTGGACGTCAAACGAAAGAAACGCACCACAGTATTGACTTCGATAGTCTAAACAGGCATTTCGCTTCAACAGCTGTCAACATCCCAAACAAATTAAATACCATTTACGATCTTAAGTCACGTCCTAAGCGAAATGCAACTACTCTTGAGTTTGACGAAATTTCAGAAGATGATATCAAGAAAAATATTAAGACAATACATTCAGATGCCATCGGAAGCGATGGTATTAGTCGTAAAATGTTGACTCTATCCCTTCATACGATCCTTCCAGTCCTGTGCCACATCCTTAACAATTCTTTGTAATCTTGTACATTTCCAAAAGTATGGCGCTCTTCACATGTTATCCCTATTCCCAAAATATCTAGTCCCTCTTCATATTCACATTTCCGACCAATTTCTATACTTCCCTTCCTTTCTAAAGTACTTGAGCGTATTATACATCAGCAACTAACACAATATTTAGCGAAGAATAACACTCTGAGTCAATTCCAATCTGGCTTTCGGCCCGGACATAGCACCACTACCGCTTTGATTAAAGTTTGTGATGAAATTAGTTGTGGTATAGATAATAAGCAAGTCACTGTCTTAGTCTTGCTTGATTTTTCTAATGCGTTTAATACCGTAGACGTTGACATCTTGCTTGCTATTCTAGAACACATAAACATCTCAAATAATGCCATTAAGTGGTTCCATTCCTACTTACACAATCGCCAACAAAGTGTTCGATATAATAACAACATTACTACACCCCGTTGTCTTGAAGTAGGCGTTCCACAGGGAGGGGTCTTGTCTCCTTTACTTTTTTCCATATTTATAAATTCCTTAACTGATTTACTTAATGTCCCATTTCACCTTTATGCTGATGATTTACAAATTTATGTATCATCTCCCGTTGAAGCCATCTCAGAAGCTATTGAACGAATTAATCGCAATCTGCAAATAATATTTGAATGGAGCAAATCATATGGCTTAAACTTAAATCCTACCAAATCTCAAACTATAATTATTGGCACACAAAAACAAGTAGCAAAATTAAATACTACGCATCTACCACCTGTTATGTATGATTGTACCCCTATACCTTACACAAAATCCGTTAAAAATTTGGGTATTATCATGGATAACACTTTATCTTGGACACCGCATGTTTCAAATATTAGCCGTAAGATATTTGCCACAATGGGTTCTCTAAGAAGATGGAAAAATTTTCTACCAATTAAAACGAAAATTCCATTAGCCACTTCCCTCCTTCTTCCCATTATCGACTATGCCGATTCCTGTTGCCTTGACTTATCACAAGTACACCTAGATAAACTAGAGCGCCTACAAAATCTCTGTATCAGATACATTTTTAATTTGAGAAAATTTGATCATATATCCTCATATCGCAATAAGCTACAATGGTTGACGGTTCGGCATCGTCGATATTTCCATGTACTTTGCACTCTCTATTCCATTCTTTTCCATCCTAACACTCCTCACTACCTTAAGGAGCGCTTCGCATTCCTTGGATCGGATACCCCACTTCATATCAACCTCCGCTCCAAAAGCGACAACAAGTTAAAGGTACCTATGTGTAATGCAGTAGGTTTCAATGATTCCTTCACGGTGAAAAGCGTCTTTTTGTGGAATGACTTACCATCTTCTATCCGTCACTGTAAATCAGTTCACGTCTTCAAAAAAACCCTGAAGCAGTACTATTTGGCAAAACAAAATAATGCTTAGTATGTGTGTGTGTGTGTGTTTTTTTTTTTTTTTTTTTCTTTTTCTTCTTATTAAAAAATATATTTTATATATTTGTATATATGTAATGTAATGTACGTAATATTAGTATGTATATATATATATATACCTATATATATTTTTCTGTATTTATTATATAAGTATTATATGTAAACTATATCACACCTTTAATGTTGTATATTTATTTTGGGTCTCATAAATATTGTTATTATTAACAAACTTTTTATGCGCTACACGGTTCCTATATTATTATTTTATTGTAAATGTTAACGCCCAAGGTTACCTGTAAGAGATCACTAATAGTGATAAGGTCGCCTTTGCATGCTAATTATACAATAATTGATTCTATTTTGTTTTTATGTACTTATATTTTGTGTGTGCAATAAAGAATTTTATCTATCTATCTATCTATCTATCTAAGACATTTAAGTCCCTTGATATCAAGAAAACGTCAGATCTATGGGGTATTTTTGTCAAATTGACTAGTTATATAATAGACGCTGTTGCTCCTCACCTCCTAACTATATATAATAATTGTATAGAGGAACTATATATAATAGGTGTATTTCCTGACCTAATGAAATTTACTATGGGACTTATAAGTAATTGTTTAAACAATTAAATCTTTACCAGGAACACCGCATAATTGAAAGAGGTCCCGACTGTTAATCTGAATAAACTATTGGGCTTGTTTATTTCCTTTTTAATTTTATGCAGTCGGGGGTTTTTAATTTTATAAATTTTTTTTTATTTATAATTTACTTCGTCCTCCGGAACTCAACGCCGCTCTTTGTACTAGAATAAAGGGGAAATGAAAATTATTTAAATATTTAAAAATTTCACGGGTTTAAGCCCGCATAAAGTACGGTGGAGGAATCTTGATCTCTCTAAAGTTATATGTAGACGGCTGCGCCTTATTGATTTTAGGATTTTTAATGACTTTTAATTATTTTCTGTGTAAATGTACCCTGTACATAGCAATTAAGAGACTCCGTTCCTATTAAGACTCATTTCCTGTTTTCCGCTGTATTCTTGGTGCATTGCGTGTTGAGTGGCGAAACTTAACGTTATGATTTGCCTCATTACCAGAGCGAGGAACCTACAAAAGGGCGTACTAAGAACAAATCGTGTCGAATTCATCTGTTAAAGATACCTAATTAAAAATCAAACGAACATACAAAGTAAAATTTGATTATAATTATGTTGACAGTTTTACTCAACGCGATATAAAAGCAAGCTCTTCCAAAAATATAAAATAAAATTATAACTATAGCCATATAAAAGTAACTATAACCCTAAAATTAAAATTTCTCTAATCAAAATATTTGGAGATAACATCGGGTCATTTAAGCAGAAAGTATCTCTTGATACGTTATTAGCTTTTGTAGTGTTGATAAATATAAATGACACATATTAAATAAACTGTAAATATAAATAATAGTTCCCTACAGCCTTTTACTGCTGAATCTAGGTGGCGTTAATCCCTTATATATCAATATATTGTAGTAACCAGTAGTAGTCGGTTATTAAGCCAATCACTTCGTATTAAGCTGTCAACGTAATTAACATTGAACTTCACTTGCTTAGTTTTTTTAATTTTTTCATTATTTTCAGTTAATACTTCAAAAACAAAAACTGATGACCGAAGGAGAAGATAGTATAGAAAAAATTGGAGAAGGTAATAAGTTTTCTTGCAGTAAGTTACGCTTATTCGTTTTCAGTTGATTAATTTACTTATAAAAACATTTTAGCTGAACCTTCAAAAGTGACCATGGAATCTTTCCTTGAATCAATGATTAAAAAATCTGACGAAAGTGGTAGAAAATACACAAATGAAGAGCTTCGCAATGAAATCCTCACACTTGGATTAGCTGGAACTGATATTTCCGCTATAGGAACATGCTTTACTATCGTTTTGTTATCACAATATCCCGAAATACAGGAAAAAGTTTATCAAGAGTAAGTGACATAAAAAATATTGAAATTATTATTACGTATACTTTGTATCTATTATTAGCTTTACAATGTATCTCTAGCAGGGTAACCAGACAGAATGGGGCACTAAACACAAAGGTCTCTGCATACGAGGTCGGCTTGAGCTTTTTACGTAGGCCTTATGCTTTTTTTGTGACATTCCTTTAATATCATCGATACTATGCTAACGAAAGGTCTACCGAGGTCTTGCCCTGCCTCTCTTACCGCTCATTTTTCTTTGACAAATCTTTTTTACCATTTTGCCATTCTTTCATCACTCATTCGTTTGACATATCCAAACCACCTGAGCACATTCCTTTTCATTCGGACACTGTTCACGCTGTGTTGTCCACATATCTTGCGAAGAGATCGCATCTCCACAGACAGATCTTTCTTATATTCTTCTTCTGTAATACCCACATTTCATATAACAACGTCGATATCAATACTGCATTGTACACGGCCCTCATGTACCTACTTTCACCCTCATGTCACTTTATTTCACTTTATGTAAATAGCTATCCCGATATAAATTGAACAACCAAGCTGATATTCCTTTTTTATCGTGAGGAATCCATTTTACGGATACACCGTCTGAGTGGGATTGTGAGGGATCATGAACCAGTATGCCATCCACACTACCCACTAAAACCTCACGGTGCTCCTCCTCAATCGCCATAAGCCGGAGCTACGTTATTCCCATTCAGTTTTAGCCTCACATACCTAGCACGCTATTATCACATATCACCCATTCAAATCATCAATATATATAGGAAAGGACGAGGAAATATATAGCGAGGAAATAAAAGTTATAAAATGTTTTTGTAGTAGCTTTAGTCTAAAAGAGATGAGATGCAATAATTTTATAGGAAATCATAAGCTCAGCTGGATTCGACAGAGTAAGTGCATAAAGTATAGCATGCTTTTGGCCTCGTTTAAAATTTGAATAATTTCAATCGATTTCCACTAGGGGACCGGGAAAGTATTATTTTTATCTTTCTACTCTTGTAACAAGACAAAGTGCGGCGTTAATTATCTGATAGGCTTTTGCTGTATCCCGTAAAATAGTAAAAGTAAAGCAAAAACACATTATATGACATTGCTGATAATACTTAACAAATTTAATAATTTCAGAATTTTAGAAGTATTAGATGACGACAGGCCAATAGAACTGGGAGATTTACAGAAATTAAAATATATGGATGCTGTTATAAAGGAGTCTTTACGACTTTATCCACCTGTACCTTTCATATTCAGATATTTGAAACTAGAGACTAAATTGCGTAAGTGTAAATTTATTATTTTGTTAATTTAATATTCAAAAAGTCAACAATTAAATGTAAGTGTGTAATGATGGCAAAGTGTTACTAAGTTTCCTTACATACAACGTTATTAGGGTAATAGTAGGGAACCTAGTGTTTAGATGCTCCGTCCCCGACATTCTGTTACTCCAACGATTGCTATTATTAATATACTAGCGGCTCGCCCACGGCTTCACCCGCTTAAAATATATGATTATTGATTTAATAAGTAGAATTGATTGACAACTATAATGACTTCTATGATTTTTTTACGATATTATCGTCAAAGAATTTTTGATTGTTTTAAATAAAAAAATACGACCATTGTTGATATTTGATATTTATAAAATATACATAAAGCTAATTATTTATTACACGTATATATTTTTGTAACTTTATGTTCTTTTTACCTATATAATATACTCTGTTAAATGTACTGATGTCAGTGAATAATTTAATTTACTCATTCAGAAACAGCCTTAAATGTAAAATTATTGATTTGAAGGATTCATAATATTCATTGTAAAGTAACTGTAATAATTGCATATTTACTCCTGTACAGTTTTTAAATTAGTTACATATATTATGAACGAACCAACCAAAAAATCTTTGTATTTACTTGATATTTCTTTCAAGATCGTTCTTTATCCCTGTGTTGAATTAATTACGACTTTTTTCAAATGACGATAACTTTTTTTTTAATGAACCGATTTTGATGAACTAAACTGTAGTATTTAAGTTGAGTTAAAACAAAGCGAAATGGTGAAATTTTCAAGTAAATCGGTTCAGGACTTTCAGAGAAAAATGCGGACAAAAATATGTCGACAGACAGACAGACAAGAAATTAAAAAAAAATCTTTTTGCTTTCTATTATTCTTTTTAAGTGTCCCTCTATCCATTTCAGTTAAAATTACTAAATGTACAGACAAAATATTTTTACTGTCTTATTATATATAGAGATGAAAGTTAAGTTAATAGTATTATATAAGCTGGTTACAAATTTTTTCTACTATTGCTTCTTTAGCCTCGGGATTAATGTTACCAGACAAGCAAACTGTACTCCTTAATATTTGGGGGATACATCATAATCCTCAACATTGGGGTCCAGATGTAGAAGAGTTCAATCCTGATAGATTTCTATTCGGACCACCACCAGCTGCTGGAACATACATACCTTTCAGTATGGGCCCACGGAACTGTATTGGTAAGTCTGTATAAGTGTTCTCAATTCAACTGTATTTGTTTTCATGTTTGTTACCTCAGAACTTTCGACTAGGTGAACTGATTTTGATCATTCTTTTATTATTTGAAAGCTGGTGCTTTCCCTGAGATTGTAAGCCGGCTTCAAAATTATAAAATACCAATTTAACTAAATAGAAATACTTATTACTTTATGTTAATTTATTTTTTACTTTTTAGCTTACTGTTTGAAGATGATTTTTTTTGTTCAAAATTATATTAATTTTTTATAACACATTTCTACTCGTTATCTCTTTCTTGGCCAGAATTCCATATTTCGCTTAACCAATCGCCGAGATATTTTACATAGGACTGTATGATATCATATAAATCAGCTTCGCGCTATATGAGGAAAGCTAGTATTAAGACATTTCGATTTCCACTTTCCGCCCAATTCTGGACGCATTGCATGTTAAATGGCGGAACTCAACGCCACGCTGTGCCTCGTCACCAGAGCAAATAAATGGAAATATAAATTTAAATAAATATTTCATTTCCTCGAGTGGGGATCGAATTTACACCCAGTCGTGTTTACAGTCACACTTTGTGCCCCTGCGCCACGATTGGCCTCAGCTTATCATATATAATAATAATAAATATTTAAATATCAATTCAGGTTACCAGTATGCTATGTTGTCTATGAAGGCGGCTCTTGTGACATTATTGAAGGCTTACCGCCTGAAGCCTGCAACAAGTTTCTCGTACGGGAGAGACAACCCTCTCCGCATCTCCTGTGATCTTATGACTAGACATGTAAACAACTATAAAATTCAAATTGAAAACCGTACAGGTCAATAATAAAAATTAATAAAACTAATAATGTTCGTATTACGTGTTTCTTTTAATATTTCCTCTAAGCATTACATACAATTATGATGGAATTTAAGATTCCTTATTTTGTAATAAAGGAACTAGAAATATAACTTTGTAATGATTTTTTTCTATGAAATATTTTATTTGTATTGTAAGATCTTAAATTTCATAATGTAGGTCTACGTGAAGTACACAATAGGTTTTAATTTCATACAAAATGAAGCAAAAACGATACATAATGCTCTACTACGATAAACGATACATACTTAATGTTTTGACGGAGTTGTATTAGAAGCTAAATTTTTGTGCTCCAAGGAACTGTAAACCAGAATATCTGATGTTAATTTCAGATTGATACCTAAACACGACCTCAAGTAAAGTGATCATAGGATACTCTTATAGAAGAGTTTTTCCTTTTGAATCTTAGAAATGGATTAATTCATTTAGTTTGGTTTAATTTAAGTGTTTTCTGATGCCTCTAAAATTGCGTTATTAATAAAAAAAAATTTAGTTATATAATATCTATCTAGGTAAGCCGTAACTGTGCGCATACTGCAAACGTAGTTTTTGCCATATATATTCCAATTTCGCAAAAAAATCAAGTGATAAAACATAGATTATACAGAATGGAAGTGTCAGCGCTCCTTTTACGAGAACAGTATATAGGGTAAAATATTTTAAACCTATATCTAAAGAAATTAATCAAGATACTCAAAAGTTTAGACGTAGGATTATGATGTCGAGGTTAAGCGCGGCGTTGAGTTCTGCCACTCAACACGCAATGCCTCCAGAATTCGGCAGAAAGTGGGGAACGGAGTGTCTTAACACTAGGTTCCCTCTGCCTACCCTGCTATGTGCGGGATACAGCGTGAAGCTAAAAAAAAAAAAAAAAAATACAAGTCCGCTCGTGCCCGTGCGCGGCGTGCGCCGTCTGACGTGTATATTCAATTGTTTAATAACGCAAAGAGTACAATGTCGTGTACGATTAAATGTAACAGTTGCAATATTGTGATAGACGAACTACTATCGTATTTACAAAATAAAATATCGATAGCTGACGAAGAGACCTTAGTGAAAATATGTGCCTCAACGTTCTCCGTTGTACAAATAAATAAGTCAAGTTACTTTTTGAATCGGTTCCGACAGATCAACGTAAAACGATTAGAAAAGGAAAGGGAAAAGAGAATCGTGCCTTATTTGATATAATCAGCTTCTTCAAAGTAACCGATCCTGACCTACTCCCTGTATTCGTAGCACGGGATCTGGAAAAACTACCCCCTATTTTGTTTGATCACCTGGATACATCTAAGCTCCTGAAGGATTTGGCGTTGGTTCGTAGCGAGATTGACATGATTAAATCCTCCTATGTATCTATTGATCAGTTGGAAGCCCTAAAAAGGGATCTTTTGGAGTTACGATGTGCGTCACTTCCCGTTTCTGCTGCTAACATCAACATTAAAAGGGGCGCGTACCAGGATAGTGGTCCTATAGGCATAATAAATGTGGATGAATCGGATATAAGCTGTAACGAGAACGAAATAAAACTTCCAAATATTAATAATCCTAGTTTCAAAAAAATAAATAAAATAAGCGCGAGAGGTAGTAAGAAAAGTACTATCAACAACAGTCCGTTAGTGCGACCGGTAAGCGATGAGTCACCTGGTAACAAAGACCGTCAGCTGAGTGAGTGCGATAAGACAATGCAAAGTAAGTCTTATGCGATAGTTACAAAGTCGCAAGCGAAACCCAACCCAAATGAGGGGTGGAAACTAGTTCAAAAAACAGGACGGAAAAGAAGGAATTATATTGAAGGAAAAACTGGGAGCGTGGTAGTTGATGCAGAGGAAAAATTCAGAGCGGCAGAGCGGTATACACCACTGTTTATTACCAATGTTCATAAAAATACCTCAGAATCGGATATCACTACGTACATACATAAGAAAACTCAAGAAACCGTTAAACTTGAGAGATTATCTATAAAACGGGAATGTGAATATAGTGCATATAAATTTTTTGTATTACAAAGTAAAGTTCCTCTGTTCCTGGACGAGAGTCTGTGGCCTAAAGGGATTATTTTTCGTCGCTTTATTAATTTTTAGTGTCACAGAGTAGAAATATCGGCCCCGTTATAAAATCGCAAAATGGATAAAAATAATAATAAAAATAAAAATATTTACAACTTTGCTACATTTAACTGTAAGAACGTAAAAAGATCTATAGATAGTATGATGATGATGACTTATGTAAAACAGCTGATGTAGTGGCTCTGCAGGAGACATGGCTTTTGCCAGATGAAATACCTTTTCTGAATACCATCAGCGACGAGTTCAGCTGTACAGGTGTGTCAGCTGTTGATACCTCTGTGGGAATCCTCCGTGGTAGACCTTTTGGCGGTGTAGCCCTACTGTGGAGGCGTAAGATTTTTCAAAATGTAACCGTCGTACCGTGTAACAGTTCACGTGTATGTGCAGTGAAAATGGTGTTAAATCAAAGGACAATATTAGTAGTGAGTTTATATATGCCAACGGATTCAGTGTTTAACTTAACGGAATTTACGGATGTTTTGAGCTCGGTAAGTGCAATAATAGACAATTGTAATGTGGACTGTGCTTATATCTTTGGTGACTATAACGCTCACCCTCTTGAGCGATTTTATGACGAGCTTATGGCGTTTTGTTATGACCAAAAATGGTTTTGCATAGACTTTGAAATGTTAAAATCGGTTTCTAATACCTACACGTTCATTAGTGAAAATGGCTCTAAGCGATGGCTCGACCACTGTGTGGTGACCAAAGCAGCCGCTCAAACAGTTAATAAGGTGTATGTAAAATATGATACGACGTGGTCGGATCACTTTCCATTAATTGTTGAATGTAATTTGAATGTTATTCCAATAATAAAAATGCAATCTAATTTAAAATGTAATAAAGTTGTGTGGGGTGACAGGGACCCGCAACAAATTGAAATTTACTTAAAGAACTGTAATGAAAAGTTGAGTGTCATCGATTTCCCACGTGAACTTCTTAAGTGTGGCGACAATTTGTGCCTAGTTAGGATCGTACCTAGTCACAGAAGTATCATAAATAACTTTTACGAAAATATTGTAGCGGCTTTAAGTGAATCTGCCATTATAAGTTGTGTAAGTAGGAGGGGTCGCAGGCGGGTAGTACCAGGCTGGAATAGACATGTCGCTGCTGCTCGCGCGGATGCCAGGCTACAATTTGAACTTTGGTCGCTGCAGGGAAGGCCGTCAAACGGTTCTTGTTATCAGAAAATGTGTGAGGCTAGAAGAAAATTTAAATCGCGTTTAAAATATTGCCAAGACCATGCAGAACAAATTAAAATGGATATATTAGCGTCACATCATATAAAAAAAGATTTTCGTTCCTTTTGGAAGCAAAGTAACAGATTGCAGCCGAAGCCGGGTATCCCTGTGAGCATCAGCGGTTTGACTGATTCTGAGCAGATTGCTAACCTTTTCATGGATCACTTTTCAGTGAAGTCACCACTTGGAAGGTCAAATCTTATGCAAGATGCTGGGGCCGAAATGAACAGGTTGACAATAATAACAACTAAAAGTATTACTGAAACTATAATGTCAATGACCAGAGGCAAGTCACCTGGTCACGATGGTCTTAGCATTGAGCATCTACAGTCGGCTGGTCCTCAGTTAGCCCATGTTTTGTGTATATTGTTTAACTTATGTCTAAGTCATAGTTTTATGCCGGATAATATGATGCGTACAGTGGTGGTTCCTATAGTCAAAAATAAAACGGGCGACAATGCCGATAAGAATAACTATAGGCCTATTTCGTTGGCAACTGTAATTTCAAAAGTATTTGACAGTATTCTTAATACACAACTTAATTCGTACGTCCAAGTGCACGACAATCAGTTTGGTTTTAAGCCGGGTCTGTCAACAGAAACTGCAGTGCTGTGTCTTAAGAGTACTGTCACCTACTACGTAAAGAGAGAAACGCCAATCGTTGCCTGTTTCCTTGATCTTTCTAAGGCTTTCGACCTGGTTTCATACGATATTTTATGGAAGAAACTTCATAAAAGCGGTTTACCTATAGAGCTCATGAACATTCTTAAATATTGATATGGAAACCAGGTCAATAATGTACGTTGGGAGGGAGCGCTGTCGCGCCCGTATAGTCTGCAGTGTGGCGTGAGACAAGGGGGTTTGACTTCGCCAACTCTTTTTAATATTTATGTGAATGAATTAATAGCTGAGCTCAGCAGCATCAGAGTTGGCTGTTACATAGACGGTGTATGTATAAATAATATTAGCTATGCTGATGACATGGTGCTGCTGAGTGCATCTGTCTGTGGCATAAGAAAATTACTGTCTGTATGTGAGTCGTACGCTAAATCACATGGTCTAATTTACAATGTAAAAAAGAGCCAAATAATGGTGTTTAATGTCAGAGGCAAGTGTAGAAAAGAACTACCACCGGTATTCCTAAATAATTGTAGCCTAGGTAGGGTGGATAGTTTTAAATATCTTGGCCAGTGGCGTAGCTGGGGGGGTGCGAGCGGTGCGGTCGCACCGGGCAACAAATGGAAAGGGGCAACAAAGTCTACGATCAATTCTTCTAATTTTTTTTCAATCAAGAATCAAGGAATGTAAAAGAAAAATAAGAGAATGAAAATGAAAAATACAATCTCACTATCATGTCAATTGAACATGAACTAGTCGATACCATTGATTTTGAAAATGTGATTAATGACTTTGCTAGTCAAAAAGCGCGTAATCTCCGTTTTAAATTTTTGCAATATTTTTTACCAAAATCTAATGTTATAACATAACTTAACTTAGCTTCACGCTTTATCCCTAGCGAGGTAGTCAGAGAGAACGGAACGCCAAACGCCGTAGCGAGACCGTAGTCTCAACATACCTCTTTCGCCTTGTCCACTGTTATCAACCTCTTCATACATGCCCTCCGGGGAGTCCTCATGCTTTTTATATGACTTTCCTCCAGTATCTTTGATACTGTGTTTTCGAAGGTCAACCGAGGTCTCCCTCTATCTCTCTTACCACTCACTTGTCCATCATAAATCTTTTTTGCCATTATTTCATCACTCATTCGACGTGCCCAAACCAGCTGAGCGTGTTCTTCTTCATTCTCACCGTGACATCCTCGCTAATACCTGCCATTCTGTGTATCGCTTCATTACGGATTCAATCGGCTAAGCTGACTCCGCATATCCTACGAAGAGATTCTCCACGGCATTCATCTTTCTTTCATTCTTCTTCTGTAATACCCACGTTTTGCTGTCGTTTAACAACGTCGGTACCAACACTGCATTGTGTATGGCCAAACGCGCAGGTGTGCTGACGTTTCGCCGTCACATCAATGCAGCTAAGGCTCCATTAACCCTGTTACTGGCAGCAATACGCCTTTCCACATCCATCCCGTATTTTCCATCTCACCTTTCACTTCAGGCCAACTTTCACTCCCATATTACTTTGTTTCACTCCATGGAGACAGCTTTTTTTTTATGGAAAAGGACAAGGCAAACGAGCGTTCGGGTCACCTGATGGTAAGTGATTACCGCCGCCCACGGCCCCGTGCAACACCAGAGGAGCTACAGGTGCGTTGCCGGCCTTTAAGGTGGATATAGACGCGCTTTTTGAAGGTACTCATGTCATATCGACCTGGAAACACTGCCGCGGGTAGGCCATTCCACAGTTCCGTGGTGCGTGGAAGGAAGTTCCTACGAAACCGCACAGTAGTGGATTGCCACGTATCCAGGTGGTGTGGATGATATTTCAGCTTATATCGTACTGTGCGGTTAGAAAATTCGGCGGCAGGTAATAGGTCAAACAGTTCTTCAGAACACTCCCCATGATAAATGCGATAGAGAACGCACAGCGAGGAAACGTCTCTACGCAAAGCCAAAGTATCAAGCCTTTCACAGATTATTGGGTCCCCAATGATTCGAATGGCTCTACGTTGTATGCGATCGAATGGTTCAAGCTGATACTGAGGTGAACCAGCCCAGAGATGAGAACAGTACTCCATATGAGACCGAACCTGCCTGCCTGCCGGCCAAACGGTGTTTTGGCGTGAAGTACCGTCTCGCTCTGTTGATGACCCCCAGTCTCTTCGAGGCCAACTTGGCCTTGCTTTCCAAATGATCGCGATACTGGCAGTCACTCGAAACATTGAGGCCCAATATACTGATACTGGGCGCGGTTGTAAGGGGAACGTTCTGAAAGACTGGTGAGACGATAAATGGGATTTTTTTTGTGGTTAACGCGCAAACTTGTGTCTTCAGGGGGTTAAACTGAACTAGGTTCCTTTCACCCCATGAGGAGACATTGTTGAGGGATGCCTCAACGGAAGACACAAGTTTATTTCGACACTGTTCGGCGTTTTCCCGAGAAAGACTTGCTCGGCCGGAGTAAACAGCGTTCACCGTGCTATCATCTGCATAGCAATGAATGCTAGAATCCTCTAACATGTCATTGATATGCTGAAGAAACAGCGTAGGGGACAGCACGCAGCCTTGGGGAACGCCAGCGTTCACGGGCATATGATTAGAGCAAAAACCGTCGACAGCGACCTTGATGCTGCGCCCAGTGAGAAAGCTGGCGATCCACTTGCATAAATTCTCGGGAAGCCCATAGGATGGAAGTTTAGCCAGGAGCGCCTCATGCCACATTCGATCAAAGGCCTTCGCCATGTCCAAACTAACTGCCAGGCCCTCTTCCTTGCTTTCAATAGCCGCAGCCCAGCGATGGGTAAGGTAAACTAGAAGATCACCGGTTGAGCGACCATGGCGAAAGCCATATTGTCGGTCACTAATCAATCGGTGATCCTCTAGATAAACTAAAAGCTGGCTATTGATAATGCTCTCCATGATTTTTGAGAGCAGGGAAGTGATAGCAATAGGCCTGTAGTTAGATGGATCGGAACTTCATGAGTCTGGGACAACGCCGACTGAGTAAGAGTGCCGAAACAAACGCGTTAGCACCGGTGTCAGCTCAGGAGCACAAGAACGGAGCACTAAGGGAGAGATGCCATCTGGCCCGCTCGACTTGTGGATGTCCAAAGAGGACAGAGCTCGCCTAACAGCTGTTTGGTTAAACTTAACCTCAGGCTATCCAAATACAAATTGAACAACCAAGCTGACATTTTTTTTTTCTTGAGGAAATCCTGTTACGGATACCGGCCCGAGTGGGAACTCGAGCGGGTTATGTGGGACTTGCGGACTGGCAGATGTAGGCCGTCCGAATACCCACTAAAATCTCACGGTGCTTCTCCTCGACTGCCACTGGCCGCGAGACGCGGGGACAATAGTCTTCCGCGAAGCGCGACGGCGGGGGCCTGCAAGGCATGTCGCGGAGTCAAGGGTGTGTGGTCACCCTCGACGGCCTGCTCGGAGTAGCGTGCGGGAGGAACCTGCGCGCGACTACTGGGGCCAGGTTAGTAGGCGGCCAGCTTCCCTAAGCTGACCGCCCTCTGGCTCATTAGGGCGGAAGGCGGCGATCGTGTGCTGCCCTCCGGAACCAAGCTGACATGGCACAACCTTGTTTAACACCCGATCGGATGTCAAACCAGGGCGACACGCCAGCTCCTACTCGCACGCAGGCTGAGTGATCTCTGTAAAGAGACTTTACGGCCTGCAGCAAGGGTCCCGCTCACATTGTACCGGGGTAGTATCTTCCATAATTTCGCTGTTACAACTCTGTCAAACGCCTTTTCCAAGCCTACAAAAGCACAGAAAACTTTTTGGTTAACGGCTATAAATTTTTCCGTGATCATGCGGAGGGAAAAGATCTGATCGATACACCCTCTTCCAGGTCTAAAGCCTCCTTGGGCCTCCTACAACGGCCTTTCAGATCTCTCTTGCATTCTTCTCGCTAGTATTTTAGCATAAACTGAACGAGGTGTGACTGCAAAACCGACTGGTGCGTTCATCGTGCCTTTATACAAAGGCACGATATGAACGCACCTCGCCAATCATCTGGGATCTCCCTGATTTGCAGCATAAATTGCACAAAAACCAGAACAAGTCCAAAATGCGTGGCCCACCATATTCGATCATCTCGGCAATAACTCCATCTGCTGTCGCTGCCTTACCACATTTCAGACTTCGTATTGCATTCTCAACTTCTTTTATACTGATTTCGCCATCAGCTACATCAACATTTAACATTTCGCTGTTACTTGAGACTGAGGACTCCATCACATTCATACATCTCCTTGTAAAATTCCGCCCATCGCTGCAAAATGTGTGGTTCTTTCGTGAAAATTTCATCGTCCTTCGAAAGCAACCTCGAGAAACACTAACTTCTCGTCAGAAAAGCTACGTGTTTTCTCTGAAGTTGTTCGTTAACCTTTCGTCTCTTTTATTCTCTGCCTTTTCACGCTTCATCTTCATGAGTATTTTCGTTTGGTGATTTTGTAGCTTATACTGTTTCTTTTTAATTTCTCTCATACTTTTATCCTTAGCTGAGGCTTTATAATCCTGCCATGCTTTCTTTTTTCTTTTTATAGCAGTTTCCACTTCATCATCCCACCATTCGACGCGGTTTTTGGTAAAGCCTTCCTTCTTTCCCTTTACCACATACCTCTATTGCTGCTTCTTTCATGCAATCGCTAAGGTTCTACCAGCATACTCCAATACTTTCATTTCCAGATTCGCTGTTGTCTAGCTTCTTGGAAACTCTTTCTTGATATTCCTCTCTAATCGGTGGATCTTGAAGCTTCTAGTTTCTTATGCGATAATTCGACTCCAAGTTTGGACACCTTGTGTAGTTGCGCCAACCTGCAAACAGACCACTTATTCTAGCAACGACTAGATAATGGTCTGTTCCCAGCTCAGAACCACTAAACACTCGCGTGTCTATAACTTGGCTTCGAATACGCAGATCCACTAGGAATAAATCAATCATACTTTTCCCTTCCGCTCGCTCCCATGTATACATGTGAATTTATTTGTGTTCAAACGTCGTGTTTGCCACAAACAAATTCCTTTTCTTGCAAATTTCCAATATAAGCTTTCCAGTCTCATTTATTTTCTTGTCACCATACTGACCACTCCCACCCTCTCCCTCGTAACCGCTTCACGCAGTTCCGATTCAAATCGCCACATATTATTAATTTTTCATTCCCTCTAACACTACCTAGAACATCCCTGACACTCTCCCAAAACTCCTCGAGTTCGCTTAATAGAGCTGAGGATACTGACGCATACGCCACTAACAAGAATACTCTTGTTAACCCCAGCTTGAAGCGAACCCAAAGCAGTCTCGGGTTGATCGCCTTGTATTCAACCGCTGCACTAACCAATCGAGAGGACAATAACACCTACACCTTGACAGCCCCGCTCGCTCTCTGGTACGCCGGCCCAGAAAGCGACCCGACTGCCCGGCACATCGGTCGTGTCATTGCCCTTTCGCTTGGTCTCTGTCACACAAACGACATCCAAATCTCTATCATCCATCGCATCTAATAATTCATTCATCTTTTCTTCCATCCCTCCTCTTACATTCCACGTAGCTATTTGTAGCTCCGTCCTCCACCTCGTGGCGTGTTGGGTGGCGGTCTCCAACGCCGCATTCGTCGCCACTTGACACACCATTGTACCCCCATTATAATTTATATATAGTTATTATAGTTTTGAAGCAATAAAAAATTATATATCTACTCTACTGTGGTATGAAATCTGAAATTATTTTGACCATTTTAAAGGGCAACAAGTCCTAAGCCGCACCAGGCAGCAAATACCCTAGCTACGCCACTGATCTTGGCCACTATTTGACTTCTGATTTAAAAGACGATACTGATATTGAACGGGAGCGGAGAGCGTTGTCGGTGAGGGCGAATATGCTTGCTCGCAGGTTTGCACGTAGTTCACCCAATGTTAAAATAACATTATTTAGAGCATATTGTACATCTTTTTACACGTGCAGCCTGTGGGCTGGATATACTTAAAAGTCTTATAGTGCTCTCCGCGTTCAGGATGCTGTTGGGACTACCTCGATGCTGCAGTGCCTCAGGGATGTTCGCTGAAGCCCGTGTTGACTGTTTTTATGCTCTCATGAGAAAAAGATGCGGGTCTCTGGTGCGTCGGGTACGGGGTAGTGTCAACAGTATACTGAATATGATATCAAATAGACTAGATTGCATATACATAAATAATTGCTGTTCCGTTGCTAACGGGACGGTGCAGCGATGATTCGTATAATTTTTAAATTGTAATGTTGTAATGTATTTTTTTAAATTCGATGTAATAATTAACTAACCTAGTCTGTAAGAAATATTATTTACTAACCATAATGAGTCACTGGTCACTTGAATAAAGTATATTATTATTATTATACATCAGAATATACAAGACCTAGGAGTTCGCTCCATTGAATTGTTCTGCATTGAATTCAATAGATATATTGAAGTTTTCGCCTCCAAAAAGTTAATAAACCTTATATGGGCCTGAATATACGTGTATATAATAAACCTCCGCAGTGTATTCTAAGTTTGTCACTACCACAATTTAAAGTAGCTTTAAAAAAATACTAACAAGTAAAGCTTATTATACTGTTCAAGAATATTTGGGGGATAAATATGTATGGAATTAATGTCTATTGAACGTGATGCAGGATAGCTGCCAGATAATGTAATAATTAAATTATACCATTGACTTTGAAAAGAGCAAGTGTTGAGTTTCTTGCCGGCTCTTCTCAGCAGAACTGCCTTCCGAAACGGTGGAAGCTTTTTTTTTGTTTATATGTTCATTCGACGATTAAAAAGTGCTTGCACGAATCTATTTGAATAAAGAATATTTTGAAAATCAAATGACGATAACTTTTTTTTTGAGTTTTAATTTAATTTTATTTTATTTATTTAATTCATAGATTTATTCACTAGTTAGTGAGACTAACAGCATTAAGCTCACGTTCCAAAAAAAATAGTCTTCGTCCATTTTGTTAAGAATCATACTCAGTTATCACTCTATAAGGCATAATAAAACAAACATATAGTTAATATGAATAAACTTTATTTCTACATAAAAGGATTTATTGTATCGCGTTTGTAACAAAACATTTAACAAATACTTTGGAGCAACTTAACACTTTGGGTGCGACTTATTATGCCCTAAAATAAACGACCAGTGTTTCTCAAACCACCAAATGTAAGAAAAAATCTCTACAAAATAATTGACAGTCGCAAGTCATATCGAAATATTCTTCTATAAAGTTCTGATAAAATAAAATTTTCTCATTGTAAATATAGTGATAAATATATATTCTAATTGGAGTAGTTCGATGTAACTTGCGAATTATATTCGAATAAACGTATAATATTAGGTGTACAAGTTACACTGCGGTTTACGTTTAAACAGCACAACGTCTTTGCCAAAGCTATAAATAAAAATATCTTAAAAAATATTACAATAACTCGACGATTATCACTAACTATCGCAAAATCTACTTCGAACGAACGAAATTCTTAAAGCAGATCTGCCAGCACCATTCTTACAAAAAAAATCATTCTTTAGGTTCTATCTTTTCTTTATTTAAAATTTAAGCTCTCATTCTTGTGTGAACAAGTTATATAATGTATATGATATATTTATATACATATTTATTTACGTTTGAATCCTTTCCTTCTTGCACGTGGCCCCTTCACCTTAACACTAATTTCAATATAATAAGGCTTTGATATCGACAAGGCAAAATAACTTCATAAGACGATTGGTGTAAACGTTTATGTACATCCTAGAGCTCATCGAAAAATCTCATAGAGGAACCATCAACAGCTTACTGCTTAAAAAACGCAACAATAAATAAAACTATGAGTAACAAAAACATCAACAATCAATTTAAAAAAAAACCTGATGAAAAAACTTAAACGATAGGCAAAAAAAACAATACTTAAAAAAAATATATATCAAAAATTCGAAATTTCGGAATGGCAAAACTGAAATAATAGCACGTAACAAACAATTATATGACAATGTTACTTATAAATACAATATGTACGGTAAACCTACTGCCTAGCTTGCCTACTCTAAATACATTTGGTCTTTGGATGAGCATGTTACTTTATGGCTTGGTGTCACTATTTGTAACTTTAATCGATATAAGTGCACTTCACTCCAATTTATTACGTGAATATTCAATTAAATACTTCACTAGACTAGACCACTAATGGAAGGCATGCACCATGAATGACAACTACAAACGTCGATAATTTCATTGAAAAAAAAAAGTGGAAACAAGACCACAAGACAAATTCGTAAACAAAAGACAAAAAAGAATAAAAAAAAATGAGAACAAAAATTTGAGAAACACTGTTCCATGATAAAAAAAAAACTAAATTGAATAAAAAATAACTTTATAAAAATGAAATCATTAAAAAAGTAGCTTATTCAAATAAAAATAAAACGTTGCGATGATTTCTGTACGAGAGAAAGGAAAATACATGAAAATTTTCGACAAACTTCAGGTACCTAATTGGGACAATACTCTCTTTGAGTGATCAGATTAAAGGAGAGAATAGAGTTTGACACATTAACGAGTGATAGATAAATTAATATGGAAAAAAGTATAATTTCCACTAAAACTACTTAAAAGTTATCACAAGGGATGTATTGCAGGTTTGACCCACAATATAAGGGCCTTCAGGCCTAGACGGCTAATTACTACCGATAGTTGAATAGCGATGGCGATTTATAAATCAATTTAATAATACAAAAATATATTTTACTTTTATTTCATTTATATATTAAAAATGTGTATAGCAGGATATGAATTCATAGTCTTAGAAACAATTGAAGCTTTTGCCTAGGTTAATATATAATTTTATTTTAGTATATATTATAATATGTATAATAACTTTATTATATTACTATAAAATATTTTGAATGCTCAAGTTTAAAATTGATTAGGAAACCGTCCTTTGGACAAAGAGGACTAGAACAATATATTTATAACCAAAATTATTTAAAAAATAACAAAATTCAACAATACTATTCGATAAAAAGAAATCGATATTCATAAACAATCGCCATCACTATTCGAGTATAATATTTAACCAAAACATAATATCAATTATGTTAATACATCGCTAAAAGTAACATTCATTAGTTATTTAGTTTAGTTTCGTTTTTAATTGAAACTTTATAGTGACAACCGTCACATATACATATATATAATCTATATATCTATACAATAATAAAATATATATAATATATAAATATATTATCTATATTACAGTGATAAAAACAAAAAAAAAGTTCACCTTTAAAATGCAATACAGTCTATGCACATGGTGTCTTTAGTTTATACTAAAATATTAAGGCGATTCATAATCTAACTAACTTTAATGAGGTTAAAAATATACAAAAATGTATGTATGTATTTATGTGTATGACTTATTTTTTGGCATTTTTTTAAAATATTATCTTGTGATGAAACGAAACGGCAATATGAACGCATCTCAAAAAACAAACTTCAATAAATAATTGACGTTACGTTAAAAAAGACACGCTGTATACCGTTCTTAGCTAAAATATTCATTTTTTTTACATTAAGTTCCTTATATAACAATACATTATGCTTTAGTGTGATATCTTTTTTTTTAAATTTCTTATAAATTTTTAATGTACATTTATAACAATTTGTCTATCACCACCATACGTAACTAAGAAGCGAATGACCTACAAAAAATCAACCTAAGTATACATAAACTTTTTTTTACTATATCAATATAAATAAATAAAAATAAACTATTTTTTTTCTTTCTATTATACAAAAAACTACAATTAAAAGTGTACAATCATATTAATATTTATGCGTTATGTAAAAAGTACATCTATATTCTATGTATAGTATATATAAATATACGATTATTTATATAATAAGTAAATATTTTATTTTTTTGGAATATCTCGTTAAGGCTTACCTATACCTTGGAAGTGTTAGTGTTTTCTATCTTCGAAGTGTTTGAGGCGACTTCGGCCAAAGTGGCCAAAGCGAGGAGATCGGCACTATGAGACTGGCTGCCCATGCCCATATTTTGGACCACTGTGCAAGGAGCTTCTGTAGCTATCTTAATTTCTGGACTTATTTTGTGTGCGCCATTCATGTCGCTTGATACGAGGCTGTTTATCTCTAGACGTGTGATGCTGATCTTCCTGGGTTTCCGTTTTTGACTTCCTATTACCGTTTCACGCCAATTTTCCACTAAGTCCCGTCTGTCGTCTAGAACTGGACGCGGCACAGAATTTATTATCTGATTCTCCAATTTAGGCTTCATATTCATCGTTTTCTTCTTGCGTTTATTCTCCCTTTTCTTCTGTTGGAACTTCTCTAAGCTTAAGGAGGGTAAGGCTCTTATTTTTGCATCTAAATCAAAATCGGCAGCTTTGAACGTTTTATTTGTATTATTGTCTGTTTCGGGCGTGTCAGGTTGCTCTTTAGTTTCATTTTCGTTTTCGTTTGGCGTTGTTTTTGAGTCGTCGGTGATTGGTTCTCCAGTGCCTTGATCCCAGCTACAGGACGCGCTGTAGCCTTCGTCTGGCCTATCTGGATAATCTTTTCTTTGCCTCTTGTTAACTATGAGTCCTCCAACGGCCATGAATTCTTGATACCTTTTACCCTTGCACGATCTACCCGACTTTTTTTCATCGTCGGACCAGTTCCTCTGATAACCGTCGTCGCCGTCTTTAGAATATCTCTTATCAACTATTTGGTCTATAACATCTTGGTTCGTGAACTGGTCGTTGACTACACCGTATTGGTATAATTTTTCTTTATCGTCATAGTCTTCTTCAAACATCTTAGTCGTTTCAGTGAGAGCATTTTGTAAATCACGTATACTGTCTGTCCTTTCTGTTGTATGTACTATTTCTTGAGATCTATATTCGATAGGGTTTGAGATCGTGCTATATTTATATGAAGGGGGTGAATAATAGGGGTTAGGAGTTTGAACGTCAGTCTTAGTAGATAGGAGGCTGCTGAGACCTCCCATTTGAGCTTCATCAGCCAACTTTCCGGGTGTGAACATTGAGAGAGGCTTTGGGTCGACTTCTGCTTCATCGTCATTTGATTTCTTGTTAAAATCATATCTTGTGGAATTGTTATTTGTCCTCTCTAGTTCACTCTCTTGATACTCATTGTTAGAGGACTCTATAGTTTTGTCAATAGACTCTCGAGGCCGCGAGGAAAGTGTCCTTAAAGGCGGGGCGGGCAACTTGTACCATTTGAAGTCAGGATTAGCGCTGAAGAATGCGTCTTTATACTGAAATTAAACAACATAAAAAATAAGAACATATCTAAGAATAAATTAAACAAAAGAGTTTTTAAAACACAAAATGTTTAAAAATCATAATTATGCATGTAAATGCTTACCTGTTTAGCAAGACCTGTGTAGCAAGCTTTCTCTTCTTTGTCCAAATTAGCCCACCACTCTCCAAGTATTTTGGTAATAGATCTGTAATGTCAATTAACAATGATACATATTTTTGTTTTTTAAATATAGGTTTAGGCTGAGGCCTTTGTGGTGGTGGAGGGGCACAAGGGTGTAACTGTAACGCAACGGTTGTGAGTGCGATCCCCGACACGAGAGCGTATATTGTTATTTATTAATTGTTCCATTTATTCGCTCTGGCAACAAGGCAAGCTTGGCGTTGAGATCCGCCACTCAACCAGCAATGTCTCGAAAATTTTAATGGAAAGAGGAGAAAGGAGTGTCTTAACACTAGGGTTCGTCTGCCTACCCTGCTGTATGCGGGATACAGCGTGAATCAGTTTCCTGATCCTGAAATATAATTATTTTTATCTCATTTTGACTATTATGAATTAATATATACCTAAGGATTTAAGGATTTTGTCTAAAGTGAACTTCTGTTTAAGTTGTAGAGGGCATTTAATACAATACTTACCATATTTAAAAGTTAATACACTGACAAATGAAAATTCTACTTAATATTTAAAATTAGCGGAACTTGACCAGCGTGAACTTTGATCAAATTCAAGCTGATCTAAATCACGTTTCTAACGTAAACATATTTTTTCATGAAAAATAAAAAATCTTCTTTGGATATAAAAAAGTAGATGATTCTATACTTATTTAGGAAACCTTATTATAGAATAACACTTTGTAAATGTTAAAAATAAATGATTCGAACTGTATTTTGATTTAAAGGTTTCTAATACGATATGATATAATACAGTATACGATCATTAAAATGTGTCAAACATATCTATAGTAAAATAGTTGAACATATTATAGAAACCATTTAATAGATCGTCTGGGAAAAGAAATAAAAGGCTCTATATTAGTGGCCATCACAATAAACCAACCTGTTCTCCAAATTGGGGTATTTATCACGCACGACGCTCCTGTGACGCTTGCAGAAGATGAGGAAAGCGTTCATAGGCCGACGCGCGTGGTGCGCCGGCTCCTCGTCTTGTTCGTGCATTTTGAATTATCTGGGGATAAAAAAGTGTATTATGTAGAAATAAATTAATTTAATATGATATATATCTAATAGATTGAGGTCGGTCGTGGCGCAGCGGCACGAGGTGTGACTGTAAAACAGACTGGTTGTGGGTTCGATCCCCACTCGAGGAGATGAAATATTTACTTAAATTTATATTTCCATTTCTTCGCTCTGGTGTCGAGGTTAAGCGCGGCGTTTAGTTCTGCCACTCAACACGCAATGCCTCCAGAAATCGGCAGAAAGTGGGGAACGGAGTGTCTTAACACTAGGTTCCTTGTGAAGCTGATTTAATTTGATTTCAGCTTCGAGCTGTATCTCGCATATGGCAGGGTAGGCAGAGGAAGCCTAGTGTTAACACTAGGCTTCCTCTGCCTCTACTTTTGGAGGTATTGTGTGTTGAGCGGCGGAACTCAACTACCTGTCGCGTTTACAGTCACACACTTGTGCCTCTACGCCATGACTGGCCTCAATGTGATATAAAATTCCAAAAAATCTCTCAATAAAACAAATTTTGAGTCAACAATCAGAGTAGGGTCGCTGTTGATTATTTAAAACAAAATTTGAAATTATAGTCGAAACTACACTTTAGTATAACAAATTAAAATAACATCCATACAAGAAAATAACATTAAAATCGTTTATATAGTAAAGATATATTGCTAATACATATTTACGTACACATATTGAGAAAAAAAATGATAAACTGATACAATTATCTGACAATAAACTTTTATTTTATTACTTATATCCTGTTCATAACAATAAAAAATATGTTAAGAAAAGAAGCCCAGTCGTGGCGCAGTACCTTTATAATAAAGTTTATAATAAAGTAACTATATAATAAAGTTGAGGCTGTTGTGGCGCAGGGGCAGAAGTGTGACTGTAACGCGATGGTTGTGGGTTTGGTACCCATTTGAGGGAATTAATTATTATTTATTTAATATTTTCATTTCTTCATTTTGACACTAAGGCAAAAGGCCGGCGTAGAGTACTTCCACTCAACACACAATGCCTCAAAATATCCTCGGAAATTGGAGAACGGAGGACGAAGAACGGATGAGGCATTTTTTTAAACTTTATAAACTTGATAAAGAACTAGGTACCATTGAGACAACTAACCTTAATAAAACGAACATTGAGTCATCGACCTCTTATCAGTGCTATCATGATAACCATATGCACTTGGCAAAGAAAATATAATAACAATGATTGTGATAGTGCCATGATAAAGGTTAAGAGAACTACATTGTTTTATTTAAATTAGCGTACGATTGTACAGGGTTTATAGAAAAATAACATTTAAATTTATTAGGGATGAGGCCAATCGTGGCGCAGGCACAAACGTGTGACTGCTAGCGAAACAGATTGCGATTAGATGTTGAGTTCCACTACTTAACACGCAATGCCTCCAGAATTCGGCAGAAAGTGGGAAAGTGTCTTAACCCAGGTTCCCTCTGCCTACCCTTCTATGTGAGGGATATAGCGTAAAGTAGAAATAAATGATTTAAAAATTAAATCAGCTTCGCGCTGTATCCCGCATAAAGGTAAACAAAGGTAATCCAGTATTAAGCCCCTCAACAAGCAATGCCTCAAAAAAAAACCGACGGAAAGTGGGAAACGGAATGTCTTTACTCTAAGTTCCCTCTGCCTATCCTGCTGTGTGCGGGATATAGTGTAAAGCAGATTTTGTAATTTAAAAAATATTGAATTCCTCCACAAAAAATATATTGCCCAACAATTTTTTAAACCCAATTTTCACTTTTGTATTTTTGGTAAACTACCTTATAGCATTTAGTGTTTCTTTTAATTCATAAATTTAATAAATTTAAAAACATATATCAATTTACTTCCCCACGCAGGTGAAGTCGCAGGCGTACAGATAGCTAGATAGATATTAAATATATATATGTATGTATATCAGAAGTAGCGTTATTCCTACAACCGGTCCGATTCGAAGCCACATCCCGCGTTTTCACTTTCGCCGATGGCCAATGGCCCGCGGGCCTCGACACACTTTGCTTGGTCAAGGTCGTTTAATACGATTTAACGTCGAGACTCCATGTCTGAAATGTACCAGCCGTGGAACTCCATGTTTAATTTGTGCTTTGTGCAGGATTCGAGTCCCGCTATGTTCAAATTTGTATACGTTTTCTAAATAAGTATTTTTCTTTCCTAAATGTGGAATAACACTTTAAAAATGTTAAAGTATGCTAATTATAGGTTTATATATATTCATAAATATATTTCACATTTTGCATGTTTATTCATTTACATTACTTTCCATTCTAATCGCAGTCAAATGATTTAATTTAAAAAAATCATAAATTTCTGTATGTAGAAATGCGTCCCAAAAAAAATCTACAAAGGAACAATTTTAGTTTAGAATAATTTTTACGTTAAATACTATACTCAATTTCATCAGTAGGTAAAACTAAGCAGTTACTTTTAACTTAAATACGGCGTTTGTTCGTCGAAAATAGAGTGATTTGGCACTCTACTTTAAACCTAGTATGATGAAGTACAAAAAGTTAGAATAATAACAGAATTTTACTGTCCGTTTATTTATTGTTTTCTTGCGTGACTATAATGTGATTGTAATTGATATAACAGCATGTTAGTAAATGTTATGAAAAACATTTACTTTAAGCGACATAATTTATTAGCCGGCGTTGAGTTCCACCACTCAACACGCTATGCCTCGAAAATTTCGGAGGAAAATGGGGAACTTGTCTTAACACTAGGTTCCATCTGCCTACATTGGATGTACATCGTCATTCGGCATCGTCTTCATCGTATTATCAAAAAATATAAATATAAATAATTTATTATCGCAAATAGGAATCGAACTTACACCCATCGCAGTTAGATTCAGGCGCTGTGTCGCTGCGCCACGACGACGCTCAACATACATTATACACAAAAATAGTCATGCATTATATTTAATTTAGTTTTATTACATTTTATTTTATCTTTATAAGAGATTTAATACATTTTATCATTTCTCTGTTCATGAGAAAATATTAATTTATATATGAAAAGTTACAAAGGAGTTTTTTATATTTGGAATTGATAGAAATTAAAAAAAATTGAAAAATAAACAACTGAGTAAGGTTACGCATTTTTTTTAGTTTCACGCTTCCCGATATAACAGGATAGGCTAGTAATTAGTAGTAAGGGTAGTGTTAAGACACTCTGTTTGCCACTTTCCACGAATTTTTCTAGACATTGTGATTTGAGTTGTGAAAATCAACGCTTGACTGTTTGCTCACTGCAGCGAAAAAAATAAAATAATTCATTCAATCCAGTGGCAATCAAACCAACAACCTTCGCGTTTACACTCAAACGTTATGCCACTGCGCAACGACAGTCTACCACTACTACCTTCGCAAATTGAACTAATTTAAAAAGTGGAGAACACAGTGACTTATTCCCCCTACCAAAATATCGGAAATTGAAATAATACCGGCAAAGTGCGAGTCGGGCTCGCGCACAAAGGGTTCACGTTTGTTGTATTCCTAATCCTAAGAGTCCTAATTTGTTTTATTCTGCATCATCATCATGTATCAAAATGTCTACTATCACGATCCATAAGATACAGCCCGGTGACAGACAGACAGATAGACAGACTGGCGGACGGACAGAGGAGTCTTAGTGACAGTATCCCGTTATACCCATTGTGGTACGGAACCCTAAAAATAATACCTTATTTATACCATAAATAGTACATAACATTGTCAGACAGATGTTTTTAGTCCCCTATCTATCTATCGTCGTTGCAAAGTGTTTCATATTACCTTTGAAATTGCCGGTGCAATTTGATCGCTATTGGACGCCGCAATGACCTTGATGCAAGCTGAATTGCACGACAATGCACACGACGTTTGTGATATGAATGCAGAAGATTATCTGTCACGAGCATAGGGAGTATTCGAATGTGGGAGTAATAATATTTTGTAGGTTCGATTCCCAGTTGAAGAGTGAATTATTTTGCTTTTTTTCTTCTGTGGTGTGAGATTTATGCCTTTGTTGATAGATTTTAAGTTTGAGCTTTAAAAATTATAAAATATAATGCACTGTTTCTGAAACGACGAAGAAATGTGGAAAAGTGAACGTCCTAATGCTCCAAAGAAAAATGTAGTGTAGTTTGTTTAGTTGAAAGCGCTTAACTTAGAAATCACTTTTCAGAATTAAAAAAAAAGTTTTGTTTTGGATAGTTCTTTTATCTAAATGCTGTATTAATATCTGCTAATAGTTCCGTTTTAACTCACCGCACGTGCGGTCACATTTACCTCGAACACTTAAAATGTATAATGTATCATACATAACTCTTGCTTATTGCCACTAGCCCGCACAGACGAATTTCCTGATGAAACTAATATTAGACATACATTTACACGTACATATTTTTTATTAGCTTCACGCTGTATCCCGTACATATGAGGCTGCGCAAAGGGAATTTGAGAACCTAGTGTTAAGATACCAGAGCGAGGAAATAAAAATGACAAATATTTAATTTGTTCGAGTGAAAACAGAACCCACAACCTGTAGCGTTTACAATGGCCCTGCACCACTGGCCTCATGTACCTACGTAGTTACAAATTTATCGCATTCACAGAGGTGACACCAACCTCATTTTTCTCCATGATAGCAAAAAATTCACCAAAACTAATGTATGGTTCATACAAAACACGTTACATAATACATTAACAGTCTCCAAAGTAACGTGATAAGGTCATACTGCATGTCGTTGCCAAGGTTGGTTTTCGTCAAAACCCGCTCGGCTTATACACCGTGCGAAAATGACAGTAGAAGGTCGCTTTTTGTTCTGTTATTATATTATATACATGGTTTAAGTATAATACTTTGAACTGAATGCCACAGATATAGCTGTATAAGAAACAAGATGATTTTGGCAAAAATATATATATATTATTTTATTTATATTGCTGCATGCTTTATCCCGTGCATATCAGATAAGCAGAACGAACCAGGGAACCTAATGTTGAGACATTTCAAATCAAATCGAAAAACTTTATTGCACAAAGATAAAATACATAAATTCAATAAAAATTGTAATTTTAGTACACTTCGTTCCCATATTCCCAGTTATTAATTTTCCCAGCAAATATATTTTGCGTGTTGAGTGACAGAACTCAACTTTCAACTCGACACCAGAGCGAAGAAATGGAAATATAAATTTAAGTAAATATTTCACAACCAGTCGGTTTTACAGTCACACTTTATGCCCCTGCGCCACGACTGGCCTCCTATTCTTTGTTTCTGTCTTGTAATATAAAAGTAATATTTTTTTATAATTAATATTTAAAAGCGGCGTTGAGTTCTGCCACTCAACAAGCAATGCTGTGTGCGGGATACAGCGTGACGCTGATTGATTTTTGATTATTTTTTTTATTTATTATAATAAAAAAAAAAGATAATTATTACTAAGTAAAGATTTATAAAACTATAGACCTCTATTTCAATTAGATGGTGTTTATTTAATAGTTATTGTCCTTATGACAAAATTAGTAAGACTAATAATAATAATGACTATAATTACTTTGAAAAATTATTGTAAACATACCTATTACTACCACACGTACCACATTATTGTATAAGTACTTTCTTTATATGGTGTAAGTTTAGCTTTGTTAATTATAATTTTTCTCCAAATTATGTAATGTCCCTTTCATAAATGATCGCGTCCCTTTCAATACAGGCTATTTATGAAAGGGACAATACGCACATTATGGAAGACTGTCAAAGTAAATATCTAACAATCAAGAATTAATAATTATTGTATTTTATTTCAAAAGTAATATAATATAAACATCCCATATAGGTCCAACGTGTTCAAAATATTATCTCATGCATTTACTAGAGTAGTACTACAACAAAAATTTTCCTTTCATGCCACCTTTCCCTTACCCTGTAGATTTAGCAAATTTACACAGTGACAGTAAACCTGAGTATTTGTTATAAATTTCAGTTTGATACTTCAACGTATTCCTGAGAAAAAGGGTCTTGACAGACGGACGGACGGACAGCATAGTGATATATATAAGGGTTCCGTTTTTCCATTTCGAGTTACGGAACCTTAAAAAGAAAAGAATGATGATATATATAGAAAGGTGATGTGATGATCTGATTGGGCTGGTTATATGTATATATTGCAGAGTAAAAACATTCTGTAGTGGAGATTAGGTCCAGATCTCCACTACAGAATGTGTTTACTCTGCTTAACGACGCGCTGTGTACCAGTACACAACTCGGCGTTGAGCACCGCAGCTCTACATACAATGTCTCGAAAATTGGGCAGTGCGTGGTTAGAGGTGTGTCTCAACACAAGGTTCCCTGTGCCTGTCCTACTATATAAGAAATACAGTATGAAACATCTATAAACATTTCTTCTTCAATTTAAGTACAGTGGGGTATTTATGGAAGTAGGTTACACTTCAATTCAATTGTCACCTAATTTTAATGTTGTGAATCTGAAATGTTAAACGAATGAACGTCTTTAAATAATTATTTAGTTTTTTTTATATTGCTTTGATATACCGTTATTTTTCGTTTTGAATTATTAAAAAAATAAAATAATTAAAAAAAATAATATAACAAGAATAATTATAATATATTTTTTGTATATATATGATGATATGATCATCCACCAGCTCCGCCGTTCAGTAGGTTTACACCTATCTGAACGCGATGGTCGTGGATTCAAGTCTAAATAATTTATCACTTGACCACTTAGCAAATTAAAAATATTTAAAAAAATATATATATTTTTTGTTTAAGTAAATATTATGTTATTTAGGGTATTTTTAAATTGACCGAAGAAAAATTATTGAAACTATCCTAATGTCTACAGGAAATGACATTTAAAAAATATTACAGAGGTAAACCACACAGTTTAACGATTGCCATCAATTTACATCATTTGTATTCCTGTATACATTTCTAATAAGCTTTGAGATGCTCTTTTGTTAAAATTTGTACTATAATATATAAATATTTACAAACTAGCGAACCGCTCGCGGCTTCGCCCGCTTAAATTAAACAGTTATTTATTTTCTCATCTGAATTACTTTTGTGCTCAAATAACATTTTAATTTTAAAGACAATATTCATACATTGAAAAATGATGTTTCAGCTAATTCAATGAAACAGTAACTAATTCTTGCAATTTTGTGGAACAAAATAATTTATAATGACACAACTTCTTTATTCATGAACCGATTCAAATAAAACAAACTCTAAATGTTAAGAGAAATTTGACAATATACAATAATGAAAACTGAATTTAAATCGGCTCGTGCACAAACTCACAGACAAGCAGAGAAAATAAAAATGTATTGAAAAAAATTGATAAACAATTCTAAAATCCAAAACCAAATATAACCAAATAACAAAACTAACCAAAATATAAACTTAAAATAGTTAAACAAATTTATAAACGTATGCGTTATCAAAAGAGGAAACTGGTTAACTCTTATCACACACGCGCTCACGTCGATTGTATCGACACCTACATACATAAATACAAACAAGTGTTTCCATACACAATATTTACTTAAATATCGGTAGTTAGTTAATATTACAGATTATTTATATTTGGCCGGTCGTGGCGCAGCGGCACGAGGTGTGACTGTAAAACCGACTGGTTGTGGGTTCGATCCGGTGTCGAGGTTAAGCGCGGCGTTGAGTTCTGCCACTCAACACGCAATGCCTCCAGAATTCGGCAGAAAGTGGGAAACGGAGTGTCTTAACACTAGATTCCCTCTGCCTACCCTGCTGTGTGCGGGATACAGCGTGAAGCTAATTTAATAATTTATATTTGGAGGTCAGTCGTGGCGCAGGGGCACAAAGTGTGACTGTAAAATCGAGTGGTTGTTGGTTCGATTCCTACTCGAGGAGATGAAATATTTATTTACATATATACTTTAATTTCTACACTCTGATGTCAAGGCAAAGCGCGGCGTTGAGTTCCGCCACTCAACACGCAATGCCTTCAAAACTCGGCGAAAAGTGGGGAACGGTGTGTCTTAACACTAGGTTCCCTCTGCCTACCCTGCTGTGTGCGAGATACAGCGTGAAGCTGATTTATTTATAAGTACATTTATAGTTAATATTATTATTATTACTTTTTTATAACTAAGCTTCATATAGAAGCCAGTCATGGAGCAGGGACACAAGCGTGAGCTGTAAACGAGACAGATTTGTGGGTTCGGTTTCCATTCGAGGAAATGAAATGGTTTTAATATTTTAATTTCTTCGCTCTGATGTCGCGCGGCATTGAGTTCCACTACTCAACACGCAATGCCTCCAGAATTCGGCGAAAAATGGGGAACGGAGTGTCTTATCACTAAGTACCCTCTGCTACCATGGTGTGTGCGGGATCAGCAAGATACCATATAGGAGCATACCGCGGACCTTGACCTTCGAGAACACAGTATCGATGATACTGGAGAAAGATCACGTAAAAAGCATGAGAGCCTCCCGAAGAGGAAGTATGAAGATATTAATGGCGGTGTACGAGGTGAAAGAGGTATACAGGGACCGAAGCTTCATGCATGTTACGAAGTGAACCTTTTATTGAGACACTATTCTCCTTTCTTTAGATATATTATCTGACTGTAAGGGCGACGGTAGACCGTTATTTGGGAAATGACTTACTTTCATTTATTGGTTCTGGTAACAAGATTAACAGCATTGAGTTTCGCCTCTCAACACACAATGTATGGAAAATTGGACTGAGTATGAACCTTAAAGCAAAGTTCCCTCTTGTTATAAGCGGGATACAGCGTGAAGCACCAAGCTAAAATCAAACAAATAATAACTGTTTTTTCAAATACCAACACCTTCCTAGCACTATTAAGTGCCCTTGTTCTAGTGTAAAGACAATCCGTTTATCATTTCCTTCCCACATTATACAAAACTTACTTTCTCTTGCCTAATATAAAAATTATCCCGAAATGGAATCGAACCCAAAACGTCGCCTACAGTTAGCCAGTCTCCATTAGGCTATAATGGTTTAACTTTAGTAACGAATGATAGGCAAGTATGTGTTTACATGAATGAACAATACAAATGAAGTAGGCGTGTATGACTAAAGACAAAATAAGCATGTATGAACTATGACGGTATAGTATATTGGAAATGACGCCATCGTATGGTATTTTTAACAAATTTGAATAATTAGTAATTATGGGTTCGAGTAACATGAAATGAATTACACACAAATTAAAATAATTAATGAATCCGAGTGGGGATCGAACCCACAAGCCTTGCGTTTACAGTCTGACTCCGTCCTACTTCGGCACGATGGTTTAGTTTTAGGCACTCCAAGACATTCCTCATTTTTCATCGACTTCTGGGGGCATTGCGTGTTAAGTAGAAGAACTCAACGCCTTGCTTTGCTTCGTCGACACCAGAGCGAACAAAAGAAAATATTAAATATTTAATTTCTTCGAGTGGAAATCGAACTCACAACCTGTCGCATCCACAGTCACACTCGCGCCACGACTGGCCCCAATACTAAATATTACAAAAATACATAATATTCAACTTAGTAAATTAACAAACTCATTACACATTCACAAAGTAATTATGTAATGCTTCACCTAAATCATAGTTAATAGCTTTTGAAGAGGGATTTAACGTGGAAGGGAATACGTCACCTAGCGACCGCACTCAGGAATGTCGATTAGCCTTTAAATTACATTAAATTGGTGCATTTGTACTTATTGTACCGATCTATTGTCGGTTTCAACGGTAGCAATCGTTTATAATCGTTTTATTTATCTCCACGGCAAGTAGTATATATTTATAGAGATCCGTTCAGTTAGATATATCTAAAAGTAAAAAAAAAACGGATATCCTTATAATAGGATCACGGATTTGCCTCTCTGTTTGTCTGTCCGTGTAACAGCACCGATATGAATCTGAAATTTATTTATATATTTAATTACTTAGGATCGTCAACAGAAGAAACATTACAACATGGCTAAATTACAACGAGATCTATTTATAGACTAAATGTTTTTCCAATTAAAAACAATCACAGCATGTACTAAAAAAAGAAAATGGTATAAATAGCATTAAGATTAACGTATTATAATAAAATAAAATTGGTTATAGTAATAAAAAAAGTCAAGTAGAGTTTGAGAAAAATGTAAAAAAAAAAATGTCAGTTAATTAGATGAAATTAATACCATATATGTAAATGTACAGTCATTTAGAACACAAAAATTAAACATTTCATATTTCATATTTCTATTCGACTTTATTTAATTATTTTAAATATATGGACATTTATATAAATCTCCATATATTTATATAAAACTAAAAATAATTTGAAATCATATGTGAAAAATAATAAATATGAAACAAAAAGTGTGAAAAGGACATACCATTACTTTTCTGCTCAAGGTGTTCGTTAGAAAATCAATATATGGCTGGTAGTTGTTACTAGCCCAGTATTTAATTATTACTATTAAAAATGTCGCAGCGCAGCGGCACAGCGTCTGACTGTCACCAATAGATGTAGGTTCGATACCGCTCGAATGAATAAATTGTTTTCTCAACACACAATATTTCGAAAATTTGGCCGTAAAGTGGAAGTATTTCGACACAACATTTTTTTGTTTACACAATATAATACATAATATGAATAATATATAGAGAGTACACGCGTGATACAGCGTGAAGCTATTTATTTATTTTATTTTAAATGCATCTTAGCACTCCAGCCTCCAGAATTCGGTAGAAGGTGGGAAACGCAAGTGCTTTAATGGGAAAGTAGTGCCTTAACACTAGGTTCCCCCTGCCTAACCTGCTATATAAGTGACGTTAGAAGGTATATAGAGCATGAAGCAAAAAAAAAATTAATACTAAAGAACTACTATAGTATCGATGTTGGACTCTAGCATAGTTGCAGTGCTTAAGTGGTCTAGGTAAGGAGAACTTTTGGCAGCAAAAAGTGGAATGGAGAATTTCTTTTGTTTTATGTTCAATTGATTTCCTATTTTAAAAGAGAGAGCGTGACACTAACATTTTATCAAGTAAACAATATTCGAAGTAACTTTTTAAATGTTAGAGGCACAAGCTTGCATCTGTTAACACGACAGGTTGCGAGTTCGATTCCCACGCGAGGAAATGAAATATTTAACATTTTCATTCCCTTGGTCCAGTAACGAGGCAAAGCGCAGTGTTGAGTTTCGACACTCAACAGCGTAAATTGGGCAACGGAAGTTTTTTAATGGGAACGGAGTGTTCCCAAGTTACTTCTGCTTACTCTGCTATATGCGAGATACAGCGTACATTTTTACATTACATTTTTTAACTTGTATTAAAATCATCAGCCATCGAACCAACAACTACCTACTGAGCTACTCTACAATTCACAAATAACTACACCGTCAAGAGTGTCTTCCACTTGTAAACAAGACATTTGTTTTTGTAAACATAATTAGATCGCATTACACGGTAGTCTATAATTAAACTACGAATTTCAGCGAGCGATGGCTGTCACTGAGAAAATAATTGTCTTGAAGATGCGTGTTATATTTATTTACGTTTTTTTTATAGCTTCACGCTGTATCTCGCATATAGCGAGTAGACAGAGGGAACCTAGTGTGGAAACGATTCGGTCGACATCCCGATTTTCCCAATTTTCTACAGGCGGAATAACATGTTGAGTCGCAGAACTTAACGCCGCATTTAGTCTTATTACCAAAGTAACGAAATGAAAATAGTTAATTTCAGAATCGAATCCATAAAAGTTACGTTTCAGTCACACATTGTACCGTTGCGGCAAGACGGCCCAAATACGGTTATTATTACAAATTGTCGAAAATTCGTTGGTGTGTAGACAAAAGAAATGTCTTAACACTAGGTTCCCTCTTCCTTCCTTGATTGAAATCGTATAAAAAGCTTAAAATTATACAATAAAATAAGCTTCACGCTGTATCCCGCACACAGCTGGGTAGGCAGAGGGAACCTAGTGTTAAGACACTCCGTTCCCTAATTTCCGCCGAGATCTGGAGGCAATCCACCGACACCAGAACGAAGAAATGAAAATATAAATGTAAATAAATATTTCATTTCCTCGAGTGGGGATCGAACTCACAACCAGTCGATTTTGCAGTCACACATTGTGCCCACTGCGCCACGACTGGCCTATTATACAGTATATTTCAAAATAAACCGCAAGCTACAAAAGTACTTGTGACAAAGTAACAAATGTATTCACGTCAAAGGGAGGCCAGAGAATGTTTGGAAAATGAAAATGGCCCGGAAAATGGTTCAATGTGGAACCCACCCTAGTGTACCTACTCAATTTTGCCGCATAACTCTTTTAGCGTTGACTCGTAGACCTACATTAAGAACGTTATTTACTTTAAACTCGTATGGATGTTTTGAAACAACTTTTTTATATTTATAACTATACGAATATTATAAAACTGAAGAGTTTGTTTAGTTGAAAGCACTAATCTCGAGAACCAGAGAACCAAATAAATATATATATATATGTTTTTGGTGTATCAAGTCACTATCGTTCTCTTTTAAGACTCCATTTCGTTCCGTTTCCGTTCCCCACTACTGGTTGAGAACTGCTTGATTTTACATAATGCTTACATATGTAGCCTTTCAACGAACACGTGTAACGTTTGCAAAGCCGTACTTATTTTCTTGTTAGACTTTTTAATAGTATGTAGTTATTTTTTTTTCAGTTTCACGCTGTATCCCGCATATAGCAGGGTAGGTAGAGGGAGACTAGTATTTGAGACTCCACTCCTCACTTTCCGGCAAATTATGGAGGCATTGCGTGTTGAGCGGCGGAACTCTGCGCCGCGGTTTGCCTCGACACCAGAGCGAAGAAATATTTATAAAAAGAAACTATTTCAAATAATATAAAAAGTAGGTATAACATTATTCGAACTATTAATATGAAATGCTTTTTGTTTAGAAACTAAAAATTCTCTGACTGTATAATAAATGAAATAAATAGGTAAATTTAATAAAAACTTTTATTTAGTAGGTATATATCAAGAATAGAAGACAAGTTAGGTAAAATGAAATATTCCAATCCATCAAACAACGTTTCGACCAATGCAAGGTTCAGAGCAAACAAAAAGAAACGCCTATCGGCAAAGGCAAAAGTTCCCTGTAGGTAGGTACATGTATCAATTACCAATTCTACTTGACCACATGGTACTTTAGTAGATTTACTTTTGCAGGTGACGGTTGCGGATTCACTTTCCACTTGGAATATGTTTATAAAAAAACAGTTATACAAATGATTATTAGATATAAAAGTCAAATCAATAAAACCAAACAAAAAAAATCAAGTCTGGTAAAACAGAGCTTGGCGTTGGGTTACGATACCTAACAGGTACATTTAAGTACGTGAACTTTTTAATAACATGAAACGATAAATAAATTCTGTGTTTCCCTTACCGTAGGAATTTTGAAATATTCTCGTTTAGTATTTTGCTGTACTTACCTAGGGGAACCTATAGAGAATAGGTTCCATGGACCCTATATGACAAAATATGTCAGTTTAGTTATCTTACGGTCACTTATCAAATAAGTTTCATATAATAAGTCGGTACACAGATTACCTACCTATAACTAGTTAGAAATGATCGACCTCATTGACCCTTTGAAAAAAGAATGCCGATAGTACTAGTCAAAGGTCACGGCAAAACCATAAGGGTCCCTCGAAAGCGGAACCTATATCGTAACCGTCTATGCCTACCCTGCCATATTGGAAGCTAATAAAAAACAATTTAAAGTGATATCATACAAAAATCAATCCAGGGATTCCCCTCTTTAATATCATTAATAAGTCTACATTTGTTCGACCAATCAGATCATCGTATTCTTAGATCGGGAGTGTTATCAACTAGCGTTGTGATATATAGTATGGAAATAATATAATAAAGTTCTATAACATGGGATAAGCTATACTTATCAATTAAAAAAAAAAAAAAATTAGCTTCACGCTGTATCCCGCACACAGCAGGGTAGGCAGAGGGAACCTAGTGTTAAGACACTCCGTTCCCCACTTTCTGCCGAATTCTGGAGGCATTGTGTGTTGAGTGGCAGAACTCAACGCCGCGCTTAACCTCGACACCAGAGCGAAGAAATGGAAATATAAATTTTAAGTAAATATTTCATCTCCTCGAGTGGGGATCGAACCCACAACCAGTCGGTTTTGCAGTCGCACCTCGTGCCGCTGCGCCACGACCGGCCTCAAATCATATATGTCTAATCAATTATCATATATGTATTTATTTATGTATATAGAACTCTTCTGTTACCCAGTGACTGGCAGACAACGTATAAACAAAACAAGGAAACTGAACATAGTGAGTTGAAAAACGGCATTTAGGGAGGTTAGGGAGTGTAGGGGAGCGCTAAGAGAGGATTTCTCATTTAAATGAGTATGAATAATATTTAAATGAGTCAAATTAACAAAAAAAACATATAATTTCTTTTGATAAATGGTATAATTAAAAAAAAAAATGGCCCAACCTAATAATACCCTAATAATATTATAAGTTACAAATGTATGTATGTATGTCACATATAATATTATTTTATGACATGGTGTAACCTCGACGTATAATTTATATTAATTATGCTAATATTAATATATATATTTTATTTATATTTATTCGTATTCATATTTATTTTAACAGGAAAATCATTTAATGTTCGGCTGTTGTACTTATTTTCAGTCACTACTCTTTGGGGAAAGGCAAAGAGAACGAAACACCAATAGTCATGGTTATGGTATAGCAACCTCTTCTGTTTCTTTGATTATTAATTACCATCAATCTATTGGTACATGCCTTTCCAGGGACCTTAAGGTTTTGACCGTGACCTTTGACAGTACTATCGGCATTATTTTTTCAAAGGGTCAATAAGGTTAAATATTTCTAACTAATTATAAGTATTAGGTGTACCTATTACATAAAACTTTTACATTACTTGAGTGATTGAGTGACAGTACAGAAAACACATTCAAAACTAAACTGAAATTTGGATTTTTCTATGGATCCAGTTCCTATACCTAGATCTAGGTTCCATGAGGTTAGGGAAGTACATTGGAATACTAAAAGAGAATTTTCCAAAATTTCTATAGGAAAGGGAAAATTAGAATGTTAAAAAGTCCATGTACGTTAAATGTAGTACAGATCTGAAATAGTGACTAAATAAATAGAATAGAATATTAACAATCTCTTTATTCGCATAACAAGAAAGGCAGAGAGATCCTAACGCCATAACACTCCATTTTTCTAGATTTCAACATTACATACATTGCGCATTAAATATCTTGAACAAAAACTTAGATAAAAAAAAAACAAAGTGTTTGAACACTAAACAAAACAATAAAACGTCAAAAAGAATTGATTAATAAAAAAAATACACTATTTGTAACATTTTCGAATACCAAATGGCCATCCACTCCGATATTGATAACACTTGAAAGTAGAAATTTAAAAATGATACTAAAACGTAACATTACAACAATCTATAAATAGCGCACGTGCTCTATCGTATCGTGTTTTAATTAACAGCCGTGTAATTCCGTTTCATATACGCTTTGGCAATCTATTTATGGGTAAATTAATATTTCGTATAATATAATTTACTAGTACGTACGTATTAACACACAATGCGTCCAGAATTCGACGGAAAATGGGGATGGGAAGTGGGAAACGGAAGTGTCTTAACACTAGGTTCCCATGTTCCCTCTGCCTGCTATGTGCAGGACACAGCATAAAAAAAATGTACTAGTCGTAGCCCGCAACTTCTTTCGTGTGAATTATAAACGTATAAACCAGTAGAATCAATAAAAGGATCCACATATTAAATTTCAGTGTTCTACGCCGCGAAATGTCAGTCAGTCAGTATCGATAGTTGTATATATAACTATTATATACATATTACGTGGTTTAGTCAAAGAACTGTCTATCCTTCTATTAATATTAGTGCTGTATAAAATTAAGAAGTGTATAAGGAAGCACTACGTAGTGCTGTAGTACAAAAAAACCGGTTAAGTACGAGTCGGACTCGTTCACCGAGGGTTTCGTACCAATTTCAGGATTGTAGTTGTAGGTCAACGGCGAGTAAAATTTATAAAAGTTCACAAATTTAACTTTCCAGAATACTTATACGGACTTGGACGGTTTCCAAGAGGCGCGAGTTCAAATCCTGCAACGTTCATTTTTTTATAAGTTTTCTAAAAAAGTAATTACATCTCAAATTTAGGTTTGTAATAGTATTTTCTGAAATTTATATTTCAGAAAATATTATTGCAATTTACAAATTACTTTACAAATTATTACAAATAATTTTACAAATTTTAATTCAAATTCAAAATATTCTTTATTCAAATAAACTCTTACAAGCACTTTCGTTTTACTCTTACAATTAATATGCGCACTCATTTAGTATAAATTTTATTATCACTTCCAGCTTGCTAACTCCACGCGATAAAAAGCGATCCTATAATGGTTCCGTGTTTTCCTTTTGAAGCACGGATCTCTAAAAATAAATCGTTGCACTTCAAAACATTTAGATTTGTTATTCCTGATCATTAAAGCGAGCGAAGCGAAATCTGACTAGTCCTAGGGTCCTTCTGGGTCCCATCCAAGAACTGATCCAGCTACTGCTAAAGACTCTATATACATATAATTAAATAATTAAACTTAAACGCAAAAGGTAAAAATAGAAAACAAATTAAAATAATTAGTCATAGTAATGTGTAAATAGTGTGAGTGACATTAATCATCTCATTATTTTAATAGCCGTTTGATATGTTGATGATTCATGGAGATGATACAAAAGTTTACAAGTTCAAAATCAAAATGGATATTTCTAATAAGATGCGATAAGATATCCATACCTATATTATAAATTCGAAAGTAACTCCGTCTGTCTGTCTGTCTGTCTGTCTGTCTGTCTGTCTGTCTGTGACGCAATCAGGGCCAAACCGCTAATTCAATTGTAATAAAATACTCATACAGAGATACTTGAGGGTCTTCCGATGAACATAGGTTACTATTTTTTCTCATATTTGTAATATTGTCGATATATACTAATATATTAAAATATTTTTCAATTTGACAGGCAATTTATTCCGCCATGTTAATAACAACCGACCGTTGCTAAGCAACGGTTTGCAAAGTTTATTTGTTGTTATAAGCAAACGTCACCCAAAATGAGCTTGCTTAACGCATACATGGCGTGCGCCGACTCAACCTTATGAGATACATAAAAATAATGTTTTACAAAAATATAATAATAATAATATTGTCCTTTAAATAATGTTTAAAAAAGCCCGCGATACACATACCATATTTATCTCTGAAGCTTGAGCAAAGTAACACAGTAACAACAAGTAACCATTTTAATTAATTTACTTTATATTTATCGGGTTTTTGTTGTATGTATTTTCTATAATTTGATATTGATCCTTATGAAAATGAATATAATAGTCACTTTTAGCATTTCATCTAGATTGAAATTATAGTTCACTGTATAACATTCTACTAAATAATTAAGGAGATATCACTGATTCGAAATAACCTAGCATACGACCGGCATAGTATGACCGACGCGAACGGGTAGATGACTTTGACGGTTTTGTAAATTTTCATACATTTTCGAACTACTGTTAATTTTTATGTAATTATTTGCTGTTTATAATTAATTTATACTTTTCTTTGGTTCTTCGCTTATTCGAGTATTAGTTAGATTTTCATGAATTTCTTGGTGTGGTGTAAGTTGCGGCCCTGCGCGGCATCGCTATAATATTATTTAAGTACTAGCGGCTCGCCCACGGCTTCGCCCGCTTAAAATACATGATTATTGATTTAATAAGCACAACTGATTGACAACTATAATTACTTCTAATATGATTTTTTACGACATTATCGTCGAATTAAAGAATAAAGAATTTTTGATTGTTTTAAATAAAAAAATACGACCATTGTTGATAATTGATATTTATAAAATATACATAAAGCTAATTTATTACACGTATATATTTTTGTAACTTTATGTTCTTTTTACCTATATAATATACGACTCATCATAATTCTAAAACTCTGTTAAATGTGCTGATGTCAGTGAATAATTTAATCTACTCATTCAGAAACAGCCTTAAATGTTAAATTATTGATTTGAAGGATACATAATGTTCTTTGCAAAATAACTGTAATAATTGCATATTAACTCCTGCACAGTTTTTAAATTAGTTACATATATTATATGAACGAACCAACCAAAAAATCTTTGTATTTACTTGATATTTCTTTCAAGATCGTTCTTTATCTCTGTGTTGAATTAATTACGACTTAAACTTAACTGTAATGATTTATGAAGGTAATCTCCACTAACAATTCAATTTTGTTTACTTTATTGTATAAAATATTATATAATAGTGCTTCAATAATGTATATATTTTTATCAACAGTCATAAGCCAGACGTTTCGAATGTCATTCTTTAGCCAAGAAACCAGCGCGGTTGCTATAAAATATTATACGCAGGCAAGCTAATGCCTTGAGTTCATTCAAATGACGATAACTTTTTTTTTAATGAACCGATTTTGATGAACTAAACTTTAGTAGTTAAGTTAAGTTAAAACAAAGCAATTGGTGAAAATGAAGTGTGAGTGAAATTTTCAAGTAAATCTGTTCAGTACTTTCAGAGAAAAATGCGGACAAAAATATATCGACAGACAGACAGACAGGACAAGAAATTAAAAAAAATATTTTTGCTTTCTATTATTCTATTTAGGTGTCCCTCTATCCATTTCAGTCAAAATTACTAAATGTACAGACAAAATATTTTTACTGTCTTATTATATATAGAGATAGAGATTAAAGAGAGAATTGTTGGTTATTTCATCTTGGTTGGATGGTTATCTATACCGTTGTTATACACTTAATAAATCAGTTCATCACATCAGTTTTTCTGGATATTAGCTCGGGGAAATAGAAAGACAGACAGAGACAAAATTATAAATAATGTAGCTGGTTTTGTTTAGTTTTTTTATTAATATTTTACTATGGTTACGTTTACTTATATTTTTTTCACTTAAATTAGTTAGATATTTTCAAAAACAATTTCCTAAATATATCTATAAGCATTCGTAAAGTTTAAGCGGGCGAAGCCGCGTCCGGGTCCGCTAGTCGTATAATAAACTTTCCAATAGAAGGTCTAGTCACTTCAGGTCATGTAAAATATAAAAGAAAGAAAATTTAGGAGAATAAATCATTAAAGTTGAGGCCGTCGTGCTGCAGTGGCACAAGGGTGTGAGTGTAAGCTGACGGTTGTGGGTTCGATCAATTTTCCCATTCGAGGAAATGAAATGTTTTTTTTATTTATATTTCCATTTTTGTCGCTCTGGTATCGAGGCAAAGCGCGGCTTTGAATTCTGCCACTCAACTCGCAATGTCTCCAGAATTCAGAGGAAAGTGGGCAAACTTGTGTCTTAACACTAGGTTCCCTCTAGGGCAGCATATAATCCAGGACATAAAGCTGATATTTTTTTTTCAATCCTTAAATAGGACATAAAGTAAAAAAAAAAAACACGTTTTAAAGTATTTTCATACCACTTTCATATTAAAATTGTACCATTGTCTTTAAGCCGTCGCCGTGCAGGGGCAGTAACGTGCGACTGTAAGCGCGACGTTTGTGGTGATTCGATTCTCATTCGGAAGGAATGAATTATTTAATTTAATATTTTCATTTTCTCGCTGCCGCCAAAGAATTCAGCAGAAAGTGGGGTCTAGATGTGTCTTAATAGTGATTGGAGTGCCTAAACACTAGGTTCCCAAGTTCCCTCTGCCTACCCTGCTATTCGCGAGATATAGCAGCTAAAACAACACAACATAATCACTGTGGTGTGTTAATAGGAAATTAATTCTTATGAGGAGTTATCTAGCTGTATATATTAATACGTGAAGCAAGAACTTAGGACCCCTTTTTACGAAAATTGCGCGGACGGAGAAGTATGAAATTTGGCACACTTATAGTTTATATGTAGGAGAAGTGTAGAACGCTAATATATTACAATTATTTATTTATAAAAATAATACTTATAAAGTACATTAAATCAATAAATAAAACATTACACACTCAACCAGATTTCAAAATACAACATTTGTATCAATAAAGTGACATACACGTTGCTATAGCGTCAACGGGTCCTCCACTTTCACTAAATGGCAGAATTAACTAAGATATTATAAAAAAGTAAATCAGCTTCACGCTGTATCCCGCACACAGCAGGGTAGGCAGAGGGAACCTAGTGTTAAGACACTCCGTTCCCCACTAAGATATTAATAAAAATAAAATTATATGAAAACAATTACACAGTTCCACGCCAATTTTTAATTATAAAATAAACTTAATTGTTGCATGATGAAATAACATAAATTATAAAACTTGATTAAAAGTAATTTACTGTCTTACATTCTATGTTCTTGCCAATTTTGTTCTTACTAAGAAGTTTACCCTATTAAGTAGAAATAAAATCTAGTGTACATTAACCGACTTCTGTAAAAGGAGGAGGTTATCAATTCGACTGTACTTTTTAGTCTCAGAATTTTTGACAGGGTGAATCGATTTTAACAATTCTTTTTTTATTTGAAAGATGGTGCTTCCCGTGTGGTCCCATTTTAAGTAGGTCCATTTTGACAAAAACATTTGAGTTTTAAATTTGCATTAAGTATGTGCGTGACAAACGGACGAATAACTAGATATCACGGCAACCGAATTCTATGATTCTTTTTTATTGGAAAGGATACACTTCAAGGGTAGTTTAATAAGTTTGATAAGGATCTGATTTTGGGTTTCTAAAAAAATTCCGGTTGAAGTTGATTTTTTTTGTTAAAAATTATATTATTTTAGAATTATAATTAACTAGAGGGCGCGCGCGGCTTCGCCCGCTTATTAGGAGGAAATCCAAAAAAAGTGTTCAATAATATATTTTTAACAGTCCGAATTTAAATTTTTATAAAAATCGGTGGCAATTTAAAGCTTTTTCCATATAAATTTTCAACCTCTTATTTGAACCCTTAGGGGGTGAATTCTTAAAAACCATGAAACACGTATTCAATGAAATATTTTTAAGAGTCTGAATTTCAAATTTTATAAAAATCGGTGCAGATTAAATTTTTTTTCCATACAAACTTTCAACCCCTATTTCATCCCTTTAAAATTTATTCTTTTCAAATTCCCTTCTTAGTGGATGTCCAGAATATGAAAATACACATCTGCTCAAATTTCACGTTTCTACCATCAGCGGTTACGGCTCTGCGTGCGTCTTACCTCAGTCAGTCAGCACAAGTCCTTTTATATATATAGATAGATATACAATAAATAATAATGTTTATTATATTTTATAGGTGATTCAAGACACGGCGTTTAGTTCCGCCACTCAATATGCAATATCTCGAAAATTCGGCGAAAAGTAGGAAATGGAGTGTCTTAAGAATAGGTTCCCTTAAATCAGTGGTTCCCAACCAGTGGTCCGCGGACCACCAGTGGTCCGCAGAAGCCTAAACATGGTCCGCGAACCATTTTAATTTTATTACTGGGCATGGTGAGGCGAAGTTTCTGTTTAATTATCACAGTTAATTTTTATTATACCTACATGCATAGTGGTCCCTGCTACCAAGAATGACATGAAAATGGTCCTTGATCAAGAAAAGGTTGGGAACCCCTGCCTTAAATCATTCTTTTACATCATTCACATACTAATTTTCACATGCGGTGTCGTTGTCAAATGAAATTAATTAAGGCCCGTTTTTATAAGCCGCTCTCAAGTATGAGATTAATCTTGAGATGCCGTTTGCCATTCATAAATTATATATCTATTGATGAAAACGGCATCTCAAGATCGATCTCAGAGTTGAAAGCGATTTATAAATGTAATTAGTTGGAATTTCTAAAATAAAATATTCTTCCGATTCAAAGCACTTTTTCCTGAGATTAGCGCGATCAATCACACAAACTCTTCAGCTTTAGAATATAGTTTTTAGATGAATTTATCTCTTAATATCACGTTACTAATGCTCCTCTCACAAGAACTGATGCACAGTCTGGTCTCTTTCTTACTTTTGTATTACGCCTCTTAGTAATATTTCAATGACAAAATGATCTCCACCATTTCGATATTACATCATTCTGTCACAATAATGAGTAATTTGCCACTACTATTCTATTATCTTTAATCAATACGTAGTACGAAGGGAAAACCTGGGAAATTTGTGTTAAGACACTCCGTTCCCATTATGACACTTACCGCCGAATTCTGAAAACATTGCGTGTTAAATGGCGGTGCTCAACGCCGCGCTTTACCTCGTTACCACGTCGACAAAATGAAAGTATGAAATATTACATTGCCTTGAGTGGGAATCGAATATACAACCTGTCGTCCTGTGTGTCAGACACAATCACCTAATATATAATGTATTTAAACGGTAAACAGATGGAAAATTAAAAACGACGTGAGGTAGGTCACCGGCGTTTTTAAATATATGGCACAAATATAAAAAAATAAGAAGAAATCAAGTTTTACCACAACACTTTAATTATAATTATAAGCGGTCAAACGAGTATATATAATTTTGATATACAAGCCAATCTGATGGTTCCAAGCTAGAGTATCTAGCAATTATATTGTAATTTGGAGTTTAAATAAACAAACTAATTGAATATATTTGACTATAGAAATAACTTTCATGGCGCAGGGGCACAAGCGTGCAACTATAAACGCGACAACTGTGGGTTCGAGTCCGAGAACTGAAGTATTTATTTTTTTTATTTGCTCGCTCTGGCAACTCCAGAATTCGCCAGAACGTGGGGAGCGGAAGTATCATAATGGACTGAGTGTCTTATCACTAGGTGACTTTCCTAACTACTTTGATACTTGCGGGATACAGCGTGAAGCTAAAAAAAGAGTCTAAAGATGAAATATATATTTAAATAAATCTGATGAAATTTTTGGGGATCCTATATTTGAAAAACGCTGCAACGCACATTTCTCTCCGAAAAAGATTTTTTGACATTGCATGTTGAGTGACGAAACTCAACGCCGCACTTCTTTTTAGCACTGTGCGCTACGTTGCCTCAAGTATTTTATTAAAATATATATTACTATTATATATTATTACTTATTACGTGTTGGATTTGAACTCACTATCATAATATTATATTATGATATTATTAATATACAATTGGTGATATCAAAACTTCCGTCGAATTCTGAAGACATAGTGTGTTGAGGAGCGGAACTCAACACTGCGCTTTACCTCGTTACCAGAGCGAAAAAATAGAAATATAAATATGAAACATTATGCAATCCCTAATAAATATTGTACAATGATAAGCTATGATAAGACCACAATAAACCCAACGTTGCAGTTCATCAAACCTGACCTAGAACATGGCAAATGAATCAGTGTTAAGACACCCCATTCTCAACTTACCGCCCAATTTTCAAGAAATTGCGAAACTCAACGCCGCGCTTTCTTGCTACGAGTAGGATAGCTCCCATCGACTCAATTACAATCAGACTTCGCGATAACATCAAACTGTCTGTCTATTAAAACACCATAATTCATTTATACTTTCACTTAGGTGCATAATATTATATTATGATATTATTAATATACAATTGGTGATATCAAAACTTCCGTCGAATTCTGAAAGCATAGCGTGTTGAGGAGCGGAACTCAACTCTGCGCTTTACCTCGTTACCAGAGCGAAAAAATAGAAACATAAATATGAAACATTATGCAATCCCTAATAAATATTGTACAATGATAAGCTATGATAAGACCACAATAAACCCAACGCTGCAGTTCATCAAACCTGACCTAGAACATGGAAAATGAATCGGTGTTAAGACACCCCATTCTCAACTTACCGCCCAATTTTCAAGAAATTGCGAAACTCAACGCCGCGCTTTCTTGCTACGAGTAGGATAGCTCCCATCGACTCAATTACAATCAGACTTCGCGATAACATCCAACTGTCTGTCTATTAAAACACCATAATTCATTTATACTTTCACTTAGATGCATAAAATATATATACATATATGTATATATGAAGAAGAATGAAAAAGAAAGCGTAGGTCGTTGGAGTGGTGGTGGAAAAGCCATCGCAAATTTGGTGCAACCGTGATGTTTTTGCACTTTAATATTGCAGAAATAAATAAATCAAATAAATCAGCTTCACGCTGTATCCCGCACACAGCAGGGTAGGCAGAGAGAACCTAGTGTTAAGACACTCCGTTCCCCACTTTCTGCCGAATTCTGGAGGCATTGCGTGTTGAGTGGCAGAACTCCATGCCGCGATTTGCCTCGACACCAGAGCGAAGAAATGGAAACATAAATTTAAGTAAATATTTCATCTCCTCGAGTGGGGATCGAACCCACAACCAGTCGATTTACAGTCACACTTTGTGCCCCTGCGGCACGACCAGAATATTGCAGAAGATTTGATCAAAGTTTGTAAATAGTCTTTCCGCATATGTTGACATAATATATTTTTTTTTTAACAAAGTAGGCAGAGAGCTAATGTTAAAGAAGCGTAATTACGTCATTATTACAGCAAATGCGATGATGAATGAAATTTATATATGATATGATGCAAGTGAGTCAATAGTTAAAAAGGTAGGAAATCTTTAAGTGACCTCTGAGAACACATCATTGATAATACTACAGAACTACAAAAGAAATATTTTTTACTATTTATCAAGGAAATACTACTCTTATCTTACTAAGAAAGCGAAGTTAAAGCTAAGTATAAGTAGAACCTTAAGCTATATATCAAGAGAATTAAGAAAAAGTTGTAGATGAGTTAATAACATATCCTTTTAAACTCGATTAATCTTGAACACTCGCATCAGTTGCTTGAAATCTATATATAAAAAAAGGACTTGTGCTGACTGACTGAGGTAAGACGCACGCAGAGCCGTAACCGCTGATGGTAGAAACGTGAAATTTGGGCAGATGTTTATTTTCATATTCTGGACATCCACTAAGAAGGGAATTTGAAAAAATGTAACCCTAAAGGGATGAAATATGGGTTGAAAGTTTGTATGGAAAAAATGTTTAATCTGTACCGATTTTTATAAAATTTGAAATTCAGACTTTTAAAAATATTTCATTGAATACGTGTTTCATGGTTTTTAAGAATTCACCTCGTAAGGATTCAAATAAGGGGTTGAAAGTTTATATGGAAAAATCTTTAAATTGCCACCGATTTTTATAAAAATTTAAATTCAGAATGTTAAAAATATTTTATTGAACATGTGTTTTGTGGTTTTTTTAGAATTCACTCCTAATAAGCGGGCGAAGCCGCGCGCGCCCACTAGTAATCTATATATATAAAAGGACTTGTGCTGACTAACTGAGGTAAGACGCACGCAGAGCCGTAACCGCTGATGATAGAAACGTGAAATTTGGGCAGATGTTTATTTTCATATTCTGGACATCCACTAAGAAGGGAATTTGAAAAAATTTAACCCTAAAGGGATGAAATATGGGTTGAAAGTTTGTATGGAAAAAATGTTTAATCTGTACCGATTTTTATAAAATTTGAAATTCAGACTTTTAAAAATATTTCATTGAATACGTGTTTCATGGTTTTTAAGAATTCACCTCCTAAGGATTCAAATAAGGGGTTGAAAGTTTATATGGAAAAATCTTTAAATTGCCACCGATTTTTATAAAAATTTAAATTCAGAATGTTAAAAATATTTTATTGAACATGTGTTTTGTGGTTTTTTTAGAATTCACTCCTAATAAGCGGGCGAAGCCGCACGCGCCCTCTAGTCTATATATAAAACGAATCGCCAAAGCTAATTACGATCACCTAAAAAAACACATTTTATGACTTATATCAGTTTGTTTAAAGAGCTCCATAGATATTTTAATATCCTACATTATAGGAAATGTATGACAAAATATATTTCTTCATTATACATTATTATAATTATATTATGTTCACTTTATTTGGTGTTCGTAAACACCGCCATTTTGACACGTGACGAGATGTATGTATAATAATCGACGGCGATTAAGCAAGGAATCTATTTCCTTGACAAAATGATTTAACTATTACATTGAAAGCTGCTCAAGAATTAAAAAAAATTACGCAATTAAAAAAGACATTGCAAATTATTTGTATTTTTGTGTGTTTCATTTAAAAAAAAACTGTAATATAGTATATAACGTATAAAAACGCCCACAAAGACATCGTGCATAAAACGGAAAAAAATAGTAATTGTTAAATTGATAACATACTTATATGTATCTAGATACTGTATAAGTATATATTATAACACAATCTATTTACTTTACATACGCCATCACAATTTTAAATAGATTATGCACATTTCACATAAAATTCATTTTGAAATATACATAAAATAATATGAAACGATAATAAATTGAATGTTTAATACAAAACAACACTTTCTATGTGTCGAGAGCGTTCCATTTTTAGTAAACTCCGTGAGGAATTCATTTTTAGTTGCCAAGCGGATGTTTGTATAAAATTGAAGTTAGATTTATCTAGATTTAAGTCTACATTGGTTATAGAAGGTATTAGTAGCAATAATTAGTCAATTTGCCTAGAGACTATGTGATTTTTGCTGCATAATTTTCAAGGGCATATCGGGATGCCAACTTCTCGTTCAGTATGGACGGCCCCTGCACTTAAATGGATGTTTGCTGACGATTCATGAATGAAACCAGCGTCGGGCGGACACTAATATATTCATAATAAGCAATGATTTTGTTAAATAACTAATGTAATAAATGAAAATACTTACGAGCTCGGCAGCAATACGTGTATCACACACATGACGTCATTTGACGCAACACAAACCCGTATATTTGTGGGAAATGTACAATAATCGTGTGGGGAACAGCACAAGGATCAACTAAACACTATATTTTACAGCATATGGATGTATCGTTAAGTCATTACAACTTATTTAGGACATTTTAAAATATTTATTTGTTGTCACTGACTCGAGTTTTGACAAGATGGTCGCGCACCGACTGTTTTGCTTTGGTTGTCAGCTGATACGAACTACTGTTCTGCTTGAAGCGGAGCTGAGTTATGTTGCATCTCCTTCTAATGCACGCGCTTGCTAGCAGCGTGCGAGCGAGATAGCTATACGGACATAATTAATTGAAAAAGATGAGAAATAACAAACGTCATTTTGTAGTTTCATTATTATTGAAAAGAAAAATGTCGATAATAAAATATATAAATCGACACCATGAATGGAAAATAATAGTCAAATATTAAACAACAATATTTTATTTCACAATGTCGCGTAATCGTATAAGGTATCATTGTTTATTTATATTTGGGCGTGACAAATGAGTTTTCTCTTCGTGTGGCGCCATCTTTATTTTGCTTATGGTAAGCGCTAAACAGCCAAATGCTTAAGTTTTCCTGATAAACTAAATGTAATTGGAAAAAATTATGATATTATTATAAATTACCAATAAAAATATATGAACTTATATATTATAACATGATTTTAAGTAATAATTATGGTCTCATTAAATATTTGTCAAAATATAGCTTTTACATTCTAATATTTTGTGTAAGATGGCGCTGTGTACAGTTCATTTATATAATTATACAAAGAAAATAATAAACAATTTGTTATAATGTTCAATGAATAATTAATTTCTAAAATGTACTTAATATTTCTATACTAATAATAAAAAAATCTATAAGAATTAAATATGCGAATAAATAGCGTTCGGGGATTACCCCATAAAAAAAGAAACATTGCCTTTTTAAATCCTAATTAGGAATAGTGTACAATATTAATTAATGTGCAAATTATTTCAAATAATTTATGTTAAAATACAATTATATTTTAAATTAAGGAATTATCTAGTATTGAAATTATAACTTTCACAAAAAACGCTGTCTATACGATTGTATATAATTATGACTTAAAACAATTTCTATACCATAGAGATATAGTCTATATTGTAATATAATTTGTTGTATTGTTAATCAAAATCTATTAATATTCATTATTGAAAGTATTAATTTACATTTAAATTGCTAAATTTAAATTTGCATATAGTAAGTAAGATAGGTAGAGAATTTAGTGAAGAGTGAAGTGAAGTAGAAGTGAAGACATTCCGTTCCTGCATTTTTGCCGAATTATTGAGATATTGCGTGGCGAGTGGCA